>CM024522.1:9038602-10300036 GCA_014182375.1 Eucalyptus virginea
CCGCTGAAGGACAACGGCATGCTGGGCTCGCCGGGTAAGAAGATGGGGGTGGTGGGGCTCGGCGGGCTTGGCCACGTGGCGGTCAAGTTCGGGGCGTTCGGCCACCATGTCACAGTCATCAGCACATCCCCATCGAAAGAGACAGAGGCCAAGGGGCGCTTGGGTGCTGATGACTTCATGGTCAGCACCAATTCTCAGCAAATGCAGGTTTGACCTTAGTTTTGGTCGGTCTTGGCACGTTAAAGAATGAGTCAAACCTATACTAATTTATGCTGAAGAAAGGCGATGCGTTTTATCAATCTTAAATTGATTTTATTGGGCTGTTTTATAGGCCGGTAAGAGGAGCCTGGATTTCATTTTGGACACGGTATCGGCTCAGCACTCTCTTGGCCCATCCTGGAGTTGCTCAAAGTGGATGGAACTTTGGTCACGGTGGGTGCACCTGATCAGCCCCTCGAATTGCCTTCCTTCCCTCTAATTTTCGGTAAATTTCCCTCTTAATCTTTAGCTCTAACATGTCAATTATAAATTCACTATAATAACTATTTTCCTGGGAATTTTTTTTTTGTTCAAATTAGGTAAAAGGAGTGTCAAAGGTAGTATGACAGGAGGGATGAAAGATACACAGGAGATGATAGATTTGTGCGGCAAACACAACATCACTTGTGACATCGAGGTCATCGCCCCAGACATGATCAACGAGGCCATGAACCGCCTTGCCAAGAACGACGTGAGATACCGGTTCGTGATCGACATCGCTGGGAGGATATCGAATGTTTGAAGATGGCGTGAGCCAGGCTAGGGCTTAATTTATTTTCCGTACCTTACTTTTAAATTTTTCAGAATGATTCGTAAAAGTCATAAGAGTCCCAGCACTTATCGGATACAAATCACTACTACCATAATTGCAGACACTATTTATCTATATTTGTCTTTGTCATCTGGGCGAAGCCTGTAATTATTCACCTCAACCTAGTCATTCATCCTACACTTTTAGAGCTTATATTGCAACAAGCCCTTGTCCAATTTCATAAGAAACAATCAACAAAAAAAAAAAAAAAAAAAATGACAAGAAATGAAATAAAGCTTCACAAGTTCTATATGGGCAAGCATTTGGATGGCAGTTTTTACCGTATGGGCCTTATATATGCTATAAACCGTCCAAATACAAAATCAAAAAATTTAAAAATCATGGGAAACTTGACTAATGAAGGCAGTTAACATTCGTGACAACACAGTCCTCTCGTTTCTGGTTTCTCGCTATCCCCAATGAAATGTGGCGTTATACATGGTAGTTCGATATGATGCGATGAACGCGTGGCATCGTGAACCATGCATGAATCTGTGCGTCGAAGAGATGAGAAGCAAGCAATTGCATATGACTATATGTCTTAGATGACGCGTCTTAGATACGCATTCGAAGGGCACGGCTCTACTAAAGCAATAAAGTGGACTGAAAACCCTCATGTCCATATCCTTTCGTGGCATAAGTAAAGGTCAATTTTTAATAAGGACGTATGCATTCGTGTATTGTTTTCATTAGAGAAGAAACTATAGGTCGAATTTTCTTAATAACATGGTCGGTATTAAGATAATTTTAATCGAGGTATGCGTAGTAGAAAGATGTTGTTGCACTACACCAATAAGATAAAACTCACATAAAGTACTTTACCTAGACTTTGGCTCATGCTTTACTAGATAAATCATGGATTCGAGATTTATTACTTAAGTTGAATTTGCTGGTTAAAAATAAAAGAATAAAAGGACGGCAAATGTGCTAGATCTTTGTCAGCTATCTAGAATTAGTGAGATGCGTAATATTTTCCTCTATCTTTGATTAGAGGAAACTTTTTACCCATACCATTGATTAGTGAGTTACAAGTAGACTTGTCAAAATGGGTTATATATATAAATTTTAACCCATATTTGATGGATTGAATTGTTTATGTATTACTTATATTCAGTAAATGAGTTACTAATATAGGTATTGAATAGGTTTACAACTTACTTAAATCTAACCTACTTTTATGACTCTTAACTCTCTTAACTCTCTATTGTCCTCCTCAATTTTGTTCGACTCACTCTGCTTTTCATCTCAATTTGGTTCAAAAAGGTGAGTAGGATTTCTTTGCCTTCACGTGCATCAAATTTCTTGTGGTATCTTATTGGCAAAGTCAAATAGAATTTTGAGACATTTCAAAGTGACGAAGAGCATTTGTTTCTTTATCCTACACGGATACGCTTTGTGAAGCCAATTTGAGAGAATTTCTTTGCCTTCACATGCGTCAAATTTCTTGCGGAATCTTTCTGGTAAAGTCAAATCAAAGTTCGAGACATTCCAAAATGACAAAGAACATTTGTTTCTCTATCCTACACTAATACCCTTTGTGGAGCCAATTTGAGCATACCAATTCATTCTTCTTATTCTAGTTGATGATCATCTCTCGATATTGGGGCAAGACAAGTGATTTACAAAAGCAAGAACCAAAGATAAGGAGTGTTGAGAGTCCATAACACTGTTTAAAAAAAAAATCATGAAATTAAGATATATAGTTTTTGAATGGAGGAGCCAGAAGTATGGAATGAAAAAGGGAATGAAAAAGTTGGGGCGTGAAAGAAGAAAAAAGAAAAAGCAGTGCGATGTAAGAACACGGCAAATGCCCATAAATGTGAAAAAATGTTGAGAAACAAAGGAAAGAATTTATATGGCATTCCAATCCAATGTTTGATAAAGAGCAAAACTCTCATATGTTCAGACAAATGTACCCACGTAATGATAGACTCTTGAAAGCGATGAAAAGCCCGTGAATGGAAGAATCTCATAAGGAATGAATTTAATAATGATCAAATAATCAGCAATTTCAAAACCTTTTGAAATATTTTTGAGCCTAATGAGCCTTTCATACTTAACCCCAACACTAAGCTTACATTGCATCTCTTAATCAAGTCTCTTCATATTGGGATTTTCAGGGTCAACATGTGAGTTTCACATTGAGTCCAATCAATAGAACAAGTGAGAGCAAGGTTATTTTTATCTCATCTCATCTTTAGATTTCTTGACTTGTAAACTTGAAGATGATGATCAATGATTATTTCATTTATTAGCCAATGATGCTTATCCATTGTTGAAATTGCAATGAAGCCCACAGTACAATCTTTTGAAAAGACCACTCAAATTAGTGAATGTGTACCTATTGCTAATGACTCTCAAAGCCTTTGACACTAATAGTGTGACATATGATGAGTCTTCAAATTTGTTTCCCACATTACTGATTGAATCAATAGCATTTTATTGAGAGCATGTGAAAACTCTTTTCTAACTAAAGAGCTATTGTTTGACATATTTAACAAACCTGTTTCACAATTTACGATCATTGTATCATGGCAGTGATATTTCCGTTAGAAATTTGATGATTGATGATATTCGATAAGCTGGACAACAATTTCATTATATTGAATGACATTAAATATCTTCATAACGATTGGATTTGGCTTAGTTCATTCATGCAATCGATACTTTCAATAAAATCTTGACTTTCACAATGTTAGGAGTAATACCACGACAAATCTCAAATTGGTATATTTATGATAAATTTACCTCAAACTATTTTTTTTACTACTAAATCCTAAATTAGTACACTCGTGACAAATTTAACCTAAAATCTAATTTTTACAATAAAAAAAACCCTAAATTGGTATATTTATGACAATTTTACCCTTTAATGGTTTCCATTAAATTGGATTAATATCACAAAAATCACAAACTGGTAAATTTATGACAAATTGAGGATAGAGCCTTAGATTGGTACACCCATCAACTATTACGTGTCATCTAACTCATCAATTTGGTGGTAAAATTTAACGAAAACTAACGATCGATAAATTTGTTACTAATATATCAATTTGAGATTTTTAGTGATATAAACTCTATGATGTTATTGTTATGGCTAGATCTATCACCTAGAGGGGGTAAATAGGTGAATGTGCGGAAATGAAATAATTTAAAAAAAATATTACAGTGAGACAACTTCGATGAAATAATTAGAACTTATCGGTGTGCAATTCTATCACAAATAATAAGAAATGAGTAAATGATAGAGAATTGCACACAAAGGTTTATAGTAGTTCAACTTTTGCAAGCCTACGTCCACTTTCCTACATTATAGCCTATTGGTTGGAATCCACTAGAAAAATTGATCAGAGGTGATAAGTCTTGAGCTTTGAGCACTCGAGTTTGTGTGAACAACTCCTTATACTCTTAGCCTTTAAAGGTTTACACAATATAGCTCAGCGAAGGCAAATGTGTATAATCACAAAACACTATTCAGACTTTGGAATTATAAACTTAAGTTCTCGTGAATGCGAATCATCTCCCCTCAGCTTTGTGACCTTCTCTTATATTTCTCCTAGTCCAAGCTGACTATTAGACATATCTCTAGAAGGATCATCCAGCGAATCTACCCGTTGGTCCTAGATTTAGTTGAGAAGATCTAATGGTTTCAAGATCACCGAGGTTGATGTTTCCTATAATTTATGCCACTCATACAACAATTCATGTTTCCAAAAGTTAAGTGTTTACAAATGGAAAGAATGTTTCACCTCTAATAAGAAATTCCAGGAAGGTTGAATCTCCGATAGATATAGGTAAATTTTCCTTTTGAAACTTCTTATAAAAATGGCAAAGGAATTCAACTAATTTCTGCTAGCCGTTGCATGAGTATATTTGACTCTATCCTAGCCATTTAATAGAATATACAGCCCTAGCCATTTAATAGAATATACGGGGAAAGAAGAATAAGCCGTGACTCGATTCGATTAATATCGTCTGTTCCTATTCCTTTAGACTTTCCACACTGAAGATATTTTTATCGAAACAAAGTCTTTAAGTTTTGTCGATCATCGAAACTACTTAAGGAATATTTTCTCAATAATCTCCCCATTTTTAATGATGACAAAACTTGCACGAGTAGATTGATGAGGTGAAATTTTTGAAATAGAAGTAGATCTTGAATAAAATAAATTTTGAAATAAGGCAAACCATAAGAAATATCTAAAATGAAAGAATTTTAGTGAAACTCTTATAGCTAATGCTTTGAATTTAAAAGTAGGAGATAAGAACAATTTAACCAATCCTTTTAACTTCTGCAATGTTTAGAGTCTTCGGAGAACTTGGAGAAAAAAGTTTTAGCGTAGTAAAGTTGTATAAAGTTGTAATATTAGTTATGCTTTACTTGGTCCACCTCCACTTTCTTCCTTTTTGTCAACAGTAAGAAGGATACTAGATAAAACTCAAAATTATAAGCAAACCAGGGTACTAAGGTCAGTTCAACAAAAGAAAGTCTACAATCATTACACACCAAATGACAAAACAATTCAAACTTCAAGAAATAATGCAAACATAGAGAATTATTTGGAAGATGATGGTTGGTTTGGGTCAGGGTCTAGAATGGGAGCTAAAGATGGAATTGGAGCGGGAGATGGAACTTTATGTTACTGGAGGCAGCTGAACAAGAACATAGTATTGCATATTTTCTAAAGTACGCTCCATGTTTGTCATTCTGGTTTCTAGTGCTTTAACCTGAATTTGAACAACATCGGTACTATTAGTTGCTCCTTTATCAACGGTAGATTCTTGATTCGCATCGGTAGGATCTTCCACATGATTAGATTCCAGCATGGATGTTTTTAGGTAGAGGTTCCATAGGATCTTACGTATTATGAGGCTCCCTACGAATAGGTGCTTCCACTTGGGAAGAATCGGCTTCAGCGGTGCTTGCATTTTTTAACTTTGTTCATCAATAATGGTTTGATCCTAAACAAGTTCTTGATGCTCGATGATGTCCCGATCCCTAGTAGGCTTCCGATGCTCGGCACCAATATTAGCACTCTTGTTCATTAGTTAGATCAACATCCACCATACTTTCTTGATCATTTGTTGTTCTAAGTTGATCTTCAGCATCCTTTTACTTGTTGTTCTCCAGCAATGACTTCCTCTGTCTAATCGCGACTATCCCTATTCTGTCTCTTCGTTGGCTTCATTCTCGTCATCAAAGCATAATTAGCCAACTAATATGGGATTAGTGAGATTACTCACCAAATCGCACGCAAATCGGATCAATCCGAAGGGGGCGACGCGAGGAACAAATCTTCCCAAAGCACGGCTCGGGTTCGGGGCCCGGAAACAGCCCAAAGCGGGCTCGAACCATCCGGAAACCCACTCCGTGCGTTGCTGGTTGGCTGCGAAACAAAGGAAAACAGAGATGGTTAGGGGCGGAGAAGGGTTCGGGAGAGCGAGCGGATCTCCGGGGAGGACCGGCGGAGGTCCGGCGGCTTCAAACGGCGGCCGGAGGTGGCCGGACGGGGGCTGGGTAGTGGCTGGATCGCGCGGGGGAGCACGCACGGCGCGAGGGACAGGCGGAACGCGCGGCGTGCGCGGGCGGTGCGGATGGCGGCCCGGCAGCGTGTGGCGGCAACGGCGAGCTGCCTTGGTCTTCAACGCCGGTGGCTACTGCTCCTGTTCTTCTTCAGTTTATGGTTCGCACGAAGGAGAAGAAGAAAAGAGCGGTTCGGTCACGTGGGGATGGGGAAAAAGAGAGGAGAGAGAAGAAGAGATAAGAGAGAGAGAGGATGAGGATTGACCGGTCAAAATGAGAAGAGAGAGAGAGAAGTCGGTGGGGGGGCTGTCCGCACAAAGGGGAGGGGAGAGGAGAGAGAAGAGAGAGAGAAAAGAGAGAAAAAGAAAGAAAAGAAAAGAGAGGGAGAGAGAGAGAAAGAAATAAAACAATAGCCTTATTCTTATTTTTTTTCTTTTCTCTTTCCCTTTCTATTTCTTTTCGGGCTTCAATTTTTCTTCCGATAATTTCTTTCTTGAAATTTCGGACTCGTCAATAAATTGACGAATGATGAGACAATGTCCTTAAAAAAAGAATTATGATGCGCTTAAAATTCGATTCCCGAAATCGAGTTCAATTTCGTGGTTAAAAATCGATCAAACGTGATTTTAGTTCAATCCAACAAATTGAGTAGCTTTTAGGGATTTTACTGCAGATACGTCTCTTAATGGCTTCACCCAATAGGTTAGTTAACTTGTGAGTGATCAGCTCAGAGAAAAAGGACCCTAAGCACGTCGACGAAATGCTCATTTCACTTTATCGAAACGGGGTCGAATTTCAGGATGTCACGCATTCTTCACACGACAATGATTTATTTAAAAGTTGTTTAGATAATCTAAAATATGAATCTAAGAGTCACCACTAGTCTCTTGTTTGGGGCTAGCTAAATCAAGGGTTGAGAGACCACCCTTGATTTCCATGGACCAGAAATTTCGTGGGTTTGGGGACTTGGGCTATGGTAAAGATTTCTGTTAGTGCCCTTTCGGTACCTATGAGTATGGTTATTATCTAAAGTGGTCATTGTGACATCCTAGATATTCGCCTCTATTTTCAATTTAATAAATTGAGCATTTCGTTGATGCGGCTGATAAGGCTATTTTCAAATCTGATCACTCTTGAGAAGACTATACTATTCGGGAAGCCATTAAGGAATTTTAATGCAATAGACTTGAGAATTTGTTTAGGAATCGGTTTCTCAATCGTGCTTATCTTTTGAGGCCACTATGACAGTTAAAAATCGATTAGAGGTCGAGAGATAGGTCGGTCCGACGAGATGTGTGGCTAAATGTAAGTGGCTCCACTAATTGGGAAAATTCTCATCGGTCGACACTAAACTAATTTTTCTATCGTTTTGGTACCACTGTGACCGTATTTGAATCCTCGAGATTTTCACGACAACCGAGAGTCGCCAATGTGTCGAGTGGGCTCATTGTGGCTTGAAAAAAAATCGACCACGAGTTATTTGCTATAAAAGTTCTGAAAGCTACCCGTTAGCCTAGGTCATGCTAAAATCGCGCCGAATTGAAATTAACCACGAATTTGAATTCGATTTCAAAAATTGAAGGTTTTGGCATGTCACAATAAATTCTAGGAACGCCAACTCAATCTCAAAATATTTTTGCAACCCAAGAGTTTTTGGGAAAAAGTCGTCTTAGAGCCATTTTTGTCCAGAAAATGTTGAGGATCATTTTTGCTCGCAAAATTGGAATGCAAGTGGGATCAATTGATAAGGAAAAATATCAATTTGATCTTGGAGGTATTAATTGAATTTGTGAAGGCCAAATGAGATTGAATTGAGTAAGATCAAGTGTCCAATTAAGGGAGAAATGTTGGAAATTCGTATGTCCCCCACCCCCACACCATTTGGACCATTTCAAGCTTCTAGATGGGGAGCATTGGTGGCTGGATTGTGGACAAGGAAGCCAGACTTGGCTGCGGTTGAGTCAAGAGGACAAAGGAGAAGAAAATTGAACTAAGTGGCCCCTTCAACCCCATCTTTTTCCCCACCCTTTGTAGCTGCCGTCCATAGCTCTTCTCCTACATCGTCCTTGTCGTTCAACATAGCAACCACCTACGAACACCACATGAACCAGTCGGCAGCCTATCCAACTGCTTGAAAGCCCAGTGTCACCGTCGCTACCAATCGGCAACTGAGCCGTTGGGTCCTTCTCGCGGTCCAGTAGACCGTCGGAGTCCTTGCAGCCACCATGAACCCCCGTTGAGCCACCGATTGCCTCGCCAAGCCGTCCGCCCACCTCTACCCGCTTCGCCTCACCAAATCAGCCCCAGTTCTTTCCTTTCCAGCACCAAATAGAAAACATGAAGAGTGGGTCTTGAGGTCACTTTTAGGCCCATTTTGAGGAGGTTACGAGCCTTAAAAGTTTGGCCCGCTTTGGAGAAAGTCGGTCACCATTGCGTTCCCGACATTTTCAACCGGACGAATCGCGAACCAAGTGACTTTTACTCACTAATCCTCAAATAATACGTTAATTATGCTTAAGATTGGATTAGTCTAACTTAAGATTGATTAGATGATTAGATTAAATTAGATTAGTAAATTTAATTACTTGTCATTGCATGTTAAGAGAATAGTTAGTGTAATTAGCGAGTAAATAGACTCTAGTATTTATTGAATGAGTCTCAAAAATTTTCAGGTCCGTTTCAATTTCCAATTAGGCTATAATGAGCCTAAGTTGGATTTATTACATTTATTTATTATTTTCTTTTTTGGTAAAATACATTTATTTATTATTTTCTTTTTTGGTAAAATACATTTATTTATTATTTTCCATAATTATTTATTTATTTATTTTCCAGAAATATAACCGGGATGGTCGTTCACCGGGATTTCGTGTCGATTGCAATTGTGCTCTCTATTTATTTAATTGAGTACTTTGGATTTATGAAAATTGGGTAAATTGGCGATTATGTGGGGATTTATCCCAAAATCAATTAGTAATGGTACTCAATTGGAAATTGATCGTGAAAGATTGTGAGTGAATCTAGAAAACCACCGTAGTATAGCTGTGCCAGTTGAGTCAAGATTCACCATCAAATTTGGAGTCGGTCGTGCCTAATCGGGCCATGATTTACCACATGTTAAAGGTCGTGCCCATCGGGTCGTGATTCACCACCTGATAGAGGTCGTGCCTATTAGGGTCGTGATCTGCCACCTATTAAAGATTGCATCCATGGGGTCATGATTACCACCTAAAGATAAGTTATGTCCTTAGAACCGTGATTTATAATTGAGAATTGAGATGGAATAATATAGATGACTTGGGAGTGGTCTTGATGATATGTAATCGATTGAGTCAATTGATCGATGATTCGATCTGATTGAATTGAGTAGATGATGTATCTATCAGTATTTATGAATTGAACTAATTTACAGGAAGGAACTGAGAGTGTGTTTGGGAGAAGCTTTTGGGAAAAGCCTTTAATGAAATGCAAAGGTCTTTGGTCTAAAGGCCTTTGGCAAAATGCAAAAATTGTTTGGTAAACTATAATTGAAAAGCGCCTTGAGAAACAACTTTGGGGAAATGCTGTTTGGTAAACACATATTTGGAAGTCCTTTAGCACGATTTAATTTAAGTTTTTATTTTTTTATTTTTAAAATTGAAAACAAAAATAATGACTTTTTTTAATATTTTTGCACTAAGATGTATATATAAAAGAGATATATTAACAAATTCAATGACTATTTTTTTATATTTTTGCACTTTGAGATGTATATATAAAAGATATATATTGACAAATTCAATGAATTTTTTTTTATATTTTTGCACCGAGATGTATATATAAAAAAAAATATTAACAAATTCAATGACTTTTTTTATTATATATTTTTTGCACTGAGATGTATATATAAAAGAGATATATTAACAAAAAGAAAGAGTAATTTCATTATAATAAACATGATTACATATGTATCAAAGAAAGAAATAGGTTTTCATTGAAAATTACAAACATCCTCCTCAAGTATTTACTAAACTCATTGTTATCGATCATGTAAACGCGCAATATCAGAAAATAAATTTTCATTTGAAGTACCGGCCCCCTCAT
This sequence comes from Eucalyptus virginea, assembly GCA_014182375.1. Taxonomy (NCBI): domain Eukaryota; kingdom Viridiplantae; phylum Streptophyta; class Magnoliopsida; order Myrtales; family Myrtaceae; genus Eucalyptus; species Eucalyptus virginea. Next base: position 9,049,060 of record CM024522.1, read on the forward strand.
TTGTATTATGAAGGTCAACTGAATATCCATAATTGGGATCCAAATCTGCTCTTGCAAAATGTCTATCATTGGTGGCGTTTCGTCGTATGTAATTATGCAAAGTCATTACTGCTATAACAATTTTTACTTGCTTTTCAAAGGGAAATTTAGCATATGCTTTAGGATCTTCTGTTTCTTCTTCAACACACCAAAAGCTTGCTCAATTTCCGATCGCAGCGAGGAATGAGCACGATTGAATACCTCTCGATAGCCTGTAGGGATGGAACCTTGTTGAAATTCTGGCAAATGATAATTAACTTCTTTGTATGGTCCCAAATAACCTATCAAATTTGGATATCTAGCATCTACTAAATAATATTTACCTGCATAAATATAATATAAATTTGATCAACGTATACCATATTTATACATATTAATGTACAAAAATCATTAATTAACAAACCTGGAGGAGGATGAGAAAATTGCATATCATGTCTCCCTAAAGCTTCATAGAAAATACGAGTATCATAGGTTTGGCCCTCTCAACTAGCCCAAACATAAGTGAATTTCATATTAAAATTACACATCGCTAAGACATTTTGAGTCGGCGTACCTTTTCGACCAATAAAACGAATATGATCTTTTACGAGATATCACCGCTGGGATATGAGTGCCATCAATAACTCCAATACAATCCTAAAACAAAAACGCAAATATTATTATATAATCAAAATTTGCATTTAGTTCTTTCTTTCTATTGAATAATCAAAACATACCTTAAAATATGAATAAAATCTTTGATTATTTTTTATCTTCTCCGAAACATCCCTAAATTGTCGATCAGCCGGTTGGATCAAATCTTTTCCCATTTCATATACTTTGTCTAATACTAAGCTAAAGTACCCGCTTATAGTTTCCCCGGAGCATTGAAAACGCTCTTGTGTTAACTTGTTACCTATACGAGCACCGAACATGCACACAACACTTCGAAGAAAGAAGAAAGAAAATGGGTAATCCTTCAACTACAACATGAAGAAATCGAAGGAATGGCCCAAAACGCAAAACGATCGAGGACACGATGGCTGCGTCCAATCGAGCGAGGAATCGACTGCTGCTGGATTGAAAGGCGAGAGGGGAAGCGACGAAGAAACAAAGCGAGAATCACAAAAGGAGAGAGATGCCTACCGTTCTCCCGGACTCGCTGCGGCGACGAAGGAGGAGTAGGATGGCGGCGGTGGCAGTGAAATGGAGCGCTCAAAGAAATCTCTCCACCACGCTCTCTCGCACTTGGAGAATGACACGAGAGAAGCAAGACCGTAGAGGCAAGCGACGAACGAAAATCTAGATTTTCAAAAGGGTCAAAGTTGGAATTTAATAAATTTGTGAGGGCAACAAAGGCAAAATAAATTTTCCTTTAATGAACCCCCAGCATTCCGAAAATAATAAAAGCCCAAGGCAACCCCCAACCTACCTTGGGGTTTCAGCTTTAGAAATGCTAGCTTTGCCATTAAGCCCCTTCCAAAGTTTTTTCCCAAACATCTTTATTTTTGCGTAAAGGCCTTTAGCCCCCCAAAGTCCCTTGGAAAGCAGTTCCCAAATGCATCTTAAGGCCAAGGTAAGTCCTCTGATGCCTGTTTGTACTTAGGAAGCCTTTAGGGTGTATTGACTTCCTAATCAGGTCCTAGAGGGTAGAATTTGCTGAGACGTCGTCTCACCCCATTGTAGAACAACATTTCAGGCCCGTAGATGACAGCACCTCTAGCTCCTCTCAAGCATTTTGGTATATTTGAGGAAATCACAGAATATTCCAATACACCCCGAAGGATTGGACTATGTAATGGTGAAATCCACCGTCTGGATTGATGTGGGTGGACCCGATAAGGTGCCCCATGAGTACTGGTTATGGTATCGTCACTATCATGATGGGCGAAGGGAGGGTTCTATGCCAGAATCTAATGTACCTTTGTACGTTTTGGAAGTTGCGCTCGGGAATGGTACAACAGATCTCAAGGGTGGATCAGTGGTGGATGCCAAGGATCCCAAGCTCAAAGGTGATTCTGACTCTCCGGTGTACTCAGCCGAGAGCGCCAATTGGAGCGAAGAAGAAAGGGAGATCGTTGAAGACGAGGAGGTGGAACAAGAAGAATTTAGCGACGATGAGTAGTTGTGGTTGTTAGACCCCCGTCCCTTGTTTGAGAACCTGTTGTGGTGTATATGTTTTTATATACCTAGACCAACTTGTGTAATATATGACATGGTTTGTTGTGTATATATATAAGTGTGGTTAGTGTGGTTTGAAATTTTATGGCCCTGCTTTCCTCTCCCATTGTTTTATTGTGTGGGGATTTATATCTGCTTTCACATGCGTATATTAAAATGAATAGGGTCGGCGATGAGTCTTGGGACATCGCTATTATATCGACCAAACGAGGATGGGCCCATACTCGGAGGACCGGGACGTGACAGTCATATAGTCTTTTTACATTTTCATACAAGTCTGAAGATAGGTGATCACGCATGGATGGTTCGTTTGTGCCATTTTTATGCTAACTATGGAAAAAGAAAGAGAAAGACAATCAAGAGCTAAAATACAACACAAGTGCTAAAACTTGGCACAATAGACACTTAAGTGTCAAAACTTCTCAAAGGTACACTTAAGTATCAAAATCAAAGAAGAATGAAACACTTAAGTGCCAACAGCAAAAATTTCCAAATTTGACGTGGCAATTTTCCAATGAGTTAAGTACAAAATGACGTCATTTTGCAAGCTGACGTGGCTAGGTAAGTGCATAATGACGTCGTTTTTGGTATTGACGTGGCTAAAACAACATCGTTTTACCTCCGAATTCGAATTTTAATATAAATAATAACTAAAAATATTAAAAGAACTAAATTTATTTATAATTAAAAAAAAACAGTAGTAGCAACGTTTGGTGAGGGCCTACACAGCCTTTGTTGCTACCGCCCCACCATCGCTGACCCTATGCACTTATTGGCACTGTGCAAATCCCAAGTCCAAGCCCATCAAATTCGGTTGGACCCACTTTCACTCAAAAACTTAAGGCAAATAATTACAGACCAACTAGGATATATTAACTACTCATTGCTATACTAATTCTTCAGTGGGAGTTCCTAACACAACTCTCAAGCACAACTCAACAATCTCCCCCTCAATGTTAGGTTTGTTCCTGTTAAAAATTTAAATGTGTGCAGAAGCATGGTATAGTTTATATTTGATAGAGGATGGACAAGGGACAAGGATAGGATATTTTGAGAAGGTTTATATGGGACAAAGATAGTTTCACTAGTTTATGAAAATAATTTTACAATAGTTGAAGTGTTGATGAGGGAGCATGATGTGTGGTTTTTATGGTTAGCTCCCTTCACAAAAACATGGAGCACTTGCTCCTTAATATAGGCTGCCAAAGTAGGTGGAGGAAGTCTCTAGACTTCTCTACAAATAGCTACTTACATAAGATAGAGAATTCTAGACTTCTCTTGAAGCATTCTAGAATTCTAGACTTCTCTTGAAGCATGGACTTTCTTTGATGCTTGGCTTTTGCTTGTTTGCATTCCCATGTGAATCTTCTAGATTCAACTAGCAATCTCCATTCTCAACAATTCTAGAAGGTTCTCACCTTCATGATTAAGTTAGTAGTTTCTAGATATTTTTAGAGAAAATGGATCATAATTTCCAACAGTTCCCTTTAATGATACACCAATACATATTGGGAGTGGGCCACCAATCAATCATCAATTTTAACACCATTTGTTGGGAGCGCACAGTAGAAATCTTGATACTATCAATCGGAAGATCGGCAAAAGGAAGCTCAAGTCCAAGCTCATCAACATATTCAGTTTGATTCATCTTCACTCAAAAGCTTCAGATCGATTAGTTATGGGCCAATTAAAATATATTAATTGTTCCAAACCAGACCAATTTTCCAATGTGGAATTTCTAACATAACTCGCACGTGCAACTCAACAACACTTACTTGTTAACAATTCGCATTGAACCATATCACCTAGTGATACTCCCTTTATTTTATATGCAATCTGGTCATTCGTCTCATTTTTCCAGGCCCTCATGCGCAAACAATCACTCCCAATATTTGTCGATCGAATATGGGTGTAGTCTATGCACGACCAAGCCATTATTGGAGAGGGTCCGACTCTAATACTATATGTAAAAACTTTGCTCGTTCCACATGACCCATCCTTAGAAGGACTAATCTAAGTAACCAAAAAAGGCTATGGCTATTTTGGGGTGGGCATTAATTTATAAATCATTGAAGAGAACATCTTTCAATTGATATATGGCTCTTCACTAAATATAGAAAGGAGAGAGATGTCAAGAGGACATCTAATACAAACCAAGCAAGTGTTGGCACAAATAAATAGGGGCTAAGAAGAATATTTTATTTCAAATAAACCAGTGCATACTCTACTATTTTGACCAAGCCTGGCTAAGGAAAGGTTACAACGTAGAGAATAACTTATCAAATATAATGGGACACTTACGGTCAAATATCGGTACTAATTTTTACCACATACATTTCTAGATAAGGTTGACATTAAATGTTGGTACACCCTTTTTTTCCAATTGAACAACTTTTGCAGGGAGATTTAAATTCAAGCATCCAAGAGATCAGAGAGATCTTGATCAACGATCACAAACAACCTTTTTCTTTCGGCACTTCAGTAAGCCTAGCCGAAGATGCAGTGCTTTATTGAATTTCAATTTGCAGCATTCCTTGCCAAATCTTTGTTTATACAAATCGCTCTTAGTAATAAATTTTCACTTTGTTCATTTGTTTTTGGGGGTTTTTTTTAAAGGCTTTTGTGACTCAGGATGACACACTCATGACAACTTTAACGTTGAGAGAAGCTGTGTACTATTCGGCTCAGCTCCTATTGTCCGGAATCCATGTCCAAGTCGGAGAAGAAGGAGAGAGCCCAGGCGACGATTAGAGAGATGGGACTGCAAGACACGATAGACACGAGGATAGGCAGCAGGACTGCCAAGGGCCTTAGTGGTGGCCAAAAGAGGAGAGTGAGCATTTGCATCGAGATCCTGACAAGCCCCAAGCTACACTTCCTCGACGAACCAACCTGTGGGCTTGACAGCGCTGTGTCATACCATGTGATGAACCAACGGTGATCGCCTCAATTCATCAGCCTAGCAGTGAAGTCTTCGAACTTTTCCACGATCCGTGCCTTCTTTCTTCTGGGAAAACTGTCTATTTTGGCTTTAGATCAGGGGCAGAACAGGTCTTGTTATATTTGACTTCCATGTTATGAATCTTGTTGCAAGCGAAAAAACATTTTCCTAACTATCACTTTTTCTTCTTTTCTTCTTTTTTTCTTTTTATGCAGTTTTTTTGCATCAAATGGTTTTCCATGTCCAACTCTTAAAAATCCATCTGATCAATACCTCAGGACGATTAACGGGGATTTCAACGCAGTAAGTCATGCCACTCAAACTTGATCTGTTCAACCATAATTTCAAAAATTGAAGGAGATCTCATGGACCCAACGAAACAATATTTCTTCTCAGGGCATTGAACGAGGAGGCAATGGCATGAATGCTGAAGAAGCCATCGACAATCTGGTCACGTCTTATCAGTCATCTCCAATTTGTCACCAAGTTCAGCAGCAAGTGTCCAAGACATCCGGAAAGGTATGAAATTTTATTATTATGTGGATTAGAAACTTAAAATTTATTACGAATCTGAGAGTTTCTGATAAGTTGCGTGTTTCCGTTAGAATTTTGGAGGAAATTTGGAAAGAAATGGAAGTCAAGCAAGCTTCGTTACCCACTGAATTAGAATTTTGGAGGAAATTTGGAAAGAAATGGAAGTCAAACCAGCTTCGTTACACACAGCCTTGTCATACCTAAGCGATCGTTCGTGAACATGTATCCCGACTTGGGGTATCACTGGCTTCGTTTAGCAATCTACGTTGCATTGTCTGTGTTGGGACTATTTTCCACGACATCAGATCCACCTAAGGTTCAATTCAAGTAAGCTCCACTAGTGTGACAAACTCAGTGAAGAATGAGATTTATAAGTTTTCTGCACATTCTATTTACCAAGTTTATTAATTTCTACGAATTTGCAGGCAAGAGGTTCGATGCTAATGTTCGTTGCGGCATTTCTTGCTTTTTATGGCAATCGGCGGATTCCCCTCCTTTGTTGAGGACATAAAGGTACTTCACTTAATTTCCCCTTTCTTTTCTTTTCTTTTTTTTGATGCTCCGATTGCTTTTCACTGTGCCAAAGTAATAAGATTCCTACATTTTCATTTTACCAGGTCTTGGGGCGAGAGATATTGAATGAGCACGATGGTGTAGCCGCGTTCGTTGTAGGTAGTACATTATCGTCCATTTTTCTTATCTACTAATCATCTCTCTTGTCCCGGGAGCCATAACTTATTACTTGGTTGGCCTCCGAAAGAGTTTTGAGCACTTTGTGCATACTTCACTTCATTGCTCTTCGCATGCATGTTGCTAGTCAAGAGCTTGATGATGATCGTCGCAAGTATAATTCCCCACTTCCTCATGGGAATCATAACTGGTGCCGAAATTCAAGGTGTGATGATGCTAAATGGAGGGTTTTTCAGGTTGCTAAATGATATTCCCAACCTATTTTGGAGATATCCCATGTATTACATCTCCTTCCATGAGTATGCCAATCAAGGTTTCTTCAAGAATGAGTTCAAAGGGTTAATGTTTCCCAACCAGATGGGAGGATCACCTACAATAGGTGGTGAAGAAATCTTGAGAAATTATTGGCAAGTGGAAATGGACTACTCTAAATAGGTGGATCTTGCTATCTTACTTGGAATGGTGGTTGTTCACAGGCTACTGTTCCTTGGAATAATAAAGGCCGTGGAGAAGATAAAGCCACTGGTGAAAAACTTAAGGGCTAAATCTCTTAAACGTCCTAAACTTGTCGTGAAGAATTTGTCAACGCCAAAATAATACAGGGAGCTAGGGTTAGTTATGTGATGGTGTGAAATTTGGTGTGTTTATCTTCAATTGTCGTTGAAGTAAATACATCTCCTTGTATGGATAATAATGAACTCTCTTAAATCATGGGTATGAAATGTTTGCTTTTATGCTTGATCGCTAAGACATGTTGAATGAGATTGTATCACACAATGCTTAACCAACAATCTCCCTATCTCACAAAGGAATTCTTAAGAACTATACCCCAATATTCTCTAACTTAGACACTCATCTTTTGGATGCACTTCATGAGAATGCACAATTGATAGTTGCTCACTTATGGGCAAAAATCCGATTTCCTTTATTGGCTTAAATGGAGACATATTCTCAACACGATACTTTAAAATTCTGATAATCAAAGCTATCATTTCCATTAAAATGATAGGAACAATTGCCTCAAGGACTTTGTTGAACATTCAAGTAGGAAAATTTGTTATCTTAAATACCCTATCCCTTTCTTGCTACATATGATGAATGAATTTAGAAATCAAGACATTTCCTTATTAAGTATACTTAATAATTGCTTTGACAGCATTGGTTGGCAAGACCACAAGAAATGACTTATCAGAGAATAAAAGTTAGTTGGCAGCACTATTTTCACCCTCTATAAAACTAAATCTACCCAATTTTCATCAAAAAGATAAAATTACCCTCTATCATTCAATTGCAATTTAGATTTTATGTTCTCAAATTTATTTACTTTCCTTTTGTAGTTTTTTTTTTTTTTATCTATGTAGGATCTACGTACTATACATAATAATTTCATATGTTTATTTTTTTTTATTGTAGATTTCCCATGAATATTGAAAGCACTATTTTTTTTATTGTTAGAATTACTTCCATAAAATTTTATTTTGTTTAAAAGATATTTTCAAAAATCTAGTTCTTTTCCACAATAGTGATCATATATTATGGATAAATTTTTAAGTAGATGACATTTAATTATATCAAAAAATTATATAAAGTAAGATTTTTTTGGAAATGCTAGTGAAATGTCATTATTTTGATTTGAAAAAAATTAATATAAAAAAATATCAAGACACCTTATTATGCATAATGTTTTTAGTGTATTCCTATATATTCCTATAACACCTTAGATGCTCTATATAAAAAATCTCTCACCCGTATAATAAGGAAAAAATACAAATTCTTTAATGTAGTAAATAAAGAGACTTGATATATGTTGTGGACTAATGAAATTACTAAAATGTTCACCAAAAAAGTGAGCTTTTCAAGATAAGAGAGACAAAAAATAGACAAGTTGTTAAGATCGATGATGAAAAAAACCAAAGAATATATTTTTTCCTAACCACTTACAAGATGATTTTACACGGAGTATGTGAAACGTTATAAGAATATCTAAGAATGCATTTTTCTATAATAAGCTTAAAAATAAAATATGTTAAATATTTAATAAAACTATCATAAATAGAAAAATAGAAAAAAAAAAAGAGTCGGGTCATCTGGTCTAGTCTTTTTAATGTGAGTGTGGGTGGACATAGTCATTTAGTGGGATGGAAATAGCGTTGCAAAAAGTGGGCTAAATTCTATAAAATAATGGCTAACACATGCAATCTGAGTTTGTCCAAATAGTTAAATATATAACAATGTAGTCCACAACAAAGAGGGCTGTTCATGAATAAGTTGGCTCATCAAATTTGGAATTTGACCGAGCCAAAACGATCTTTAAAAGACAAATCTATCTTTACTGTGATCTTGAAAACGGTTTAGGTTGTCTCCTTTATCACACTGAAAGGTTGAGGAATATGTGAAATTTTTAGTATTGCGCAACTGTGATCCAAGTTGAAGTGATCTATGAGCTACACTGAGATAAGCCATCTAATAAATAAATAAAGTGTGAATTTCCCAAAATAGCTGTTGAAGTAGTCCATGATTGTAAAAGATAATTATTGGTTTCTTTTCCTCTACAACAAAACTTTTGTTTAATTAACTACTTGACTATGGCCGTTGGTTCATGATTACTCAAAAGGGCCTCTCCCAATCAATGTGAGAATTTAGACATTGCAAACTCTCCCACTTAAATAGTTGGCGTCCTCATTAGTGTTGAGTTGTGTCACCTGGTGACTCCCTCTATTCGATGTTCGGTTCAGCCATTTGTTGCATCTTGTCCGAGCCCTCACACACAAGTAATCACTCCCTATCTTTGTCGGATCAAATATGGGCGTAGTTTGTCCACAACCAAGCCTTTATTGGAGATGGTCCAGCTCTGATACTATCTGTAAAAGCTCGGCTCATTCCACATGAGCCAACTAATCTAAGCAAACACAAAAGGTGGTGGTTATTCAGGGGTGAGTGCTAATTTATAAATCACAGAAGATAACATCTTTCAACCATCTTTCGACCAATGTATCGGCTTTTGATTAAATATAGAAAGGAGAGAGATGTCATGAGGACCGAGTTGACTCTAGCAAAATGTAAACAATGCCATACAATCTAAGTAAGCATTACACAATTCAGGTTCATCTAATTCCAACCAAGCAAGTGTTGGCAAAACTAAACATGTGCTAAGAAGAAAATTTTCTTTCAAATAAACCAAGCCCTACACTACTATCTTGACCAAGCCTAGTTGAGGAAGGACGCGAAAAACAAATTATCAATTTAACGGGACATTTATGGGCTAATGTTGGTACTCATTCTTACCACACACTTTTCTAGATAAGTTTGACATTGAATGTTGGTACACCCTTTTTAGTCAAAGAAGTGTAATTTAGTGAAGCCAGCTTTGAGTACATTTTGATTAGAGCCATTAATATTAGAATTAGCCGGATCATAAAGCTTTTTTTTTTTTTTTTTTTTTGGTAAGGTAAGTAATATATTAGCTTAAAACCACAACTATACAGCAGGGGGTCTCGGCACCAAAAAACTTACACTCATAAAGACAAATATGTCTAAACGAGTGGAAGGGTGTCGAGAAAAAAGGCCAACACAAACAACCAACGAGTGGCAACCACGTAGCCAAACAACGGCAACAAGAAGCCAAACAACGGCACCAACAAGAAAAGGAAAGGGAACCAGACAGCAAAAACACTGGCAACCCTCATAGCATCAAGCGATGGTAACCTTTGAAGAGCCGGAACTGGCCACCACCTATGCAGAGACCTCCTAATTGCAACACCAGCAGGAACCTCCGAAGAGCAAAAAGATGGAACTAGGCCCCAACTACGTTGAGCTGCAACCTAGGCAATGGTAGCCCTCAAGCAAGTGCTAAAGGAACCATGTCAAAAGAGGGAAGGGGGCCAAGCTACAAGGAAATGAAAACCTACATAGCAGCAACCCTCTAGACAAAAATTACAAAGGAAGATCAGACGCCCCAAGAGAGAAGATAGAGGGGTCAAGTCTCGAACACCGTTGAAGCTGCCTATTCCTTAGGGTATTCGCAATGTGGTTGAAGGAGAGAGCTTTGTACTTGACAACTTTGATGAGATGCTGCTTCAATGCTGCTTCAATGCTGGAATAAACAAGACTTGGTCCCAAAAGAGGATATTATTCCTAGTCTTCCAAATCACATGACAAAGAGCACCAAAAGAGAACCGAGCAATGGCTTCATAGAAATCACTTCGAGAGGAATTTGGTGACCCAAAGAAGGTTATCCATCCATGATCTGTTTTGCCATGGGATGTTACATTTAGCAGCCCAAAACGAAGCAAGGGCAATAGAGACATGGCAACCAAAAAAGAGATGGTCAATGGAGTCTGGTCTTGAATTGCAAAGGGCACACGACACATTCACAATCCTCCCGTAAGACAATAAAAAAACCTAAGTAGGAAGCCTATTTCTTGTAATGAGCCAAAGATGGAATTGGTATTGAGGGACGAGCATTCTATTCCAAACGAACGAGTACCACGGGTGTCACGCTCCAATCCTCGAGCATGCGCCCATCCCTCACTAGTCAATTAAATAGCGATGTCCCAGACGCATCACCGACCCATTCATTTTAATACGCATCCGGAAGCATATAAATAATCCCCAGAAAATAAAACAATGGGATAGGAAAGTATGACCAAATTTCAAACTTTTAAAATAACCACACTTATATACAATGCAAACCATAATGCATATATATACAATGCAAACTACTAAGTCAAGTCTTGAGCAACAAGTTTTCAAAACAAGTCTACAAACAAAGAGTGGGGTTTCAATCCTCATTCGGATCCTCCTCTAGGTCCTCCTTTGGGTTCTCTTCCTCCTCAACGATCTCTTCATCTTCCATGCTCCAGCCGGAGTCTACAATTGAGCACTCTGGAGAGTCAGGATCATTACCCAACTTTGAATCATTCGCATCCACCACTGATCCACCCTTAGGATCTACTATCCCCTTTCTGAACGCTACCTTTAAAACATACAGAGGTATATCAGACTCCGGTATAGGGCCCACCCTTTGTCCATCATCGTAATGGCGATACCATGACTAGTATCTGTGGAGCACCTTCTGGGGTTCACCTACATCAACCTAGACAGTGGATTTCACTAATATATATTCCAAGCCTTCAGGGTGATGGTTTACCGAAATATGATAACCCATCTCAGTGACTTCCTCAGATATACCAAAATGCACAGGAGGAGGTGGAGGTGCTGTCATCTAGGGACTTGAAATGTTGTCTCATAACGGGGTGAGACTACGTCTCAGCAAGTTCTACCCCTAAGACCCAATTAGGAAGCCAATATGCCCTCAGGGCTACCTAAGCACAACACGGGTTAGAGGACTTATCTCGGCCTCAGTCTCTCCCTACAAGTCAATTAAATCAATAAATACTGACAAATTACAACAACCAATCAAATCCGATCGAACTGTCCATCAATCAACTTAGTCGAATCACCACGACCTTCCCTTGGTCGGTACATTCAATACTATCTATAAAGTCCTATCAAATCAAGACTGCTCACCCAAAGCTAAAAATAGATAATATAGCTCGCCCAAAGCTGATAATATAGTATATTGTATATATGCTCGCCCAAAGCTGATAAATTAGGGCCCCCGGGCCATCATAGTATACTATATATGCTCGCCCAAAGTTGATAATATGGTAGACTATATATGCTCACCCAAAGTTGATAAATTTAAGGCTCCTTAGCCAAAATAGTATACAACTTCAATCATATAACTAATTTCTCATTTTTATCATACCCGATAAAAATAGCCGTGTGTGGGTACACAGTCGGCCTTAACCAAAATACCATAATTTCACCTCCATAAATCCAACAATTTTATATGGTCCACCAAAATATTTTTGGCGTTGTAAACCAACGCTCGGTTAATTTCCAATCAATTATTGAAATTTATTTAATTTAGGAATAAAATCCTAAAATCACAATTAAATCAATTTAGCACAAATTAGAGCTCAAATAAATGAACAGATCACACCATCATAATCAGCATAAAATTCCGATTGCCGGCTATCCCGGTCTAATTTTTGAAAAATAATTAATTAATTGAATAATTACGGAAAATATTAAATAAATGCCAATAAATCCAACTTAGGCCCGTAATGCCTAATTGGACGCCGAAACAGACCCGAAAAAATTTCAAGTTTCGTTAAATAAATAATAGAACGTGTATACTCGCTAAATGCACTAACTAACCACCTAACATGCATCGGCAATTAATTAAATTAACTAATATAATCTAATCTATCCACCTAAACTATGTTTAATTAATCTAATCAACCCCTAAGCATAATTAATCGACTAAGTGAGGATTAGTGAGTTCAACTCACTTGTTCAGCGAGCCAGTCAGTTCAAATCAACGAGGACATAACGGGGAACAACTTCCTTCAAAGCGAGCCTAGCAACGAGGTTCGGAACCACCTCAAAACGGGCCTCACAGCAGCCACGAGACCTATTGATTTGCTTCTGATCTTGGCTGCCAAAGAGAGAAACAGAGGCTAGTTCGGTAAGGTAAGGACAACGATGGACCGGTGGAGTCTTCGGCGGCTTGGAGGGGCGGTGGCAGCGGCTCATAGTGGTGGCAGGGGTTCCAATTAGGCTCAGCCTACCCTGAAGGACATAGGCACGAGCGGAGGCAGCAAGCTAGAACGGCATGAGGGCAAGACAACCAGGCGCAGGCGAACGGCAACGTCGCGGGCAATCCTAGCTCTGATGGTGGCTGCAATGGTGTGAGGGGCTGCTCTGGTGGTCTCTTGGCCTGGTGGGGTCAAAAATGGCAAGGAAGGAGGGGATTGAGGGTGGTGGACGGTAGCTTTGGGAGAGGAAGAGAGAGATAAGGGGGCAAAGGCCCTACCATGGCCAAATCTTCTCCTCATTTGTCTCCTTGACCATCCTCAGCCACTAACTCTTCCTTGGCCTCCATTAAGCCACCAATGCTCATCTTAGGACTCTTGAATTGATCCAAAACCATAAGCATAGGGGGGGTTATGAATTTCAAGTGATTTGGCTTCAATTGGACACTTTTCTTTATTAAATCAACACCATTTGGCCTCAATAAAGTCAATCGATACTACACCGATCCAAATATTATTTTCCTCACCAATTGACTCCACATACTTCCCAATTTTGTGACAAAAAACGATCCCTGCCTTTTTTTGGACAAAAATGATACTATCTCAACCTTTTTCCCAAAAGTCTCGAGTTGTAGAAAAATCTTTGAGACTGAGTCGACACTCCTAGAATTAATTGTGACATGACAGCACTTTCGGACTCAAATTCGCGATTAATTTCACTCTAGTGTGTTTTTAGCGTCATTTAGGCTACCGGGTAGATTTAAAAAATTTATTGCAAATAACCCGTGGTCGATTTTCTTCGAGCCACAATGAACCCACTCGACACATTAGCGACTCTTAGTTGTCGTGAAAATCTCGAGAATTCAAATACAGACACATGGTACCAAAATGATAGAAAAATCAGTCTAGTGCCGGCCAACGAGAATTTTCCAATTTAGTGGTGTCACCCACGATTAGCCACACATCTCGGTTAAGCGACCTATCTCGACCTCAAATCGATTTTTAATTGTGCCGTAATGGCCTATAAAGATGAGCACGATCGAAAAGCCGATTCTGGTCGAATTCTCGGGTCTATCGCATTAAAATTCTTTAATGGCTTCCCTAGATAGTCTAGTTATTTCGAGAGTAATCAGTTATGAGAACAGCCCTATAGGCGCGTCGATAAAATGCCCGATTAATTTAATTGAAAGTAGAAGTGAAAATCTAGGATGTCACAACGGGACCAGGTTGTCTTTCCGACGAATTGCTTCCCATGCTGACGCAATGGAGAACATGCCCGAGGAGTGCTCCAGCCAAGTAAGCTTGTCTGGGACAAGTGCAAGCGATGGGAGAGGATGGCCGGACCAGAAAGTTAATTGCTTCCTCGTCCAAGAAAGTTCACAAATTGATAAGAAGTAAATGCATAGGGCTAAGGACTTAGATCTACCCATGAAAATAGTGCTAGAAGTTGTTAGAAAGTCCAACCTAAAATCTTAAATTGGTAATTAGAATGGATCTCGAGAAGAGACCTAATGTAAGCTTGGTTAAGGATTTGGAGATGAAGAGGTGATCCCTTGTGAGGATCAACAAGGTCCAAAATACATTTGGTACAGCACACAGATCCTCAACAACCATGGCTGGATTCACAATCTGTACTTCTTCGAACTTGTCTTGAGTTTGAAAGATCAAATGGGGGTTTAGAACAACGCTCTTTGCTCCTATGTTATCGAGATATGTTTCCCATACAAACCCATTCAACATTTCTGTATGATCAAGCATGGAGTACATTATTATCTATGGAAGGAGATTTATTAATTCATCTACAATTAAAGATAAACACACCAGTTTACCACTGAAAAAAAAGTAACCCTAACTTGCTGCCATATTAAGGAGTTGAAGAAGGGTTATCCATGACATGTTTGGGATCTCTAGGAGATTTAGCCCTAAAGATTTTCACCAGCGGCTTCATCTTCTCCATTGCCTTTATAATTCCAAGGAACATTAGCCTATAAACAACCACCATCCCAAGCAAGGTAGCAAGATCCACCCATTTAGAGTAGCCCATCTCCACTTGCCAATAGTTTCTCAAGATTTCTTCACCACTAATTGTTGGTGACCCTCCCATCTGGTTGGGAAATATTAACCCTTCAAACTCATTCTTGAAGAAACCTTGGTTGGCATACTTATGGAAGGAGATGTAATACATGGGATATCTCCCGAAATGGCTTGGGAGATCATCCGGCAACCTGAAAAACCCTCCATTTAGCATCATCACACCTTGAATTCCGGCACCGGTTATGATCCCCATGAGGAAGTCAGGGACTACACTTGCGACGATCATCATTAGGCTCTCGACTAGCAACATGCATGCGAAGAGGACCAAAGCGAAGTACGCAAAGTGCTCGAAACTCTTTTGGAGGCCAACCAAGTAATAAGCTATGGCTCCTGGGATAAAAGAGATGATTAACAGATAAGGGATGGACGAAAATGTATTGCCTATCACGAACGCGGCTACACCATAATGCCCATTCAATCTCTCTCGCCCAAAGACCTGGTAAAATGAAAACGTAGGATTCTCATGACTTCGGTACAATGAAAAGCAATCGGAGCATCAACATAAAAGGAAAGAAAAAAGGAAGATTAAGAGAAATACCTTCATGTCCTCAACAAAGGAAGGGAATCCCCGATTGCCATAAAAGTAAGAAATGCCGCAACGAACATTAGCATTGAACCTCTTGCCTGAAAATTCGTTAAAATTATTAAATTTGGTCAATGCAATGTGCAATAACTTTAAATCTCATTCTTCATCGATTGGGTCACTAGATTATTTAGAACATACCGTCACGCTAGAGAGCTTACCTGAATTGAGCCATAGGTGAATCCAATGTCGTAGAAGATAGTCCCAACACACAGACACAATGCAATGTAGATTGCTAAACGAAGCCAGTAATACCCCAAGTCACGATACATGTTCACGAACGATCGCTTGGTTAGAACGAGGCTCTGGGTTAGGAAGCTTGCTTGACTCCGATTTCTTTCCAAATTTCCTCCAACGTTCTAATGGAAACACACAATTTGTCAGAAACTCTCAGATTCTTATATTTTATAAGTTTCCAATCCACATAATATCGAAATTGCATACCTTTCCGGATATCTTGGACACTTGTTGCTGAACTTGGTGACACATCAGAGATGACAAATAAGATTTGACCAGAGTGTCAATGGCCTCTTCGGCATCCATGCCATTGCTTCCTTGTTCGATGTCCTGACAAGGAATTTTTGTTTCATTAGGTCCATGAAATTTCCTTTATTTCTTGAAATTATGGTCGAACAAATCAAGTTTCAGTTGCATGGCTTACTGCGTCAAAATCCTTGTTAATCGTCCTGAGGTAGTGATCAGACGGATTTCTAAGAGTTGGACATGGGAAACCATTTGATGCAAAAAACTGCAAAAGGTAAATAAGAAAAAAAAAATAGTCAGGTCATTGTTCGTTGCTTGCTACAAGCAAAAATTCATAACCTAGTAGTCCAGCATCACAAGCACCTGTTCTGCCTCTGACCTAAGGCCAAAAAAGACTGTTTTCCCAGAAGAAAGAAGGCAGAGATTGTGGAAAAGCTCAAAGACTTCACTGCTAGGCTGATGAATCGAGGCAATCACCGTCCTCTGGTCATGACTGGCTAGCTTGGCAATGCGGTTCATCACATGGTATGACGCAGCGCTGTCGAGGCCGCTGGTTGGCTCGTCAAGGAAGAGGAGCATTGGGCGCGTCAGGATCTCGATGCAAATGCTCACTCTCCTTTTTTGACCACCACTGAGGCCCTTGGCGCTCCCCCCACCTATCCTAGTATCTCTCGCATCTTGCAGTCCCATCTCTCTAATCGTTGCCTCAGCTCTCTCCTTCTTCTCCGAATTCGACATGGATTCCGGCAATTGGAGCTGAGCGGAGTAGTACACGGCTTCTCTCACCGTTAAAGTTGTTATCAGTGTGTCATCCTGAGTGACATAAGCCTATAACAAAACCAAAACGAAAAATCAATAAAGTGAAAATTTACTACGAAGAACGATTTGTATAAACTACGATTTGGCTAGGAAATCTGCACATTGAAATTCAACTCAGCGCCACATCTATCAGCTAGGCTTACCGAAGTTCCGAAAGAAAGTGGTTGACTGCGACCGTTAATTAAGATCTCTCCTGTCTGTTGAGTGCTTGAACTTAGTCTCCCTGCAAAAAGTTGCTTCTTAAGAAAAAGGAAATGGTGGAAACCGAGAGTAAAAATGAAAAAAAATTAATAAATGTTATTTAAAGGTTACTGATATGTTAGTTACTTCGTCGATTGTTCTCCCCGAAAACAAATTAATCTACTTCTAAATGATTAACTGCTTGAATGTGAGGTAAAAAAGCAAATTCGATTAAATCTATTCAGCGGCATCACAGTTGAATATGCAACAACAATCCAAGAGAGCATACTAAGAATGAAACTTAAGTTCCCACTCATGACCCTCATAGCGCACTACACCAAGGAAGAAGTGTAGAACAATTAGCTCAAAAAGATTGCCGTTGTATAACCATACATCAACAGACGCTACTTCCCATATTGGGTAGATAAATTGTGACTAGAAAGGTTATAACAGCAAAAGCCATTGGAATATTTGATTTTGTACATTGGAAAATCCGTTTACGACATGTGTTCCATGTCATTTCATTGACATTCGATGTTGGTCGCGGGGACGTGTGAATAGCTAGGACCGTTGCCACACATGAAGATTGATCCGATGTCATGGATGTCTGACCGACCGACAACATATAAACAAGAAAAAGCTGTCGAAAGGGTACAGCCGTCATATCACTGGTTGACTCTGTTAGAGATAATTAGGATGATTCTCTAGGATGTTTTCCTATATTTAAGATAATTAGAATAATTATGTTTGTTTTCAGTATCTCTTTTAGTTGGTTTTCTATATCTTTCAAGTTGGTGTGATATCTCCTTTGATTGTGTATATCTTAATTAAAATATGTTACTTTTAATAGTATCTTATAAGGCCTATAAATAAGCTAATGTACTCCTCATTAACATATATCAAATTATACAAAAATTCATCAAATCTATCTTCAGCTTTATTGTTCTCAACTTAGTATCAAAGCCCAGATTAACAAGAAGTTTGGATCCAATAGTCACGTGGGAGAGTTATGCATTGTTGCACCTCCGACCTAAGCTCGATGTGTGAAAGGGATATTGTTGATGTTATCCAACATCGGTTGTACAGAGGGTTGGTGGTCGATTCATAAGTGTGAGGAACTATCTCATCTATTGAACTAGCTTTTTAGGTGAGGGAGGCCCAAGATAGTAACTTTTTCCTCAACAAAGCCTAGTTTATTGTGCTTGTTGTAACCATGGCAGCTTCGTGCTTGATGATAGGGATGATTTGATTGGGATGCGCACTAGGTTGCTTGATGCTATGATGCTAGATTTTATTGTACAAGCCACGTCGCTCAATTATTGTTTCGCAAGCCAGTCGCATAGACCTCTTGTTATTTACCCTGTAATTCTCGACCTTTTGTTTGTCATTTCAAGAAGCCGACACCATAACCAAACTCAACAACCTCAGACAAGCCAAATCTA
Organism: Eucalyptus virginea; assembly: GCA_014182375.1. Lineage (NCBI taxonomy): Eukaryota > Viridiplantae > Streptophyta > Magnoliopsida > Myrtales > Myrtaceae > Eucalyptus > Eucalyptus virginea. The sequence continues at coordinate 9,067,627 of CM024522.1, forward strand.
GAAGACTATCTCACACACTCCCCCACCATGGATCAACAACCCTGATGCTCCGCGGAGTCATTAGATAAACAAGTTTTCGTGGCACTGAGCAACATTAATTCCAATTGTTAATTAGGATATTTTCCAATATTTAAGATAATTAGAATATTTCTGTTGGTTTTTTGTATATCTTTATGGTTGGTTTTTATCTCTCAAGATTGTGCGATCTCTTTTTATTGTGCATATCTTGATTGATATATGTTACCTTTAATAGTATCTCATAAAACCTATAAATAGGCTTATACTCCTCATTAACATATATCAAATTATACAGATTTCTCAGATCTATCTTTCGCATTATTATTCTCGACTAACTCCTCCATGAGAGAGAAGGTGGGACAAGATTCATTTACTTTTCCTTTGTTCTTTTTAGTGACTATGAAATATTTGCGTTCGCTTTCGTTTATTTATTCTTTGTTTGTTTGTTTTCTAACCCAGGATGTCCGGCGTCTTAATTTATCATGAAAATTAATATAATTTAAAGGACTGAAAGATTTATATCTGTATTTTATAAAGTGAGAGCGTGACGTGTGGACAATTTGTGAACAAGATCTACATTTGTATATAGAAATGGCTGCTTACCAGTCAATTTAGTTGGAATTTTCTCATAGAATCTAGGAGGTTAGATCTCATTTTGAGTTTTCTTTACTTGTAGCATATTAAAACATGAAAAGGACATAAATCACCTACCCATCTATATAGAAAGAGAGATTTATCCGAAACGGTACCTCCAAGGGCATCGAGAAGAGTTGACTTGCCACTGCCCGAAGGACCCATGACGGCCAGCATCCGGCCCGGCTCGGCATAACCGGTCAGCCCCTGCAATATGGGATGTGTCCCGTTCCTCCGGTCCAGCACCGTCACCCACAAGTCCTTCCATGTCAAGACCATCCCGCTCCCGTTCTCGTGTGCTCCTGTAACCTGGTCAGGTCGAGATCTTTCGCCCCCGCCATGGACTTCCCAACATAAATTAGCCGGATGTATTAAATTGGTATCAATGTAAAAATGTTTTAGATTGAATCAATTTCAACGCAATAAGTTTATTTTTTTCTTAATACTTTTTCTTCTAAGAACACATTTATCTCCAATTATATTTCTACTCACTAAAAACTCCAAAGTGGTATCGCTATTCCAAATTTTCTGTTCGTCAGCATTAAGTTAATTTAGCTATCAATTGTCTTATATGTCGATAGAAGTGGCGAGCGCCTAGCAGACGAGCCCAACTTGGACTACACAGCTGGAAAGGCTCCCCCCCAAACGATCATGGACCAAAATTAAAGATAGAAAGTTGGCGTCCTCACCGATAATGGAGTAGCGCTAGTAATCTGGAGTTTCATTACTCAAATTGGGGACACATAAAATTAGGGTTCCTCTGCAATAACGCCAAATTAGAGTTTTCGAAGCTGGCACGAATTAGGACATAAAATCACGCCAAACGGAGCTCTTGCTAACACGAACAAGCGTAGGGTACAATTTTTTAGGGAAAGTGTTTCCGCGGAATTAATTTTCCAAACTTTCACTCGTTTGGTTCGTAAAAAATAATTAGTTAATTGAAAACACTTTCTAGTGAGGGAAAATATTCATGCATAAAATTAGGAAAGTGAATTCATGAATTTAATAAGATGAAAACAATTTTTCGGAATTGCTTATCTTGAAGTTTTTAGTTTTTTTTTCTTTCATTTTAAAAATTGATTTTTTTATTCTTTTTTTTAATTTTTTTTTCCTCTTCCTCTTCTGCTGATCACTAGGCCTTGGCGAATGGCCATTGGCATGGTCTAGCCTTAGGTGAGGCTTGAGCTCGAGCCTTGCCAACCTCGTCATGGTGAGCTGGAGTCGCTTGAGGCCAGTGAGGCTTGACCTTACTCGAGGCTGGATAGGCCAGCCTTGCCGAGCCACGGTGACGGCACTAGTGGCCTATCACAACTATCGCTGAGGCTTGGCGGAAGAGGAAGAAGGAAAGAAAAAGAAATGAAAATAAAAAAAATAATGATAAATTCATGAGATTGAAATCATTTTTTAAATGAGATTCAAATACTAGAAAAACATCATCGGGAAAAAGAAGGGCCTCATTGAGAGGAAAAGGCGATGTTTCTTGTAAGGCATCACGTGATAACAATCCTCATTTGATTGCTTGCATCCGCCGCGTATAACAGATGAATGCAAAATCGAACAAAATGCTCATGGAGAGAAAATTTAGGACGGTGGTGCCATTTAGGAGTTTCCGTAGGCTGAAAAAACAGTTGCGAGTAAATGCACACAAGGAGTACCGATTTAGAATCTCTCGTGGAATTAGCCCCTTTTTAATTATTCTCGTTTGAAGTAAGGGTAAATTGATTTTTTAAGTTAATGGGCATTCCGTCCAAGGATGCTAATTAGGAGTGTGCAAAAGAACTGGGACCCGCCCGAACTGCCTGCAACCGGATCGGAACTGTCGGGAACCGGCCCGGTTCTTGGTTCCAATTTATGGGAACCAGTGGGTATCGATCCGGTTCCCGGTTTCATGGGTGAATCCATCCACCCACCCATCCGGACCGGACCGATTATATTAAAATAATATATTAATTTTTAATATTAAAAAAATGAAATTACAAATTAACAAACCCAAATCAAATAATTAAAAAAATTAATTAAAGTGGGAAAAAAAGTCCAAAGTGCACCAAATGGAGAGGCGCTAATGTCCAGTCAAACCAAATGGAGAGGCGTTGAAGCTAAAAAGTCCAAAGTGCACATTGACGAAACGTCGAGCAATTGGTGAGCAAAAAGCAAGCATGTGAAGAAGCAGGGCTGCAGGGAGGAGGAGAAGAATAGGTCAGGTGGCGAAGAACCAGCAATTTTGGTCAAAAACCAAAGTTGTTTCCCATCGGAGCTTTCGAGAAAATAATATTATTATTATTGTGAGACTGGTTCCATGAATCCACCCGCGAATCGGACTGAACCATCGGTCCCGTTCCCGGGTGGACCCATGCAACTAATAGGTAGATCCCGGTTTCAATTTTTCGGAATCGATTTTTAATGGGCGGTTCTCGGTCCCGCCTGGACCATGCACACCCCTAATGCTAATGCAATTTTTCAAAAGTGCACGGAAACAAAATCGACGTGGGTAGGAAATGAACCGTGGGCGTTTGTAAAATTAGGCCCACTGTCACTTTTTCTATATTTCTTTTCTAGCCAACGACCTCAGATCATTGCTGCCCTTCGCCCTTCCCCCTTCCCCTCCCTACGCCCTCTTGTCGTCACTTAGCCACCGACCCACCTTCGGAAACACACTTTGAAGTAGTCGGTCCTTTGAAGTAGTCGAAGTAGTCGGTACTTTGAAGTAGTCGGTAGTTGGTAGTTGGTAGTTGGTAGTTTCCACCTCCGGGAAAGACCAAGCTGTCCCCGTGCAGCGCAGGCCGATCCGGTGCACAGAGTCGATAGGGCAACTTGGTCGATTTCGGAATGTATCTGATGCAATGATCTGAGGTCGTTCGCTAGAAAAGAAACATAGAAAAAGTGACAGTGAAAATGACGGTGGTTGAGCTGTGTACGAACTCGTAAAACGTTCTTCTCTCCCGTGATGGAATTGTAATGTCTAATTTGTAATGTCTAATCTTCCGTGACGAGAGTCTGTCCAATATTTCGTTCCCACTCGCTCGCAGCCCCCCACTTGAAACGCACTTTGAAGTAGTTGGTAGTTTGAACATGACGTCTCGAGTCTTCTCTAAAGCAAAGGGCAGGGTCAACACCCGTCTCAATTCGTGGAACCTGCCCGGCTGGCTATAAAAGCCCCTCCCCGTGCAAAGGCAGGAGGCACCGACGCAGAGTACGGCACTTAGTCACAGGGTTTTAGTTGTAATAGCGAGAGATCCGAGGTGAGGAAGCATCTTCGGCAGCACTGCCGTTATTAAGGTTCGAGGTGTCTCTCTCTCTCTGATCGTCCGATGGCTCAAGAGACTCAGAACCACACGCTCACGGCGTCCGGCTGGGCTGCCTACGACTCCTCCGGCGAGATCAAACCCTACACCTTCAAACGCAGGTGGGTCGGGAGTGTCGGGATGGTGCGCTTAATGAAGCACTTGAATCTGCATTTGTAGATAGCTCTGAAGCGAGTGATTTGATGTCTTTTTGCTTTTGTTCTGATGACGAAACAGAGAGAATGGCGTGAACGATGTGACGATCAAGGTCTTGTACTGTGAATTTGCCACACCGATCTCCACTATGCCAAGAACGAGTGGGGCATCACCATGTACCCTGTTGTCCCTGGGTACTCTCTCTCTCTCTCTCTCTCTCTCGTTTATAAATCAATATGCACTTTTGACTTGAAAATTGGACGAGTTCGAGTGACAAAATTAGGCCCGCTTCGAGCTTGGCACTGTCCTCATCTCATTCCAATAGGGTGTGCGATTGGATTTGTTTATCGCTGCTGGGATACGGTAAGCTAACTGGATCGCGCATGTCGAATGAAACAGGCATGAAATAACGGGGGTCGTGACTAAGGTGGGATGCAACGCGGGCAAGTTCAAGATCGGGGACCGTGTCGGGGTGGGCTGCCTGGCGGCCTCCTGCCTCAAGTGCGAGTTCTGCGCCGACTCCCAGGAGAACTACTGCGACCAGATGCAGTTCACGTCCAACGGCATCTTCTGGGACGGCTCCATCACCTACGGTGGCTACTCCAACGTCATCGTCGCCGATTACCGGTAACCTCTTGCCTTCTCTATTTCCAATTTTTGTTCATTTCTTTTTTGTTTTTGTTTGATTGAAAGACAGACGGTACAATGCACGTGTAGTCAGAATCTCTATGAACTATTGTTGTCGTATTTCCATGGAAGAGATTCCAATGCACGCAATTCATGTGAGCTTTTGCGCTTCGTACTTTATATGTCTTCACCATCTCGCTGAACTCAGGGAGAGTAAATTGCAAAAAAAGTAAAAGAAAATGACTGACGCGAAAGGCATTGAACTCAAAAACAGGGGAGCCTATCTTTGACCATATTGATTATGAACTGCCACTTCTGTTCTACTCGTCACGTGATTAGGTAGACCTAAATATAAGTTGTTTTATAATTCTGATTAAACTAACTTATGAAAAAAATAATAATAGACCTATGTACGGGGACTGTGAAAACGTTAGACAAGAAAAGTCAGTTCAATCTGGTGACCTGTGTCGACCCATGTTCAGCCCTTTTAGGCTCCAATTTCACGGAATGGACGACATTGAGTAACAAAACCATGCTCGTCAATCCAGAGGACAACATAGCCTGCTCGATGATTGCACTAACTTGAAATCCCTTGGTCCGGCTTGCTGGCTCGTGCAGATATGTGGTGCGCATACCAGAGAACTTACCCATGGACTCGGTGGCACCACTGCTGTGTGCGGGAATCACGGTGTTCAGCCCGCTGAAGGACAACGGCATGCTGGGCTCGCCGGGTAAGAAGATGGGGGTGGTGGGGCTCGGCGGGCTTGGCCACGTGGCGGTCAAGTTCGGGAAGGCGTTCGGCCACCATGTCACAGTCATCAGCACATCCCCATCGAAAGAGACAGAGGCCAAGGGGCGCTTGGGTGCTGATGACTTCATGGTCAGCACCAATTCTCAGCAAATGCAGGTTTGACCTTAGTTTTGGTCGGTCTTGGCACGTTAAAGAATGAGTCAAACCTATACTAATTTATGCTGAAGAAAGGCGATGCGTTTTATCAATCTTAAATTGATTTTATTGGGCTGTTTTATAGGCCGGTAAGAGGAGCCTGGATTTCATTTTGGACACGGTATCGGCTCAGCACTCTCTTGGGCCCATCCTGGAGTTGCTCAAAGTGGATGGAACTTTGGTCACGGTGGGTGCACCTGATCAGCCCCTCGAATTGCCTTCCTTCCCTCTAATTTTCGGTAAATTTCCCTCTTAATCTTTAGCTCTAACATGTCAATTATAAATTCACTATAATAACTATTTTCCTGGGAATTTTTTTTTTGTTCAAATTAGGTAAAAGGAGTGTCAAAGGTAGTATGACAGGAGGGATGAAAGATACACAGGAGATGATAGATTTGTGCGGCAAACACAACATCACTTGTGACATCGAGGTCATCGCCCCAGACATGATCAACGAGGCCATGAACCGCCTTGCCAAGAACGACGTGAGATACCGGTTCGTGATCGACATCGCTGGGAGGATATCGAATGTTTGAAGATGGCGTGAGCCAGGCTAGGGGCTTAATTTATTTTCCGTACCTTACTTTTAAATTTTTCAACGAATGATTCGTAAAAGTCATAAGAGTCCCAGCACTTATCGGATACAAATCACTACTACCATAATTGCAGACACTATTTATCTATATTTGTCTTTGTCATCTGTTGGCTTCTGTAATTATTCACCTCAACCTAGTCATTCATCCTACACTTTTAGAGCTTATATTGCAACAAGCCCTTGTCCAATTTTCATAAGAAACAATCAACAAAAAAAAAAAAAAATGACAAGAAATGAAATAAAGCTTCACAAGTTCTATATGGGCTTAAGCATTTGGATGGCAGTTTTACCGTATGGGCCTTATATATGCTTATAAACCGTCCAAATACAAAATCAAAAAGGGCCTAAAAATCATGGAAACTTGACTAATGAAGGCAGTTAACATTGCTGACAACACAGTCCTCTCGTTTCCTGGTTCTCGCTATCCCCAATGAAATGTGGCGTTATACATGGTAGTTCGATATGATGCGATGAACGCGTGGCATCGTGAACCATGCATGAATCTGTGCGATCGAGAAGCCGCTCTCAATGAGGCGGGAACTGAAGTGGGACCCTCAAACGCCACGTGGCGAGTCTCTAGCCCATATTTGGGTTGACGTTGAGGAGTGGAAGCAAGAATTTCTTAGACTCGTAAGGACCAATTTCGAGATGAGAAGCAAGCAATTGCATATGACTATATGTCTTAGATACGCGTCTGTTCGAAGGGCACGGCTCTACTAAAGCAATAAAGTGGACTCAAAACCCTCATGTCCATATCCTTTCGTGGCATAAGTAAAGGTCAATTTTTAATAAGGACGTATGCATTCGTGTATTGTTTTCATTAGAGAAGAAACTATAGGTCGAATTTTTCTTAATAACATGGTCGGTATTAAGATAATTTTAATCGAGGTATGCGTAGTAGAAAGATGTTGTTGCACTACACCAATAAGATAAAACTCACATAAAGTACTTTACCTAGACTTTGGCTCATGCTTTACTAGATAAATCATGGATTCGAGATTTATTTACTTAAGTTGAATTTGCTCGTTAAAAATAAAAGAATAAAAGACGGCAAATGTGCTAGATACTGTCAGCTATCTAGAATTAGTGAGATGCGTAATATTTTCCTCTATCTTTGATTAGAGGAAACTTTTTGCAACCATACCATTGATTAGTGAGTTACAAGTAGACTTGTCAAAATGGGTTATATATATAAATTTTAACCCATATTTGATGGATTGAATTGTTTATGTATTACTTATATTCAGTAAATGAGTTACTAATATAGGTATTGAATAGGTTTACAACTTACTTAAATCTAACCTACTTTTATGACTCTTAACTCTCTTAACTCTCTATTGTCCTCACTCAATTTTGTTCTGACTCACTCTGCTTTTTCATCTCAATTTGGTTCAAAAGGTGAGTAGGATTTCTTTGCCTTCACGTGCATCAAATTTCTTGTGGTATCTTATTGGCAAAGTCAAATAGAATTTTGAGACATTTCAAAGTGACGAAGAGCATTTGTTTCTTTATCCTACACGGATACGCTTTGTGAAGCCAATTTGAGAGATTTCTTTGCCTTCACATGCGTCAAATTTCTTGCGGAATCTTTCTGGTAAAGTCAAATCAAAGTTCGAGACATTCCAAAATGACAAAGAACATTTGTTTCTCTATCCTACACTAATACCCTTTGTGGAGCCAATTTGAGCATACCAATTCATTCTTCTTATTCTAGTTGATGATCATCTCTCGATATTGGGGGCAAGACAAGTGATTTACCAAAAGCAAGAACCAAAGATAAGGAGTGTTGAGAGTCCATAACACTGTTTAAAAAAATCATGAAATTAAGATATATAGTTTTTGAATGGAGGAGCCAGAAGTATGGAATGAAAAAGGGAATGAAAAAGTTGGGGCGTGAAAAGAAGAAAAAGAAAAAGCAGTGCGATGTAAGAACACGGCAAATGCCCATAAATGTGAAAAAATGTTGAGAAACAAAGGAAAGAATTTATATGGCATTCCAATCCAATGTTTGATAAAGAGCAAAACTCTCATATGTTCAGACAAATGTACCCACGTAATGATAGACTCTTGAAACTGATGAAAAGCCCGTGAATGGAAGAATCTCATAAGGAATGAATTTAATAATGATCAAATAATCAGCAATTTCAAAACCTTTTGAAATATTTTTTGAGCCTAATGAGCCTTTCATACTTAACCCCAACACTAAGCTTACATTGCATCTCTTAATCAAGTCTCTTCATATTGGGATTTTCAGGGTCAACATGTGAGTTTCACATTGAGTCCAATCAATAGAACAAGTGAGAGCAAGGTTATTTTTATCTCATCTCATCTTTAGATTTCTTGACTTGTAAACTTGGCGAAGATGATGATCAATGATTATTTCATTTATTAGCCAATGATGCTTATCCATTGTTGAAATTGCAATGAAGCCCACAGTACAATCTTTTGAAAAGACCACTCAAATTAGTGAATGTGTACCTATTGCTAATGACTCTCAAAGCCTTTGACACTAATAGTGTGACATATGATGAGTCTTCAAATTTGTTTCCCACATTACTGATTGAATCAATAGCATTTTATTGAGAGCATGTGAAAACTCTTTTCTAACTAAAGAGCTATTGTTTGACATATTTAACAAACCTGTTTCACAATTTACGATCATTGTATCATGGCAGTGATATTTCCGTTAGAAATTTGATGATTGATGATATTCGATAAGCTGGACAACAATTTCATTATATTGAATGACATTAAATATCTTCATAACGATTGGATTTGGCTTAGTTCATTCATGCAATCGATACTTTCAATAAAATCTTGACTTTCACAATGTTAGGAGTAATACCACGACAAATCTCAAATTGGTATATTTATGATAAATTTACCTCAAACTATTTTTTTTTTTTACTACTAAATCCTAAATTAGTACACTCGTGACAAATTTAACCTAAAATCTAATTTTTTTACAATAAAAAAACCCTAAATTGGTATATTTATGACAATTTTACCCTTTAATGGTTTCCATTAAATTGGATTAATATCACAAAAATCACAAACTGGTAAATTTATGACAAATTGAGGATAGAGCCTTAGATTGGTACACCCATCAACTATTACGTGTCATCTAACTCATCAATTTGGTGGTAAAATTTAACGAAAACTAACGGTCGATAAATTTGTTACTAATATATCAATTTGAGATTTTTCGTGATATAAACTCTATGATGTTATTGTTATGGCTAGATCTATCACCTAGAGGGGGTAAATAGGTGAATGTGCGGAAATGAAATAATTTAAAAAAAAATATTACAGTGAGACAACTTCTGATGAAATAATTAGAACTTATCGGTGTGCAATTCTATCACAAATAATAAGAAATGAGTAAATGATAGAGAATTGCACACAAAGGTTTATAGTAGTTCAACTTTTGCAAGCCTACGTCCACTTTCCTACATTATAGCCTATTGGTTGGAATCCACTAGAAAAATTGATCAGAGGTGATAAGTCTTGAGCTTTGAGCACTCGAGTTTGTGTGAACAACTCCTTATACTCTTAGCCTTTAAAAGGTTTACACAATATAGCTCAGCGAAGGCAAATGTGTATAATCACAAAACACTATTCAGACTTTGGAATTATAAACTTAAGTTCTCGTGAATGCGAATCATCTCCCCTCAGCTTTGTGACCTTCTCTTATATTTCTCCTAGTCCAAGCTGACTATTAGACATATCTCTAGAAGGATCATCCAGCGAATCTACCCGTTGGTCCTAGATTTAGTTGAGAAGATCTAATGGTTTCAAGATCACCGAGGTTGATGTTTCCTATAATTTATGCCACTCATACAACAATTCATGTTTCCAAAAGTTAAGTGTTTACAAATGGAAAGAATGTTTCACCTCTAATAAGAAATTCCAGGAAGGTTGAATCTCCGATAGATATAGGTAAATTTTCCTTTTGAAACTTCTTATAAAAATGGCAAGGAATTCAACTAATTTCTGCTAGCCGTTGCATGAGTATATTTGACTCTATCCTAGCCATTTAATAGAATATACAGCCCTAGCCATTTAATAGAATATACAGGGAAAGAAGAATAAGCCGTGACTCTGATTCTGATTAATATCGTCTATTCCTATTCCTTTAGACTTTCCACCTGAAGATATTTTTTATCAGAAACAAAGTCTTTAAGTTTTGTCGATCATCGAAACTACTTAAGGAATATTTTCTCAATAATCTCCCCATTTTTAATGATGACAAAACTTGCACGAGTAGATTGATGAGGTGAAATTTTTTGAAATAGAAGTAGATCTTGAATAAAATAAATTTTGAAATAAGGCAAACCATAAGAAATATCTAAAATGAAAGAATTTTAGTGAAACTCTTATAGCTAATGCTTTGAATTTAAAAGTAGGAGATAAGAACAATTTAACCAATCCTTTTAACTTCTGCAATGTTTAGAGTCTTCGGAGAACTTGGAGAAAAAAGTTTTAGCGTAGTAAAGTTGTATAAAGTTGTAATATTAGTTATGCTTTACTGGTCCACCTCCACTTTCTTCCCTTTTTGTCAACAGTAAGAAGGATACTAGATAAAACTCAAAATTATAAGCAAACCAGGGTACTAAGGTCAGTTCAACAAAAAGAAAGTCTACAATCATTACACACCAAATGACAAAACAATTCAAACTTCAAGAAATAATGCAAACATAGAGAATTATTTGGAAGATGATGGTTGGTTTGGGTCAGGGTCTAGAATGGGAGCTAAAGATGGAATTGGAGCAGGAGATGGAACTTTATGTTCTGGAGGCAGCTGAACAAGAACATAGTATTGCATATTTTCTAAAGTACGCTCCATGTTTGTCATTCTGGTTTCTAGTGCTTTAACCTGAATTTGAACAACATCGGTACTATTAGTTGCTCCTTTATCAACAGTAGATTCTTGATTCGCATCAGTAGGATCTTCCACATGATTAGATTCCAGCATGGATGTTTTTAGGTAGAGGTTCCATAGGATCTTCTGTATTATGAGGCTCCCTCTGAATAGGTGCTTCCACTTGGGAAGAATCAGCTTCAGCAGTGCTTGCATTTTTTTTTAACTTTGTTCATCAATAATGGTTTGATCCTAAACAAGTTCTTGATGCTCGATGATGTCCTGATCCCTAGTAGGCTTCCGATGCTCAGCACCAATATTAGCACTCTTCTGTTCATTAGTTAGATCAACATCCACCATACTTTCTTGATCATTTGTTGTTCTAAGTTGATCTTCAGCATCCTTTTACTGTTGTTCTCCAGCAATGACTTCCTCTGTCTAATCAGCGACTATCCCTATTCCTGTCTCTTCGTTGGCTTCATTCTCGTCATCAAAGCATAATTAGCCAACTAATATGGGATTAGTGAGATTACTCACCAAATCGCACGCAAATCGGATCAATCCGAAGGGGGCGACGCGAGGAACAAATCTTCCCAAAGCACGGCTCGGGTTCGGGGCCCGGAAACAGCCCAAAAGCGGGCCTGAACCATCTGGAAACCCACTCCGTGCGTTGCTGGTTGGCTGCGAAACAAAGGAAAACAGAGATGGTTAGGGGCGGAGAAGGGTTCGGGAGAGCGAGCGGATCTCCGGGGAGGACCGGCGGAGGTCCGGCGGCTTCAAACGGCGGCCGGAGGTGGCCGGACGGGGGCTGGGTAGTGGCTGGATCGCGCGGGGGAGCACGCCTGGGCGCGAGGGACAGCAGGCGGAACGCGCGGCGTGCGCGGGCGGTGCGGATGGCGGCCCGGCAGCGTGTGGCGGCAACGGCGAGCTGCCTTGGTCTTCAACGCCGGTGGCTACTGCTCCTGTTCTTCTTCAGCCTTTATGGTTCGCACGAAGGAGAAGAAGAAAAGAGCGGTTCGGTCACGTGGGGATGGGGAAAAAGAGAGGAGAGAGAAGAAGAGATAAGAGAGAGAGAGGATGAGGATTGACCGGTCAAAATGAGAAGAGAGAGAGAGAAGTCGGTGGGGGGCTGTCCGCACAAATGGGAGGGGAGAGGAGAGAGAGAGAGAAAAAGAGAGAAAAAGAAAGAAAAGAAAAGAGAGGGAGAGAGAGAGAAAGAAATAAAACAATAGCCTTATTCTTATTTTTTTCTTTTCTCTTTCCCTTTCTATTTCTTTTCGGGCTTCAATTTTTCTTCCGATAATTTCTTTCTTGAAATTTCGGACTCGTCAATAAATTGACGAATGATGAGACAATGTCCTTAAAAAAAAGAATTATGATGCGCTTAAAATTCGATTCCCGAAATCGAGTTCAATTTCGTGGTTAAAAATCGATCAAACGTGATTTTAGTTCAATCCAACAAATTGAGTAGCTTTTAGGGATTTTACTGCAGATACGTCTCTTAATGGCTTCACCCAATAGGTTAGTTAACTTGTGAGTGATCAGCTCGGAGAAAAGGACCCTAAGCACGTCGACGAAATGCTCATTTCACTTTATCGAAACGGGGTCGAATTTCAGGATGTCACGCATTCTTCACACGACAATGATTTATTTAAAAGTTGTTTAGATAATCTAAAATATGAATCTAAGAGTCACCACTAGTCTCTTGTTTGGGGCTAGCTAAATCAAGGGTTGAGAGACCACCCTTGATTTCCATGGACCAGAAATTTCGTGGGTTTGGGGACTTGGGCTATGGTAAAGATTTCTGTTAGTGCCCTTTCGGTACCTATGAGTATGGTTATTATCTAAAGTGGTCATTGTGACATCCTAGATATTCGCCTCTATTTTCAATTTAATAAATTGAGCATTTCGTTGATGCGCTGATAAGGCTATTTTCAAATCTGATCACTCTTGAGAAGACTATACTATTCAGGGAAGCCATTAAGGAATTTTAATGCAATAGACTTGAGAATTTGTTTAGGAATCGGTTTCTCAATCGTGCTTATCTTTTGAGGCCACTATGACAGTTAAAAATCGATTAGAGGTCAGAGATAGGTCGGTCCGACAGAGATGTGTGGCTAAATGTAAGTGGCTCCACTAATTGGGAAAATTCTCATCGGTCAGCACTAAACTAATTTTTCTATCGTTTTGGTACCCTGTGACCGTATTTGAATCCTCGAGATTTTCACGACAACCGAGAGTCGCCAATGTGTCGAGTGGGCTCATTGTGGCTTGAAAAAAATCGACCACGAGTTATTTGCTATAAAAAGTTCTGAAAGCTACCCGTTAGCCTAGGTCATGCTAAAATCGCGCCGAATTGAAATTAACCACGAATTTGAATTCGATTTCAAAAATTGAAGGTTTTGGCATGTCACAATAAATTCTAGGAACGCCAACTCAATCTCAAAATATTTTTTTGCAACCCAAGAGTTTTTGGGAAAAAGTCGTCTTAGAGCCATTTTTGTCCAGAAAATGTTGAGGATCATTTTTGCTCGCAAAATTGGAATGCAAGTGGGATCAATTGATAAGGAAAAATATCAATTTGATCTTGGAGGTATTAATTGAATTTGTGAAGGCCAAATGAGATTGAATTGAGTAAGATCAAGTGTCCAATTAAGGGAGAAATGTTGGAAATTCGTATGTCCCCCACCCCCACACCATTTGGACCATTTCAAGCTTCTAGATGGGGAGCATTGGTGGCTGGATTGTGGACAAGGAAGCCAGACTTGGCTGCGGTTGAGTCAAGAGGACAAAGGAGAAGAAAATTGAACTAAGTGGCCCCTTCAACCCCATCTTTTTCCCCACCCTTTGTAGCTGCCGTCCATAGCTCTTCTCCTACATCGTCCTTGTCGTTCAACATAGCAACCACCTACGAACACCACATGAACCAGTCGGCAGCCTATCCAACTGCTTGAAAGCCCAGTGTCACCGTCGCTACCAATCGGCAACTGAGCCGTTGGGTCCTTCTCGCGGTCCAGTAGACCGTCGGAGTCCTTGCAGCCACCATGAACCCCCGTTGAGCCACCGATTGCCTCGCCAAGCCGTCCGCCCACCTCTACCAGCTTCGCCTCACCAAATCAGCCCCAGTTCTTTCCTTTCCAGCACCAAATAGAAAACATGAAGAGTGGGTCTTGAGGTCACTTTTAGGCCCATTTTGAGGAGGTTACGAGCCTTAAAAGTTTGGCCCGCTTTGGAGAAAGTCGGTCACCATTGCGTTCCCGACATTTTCAACCGGACGAATCGCGAACCAAGTGACTTTTACTCACTAATCCTCAAATAATACGTTAATTATGCTTAAGATTGGATTAGTCTAACTTAAGATTGATTAGATGATTAGATTAAATTAGATTAGTAAATTTAATTACTTGTCATTGCATGTTAAGAGAATAGTTAGTGTAATTAGCGAGTAAATAGACTCTAGTATTTATTGAATGAGTCTCAAAAAATTTTCAGGTCCGTTTCAATTTCCAATTAGGCTATAATGAGCCTAAGTTGGATTTATTACATTTATTTATTATTTTCTTTTTTGGTAAAATACATTTATTTATTATTTTCTTTTTTGGTAAAATACATTTATTTATTATTTTCCATAATTATTTATTTATTTATTTTCCAGAAATATAACCGGGATGGTCGTTCACCGGGATTTCGTGTCGATTGCAATTGTGCTCTCTATTTATTTAATTGAGTACTGGATTTATGAAAATTGGGTAAATTGGCGATTATGTGGGGATTTATCCCAAAATCAATTAGTAATGGTACTCAATTGGAAATTGATCGTGAAAGATTGTGAGTGAATCTAGAAAACCACCGTAGTATAGCTGTGCCGCTTGAGTCAAGATTCACCATCAAATTTGGAGTCGGTCGTGCCTAATCGGGCCATGATTTACCACATGTTAAAGGTCGTGCCCATCGGGTCGTGATTCACCACCTGATAGAGGTCGTGCCTATTAGGGTCGTGATCTCGCCACCTATTAAAGATTGCATCCATGGGGTCATGATTACCACCTAAAGATAAGTTATGTCCTTAGAACCGTGATTTATAATTGAGAATTGAGATGGAATAATATAGATGACTTGGGAGTGGTCTTGATGATATGTAATCGATTGAGTCAATTGATCGATGATTCGATCTGATTGAATTGAGTAGATGATGTATCTATCAGTATTTATGAATTGAACTAATTTACAGGAAGGAACTGAGAGTGTGTTTGGGAGAAGCTTTTGGGAAAAGCCTTTAATGAAATGCAAAGGTCTTTGGTCTAAAGGCCTTTGGCAAAATGCAAAAATTGTTTGGTAAACTATAATTGAAAAGCGCCTTGAGAAACAACTTTGGGGAAATGCTGTTTGGTAAACACATATTTGGAAGTCCTTTAGCACGATTTAATTTAAGTTTTTATTTTTTTATTTTTTAAAATTGAAAACAAAAATAATGACTTTTTTTTAATATTTTTGCACTAAGATGTATATATAAAAGAGATATATTAACAAATTCAATGACTATTTTTTTATATTTTTGCACCGAGATGTATATATAAAAGATATATATTGACAAATTCAATGAATTTTTTTTTATATTTTTGCACTGAGATGTATATATAAAAAAAAATATTAACAAATTCAATGACTTTTTTTTATTATATATTTTTGCACTGAGATGTATATATAAAAGAGATATATTAACAAAAAGAAAGAGTAATTTCATTATAATAAACATGATTACATATGTATCAAAGAAAGAAATAGGTTTTCATTGAAAATTACAAACATCCTCCTCAAGTATTTACTAAACTCATTGTTATCTCGATCATGTAAACGCGCAATATCAGAAAATAAATTTTCATTTGAAGTACCGGCCCCCTCATTTGTATTATGAAGGTCAACTGAATATCCATAATTGGGATCCAAATCTGCTCTTGCAAAATGTCTATCATTGGTGGCGTTTCGTCGTATGTAATTATGCAAAGTCATTACTGCTATAACAATTTTTACTTGCTTTTCAAAGGGGAAATTTAGCATATGCTTTAGGATCTTCTGTTTCTTCTTCAACACACCAAAAGCTTGCTCAATTTCCGATCGCAGCGAGGAATGAGCACGATTGAATACCTCTCGATAGCCTGTAGGGATGGAACCTTGTTGAAATTCTGGCAAATGATAATTAACTTCTTTGTATGGTCCCAAATAACCTATCAAATTTGGATATCTAGCATCTACTAAATAATATTTACCTGCATAAATATAATATAAATTTGATCAACGTATACCATATTTATACATATTAATGTACAAAAATCATTAATTAACAAACCTGGAGGAGGATGAGAAAATTGCATATCATGTCTCCCTAAAGCTTCATAGAAAATACGAGTATCATAGGTTTGGCCCTCTCAACTAGCCCAAACATAAGTGAATTTCATATTAAAATTACACATCGCTAAGACATTTTGAGTCGGCGTACCTTTTCGACCAATAAAACGAATATGATCTTTTACGGATATCACCGCGGGATATGAGTGCCATCAATAACTCCAATACAATCCTAAAACAAAAACGCAAATATTATTATATAATCAAAATTTGCATTTAGTTCTTTCTTTCTATTGAATAATCAAAACATACCTTAAAATATGAATAAAATCTTTGATTATTTTTTATCTTCTCCGAAACATCCCTAAATTGTCGATCAGCCGGTTGGATCAAATCTTTTCCCATTTCATATACTTTGTCTAATACTAAGCTAAAGTACCCGCTTATAGTTTCCCGGAGCATTGAAAACGCTCTTGTGTTAACTTGTTACCTATACGAGCACCGAACATGCACACAACACTTCGAAGAAAGAAGAAAGAAAATGGGTAATCCTTCAACTACAACATGAAGAAATCGAAGGAATGGCCCAAAACGCAAAACGATCGAGGACCTGATGGCTGCGTCCAATCGAGCGAGGAATCGACTGCTGCTGGATTGAAAGGCAGAGGGGGAAGCGACGAAGAAACAAAGCGAGAATCACAAAAGGAGAGAGATGCCTACCGTTCTCCCGGACTCGCTGCGGCGACGAAGGAGGAGTAGGATGGCGGCGGTGGCAGTGAAATGGAGCGCTCAAAGAAATCTCTCCACCACGCTCTCTCGCACTTGGAGAATGACACGAGAGAAGCAAGACCGTAGAGGCAAGCGACGAACGAAAATCTAGATTTTCAAAAGGGTCAAAGTTGGAATTTAATAAATTTGTGAGGGCAACAAAGGCAAAATAAATTTTCCTTTAATGAACCCCCAGCATTCCGAAAATAATAAAAAGCCCAAGGCAACCCCCAACCTACCTTGGGGTTTCAGCTTTAGAAATGCTAGCTTTGCCATTAAGCCCCTTCCAAAGTTTTTTCCCAAACATCTTTATTTTTGCGTAAAGGCCTTTAGCCCCCCAAAGTCCCTTGGAAAGCAGTTCCCAAATGCATCTTAAGGCCAAGGTAAGTCCTCTGATGCCTGTTTGTACTTAGGAAGCCTTTAGGGTGTATTGACTTCCTAATCGGTCCTAGAGGGTAGAATTTGCTGAGACGTCGTCTCACCCCATTGTAGAACAACATTTCAGGCCCGTAGATGACAGCACCTCTAGCTCCTCTCAAGCATTTTGGTATATTTGAGGAAATCACAGAATATTCCAATACACCCCGAAGGATTGGACTATGTAATGGTGAAATCCACCGTCTGGATTGATGTGGGTGGACCCGATAAGGTGCCCCATGAGTACTGGTTATGGTATCGTCACTATCATGATGGGCGAAGGGAGGGTTCTATGCCAGAATCTAATGTACCTTTGTACGTTTTGGAAGTTGCGCTCGGGAATGGTACAACAGATCTCAAGGGTGGATCAGTGGTGGATGCCAAGGATCCCAAGCTCAAAGGTGATTCTGACTCTCCGGTGTACTCAGCCGAGAGCGCCAATTGGAGCGAAGAAGAAAGGGAGATCGTTGAAGACGAGGAGGTGGAACAAGAAGAATTTAGCGACGATGAGTAGTTGTGGTTGTTAGACCCCCGTCCCTTGTTTGAGAACCTGTTGTGGTGTATATGTTTTTATATACCTAGACCAACTTGTGTAATATATGACATGGTTTGTTGTGTATATATATAAGTGTGGTTAGTGTGGTTTGAAATTTTATGGCCCTGCTTTCCTCTCCCATTGTTTTATTGTGTGGGGATTTATATCTGCTTTCACATGCGTATATTAAAATGAATAGGGTCGGCGATGAGTCTTGGGACATCGCTATTATATCGACCAAACGAGGATGGGCCCATACTCGGAGGACCGGGACGTGACAGTCATATAGTCTTTTTACATTTTCATACAAGTCTGAAGATAGGTGATCACGCATGGATGGTTCGTTTGTGCCATTTTTATGCTAACTATGGAAAAAGAAAGAGAAAGACAATCAAGAGCTAAAATACAACACAAGTGCTAAAACTTGGCACAATAGACACTTAAGTGTCAAAACTTCTCAAAGGTACACTTAAGTATCAAAATCAAAGAAGAATGAAACACTTAAGTGCCAACAGCAAAAATTTCCAAATTTGACGTGGCAATTTTCCAATGAGTTAAGTACAAAATGACGTCATTTTGCAAGCTGACGTGGCTAGGTAAGTGCATAATGACGTCGTTTTTGGTATTGACGTGGCTAAAACAACATCGTTTTACCTCCGAATTCGAATTTTAATATAAATAATAACTAAAAATATTAAAAGAACTAAATTTATTTATAATTAAAAAAAAACAGTAGTAGCAACGTTTGGTGAGGGCCTACACAGCCTTTGTTGCTACCGCCCCACCATCGCTGACCCTATGCACTTATTGGCACTGTGCAAATCCCAAGTCCAAGCCCATCAAATTCGGTTGGACCCACTTTCACTCAAAAACTTAAGGCAAATAATTACAGACCAACTAGGATATATTAACTACTCATCGCTATACTAATTCTTCAGTGGGAGTTCCTAACACAACTCTCAAGCACAACTCAACAATCTCCCCCTCAATGTTAGGTTTGTTCCTGTTAAAAATTTAAATGTGTGCAGAAGCATGGTATAGTTTATATTTGATAGAGGATGGACAAGGGACAAGGATAGGATATTTTGAGAAGGTTTATGGGACAAAGATAGTTTCACTAGTTTATGAAAATAATTTTACAATAGTTGAAGTGTTGATGAGGGAGCATGATGTGTGGTTTTTATGGTTAGCTCCCTTCACAAAAACATGGAGCACTTGCTCCTTAATATAGGCTGCCAAAGTAGGTGGAGGAAGTCTCTAGACTTCTCTACAAATAGCTACTTACATAAGATAGAGAATTCTAGACTTCTCTTGAAGCATTCTAGAATTCTAGACTTCTCTTGAAGCATGGACTTTCTTTGATGCTTGGCTTTTGCTTGTTTGCATTCCCATGTGAATCTTCTAGATTCAACTAGCAATCTCCATTCTCAACAATTCTAGAAGGTTCTCACCTTCATGATTAAGTTAGTAGTTTCTAGATATTTTTAGAGAAAATGGATCATAATTTCCAACAGTTCCCTTTAATGATACACCAATACATATTGGGAGTGGGCCACCAATCAATCATCAATTTTAACACCATTTGTTGGGAGCGCACAGTAGAAATCTTGATACTATCAATCGGAAGATCGGCAAAAGGAAGCTCAAGTCCAAGCTCATCAACATATTCAGTTTGATTCATCTTCACTCAAAAGCTTCAGTCGATTAGTTATGGGCCAATTAAAATATATTAATTGTTCCAAACCACACCAATTTTCCAATGTGGAATTTCTAACATAACTCGCACGTGCAACTCAACAACACTTACTTGTTAACAATTCGCATTGAACCATATCACCTAGTGATACTCCCTTTATTTTATATGCAATCTGGTCATTCGTCTCATTTTTCCAGGCCCTCATGCGCAAACAATCACTCCCAATATTTGTCAGATCGAATATGGGTGTAGTCTATGCACGACCAAGCCATTATTGGAGAGGGTCCGACTCTAATACTATATGTAAAAACTTTGCTCGTTCCACATGACCCATCCTTAGAAGGACTAATCTAAGTAACCAAAAAAGGCTATGGCTATTTTGGGGTGGGCATTAATTTATAAATCATTGAAGAGAACATCTTTCAATTGATATATGGCTCTTCACTAAATATAGAAAGGAGAGAGATGTCAAGAGGACATCTAATACAAACCAAGCAAGTGTTGGCACAAATAAATAGGGGCTAAGAAGAATATTTTATTTCAAATAAACCAGTGCATACTCTACTATTTTGACCAAGCCTGGCTAAGGAAAGGTTACAACGTAGAGAATAACTTATCAAATATAATGGGACACTTACGGTCAAATATCGGTACTAATTTTTACCACATACATTTCTAGATAAGGTTGACATTAAATGTTGGTACACCCTTTTTTTCCAATTGAACAACTTTTGCAGGGAGATTTAAATTCAAGCATCCAAGAGATCGAGAGATCTTGATCAACGATCACAAACAACCTTTTCTTTCGGCACTTCAAGTAAGCCTAGCCGAAGATGCAGTGCTTTATTGAATTTCAATTTGCAGCATTCCTTGCCAAATCTTTGTTTATACAAATCGCTCTTAGTAATAAATTTTCACTTTGTTCATTTGTTTTTGGGGGTTTTTTTTAAAGGCTTTTGTGACTCAGGATGACACACTCATGACAACTTTAACGTTGAGAGAAGCTGTGTACTATTCGGCTCAGCTCCTATTGTCCGGAATCCATGTCCAAGTCGGAGAAGAAGGAGAGAGCCCAGGCGACGATTAGAGAGATGGGACTGCAAGACACGATAGACACGAGGATAGGCAGCAGGACTGCCAAGGGCCTTAGTGGTGGCCAAAAGAGGAGAGTGAGCATTTGCATCGAGATCCTGACAAGCCCCAAGCTACACTTCCTCGACGAACCAACCTGTGGGCTTGACAGCGCTGTGTCATACCATGTGATGAACCAACGGTGATCGCCTCAATTCATCAGCCTAGCAGTGAAGTCTTCGAACTTTTCCACGATCCGTGCCTTTTTCTTCTGGGAAAACTGTCTATTTTGGCTTTAGATCGGGGCGAAACAGGTCTTGTTATATTTGACTTCCATGTTATGAATCTTGTTGCAAGCGAAAAAACATTTTCCTAACTATCACTTTTTCTTCTTTTCTTCTTTTTTTCTTTTTATGCAGTTTTTTTGCATCAAATGGTTTTCCATGTCCAACTCTTAAAAATCCATCTGATCAATACCTCGGGACGATTAACGGGGATTTCAACGCAGTAAGTCATGCCACTCAAACTTGATCTGTTCAACCATAATTTCAAAATTGAAGGAGATCTCATGGACCCAACGAAACAATATTTCTTCTCGGGGCATTGAACGAGGAGGCAATGGCATGAATGCTGAAGAAGCCATCGACAATCTGGTCACGTCTTATCAGTCATCTCCAATTTGTCACCAAGTTCAGCAGCAAGTGTCCAAGACATCCGGAAAGGTATGAAATTTTATTATTATGTGGATTAGAAACTTAAAATTTATTACGAATCTGAGAGTTTCGATAAGTTGCGTGTTTCCGTTAGAATTTTGGAGGAAATTTGGAAAGAAATGGAAGTCAAGCAAGCTTCGTTACCCACCGAATTAGAATTTTGGAGGAAATTTGGAAAGAAATGGAAGTCAAACCAGCTTCGTTACACACAGCCTTGTCATACCTAAGCGATCGTTCGTGAACATGTATCCCGACTTGGGGTATCACGGCTTCGTTTAGCAATCTACGTTGCATTGTCTGTGTTGGGACTATTTTCCACGACATCGATCCACCTAAGGTTCAATTCAAGTAAGCTCCACTAGTGTGACAAACTCAGTGAAGAATGAGATTTATAAGTTTTCTGCACATTCTATTTACCAAGTTTATTAATTTCTACGAATTTGCAGGCAAGAGGTTCGATGCTAATGTTCGTTGCGGCATTTCTTGCTTTTTATGGCAATCGGCGGATTCCCCTCCTTTGTTGAGGACATAAAGGTACTTCACTTAATTTCCCCTTTCTTTTCTTTTCTTTTTTTTGATGCTCCGATTGCTTTTCACTGTGCCAAAGTAATAAGATTCCTACATTTTCATTTTACCAGGTCTTGGGGCGAGAGATATTGAATGAGCACGATGGTGTAGCCGCGTTCGTTGTAGGTAGTACATTATCGTCCATTTTTCTTATCTACTAATCATCTCTCTTGTCCCGGGAGCCATAACTTATTACTTGGTTGGCCTCCGAAAGAGTTTTGAGCACTTTGTGCATACTTCACTTCATTGCTCTTCGCATGCATGTTGCTAGTCAAGAGCTTGATGATGATCGTCGCAAGTATAATTCCCCACTTCCTCATGGGAATCATAACTGGTGCCGAAATTCAAGGTGTGATGATGCTAAATGGAGGGTTTTTCAGGTTGCTAAATGATATTCCCAACCTATTTTGGAGATATCCCATGTATTACATCTCCTTCCATGAGTATGCCAATCAAGGTTTCTTCAAGAATGAGTTCAAAGGGTTAATGTTTCCCAACCAGATGGGAGGATCACCTACAATAGGTGGTGAAGAAATCTTGAGAAATTATTGGCAAGTGGAAATGGACTACTCTAAATAGGTGGATCTTGCTATCTTACTTGGAATGGTGGTTGTTCACAGGCTACTGTTCCTTGGAATAATAAAGGCCGTGGAGAAGATAAAGCCACTGGTGAAAAACTTAAGGGCTAAATCTCTTAAACGTCCTAAACTTGTCGTGAAGAATTTGTCAACGCCAAAATAATACAGGGAGCTAGGGTTAGTTATGTGATGGTGTGAAATTTGGTGTGTTTATCTTCAATTGTCGTTGAAGTAAATACATCTCCTTGTATGGATAATAATGAACTCTCTTAAATCATGGGTATGAAATGTTTGCTTTTATGCTTGATCGCTAAGACATGTTGAATGAGATTGTATCACACAATGCTTAACCAACAATCTCCCTATCTCACAAAGGAATTCTTAAGAACTATACCCCAATATTCTCTAACTTAGACACTCATCTTTTGGATGCACTTCATGAGAATGCACAATTGATAGTTGCTCACTTATGGGCAAAAATCCGATTTCCTTTATTGGCTTAAATGGAGACATATTCTCAACACGATACTTTAAAATTCTGATAATCAAAGCTATCATTTCCATTAAAATGATAGGAACAATTGCCTCAAGGACTTTGTTGAACATTCAAGTAGGAAAATTTGTTATCTTAAATACCCTATCCCTTTCTTGCTACATATGATGAATGAATTTAGAAATCAAGACATTTCCTTATTAAGTATACTTAATAATTGCTTTGACAGCATTGGTTGGCAAGACCACAAGAAATGACTTATCAGAGAATAAAAGTTAGTTGGCAGCACTATTTTCACCCTCTATAAAACTAAATCTACCCAATTTTCATCAAAAAGATAAAATTACCCTCTATCATTCAATTGCAATTTAGATTTTATGTTCTCAAATTTATTTACTTTCCTTTTGTAGTTTTTTTTTTTTTTTTTTTTTTTTTTATATCTATGTAGGATCTACGTACTATACATAATAATTTCATATGTTTATTTTTTTTTTATTGTAGATTTCCCATGAATATTGAAAGCACTATTTTTTTTATTGTTAGAATTACTTCCATAAAATTTTATTTTGTTGAAAAGATATTTTCAAAAATCTAGTTCTTTTCCACAATAGTGATCATATATTATGGATAAATTTTTAAGTAGATGACATTTAATTATATCAAAAAATTATATAAAGTAAGATTTTTTTGGAAATGCTAGTGAAATGTCATTATTTTGATTTGAAAAAAATTAATATAAAAAAATATCAAGACACCTTATTATGCATAATGTTTTTAGTGTATTCCTATATATTCCTATAACACCTTAGATGCTCTATATAAAAAATCTCTCACCCGTATAATAAGGAAAAAATACAAATTCTTTAATGTAGTAAATAAAGAGACTTGATATATGTTGTGGACTAATGAAATTACTAAAATGTTCACCAAAAAAGTGAGCTTTTCAAGATAAGAGAGACAAAAAATAGACAAGTTGTTAAGATCGATGATGAAAAAAACCAAAGAATATATTTTTTCCTAACCACTTACAAGATGATTTTACACGGAGTATGTGAAATGTTATAAGAATATCTAAGAATGCATTTTTCTATAATAAGCTTAAAAATAAAATATGTTAAATATTTAATAAAACTATCATAAATAGAAAAAAAAAAAGAAAGAAAGAAAAAGTCGGGTCATCTGGTCTAGTCTTTTTAATGTGAGTGTGGGTGGACATAGTCATTTAGTGGGATGGAAATAGCGTTGCAAAAAGTGGGCTAAATTCTATAAAATAATGGCTAACACATGCAATCTGAGTTTGTCCAAATAGTTAAATATATAACAATGTAGTCCACAACAAAGAGGGCTGTTCATGAATAAGTTGGCTCATCAAATTTGGAATTTGACCGAGCCAAAACGATCTTTAAAAGACAAATCTATCTTTACTGTGATCTTGAAAACGGTTTAGGTTGTCTCCTTTATCACACTGAAAGGTTGAGGAATATGTGAAATTTTTAGTATTGCGCAACTGTGATCCAAGTTGAAGTGATCTATGAGCTACACTGAGATAAGCCATCTAATAAATAAATAAAGTGTGAATTTCCCAAAATAGCTGTTGAAGTAGTCCATGATTGTAAAAGATAATTATTGGTTTCTTTTCCTCTACAACAAAACTTTTGTTTAATTAACTACTTGACTATGGCCGTTGGTTCATGATTACTCAAAAGGGCCTCTCCCAATCAATGTGAGAATTTAGACATTGCAAACTCTCCCACTTAAATAGTTGGCGTCCTCATTAGTGTTGAGTTGTGTCACCTGGTGACTCCCTCTATTCGATGTTCGGTTCAGCCATTTGTTGCATCTTGTCCGAGCCCTCACACACAAGTAATCACTCCCTATCTTTGTCGGATCAAATATGGGCGTAGTTTGTCCACAACCAAGCCTTTATTGGAGATGGTCCAGCTCTGATACTATCTGTAAAAGCTCGGCTCATTCCACATGAGCCAACTAATCTAAGCAAACACAAAAGGTGGTGGTTATTCAGGGGTGAGTGCTAATTTATAAATCACAGAAGATAACATCTTTCAACCATCTTTCGACCAATGTATCGGCTTTTGATTAAATATAGAAAGGAGAGAGATGTCATGAGGACCGAGTTGACTCTAGCAAAATGTAAACAATGCCATACAATCTAAGTAAGCATTACACAATTCAGGTTCATCTAATTCCAACCAAGCAAGTGTTGGCAAAACTAAACATGTGCTAAGAAGAAAATTTTCTTTCAAATAAACCAAGCCCTACACTACTATCTTGACCAAGCCTAGTTGAGGAAGGACGCGAAAAACAAATTATCAATTTAACGGGACATTTATGGGCTAATGTTGGTACTCATTCTTACCACACACTTTTCTAGATAAGTTTGACATTGAATGTTGGTACACCCTTTTAGTCAAAGAAGTGTAATTTAGTGAAGCCAGCTTTGAGTACATTTTGATTAGAGCCATTAATATTAGAATTAGCCGGATCATAAAGCTTTTTTTTTTTTTTTTGGTAAGGTAAGTAATATATTAGCTTAAAACCACAACTATACAGCAGGGGGTCTCGGCACCAAAAAACTTACACTCATAAAGACAAATATGTCTAAACGAGTGGAAGGGTGTCGAGAAAAAAGGCCAACACAAACAACCAACGAGTGGCAACCACGTAGCCAAACAACGGCAACAAGAAGCCAAACAACGGCACCAACAAGAAAAGGAAAGGGAACCAGACAGCAAAAACACTGGCAACCCTCATAGCATCAAGCGATGGCAACCTTTGAAGAGCCGGAACTGGCCACCACCTAAGCAGAGACCTCCTAATTGCAACACTAGCAGGAACCTCCGAAGAGCAAAAAGATGGAACTAGGCCCCAACTATGTTGAGCTGCAACCTAGGCAATGGTAGCCCTCAAGCAAGTGCTAAAGGAACCATGTCAAAAGAGGGAAGGGGGCCAAGCTACAAGGAAATGAAAACCTACATAGCAGCAACCCTCTAGACAAAAATTACGAAGGAAGATCAAACGCCCCAAGAGAGAAGATAGAGGGATCAAGTCTCGAACACCGTTGAAGCTGCCTATTCCTTAGGGTATTCGCAATGTGGTTGAAGGAGAGAGCTTTGTACTTGACAACTTTGATGAGATGCTGCTTCAATGCTGGAATAAACAAGACTTGGTCCCAAAAGAGGATATTATTCCTAGTCTTCCAAATCACATGACAAAGAGCACCAAAAGAGAACCGAGCAATGGCTTCATAGAAATCACTTCCAGAGAGGAATTTGGTGACCCAAAGAAGGTTATCCATCCATGATCTATTTTGCCATGGGATGTTACATTTAGCAGCCCAAAATGAAGCAAGGGCAATAGAGACATGGCAACCAAAAAAGAGATGGTCAATGGAGTCTGGTCTTGAATTGCAAAGGGCACACGACACATTCACAATCCTCCCGTAAGACAATAAAAAAACCTAAGTAGGAAGCCTATTTCTTATAATGAGCCAAAGATGGAATTGGTATTGAGGGACGAGCATTCTATTCCAAACGAACGAGTACCACGGGTGTCACGCTCCAATCCTCAAGCATGCGCCCATCCCTCACTAGTCAATTAAATAGCGATGTCCCACGACGCATCACCGACCCATTTATTTTAATACACATGCGGAAGCATATAAATAATCCCCAGAAAATAAAACAATGGGATAGGAAAGTATGACCAAATTTCAAACTTTTAAAATAACCACACTTATATACAATGCAAACCATAATGCATATATATACAATGCAAACTACTAAGTCAAGTCTTGAGCAACAAGTTTTCAAAACAAGTCTACAAACAAAGAGTGGGGTTTCAATCCTCATTCGGATCCTCCTCTAGGTCCTCCTTTGGGTTTTCTTCCTCCTCAACGATCTCTTCATCTTCCATGCTCCAGCCGGAGTCTACAATTGAGCACTCCGGAGAGTCAGGATCATTACCCAACTTTGAATCATTCGCATCCACCACTGATCCACCCTTAGGATCTACTATCCCCTTTTTGAACGCTACCTTTAAAACATACAGAGGTATATCAGACTCCGGTATAGGGCCCACCCTTTGTCCATCATCGTAATGGCGATACCATGACTAGTATCTGTGGAGCACCTTCTGGGGTTCACCTACATCAACCTAGACAGTGGATTTCACTAATATATATTCCAAGCCTTCAGGGTGATGGTTTACCGAAATATGATAACCCATCTCAGTGACTTCCTCAGATATACCAAAATGCACAGGAGGAGGTGGAGGTGCTGTCATCTAGGGACTTGAAATGTTGTCTCATAACGGGGTGAGACTACGTCTCAGCAAGTTCTAACCCCTAAGACCCAATTAGGAAGCCAATATGCCCTCAGGGCTACCTAAGCACAACACGGGTTAGAGGACTTATCTCGGCCTCAGTCTCTCCCTACAAGTCAATTAAATCAATAAATACTGACAAATTACAACAACCAATCAAATCCGATCGAACTGTCGATCAATCAACTTAGTCAAATCACCATGACCTTCCCTTGGTCGGTACATTCAATACTATCTATAAAGTCCTATCAAATCAAGACTACTCACCCAAAGCTAAAAATAGATAATATAGCTCGCCCAAAGCTGATAATATAGTATATTGTATATATGCTCGCCCAAAGCTGATAAATTAGGGCTTTTAGGCCATCATAGTATACTATATATGCTCGCCCAAAGTTGATAATATGGTAGACTATATATGCTCACCCAAAGTTGATAAATTTAAGGCTCCCTAGCCAAAATAGTATACAACTTCAATCATATAACTAATTTCTCATTTTTATCATACCCGATAAAAATAGCCGTGTGTGGGTACACAGTCGGCCTTAACCAAAATACCATAATTTCACCTCCATAAATCCAACAATTTTATATGGTCCACCAAAATATTTTTGGCGTTGTAAACCAACGCTCGGTTAATTTCCAATCAATTACTGAAATTTATTTAATTTAGGAATAAATCCTAAAATCACAATTAAATCAATTCAGCACAAATTAGAGCTCAAATAAATGAACAGATCACACCATCATAATCAGCATAAAATTCCGGTTGCCGACTATCCCGGTCTAATTTTCGAAAAATAATTAATTAATTGAATAATTACGGAAAATATTAAATAAATGCCAATAAATCCAACTTAGGCCCGTAATGCCTAATTGGACGCCGAAACGGACCCGAAAAAATTTCAAGTTTCGTTAAATAAATAATAGAACGTGTATACTCGCTAAATGCACTAACTAACCACCTAACATGCATCGGCAATTAATTAAATTAACTAATATAATGTAATCTATCCACCTAAACTATGTTTAATTAATCTAATCAACCCCTAAGCATAATTAATCGACTAAGTGAGGATTAGTGAGTTCAACTCACTTGTTCAGCGAGCCGGTCAGTTCAAATCAACGAGGACATAACGGGGAATAACTTCCTTCAAAGCGAGCCTAGCAACTGAGGTTCGGAACCACCTCAAAACGGGCCTCACAGCAGCCACGAGACCTATTGATTTGCTTCTGATCTTGGCTACCAAAGAGAGAAACAGAGGCTAGTTCGGTAAGGTAAGGACAACGATGGACCGGTGGAGTCTTCAGCAGCTTGGAGGGGCGGTGGCAGCGGCTCATAGTGGTGGCAGGGGTTCCAATTAGGCTCAGCCTACCCTGAAGGACATAGGCACGAGCGGAGGCAGCAAGCTAGAACAGCATGAGGGCAAGACAACCAGGCGCAGGCGAACGGCGACGTCGCGGGCAATCCTGGCTCTGATGGTGGCTGCAATGGTGTGAGGGGCTGCTCTGGTGGTCTCTTGGCCTGGTGGGGTCAAAAATGGCAAGGAAGGAGGGGATTGAGGGTGGTGGACGGCAGCTTTGGGAGAGGAAGAGAGAGAAAAGGGGGCAAAGGCCCTACCATGGCCAAATCTTCTCCTCATTTGTCTCCTTGACCATCCTCAGCCACTAACTCTTCCTTGGCCTCCATTAAGCCACCAATGCTCATCTTAGGACTCTTGAATTGATCCAAAACCATAGGCATAGGGGGGTTATGAATTTCAAGTGATTTGGCTTCAATTGGACACTTTTCTTTATTAAATCAACACCATTTGGCCTCAATGAAGTCAATCGATACTACATCGATCCAAATATTATTTTCCTCACCAATTGACTCCTCATACTTCCCAATTTTGTGACAAAAAACGATCCCTGCCTTTTTTTGGACAAAAATGATACTACCTCAACCTTTTTCCCAAAAGTCCCGGGTTGTAGAAAAATCTTCTGAAACTGAGTCGACACTCCTAGAATTAATTGTGACATGACAGCACTTTCGGACTCAAATTCGCGATTAATTTCACTCTAGTGTGTTTTTAGCGTCATTTAGGCTACCGGGTAGATTTTAAAAAATTTTAGTGCAAATAACTCGTGGTCGATTTTCTTCGAGCCACAATGAACCCACTCGACACATTAGCGACTCTTAGTTATCGTGAAAATCTCGAGAATTCAAATACAGACACAGGGTACCAAAATGATAGAAAAATCAGTCTAGTGCCGGCCAACGAGAATTTTTCAATTTAGTGGTGTCACCCACGATTAGCCACACATCTCAGTTGAAGCGACCTATCTCTGACCTCAAATCGATTTTTAATTGTGTCGTAATGGCCTATAAAGATGAGCACGATCGAAAAGCCGATTCCTGGTCGAATTCTCAGGTCTATCGCATTAAAATTCTTTAATGGCTTCCCTAGATAGTCTAGTTATCTCGAGAGTAATCAGCTCTGAGAACAGCCCTATAGGCGCGTCCATAAAATGCCCGATTAATTTAATTGAAAGTAGAAGTGAAAATCTAGGATGTCACAACGGGACCAGGTTGTCTTTCCGACGAATTGCTTCCCATGCTGACGCAATGGAGAACATGCCCGAGGAGTGCTCCAGCCAAGTAAGCTTGTCAAGGACAAGTGCAAGCAATGGGAGAGGATGGCCGGACCAGAAAGTTAATTGCTTCCTCGTCCAAGAAAGTTCACAAATTGATAAGAAGTAAATGCATAGGGCTAAGGACTTAGATCTACCCATGAAAATAGTGCTAGAAGTTGTTAGAAAGTCCAACCTAAAATCTTAAATTGGTAATTAGAATGGATCTCGAGAAGAGACCTAATGTAAGCTTGGTTAAGGATTTGGAGATGAAGAGGTGATCCCTTGTGAGGATCAACAAGGTCCAAAATACATTTGGTACAGCACAAATCCTCAACAACCATGGCTGGATTCACAATCTGTACTTCTTCAGAATTGTCTTGAGTTGAAAGTTCAAATGGGGGTTTAGAATAACGCTCTTTGCTTCTATGTTATCGAGATATGTTTCCCATACAAACCCATTCAACATTTCTGTATGATCAAGCATGGAGTACATTATTATCCATGGAAGGAGATTTATTAATTCATCTACAATTAAAGATAAACACACCAATTTACCACTGAAAAATAAGTAACCCTAACTTGCTGCCATATTAAGGAGTTGAAGAAGGGTTATCCATGACATGTTTGGGATCTCTAGGAGATTTAGCCCTAAAGATTTTCACCAGCGGCTTCATCTTCTCCACTGCCTTTATAATTCCAAGGAACATTAGCCTATAAACAACCACCATCCCAAGCAAGGTAGCAAGATCCACCCATTTAGAGTAGCCCATCTCCACTTGCCAATAGTTTCTCAAGATTTCTTCACCACTAATTGTTGGTGACCCTCCCATCTGGTTGGGAAATATTAACCCTTCAAACTCATTCTTGAAGAAACCTTGGTTGGCATACTTATGGAAGGAGATGTAATACATGGGATATCTCCAGAATGGCTTGGGGAGATCATCTGGCAACCTGAAAAACCCTCCATTTAGCATCATCACACCTTGAATTCCGGCACCGGTTATGATCCCCATGAGGAAGTCAGGGACTACACTTGCGACGATCATCATTAGGCTCTCGACTAGCAACATGCATGCGAAGAGGACCAAAGCTAAGTACGCAAAGTGCTCGAAACTCTTTTGGAGGCCAACCAAGTAATAAGCTATGGCTCCTGGGATAAGAGAGATGATTAACAGATAAGGGATGGACGAAAATGTATTGCCTATCACGAACGCGGCTACACCATAATGCCCATTCAATCTCTCTCGCCCAAAGACCTGGTAAAATGAAAACGTAGGATTCTCATGACTTCGGTACAATGAAAAGCAATCGGAGCATCAACATAAAAGGAAAGAAAAAAGGAAGATTAAGAGAAACACCTTCATGTCCTCAACAAAGGAAGGGAATCCGCCGATTGCCATAAAAGTAAGAAATGCCGGAACGAACATTAGCATAGAACCTCTTGCCTGAAAATTCGTTAAAATTATGAAATTTGGTCAATGCAATGTGCAATAACTTTAAATCTCATTCTTCATCGATTGGGTCACTAGATTATTTAGAACATACCGTCACGCTAGAGAGCTTACCTGAATTGAGCCATAGGTGAATCCAATGTCGTAGAAGATAGTCCCAACACACAGACACAATGCAATGTAGATTGCTCAACGAAGCCAGTAATACCCCAAGTCACGATACATGTTCACGAACGATCGCTTGGTTAGAACGAGGCTCTGGGTTAGGAAGCTTGCTTGACTCCCATTTCTTTCCAAATTTCCTCCAACGTTCTAATGGAAACACACAATTTGTCAGAAACTCTCAGATTCTTATATTTTATAAGTTTCCAATCCACATAATATCGAAATTGCATACCTTTCCGGATATCTTGGACACTTGTTGCTGAACTTGGTGACACATCAGAGATGACAAATAAGATTTGACCAGAGTGTCAATGGCCTCTTCGGCATCCATGCCATTGCTTCCTTGTTCGATGTCCTGACAAGGAATTTTTGTTTCATTAGGTCCATGAAATTTCCTTTATTTCTTGAAATTATGGTCGAACAAATCAAGTTTCAGTTGCATGGCTTACTGCGTCAAAATCCTTGTTAATCGTCCTGAGGTAGTGATCAGACGGATTTCTAAGAGTTGGACATGGGAAACCATTTGATGCAAAAAACTGCAAAAAGTAAATAAGGAAAAAAAAAAGATAGTCAGGTAAATGTTCGTTGCTTGCTACAAGCAAAAGTTCATAACCTAGTAGTCCAGTATCAGAAGCACCTGTGCTGCCACTGGTCTAAGGCCAAAAAAGACGGTTTTCCCAGAAGAAAGAAGGTAGAGATTGTGGAAAAGCTCAAAGACTTCACTGCTAGGCTGATGAATCGAGGCAATCACCGTCCTCTGGTCATGACTGGCTAGCTTGGCGATGCGGTTCATCACATGGTATGACGCAGCGCTGTCGAGGCCGCTGGTTGGCTCATCAAGGAAGAGTAGCATCGGGCGCGTCAGAATCTCGATGCAAATGCTCACTCTCCTTTTTTGGCCACCACTGAGGCCTTTGGCGCTACCCCCACCTATCCTAGTATCTCTCGCATCTTGCAGTCCCATCTCTCTAATCGTTGCCTCAGCTCGCTCCTTCTTCTCCCAATTCGACACGGATTCTGGCAATTGGAGCTGAGCGGAGTAGTACACGGATTCTCTCACCGTTAAAGTTGTTATCAGTGTGTCATCCTGAGTGACATAAGCCTATAACAAAACCAAAACGAAAAATAAATAAAGTGAAAATTTACTACGAAGAACGATTTGTATAAACTACGATTTGGCTAGGAAATCTGCACATTGAAATTCAACTCAGCGCTACATCTATCAGCTAGGCTTACCGAAGTTCCGAAAGAAAGTGGTTGTTTGCGACCATTAATTAAGATCTCTCCTGTCTGTTGAGTGCTTGAACTTAGTCTCCCTGCAAAAAGTTGCTTCTTAAGAAAAAGGAACTGGTGGAAACCGAGAGTAAAAATGAAAAAAATTAATAGATGTTATTTAAAGGTTCCTGATATGTTAGTTACTTCGTCGATTGTTCTCCCCGAAAACAAATTAGTCTACTTCTAAATGATTAACTGCTTGAATGTGAGGTAAAAAAGCAAATTCGATTAAATCTATTCAGCTGCATCACAATTGAATATGCAACAACAATCCAAGAGGGCATACTAAGAATGAAACTTAAGTTCCCACTCATGACCCTCATAGCGCACTACACCGAGTAAGAAGTGTAGAACAATTAGCTCAAAAAGATCACTGTTGTATAACTATACATCAACAAACGCTACTTCCCATATTGGGTAGATAAATCGTGACTGGAAAGGTTATAACAGCAAAAGCCATTGGAATCTTTGATTTTGTACATTGGAAAAATCCGTTTACGACATGTGTTCACTGGGAAATCCATGTCATTTCATTGACATTCGATGTTGGTCGCCGGGACGTGTGAATAGCTAGGACCGTTGCCACACATGAAGATTGATCCGATGTCATGGATGTCTGACCTCGACAACATATAAACAAGAAAAAACTGTCGAAACGGTACAGCCGTCATATCACTGGTTCTGTTAGAGATAATTAGGATGATTCTCTAGAATGTTTTCCTATATTTAAGATAATCAGAATAATTATGTTTGTTTTTAGTATCTCTTTTTGTTGGTTTTCTATATCTTTCAAGTTGGTATGATATCTCCTTTGATTGTGTATACCTTAATTAAAATATGTTACTTTTAATAGTATCTTATAAGGCCTATAAATAAGCTGATGTACTCCTCATTAACATATATCAAATTATACAAAAATTCATCAAATCTATCTTCAGCTTTATTGTTCTCAACTTAGTATCAATGCCCAGATTAACAGGAAGTTTGGACCCAATAGTCACATGGGAGAGTTATGCATTGTTGCACCTCCGACCTAAGCTCGATGTGTGAAAGGGATATTGTTGATGTTATCCAACATCGGTTGTAAAGAGGGCCGGTGGTCGATTCATAAGTGTGAGGAATTATCTCACCTCTTGAACTAGCTTTTTAGGTGAGGGAGGCCCACGACAGTAACTTTTCCCTCAACAAAGCCTAGTTTATTGTGCTTGTTGTAACCATGGCAGCTTCGTGCTTGATGATAGGGATGATTTTACTGGGATGCGCACTAGGTTGCTTGATGCTATGACGCTAGATTTTATTGTTTAGGCGACGTTGCTCAATTATTGTTTCACAAGCCAGTCGCATAGACCTCTTGTTATTTCCCCACTAATTCTCGACCTGTTGTTTGTCATTTCAAGAAGCTGACACCATAACCAAACTCAACAACCTCATACAAGCCAAATCTAGAAGACTATCTCACACACTCCCCCACCATGGATCAACAACCCTAATGCTCTGTGGAGTCATTAGATAAATAGGTTTTCGTGGCCCTGAGCGACATTAATTCCAATTGTTAATTAGGATATTTTCCTATATTTAAGATAATTAGAATATTTCTGTTGGTTTTTTGTATATCTTTATGGTTGGTTTTTATCTCTCAAGATTGCGCGATCTCTTTTTATTGTGCATATCTTGATTGATATATGTTACCTTGAATAGTATCTCATAAAACTTATAAATAGGCTAATATACTCCTCATTAACATATATCAAATTATACAGAAATTTCTCAAATCTATCTTCCGCATGATTATTCTTGACTAACACCTCCATGAGAGAGAAGGTGGGACAAGATTCATTGACTTTTCCTTTGTTCTTTTTAGTGACTCTGAAATATTTGCGTTCGCTTTCGTTTATTTATTATTTGTTTGTTTGTTTTCTAAGCCAGGATGTCCGGCGTCTTAATTTATCATGAAAATTAATATAATTTAAAGGACTGAAAGATTTATATCTGTATTTTATAAAGTGAGAGCGTGACGTGTGGACAATTTGCGAACAAGATCTACATTTGTATATAGAAATGGCTGCTTACCAGTCAATTTAGTTGGAATTTTCTCATAGAATCTAGGAGGTTAGATCTCATTTTGAGCTTGCTTAACTTTTAGCATATTAAAACATGAAAAGGACATAAATCACCTACCCATCTATATAGAAAGAGAGATTTATTCGAAACGGTACCTCCAAGGGCATCGAGAAGAGTTGACTTGCCACTGCCCGAAGGACCCATGACGGCCAGCATCCGGCCCGGCTCGGCATAACCGGTCAGCCCCTGCAATATGGGATGTGTCCCGTTCCTCCGGTCCATCACCGTCACCCACAAGTCCTTCCATGTCAAGACCATCCCGTTCCCGTTCTCGTGTGCTCCTGTAGCCTGGTCAGGTCGAGATCCTTCGCCTCCGCCATGGACTTCCCATGGGGGCACTTCGTGGTCACGGGCATCTCGAGTATCGGCTTCCCCAATACTGAATGGAAAGATGACGTCGTGGCTTCGGGCGGACACACCATCATCCTCTTCTTCGTTAACGTCGTCAACTTTCTCGGGAGGCAGCAATGAGATTGTCTGAGGCGGGCTCGGACTCCACCTGGGAACATTGATGGGAGAAAAAGACTCCATTGAAAGGAGGAAAATTCGTTCCGCCGCAGCCCCTTTCTTCTCTCTCTCTTTTCCTAGAGCTGTTGGATTGAGGAGTAGGAATATGGCGATGCCGTTGTGGTATTTATAGGGAGCTAAGAATTCGAACGTGGGTTTTGAAACGATTTAAAGAAAGGGGGGAGATGGTGGATGGAAAGGAGCATGAACGGTGATGGGAATATCACTTTATGCTCTGGCTTTCCTTGTTGGACTTAACAACTTTATAACCAATGAATAGCCCCCAAACAAAATGGTGAATTGGGAATCACCTCGTCTCTGGCGGCTTTCTCAGGGATAGTACCTTCCTCCTAGATTTAGCGATTTTCTAAACGCGTACAAACATCTGATTTTTTATTTTTTTAATGGTTATTGCGTTAGTCAGCACCAATTGGCAACTGACTAATCTACAATAGTTGCGACGGTCCTTCCATCCCAACCACGGCGAGTCCGTTGAATTAATACTACCAACTTAAATATAATTTGACCATGTAATTAAATAACATCCGTGGCGAGCCTGGTAGCTCAATACTTAATATCCGAGAAAAGTGTTTAAAAAGTCCTAAACCTTTTGTATTTGTGCCAATTTAGTCCTAAACATTTTTACTTAGTGCCGATTCAGTCCTTTCCAGCCAATTTTGGCCAAATTTTGCTGACTGGACGCCGGCCGGTTGACGTGGCCTAATTGGTACTGATGTGAACAACTTTTAATAATATTTTAATATTTTTAAATTTTTTTATTCGTTTTCTTTTCTCTTTTTTTTTTTTCTTATTTTCTTCTCTCCTCCTTCCTCCAGCCGCTAGCCAAACCACAACAACTGGCCAAAGGTGATGGCCAGTGAGGTTGACCTCGTCGGACCTCGCCGGCCACCTCGCCGGTGGTCACGAGGGTGGCCTTGCGTTGGGCGGCAAGGCTCGCCCTCGCTGGATTTGGCGAGGGTCGAGCCTCACCCATGGCCATTAAGGCTCGACCTCACCAGATCCGGCGAGGGCGAGCCTTGTCGACACCACCCAAGCCGCAATTCAGTGAGGTTGAGCCTCACCACCCTAACGGGAGGCTGAAAATCCGGGCTGGCCGAAAATTCTTCAAAGAATGAGTTGACAACCTAAAAATAAATCGTGACACGCCAGAAATTTCGATTCCTGAAACCGAGTTCAATTTCGTGGTTAATTTCAACCGAACGCGATTTTAGCGTGACCTAACCTACCATGTAACTTTTAGGAATTTTATCAAGTTTGACTCGTGGTTGATTATTTTCGATCCACATTGTGCATCTTGGACTCATCGACGACTTTCGGTTGTCGTAAAAATTTCAAGGTTTCAATTACG
This sequence comes from Eucalyptus virginea, assembly GCA_014182375.1. Taxonomy (NCBI): domain Eukaryota; kingdom Viridiplantae; phylum Streptophyta; class Magnoliopsida; order Myrtales; family Myrtaceae; genus Eucalyptus; species Eucalyptus virginea. Next base: position 9,104,773 of record CM024522.1, read on the forward strand.
AGCACTGGATACAGAATCGACAGAAAAATCGGTTTAATGCCGTTCAACACGAATTTTGCAATCAGGTGGAATCACCCACACTTTAATTACATGCCTTTGTCGAATCGACCTATCTCTGATCTCTAATCGGTTTTAACAGTGCCGTATTGACCATTGCCGGTTAGCACTGTCGAGTAGTCGATTTCTGGTCGAATTCTCAAGTCGGTTGCATGTATATCCCTTAATGGCTTCACCTGATAAATTAGTTATCTCGTGAATGATCAGCTCAAATAAAAAAGACCATAGGTGTGTCGATGAAAAGTCCATTTCACAAAGTCAAGACAAGGTCGAAAATTAGAATGTCATAGGTACTTTATCGAATAAATCTATCTTCCTACAATAATTCAACATGTCATAAATGCACTTTTCAATTGCCATTATTCTATAGGTAAAGCAAGCTCAAAACAAGTTGACCTCTAGATGTTATTAGAAAGTTTTTATTTTGGCAAGTAAAATGTACGATAGCTGAACATTTTTTATATAACGGACAAATTCATAGTTTAATAATGTAGATCTTATAAGCAAAATTGTCTATATATTACTCTATTACACATTATAAAATAAAAATATAAATCCCCACTTCTCTAATTATTTATATTGTAATTGCCCCGAGTTATTGAAACCTTTAAATATCTTCTCTTTGGTTAGTATTTAAATTTTCTTTTTGCACTTTTTCATGGATACGCGAATGCTCCTTTATTTGTCAAGCCTAATGAAACAAAAATCTTATTAGTAAAATTAGTAGACATGCGTGACAAATTATATATATATTTATTTTGAAATAAATGGAATGAAGTAACTCGACCTTCGAGGAAATATAAGAACCCAACCAGAGTTAGCTACAATCTTTTGTGATCCAACTTTATAGAATAATCTTTGTGTCATGGTATTATCCTTCTGTCCCAGCAACTGATTTGATAAGTGTGTAAGCCTTTCTATATGCCCGAGGACCAAGGGTTATTCCTCGCTCTATCACAAAGATAAAGACTTAGATGAAGAAAAGGAAATCATTTATGATAAATCAGGATGCTGGAGACCTTGGACTAGAAAACAATCGATAATAAACAAATGGGCAAATACCACAACGAAACCTAAATCGGTGCATCCGTACCACATTTATATTAAATTAATTTTATATTGCAAATTATTTGAAATTCATACACCTATGACAAATCTATCAAAATTTTAGACCAAAATTAGGGATTTTAGTAGATTTTCAAAACATGAGGGAGCTCTTAGGTCAAAATTGTTTTATCACATTTCCTGATATCAGTTCATTTTCTTTTATTTGATTTCTCCAAAACGTTGTCGTTTAAAGGACCTATTGATTTTGAATTTTCACTTGAATTAACATCACACACCAATAATCTAAGTTGTTTGCCAAGTATGTTTCCATGTTAGTTATTTAAGAGGGATATTGAACGGAAGTTAATAGAGAGTAGATTTGTAATAGGTGTTTTAATTTGGAATTATCACGGCATTGAACATTAATTCAGGGAAAGACTCTATTTGTGTCGTAAAAGATGAGTAATTTGGAAAATATTAGCCTAAAAATAATTGTTTTTATCTCTTACAAAAATGAACGAACAAAAAATATCTTCATAGTCTATGAAAATATTTACAACAATGAAATTATTCGGACATACAAAGGATCATTTTTAGAAAAATATTTTTAAATGATTCTATTTCCATGAAACAAACATAGCCTAATAAATGTGGCACAAGCATATCGATTTGGGATATTTTTATTTTATTTCACATAACAACAGTGTTTAGGTAATACTTTTTCAATCTACGATGCCCACATTTATCCCATTCATCACATCAAGTGCACCAGATTTAGACTTTTCCCGTGTGTATTTATTCCATCCTTTCATTACCATGTTTTACAAAATTTTGGCAGAGTAAATTCAACAACATACAAATACGACCGAACGGCTCGAGTGATTTTTTTTTTTTTGGGTCAAATGATTTGCTGAAGTGAACGATTTTCATATGCATCGTAATCCCTTTTGTGAGAAGGCACCCCTTCTCTCGAAATTACGGGGCTCTTTTCTTGTGTTCCTTAAAGGAGAAAACATATTCGCAAGGCAATGCATATGTCAGCGTCATCCCAAGACATAAACTACGTAAACTCCAATTTATTGGGAGATCGTTTCAAGTGGCCGTAGTCATTGACCCTAGATGCATGCTGGTCCAGTATGATTACAGCTTTTTATTATTTTTAAAAATGTCTTTTCCCACTTGGTCTCCAGTGAAGACTTAGACGAAGAAAAATGAGAGTTTTTCATGATAAATTAAGATGCCAGACATCTTGGATTAGAAAACAAACAATAATATATAAACATTGAAATCACATCGCCGAATATTTCGAAGCCACGTTGAGGCAGGCTGACTAATACTGAAGCCGTTGAAGTTACGTAACCCGCCAAACCTTAGAAAAGAAGCTGTAGAAGTCAATGGATCTTATCCAAGCTGTCTCGTCTCATTTATCGGGAAGTCGACGAATGATACGACTTCCCTCCCCCTTCGACAGCTTTCTTCTTTTCCTGACTAATCCCCACAAGACACAACGTTTCTATCGTCTCGGCCGCATTTGATAATAATCGATAGTTAGATAGGATTTCGTAAAATGATATTACGGGCAGATGAATTTGAATTAGGTATGAATGAGAAAAACATGGATTTTTGATTTTTTTTTCCGTGTTGTGAGGGCATGAAATTAACCGAATTCTCCTTTTTTTTAAAAAAAATTCAAATTCAAGTATTTAATCAATTGGAACAAAGTACCCAAAAAATCTGTTATCTTTCCTTAACATTTATTGATCTATTTCATTTTTATTTACGGATTCTATCCCTTTGTTCTTAACAAAAAACTTTTTGCAGGGAGATTAAATTCAAGCACTCAACAGAAAGGAGAGATCTTAATCAATGGTCGCAAACAACCACTTTCTCTCGGAACTTCCATAAGCCTAGCTGATAGATCTAAATCTTAGTTTATACAAATCGTTTTTTTTTTTTTTTTTTTTTTTTTTTTTTTGGTAAAGGTAGTTTATACAAATCGTTCTTATAGTAAATTTTCACTTTATTTATTTGTGTTTGTTTTTGGTTTTGCTATAGGCTTATGACTCAGGATGACACACTAATAACAACTCAAACGGTGAGAGAAGCCGTGTGCTACTCAGCTCAGCTCCAATTGCCAGAATCCATGTCGAAATCGGAGAAGAAGGAGAGAGCCGAGGCGACGATTAGAGAGATGGGATTGCAAGATGCGAGAGATACTAGGATAGGTGGGGGTAGCGCCAAGGGCCTCAGCGGTGGCCAAAAGAGGAGGGTCAGCATTTGCATTGAGATCCTGACACGGCCGAAGCTCCTCTTCCTTGACGAGCCGACCAGCGGGCTTGACAGTGCGGCATAATACCATGTGATGAACCGCATTGCCAAGCTGGCCCAACATGACCGGAGGACGGTGATTGCCTCGATTCATCAGCCTAGCAGTGAAGTCTTTGAGCTTTTCCACAATCTCTGCCTTCTTTCTTCTGGGAAAACAGTCTATTTTGGCCTTAGATCAGGGGCAGAACAGGTGCTTGTGATATTGGACTACTAAGGACTACTAAGTTATAAATTTTTGCTTGTTGCAAGCAATGAACATTTTCCTAACCATTTTTTTTTTTTTTGTTTATTTTGTTTTTTGCATCAAATGGTTTCCCATGTCCAACTCTTACAAATCCATCTGATCACTACCTCAGGACGATTAACAAGGACTTCAACTTAGTAAGTCAGCCACTGAAACTTGATTTATTCAACCATAATTTCAAGAATTGAAGGAAATTTCATGGACCCAATGAAACAAAAAAATTTGTCAGGACATTGAACAAGGAGGCCATGGCATGAATGCAGAACAAGCCATTGAAACTCTGGTCAAATCTTATGAGTCATCTCTGATGCGTCATGAAGTTCGGCGGCAAGTGTCCAGGATATCCAAAAAGGTATGCAATTTTTGATATTATGTGGATTGGAAAATTATAAAGAAATACGAATCAGAAAGTTTCTGATAACTTGTATGTTTCCGTTAGAATGTTGGCGGAAATTTGGGAAGAAATGGAAGTCAAGCAAGCTTCATTACCCAGAGCATTGTTCTGACTAAGCGATCGTTCGTGAACATGTATCGTGACTTGGGGTATTACTGGCTTCGTTTAGCAATCTACATTGCATTGTGTCCGTGTTTTGGGACTATCTTCTACGACATCGGAACCACCTATGGCTCAATTCAGGTAAGGTTTGCTACCGGGACAGTATGTATGTTCTAAATAATCTAGTGAACAAATCGCTGAAGAATGAGATTTATAAGTTATTGCACATTCCATTGACCAAGTTTCTTAATTTTTACGAGTTTACAGGCAAGAGGTTCAATGCTAATGTTCGTTGCGGCATTTCTTACTTTTATGGCAATCGGCGGTTTCCCCTCCTTTGTTGAGGACATGAAGGTACTTCTCTCTATTTCTTTTTCTTTTCTTTTAGGTTTAATGCTCCGATTTCTTATCATTATACCAAAGTCATGAGAATCCTACATTTTCATTTTACCAGGTCTTTGGACGAGAGAGATTAAACGGGCATTACGGTGTCGGGGCGTTCGTTATAGGCAATACATTTTCGTCCATCCCTTATCTACTAATCATCTCTCTTATCCCAGGAGCCATTGCTTATTACTTGGCTGGCCTCCAAAAGAGTTTTGAGCACTTTGCCTACTTTGCTTCAGTGCTCTTTGTGTGCATGTTGCTAATCGAGAGCTTGATGATGATCGTCGCAAGTATAGTCCCAGACTTCCTCATGGGGATCATAACTGGTGCCCGAATTCAAGGTGTGATGATGCTAAATGGAGGGTATTTCAGGTTGCCAAATGATCTCCCCAAGCCATTTTGGAGATATCCCATGTATGACATCTCGTTTCATAAGTATGCCAACCAAGGTTTCTTCAGGATTGAGTTCGAAGGGTTAATGTTTCCCAACCAGATGGCGGGGTCACCTACAATTGGTGGTGAAGAGATCTTGAGAAACTATTGGCAAGTGGAAATGGGCTACTCTAAATGGGTGGATCTTGCTATCTTGCTTGGCAAGGTGGTCATTTACAGGCTCATGTTCCTTGGAATAATAAAGGCGGCGGAGAAGATGAAGCCGCTGGTGAAAAACTTTAGGGCTAAATCTCCTAACCATCCCATACATGTCATGGAGAATCATTCTTCAACGCCCTGATGTGGCAGCAAGTTAGGGTTACTTATTTAATAGTGATAAACTGGTGTGCTTATCTCTAACTGTAGTTGAAATAATAAATCTTACTCCAAGGATAGCAATAAAGTCTCTTCGATCATGGGTCTGAAATGTCTGCTCCGTGCTTGATCATGAAGAAATATGTTGAATGGGCTTGTATGGGAAACATATCTCCATAGCATAGGACCAAAGAGCATTATTCTAAAACCCCACCACCTTTGAAGCTCAAGATAGTTCTGATGAAGTGCAGATTGTGAATCCAGCTAGGGTTGTGGAGGATACCTCTTATACCAAATGATAAAAGCACACAAAGTTTTGCACTCCAGTCCTCATTTCCAATTACAGGAAGAGCCGAGATAGTCATTTGGCCTCTTACTTATATCATGGCTGTGTATTTTGGACCTTTTTGATCCTTACAAAGGATCTCCTATTCATTTCCCTCAACAGAGTTGATTCATTTGCAAACTCATCCCACATTTTTCTTAATAAGGTCCCTTCTTGTAATGCATTCTAATTAAAGTTTATGTCACGAAGAACCCCAAATTGATACACCTATGACAAATTTACCTCAAACTAATATTTTGATCACAAAACCTATGACAAATTTACCTCAAACTAATATTTTGATCACAAAAAACTCCAAACTAATACATTTGTAATAAATTTACCCTCTGTTAGTTTTGCGACCTATCTTTCCGAGCCTTGCGATAATCCCAAGGAATAGGTTTAGAATCATATACTTATAAAGTCAATTCGAATGGTTCGTGAAAATGGAATCTCAAATAAAGTCACTAAACAACCCTCACAAATAAATAGAAAATTTGAATAGTTCATACGAATGGTGACCTAGAATGACTCTTCCGATTTGTTAAAATTGCAAATAGATTGGCAATTATAAACATAAGTCCCCTCATACTCATCCTTAGCATGACAGCGGTTTATTTAAAAGTTGTATAGATAATCTAAAATATGAATCTAGGAGTCACCACTAGTCTCTTGTTTGGGACTAGCTAAATCAAGGGTTGAGAGACCACCCTTGATTTCCATGGAACCAGAGATTTCGTGGGTTTGGGGACCTGGGCTATGGTCAAGATTTCTGTTAGTGCCCTTTCGGTACCTATGAGTATGGTTGTTAGCTAAAGTGGTCATACAGTCATTTTACATTTTCATACAAGTCTAAAGATAGGTGATCACACATGGATGGTTTGTTTGTGCCGTTTTTATGCCAACTCTGGAAAAAGAAAAGGAAAGGCAATCAAGGGCTAAAGTACAACACAAGTGCTAAAACTTGGTACAATAGACACTTAAGTGCCAAAACTTTTGGAAGGTACACTTAAGTGCCAAGATCGAAGAAGAATGGGACACTTAAGTGACAATAGCGGAAATTTCCAAATAAATTGTTGACATGGTAATTTCCAGCAAGTTAAGTGCAAAATGACGTCGTTTTTGGCATTTGCGTGGCTATATAAACCAAAAACGACATCGTTTTGCCTCTGAATTCGAATTTTAATATAAATAATAATTAAATAAATTAAAATAAGTAAATTTCTTTTTTTTAAAAAAGTAGTAGCAATGTTTGGTGAGGGCCTGCACAGCCTTTGTCACCGCCACCCCACCGTCGCCGACCCCATGCACTTATATGCACTGTGTAGATCCTAAGTCCGAGCCCATCAAATTCAATTGAACCCACTTTCACTTAAAAGCTTAAGGCAATTAATTACGGACCAACTATGATATATTAACTACTCGAAGCTATACTAATTCTTTGGTGGGACTTCCTAACACAACTCTCAAGCGCAACTCAACGATCTCCCCCTCAATGTGAGCTCAACGTTAAGTTTGCTCCCTTTAATGAAACACCGATACATATTGGGAGTGGGCCACCAATCAATCATCAATTTTAAAATGCAATTTGTTTGATAAAAGGGTTCATGAGATATCTTGTTTGACATATGATGATGCATTTGGGAAATTAAAATGCGATTTGTTACCCATTGAACCCTCGGATTAATGATGCCCCGGGAGTCGGGATGCCCAAAGGATCGAGTGAGTCGATGCCTTGTGGATGCTCGGTGGCCTTTAAATGGTTGAATGCCGGAGGTTATTCCCCAGGAGTTTCGGGATGCCCAGTAGTATGCTAGTCGGTACGTAAATCCAGATGGCTAGGGTAACCATTTTCATGGGAGGCCCTTGAGGTTCCTCGTGATGCCAGGTGGGGTACAAGATGCCTGGAGGTGTGATTCACTCTAGATGCTCGGTGGCCTTAAATGGCTGAATGCTGAAGGCTTTCGCGATGCCTGGAAGGATGCGAATGCCGGAGGGACGCAAACATTGGTCCTTCAAGGATGAAACCTTTGAAAAATAAAATGAATGATTTGACTATAAATGTGTGGGGTATGAATATGTTGTCATCACATTGAAGGGTTTCATGATTGTGATCTGATTATGTAGCATATGATTCTTATAATATTTGCAATTGCTTTAGTATTGAAGAATTCCATGATATTAATATCCATTTATCCCTTGTCTCCCTGCCTTGTCTATCTTGTATGAAATTAGATGCTGATTGTTATGCGTGGTTGTACTCACCCCGTTTGCGGACTAACAATTCAGACTAGACAAGATATCTCTGCCGCCACCGCCACTAGCAGATGGATCGAGTGGTTGGATATGGCCGCAAGGAGGAGGACAGCAAAAGAAGGAACTTTTGGACGCCGACACTGATCGATGAACTTTAAGTATATGACTGTTGGAAGAGATGTCGGTCATCTTTTGAAATATAGCCGAGTATAGAAAACCTTGGCATTTTGATGTACCAACGAATGATGTCCATCAAGTTATGTAAATAAAAGTATACGACTTTAACTTACATAAAATGTTTAGTTGGTGTGCACTGTTTTCTTAATATAAGGAAGGGAGTTGTTAGATACACTTCCGCCATATAAATTGCACAGGGATCGACCTAAAAGATATAAACCCCCAGGATTGATAGACCTTCAGGTCACAAAAGAGAAATGTAAGCGAACTGTGGCGACCTTGATAGATCGGGGGCCGTTCGGGGGGTGCCACAGAGAGAGAGAGAGAGAGAGAGAGAAGAGAAGAGAGTGGCGGCCCTGGTGCTGGCAATGAATCTGCTTATTGGCAATGGAATCTCTTTCTCCCAACCATGTGCCCAGCAGCCTCCAAGGTCGAGTCCCACAATTTCATGGCCACCTCGCGAGAAAGGCCACAACTACGATGAAACATGGGACCAGCTACTGAAGGAGATGATGATAGCGTGTCCACTGGAGGCCACAAGGTCGTCTTTCCATTCAATATAAGCTTTCTCGCTGCTCGAGATGCCCGTGACAATAAAGTGCTCCTGTGGGGAGTCCATGGCAGAGGCCAAGGAGCGGAACCCGATCCATTTACAGGAAAGCACGAGAATGGGAACGGGATGTTTTTGACGTGGAAGGACCAGTGGGTGACGATAACGGACTGAAGAAATGGGACACATCGCATATTGCAAGAGCTCACTAGGTATGCCAGGCCGAGTCGGATGCTAGCGATCATGGGTCCTTCTGGCTGTGGCAATTCAACTATGCTCGATGCCCTAGGAGGTGCGTATCGAATAATTCTCTATTTCTACAACATCTAAACTTTTAGGAAATCAATGGTAGATTAAGGTTCCGTTCGTTTCGCGGAAAATTAGCCATTTCCAGAAAATATTTTCCCAAAAGTCATTTTCCAAGAAAATAACAATATTTTCTAGTGTTTGGCTAAAACCTTAAAATGTTTCGGAAAATATTTTCCAGTGTTCGGTAAATAAAATATTTTATAAGACTTCACCACTTAGGCATGCATCACTTAGTACACTTACTGACCTATAAATCTATCAAATATGAATTTGCCTTTAAATTCGGGCAAACTTGCTTCATATCTTTGTTCCCTCATTGTCACTAAATGGTCACCAACTCTAAAAAATGTCCGTATGGATTTTAAAAAGAAGGAAAAGAGAAAAGAAACAAAGCATATACAGCCCTAATGAGAATCTTCCAGTTGAGTGACCCGTTCTCCCCCTGTGTCTTTTTGTGTTCTAATAAATAAAAGAAAAAAGAAGTAAAACATGTAGAGCCTTTTGCTTGAGTGATGTACAACGGCATGATAAAGTAAATAAAATAAAATAAAAAAGGATAAGCAAAAATGCAGAGCACGAGATTGAGATTGACGAGCTCGAGGTTCGCCTGGCAACGGTCGACGACTAGCCAAGAAAGAAGAAGATAGGAAACAAAGAAAAGAAGAAGAAGAAAGGGGAGGAGGAAGTAAGAATTTGTAAAGGTGTGTGAGATAAGAGAGATCAAGTGAGGAAAATGCTTTTCATTTTTCCGGAAATTATTTTCCACAAACGAACGGAGCCTAAGACACCACAGATCTTGGGTTAGAAAACAAACAAAAATCTAACAAATAAGATCAGGACTCGAGTATCTTATAGAAAAAATTAGTGCTTAGGGTAAATACCTTTTCAACCATCTGTTTACAGGTTCTTTTCCCTCGTGGGCATCATGGATTAGAAAACAAACAATAATATATAAGTAACAAAAGCAGAAGAACGCACATGTTGCGTAGTCACCGGAGGCAAGTCGACTTATTCGAAAGCCAATTACGTTAATTGACCTGCTAAACCTTTAAAAAGAAAGGAGTAGTCAATGGATCTTGTCCCAGCTTCTCTCTTGTCGAGACTTCAAGAAGTCAACGTATGATATGTCTGCTCTCCCCTTTCGACAAATATAGTTGACGTCGATGGTCCTCCGACAACGGACGAATCCCCACAAGAAACAGCGTTCCTGTCGTCTCAACCACGCTGTTAACAGAGTTGTACAGTTTCATGTCGCGTGACAATAAGAGACTGAGCTAAACCCGAAGCCTCTCGCTTGCTCTGAAACTCGTTGTCCCCTAACTATTGCACGGCCTGGCAACGACAACCTCAAATTTCGAGAAAGCAAACTGGGTGGGTTAAGAATCTTGAAGACTTCTTAGCTTAAGGAGGGCGATACATGCAAATATCACGTGAAAAAACTCTGTTGAGTACGCAAGAATAAACAGTCGTATGGCGTCTACTTGCTCTGACCCATGAGGATTTCCTTCTTTTGAAGGAATTGTTCTTTGAGACAGAAAAACATGGATTTTTTTATGGTCCTCATGTTGTCAGGAGGGAATGAAATTAACCGAATTCTCCTTTTTATTTCACATTCAAGCATTTAATCATTTGTAAGAAGCACCCGACAAGTCTGTAGTCTTTCCATAACGATTTATTGATCTATTTCAATTTCATTTTCGGTTTCTACCCCTTTGTTTCCGAATGAGCAACTTTTGCAGGGAGGTTTAAGTTCAAGCATCCAATAGATCGGAGAGATCTTGATCAACGATCACAAACAACCTCTTTCTTTTGGCACTTCGGTAAGCCTAGCCGAAGATGCAGTGCTTTATTGAATTTCAATTTGCAGCATTCCTTGCCAAATCTTTGTTTATACAAATCGCTCTTAGTAATAAATTTTCACTTTGTTCATTTGTTTTTGGGGGTTTTGCTATAGGCTTATGTGACTCAGGATGACAATCATGACAACTTTAACGGTGAGAGAAGCTGTGTACTATTCGGCTCAGCTCCTATTGCCGGAATCTATGTCCAAGTCGGAGAAGAAGGAGAGAATCCAGGTGACGATTAGAGAAATGGGACTGCAAGACACGACAGACACGAGGATAGGCAGCAAGAGTGCCAAGGGCCTTAGTGGTGGCCAAAAGAGGATAGTGAGCATTTGCATCGAGATCCTGACGCACCCTAAGCTACACTACCTCGACGAACCAACCAGTGGGCTTAACAGCGCTGCGTCATACCATGTGATGAACCAACGGTGATCGCCTATGATGGATTTTTTCCTTTCTAATGGGCCTGAGTTGGCCCGTCCGCTCATTTTGGGCCCAAAAGGCCCGGCCCATGAGTTGATGGCCCATGGAAGAAGTTATTAAAGATAAGAGGAAAATCTTGGAGGCAGTTAATTTTTGAGAGGTTACGTATTTTTGAGAAAGAGAGATTATGCTCTCTCTAAAGTTACGTCTTCTCATACCGCTTTCTCCCGAAGAACAAATTATCCTCTGAAGAACAGTGTGGATTCTTCCTCATGTCGCAACACCGGTGTTTAGTCTGTGGAAACAAGGTACATTTGATTATGTGATGTGCCTTAGGATTGGTGATTCATGATTTTCCTGGGCTCGCTTCCGCTACGTTTGTGTTCGATTCTGTGTCGAATCACTATTTTTGGGAATCTCGTTTCCCGAATTTTTCCAACATTGGTATCAGAGCATCTTAATCATGTTTCCCAATTACTGTTTACGTTTATAAACAAGTTTTGATTAATTTTCTTGTCAAACGTCACTGTTGATTGATTTAGAGACGGAAAAATCTCGACACTGTACTGTTCCCCCCTAGTTTTTGGATTTTCCGTAGATCAAAGTGTGTTTCTAATTGCTTAGGGTTGAGGTGCTCATCGATACGAGAATTTCGAGTGGTGGCTCGCCGCCGAACGCTGCCGAACGCACCACCACACTCGGCCGAAGTGTTTGGCTTCGTCGGCGCGTGCAACGCCAGGCGCGTGCGACGAATGCGCAAGCGGTTGAAAACGCAGGTGCTTGCAACGTAAGCACGCGGTAACCGCACGCACGTGCGGCAACTACCTGTGCGTGCAAGGCACGCGTCGGCTGACGTCATCGTGACGTCAGCCAACGATTGCCCACGCACGCGCAGGGCATGTGCCGACCCATCCGGCCTCACCGGTCCAACCGGACCGACCTGACCCGGCCCGATTGACCCGGCGGACCCATTGACCATACCCGTTGACTCGACCGGTCATCCGTTGACCGTTGACCGGCGTTGACCGTTGACTTTTTTTTTTTTTTAAAGGAAAAGGAATGTGTTTCTTTTTTAATTATGTCTATGTGAATTATATGTAATCCCTTTATGTTTTGCATTTGTTGCAGGAACTATGATGCGTTATGCACGCTTGCCTGCATTTCTGAGAACGGACGAAGAAAATGTAAGAATTAAAAGGCTAATAATGGAGTTAGCTAATTATCGGTGGAATGACGGTTATGTAGTATCACGCGTGGTCATGGTCAATCAGATGATACAAGAAATTATCTGGAGTGGTTATCTTATGCCGGATTTTGAGAAAGTGCAAGCTTTAATGAACACTCTTCCACCTGAATGGCAAGCAGTATTAGATCGCCTATAGGAGATCAACGTGGTCCCGGATTATAGGAGACTTGCAATAGCTTTTGTAAGAGAATATTATAGGATCGAGTTAACCAAAACTTTAACCCTTGGATTGAGTGTCACATGGCGTAGAGTGAATGCGCCTTGGAGGTGGCATGAGAGCTCTCCAAAAGTTTTTTCATGGTTGGCCGATGTGTTTTCAGATTTCTTAGAGAATTTTACTGACAGATCATAGGAGACTTTCCCTACTTATTTCTTAGATGAGTTTGATATGTTTTAGGTGTAAATATCTCTTTCTTTGTTGATATTTTTCCTCTGAATATATTACTTAGTGTAATGGACATGATTAATTATTGAAAGTTCAATGTTATTTATTGTTGTAAATTAATATGTTAATTTACAATTTGTTGTGGGAAGTTCAAGAAAGTTTTAGTGACTTTGCTAAATTTATTTTGCATAGAAAATTATATTAATGATAATTTCAAGTTAGGATTTTTAGAGGATGATTGGAAACTCAATGACATTTTAATTATGAAACCTTGCTTGAAATTATTCATTAATATGATGGGTTTGTGCAAAATGGATGCATAAATGATAGGTATTAATAATTCGTGCATATATGTCTGATATGTTCAGATCGATGACTTCAGCAACTAAGAACATAATTGCTGATTTGAACAAAGAAGAAAAATTGAACGGCGAGAATTGTGAAATATTGAATAAGAAGATTCAATATGTGCTTGAAAAGCAAGAAGCACTAAAAGCTCTTGACCATGTTATGGAAGATCTTGAGAATGCTGTGCACCACCTTGAGCTAGCAGAGGACCGCCTCAAGACGTTTAAGCGGGATATAGATATTTGCAGTGTTGCTTTCAACTCAGAAAGAGCTTCGAGCTCTAAGCGCAAGCGCATTAATTCGTTCAATCTGTGAGAATGCAAAGGATTAAGTCCTTTTTGCAAGAAACCAATAATTAACCAACAAAAGAGAGAAAAATGTCATCGTGTGAAGAGAGGAAAACGTTCTCGTATGAAGAATATTTCAAGGGTGAAATGTTACAACTGTGATTAGAAAGGTCACTATGCTCGCGATTGTCGTGAGCCAAAGAAGGTAAACACCCCTTGTACTTTTGGGAACTTTGCACATGTGTCAAGTTCTGTATTCTTAACTAAATCTAATTATTTGTGGACTATAGATTCGGGAGTAACAGACCATGTAGTGAAGGACAGAGAATCCTTCGTAGAATCTCGACGAGTTCCGACTAGAATTAAGTGAATTTATGTAGGAAATAACTCCAGAGTTGAAATTAAATGAATTGGCACCTTGCCAATTGAATATGCGTGGTGGACGCACCTTGTTCTTACATGATGTTTTATATGCTCTGGAGATTCGTTGAAATTTAGTGTTTGTTTTGGTGTTGGTTAAGCTTGGTTTTAGTGTGAACTTCCATAATAGTGGTGTAGATTTGTATTTGGATACAAACTACTATGGTTGTTGTCATTTTCTGGATGGTTTTATTGTACTAAATGTTGATTGTGGTGATATCAATGTCTGTTATTCACTTTTCACGTCTTCTACTTCATATGATAATAATGTGAATGTGTGGCATGTTAAACTTGATCATATTGGCCAACAACGTATGAATAGACTAGCCAAAGAGGGCTTGTTGGGTAAACATTGAAAAAGTTGATTTGCCCATATGTGAGCATTAAAACAACAAGAAAACCATTTGGAAAAGGGAAAAGAGCTGAATTTCATTTGCATTTAATACATTCTAACGTTTGTGATCCAATGAATGTGAGAAGAAGGCATGAAGCTCTTTATTTCATCACATTTATAAATGATTGTATTCGATTCGGATATGTGTATTTGATTTCTCATAAATCTGAAGCATTGAGTTGTTTCAAAAAGTTTATGAACTTAGTAGAAAATCAATTAGACAAGAAAATAAAAGTATTGAGATCTGATCGAGGTCGTGAATATTTATCTAATGAGTTCAGAAAATTATGTGATGAAAAAGGAATAGAAAGATAGTTGTCTATTCCTTATACTCCTCAACAAAATGGTGTTGCGGAAAGAAGAAACGGAACCCTTCTGAAAATGATTAGGTCTATGATGACGCATGCTAACTTACTTATCACTTTTTGGAGTGATGCATTGTTAACTGCTACCTATATACTTAACCGAGTGCCTTCCAAATCAGTTACTTCCACTCCATATGAGTTATGGATAGGTAGAAAACCGGACATAAGTTTTCTTAAGCCATGGTGTTGTGCTGGGGTCCTCTCACAAGTTTGGAAAATAAATTCCCAAAGGAAAGAAGAGTATTTTCATAAGATAATCTGAACATTTGAAAATGTATGTGTTCATAGGTGAGCAGGAAAGTGGGAGTATAACTGAGTTTGAATCACGGGATGTCACATTTTTAAAGAATGATTTTCCTAAAAAGGGCGAAAGGGCGAAATAGGTGAGGACTACTCCCTATTTGAAACTTTCGATTCAGATAATGAATTTAGTGGAGTTCATCCAAGTGGGAGTAACATGGGAAGTGGTGAATTTAATTCAATTCCCTCTCAATTACAACCACATGATGAGACGATATCATCATTATCTAATCCGAGTGGGAGCATAATGGGGAATGATTACTATCTCCCATACGGTGAACAAGTCGCAAAAATATCCATCGTCGACGTTTTGACATTGAAGGGGAAACTTTTATGGTTGCTCCGCAAGATGAAGATGAGCCAAGGAATGTAAATGAGGCTCTAAGTTGCCCTAATAAGGAAAAATAGATGCATATAATGAAAGAGAAAACGGAGTCAATGAAGTCAAATCATGTTTGGGAACTGATTGATCTTCCAAAAGGATGCAAAGCCATTGAGAACAAATGGGTTCTCAAAATTAAGCGTAAAGCTGATGGCTCAATAGAAAGGCATAAGGCTCGCCTTGTGGTGAAGGGGTACAATCAATAGGAAGGAATTGATTATGAGAAAACATTTTCTCCCGTCGTGAAATTTACCTCGATTCGCATTATTCCGGCAATAGTAGCAAGTATGGATCTTGAGTTACATCAAATGGATGTAAAGACTGCTTTTCTCAATGGAGAATTAGATGAAGAAATTTATATGAAACAACCTATTGGTTTCATTATGAAAGGCTAAGAACAAAATTATGTCGACTTTTGAGGTCAATATATGGCCTTAAGTAGTCGTCGAGACAATGGTATATACGTTTTTATAATGCCATAATGGGATATGATTTTACAATGATTGATGAAGATCATTGTGTATATATCAAAAGATCCAAAGATCAATTTGTGATCATATAATTATATGTTTATGAAATACTGATTGCTGGAAGCAATAAGGAATTTGTTAATATTGTCAAAAGTTGGCTATCTTCCAACTTTGAGATGAAAGATATGGGTGAGGCTGCATATATTCTTGGAGTTAAGACTTCAAGAAATCATTCGAAGAGATCATCGTCTCTTTCACAAGAAACATACATAAATAGGGTTCTTGAACATTTTCGTATGCAAGACTGTAAACCCATAGATACTTCTATTGCAAAAGGCAAAGGATTGAGCCACAAATTGTGTCAAATGACTCTACAAGAGAATGAACAAATGCAACATGTTCCTTATGCTAGTGCTGTTGGGAGCTTGATGTATGTTATGATGTGTGCAATACCTGACATATGTTTTGCAGTTGGAATGGTAAGTAAATACCAATCAAATCCAAGTTAAGCACATTGGAAAGCCGTTAAGAGAATATTGAGGTATATAAAGGGAACTGCTGATTATACGCTGAGTTATCAAGGAAAGGATCTACGACTCGAAGGCTATTCAAATGCTGATTGGGAATGAGATTTAGATGAAAGGATATCTATCTCTAGGTTTGTTTTCTTACTGAATAATGGCACCATAAGTTGGAGCAGTAAGAAACAAACATGTATAGTCTTGCCCATGATGGAAGCTGAGTTCGTGGCATTATCAACAATAATACAAGAAAGTTTTTGGCTTAAGAGAATTTTGGATCATTTAGATGTTATTGAAAGTGCTGCAGATTTATTGTTGGTTAACTGTGATAACCAAGCAACAATAGTGTACACCAAAGATTCAAAATATTATGGTAAGACAAAACATCTAGATACCAAGTATAATTTTGTCAAAGATATGGTTGCACGAAAAGATATGAACTTACTAAACATGTTTATGCATAGAATGGTAGCAGATCATATGACAAAGCCAATACCTAGAAACGTGTTTTGTGACCATGTGAAATCTCTAGAATTGCCTAGAAGCTAATGTACTAAATATTGTAATTTTCCTTAAGTGTTCACATTTGATGAATTTGTGTTTTCATCATTAATGCTTATGAAATTTTGTTTGACGTTTATGCATCTTAATGCTTAGTGCATTATATTAAGTTGAAAAAGTATATCGGACAGATAAAAGATTAGTCCACTCACACGAGTAATCGCCTCTATTTATTGTGTGATAAATAGAGATGATACGATTTTTAAGCTTATTATCTATGTGATAATTGAGAGCTCAAGCTTAAAATACCTATGTCGCCTTAATTGAATTTTAAGATGATGACATAATATTTTCTATGTCCAAAAGTAAAATAACCCACATATTTTACTTTATTGTCTATGATGCCAGATGTTAGTTCTGATGAATTCTGTGAATGAGTAGATACGTGAACTCAAGTTAGACATTAAGTATGTATGAACTATAATTTGTACAGTATTAAAGATGTAGACATACGCTCCATGTAAAATGAGTTAAATAAAGTAATACGTATTTCATACTACGTATGTATATAACGACCAATAATAGTGGCAAAAGTTTTGATCTCAACTTTTATGCCGTATGAGACTCTTGAGGAAAAGAGTTTCTCAATTTAGTGCTTTCATAACTCTTACTTATTCTCAAGGTTTTTATTCAATGTTTGCTATCTTATAATATTGCCAATGATCATGAATTGATTCGATCTAATTGGACATTTCTAGAAAAGCAAGTTGAACTGAAATTGAGAGTTTCAAGGAAAGAGGAAGATCGAATTTGGAGAATCACATTATAGTTTTGTATTCACTGGTCAACCAATTATGATTGTTTTATGGGATGATCATAATTGTGAATACAATATATCATTGTTTAAAAAGAGATCAAAAGAGAGATATAAATGTGATCGATCAATTTAGGGTACTGCATACTAAATCTACTCAGGATGTGATGCCCATTATGAGCAGCTATATATTCCTATCAGATGTATGGCAACGAGCTCTCAAAATATGCTGGTCGCACGGACTATTCACAAGTATGAATGTTGCAGTGAGGAAAAAAGAATTATGTTTGGCCTACCATGTCAAATGAGAGTTGATGGATTTTTTCTTTGATGAGCTTAAGTAGGGCTCATCTGCTCATGTTGGTTCTGGCCCACCATGTGCGAGTGGGAGATCATGATTTTTTTTCCTTTCTGATGGGCCTGAGTTGGCCCGTCCACCCATGTTGGGCCCAAAAGGCCCGGCCCGTGAGTTGAGGGCCCATGGAAGAAGTTATTAAAGATAAAAAGAAAATCTTGGAGGCGGTTAATTTTTGAGAGGTTACGTATTTTTGAGAAAGAGAGATTACGCTCTCTCTGAAGTTACATCTTCTCATACCGCTCTCTCCCGAAGAACAGATTATCCTCTGAAGAACAGTGTGGATTCTTCCTTGTGTCGCAACACCAGTGTTTACTCTGTGGAAACAAGGTACGTTCGATTATGTGATGTGCCTTAAGATCGGTGATTCATGATTTTCCTAGGCTCGCTTACACTATGTTTGTGTTCGATTCTGTGTCGAATCACTGTTTTTGGGAATCTCGTTTCTCGAATTTTCACAACAGCCTTCATTCATCAGCCTAGCAGTGAAGTCTTCGAACTTTTCCACGATTCGTGCCTTCTTTCTTCAAGAAAAACTGTCTATTTTGGCCTCACATCAGGGGCAGAACAGGTGTTTGTTTCAGCCGTCGGCTGCCTTCCTCCTCCTCCGTTTTTCGGTTTTTTTTTTAAGAAATATAAATTATATTATTATTTTATTTTTAATTTAATTTAATTAATTTTTATATTATATTAAAATTCAAATTATGCCAAAACAACGTCGTTTTGGCCGATTTAAGGGTTTTATTTTGGCCAACACTTGAAACGACGTTGTTTTGGGTGAATTAGAGCTAACTCAGCCCTCCAGCAAGTCACCTTGGCGAGAAATATTAATATTTAAATGTCACGTATGATTTTTAGCTAGCTTCGCCGGAGGTGGTACTCAGGTGTCCCATTTTTCTTCAAATGCGGCACTTAAGTGTACCTTTCATAAGTTATGACAATTAATTATCCCTTTGAGTAAAGTTATGAAACTTGTGGTGTACTTTTCTCCACAATATTCTCTAACTTAGACACTCATCTTTTGGATGCACTTCATGAGAACGCACAATTGATAGTTGCTCACTTATGGGTAAAAATCCAATTTCCTTTATTGGCTCAAATGGAGACATATTATCAACACGATACTTTAAAATTCTGATAATCAGAGTTATCATTTTTATTAAAATGATAGAAACAATTGCCTCAAGGACATTTGTTGAACGTTCAAATAGGAAAATTTGTTATCCTTTCTTGCTACGTATGATGAATGCATTCAGAAATCAAAACATTTCCTTATTAAGTATCCTTAATAATTGCTTTGAGAGGATTGATTGACAAGACCACAAGAAATGGCTTATTAGAGAATAAAAGTTAGTTGGCAGCACTATTTTCACCCTCTATATAATTAAATCTATCCAATTTTCATCAAAAAGACAAAATTACCCTCTATCATTCTATTGCAATTTAGATTTTGTGTTCTCAAATTTATTTACTTTCCTTTTGTAGTTTTTTTTTTTTTTAATCTATGTAGGATCTACTTACTATACATAAGAATTTCATATGTTTATTTATTTTTATTTATTGTCGATTTCCCATTAATATTAAAAGCACTATTTTTTTTTTTTTTAAGAATTACTTCCATTAAAATTATATTTTGTTGATTTTTTTTTTTCAAAAACCTAGTTCTTTTCGACATTATTGATCATATATTATGGATAGATTGTTAAGTAGATGACATTTAATTATATCAGAACATTATATAAAGTAAGATTTTTTTTTGGAAATGCCAGTGACATGTCATTATTTTGATTTGACAAAAATTAATATAAAAAAAAATCTAGACACCTTATTATGCATAATGTTTTTAGTGCACTCCTATATTCCTATATTGCCTTAGATGCTCAATATAAAAAATCTTTCACCTGTTTAATAAGAGAAAAAAAGATAAATTCTTTAATGTAGTAAATAAAGAGACTTGATATACATTGTAGACTAATGAAATTACTAAAAATTTCACCAAAAAAGTGAGCTTTTGAGATAAGAGAGACAAAAAATAGACAAGTTGTTAAGATTAATGATGAAACAAAAAAAGCTTTCCGGTTTTATACTATATTAAAGAATATCTTTTTTCCCTACGACTAGCAAGATGATTTTACAAGGAGTATGTAAAATGTTATAAGAACATCTAAGAATGCTTTTTTCTTTAATAAGCTAACAAATAAAATATGTGAAATATTTAATAAAACTATCATAAATAGAAAAAAGGAAGAGTCTGGTCATCTGGTCTAGTCTTTTTAATGTGAGTAAGGGTGGACTTAGTCATTTAGTGGGATAAAAATAGTGGTGCAAAAAGTGGGCTAAATTCTATAAAATAATGGCTAACACATGCAATCCGAGTTTGTCCAAACAGTTAAATATATAACAATATAGTCCACAACAA
The DNA here is from genome assembly GCA_014182375.1 of Eucalyptus virginea. NCBI lineage: Eukaryota > Viridiplantae > Streptophyta > Magnoliopsida > Myrtales > Myrtaceae > Eucalyptus > Eucalyptus virginea. The sequence goes on from CM024522.1 coordinate 9,125,170, forward strand.
AGAGGGTTGTTCATGAACAAGTTGGCTCATCAAATTTGGAATTTGACGGGGCCAAAATGACCTTTGAAAGACAAATCTATCTTTACTGTGATCTTGAAAATGGTTTAGGTTGTCTTCTTTATCACACTGAAAGGTTGAGGAATATGTGAATTTTTTAGTATTGCGTGACTGTGATCCAAGTTGAAGTGATCTATGGGCTATACCGAGACAAGCCATCTAATAAATAAAAAAAGTGTGAATTTCCCACAATAGCTGTTGAAGTAGTCCATGATTGTAAAAAGATAATTATTTAGTTTCTTTTCCTCTGTTGACAAAACTTTTGTTTCATCAACTGCTTTTGACTATGGCGATTGATTCATGATTACTCAAAAGGGCCTCTCCCAATCAACGTGAGAATTAAGACGTCGCAAACTCTCCCACTTAAATAATTGGCATCCTCATTAGGGTTGAGTTGTATCACCCGGTGATACCCCCTCTGTTTGATGTTCGGTCCAGCCATTTGTTGCATCTTGTCTGAGCCCTCACACACAAGCAACCACTCCCTATCTTTCTCAGATCAAATATGGGTGTACTATATGTAAAAGCTCGGCTCATTCCACATGAGCCAACTAATCTAAGCAAACACAAAAGGTAGTGAACATTCAGGGGTGAGTTGCTAATTTATAAATCACAGAAGATGACATCTTTCAACCAATGTATGAGCTCTTGATTAAATATAGAAAAGAGAGAGATGTCATGAGGACCTAGTTGACGCTAGCAAAATGTAAACAATGCCATACAATCTAAGCGAGCATTACACGATTCGAGTTCATCTAATTCCAACCAAGCAAGTGTTGGCAAAAATAAACAAGTTTTAAGAAGAAAATTTTCTTTCAAATAAACCAAGGCCTACACTACTATCTTGACCAAGCCTAGTTGAGGAAGGGCACAAAAAGTGATAACTCTATAAAAATAGAGTTATTTTACCTATTTTAGGCAACAATTAATGCAATATCTTAGAGAAAATATTTGGATTTCCTTTTGATTATTTGAATTTTCCTTATTTATGCAGAATCATGAGATATGGAGAGGATAAGGAAAAGAATGGCAAATATCAGGAATTCAAATAAATAAATAAAAAAGTAGTGGAAAATGGATATTAAATCAGGAAATTGTTGATTTTGTTCCATAATGTTATCTGCAAACGTTGGGAGATAGATATCTTGGATATATCCTATAAATAGAATAACGGAGAGAGTAGCTAGGTTTTTTGTCTTAAATCGTTTTTCAATATTCTGAGAGTTTTTTCCAAGTATTTTGAAGTGAAGAAAAAGTGGTAACAGAATTCTTATCCTTTGATTCAAGATGCTGGATTTGATCTATATTTTTGTTTTTTTCTTCTACTATGTTCTAATTTTCTTTTGTTAGGGCTACGATGTAGCCTAACCATGATGATGTGAATTTCATGATTTTTATGTTTTACAATTGATTTCATTCATGTGAGTTATATATTATTGTGCTTAATGCTTTTGAATGATTGGCCACCACTTGAATGATCTGATGTGCATGTTTAAGACTGAGAAGTGATAATATGCAATTGCTCATTATAATGTATAACCATGAATTAAACGTGGATAGAGATATACCGCGTTATTTGTGTAGCTTTCGATGATAAAATGATCAAAAAGACTCATTATAAGCCGGAAATATTCATAGTTTTTAATGCACTCATGTTTATTTAAATTCACATAGAAATATAGTGGATTAATAAACTGAGTAGGTTTGCTATGCCTAGAAATAGGATTGTAAATAGATTAGAAAATTCCGTTATCACATGTTTGATATTATTCTTGTATTCACAACAATCTGAAATTCATATCTAGTAGTTATGGTGAAATCCGATACTCTAACATATTTATCTGATTGATTTTATTGTATTTAGTCTTCAAGTTTTGTTTTTAATTTATTCTAAATTATATTTTGATTTGTTAGATACATTTTAGAATTAATCTATTTTAGTATTTAATTAGTTTATTAATCATCGATCTCTGTGGGACGATACTTTTTCTCATCATTATATTACTTGTTCGACACGTGCACTTGCGTTTAGAATTTTACAAACAAAAAGCAACTTATGAAATTAACGGGACGTTTATTGGCTAATGTTGGTACTCATTTTTACCACATACTTTTCTAGATAAGTTTGACATTGAATGTCGGTACACCCTTTTAGTCAAAGAAGTGTAATTTAGTGAAGCCAACTTTGACTACATTTTGATTAGAGCCATTAATATTTAGAATTAGCGTGTCCAGAAAATTAATTGCTTCCCCGTACAAGAAATTTCACAAATTGATAAGAAGTAAATGCATGGAGCTAAGGACTTAGATCTACCCATAAAAGCAATGCTAGAATTTATTAGAAAGTCCAACCTAGAATCTAAAGTTGGTAATTAGAATGGATCACGAGAAGAGACCTAATGTAAGCTTGGTTAAGGATTCGGAAATGAACAGGTGATCCTTTGTAAGGATCAACAAGGTCCAAAATACATTTGGTACAGTAGGGATCCTCAACAACCATGGCTGGATTCACAATGTGTACTTCATCAGAACTGTCTTGAGTTTGAAAAATCAAATGGGGGTTTAGAATAATGCTCTTTGCTCCTACGTTATCGAGATATGTTTCCCATACAAACCCATTCAACATTTCTGTATGATCACGCATAATGTACATTATTATCCATGGAAGGAGATTTATTAATTCATCTACAATGAAAGATAAACACACCAGCTTACCACTGAAAGATAAGTAACCCTAACTTGCTGCCATATTAAGGCTTTGAAGAAGGGTTCTCCCTGACATGTTTGGGATGTCTAGGAGATTTAGCCCTAAAGATTTTCACCAGCAGCTTCATCTTCTCCACTGCCTTTATAATTCCAAGGAACATTAGCCTATAAACAACCACCATCCCAAGCAAGGTAGCAAGATCCACCCATTTAGAGTAGCCCATCTCCACTTGCCAATAGTTTCTCAAGATTTCTTCACCACTGATTGTTGGTGACCCTCCCATCTGGTTGGGAAATATTAACCCTTCAAACTCATTCTTGAAGAAACCTTGGTTGGCATACTTATGGAAGGAGATGTAATACATGGGATATCTCCAGAATGGCTTGGGGAGATCATTTGGCAACCTGAAAAGCCCTCCATTTAGCATCATCACACCTTGAATTCCGGCACCGGTTATGATCCCCATGAGGAAGTCAGGCACTACACTTGCGACGATCATCATTAGGCTCTCGACTAGTAACATGCACGCGAAGAGGACCAAAGCGAAGTACACAAAGTGCTCGAAACTCTTTTCGAGGCCAACCAAGTAATAAGCTATGGCTCCTGGGATAAGAGAGATGATTAGCAGATAAGGGATGGACGAAAATGTATTGCCTACCACGAACGCGGCTACACCATAATGCCCATTCAATCTCTCTCGCCCAAAGACCTGGTAAAATGAAAATGTAGGATTCTCATGACTTCGGTACAATGAAAAGCAATCGGAGTATCAACATAAAAGAAAAGAAAAAAGGAAGATTAAGAGAAATACCTTCATGTCCTCAACAAAGGAGGGGAAACCGCCGATTGCCATAAAAGTAAGAAATGCCGCAACGAACATTAGCATAGAACCTCTAGCCTGAAAATTCGTTAAAATTATGAAACTTGGTCAATGCAATGTGCAATAACTTTAAATCTCATTCTTCATCGATTGGGTCACTAGATTATTTAGAACATACCGTCACGCTAGAGAGCTTACCTGAATTGAGCCGTAGGTGAATCCAATGTCGTAGAAGATAGTCCCAACACACACACACAATGCAATGTAGATTGCTAAACGAAGCCAGTAATACCCCAAGTCACGATACATGTTCACGAACGATCGCTTGGTTAGAACGAGGCTCTGGGTTAGGAAGCTTGCTTGACTCCCATTTCTTTCCAAATTTCCTCCAACGTTCTAATGGAAACACACAATTTATCAGAAACTCTCAGATTCTTATATTTTATAAGTTTCCAATCCACATAATATCGAAATTGCATACCTTTCCGGATATCTTGGACACTTGCTGCTGAACTTGGTGACACATCAGAGATGACAAATAAGATTTGACCAGAGTGTCAATGGCCTCTTCGGCATTCATGCCATTGCTTCCTTGTTCGATGTCCTGACAAGAAATTTTTGTTTCATTGGGTCCATGAAATTTCCTTTATTTCTTGAAATTATGGTCGAACAAATCAAGTTTCAGTTGCATGGCTTACTGCGTCAAAGTCCTTGTTAATCGTCCTGAGGTAGTGATCAGACGGATTTCTAAGAGTTGGACATGGGAAACCATTTGATGTAAAAAACTGCAAAAAGTAAATAAGAAAAAGAAAAAGATAGTCAGTTAAATGTTCGTTGCTTGCTACAAGCAAAAGTTCATAACCTAGTAGTCCAGTATCACAAGCACCTGTTCTGCCACAGATCTAAGGCCAAAAAAGACTGTTTTCCCAGAAGAAAGAAGGCAAAGATTGTGGAAAAGCTCAAAGACTTCACTGCTAGGCTGATGAATCGAGGCAATCACCGTCCTCTGGTCATGACTGGCTAGCTTGGCAATGCGGTTCATCACATGGTATGACGCAGCGCTGTCGAGCCCGCTGGTTGGCTCGTCAAGGAAGAGGAGCATCGGGCGCGTCAGGATCTCGATGCAAATGCTCACTCTCCTTTTTTGGCCACCACTGAGGCCTTTTGCGCTCCCCCCACCTATCCTAGTATCACTCGCATCTTGCAGTCCCATCTCTCTAATCGTTGCCTCAGCTCTCTCCTTCTTCTCCGAATTCGACATGGATTCCGGCAATTGGAGCTGAGCGGAGTAGTACACGGCTTCTCTCACCGTTAAAGTTGTTATCAATGTGTCATCCTGAGTGACATAAGCCTATAACAAAACCAAAACGAAATATAAATAAAGTGAAAATTTACTACGAAGAACGATTTGTATAAACTACGATTTGGCTAGGAAATCTGCACATTGAAATTCAACTCAGCGCCACATCTATCAGCTAGGCTTACCGAAGTTCCGAAAGAAAGTGGTTGTCTGCGACCATTAATTAAGATCTCTCCTGTCTGTTGAGTGCTTGAACTCAGTCTCCCTGCAAAAAGTTGCTTCTTAAGAAAAAGGAAACGGTGGAAACCGAGAGTAAAAATGAAAAAGATTAATAGATGTTATTTAAAGGTTCCTGATATGTTAGTTACTTCGTCGATTGTTCTCCTCGAAAACAAATTAATCTACTTCTAAATGATTAACTGCTTGAATGTGAGGTAAAAAAGCAAATTCGATTAAATCTATTCAGCTGCATCACAGGTGAATACGCAACAACAATCCAAGAGGGCATACTAAGAATGAAACTTAAGTTCCCACTCATGACCCTCATAGCGCACTACACCGAGGAAGAAGTGTAGAACAATTAGCTCAAAAAGATCGCCGTTGTATAACCATACATCAACAAACGCCACTTCCCATATTGGGTAGATAAATCGTGACTGGAAAGGTTATAACAGCAAAAGCCATTGGAATCTTTGATTTTGTACATTGGAAAAATCCGTTTACGACATGTGTTCACTGGGAAATCCATGTCATTTCATTGACATTTGATGTTGGTCGCCGGGACGTGTGAATAGCTAGGACTGTTGCCACACATGAAGATTGATCCGATGTCATGGATGTCTGACCTCGACAACATATAAACAAGAAAAAGTTGTCGAAAGGGTACAGCCGTCATATCACTGGTTGACTCTGTTAGACATAATTAGGATGATTCTCTAGGATGTTTTCCTATATTTAAGATAATTAGAATAATTATGTTTGGTTTTAGTATCTCTTTTTGTTGGTTTTCTATATCTTTCAAGTTAGTGTGATATCTCCTTTGATTGTGTATATCTTAATTAAAATATGTAACTTTTAATAGTATCTTATAAGGCCTCATTAACATATATCAAATTATACAAAAATTCATCAAATCTATCTTCAGCTTTATTGTTCTCAACTTAGTATCAAAGCCCAGATTAACAAGAAGTTTGGACCCAATAGTCAAATGGGAGAGTTATGCATTGTTACACCTCTGATCTAAGCTCGATGTGTGAAAAGGATATTGTTGATGTTATCCAACATCGGTTGTAAAGAGGGCTGGTGGTCAATTCATAAGTGTGAGGAATTATCTCACCTCTTGAACTAGCTTTTTAGGTGAGGGAGGCCCTGTCACGACCCGATCCCCGGGTACCAGCACATCCCTCAATGGTCGATTTAAAAATTCGCAACATCCCAGGAACTTTTGCCGACCCATTCATTAGTTTGCACATGCGGAAACGTAAAACAATCTCCATACAACAAAACAGTGGGATAGAGACGTAGGATATTATTTTTCACAAGCCACACCTACAACATCACAGTACTTATACATATAGACCAGTTTCTGATACAAAAAGTGAAGCTATTTGATTACCTACTAACTAAGCTTCTATCTATAAGACTGGGGTTTACTACTACAATACCCTATTTCTCAATATCTCGGGGGTGAGCTATCACCCTACATCCAGTCTTGACGGAAAGCCCGTCATCACTTGGAAGGAGATAGCGAGAGTCCTATTCCTCCTTTACTGTGACCGACTGTACACGACCTGGCCTTCCTCCATTTAGGGACCTAATCACAGCTAACGACGGCTCTCGTTGGTGGTTGGGCAGCAACACAGAGACCAGTCTTGATCCTCTCGGTGATGGTGTTGAGCCGAAACCGCAGAAGAATTTGCTGTGGTGCGATGGCAACACCAACACACGAACTTATAAATTTTTCGGTAGAGGAAACTAAATATGGAGTTTGGTCGGTTGTGCGGTTCTTGTGCGGGTGAGCGGGTTTTTTCCTCACTCCAACTAAATGACCTATATATAAAAACCATGGTGGTAGGCGGTCGATGTTTATTTGGGTCCAAGGATTTTTGGTAACGTCACGTTCACGCCTTGTTTTGTTTTGTTTCTTAGTCTTCGGTTTGTCGTTCAAGAGGGAGCAAAAATGGAAGTAGCACGTTCAAGGGAAAAGAAAGCAACAGCTTGTACGTTGAAAGAGACAAGGGAGAAGAATAAAATAAGAGGAAGAAGGAAAAAGATGGGAGTTGCCGTGTAAAATATAGCAGATAGACTTCCATGCGTGAGAAAAGGGTGGGGAAGGAGAGTGGAAATTACTTGGAAGTTTCATTGAAGTTTTCTTCAGCTTTTTCCCTAATTTTCCATGGAAATTTTGGCTACCTATCACCATCATAGGCCCCACAAAGTTTCCAACATTGTCTCTTCTAAGGAGATGAAAGAAAAGGTTGTAAATCCATGTAAACTGCTGAATCCGAATTTTGAAGTGATTCTTGTAGCTTTTTCCCATGAAGATTGAGTTCCTTTCCCTATCAAGTGGTCTCTCCATCTTTTCCAAGTCCATCTCCATTAAATGCCAAGGAAATTGAGGTGAAATTGTAGGAGAGAGGGATTCCTACGAATTTCCTTTTTGAGGAGACTTCTCTTCTTTATTTAATTACCAATCTAACACCTAATTCAATAGGGTCAATTCCCTTAGTAACAACTTATGATACCTCTTAAATTGCTTCACATTAGAGGCCTTAAAATCCTACTTAAAATATGGCAATTCCCTTGCTCTTTTAATTTGTTGATCTTGCACATTTCATGAACAATTCCCATCATCAATAAATTTTTAGAAGATGCAACAATGTCCTTGGGATGAATTGTGACACGTGACAATTCTTAATTTCTGTAATCGACATCATTTCCTCGGTTAATTTCAGTCAAAATGTGATTTTAGCGCAACTTAAACTATCGGTCAGTTTTTAGGAATTTTCGGCGCAACTGACCCGTGGTCGATTATTCCCGAGCCACAATGTACATCTTCGACGCATTGACGACTTTCGATTGTCGTGAAAAATCTCGAGGTTTCAATTTCAAGCATAGGGTACCAAAACAACAGAAAAATCGATTTAGTGCCGATCGACGAGAATTCTGTAATTAGATGGAATCACCCAAGCCTAATTTTATCTCTATCGAATCGACCTATTTCCGATTCCTGATAGATTTTCGACTGTGCCGAAATGATCCTTGTAGATTAACACGGTCGAACAGTCGATTCCTGGTCGAATTCTCAAGTCTGTTGCATCAAAATCCTTTAATAACTTTCCCGATTAGTCAAGTTCTTTCACGAGTGATCAGCTCAGAGAATAGCGCTATAAACACGTCGACGAAAAGCTCGATTTATTTAATTGAAAACAGAAGCGGAAAATCAGACTGTCACAGGCCCACGTCGGTAACTTTTTCCTCAACAAAGCCTAGTTTATTGTGCTTGTTGTAACCATGGCAGCTTCGTGCTTGATGATAGGGATGATTTTATTGGGATGCGCACTAGGTTGCTTGATGCTATGACGCTAGATTTTATTGTGTAGGCCACGTGGCTCAATTATTGTTTCGCAAGCCAGTCGCATAGACCTCTTGTTATTTCCCCTCTAATTCTCGACCTTTTGTTTGTCATTTCAAGAAGCCAACACCATAACCAAACTCAACAACCTCAGACAAGCCAAATCTAGAAGACTATCTCACACACTCCCCCACCATGGATCAATAACCCTTATGCTCCATGGAGTCATTAGATAAACAAGTTTTCGTGGCACTGAGTGACATTAATTCCAATTGTTAATTAGGATATTTTCCTATATTTAAGATAATTAGAATATTTCTGTTGGTTTTTTGTATATCTTTATGGTTGGTTTTTATCTCTCAAGATTGTGCGATCTCTTTTTACGCATATCTTGATTGATATATGTTACCTTTAATAGCATCTCATAAAACCTATAAATAGGCTAATATACTCCTCGTTAACATATATCAAATTATACAGAAATTTCTCAAATCTATCTTCCGAATTATTATTCTCGACTAACTTTTCCATGAGAGAGAAGGTGGGACAAGATTCATTGACTTTTCCTTTGTTCATTTTAGTGACCATGAAATATTTGCGTTCGCTTTCGTTTATTTATTCTTAGTTTGTTTGTTTTCTAACCCAGGATGTCCGGCGTCTTAATTTATCATGAAAATTAATATAATTTAAAGGACTGAAATATTTATATCTGTATTTTATAAAGTGAGAGCATGACGTGTGGACAATTTGCGAACAAGATCTACATTTGTATATAGAAATGGCTGCTTACCAGTCAATTTAGTTGGAATTTTCTCATAGAATCTAGGAGGTTAGATCTCATTTTGAGCTTGCTTTACTTGTAGCATATTAAAACATGAAAAGGAAATAAATCACCTACCCATCTATATAGAAAGAGAGATTTATTCGAAACGGTACCTCCAAGGGCGTCGAGAAGAGTTGACTTGCCACTGCCCGAAGGACCCATGACGGCCAGCATCCGGCCCGGCTCGGCATAACCGGTCAGCCCCTGCAATATGGGATGTGTCCCGTTCCTCCGGTCCAGCACCGTCACCCACAAGTCCTTCCATGTCAAGACCATCCCGTTCCCGTTCTTGTGTGCTCCTGTAGCCTGGTCAGGTCGAGATCCTTCGCCTCCGCCATGGAATTCCCATGGGGGCACTTCGTGGTCACGGGCATCTCGAGTATCGGCTTCCCCAATACTGAATGGAAAGATGACGTCGTGCCTTCGGGCGGACACACCATCATCCTCTTCTTCGTGAACATCGTCGGCTTTCTCGGGAGGCAGCAATGAGATTGTCTGAGGCGGGCTCGGACTCCACCTGGGAACATTGATGGGAGAAGGAGACTCCATTGAAAGGAGGAAAATTCGTTGCCGCCGCAGCCCCTTTCTTCTCTCTCTCTTTTCCTAGAGCTGTTGGATTGAGGATTAAGAATATGGCGATGCCGTTGTGGTATTTATAGGGAGCTAAGAATTCGAACGTGGGTTTTGAAACGATATAAAGAAAGGGGGGAGATGGTGGATGGAAAGGAGCGTGAACGGTGATGGGAATATCACTTTATGCTCTGGCTTTCCTTGTTGGACTTTAACAACTTTATAACCAATGAATAGCCCCCAAACAAAATGGTGAATTGGGAATCACCAGGTCTCTGGTGGCTTTCTCACGGATAGTACCTTCCTCCTAGATTTAGCGATTTTCTAAACGCGAACAAACATCTGATATTTTATTTTTTTAATAGCTATTGCAATAGTTAGCACCAATTGGCAACTGACTAATCTACAATAGTTGTGACGGTCCTTCCATCCCAACCATGTAATACTTTGCTAATATCCAAGCTATACATTGCTTATATTCAAGTGATAGATGCATCTAGCTTCCTAGATATATTCAACTGTTTTTCTTGAAATACTTTGGGCGTGCATGGAAACGTTTCTTAGAAACATTTCCGGAACACTTCTGTACGGAAAGTGTTCCCGGGAACAAAAAAAGAACAGAAACGCGTCTGGTTGCGTTTCTGTTCTTTTTTTGTTTTTTTGTTTCTGGAACGAAATAAGAACAAAAATAAGAAACAACAATCTTGCTCCAGAAACATTTCTTGAAGAAACATTTCTCTTCTCTCTCTTCTTCTTCTCTCCTTCTTTTCTTCTTTTTTTCTTATTTTTCTTTCGCCGGTCGCCGGCCTCGGCCATGGCCGGGCGACCGACTGTCGAGGCTCGGCCTCGCCCAAATCCGACGAGGCCGAGCGTCGCCGGCCCCGGCGAGGCTCGGCGTCGCCGGCGCGGGCGAGGCCGAGCCTCGCCTTGGCTGCGCGCCGGCGAGGCCGAGCCTCGCCTTGGCCGGGCGAGCTCGGGCTCGCCCGGATCCGGCGAGGCCGAGCCTCGCCATGGCTGGGCGAGCTCGGGCTCGCCCGGATCCGGCTAGCCTCGCCGTGGCTGGGCAAGGCTGCCGGCCCCGTCGGCCGATCACCGGAGGCCGGGACCGGCCGAAAAAAGAAAAAAAATAAAAAGAAAGGAAAAAATAAAAAATAAAATAAAAATGTTTAAAAATTAAAAGAAACAAAAAAAGAATAAAATTTACCAAACGTGTTTCTATTCATTTTTATTCCCGACCAAACGTTACTAAACGCGTTCTTTTGTTCAAAAATTGTTCCCCGGAACAAAAACACTTTTTTTGTTTCTGTTCCCTGGAACAAAAAAATAACAGAAACGTTACCATTCGCACCCTTTGATTACAATAATTAGGTTTTGTAGACTTAACACCTTGACATATCCAAGATTATATGTGCTCCACATAGCTTATTTAAGACAATTAGAATCTTTTCACTTATCATAACAAAATTCTTTTTCAACTTGAAATATAAATGATTTATGCAATTATTAATATCGATGTAAATCATGAATAGTTCTGTCAATTTCAAAATGATGAAGAAGGTTGCTTGCATACAATGGATAATCCCAGTCATTTTCACAATCATGCTTTTGTTCATATACTTTAACTTGCACTTTGATAATATCCACCAAAAGCCATTCTCTTTTACGTCGTGGCCTTTGTTTTGTCCATATGACTTACAACTTACTTGCTTTCGTAAGCCGTGACGAGAACATTAGTATGTTCTTGCCCGTCTACATCTGAACGAAGTGCCGAACGAATCTCACTTAGGCACTACTTATAACAAAGCAAAAAAGTCAAGACTTGCCTTGTCGTGTAACATCATCGGTTTAGTCTTTTGTCCCCTCAAGAAATAATGGTTGGGCAAATTTAAAAGAAGCAATCGATTCCAAGCTTGACCGGTTGGTGAGGTGCGTCTTTATCCTAGAAAGGTGTGGACAGGCTAGAGTCAAGACATGATTGTATTCCTCATCGCTTTGTTGCCGTTAGATGTGCTGAAAAAAGATGATCATCATTACCTAATGGGATAAGTGTTCCGGAAGTCCTAAAACTTGTCACGAAAATGCATTTCAATCCTAAAACTTGCAAAAAGTGCATTTCAGTCCTACAATTTGTCAAAATGTTTCAAACGAATCCTAAAATCGACGCCGTCTAATTTGTTAACGGAAAAAGCTTACGTGGCCCCCGCGTGGCTTTTTTTAATCGTTTCTCTCTCCTTCGTTGCGAATAGTTTTTTTTTTTTTTTTAAAAAGCCACGTATGCAGAACGACATCGTCTCCTCCTCTCTTCTTCACCACGATGTCGTCTCCTCCTTTCTCCTTCCCCACGACACCGTCTCCTCCTTTCTCCCTCGCCACAACGCCGTCTCCTCCTTTCTCCTTCACCACGACGTCGTCTCCTCCTCCCCCCTCTGTCTCTACTTCTTCTTTCTCTATTCCGAGTGTCCCCTAAGCCCCAAATCGAATTCGTCCAAACCCTAAGCCCCAAATCGATCTCGTCCGAACCCTAAACCCCAAATCGAATTCGTCCAAACCCTAAGCCCCAAATCGATCTCGTTTGAACCCTAAACCCCAAATCGAATTCGTCCGAACCCTAAGCCCCAAATCGATCTCGTCCGAACCCTAAACCCCAAATCGAATTCATTCGAACCCTAAGCCCCAAATCGATCTCATCCGAACCCTAAATCCCAAATCGATTTCGTCCGAACCCTAAGCCCCAAATCAAATTTGACAATCTGCAGTTATCTTGCAATTTGGGTCCTCATCGACCTCGAGTTCGACGCTCGTCGTGAGTTCGTGTTCCTTCCTTCCTTTGACGATTGCGCGTTCGTGCGAAGATCTCGCTTGCGGGAGTCTCGACATCTCAGCGACGAAGCGATTGGCGTCGAGGACGACGACAGGGTCAACGACGGCGATGGCAACTCCTCCTCACGCAGGTATCGCTCTCTGCATTATAGCATTTTGTTGTTTTCCATTCTCCAATACTAGTGACAAATTAGAACATTGATGCAGAAGTAAGTTATGGTTGTCTATTCATCCAGTGCATATGAAAAAAGAGATGTTTTTTGGAGATTGAAAACATCTCCTAAATCTCTCAAGTAAACACATTGCATTATGCAGAAGTTATTAATATGAAGACATTATGAAGGAATCATAATATAGCTAATATACTTCTATTAGGCTCCTATAATACGAAGCCCAGAAGAATGAGGACGGCAATATCTGCATCAAGTAGCATAACTCCCAATGACGTCAACTCGGAGCCAACATGTTATTGTGGCCTTCAATCGCCAATTCTGTGGCACCCCTTGACGGCCCCCGATCCGTTAGGGTCGCCACAGTTCGCTTATCTTTCACTTTCCCTATTAACATGTTGCTCTAATACCATTTCAATTGCAGCGGGTCCATACAACCATGGGGGTTTACATTTTTTTTTTTTATAGGTCCCTTGTGCAATTCATAAAGCAAAAGTACATCCATCAACTCCATTCCCTATATTCAAAAAACGATGCACACCAACTAAACATTTTATATAAGTCAAAGCCGTACACTTTTATTTACATAACTTGATGGACATCATTAGTCGATACATCAAAATGCCATAGTCTTTCTATACTTGGCTATATTTCAAAAGATGACTGACATCTCTTCCAACAGTCATATACTTAAAGTCCATCAATCAGTGTCGTCGTCCAAAAGTTCCTTCCTCTGATGTCCTCCTCCTTGCAGCCATATCCAACCACTCGGTCCATCTACTGGTGGCGGTGGCGGCAGAGGTATGTTGTCTAGTCTAAAATGTTAGTCCCCAAACGGGGTGAGTACAACCACTCAGCAATAAAAGATTCATCAAGCTATATCAAGCATTACTATTAATATCCAGATTCAAGTATGGTAGACAAAATAGGCAATCCATGAATGAGTATGCATCCAAACCATATAACTCTTCGATGCAATGACTAGTGCATTTCCAATCAATAAGATGCATCATGTCCAGCCACACAAGTCCCGATCATGGGGCCAAACTGTGATGACACGTCCCATTCCATGCCATACAATTTAGTCCCATAACCAGACCACACTCACACTTAAATATAATCGTCCGTTTTATCATTCAAAAGTTTTCATCCCCCAAAGGACCAGTGTTTGCATCCTTCTGGGATTCCGCACCCAACCTGGCATCGCGGAAGCCTCTGGGCATGTATTCAAAATACAACTGGGCATCTAAAGGGCATCGACTCATTCGAACCTCTGGGCATCTCGCATCCCACCTGGCATCACGAGGAATCACTGGGGACCATAGACATGGTTACCCCTAACCTCCGGGCATGCATCATAATACAACCCCTCACCCTCCGGGCATGTATCATAATACAACCGGGCATCCCGACACTCCCGGGGAAAACCTCTGGGCATGTATTCATAATACAACCAGGCATCCAAAGGGCATCGACTCATTCGAACCTTTGGGCATCCCGACTCCCGGGGCATCGTTGACCCAAGGGTTCAACGGTAACAATTTAGCATTTTAATTCACAAAATATTCTCAAATGCTAAAACAAGACGTCTCATGGACTCTCTATCACATCTCAATATTGCACAAATATTTACAGCCATTACCATCATATCACATAGCCATTCGAAATACCTTCACTTTCGGATACTTTTGTAAAATTCAAGAGCAGAATAGTCCAATTTTTACAATGCACAGTTCTGGTATAAATTTTGAAATAAATACTAAATGGACTCAGAAAATTACGAAATTTTGACACATTATCAATGAGACCTAAGGGAACAAATTTCATGAAGAGTACCAAGTCAAATTCCATACATATTGAGAGTAAAAACTTCGGTATTTCTTGCTACAGTTTCTGTAAAATTTCCAGATTTAGTATTTCCATATGATAATCATTTGGTCGCCCAAATCTTGTCCATTTATCCTAAATTTTTATATGTTACTCTCACAGATGTGCTCTCCAACTTTTGTTAAGACTTCGAAATCAGATTTTGGCTAGAAAATCCCAGAAAAATCGAGAAATCACCAGTGGTCATGCTGTTCTTGCGAAAACAGTTTACTAGCTTAAAGAGGACTCTTCCTATACTTTGAGTTTCAGTATCCAACTTCCACAGCCAAGATTTAGAAGCACGTTATACCACAAGACAGCCTCTTTACTTCTCAAAAATTCACCATAGCTAAATCCTTGAGTTCTCATTTCAATTTAAAAGCAAAATCCACCAGAAACTTGCTCCAATACCTCGGCCAACTTCATCTCATTCATCACAAACAACATGCAGCTCCAAATCTCACATTTCCTCACATCTACCCACTCTTCACTAGATAAAACAGCAAGCAAAACATAGGTTGAAGAACTTCTACTTGCCTTAAACTCTCTCACTCGGTGGCTGTCCGAAAATGGAGGTTCAGGGGTCGCGGCTTGACCGTTCGGCGACGGGAACCGGTGACGAGGCGGCAGCAGCTCGAGCACGGCAGAAGGTGGTCCCTTCTTCCTCTTCGCCGTTCACCCACCTGCTACTCACTCGCGAATTTCCTCGCTCGATATCTCTCTCTCTCTCTCTCGGTTCTGCTCGGTCACTCTCTTTAGTTCACTTACACGAGCAGATTAGCTGCTGGTTTTGCTAAAAACCAGCCAACAAAGAGGGGGATTTTCGGTGGATTCATGCATGGAGGACAAGTGTAGGTACAACAAGGACAAGTGTTTAATGTCAAAGGACAAGTGTAATTATGGAGGAGACAAGTGTGGGGGGAGAAGCCTTTTTCCAATTCTCTTCTCCTCTTTTCCTCGACTACTCTGTCCATTTATTCTTCTGTAAGTTCACTTAAATTTTAAATTTATTCTTTGCTAATCATTAGCTGCTTCGTGGCAGCTTGTAACAGGGAAACATGTAGGCTTGTGGGCGAGCACTCAACAGCTTGCTCATCCATGCAATGGGCGGAACTCCAGTTGTCACTCCTCCTCTAGCGACGTGGCCATCATTTGCAGGGTCTCGGTCAACATCTCTTCTCTCTTGTTGACCATTATGTCGACTAATTAAATGGTTACTATGGAGTGGTTTGGGTCGGTGGGTTGCGGCTTTATTACTCTTAATATCCAGCCACATTTTATTCTCAATATTCACCTTAAATCTCCGCATGTGCATGAGTTATATACAGCCTATTCATATGGCCATATGATACTACAACAATAAACAAGGATGGTTCGATTCGTAGGGTACATGGCCAAGTATAGAAAATTTCTTGTCAATCCATCTTGTGGCACAATCTCGGTCTCATTAGTGATAGTACACAGGGATGGGTCTATGCCTTATGCGACGATCAAAATATTTCGAAACGCGGCCCATCAGTTCGACAATGGAATCAAACAATGCTCATGCAAAATACTAATGGCACCATCCAACAATACTTCTATTGATTTGTCATGGTCATTGTACATTCGAGGATTGTTGAAATTCTCGAGTGCCACAAATTCTTATGGCAAAGACAAAGAAAAACGCATGAAGAAAGTTCCATGGATGTGCTAAGTTTGATAGTCCAAGTTGCTACAATTTCTTCATGTGGGTGGATCCAAAGATACCAAATCATGTGAGGGACATGATAGTTGACCTCCTTGAAATAAATCAAACATTGTTTGAATCAAGCCAATCGAGGGGTGATGGAGTCTAGGTGAGCTCATTGCTAGCTGAAATGAAGACTCAAAAGGCGAAAAATAGACGTTTAAAGGAGGAGCTTGCACAAGCAAAGAAAGAAAAGATGCTATATCAATCAGCATTCATTCTATGCATGTGTTATATCGCTGTATTGGTTATATATAATGTGAAAGTTGGTGGGAAATTTCTAAATCTTCCATAGTACCTTCTATCTGAGTTTGTAAATTTGAACACTAATTGTGGATAATTGAGATGGAAATGAAATCTGATGTGAGTTTGTAGTTTGCAAGACCGGTTGCTTGCCATGCGAGAAATTACTATCGCATTGCAAAATGTTGCTTGATTTGTGTGCTTGTCAATAGCACTACATGAGCTATTGCCACCAAAATAAATTTGGAACTTCAAAAAATGGTGACAACTCCCTTATTATGCAATTGAGATTGTTAATTGGTGACTTTTTCATGATTTTAATAATGAGCTTGCCTCAAATGGAATGTGTAAGAAATCAAAGCAGTCGGCTACAATACCTAACTTACCTGATCAAATCTTCTATGAATCATCCAATGCGGGCCACAGAGACCACGTAGAGCAAAACCCCATCATATAAAATGAAAAATTAGCAATAAGAGGTGGTGGTATCGGTTACCATTAATGCCCCGAGGAACTCGAGAAAAATGTATGGAAAAGAAGATGACAAAAGTATTGGAAGAATGAAAATTCTGCATGGCCAATTTTAGTAATTACCTATTAACAATCCCGAAGAGTAATCACGTTCGTGCATTATCCAAACCAAAACCAAGCATCCCACATAACTTGTTGAAACATGATTCATTGATTGACAAAGCAACATGCTTACATTTTCAGTGCACAAAAGGTTCTGTTCAACAAAATATACACTTTCAGTGCAGAAAATGTTCTATGCACAAACGCTACACGTCTCATACAAAAAACCAACTAATAATTGATATACATTCACCTAACAACACCAATTTTAACAGACATATCAATCCAATATGATGGTCTCCGGTGGTCCAGTAGGTTGAGCCTTCACTTGATTCAGAATTCTGGCGCTTTTCCTTATATATGGTCTCGTAGCGATAGGCTTTGGAGGAGTTGTTGTAACTTGAGATGACTGAGCCTGACGCTGTAATAGTGGCTTTGGCTTCATCACAACATGCTTTCGAGGAGGTAATGTTGCGCGAGATGATTGAGATTGGGAACTTGCCTTAGGTTGTGATAGTGCCTTTCGCTTTAAACCAAGATGCTTCTGAGCTATTGTAGCCTTAGATAACTGAGCTTTGGAATTGGCCTGAGGTTGCGATAGTGGCTTTGGTTTCAATGCAACATGCTTTCGAGGAGGTAATATTACACGAGATGATTGAGGTTGGGAACTTAACTGGGGTTGTGATGGTGCCTTTCGCTTTAAACCAAGATGCTTATGAGCTATTGTAGCTTGAGATAACTGAGCTTAAGAACTGGCCTGAGGTTGTGATAGTGTCGTTGGCTTCATTGCAACGTGCTTTGGAGGAGCTACTGTTGCATGATATGACTGACATTGTGAAGTGGCCTTGGGTTATAATAGTGGCTTCGGCGTCACCACAATTTGTTTTCAAGGAGCTGCTGATATATGATATGACTGAGGTTGTGCACTGACTTGGGAATGCACCTTTGCTGTTGACGTAGCTCTTGTGACTAACCCTTTCTCCGGTAGGTTAACGATTCTTGCACCAATTGTATTAGGCTACAAAAGAATGAGTATCTTTTTAGCTTAAGGAGATAAGTAATTGCTATTATAAAAATTTAAAATATTACTCACCTTGCGAATATGAAGGTTTGTCATAGGATTTGCGTCAACACCCAACCCTATCATTTTCATCCTCTTGACTTGTGATTCTCTCTGTATCATGCAATTTTCAATGGTAGGTCTTTTAAACTGAAATAATAGAAAATTCATTCAACATGAGAACGTAGTCACAATACATGTATACTTGGGGATTGAGGTATTACTCATCGGAATTTTTTCACGTTTATGCTTAGCCATTATATTGGCCGGTGCACTGCCTTACCCTTGATCCGAACGAACTTCACCAAAAGCATTGGCCTCACCACTACATCCTCTAACATCAGCACTAGCATGAGCAGAAGCAATGGCACTACATTCTCTTACATTTACACGAGCACTACATTCTCTTACATCTGCACTAGCCTGAGCAGAAGCATTAACATGCCCACTATTGTCTCCTATTGAATTGGCATTTGCAGAAGCATTAGCATGGCTTTCGGATCCTCCTTCAGCTACGCTTGTTGTTGCTTTAACTTTAGCCTGAATATATATTCAAAATTACTAAATTGGAATCTTGATATACAAAATTTACAATAATTGTTAGATGACAACTTACTTGTCTTTTTCCGAGCCTTGGACTAGTGGAATTAGCCTGAGATTGAGCATAAGCTTCAGCTGTACTTGCATTGGCATGAGCACTGGATGTACATACATTGACCTGAGCATTGGATGTACGTACATTGGCCCCAGCATTGTCCTGAGAAGCACATATTAAGTATTGATTAACAACATGTTAAAGTGACATGCCCAGCATTAAGATGATCAGTTAGTTGAGGAAATACATTTTTTAAAGAACATCCCTTGTAGTTATGTCCAATTTGTTTGCAAGCAGTACAAGTCATTTGCTTACCCTCTTTAGTCATTCTATCACCTCTTACAAGCTCAATCGGTTGCTTTCTTCTACTCCTTTTTGGCCTACCAGGCATGTTCTTCATTGGTGGGAGTTGAGGAGCTTCTTTATTGGTTTTATTCCAAAATTTCTATCCTCTCATTGTAGGCATCATGAATTGATAAGCACTTAAATACTTTTTCTTGTTGAAGCACTCAACTAGATAGTCAGTCGGATCATTTCTCTTATGGTGTATTGTACAAATAGCATGGCAACATGGAATTCCACTAAGTTCCCAAGCTCTACAAGAACAAGTTTCTAAATTCAAATCAACAACATATTTGTCACCACATTCTATAATCTCATATCCTTCATTTCCATTCCATATCAAATAGCAATACCTACTAGCAGATGTATTCTCATGTAACTTACGCATAATCCTTGGACCGTAATTTCTAGTCCATCTAGTACATCCATCCCTCTGAGTATGCATTATATTCATAACCATGATTCTAATATCCTCCAGCATACTCACAATGGCCTTGCACCTAGCTTCCACACACCTGCCGTTGAACGCTTTTCTCAGATTATTATCAACGACATCACATTTAATGTCGGTGTCAAAGAAGGCTTTGCACCAATGTTTTGGCTCAATACGGAATAAGTCATCATGACCTTCTCGAGTCAATTCCTTCAACCTCTGTCTATGCATCTCGAAATCTGACATATTATTGCTCTTGACACATCTCCAAAATTGCCTCAGCAACTGTTTTCCTTTGTATTTTTTACCCCAGTTAGAATAAATGCACCTTGCACACATCATATGCTCTGCATTTGGCAACAGTTCAGCTACAGATTGGACGAGACCCTGACAATTATCGAAAAAAAGAAAATATATATGAAAACAGAAAGAAAAACATTGTAATGTCACAATCAATTTACAAATGAAAAAAGAAAAAAAAAACATACCTTTTGTTGATCACTTATCAACGCCCATCCGTCACCATTACACATATCGAGGTCTGACTTCAACAATTCAATAAACCAAGTCCATGTGTCCTTATTCTCGATTCTTACCACTGCCCATGCCACTAGATACATTTGATTGTTGCCATCCCTTCCAACGGCACATAACAACTCACCCTTGATCAAACCCCTCAAAAAACATCCATCTAATCCAATGATCTTCCTACATCCAGCCAAAAAACATTTCTTGCAAGCATCAAAGCAAATGTAAACCATATCAAATACCGGTAGAGAATTTGGCAATGGCCTTTCAACTTTCAATTTAAAATTGCTTGAAGGGCTTGCAGTGTAAAGCTCTCCCAAGTAGTCGTGCATTTGTGCATATTCCTTCTTGTAATTGCCTTGCAGTTCCTTCAATACTTTCAGCTTTGTTCTCCTACACTGACTGAAAGTGACATTTACTCCAAGTTGTTCTCTAACTAATTTCTTTAACTCAGGTGCTTTGATTTTAGGCATTGTAGAAATGAGAATCATGAAGTGCTTAGCTAAATAAGTGCTAGGCACTCTCTTATTCTCAAAAGTGATACCGCATATATGCTGATTTACATACCTTCTCAAATGAAATGACCCAGTTTTGCTATCAAGAGCACCATAGATCATCCAGTTACAATTTTTCTGGCCACACCTGGCTCTTACAACACTTTTTGTGTTCTTAGTGTATTTGATTGCTCTTTGCTCAGCCACAGAATACTTCAAAATTGCATTCTTAAACTCAGTTGCATCCTCAAATGTCATGCCAACAATAAATTCTGGATTTGTACCACTTTGATCATATGATGGGAACCTACTTCTCCTCCTTGAAATAACATCAACCTCTTCACCACCCTCATCATTTAAAATTGATTGAAGATTGTCTTCCTCATCTGAATCAGCATACTCTGTTTCGTACCCAGAATCATCTAATGATTGAGCCTCATCCACAATCGGTGGTTGGGAAGTACTAGTTGCCTCACTATAATTTAAAATTTGGAGCCTATGTCTTGCTGAAAATTCAATTAATTTTTTCCTTGCTTCAACTAGTTCAAAGTCATCATCATCACTCGACTGTTCCATATCCACCAAATTATGTGCATCATCATCCTCTTCCTTATCTAGATCCCTATTGGCAACTTCAGCCCGATTCCCGTCATCATCAGTATTCCTAATCACATTAGACATACCTCCAGTTTCCATCTCAACACCCCACATCTCAACTCCTGCCTTTTCATTATCAACATGCTCAACATATAGCGTAATATTTTCAGAGCATAGATGATGATAAAATAGATCCATCACATCAGCGTTATCCCATAAATACCTAAGAGTTACTCCGTCTACAAGAGTCTTACTTCCAAGAACTCTGTAAAAGAGTTTCTCTACTCTACACACACCCAAAGCCTCAATAGCTTCAATTATACTAGACAGTGAAGGCTTACTTAAACTTATTTCAGCAACATCAACCCTTCCACCTATGTATTCCAATGGTGGGCCAACTTTAAATTTACCTCCATAGCGAACAGTGACATAAACTTTGTTCTCGGCCATTGGACCTACAAGGGAACAAAAACAAAAAGCAAAGCACTTTCAATCATCAAATTATTGAAGCAATGTTCAAGTTCTAAATTGAAGATATTTTTATAAAAGACTAACAATCAATACAAAAACAGCAAATTAGCATAATCCGTTTTACAACCACAATGCAACTACATGATCAATAGTGAGAGCAATGTTCTAATTTGCTGCAATGTTATAATTTATCTCAAGAATTGGAAAATGCAAAACAACCATAACGAGAGAGTAAAACACCGCTATAATGTAGAGAGTAAAACACCTTTGCAAAACAAAACAAAAAAAAATGGTAATATTACTATGACATACCCAAATGTTGTAATGTAGAGAGTGATACCTGCATGAGGAGTCACCATCGCCGTCCCTGATGCCGCTCGCTCCGCCGTTGAGATGCCGAGATGCCCACAAGACATATCTTTGCACGAACTCGCAATTATCAAAGAAGAGAACATAAAGTTGATGTGTGTCAAACTCGAGCTCTCTGAACTCCAAATAATGAAGAAATGAGGACGCTAACTGACATCGTATTACATAATGCAGAGATCAAAGAACCTTTGCAAAAAAAAAAAAAAATCGTAGCATTACCATGAGATACCCAAATGTTATAATGCAGAGAGCGATACCTGCGTGAGGAGGAGTCGCCATCGTCTTCACTGACCCTGTTGTCGTCCCCGACGCCAATCGCTTCAACGCTGAGATTTCCAGACTCCCGCAAAGAGGTCTTCACACGAACTCGCAATCGTCAAAGGAAGGAAAGAACACGAACTCACGAGGAGCGTCGAACTCAAGGTCGATGAGGACCCAAATCGCGAGAGAACCGCAAATCATCAAATTTGGGGCTTAGGGTTTGGACGAATTCGATTTAGGACTTAGGGTACGGATGAATTCGATTTGGGGCTTAGGGTTCAGACGAGTTCGATTTGGGGCTTAGGGTTCGAATGAGTTCGATTTGGGGCTTAGGGGATACTCGGAAAGCGAAAGAATACGTAGAGATGGAGAGGGGAGGGAGAACACGACGGTGAAGAAGAAGTACAGATGGAGGGGGAGCCGATGTCGTGGTGAAGGAGAAAGGAGGAGACGACGTCGTGCGTCGTGGCGAAGGAGAAAGGAGGAGACGACGTCGTGGTGAAGAAGAAAGGAGGAGACGACGTCGTTCTGCATGCGTGGCTTCTTCTTTTTTTAAACTATTCGCAACGGAGGAGAAAGAAACGATTAAAAAAAGCCACGCGGGAGCCACGTTAGCTTTTTTCCGTTAAGAAATTAGACGGCGTCGATTTTAGGACTCGTTTGAAACATTTTGACAAGTTGTAGGACTGAAATGCACTTTTTGCAAGTTTTAGAACTGAAATGCATTTTCGTGACAAGTTTTAGGACTTCTAGAACACTTATCCCTTACCTAATTTAGCCAGAGCCTCACATCGGTGACAGCTAAAATTGCAGAAGTAACACATGTCTGTTCAGCATTCAAATGGGTAATTGGCTATTGATGAACAATGGAGTGAGAACTTAAACTCCATGGTCTAATCGACTTCCTAATATAACCGAAACTATGTCCTGGATTTGCTTCTCGTTCGTCGTAACTTATTGAATGAGTCCGTGAGGAGGTCAATGTTTCCGACTCCCTTGATCTCTAGGTGGGGATGGTCTTCGCTCCTCCGAACTGAAGAAAGAAACTGTCCGAACGAACCCCGGCCTTAACGTCGACGTTCAAGATTGCAGCGCGAAATGCGCAAACGTTCGAGGTATGAGTAAAGTTAGTATCATTCATTTGCGTCAGTTGTGTAACACATGAACGAAATTCATCAATCCCATGGATAGATTGGGAGGGCTTGGGAGTTGGGCCGTTCAGAAAATGGTCTGAGGAATAGGCCTGATCATGGAGTCTAAGATCCAAAGCCCATATTTTGCGAGCATTATAAAGGAAAGTATTTTTCATAAACATCATTTCAAAAAAATTAATTTTTACTTCTTCGGTGATTTAAAGAGAGTGATTTTCTTTTTACTAGAGGAGGATGTCATGTTTCCCCAATCTAAGTTTATTGCTTTTTAGTCATGAAAAACGTTTTCTTGTTAGTTGATTGGTTTTCCGTAATTTACTCAATAGAAAGTCGTGACACAATCTAAACGGATCCCGATTTGAACATATAAGATAAATACACAATAATACTTCAGTGGGTAGAGTGAATTGAAGATTTACAGCAGGTAAACCATGATGCATGCATGATGTCCCATACCATCAGCTGAGGACGCGAGTCGGGAGCTCTATCCGGCACATGGCACCACATGTCCTCCGCGGTCTGTGAGGCGGGCACGTAGCTTTCCTCCAGTCCACCCACCTCCCAAGTCAAAGCTGGAGATATAGGTCGAAACGGGGACAGTCGGTGCTGATGTGCACAACTTTTAATAATATTTTAATATTTTTGAATTTTTTTATTCATTATCTTTTTTCTTTTTTTCTTTTTTTCTTTTTTTCTTCTCTCCTCCTTCCTTTGGCTGCTAGCCGAACCATAGCGACCGGCTAGAGGGGACGACCGGCGAGGTCGACCTCGCCGGACCTTGCCGGCCACCTCGCCAGTGGTCGCGAGGGTGGCCTCGCGCTGGGCAGCGAGGCTCGCCCTCACCGAATCTAGCAAGGGTTGAGCCTCATCCATGGCCGGCAAGGCTTGACCTCACCCGATTTGATGAGAGCGAGCCTCGCCGGCACCACCCGGGCCGCAATTCGGCGAGGTCGAGCCTTGCTAGCCATGGGCGAGGCTCGACCCTCGCCAGCTCGACAGGAGGCCGAAAATCCGAGCTCGCCGAAAATTCTTCAAAAAATGAGTCGACGTCCTAAAAATAAATCATGACACGCCAGAACTTTTGATTCCTAAAACCGAGTTCAATTCCGTGGTTAACTTCAATTGGACGCAATTTTAGTGTGACCTAACCTACCAGGTAGCTTTTAGGAATTTCATCGTGTTTGACCTGTGGTCGATTATTTTCGATCCACATTGTGCATCTTTGACTCATCGGCAACTTTCGGTTGTCGTAAAAATCTCAAGGTTTCAATTACGAGCACCGGAAAAAGAATCGACAGAAAAATCGGTTTAATGCCGTTCAACACGAATTTTGTAATCACGTGGAATCACCCACACTTTAATTACATGCCTTTGTGGAATCGACCTATCTCCGGTCTCTAATCGATTTTAATGGTGCCATATCGACCCTTGCCAATTAGCACCGTTGAGCAGTCGATTTCTGGTCGAATTCTCAAGTCGGTCGCAATTATATCCATTAACGGCTTCACCTGATAAAATAGTTATCTCGTGAGTGATTAGCTTAGAGAAAAAGGACCATTGGTGCGTCAATGAAAAGCCCATTTCATAAAGTCGGGACAAGGCTGAAAATCATAATGTCATAAGTACCTTATCGAATAAATCTATCTTTCTACAATAATTCAGCATGTCATAAATGCGCTTTTCAATTGCCATTATTCTATAGGTAAAGCAAGCTCAAAACAAGTTGACCTCTAGATGTTATTAGAAAGTTTTTATTTTGGCTAGTGAAATGTACGATAGCTGAACGTTTTTTTTTTTTTTTTTTTTTATATAACGGACAAATTCATAGTTTAATAATGTAGATCTTATAAGCAAAATTGTCTAAATATTACTCTATTACACATTATAAAATATAAATATAAATCCCCACTTCTCTAATTATTTATATTGTAATTGCCCCGAGTTATTGAAACCTTAAAATATCTTCTCTTTGGTTAGTATTTAAATTTCCTTTTTGCACTTTTTCGTGGATACGCCAATGCTCCTTTATTTGTCAAGCCTAATGAAACAAAAATCTTATTAGTAAAATTAGTAGGCATGCGTGACAAATTATATATATTTATTTCGAAATAAATGGAATGAAGTAACTCGACCTTCGAGGAAATATAAGAACCCAACCAGAGTTAGCTGCAATCTTTTGTGATCCAACTTTATAGAATAATCTTTGTGTCATGGTATTATTCTTCTGTCCTAGCGACTGATGTGGTAAGTGTGTAAGCCTTTCTATATGCCCAAGGACCAAGGGTTATTCCTTGCTCTATCACACAGATAAAGACTTAGATAAAGAAAAGGAAATCTTTATGATAAATCAAGACGCTGGAGACCTTGGACTAGAAAACAATCGATAATAAACAAATGGGCAAATACCACAACGAATCCTAAATCAGTGCATCCGTACCACATTTATATTAAATTAATTTTATATTGCAAATTATTTTAAATTCATACACCTATGACAAATCTATCAAAATCTTAGACTAAAATTAGGGATTTTAGTAGATTTTCAAAACATGAGGGAGCTCTTAGGTCAAAATTGTTTTATCACATTTCCTGATATTAGTTCATTTTCTTTTGATTTGATTTCTCCAAAACATTGTCGTTTAAAAGACCTATTTATTTTGAATTTTCACTTGAATTAACATCACGCACCAATAATCTGAGTTATTTGCCATGTATGTTTCCATGTCAGTAATTTAAGAGGGATATAGAACGGAAGTTAATAGAGAGTAGATTTGTAATAGGTGTACTAATTTGGAATTTTTCATGGCACTGAACATTAATTCGGGGAAAGACTCTATTTATTTTGTAAAAGATGAGTAATTTGGACAACATTAGCCTAAATATAATTGTTTATATCTCTTACAAAAATGAATGAACAAAAAATATCTTCATAGTCTATGAAAATATTTACAACAATGAAAATATTTGGACATACAAATGAAAATTTTTAGGAAAATAAACATAGCCTAATAAATGTGGCACAAGCATATCGATTTGGGATATTTTTATTTTATTTCACATAACAACAGTGTTTAGGTAATACTTTTTCAATCTATGATGCCCACATTTATCCCATTCATCTCATCAAGTGCACCAGATTTAGACTTTTCCCGTGTGTACTTATTCCTTCCTTTCATTACCATGTTTTACAAAATTTTGGCAGAGTAAATTCAACAACATACGAATACGACCGAACGGCTCGAGTGATTTTTTTTTTTTTTTTTGGGTCAAATGATTTGCGGAAGTGAACGATTTTCATATGCATCGTAATCCCTTTTGTGAGAAGGCACCCCTTCTCTCGAAATTACGGGGCTCTTTTCTTGTGTTCCTTAAAGGAAAAAACATATTCTCAAGGCAATGCATATGTCAGCGTCATCCCAAGACATAAACTACGTAAACTCCAATTTATTGGGAGATCGTTTCAAGTGGCCGTAGTCATTGACCCTAGATGCATGCTGATCCAGTATGATTACAGGTTTTTATTATTTTAAAAATGTCTTTTCCCACTTGGTCTCCAATGAAGACTTAGACGAAGAAAAATGAGAGTTTTTCATGACAAATTAAGATGCCCGACATCTTGGATTAGAAAACAAACAATAATATATAAACATTGAAATCACATCGCCGAATATTTCGAAGCCACGTTGAGGCAGGCTGACTAATACTGAAGCCGATGAAGTTACGTAACCCGCCAAACCTTAGAAAAGAAGCTGTAGAAGTCAATGGATCTTATCCAAGCTGTCTCGTCTCATTTATCGGGAAGTCGACGAATGATACGACTTCCCTCCCCTTCGACAGCTTTCTTCTTTTCCTGACTAATCCCCACAAGACACAACGTTTCTATCGTCTCGGCCGCATTTGATAATAATCGATAGTTAGATAGGATTTCGTAACATGATATTACGGGCAGATGAATTTTAATTAGGTATGAATGAGAAAAACATGGATTTTTGATTTTTTTTTTCCGTGTTGTGAGGGCATGAAATTAACCGAATTCTCCTTTTTTTTTAAAAAAATCAAATTCAAGTATTTAATCATTTGGAACAAAGTACCCAAAAAATCTGTTATCTTTCCTTAACATTTATCGATCTATTTCATTTTTATTTACGGATTCTATCCCTTTGTTCTTAACAAAAAACTTTTTGCAGGGAGATTAAATTCAAGCACTCAACAGAAAGGAGAGATCTTAATCAATGGTCGCAAACAACCACTTTCTTTCGGAACTTCCGTAAGCCTAGCTGATAGATCTAAATCTTAATTTATACAAATCGTTCTTTTTTTTTCTTTTTTTTTTTGTGGTAAAGGTAGTTTATACAAATCGTTCTTATAGTAAATTTTCACTTTATTTATTTGTTTTTGTTTTTGGTTTTGCTATAGGCTTATGACTCAGGATGACACACTAATAACAACTCAAACGGTGAGAGAAGCCGTGTGCTACTCAGCTCAGCTCCAATTGCCAGAATCCATGTCGAAATCGGAGAAGAAGGAGAGAGCCGAGGCGACGATTAGAGAGATGGGATTGCAAGATGCGAGAGATACTAGGATAGGTGGGGGTAGCGCCAAGGGCCTCAGCGGTGGCCAAAAGAGGAGGGTCAGCATTTGCATTGAGATCCTGACACGGCCGAAGCTCCTCTTCCTTGACGAGCCGACCAGCGGGCTTGACAGTGCGGCATCATACCATGTGATGAACCGCATTGCCAAGCTGGCCCAACATGACCGGAGGACGGTGATTGCCTCGATTCATCAGCCTAGCAGTGAAGTCTTTGAGCTTTTCCACAATCTCTGCCTTCTTTCTTCTGGGAAAATAGTCTATTTTGGCCTTAGATCAGGGGCAGAACAGGTGCTTGTAATATTGGACTACTAAGGACTACTAAGTTATAAATATTTGCTTGTTGCAAGCAATGAACATTTTCCTAACCCTCTTTTTTTGTTGCAGTTTTTTGCATCAAATGGTTTCCCATGTCCAACTCTTACAAATCCATCTGATCTCAGGACGATTAACAAGGACTTCAACTTAGTAAGTCAGCCACTGAAACTTGATTTATTCAACCATGATTTCAAGAATTGAAGGAAATTTCATGGACCCAATGAAACAAAAAAATTTGTCAGGACATTGAACAAGGAGGCCATGGCATGAATGCAGAAGAAGCCATTGAAACTCTGGTCAAATCTTATGAGTCATCTCTGATGCGTCATGAAGTTCGGCGGCAAGTGTCCAGGATATCCAAAAAGGTATGCAATTTTTGATATTATGTGGATTGAAAAATTATAAAGATATACGAATCAGAAAGTTTCTGATTAATTGTTTGTTTCCGTTAGAATGTTGGCGGAAATTTGGGAAGAAATGGAAGTCAAGCAAGCTTCATTACCCAGAGCATTGTTCTGACTAAGCGATCGTTCGTGAACATGTATCGTGACTTGGGGTATTACTGGCTTCGTTTAGCAATCTACATTGCATTGTGTCGGTGTGTTGGGACTATCTTCTACGATATCGGATCCACCTATGGCCCAATTCAGGTAAGGTTTGCTATTGGGACAGTATGTATGTTCTAAATAATCTAGTGAACAAATCATTGAAGAATGAGATTTATAAGTTATTGCACATTCCATTGACCAAGTTTCTTAATTTTTTCAAGTTTATAGGCAAGAGGTTCAATGCTAATGTTTGTTGCGGCATTTCTTACTTTTATGGCAATCGGCGGTTTCCCCTCCTTTGTTGAGGACGTGAAGGTACTTCTCTCTATTTCCTTTTCTTTTCTTTTCTTTTAGGTTTAATGCTCCGATTGCTTATCAGTATACCAAAGTCATGAGAATCCTACATTTTCATTTTACCAGGTCTTTGGGCGAGAGAGATTGAATGGGCATTATGGTGTCGGGGCATTCGTTATAGGCAATACATTTTCGTCCATCCCTTATCTACTAATCATCTCTCTTATCCCAGGAGCCATTGCTTATTACTTGGCTGGCCTCCAAAAGAGTTTTGAGCACTTTGCCTACTTTGCTTAAGTGCTCTTTGCGTGCATGTTGCTAGTCGAGAGCTTGATGATGATCGTCACAAGTATAGTCCCAAACTTCCTCATGGGGATCATAACTAGTGCCGGAATTCAAGGTGTGATGATGCTAAATGGAGGGTATTTCAGGTTGCCAGATGATCTCCCCAAGCCATTCTGGAGATATCCCATGTATTACATCTCGTTTCATAAGTATACCAACCAAGGTTTCTTCAAGAATGAGTTCGAAGGGTTAATGTTTCCCAACTAGATGGCGGGGTCACCTACAATTGGTGGTGAAGAGATCTTGAGAAACTATTGGCAAGTGGAAATGGGCTACTCTAAATGGGTGGATCTTGCTATCTTGCTTGGCAAGGTGGTCATATACAGGCTCATGTTCCTTGGAATAATAAAGGCGGCGGAGAAGATGAAGCCGCTAGTGAAAAACTTTAGGGCTAAATCTCCTAACCATCCCATACATGTCATGGAGAATCATTCTTCAACGCCCTGATGTGGCAGCAAGTTAGGGTTACTTATTTAATAGTGATAAACTGGTGTGCTTATCTTTAACTGTAGTTGAAATAATAAATCTCATTCCAAGGATAGCAATAAAGTCTCTTCGATCATGGGTCTGAAATGTCTGCTTCGTGCTTGATCATGAAGAAATATGTTGAATGGGCTTGTATGGGAAACATATCTCCATAGCATAGGACCAAAGAGCATTATTCTAAAACCCCACCACCTTTGAAGCTCAAGATAGTTCTGATGAAGCGCAGATTGTGAATCCAGCCAGGGTTGTGGAGGATACCTCTTATACCAAATGATAAAAGCACACAAAGTTTTGCGCTCCAGTCCTCATTTCCAATTACAGGAAGAGCCGAGATAGTCATTCGGCCTCTTACTTATATCATGGGTGTGTATTTTGGACCTTTTTGATCCTTACAAAGGATCTCCTATTCATTTCCCTCAACAGATTCAATTCATTTGCAAACTCATCCCACATTTTTCTTAATAAGGTCCCTTCTCATAATGCATTCTAAAATTAAAGTTTATGTCACGAAGAACCCCAAATTGAGACACCTATGACAAATTTACCTCAAACTAATATTTTGATCACAAAAAGCTCTAAACTGATACATTTGTGATAAATTTACCCTATGTTAGTTTTGCGACCTATCTTTCCGAGCCTTGCAATAATCCCAAGGAATAGGTTTAGAATCATTTAGTTATAAAGTCAATTCGAATGGTTCGTGCAAATGGAATCTCAAATAAAGTCACTGAACAACCCCCAAAAATAAATAGAAAATTTGAATAGTTCATACGAATGGTGACCTAGAATGACTCTTCCGATTTGTTAAAATTGCAAATAGATTGGCAAATTATAAACATAAGTCCCCTCATACTCATCCTTAGCATGACAGCGGTTTATTTAAAAGTTGTTTAGATAATCTAAAATATGAATCTAGGAGTCACCACTAGTCTCTTGTTTGGGACTAGCTAAATCAAGGGTTGAGAGACCACCCTTGATTTCCATGGAACCAGAGATTTCGTGGGTTTGGGGACCTGGGCTATGGTAAAGATTTTTGTTAGTGCCCTTTCGGTACCTATGAGTATGGTTGTTATCTAAAGTGGTCATACAATCATTTTACATTTTCATACAAGTCTAAAGATAGGTGATCACACATGGATGGTTCGTTTGTGCCATTTTTATGCCAACTCTGGAAAAAGAAAAGGAAAGGCAATCAAGGGCTAAAGTACAACACAAGTGCTAAAACTTGGTACAATAGACACTTAAGTGCCAAAACTTTTAGAAGGTACACTTAAGTGCCAAATCGGAGAAGAATGGAACACTTAAGTGACAATAGCGGAAATTTCCAAATAAATTGTTGACGTGGTAATTTTCCGGCGAGTTAAGTGCAAAATGACGTCGTTTTTGGCATTGGCGTGGCTATATAAACCCAAAATGACATCGTTTCGCCTCTGAATTCGAATTTTAATATAAATAATAATTAAATAAATTAAAATAACTAAATTTATTTTTAAAAAAGGTAGTAGCAATGTTTGGTGAGGGCCTGCACAACCTTTGTCACCGCCACCCCACCATCGCCGGCCCCATGCACTTATTAGCACCATGCAGATCCTAAGTCTGAGCCCATCAAATTCAATTGGATCCGCTTTCACTTAAAAGCTTAAGGCAATTAATTACGGACCAACTATAATATATTAACTACTCGAAGCTATACTAATTCTTTGGTGGGACTTCCTAACACAATTCTCAAGCGCAACTCAACGATCTCCCCCTCAATGTGAGCTCAACGTTAGGTTTGCTTCCTTTAATGAAACACCGATACATATTGGGAGTGGGCCACCAATCAATCATCAATTTTAACACCATTTGTTGGGAGTGTGCAATAGAAATCTCGATACTATCAATCGGAAGATCGGCAAGAGGAAGCTCAAGTCCAAGCTCGTCAACATGTTTAGTTTGATTCATCTTCACTCAAAAGCTTCAGTCAATTAGTTATGGGCCAATTAAAATATATTAATTGTTCCACACCACACCAATTTTTCAATATGGAACTTTCTAACATAACTCACACGTGCAACTCAACAACACTTACTTGTTATCAATTCGCGTTGAGCCATATCATCTAGTGATATTCCATTTATTATATATGCAATCCGGTCATTTGTCTCATCTTGTCCGAGCCCTCATGCACAAATGATTACTCCCAATATTTGTTGGATCGAATATGGGTGTAGTTTGTCCACGACCAAGCCATTATTGGAGAGGGTCCAACTTTAATACTATTTGTAAAAACTTTGTTCATTCCACATGAGCCATCCTTAGAAGGACTAATTTGAGTAACCAAAAAAGGCTATGGCTATTTGGGCGTGGGCATTAATTTATAAATCATCGAAGAGAACATCTTTCATTTGATAGATGGCTCTTCACAAACCAAGCAAGTGTTGGCACAAATAAATAGGGGCTAAGAAGAATATTTTCTTTCAAATAAACCAGTGCATACTCGACTATTTTGACCAAGCCTGGCTAAGGAAGGGTTACGATGTAGAGAATAACTTATCAAATTTAATGGGACTCCTACGAGCAAATAATTGGTACTAATTTTTACCACATACATTTCTAGATAAGGTTGACATTAAATGTTGGTACACCCTTTTAGCCAGGGACAGTGTACTTTGTCAAAGTTAGCTTTTACCACATACTATTGCTAGAGCTATTAATGTTTAGGATTAGTGTAAATAGAAAGTTAATTGCTTTCTCGTCCAAGAAAGTTCACTAATTGATAAGAAGTAAGTGCTTTTCAGTAGCACGTATGAGTTATCTTAGAAAGTATCACATTGAAGATTTAATGTGGTGTGGAGTAATTAATATCCTAATTGGTCCTTTACCAAAAAAAAATATCCTAATTGGTCTATAATTTGAGTAAAGGTAAGTCTTGCTAGATATGTTGACGAGATTGGACTTGAACTCCATCTTGGCGATCTTTTTAGGTGAAGGCTTCAAGACTTCTATTGTACACTCCCAACAAATGGAATCAAAGCCCATGGTTGATTAGTGGCCCACTTTCACTGTGTATCAATATTTGGTTAAGGGGAGCAAACCTAACACTAAGCTCACATGTAAGGGAAAAATTGTTGAGTTGCATGTGTGAGTTGTGTTAAAAAGCCCCGCATTAGAGAATTTGTGTGGTGTTGTTGACACCTAATTTTAGCAAATCTAGGAAAATAAGGAAAATAAAAATTGCATTGGAACAAATAAAAGGAAAAAATGAAAAAAAAAATGAATGAAATCGATTTGATTGATTATGCATGGAAATTTGAAATTCTGATGGATATTCAGATTTTGATAAATGCAGAAACAATTAAAAATCAAGTGAACAAAATGCAAGAATTTTTATAAAACGGAATAAATCGGAGCAAAATCGAGCTGATTACGAAATCACGCTCTGATTTGCAGCTTTGATTTAATGCGACAGAAGATGGAAACTCAGAAAATACCATTCAAAGCAGCCGTTCGGAATTAGTATAAAAAAGAGCTTCATTTTTTGTAACTGAGGGGGGGATTCAGAAAAATTTTCAGAGCAAAAAAAGTGACAGTGGTTCTTTTGTTAGAATTCGAAATTCAAAGAAAAAAAAAGAGAGTTATTTTGTCTTTGTTTTCGTAAAAAAGTCAAGCAAAAAGCTTATGTAGAAAAGTAAAGGGGGGCAGAGGGGAAGTGACGTCAATCGGCAAAAAAAAAAAAAAAAAAAAAAAAAGGAAACGCTACAATTTCATGTTCCCCAAAGGGGCCTCCCCGATCGCTCCAGGCGTGACCGCGCCATCCAGCACGCCAGCACTGCCTCCGCCAGCCGCTACCGCGCCTCCACCGCCGCCGCTTCGCCAGTCTCCCTGTGAAGCTCACCGCGACGACCCGACGTCGCGCCTTCCTCGCCGACGCTTCCTGCAACCCGCCGATCCGTTGCCAGAGCTACAGCCTACAGCAGCCATGACTTGATCCCTCGCATCGCAGAGCTGCTGACCACCGCGACGCCAGCCCTCTCTACTCCACCGCCGCTTCGCCATCCTCCCCGCGAAGCTCGCCCCGACGCCTTCACCGATTTGCAGAGCCCGAGCTCCCCGTGGCAGCCGCAACCCGAGCAACTCGACGCTACCTCCGCTGTCGGTCCTGCAATCCACGACGCCCGCATCTGCAGCTCCATCGCCACACCTTCGACACCCGCTGCTGCTTTCCCCGCGCTCGCGTTGCGCCTCTCGCACCTGCACCACCGCCTTACCCTCCCCGCGCCTGGACCCGCGCCGTCTGCGACCCGGAGCCGCCACAGCGAGACCACTGCAACGCCGCAGCCCCGACCCGCACAGCCGCCGCTCCGACGCTCGCCGATCCACCTCCGCCCGCACCGGACCGCGATCACCCTTGCCCTCCGCTGCAAATCGCAACTCCAGCACCACCGAAGCCCGTGCACCACCTCGCCGCCGATGACCAGCAGTCCCGGTGCTGTTCAGCCCTCTCCGGAGTCCCAGCGCCGCCAGCCGACCGCCTGCCTCCCTCCGGCGTCACCCTCTGTCTCTTTTACTTACCTAGGTAGTTTTTATTATTTTTACTTTTTACTTTTACTTTTTACTTTCTTTATAATTTAGTTTATTTTATTTGTTATGTTATTTTTGTTTCTTTCATTCGATAGCATTTTTAGTTTAGGTATTTAATTTGTAATATTGGATGTTAATAACTGTAATTTTTTTGTAGGCATTATCCGCAGGGGATTTTGTTCGGAATTATTATAATTATTAATTTGATCCGAGAGACATCGGATCATTTTTTAATTATTTTAATTGTTGGGCTTTTTAGTGAGATTTTAATTGTTAAATCACAATAATTATTTAATTTGGTCCGTAAGACTTTGAATCGATTTGTAATTATTTTGATATCTTTGTTGTGATAATTAGGGTTAGAATAACCGTTAATTTGACCTGTGAGACAACAGGTTATTTTTCAATTATTTTAACCATTCCTTGCTTCATTTGGTTGATCGTTTAGATTTAATATTTATTTAGTAATTACTTATCTTTAAAAAAAACTAAAAAAAATCAAAAAATCAAAAAATCAAGTTTCTGCATGAGCATATAGGTTTAGTAAATCAGACATGTAGGTTTAGTAAATTAGAATTTCTTAGGATTACATTTTTAGGCTTGCATTTTTTAGAATAAGTTAGGGTTGAACCTGAATTAATTTCTTTAGATAGTGCTCGCACATTTTAATTATCTCATTTTCAAAAAATAGTTTTCTAAGATAAGATAGGGTTTAAGTCAAATTAATCACTAGAATAGATTAGAAAATTATCTTTTTAGATAGATTAAATAGGGTTTTCATAAATTCTAAAATTCAATAAAAAATACAAAAATAAAAAAATCTAGGTGCATGTTAATTAGTTCGCATAATATGATCATTTAATTAGAATTTATTAGTAAAGTTAGGTCATAAGGTGCATAATAACTAGTTTGCATAATAGACCCATTTAACTAGAATTTGCACATTAATAAGATTAAGTCATTTAGTTTTAAAATGCATTTTATAAAAGAATTCTAATTTTTAAGAAAATCCAAAAAAAAAAAAAAAATGATTGCTTGCTTTGTGTGATGTAATTTATTTATTTGAATGTTTTAATAATGGATGAGCACTCGTGTGGTCACCACATTTGCATGATAATGATTTAGCTTAAAATAAATCCAAGCTGGCTGCAAAAATATTTTGAAAATTAAAAGAAATGGTACCGAAAGGGTATTAGAAAATTCTAGTGTAACCAAGTCCCCGTACCCTTAGTCTCTGGTTCGTAGGAGTAAAATAAATCTCCCTTTATTTTACTTAGGTGTCTAATCGACCTACCATAAACTGATTAGTGGCGGCTCCTAGATAATAACCTCTTGCACATTTAAAAATTTAGACTTAAGTCGCGAATTGGTATGGGCTTGGGAGAGTCCGAGCTAAGTTTAAAAGCTTAGTAGTCCATTAACCTAGTTTTAGGTGGTACACCCGAAAAATAGGTCGCGACAAGTGTTGAGTAATCAATATATCCTAGTTAGCACATAACTAATTGGCTTAAGTTTTTGAGTGAATGTTTGTCCAATTGAATATGTTGACAGATTCAAACTTGAGCTCTCTCTTGATGATCTCTTCTGAGTGAAGGTATTGGGATTTAGATGCACGCAAAAGCAATGCTAGAAGAAGTTGGAAATTCATGTTGGCACATGATTTGTAAATGGAGACTAATGTGACAAGTGGAAGCATTAGAGACTTAGAGAAGCTTGTTTATCATCAAATCAGAAAAAGTTGTATAGAAAATGGGGGCTAAAATGTGGATGAATAGGAGTTAGCCCTTCCGACTACATTGAAATTTCGCACGATGATTTTAGTAAAATCAAAATGTTTAGAACTGAATTGATATCCATATAACATATTTGGAATTGATTGAATAATTTTCCTATTCGGCTCATTGCCAGGAAAATATTAAACATGTCTATGATTTCCATGTAATCTTATTTCCTCATGCTTTACATTTCCTTGTACTTAAAATTTATGTAGATTCATCATCATCCAAAACTCATTTGTGCCTTTTGTGCTTGAGTAAGGATATGTGAAGCAATATCTGTCGCTCTCCAATCTTCTAAAGTGATTATAGCCTTAACAAATATCGATTTTAATAGACAATAGTTTACTAGAATTGAGTACCTTGCAAAGGGTGTTATAATGTGTTTCCCGAATGATTCCTTACGGTAAGTGTTGTCAACGAAGCAATATCATAGATCAGGCAATCACAACACGCATCAAGGCACTAGTGAGGGGTGCCAGCGATTGAAGCTTTGTCCAAGAGCAACTTCAATAGTCACTGGAAAGAGTCTATCAGCTTTTTTTGGATGAGTTCTTGAGGTCTCAAATGAATGGTTTCTAAGGGGTATTTATGGTGGGGAAACGTGAACCGAAGCTCCATATATTTCGCAGAAGTTGAATGATTTGGAAAATGTCTTCCTAAAGATGGTTGCTTATATCGCTTATAATAATAAGTAAATGAAAAATGTTTTTATCATCGACAACAATTTATATCAAAATATTTTTATGAAAGATGAAAATATTTTTTGTTTAATCATTTTTGTAAGTAATATAAACATTCATTTTCAAGAAAAAAATTTCAAATCATTCATTTCCTGTGAAATAAACAAAGCCTAAATATTAAAAGAGATTCCCCAATGTGGAGATTCATAAATGCTAAACACACAAATGATATTTTGTTGCATGTTGTTAGGACATACGACAAGCTCACTATAAAGTGTTAGGGGGAAGCAAAGCTAGGATTTAACAATCAAGTCGTGAAATGAACTTATCAAGTCAAGACTCTCTAGAGCATATCATGGAAATTGAGATAATGTTGGAAGGGAATCCATTAGTTGGTTAATAAGAGGAGTTTCCTTACTTATCATATTGGCATTTTTTAAGGTAATATCGTCCATTTAAAGTGGTAGAGGTGTCTCCAGCTATATTTAAGGCAAAATTAAAGTACAAACACCGGGAATAATCTTTGCCAGCAATATAGATATTACAAAAAAAAAAGGTAAATTTGTTGAAAGAAATATTCTATATAGCACAAAATTATTTTATTGATTATTGGGGCTTTTAAATAATACAACATGGATATTTATAACCTGCAATCCACGATCATTCACAAACACTTACAAAATTTGAATGAACAAATAAACTCCAATCCTATGTTTGGCTATGGGTACAAGAAGTTATAGTATATCCATGATCTTCTTCTAGCAGTGATAATCTACAAGAAGTTAATGATCTGAAAATATCGATTCCACTACTTCAAAGCAACATACTGGTATCGCTGACCTTGTCCACTCGCGAAAGGCTCTCATCACTCGCGATGTCAATTATCAACAACTTTATTGGTGAGTTGTCGATCTCCTTCAACTTGTCAATTGTTTTGTGCATTGATCCCTAAACTCTATCTTCATCGGCTAAGCCAGTCACTCACAGATAATAACTAAAATTTGGTATTTCTTTGTTGGCTAAGGGTCAGAAAACGAAGGGAATCATTCTAAGGGACGGATTGAAGATGCTCAGCTAAAATCACGATGGGTTTCAAGCCAGTTGTCTTTCCATCCAACTGTGGTTGCACTTTGTAGTCTGTCGCATAAATTTAGATCTCACAATATGCAATATGATGCGGATCTCCTTAATTAGAATGGTTTGTGAAAAGGGACGTACCGTTGACTTAGTTGAGCTTCCGAAGACGAAGCGGGGATCATTTGTAAGGACCAAAGTGGCCCTAAAATGCCTACACCCATGTTATGGGTATAATGTCAAATCACCATATCGGCTCTTCCAGTAAACTTGAAATTAGGACTAGAGCATAAGAGTCCTTACTTAGGACTATTAATTTTACGATGATAATTTAACAATTAAGTTGTTTGATCTAAGTAATCAAAGAACTATTAATTTTATAACGTTAATTTGACGTATAAGACTGAGCTCCGCCATCGCCAATATTTGGGCGACCCTTGAGAATCACGGACCCATGTGACTTGGTAATTACTTAGTACCGTTAATAGCTTTAAGGTGGGGAGACTGTCACAAGCGCTGCAGATCATGCGATTGTCAATCGATGCCCATTACTGTAATTGTTATTAAGAAAATGAAATATATGTACACTTCTAAAAATCCCCTGAAAATAGGAAAAAGGTCAGATCCATGAGAGAGCCCCCAAAGACCAAGCGATTCCACTATGCCATTTTGTTTGGGGGCAGTTCAATGGGCATAAAGTGGGAATGTCCTGCGAGGAAGAGAGCATAGGTATTCTCATCACTGTTCTTACTCATTTCTATCCAGCCCCTGCCTTTCTTTTAATACTTACAAACCCACGTTCAAATTCTTGCTCCCTATAAATACCACAACAACATTGCCATGCTCTAAGAAAAGAGAGAGAGAGAGAAGAAAGTGGCGGCCCTGGTGCTGGCAGTGAATCTGCTTATTGGCAATGGAGTCTCCTTCTCCCAACCATGTGCCCAGCAGTCTCCAAGGTCGAGTCCCACAATTTCATGGCCACCTCGCGAGAAAGGCCACAACTACGATGAAACATGGGGCTCAGCTACTGAAGGAGATGATGATAGCGTGTCCACTGGAGGCCACGAGGTCGTCTTTCCATTCAGTATCAGCTTTGTCGCTGCTCGAGATGCCCATGACAACAAAGTGCTCCTGTGGGGAGTCCATGGCAGAGGCCAAGGAGCGTGTTGGGAATGTCAGATTCCCAAAAACCGGATTCGACACTAAATCGAACCCCTAAAACGAATGCGGAAGAGAAGCCCGGGAAAAACATGTATCACCGATCCTAAAGCACACCACGGAATCGAGCGTACCTTGTTAGCCACAGATTAAACACCAACGCCAATAAGAGGAAGAGAAAACCGATCCCATTCGATCCGATGACGTCGATTGGCCTTGAAGGGAAGATGGCGTTGCCTTTAGCTTACGTTTTTTTCTTTTGGAAGGGAGAGAGGGAGAGGAACGTACGTTCTAAATGCCAAAAGGTGTGTTCGTCCCTCTCTTTTCTCCCTTATATACGTTCCCTCCAAAAGGAATCGTGCCCCTTCATCATATTCCTCCATCCATGGGCCCTAATCTTGTGGGCCGGGCTTTTAGGCCCAACATGGGCGGACGGGCCTTAAGCCCATCACATAAAACCATCATCTCCCACTCGCACATGGTGGGCCGAACAGGATTCTCTTTACCTCTCTTCAACATTCATACCGGTGAATAATCCGTGCGACCAGCATACTTTGAGAGCTCGTTGCCATACATCTGTTAGGAATATATAGCAGCTCATAATGGGCATCACATCCTGAGTAGATTTAGTATGCAGTTCCCTAGATCGATCGATCACATTTATATCTCTCTTGATCTCTTTTAAACAATGATTATATATATATATATATATATATATATATATATATATATTGTATTCACAATTATGATTATCCCAAAGACAATCATAATTGGTTAACTAGTGAATACAAAACTACAATGTGATTCTCCAAATTTGATCTTCCTCTTTCCTTCAAACTCTCAATTTCAGTTCAGCTTGCTTTTCTAGAAATGTCCCATTAGATCGAATCAACTCATGACCATTGGCAACATCCTAAGATAGCAAACACTAAATAGAAATCTTGAGAATAAGTAAGAGTCATGAGGGGACTAAAAAAAATTGAGGAACTCTTTTCCTCAAGAGCCTCACACGGCATAAAAGTTGATATCAAACTTTTGCCACTCTCATTGGTCGTCTCATGCATACGTAGTATGAAATACGTATTACGGTATTAACTCATTTCCCATGGAGCGTATGTCTACATCTTCAATACCATACAGATGATAGTTCAGACATACCCAATGTCTAATTTGAGTTCACGTATCTACTCATTAACAAAATTCATCAGAACTCACATCTGGCATCATAGACAGATAAAGTAAAATATGTGGGTTATTTTACTTTCGGACATAGTAAGTATTATGTCATCATCTTAACACTTAGTTAAGGCGACATACGTATTTTAAGCTTGAGCTCTCGATTATCACCTAGATAATAAGCTTAAAAACAGTATCATCTCTATTTATCACACAGTAAATAGAGGCGATTACCCGTGTGAGTGGGCTAATCTTATATTTGTCCGACATGCTTTCTCAACTTAAAGTAATGCACTGAGCATTAAGATGCATAAAGATCAAACAAAGATTTATAGGCATAAATGATGAAAACGCAAATTCATCAAATGTGAACACTTAGGGAAATTACAATATTCAGTACATCAGCCTCTACGCAATCCTAGAGATTTCATATAGCCACAAAACACATCTCTAGGTATTGGCTTTGTCATAGGATCTGCTACCATTCTATGCGTAGTATGTGCTCTAAATTCACATCTTTTCGTGCAATCATATCCTTGACAAAAGTTATACTTGGTATCTATAGGTTTAGTCTTGCCATGATATTTTGGATCTTTGGTGTACATTTTTGCTGCTTGGCTATCACAGTTAACCAACAATGAATCTGCAGCACTTCCAATAACACCTAAATGACCCAAAAAATCTCTTAAGCCAAACACCTTCTTCTACTGCTGGTGATAATGTCACGAACTCAACTTCTATCGTGGACAAGGCTATACACGTTTGTTTCTTACTGCTCCAACATATGGTTCCATTATTCGGTAAGAAAACAAACCCAGAGGTAGATTTTCTTTCATCTAAATTTCCTCCTCAATCAGCATCAGAATAGCCTTGAAGTCGCAGATACTTTCCTTAATGACTCAGCGTATAATCAACAGTTCCCTTTAGATACCTCAGTATTCTCTTAACGGCTTTCCAACGTGCTTGACCTAGATTGGATTAGTATCTTCTCACCATTCCAACTGTAAAACATATGTCAGGTCTTGTACACATCATAGCGTACATCAAGCTTCCAACAGCACTAGCATAAGGAACATGTTTCATTTGTTCCTTCTCTTGTGGAGTCCTTAGACACAGTCTATGGCTCAATCCTCCACCTTTTGCAATAGGAGTGTCTATGGGTTTACAATCTTGCATACGAAATCGTTCAAGAACCTTGTTTTTATATGTTTCTTGCGAAAGAGATAACGACCTCTTCGAACGATCTCTTGAAATCTTAACTCCAAGAATGTATGCAGCTTCACCCATATCCTTCATCTCAAAGTTGGAAGATAACCAACTTTGGACAATATTAACAAACTCCATATTACTTCCGACAATTAGTATATCATCAACATATAATGATATGATCACAAATTGATTCTTGGATCTTTTGATATATATACAATGATCATCGTCAATCATTGTAAAATCATATGCCACTATGGCATTATGAAAACGTATATACCATTGTCTCGATGACTGCTTAAGGCCGTATATCGACCTCAAAAGTCGACATACCTTTTCTTCTTGGCCTTTCACTATGAAACCAGCAGGTTGTTCCATATATATTTCTTCCTCTAATTCTCTATTGAGGAAAGCAGTCTTTACATCCATCTGATGTAACTCAAGATCCATATTAGCCACTATTGCCAGAATAATGCGAATCAAGGTAAATCTCACTACAGGAGAAAATGTATCTTCATAATCAATTCCTTCCTGTTGATTATACCCCTTCGCCACAAGGCGAGCCTTATGCCTTTCTATCGAGCCATCAGCCTTTCGCTTTATTTTGATAACCCACTTGTTCCCAATAGCTTTGCGTCCTTTTGGAAGATCAACTAGTTCCTAAACTTGATTTGACTTCATTGACTCCATCTCCTCTTCCATTGCATGAATCCATTTCTCCTTACTAGGGCAATTCAAAGCCTCATTAATATTTCTTTGCTCATCCTCATCTTGCGGAGCAATATAAAAGTTTCCCCTTCAATGTCAAAAACGTCGACGAGGAATACTTTGGCGACTTGTTCGCCGTATGGGAGATTGTACACTTTGCACATCATTCCCCATTATGCTCCCATTTGGATTAGATAATGACGATATCATCTCATCATGTGGTTGTAATTGAGAATGAGTTAAATTCAATTCATCACTTCTCATATTACTCCCACTTGGACGAACTCCACTAATATAATTATCTTGATCCAAGGTTTCAAATAGGGAGTAATCTTCCCCTATTTCGCCCTTCTTAGGAAATTCATCCTCTAAGAATGCGACATCCCATGATTCAAATTCAGTTATACTCCCACTTTCCTGCTCACCTATGAACATATACCATTTCGAGTGTTCAGAGTATCTCATTAAAATAATCTTCTTTCCTTTGGGACCCAATTTCCCAAACTTGTGAGAGGACTCAAGAGTGTAGACAACACAACCCCATGGCTTAAGAAAAACTTAAGTCCGATTTTCTACCTGTCCATAACTCATATAGAATGGAAGTAACTGATTTGGAAGGCACCCGGTTAAGTATATAGGCAGCAGTTAATAATGCATCACTCCAAAAAGTAATAGGTAAGTTAGTATGCGCCATCATGGACCTAACCATTTCCAGTAGGATTCTGTTTCTTCTCTCTGCAACACAATTTTGTTGAGGAGTATATGGAATAGACAACTGTCTTTCTATTCCTTTTTCATCACATAATTTTCTGAACTCATCAGATAAATAATCTCCACTTCGATCAGATCTTAATACTTTTATTTTCTTGTCTAATTGATTTTCATCCAAGTTCATGAACCTTTTGAAACAACTTAATGCTTCAGATTTATGAGAAATCAAATAGACATATCTGAATCGAGTATAATCATCTATAAAAGTGATGAAATAAATAGCCCCATGCCTTCTTCTCACATTCATTGGACCACAGACGTCAGAATGGATTAAATGCAGAGGAAATTCAGCTCTTTTACCTTTTCCAAATGGTTTCCTTGTCGTTTTCTCTACTAGGCAATGCTCACATATTGGCAAATCGACTTTTTCAATGTTGCCCAACAAGCCCTATTTGGCTAGTCTATTCATACTTTGCTGGCCAATATGACCAAGTCTAGCATGCCACATAATCACATCATTATCATATGAATTAGGAGACGTGAGAAGGGAATAACAAACATTGACATCACCACAGTCAACATTTAGTACAATAAAACCATCCATAAAATGACCACAACCATAGTAGTTTGTATCCAAATACAAATCTACACGGCTATTACAGAAGTTAACATAAAAACCAAGCTTAACCAACACCAAAACAGACACTAAATTTCGACGAATCTCCAAAACATATAGAACATCATGTAGGAACAAGGTGCGTCCACCACGCATGTTCAATTGGCAGGTGTCAATCCCTTTAACTTCAATTCTGGAGTTATTTATCACATAGATCCACTTAGGACGTTTTCTTTACTTGAGGACGTTTTCCTCTCTTGTGTTGGTTAATTCTTGATTTCTTGCAATAAGGACTTGATCATTTGCATTCCCACATATTGAACGAATCAATACGCTTGCGCTTAGAGCTCAAAGTCCTTTCTGAGCTAGAACTAACATTGCAAATGTCTATTTTCGGCTCAAATGCCGTTAGGCGGTCCTCTACTAGCTCAAGGTGGCGCACAGCATCCTCAAGATCTTCCATAATATGGTCAAGAGCTTCTAGTGCTTCTTGCTTTTCCAGCACATATTGAATCTTCATATTCAATATTTCACAATTGTTGCCATTCATATCAGCAATTACGTTCTTAGTTGCTGAAACCATCGATCTGAACACATCAGACATACATGCACAAATAATTAATGTCTATCATTTATGCATCCACTTTGCACAGACCCATCATATCAATGAACAATTTTAAGTAAGGTTTCAGAATCAAAAGGTCACTATGTTTCCAATCATCCTCCAAAAATCCTAACTTAAAACTATTATTAATACAATTGTCTTATGCAAAATAAATTCTATGAAGTTACAAAAACTTCTATGAACTACCCACAGCAATCAACAATA
This sequence comes from Eucalyptus virginea, assembly GCA_014182375.1. Taxonomy (NCBI): domain Eukaryota; kingdom Viridiplantae; phylum Streptophyta; class Magnoliopsida; order Myrtales; family Myrtaceae; genus Eucalyptus; species Eucalyptus virginea. The sequence continues at coordinate 9,169,801 of CM024522.1, forward strand.
ATAGAAAGCAAATAATATTTGACATCCAATAGAATAATAATGCTTTCACATAATACAACTATCAATTACACTAAGTAATATATACAGAGGAATAAATCAACATAGGAAGAGAAATTCACACCCAAAAACATTTCAAACTAATCTAAGAAATAAATAAGGAATGTTCCTTCTAATCTATTAGTCAAAATATCTAAGAAAATTGAAGACACATTTACCAACCATGGAAAAACTTTTGGAGAGCTTTCATGTCGCCTCCAAGGCGCATTCACTCTGCGCCATGTGGTGCTCAATCTAAGGGTCGAAGTTTTGGTCAGCTCAATCCTATAGTACTCTCTAACAAAAGCTACCACTAGCCTCCTAAAACCCAGGACCACGTTGACCTCCCATAGCCGATCTAACACTGCTTGCCATTCAGGTGGAAGAGTGTTCATCAAAGCCGACACCTTCTCAAAATCCGACATAAGATAACCATTCCAGATGATTTCCTATATCATCTGATTGACCCTGACCACATGTGATACTAAATCACCGTCATGCCACCGATAATTAGCTAACTCCATCATCAGCCTTTTAAGTCTTGCACTTCCCTCGTCCGTTCTCAGGATTGCAGGTATCCGTGCATAACGCATCATAGTTCCTGCAATAAATGCAGAACTAAAAATGGATTACTTATAATCCATAATGTACATAAGGGAAAATACATAATTTTCCATGATTCATGCAACAAATGCAGAATAAACAATGGATTACATATAACCCACATAGACATAATTAAAAAAGAAACAGATTCCCTTTTTTTTTTTTGGTCAACGATCGTTGTTCAACGGTCAACGGTCAATGGTCAACGGTCAACGGTCGTCGATCAACGGTCAACGGGTCAACGGGCGGCGGGTCGGGCCGGTTGGACCGGTCGGGGCAGTCGGACCGATCGGGCCGGGTCGGACGAACCGACCCAGCACGTGCCTCGCACACGCGGGCAACCAGTCAGATCTCAGGTCGAGTCACTTCTCGGGTCGGGTCGCCGGTCGGGTCGAGTCGTCGGCGATGACGTTATCGATGACGTCATCCCAGCGGTTACCGACCGTTGGGTGAAGTCATGGTGACGTCAGCACGCGTCGGTTCGCCGACCAGCGCATGTGGCGCACGCGCTAGCCAAGCCAGCGCTTCAGGCGCGTGGCGCCCACACGCAGCGGCTTCTGGCCGCGCGTGTGGGCGCGTCCGGCGTCTCCCGGCGGCATTCGACCCATCGCCAGACTCATCTCAACGAACTCTTTCACCCTATGCCATCAGAAATCGATTTCGACTTACGGAAACTCGAAAAAGTGGATGAACAGTGCTCGGGTGTCGGGATTTTTCGCCCCGATCCGTGTCGGCCGATTATTTTCTCGAAAAATCAATCAAAAAACATGAAAGGGGTCGGGAAAACATGAACTAGGGCTCTGATACCAATGTTGGGAATGTGGGATTCCCAAAAACCGGATTCGACACTAAATTGAACCCCTAAAACGAATGCGGAAGAAAAGCCCGGGAAAAACATGTATCACCGATCCTAAAGCACACCATGGAATCGAGCGTACCTTGTTAGCCACAGATTAAACACCAACGTCGATAAGAGGAAGAGAAAACCGATTCCGTTCGATCCGATGACGTCGATTGGCCTTGAAGGGAAGACGATGTCGCCTTTAGCTTACGTTTTTTTTCTTTTGGAAGGGAGAGAGGGAGAGGAACGTACGTTCTAAATGCCAAAAGGTGTGTTCATCCCTCTCTTTTCTCCCTTATATACGTTCCCTCCAAAAGAAATCGTGCCCCTTCATCATGTCTCTCCATCCATGAGCCCTAATCTTGTGGGCCAGGCTTTTAGGCCCAACATGGGCGAACGGGCCTTAAGCCCATCACATAAAACCATCGGAGCGGAACACGATCCGTGTACAGGAGAGCACAAGAATGGGAACGGGATGTTTTTGACGTGGAAGAACCTGTGGGTGACGGTAACGGACCGGAGAAATGGGACACGTCGCATATTGCAGGAGCTCACTGGTATGCGGGGCCGGGTCGGATGTTGGCTATCATGGGTCCTTCTGGCTGTGGCAATTCGACTCTGCTCGATGCCCTAGGAGGTGCGTATCGAATAATTCTCTATTTCTACAAAATGTAAACTTTCAGGAAATCAATGATAGATTAAGACGCCGGGGATCTTGAGTTAGAAAACAAACAAAAATCTAATAAATAAGAGCAGGACTCGAGTATTTTATAGAAAAAATTAGTGCTTAGGGTAAATACCTTTTCAACCATCTGTTTACAAGTTCTTTTCCTTCATGGACATCATGGATTAGAAAACAAACAATAAGATATAAGTAACAAAAGCAGAGGAACGTAAATGCGTAGTCACTGGAGGCAAGTCGACTTATTCGAAAGCCAATTACGTTAATTGACCCGCTAAGCCTTTAAAAAGAAAGGAGGAGTAGTCAGTTGATCTTGTCCCAGCTTCTCTCTTGTCGAGACTTCAAGAAGTCAATGTATGATATGTCTGCTCTCCCCGTTCGACAAATATAGTTGACGTCGATGGTCCTTCAACAACGGACGAATCCCCACAAGAAACAGCGTTCCTGTCGTCTCAACCACGCTATTAACAGAGCTGTACAGTTTCATGTCGGGTGGCAATAAGAGACTGAGCTAAACTCGAAGCCTCTCGCTTGCTCTGAAACTCGTTGTCCCCTAACTATTGCATGGCCTGGCAACGATGACCTCAAATTTCGAGAAAGCAAACAGGGTGGGTTAAGAATCTTGAAGACATTTTAGCTTAAGGAGGGCAATACATGTTCAGATATAATACGCGGAAACGACAGGATCTTGTAATTTACGTCAACGCAAAATCACCAAAGAAATAAACAAGAAAAATAAGGATACCAGAAATTTACATAGTTCGGTCCAAATATCAGTACCTACATCAACGGGGAGAGCCAGCAGCAAATAATCCATTAAAATCGGAGAATCGGAGTTTACAATCGCTTAAATGTTTCCCACACCTAAATTTAACCTCAAACTCAAAGTGTTTATAAATAAACAACTCACTTGGAGATAAATTCACGACACAAAATCACCGCTCGTTCAAGCTCAAAATATAACGCTCTACGTACGCCTGGTTCTCGTACATACGAAATCGCATATCTCTTCAAAGCTTCTTGCAGAGGACTTGTGGCTTCGTGGACGTGCAGCTTCGTAGACTTCGATGGCTTCATTCTACGTAGGTCTGCAGCTGCTCCACGCACGCATGCTAGAAAGGAAATTATATCAGTTCATATATATGTGTACGTGTGTGCCCACGGTCAAAACTTTGACATGGGCCCACCACTAAATTTCCTCCTTCGATGAGGACACGGGCACTTGCAGGGGATGTAGAAAAACTTCCTTTTTCTTTTTCTTTTATCTCTTATTTCCCCTTCTTCTTTTTTTTGACAAATTTCCCCTTTTGTCTTACCTTGCACATCCAGCTAATTTCCTCATCCAATTTTAAATTTACTTGGAAAATCTTTATCAACAAATTCGGTTTAATAAATCGTCATCCGAATTCAAACTCGAGACATTAATTTAACAATTCTCCACCTTTGCTCGATATTGAAGCCAAGTTATAGTGTTCATCATCCATGTTGCTCTCCCAATGCCCCGACGAGCGCTCACTATCCACAAATGCCAATAGAGCTTAAGCAAAGCTTGAGCATTGCCAAAGGAACAGACTTAGTCATCATGTTTGCCGAGTTATCTGCTGTAGCAATCTTTTTGACAATAACAATACCCTTAGTTAAGACATCTCGGATGAAGTGGTACCTGATATTGATATGTTTCATTCGCTCGTGATAAACTGAATTATACGCCAAATATATCGCACATTGGTTATCACAGTGTATATCCACACTTTTCCGTTCTAACCCAAAGTCCATGAGTAAACTTTGTAACCATGTCGTCTCCTTCGCTACAAAGGTTAATGACATGTACTCTGCTTCAGTCAAAGACAAGGTAGTGTGATCCTATAAGGGCGTTTTCCAACTAACTGCACCACCCGCTAGCATAAATGCGTACCCTGTTAAAGATCTGCAATCATCCAAGTCACCAGCATGATCCAAATCCACAAAACCAATGGTCTCATTGCCATTGCTTTCCCTTTGATATACTATACCCACGTCTATTGTCCCCTTCAAGTATCCGAGGATCCACTTTACAGCTTCCTAATGAGCTTTACCAAGACGCTTCATATAGCGACTAACCATGCTCACAGCTTGTGAAATATCAAGCATAGTACACACCACAGCATACATAATACTACCAACAGCACTAGAATAAGGAACACGGGACATATGCTCCTCCTCCTCCTTAGTATGCGGTGATAATTTATCTAAAAGTTTAAAGTGCTTTGCTAAATGTGTACTTACATATTTTGCCGACTACATATTAAAACGTGCCACGATCTTCTCAATATATTTCTTCTGAGATAAACATAAAACTCATGCAGTCCTATCACACAAAATCTCCATATCCAAAATTTTCTTTGCAGCACCTAAATCTTTCATCTCAAATTCAGCATTTAACTGCCTCTTCAGCACATCAATATCAGACATATTCTTAACTGCTATCAGCATATCATCAACATATAAGAGTAGATAAATCAAAAAATCATTCTCCAATCTCTTAAAGTAAACACAGCTATCCATTTGACTTTTTGTGTAATTTTGACTAGCCATGAAAGCATCAAAACGTTTATACCACTATCTAGGAGACTGTTTTAACCCATACAAAGACTTCTTTAACAAGTAAACATGATCTTCCTTACTCGAAATAGCAAATCCCTCTGGTTATCTCATGTAAATCAGCTCCTCCAACTCACCGTAAAGAAACACGGTTTTCACATCTAGTTGCTCTAACTCGAGATCCTGCGAAACAACTAAAGCAAGTAAAACACAAATAGAAGTATGTCTTACCATAGGAGAGAACACATCATTATAGTCAATGCCCTCACGCTATGTATACCCATTTACTTCCGACAATCTTTTGGCTCTTTGGTACTTTGACCAGCTCCCATGTCTGATTTCGATGGAGTGATTCTATCTCTTCACTCATAGCCCCTAACCACTGTGACGACTTCGAACTAGCCATCACCTCAGAGTAAAACGAAGGCTCATCTGTCTCTACATCATCACCTACAGTCAACGCATAAGCAATATCTGTATAATCATAACATACTGGTGATTTAATTTGCCTTATTTGTCTATATGCGGCTATAGTGTGCTACAGTTGTGCTGATTATTCACTATCATTGACTTCAGGAATTGCGACTTCATCTGCAGTCTCAACCTTTGTTACCTTCGAGGTCTTTGGAGTCTCCACTTGAAGCTCCCCCTCACTAATGACACCATGATCAAACTTATCATTACTCGAATGAGCATACGCAGGACATCCAAATATACGTAATCCGAAATAATCAACAGGTTTTCCCAACCAAACTTCCTTAGGGGTCTTCCACTCAATAGCAGATGATGGAGATCGATTAACCAGGTAACATGCTATGTTCACTGCTTCGGCCCAAAATTCCTTGCCAAGTCCTGCATGCGAAAGCATGCATCGAGCTTGTTCCAACAAAGTTTTGTTCTTCTGTTCTACCACGCCATTCTGCTGTGGTGTCCTAGGTACTATGCGGTGTCTTACAATATATTCTTTCTCGCGAAATTCGGTAAAATCTTTACCACAAAACTCCATGCCATTATCGGTTCTTAGGCACTTGATTTGTTTATCTGACTACTTCTCAATCAATGCCTTAAATTTCTTGAACCGATCAAACACATCATATTTGTGCTTCAGAAAGTATACCCATACCTTCCTCTAATAATCATCGATAAATGTCAGCATATATCGGGCACCTCCTTTCAAAGGAACCGAAGATGGGCCCCTGACGTCTGAATGAATATATTCAACAAGTCGTTTGATCGAATGAATAGCTGTAGTAAACATAACTTGATGCTACTTCACAAAGATGCAGTGCTCACATAAGTCCAGTTTCCCTGTTTTCTGACCCGTCAACAACCCCCTTTCACTCAGAATCGTCATACCTGTCTCACTCATGTGCCCTAAAACGCATATGCCATAACTGAGTCAAGTTAGAGTCTGACTCACCTGATAAAACTGTGGCGGTTCTGGTCACGGTCTCTCCCAATAAATGATAGAGAGTATTCATTTTCTTCCCCTTCATCACTGTCATGGCATCTCAAGAGATCTTCAATACTCCACCTTCAGCGGTGTACTTACACCTGATGTCATCGAGTGTCCCTAGAGAAATAAGGTTCTTCTTGAGCTCCAATACATGCCTCACATCTGTCAATGTGCGCACCACCTAATCGTGCATCTGAATCCGAATTCGAATTGTCCCTATCCCCACAACCTTACATACTACATTATTCCCCAAAAGAACTCTACCACCATCTACAGCCTGGTAAGTAGTAAACCAGTTCTTATAAGGCGTCATGTGATAAGAACACCCCGAATCCAACACCCATTCGTCTCCTGATGAAGTAGCAATCACACATAAAACGGTTTCTGCATCATTATTGCTCCATTGCGTAACGTTTACTACACTACTAGTGGCATTCTGCCTATCAACTTTATTCATCCGCTTTGGATAATCTCTCCTGATGTGCCCCTCCTCATGACACTCAAAGCACTTCATGCGTCCCTTGGACTTTTTATGGCGTGATCTCAATCTTCTTTTATCTCTGCTGCTACTAGGCCCTCGATGTTATTCTCTACCCCGAATAGTCAATGATTGCGCTACTCCTTGCACCAAACTATCATCTCGCAACTTTTCTCTGCCACTCCTTAAAAAATTAAGCAGACTTTACCTTTTCTAAGGTAATTGTAGTACGCCCCTACAACAGTGAATCAATAAAGTACTCCCATGACTTTGGTAAATAGGCTAACAACATCATGCCATGTTCTTCATCATCAAGTATCTTACTAACGTTCTTTAGATCCAACGTGAGTTTATTAAATTCATCTAGGTGGGATCTGATAACCATACCTTTAGTATATCTAAATTGAAACATCTTCTTCAACATGTACAGGCGATTGTTCAAACCTTTCTTCATATAGAGTGCTTGAAGTTTTGCCCATAATATTATGGCATTCTTCTCCTCAGCAACCTCTATTAAGACCCCATCTGACAAATTTAACAAGATTGTGCTCTTTGCTTTTTCTATTAGCTCGACCCTCTCTGAGGCTTTCATTATAATAGGCAACCCATCTTCATCTTCCAGTGTCTTGGCCAAACCTTGTGTTGTCAATAAAGTCCGCATCTTGATACTCCATAACACAAAGTTGTTGCTCAGGTTAAACTTCTCAATTTCAAATTTCCTCTCAGACATAATTGCAATAACAGAATTTCCAGATAATAATCAGACAAGCAAAAACCCCAAATCACAATCAAGAAATCCAACCCCAAGCTCTAATACCAATTGTTAGGATATAATACGCGGAAACAATAGGATCTTGCAATTTATGTCAACGCGAAATCACCAGAAAAAATAAATAAGAAAAATAAGGATACTAGAAATTTACGTGGTTCGGTCCAAGTATTGGTACCTACGTTCACGGGGAAAGCCAGTAACAATTAATCCACTAAAATTGGAGAATCAAAGTTTATAATCACTCAAACGCTCAAGTGTTTCCCACACCTAGATTTAACCCCAAACCCAAAGTGTTTATAAATAAACAACTTACTTGGAGATAAACTCACAACACAAAATTACCGCGCGTTCAAACTCAAAATACAACGCTCTACGTACGCCTGGTTCATGTACATACGAAAGCGCGTATCTCTTCAAAGCTTCTTGCGGAGGGCTTGTGGCTTCGTGGACGTGTGGCTTCGTAGACTTCGGCAGCGTCATTCTACGTAGGTCTTCGGCTGCTCCACGCACGCACGCTAGAAAGGAAATTATAGTTGTTCATATATATGTGTACGTGTGTGCCCAAGGTCAAAGTTTTGACCTTGGGCCCACCACTAAATTTCCTCCTTCGATGAGGACACGGGCACTTGCAGGGGAAGTAGAAAAACTTCATTTTTCTTTTTCTTTTGTTTCTTATTTCCCCTTTTGTCTTGCCTTGTACAACCAGCGAATTTCCTAATCCAATTTGAAATTTACTTGAGAAATCTTTATCAACAAATTCGATTTAATAAATCGTCATCCGAATTCAAATTCGAGACATTAATTTAACAATACATGCAAATATCACATGAAAAAACTTTGTTGAGTACGCAAGAATACACAGTCGTATGGCGTCTCCTTGCTCTGATCCATGAGGATTTCCTTCTTTTGAAGGAATTGTTCTTTGAGACAGAAAAACATTGATTTTTTATGGTGCTCATGCTGTCAGGAGGGAATGAAATCAACCGAATTCTCCTTTTTATTTCACATTCAAGCATTTAATCATTTGTAAGAAGCACCCAACAAGTCTGTAGTCTTTCCATAACAATTTATTGATCTATTTCATTTTCATTTTCGGTTTCTACCCCTTTTTTTCCAAATGACCAACTTTTGCAGGGAGATTTAAGTTCAAGCATCCAACAGATCGGAGAGATCTTGATCAGCGATCACAAACCACCTCTTTCTTTTGGCACTTCGGTAAGCCTAGCCGAAGATGTAGTGCTTTATTGAATTTCAATTGCAGCATTCCTTGCCAAATCTTTGTTCATACAAATCACTCTTACTAATAAATTTTCACTTTGTTCATTTGTTTTTGGGGGTTTTGCTATACGCTTATGTGACTCAGGATGACACACTCATGACAACTTTAACGGTGAGAGAAGCTGTGTACTATTCGGCTCAGCTCCTATTGCCGGAATCCATGCCCAAGTCGGAGAAGAAGGAGAGAGCCCAGGCGACGATTAGAGAGATGGGACTGCAAGACACGATAGACACGAGGATAGGCAGCAGGAGTGCCAAGGGCCTTGGTGGTGGCCAAAAGAGGAGAGTGAGCATTTGCATCGAGATCCTGACGCGCCCCAAGCTACACTTCCTCGACGAACCAACCAACCAGTGGGCTTGACAACGCTGTGTCATACCATGTGATGAACCAACGGTGATCGCCTCGATTGATCAGCCTGGCAGTGAAGTCTTCAAACTTTTCCATGATCCGTGCCGTCTTTCTTCTAGGAAAATTGTCTATTTTAGCCTCAGATCAGGGGCAGGACAGGTGCTTGTAATATTTGACTTCCATGTTATGAATCTTTACTTGTTGCAAGCAAAAGCATTTTCCTAACTATCACTTTTTCTTTTTTCTTTTTTTCTTTTTATGCAGTTTTTTGCATCAAATGGTTTTCCATGTCCAACTCTTAAAAATCCATCTGATCACTACCTCAGGACGATTAACGGGGATTTCAACGCAGTAAGTCATGCCACTCAAACTTGATTTGTTCAACCATAATTTCAAAAATTGAAGGAGATCTCATGGACCCAATGAAACAATATTTCTTCTCAGGGCATTGAACGAGGAGGCAATGGCATGAATGCTGAAGAAGCCATCGACACTCTGGTCAAGTCTTATTAGTCATCTCCAATTTGTCACCAAGTTCAGCAGCAAGTGTCCAAGACATCCGAAAAGGTATGGAATTTTATTATTATGTGGATTGGAAACTTAAAATTTTTGCAAATCTGAGAGTTTCTGATAAGTTGCGTGTTTCCGTTAGAACTTTGGAGGAAAATTTGGAAAGAAATGGAAGTCGAGCAAGCTTCGTTACCCACAGCCTTTTTCTAACTAACCGATGGTTCGTGAATTAGAATTTTGGAGGAAATTTGGAAAGAAATGGAAGTCAAACAAGCTTCGTTACCCATAGCCTTGTCATAACTAAGCGATCGTTCGTGAACATGTATCCCGACTTCTGGCTTCTTTTAGCAATCTACGTTGCATTGTCTGTGTTGGGACTATCTTCCACGACATCAGATCCACCTAAGGTTCAACTCAAGTAAGCTCCACTAGAGCGACAAACTCAGTGAAGAATGAGATTTATAAGTTTTCTGCACATTCTATTTACCAAGTTTATTAATTTCTACGAATTTGCAGGCAAGAGGTTCGATGCTAATGTTCGTTGCGGCATTTCTTGCTTTTTATGGCAATCGGCGGATTCCCCTCCTTTGTTGAGGACATAAAGGTACTCCACTTAATTTCCCCTTTCTTTTCTTTTCTTTTTTTTTATGCTCTGATTGCTTTTCACTGTGCCAAAGTAATAAGATTCCTACATTTTCATTTTACCAGGTCTTGGGGCGAGAGATATTGAATGGGCACTATGGCGTAGCCGCGTTCGTTGTAGGCAGTACATTTTCGTCCATCCCTTATCTACTGATCATCTCTCTTGTCCCGGGAGCCATAACTTATTACTTGGTTGGCCTCCGAAAGAGTTTTGAGCACTTTGAATACTTCACCTTATTGCTCTTCGTATGCATGTTGCTAGTCAAGAGCTTGATGATGATCATCGCAAGTATAGTTCCCGACTTCCTCATGGGAATCATAACTGGTGCCGGAATTCAAGGTGTGATGATGCTAAATGGAGGGTTTTTCAGGTTGCTAAATGATATCCCTAAGCTATTCTGGAGATATCCCGTGTATTACATCTCCTTCCATAAGTATGCCAATCAAGGTTTCTTCAAGAATGAGTTCAAAGGGTTAATGTTTCCCAAACAAACGGGAGGATCACCTGCAATAGGTGGTGAAGAAATCTTGAGAAGTTATTGGCAAGTGGAAATGGACTACTCTAAATGGGTGGATCTTGCTATCTTGCTTGGAATGTTGGTTGTTCACAGGCTAATGGTCCTTGGAATAATAAAGGCCGTGGAGAACATGAAGCCACTAGTGAAAACTTAAGGGCTAAATCTCTTAAACGTCCTAAACTTGTCGTGAAGAATTTGTCAACGCCAAAATAATACAGGGAGCTAGGGTTAGTTATGTGATGGTGTGAAATTTGGTGTGTTTATCTTCAATTGTTGTTGAAGTAAATACCTTGTATGGATAATAATGAACTCTCTTAAATCATGTGTATGAAATGTTTGCTTTTATGCTTGGTCGCAAAGACATTTTAAATGAGATTGTATCACACAATGCTTAACCAACAATCTCCCTATCTCACAAAGGAATTCTTAAGAACTATACCACAATATTCTCTAACTTAGACACTCATCTTTTGGATGCACTTCATGAGAACGCACAATTGATAGTTGCTCGCTTATGGGCAAAAATCCGATTTCCTTTATTGGCTCAAATGGAGACATATTCTCAACACGATACTTTAAAATTCTAACAATCAGAGCTATCATTTTCATGAAAATGATTGGAACAATTGCCCCAAGGACATTTGTTGAACGTTCAAATGGGAAAATTTGTTATCTTAAATACACTATCCCTTTCTTGCTACATATGATGAATGCATTTAGAAATCAAGAAATTTCCTTATTAAGTATCCTTAATAATTGCTTTGAGAGCATTGATTGGCAAGACCACAAGAAATGGCTTATTAGAGAATAAAAGTTAGTTGGTAGCTATTACTAAAGTTATGGCCAATCGGGTTGCTGCAGTGCTACAGGATGTCATTGGGCCTTCCCAGAGTGCGTTTGTTAAAGGCCAACGGATCAGGGATAATATCCTTCTGGCGCGGGAACTCTTTTCTGGTTTTCACATTCAGCCCTACTCACCCAAGTGTGCAATCAAGGTAGACGTCAGGATAGCCTATGACACAGTCGATTGGAACTTCCTTGAGGTTGTCCTTCAAGCCTTCGGATTCCCCGATCACTTCACGCGGCTCATCATGACTTGTGTGAGGACTCCTAAATTTTCCATAGCTTTGAATGGGGAGTTGCATGGATTCTTTGCCAGTGGTCATGGGCTTCGACAGGGGGACCCCCTTTCTCCCTAACTGTTTACATTGGTCATGGAGGCACTTTATAGTATTCTCACTACTCGCTCTTCATTGCTGGAGTTCAAATAGTTCTAGAGATGCAAAGCAACCAGCCTATCACACTTATTTTTTGCGGATGACATCTTCCTGTTCTGTGAAGCCAACTTGCCTTCGGTGAAGCTCTTCAAGGAAGGCCTCCAAATCTTTTCGGATTGGTCTGGCTTGGTTCCAAACACAAATAAAAGTGAGGTCTTCCTTGCAAGACGATCACCTTCCTTAAAGAACCAAGTCCTCCTTACCCTTGGTTTCCACAAAGGAAGCCTACCAGCTCGCTATCTCAGGGTTCTCATCATCACTTCCACGATCAGTAAGGCGGATTGCTGCGTATTAGTCAACGGCATCACAACGAGGGTACAATCTTGGACTCATCACTTCCTATCCTTTGCCGGTCGGCTACAATTGATCAGGTCAATCCTTCATGCCATCCAAGCATACTGAGCTAGTGTATTTATTTTATCTGCAGTGGTCTTGGATCAAATCGAAAGAATTCTTAGACAATTCCTATGGAAAGGCCTAGAGTTGGGAAGAGGGGGTGCAAAGGTCTTCTGGGAGGACGTGTGTTGCCCAAAAAAAGAGGGGGGCCTTGGCATCTGTAGGCTTCGAGAGTATAACAAGGCTGTCATGTTAAAACATATCTGGATCCTGTTTGCCGATAAGGAATCTTTATGGTGCAAATGAATTCACTCAACCTTCTTAAAAAGGTCGAATTTATGGGTGGCCAAAAAGCCGACATGTTGTTCGTGGGCTTGGAAGAAGATCCTCCAACTCATGACTGAGTTTCGAAGCTCCTTCTATTGAAGAATCGGGGATGGTTGCTCGGTGTCCCTCTGTTTTGACAACTGGCACCCCAAGGGTCCTCTGAACTTGTATTTTCCAGACTCAACCATACATACATCTAGCCTATCTAGGCAAGCGACGGTGGCGGACCTATTCACCGACTGTGGAGCTTTGACCAAGTTGGTCTTGGACTCTTGCGCGGAACCCCTTCCCACCCTTTCTCACCTCTCCGATCGTTTTGGTTGGAAGGGAAACACCTCCCACATGTTCACGGTGGCCTCAGCTTGGGATTTGACTAGGAGGAGGAAGACTCGGGTCTCCTGGCACACGTTCATATAGAACAACTCGATCACTCCAAGGTACCAACTAAACCTTTGGCTTATTGCCAAATGCAGGCTTCTTACCCAAGCTTTATTATTATCTTATGGTAGGATAGATAATGCCTTGTGTCCCTTCTGCAATGAGGTGCCGGATTCCACAGACCACTTATTTTTTCGATGCTGCATCTCTGCTAGCATCGCCTTCTTTTGGGCCTTCAGATGCAATCTGCCATGGCGAAACAATTTGTGGGTCAAGAACCTCAACTGGGCCGTCTCCTTCCTTGCGAGCAAAGACTTTTACAAGTGCATTGCTCGCTTCTCTTTTGGTACTCTTTATTATTTCATTTGGAAGCACAGAAATGGCATCCTCTTTAGAGAGCAGCGCTTAACCATTACAACGATGAAGAATCAACTCATCAAGGTCGTCAAAGACAAGGCCACCACCTTCAGGAGTGTGGATGATACTTTTAGAAATCAGAGATTGCAGCATAGCTGGGGTATTGATCCGATCATTTTTTCAACTAGGGAATCTTCTACTTCGGCAGGGCCCTAGCTTGGTGTTTTCTGTATGGATACTCTTCTTCCATGTGGGTGCTTCCTTGATGGCTCTTCACTTTTGTCGTTGGTGGATGTGGGCGTAGATTGTGGTTCATCTAGCCTTATGTGGCCTCCTGCCACTTTCCTTTTCCTTTCGCCATTGTTTTGGCTGGTTCTGCTCCTCAGACCCGCTCTTGCAGTCCTCTTTTGCATTCGGCTCCCTTCCACTCACTTTGACTGACATGTTGTCTTGTTGAGTGCAGGTTTTATGGTGCCGAATCTTTTGTAATTGTTGGTTCAAGCTATATATTCTTACCCTTTACCAAAAAAAAAAAAAAAAAAAAAAAAAAGTTAGTTGGCAGCACTATTTTCACCCTCTATATAACTAAATCTACCCAATTTTCATCAAAAAGACAAAATTACCCTCTATCATTCAATTGCAATTTAGATTTTGTGTTCTCAAATTTATTTACTTTCCTTTGTAGTTTTTTTTTTTTTTATCTACTTACTATACATAAGAATTTCATATGTTTTTTTTTTTTTTTTATTGAAGATTTCCCATTAATATTAAAAGCACTATTTTTTTTTTTGTGGAAAAGAGATTTTCAAAAACCTAGTTCTTTTCCACATTATTGATCATATATTATGGATAAATTGTTAAGTAGATGACATTTAATTATATCATAACATTATATAAAGTAAGAACTTTTTTGGAAATGCCAGTGAAATGTCATTATTTTGATTTGACAAAATTAATATAAAAAAGATCAAGACACCTTATTGTGCATAATGTTTTTAGTGCACTCCTACATATTCCTATAACGCCTTAGATGCTCTATATAAAAAATCTCTCACCAGTATAATAAGGAAAAAAAGATAAATTCTTTGATGTAGTAAATAAAGAGACTTGATATATGTTCTAGACTAATAAAATTACTAAAAAGTTCACCCAAAAAGTGAGCTTTTGAGATAAGAGAGACAAAAAATAGACAAGTTGTTAAGATCAGTGATGAAACAAAAAAAGCTTTCCAATTTTATACTATATTAAAGAATATCTTTTTTCCCTACGACTAGCATGATGATTTTACACGGAGTATTTAAAATGTTATAAGAATATCTAAGAATGCTTTTTTCTATAATAAGCTAAAAAATAAAATATGTGAAATATTTAATAAAACTATCATAAAAGAAGGAGTCGGGTCATCTGGTCTAGTCTTTTTAATGTAAGTAAGGGTGGACTTAGTCAATTAGTGGGATGAAAATAGTGGTGCAAAAAGTGGGATAAATTCTATAAAATTAATGGCTAACACATGCAATCCAAGTTTGTCCAAACAGTTAAATATATAACAATATAGTACACAACAAAGAGGGCTGTTCATGAACAAGTTGGCTCATCAAATTTGGAATTTGACGGGGCCAAAACAATCTTTGAAAGACAAATCTATCTTTACTATGATCTTGAAAATGGTTTAGGTTGTCTTCTTTATCACACTGAAAGGTTGAGGAATATGTGAATTTTTTCGTATTGCGTGACTGTGATCCAAGTTGAAGTGATCGATGGGCTATACCGAGACAAGCCATCTAATAAATAAAAAAGTATGAATTTCCCACAATAGCTGTTGAAGTAGTCGATGATTGTAAAAGATAATTATTTAGTTTCTTTTCCTCTGCTGACAAAACTTTTGTTTAATCTTGACTATGGCCGTTCATTCATGATTACTCAAAAGGGCCTCTCCCAATCAACGTGAGAATTAAGATGTGACAACCTGAATTTTCAAAATTTATTTTTGATTAAATAAATTTGGTCTTTCATCGACGCGCCGATAATGCTATTCTCTGAGGTGATCACTCACGAGATAACTGGTCTATCTGGGGAAGCAAATAAGGAATCTAAATGTAATGGAGTTGAGAATTTGACCAAGATTCGACTGCTCGACCATGTTAGTATGCAAGGGTCATTACGCCACTGTCAGAAATCGATCAGAGACCGAAAATAGGTCAATTCGACTAAGATATGTGATTAGAGTGTGGGTGATTCCACCTGATTGCAAAATACTCGTCAATCGGCGCTAGACCGATTTTTCTGTCGTTTTGGTATCCGGTGCCCGTATTTGAAATCTTGAGATTTTCACGATAACCGAGAGTCGTCAATATGTCGAAGATGTATATTATGACTCGAGATAAATCGATCACGGGTCAATTGCACCAAAAATTCCTAAAAGTTACCCAGTAGACTAGGCCATGCTAAAAGCACGCCAGATTGAAATTAACCGCGAATTTGAACCCGATTTCATAAATTGAAAGTTCTGTCATGTCACGATTTATTTTAGGAACGTCGACTTATCCTCTGATGAATTTTCAGTGATTCCAGGATTTGTACGGAAATTCAATTCGGACGTCTCAGAAAATGATCGGAAATTCGGTTTGGCCGAATTGAAGGGATTTTCGACTTGCAAACCGAGCTACTTGGCGAAAGGGACTTACAGAATTATGTGGACTCTTCCTACATCAAAATTGGACGTCAAATTTGGGAATTTATCAAAGAAATTGATGTCCCAAAAATGTGAAATTCGGAGCTTTGTTGAGGGGGCTGGATTTTGGCTTTAATTTGGATATTTTTTGGAAATTATCTACAAGAAAGTAATTGGAGACTTGTAGGATAAGATTGAGGGCTTTTAGGGGGACATAAGGGATAGGATAGGAGCCTTTGGGAGACCAAACATTTAATGGAGATATTTTGGCTTTGAATTTTCTCTCCTCTCTCTCTCTCTATCTTCCTCGGCTCGCCGACCATCCCTGCCCTTCTCTCTTCCCCCGACTTCTCTCCATTTGTTCTGCTTTTTCTCTTTCATTTCCCCACGTCGAAGCACCCCTCCTTCCATTGAAATTCCTTCTCCACTCACGCACACGCCTCACGCTCCACCACGTTTTGTCCCCTCTTCCACGTTGCTGTTCCCTCCAGCGAACTTGGTCTCCGCCGGTCAACAAATTAGCATTGAAGACCACCGAAGTTGACTCGTATCGCTGCTCCGTCTCCGCGTGGCTTCATCATTCCAGCTGCCGCGAAACCATCCACCGAAGCTGCTGCTTCCTTCGCCAGCTCGTTGATCCACGCGTCTCCTCAGCCCACGAGTTCCACCGAAATTCCAGCAGCTGCTTCCGCCCACACGTTGCTTCAACCCAGCGTCTTTGGTCCACTGCAACGCCTCCACCAGCGAGCTTCAGTCCACGCATCCCCTCAGTCAACTGAAGCTGCCGCCCGCTCGTCCATATCCACCGAAGACAGGCCCACGAAGCCCACACGAGCGCCAGTCCACGTCTTCTCCTTTCAGCAGCAATTCGGCCCAACATCTCCAGCGAAGCCCAGCCCAATTCGTGAAATTCAGCCCTTGAAGCCCAGCCACAGCAAGCCCAATTCAGCAGCCCAAGCCTGCGAAGTCAGCCTGCTTCGGACCCGGCCCAATTCAAAAGAAAATCTCAGATTTGGGCTGGGATTTTTTGGGCCCGTTTTAGGCCTGGTCCAAGTCCGTCGACGCCGCCGAAAATTCAAATCTCGGCCACCATCGCGTCATCGTCGCGGTGAACCGGTTTCCGCAATAAACTGGTGAGTTTTTGCACTAAACCCTTCTTAGTAGGCTAATGACGTCTAAGGGGTGTTTAGTTTAATTTAATTAGGAATTAGGTGGTTAGTTAGATTAAATTAGTGATTTAATTAGTTAATTGTGCATGTTAGGTGGTTAGATTAAATTAATCAAGGCCTAGATAGGATGTGTTATTTATCTAGAAGGGTTCAGGAATTTTTCGGGCCCATATCGATATTTAATTTAGTGATTTTGGCCTAAGTTAATATTTTAGAAATTAAATTGAATTATTTAATTAATTTTTGAAATTAATTAATTATTTATCTATTTTTCCAAAAATTAGGCCGGGATAGCCGGTGGCCGGAATATTAATATTGGATTGCAATGGTGTGGTTAATTTTTGCAATTGGATATTAAATTGCACAAATTGAGTGCCGATTGGAAATTTGAGTGTTTAATTCCAGAATTTATGAATTTCCAATATTTATTTAGAAAATCCTGGGTGTCGGATTTTAACACCGAAAATGATTCTATATACTATATAAAACAGTGGGATTTTAAATTGGAATATATCAATTTTTCTGGGTCGAGTTGACCGTGTACCCATACACGACTAATTACAATGTACTTCTAATACGAAGGAAAAGGCCAGGTTCATCATTTTAATTGAAGCATTTGAGTGCAATGCACGGTGCCCTGGGCCATATTTGAGTGATCGTGTAATGGTTAAGAGAAATTGTCCCGAGCTGTTAAGCTGGACGTTATCCCTATTTGGGATACCCCTAAATAATGGGAAGCCGGTCGTAGTAAATTCTTGACCCTATACTCCTTCGGGAAAGCCGTTTGAAAGAGACGCGCCGTGCTCAATGGGGTGAGACGAAGCCTGACAATGCCAGAAGACCCCCGAACAAAGAGTAGGCCGTGCTATATGCCAAGATCAAAACTAGGAACACGTGATTAATTGAGTGAATGTGTCGGATTATAGGATAAAATTGTGTGGCACGGAATGGGACGTGTCATAACGATTTGACCCTATAATCAGGACCTCTATACTGGTTTGAGAATTGAGTGTGGCGTTCCAATTGTTGGAGCTTATTTGTTGCTCATGTTCTCGTGATGTCTATGATATAAATTATACTAACCTGCAGGGTGGAACTGAGGCGAGGTAAGTCATCTATGCTAAATGCGTGATTGTGTGGTTAGAACGCTTCTAAGCGTATTTACCTCCTAATCGGGGTTTAGCATGCGAACTTACTGAGATTTATATCTCACCCCGTTGTGGGCTTAAATTTGTCAAGGTCGTCGAGTGGAGGACCTGGAGCCGAGAGAAGGTGATCTGAAATGTAAGTTGGTTAGGACCGCTTCTTTTTGGAAAGCCAGTCTTTGTAGTCTTTTGGTCATGGACCTTGTATATGACTCTATGTGAATATAAAGGCATGTTAGTTTGTGAATCTGTTGTCCTATTTTTCTATCCCGAGATGATTACTGTCAGGGGATTTATTTTCGCTTCTGTATGTGCAATAAAATAAAAAGGGTCGGCGACTAATCCTGGGAAGTCGCAAAATATTATCAATCAGAGAAGGATGGGCACACGCTCGGAGTTCGGGGCGTGACGACATCACAAACTCTCCCACTTAAATAATTGGCATCCTCATTAGGGTTGAGTTGTATCACCTGGTGATACCCCCTCTATTTGATGTTCAGTCCAGCCATTTGTTGCATCTTGTCTGAGCACTCACACACAAGCAATCACTCCCTATCTTTCTCGGATCAAAATATGGGTGTAGTTTGTCCACGACCAAGCCTTTATTAGAGATGGTCCAGCTCTGATACTATCTGTAAAAGCTTAGCTCATTCCACATGAGCCAACTAATCTAAGCAAAACACAAAAGGTAGTGGCCATTCAGGGGTGAGTGCTAATTTATAAATCAAAGAAGATGACATCTTTCAACCAATGTATGGGCTCTTGATTAAATATAGAAATGAGAGAGATGTCATGAGGACCAAGTTGACGCTAGCAAAATGTAAACAATGCCATACAATCTAAGCGAGCATTACACGATTCAAGTTCATCTAATTCCAACCAAGCAAGTGCTGGGAAAAATAAACAAGTGCTAAGAAGAAAATTTTCTTTCAAATAAAACCAAGGCCTACACTACTATCTTGACCAAGCCTAGTTGAGGAAGGGCGCGAAAAACAACTTATCAATTTAACGAGACATTTATTGGCTAATGTTGGTACTCATTTTTACCACATACTTTTCTAGATAAGTTTGACATTGAATGTCGGTACACCCTTTTAGTCAGAGAAGTGTAATTTAGTGAAGCCAGCTTTGACTACATTTTGATTAGAGCCATTAATATTTAGAATTAGCGCATCCAGAATATCAATTGCTTCCTCGTACAGGAAATTTCACAAATTGATAAGAAGTAAATGCATGGGGCTAAGGACTTAGATCTACCCGTGAAAACAATGCTAGAAGTTATTAGAAAGTCCAACCTAAAATCTTAAGTTGGTAATTAGAATGGATCACAAGAAGAGACCCAATGTGAGCTTGGTTAAGGATTCAGAAATGAACAGATGATCCTTTGTAAGGATCAACAAGGTCCAAAATACATTTGGTACAATAGGGATCCTCAACAACCATGGCTGGATTCAGAATCTGTACTTCATCAGAATTGTCTTGAGTTTGAAAGATCAAATGGGGGTTTAGAATAATGCTCTTTGCTCCTATGTTATCGAGATATGTTTCCCATACAAACCCATTCAACATTTCTGTATGATCAAGCATAATGTACACTATTATCCATGGAAGAGATTTATTAATTCATCTATAATTTAAGATAAACACACCAGTTTACCACTGAAAAATAATTAACCCTAACTTGCTGCCATATTAAGGCTTTGAAGAAGGGTTCTCCATGACATGTTTGGGATGTCTAGGAGATTTAGCCCTAAAGTTTTTCACCAGCGGCTTCATCTTCTCCGCCGCCTTTATTATTCCAAGGAACATGAGCCTGTAAACGACCACCATGCCAAGCAGGATAGCAAGATCCACCCATTTAGAGTAACCCATCTCCACTTGCCAATAGTTTCTCAAGATTTCTTCACCACTGATAGTTGGCAACCCTCCCATCTGGTTGGGAAATATTAACCCTTCAAACTCATTCTTGAAGAAACCTTGGTTGGCATACTTATGGAAGGAGATGTAATACATGGGATATCTCCAAAATGGCTTGGGGAGATCATCTGGCAACCTGAAAAACCCTCCATTTAGCATCATCACACCTTGAATTCCGGCACCGGTTATGATCCCCATGAGGAAGTCGGGGACTACACTTGCAACGATCATCATTAGGCTCTCGACTAGCAACATGCACGCGAAGAGGACCAAAGCGAAGTACACAAAGTGCTCGAAACTCTTTTGGAGGCCAACCAAGTAATAAGCTATGGCTCCTGGGATAAGAGAGATGATTAGCAGATAAGGGATGGACGAAAATGTATTGCCTATCACGAAAGCGGCTACACCATAATGCCCATTCAATCTCTCTCGCCCAAAGACCTGGTAGAATGAAAATGTAGGATTCTCATGACTTCGGTACAATGAAAAGCAATCGAAGCATCAACATAAAAGAAAGGAAAAAAAGGGGGATTAAGAGAAATACCTTCATGTCCTCAACAAAGGAGGGGAATCCGCCGATTGCCATAAAAGTAAGAAATGCCGCAACGAACATTAGCATAGAACCTCTTGCCTGAAAATTCGTTAAAATTATGAAACTTGGTCAATGCAATGTGCAATAACTTTAAATCTCATTCTTCATTGATTTGGTCACTAGATTATTTAGAACATACCATCATGCTAGAGAGCTTACCTGAATTGAGCCGTAGGTGAGTCCAATGTCGTAGAAGATAGTCCCAACACAGAGACACAATGCAATGTAGATTGCTAAACGAAGCCAGTAATACCCCAAGTCACGATACATGTTCACGAACGATCGCTTGGTTAGAACGAGGCTCTGGGTTAGGAAGCTTGCTTGACTCCCATTTCTTTCCAAATTTCCTCCAACGTTCTAATGGAAACACACAATTTATCAGAAACTCTCAGATTCTTATATTTTATAAGTTTCCAATCCACATAATATCGAAATTGCATACATTTCCGGATATCTTGGACACTTGCTGCTGAACTTGGTGACACATCAGAGATGACAAATAAGATTTGACCAGAGTGTCAATGGCCTCTTCGGCATCCATGCCATTGCTTCCTTGTTCGATGTCCTGACAAGAAATTTTTGTTTCATTAGGTCCATGAAATTTCCTTTATTTCTTGAAATTATAGTCGAACAAATCAAGTTTCAGTTGCATGGCTTACTGCGTCAAAGTCCTTGTTAATCGTCCTGAGGTAGTGATCAGACGGATTTCTAAGAGTTGGACATGGGAAACCATTTGATGCAAAAAACTGCAAAAAGTAAATAAGGAAAAAAAAAAGATAGTCAGGTAAATGTTCGTTGCTTGCTACAAGCAAAAATTCATAACCTAGTAGTCCAGCATCACAAGCACCTGTTCTGCCTCTGATCTAAGGCCAAAAAAGACTGTTTTCCCAGAAGAAAGAAGGCAGAGATTGTGGAAAAGCTCAAAGACTTCACTGCTAGGCTGATGAATCGAGGCAATCACCGTCCTCTGGTCATGACTGGCTAGCTTGGCAATGCGGTTCATCACATGGTATGACGCAGCGCTGTCGAGCCCGCTGGTTGGCTCGTCAAGGAAGAGGAGCATTGGGCGCGTCAGGATCTCGATGCAAATGCTCACTCTCCTTTTTTGACCACCACTGAGGCCTTTGGCGCTACCCCCACCTATCCTAGTATCTCTCGCATCTTGCAGTCCCATCTCTCTAATCGTTGCCTCAGCTCGCTCCTTCTTCTCCGAATTCGACATGGATTCTGGCAATTGGAGCTGAGCGGAGTAGTACACGGCTTCTCTCACCGTTAAAGTTGTTATCAGTGTGTCATCCTGAGTGACATAAGCCTATAACAAAACCAAAACGAAAAATAAATAAAGTGAAAATTTACTACGAAGAACGATTGGTATAAACTACGATTTGGCTAGGAAAAATCTGCACATTGAAATTCAACTCAGCGCCACATCTATCAGCTAGGCTTACCGAAGTTCCGAAAGAAAGTGGTTGTTTGCGACCATTAATTAAGATCTCTCCTGTCTGTTGAGTGCTTGAACTTAGTCTCCCTGCAAAAAGTTGCTTCTTAAGAAAAAGGAAAGGGTAGAAACCGAGGAGTAAAAATTAAAAAAATAATAATAATAAATGTTATTTAAAGGTTACTGATATGTTAGTTACTTCGTCGATTGTTCTCCTCGAAAACAAATTAATCTACTTCTAAATGATTAACTGCTTGAATGTGAGGTAAAAAAGCAAATTCGATTAAATCTATTCAGCTGCAGCACAGTTGAATCTGCAGCAGCAATCCAAGAGGGCATACTAAAAATGAAACGTAAGTTCCCACTCATGACCCTTATAACAAGCTACACTAAGGAAGAAGTGTAGAACAATTAGCTCAAAAAGATCCCCGTTGTATAACCATTCATCAACAGACGCCTCTCCCCATATTGGGTAGACAAATCGTGACTAGAAAGGTTATAACGGCAAAAGCCATTGGAATTTTTCATTTTGTACATTAGAAGAATCCATTTTACGACATGTGTTCACTAGGAAATCCATGTCATTTCATTGACATTCAATATTGATCGCTGGGACGTGCGAATAGCTAGGACCATTGCCACTCGTGGGGACTAATCCGATGTCATGGACGTCCAACCTCGACAACATATAAACAAGAAAAAGCTTTTAAAAGGGTACAGACACCATATCATTTGTTGACTCCATTAGAGATAATTAGGATAATTCTCTAGGATATTTTCCTATATTTCAGATAATTAGAATAATTATATTGGTTTTTAGTATCTCTTTTTATTGGTTTTCTATAACTTTCAAGGTTGTGAGATATCTCTTTTGATTGTGCCTATCTTGATTAGAATATGTTAATTTTAATAGTTTCTCATAAAGCCTATAAATAGGCTGATATACTTCACATTAACATATATTGAATTACACATAAATTCCTCAAATCAATCTTTCGCATTATTATTCTCAACTTGGTATTAGAGCCAAGATTGACAACAAGTTTCGACCCAATAGTCACATGAGAGAGTTCACCTCCAACCTAAGCCCGATGTGTGAGAGGGATATTATTGAGGTTATCCCACATCGGTTATGGAAAAAATCTGGTGGTCAATTTATAAGTACGAGGGATTACCTTACCTCTGGCACTAGCTTTTTAGGTGATGAAGGCCCAAGACTAACTTTTCTCCACGTTAACATTGGTCTTTTGTATCTCTTTCTGGGTAGTTTTGTGTATCTTTCGAGAATGTGCAATCTCTCTTCTTTGTACATATTTTGATTGATATATGTTACATTTAATAATATATCATAAAACCTATAAATAAGCTAATGTACTCCCCAATAACATATATCGAATTATACTAAAATTTCTTAAATCTGTCTTAACTATCTCCTCCATGAGAGAGACGGTGGGACAAGATTCATTGACTTTTCCTTTGTTCTTTTTAGGGACTATGAAATATTTGCGTTCTGCTTTCATTTATTTATTGTTCGTTCGTTTGTTTTCTAACCCAAGATGTCCTTCGTCTTAATTTATCATGAAAAATTAATATAATTCAAAGGACTGATCTGTATTTTATAAGGTGAAAGAGCGTGACGTGTGGACAATTTACGAACAAGATCTACACTTGTAGATAGAAATGGCTACTTACCAGTCAATTTAGTTGGAATTTTCTCATAGAATCTTGGAAGTTAGATCTCATTCTGAGTTTCTTTACTTTTGGCATATTAAAACATGAAAAGGACATTATTAATCACCTACCCATCTATATAGAAAGAGAGATTTATTCGAAACTGTACCTCCAAGGGCATCGAGGAGAGTTGACTTGCCACTGCCCGAAGGACCCATGACGGCCAGCATCCGGCCCGGCTCGGCATAACCGGTCAGCCCCTGCAATATGGGATGTGTCCCGTACCTCCGGTCCAGCACCGTCACCCACAAGTCCTTCCATGTCAAGACCATCCCGTTCCCGTTCTCGTGTGCTCCTGTAGCCTGGTCAGGTCGAGATCCTTGGCCTCCGCCATGGACTTCCCATGGGGGCACTTCGTGGTCACGGGCATCTCGAGAATCGGCTTCACCAATACTGAATGGAAAGATGACGTCGTGGCTTCGGGCGGACACACCATCATCCTCTTCTTCGTGAACGTTGTCGGCTTTCTCGGGAGGCAGCAATGAGATTGTCTGAGGCGGGCTCGGACTCCACCTGGGAACATTGATGGGAGAAGGAGACTCCATTGAAAGGAGGAAAATTCGTTGCCGCCGCCGCCCCTTTCTTCTCTATCTCTTTTCCTAGAGCTGTTGGATCGAGGATTAAGAAGATGGCGATTTCGTTGTGCTATTTATAGGGAGCTAAGAATTCGAACGTGGGTTTTGAAACGATTCAAAGAAAGGGGGTAGATGGTGGATGGAAAGCAGTGTGAACGGTGATGGGAATACTACTTTATGCTCTAGCGCTCCTTTTTGGACTTAACCACTTTATGACCATTGAATAGCCCCCAAACAAAATGGTGAATTGGGAATAGTACCTTCCTCCTAGATTTAGCGATTTTCTAAACGCGTACGAACATCTTTTTTATTTTTTTAATAGCTATTGCATTAGTCAGCACCAGTTGGCAACTGACTAATCTACAATAGTTGTGACGGTCCTTCCATCCCAACCACGGCGAGTCCGTTGAATTAATACTACCAACTTAAATATAATTTGACCATGTAATTAAATAACATCCGTGGCGAGCCTAGTAGCTCAATACTTAATATCATATCGATGTCAACAATATGTACTGCACTCTGAGAACTAATAGAACTGAGGAATGGGTGAATTGATATAATCTATGTAACCTATAGAAAGATTCTTCCATAATTTTATTATCTTTGACATCACTTATGGGTTTGATCAAAAAGATCCCATAACTTATTGATAGTACCTTCCACCTATTTTTAGCGGTTTTCTAAACACGTACAAACATGTAATTTTTTTTTTTAATAGCTATTGCATTATTCAGCACCAATTAGCGATCGACTAATCTGCAATAATTGTGACAGTCCTCCCATCCCAACCACGGCAAGTCCGTCAAATTAATACCACCAACTTAAATATTATCGGAGCATGTAACTAAATAACATCCGTGGCGAGCCTAATAGATCAATACTATATATTACATTGACGTCGCAATATGACTACATTCTGAGAATTGATTGAACTAACGAATAGATGAATTGATATAATCTAACTATGTAAGGTATAGAAAGATTCTTCCAGTATTTAATTATCTTTGACATTGCTAATGGGTTTGACCAAAAAGATCACATCCTCATCCTTGGATGCACGTGTCCATGCTTACCATCCTACATCTTTTAAGAAATGGTCTCACCATCAATCACAATTATGTATCACGAATCTATGTGTTGACCTATGGTTAGTTGGTTAAGTGCCAGAAAAATTGTCCAAAAAGTCTCAAATCTATTACATGTTTGTCAATTCAGTCATAAATCTTTCAATCTAACCAACCGAATCCTAAAAAGGACGGGGAATCCTCAATCAACTCTCTTGCTTTCGGTGGAGTTTTCTCTCTATCCCCTTGGGTGATAGTTTCCCTTGCAACAACCCTAAATTTGCTCGCTACATCTTGATTTTCCATGGATCCCCAATGCTTCTCACTCGGATTAGACCCATCATTGCCCCCTCCATCTACCTGACTTCCCCCGATGGTTTGGGATGTCACCTCACAAACACAGCACCAGAGAAAATGAGTGCAACTTGGTTAAACATCCTTTCTCGGGTGATCTCCACACTCAATAGCTAAATCCTTCTTCTCAAACAAGACCTACAAAAACAATTTGATGCAGATTATATATACTGCTTGCCTAGAAAGCTCTCAACCTAGCTAGGGCTCCCTTCACTCCTAAACTCAGAATCTTACCAGTATTCCCACTTGACAGCTACATCTTCATGGGATTTTCATTCATCCTTTCAACCATAAGATGGAGAGCACACAGGATAATTAGCTCAAAGTAATGGCACTTTGCAAGAGTATGGGTAATTTGTGGTCAAAGGAGGATGTAACCAAGCTGGTCAATGAATTGCCTGAACCAGAAAAACGGGAATGTGAACTTATTCTATACAGTTTACTTTTCTCAAAACCGAATGTCAACTTTCAAGCCTTTTTTAGCACTAAGAAGAAAGCGTGGCGTGGAAGACAGATTTGGTAAAATGTGAAATGATCGAACCTAGGTACTATCTCTTTGTTTTCCCCTCTGTAGAGGAGAAGAAACGTGTGCTGGACTCTAGGCCTTGGTCCTTTACTAGTAATCTCCTTGTTTTACAGAAGGGGGACCCTAACGTCCCCAAACATTGTTACGAATTTAAGCATTATGCTTTCTGGGTACATTTGCTGGGTATTCCACGTACTTGGGTTACGGAAAAGGCCTTGCGAAACATTGCCTCAAAGCTAGGCAAAGTAGAGGAGGTTAAAATAGAAGCAAGGAATAATAGCTCATGCAAAAATGGGAGAGTTAAAGTACTACTGAACTTAGAAAACTCGCTGAAGACAGGAACTATTATTGAGTTGGGAGATAGGAAATGGTGGATTCATTTCAAATATGAGCAACTACCTCATTTTTGTTACTCTTGCGGCTGCATTGGGCACTATGCAAATTTTTGTCCAAAATATCCATACGAAGACACAGGATTGGCCCAAGATAAACCTAGTAGATATGGTTCTTGGCTAAAGGCGAAGGTGAAAGAACACAACATGTGTTGGAGGACTTTTTATGGGAAAATAGACCTAAGCCTTGAAGAAGAGGAAGTCACACCAAAAACACCTATCCTTGCTGAAGAAATGGACTCGCAAAAGGAAAAGACAGAGCTAAATAAGGCACTAATTATCTACAATTCAGTAGCTGTGGAGCAAATATATGATGCACAAATATCAGAATACATAGCCATGCATAAGGGGAAAAGAGCACAACAAACTTAGTTACTATATTTTCCCTCCACAAAATGCTATAGAAGCAAAGGGTCATCAAAGAAAGGCAAAATTGGACAGAAAACTCAGCATCCAAAAAACAGAAACAGTTTACACCATATGAGAAGCGAGGGCAACCAAGGATCTTAATTGATGAGAGAATTTACTAGATACCCCTGTCCAGGTGTGGGAAGGGGTCAACGAATGGGCTTTGGTAGCTAGCCCAAATAAACCACCAGGGTATAAAGGTATTAATTTGGAACCGTCAAGGGTTGGGCAACCCCTTGATAGTCCAACATCTTCGAGTCTTAATGGCTTGAGAGAGGCCCAACTTGGTCTTTCTAATGGAGACCAAGAATAAAGAAACTGTCGTGGAACGAGTTAAAAACAAACTTCAGTTCGGAAAAAGCATCAATTCATAATCCAATCGAGATTGGGGGTGGATTGGCACTCTTGCGAGACAAGGAGATTATTGTTAGAGTGGATACCAGCACTAATGAACTCTTAGATCCTGTATGTAAAGATATAACTAGTGGAGTGACGATGAGGATTTCATTCCTCCATGCATCTACAAATTACCAAGAGCGATTACAACTATGACAAGCAGTACATCCGATTCATATCTCAAATAGTCTTCCATAGTTGTGCATTGGAGATTTCAATGAGGTCTTATATCAATATGAAGGTTGGAAAACGGGAAGTGGACAGGTATAGAATGATGGCTTTCAAGGATTTTATAAACTCATGTTCATTGATGGACATAAAGAGTAAGGGGTGTGCTTACACATGGTCAAACAAGAGGGAAGGGGCTGAAGTTGTTTTTGCTGAAGTTGTGAAAAAAAGGCTGGACAAAGCTATTTGTAGTCCCGAGTGGAGAGTTATATTCTCAATTGTGGAAGCGTACGCGTTACTTGCTATTGGATCGGACCATAGTCCGATTCTCTTAACTTAGAGATAGTAAGGGTTAAAAGAACAAAGAATTTCAGATTTGAGGCATTTTGGATAGAAAATCCAGATTTCAAATAAGCAGTCAAAAAAGCTTGGAGAAATAACGAAGACAACCTACAAGATATGGCAAGCAAAACGAGGAAAGTAGCTATTGAACTGAGGAGCTGGAGCCGAGAAAAATTCAAAAATGCTTTATGTCAAATCCAATTACTTGGGAAAGTACTTACTGAGATGATGAACAGGTCTGTGGGGACTCCAAACCAAGAAGAATATTACAGAATCATTGAGCAAATCGAGGGCCTGTGGAGACAAGAAAAAATGTATTGGGGCATGAGATCTAGAATTAATTGGATTAAATGGGAAGACAAAAATACAAAATATTTCCATGCAACGACAATACAAAGAAGACAATGCAATAAAATCTCTATGCTACAAATAGATGATCATAATTGGAGCAAAGACCCTTCCATCATCGGCCAACATATAACGGGCTTCTACAAATCTCTCTATACCACAATGGGAAGTAGAGAATATCAACCCGTTTTAGACTAGTGCCCACAAATGATCACAAATGCAATGAACGAGTCACTAAAGGAAAATGTCACAAGAGAAGAAGTGGAAGTCGCAGTCTTCCAATTGGGTGCTACAAAGGCTCCGAGACCGAATGGACTTAATGGATTATTTTATCAAAATTCTTGGGTAGAAATTCAGGACGACATATTCAGAATGGTGGACAGCTTCTTCTGCCAAGGTACATTCAACCCTAAAATAAATAGAACCCATATAACTCTCATTCCAAAAGTCTCAATCCTTGAAAACATCTCTCAATATAGGCTTATCAGCTTGTGTAATTTCAATTATAAAATCATTGCAAAGGTGATGGCCAATAGACTGAAGCCATGGCTCCTAGAAATTATATCTCTCCTGAACAAAGTGCGTTTGTTTTGGGGGGGGGCAGGGGGGCGTCGAATACAAGATAATATTTTTGTAGTTCAAGAGATCCTATATCAGCTGAGAGTAAGAAAAAGTAAGCGAAACGGTTCTCAAACTTGATATGTAGAAAGCTTATGACAGGGTAGAATGGGATTTCATATGTGATTGCATGCTACAAATGGGTTTCTGTGACAAATTGGTGTCTTTGGTTAAACAATATATATCCTCGGTGTCTTTTAGCGTCAAAGTGAATAGGGAGCCGGGTAATTACTTCAAGCCGACTAGAGAGATCAGACAAGGAGACTCCCTATCTCCCTATCTTTTCATTATTATGGCTAACGCTTTATCCTCCTTGATACTAAAAGCTTTATAAGCCAGCAACTTAAAGGGCATTAAATTGAATCAATATTGTCCTACACTATCACATCTCTTATTCATGGATGATGCTTTTTTCTTCCTAAATGGTACTATCACTTAGGCTCAAAACTCAGCAAATATCTTGTATCAGTATTGCTTTGCATCTGGACAAGCCATCAATCTCAACAAGTCGGCATTTTCTTTGGGAAAAACTATCCCTCAAAACCTAAAACAGAATATAGCAGCAGAATTGAGAGTGCCAATCATGGAGAAAATAGGGAAATATCTGGGTGTTCCTTCAAACTAGGGACTAAGAAAGAAGCAAATGTTTTCCTAGGTTCTTGCAAACGTTGATAGTAAATTATAATGATGGAAATAGAAGCTAATGTCGAAGGCGGGCAAAGAGATTTTGATTAAAACGGTAGTACAAGCATTACCTTAGTTTGTCATATCTATTTTCAAACTCCCCATATTGATTTGTAGAGCTATTGAAAAGAAAGTTTCTTCGTTCTAGTGGAAGCAAGATGCCACTAGAAAGGGGACACATTGGAAAAAAAAAATGGGAAACAAGTTTGGAGGTTCACTCAAGACTTATATCTATATGGAGCAAACTGTTTAAAGGGATCTACTTTCCTAGAGGGGAGTTGTGTACAGCAAACAAGGGTTCCTGACCCTCTTGGGGTTGGCAAAGCTGACCACTAGGGAGAGATACAATTGAGCCAGAGAGTAAATGGGAGGTGGGCAATGGTAACAAGATTAGAATCAAAGAGAATAGATGGCTACTTTCAGGCAAAATTGGAGGTCCGGCAAATCAATAGGAACCCCACTTGGTAGCTGAAGTAATGAATGATAATGAAGGAGGATGGAATGTTCCTTTCCAGCAAGAGTTTTTGGAAAAGAGAAATGTCAAAGAAATATTAGCAACTCCACTAAGCCACTCACTCGGACTAGACAAGCTCATATGGACAGCCAACAACTCAAGCTCATACACAACAAAAAGTGGATATAACAAGCTTCGTGACTTAGACAAAAGCCAAACGGTAAACCAGCCATCTACATCCTACCAGTCACCAAAAAAACTTTTGCCACGCCCTGATCCTTGGGCATGCACACATCCTTCTACTTGGCCGATTTTAGAATGTGATATCACAGGACTAAGTATCACCGACCCCTTTCATTATTAATAGCACATGCGGAAGCAATTATAAATCCCCAGACAATAAGACGATGGGATAGAAAAGTAGGGCCATATTTTTCATACTGAAAATTCACAACCACACATTTTTACAAACATCTCATAGTATTCTACAATACTATATACATAAGTTTGATCTAACATCTATTCACATGCAGACAAGGTCTGACAAGACAGGATGGGATCTCAGTCTTCATCCGGGTCATACTTAGGATCATCCCGATCCTCTTCTGACTCTTCTTCACTAAGCTCACATCCTTCAAGCTCTTCGTCTTTTTCCGGCTCATCGTCCTCTTCTAGTTCCTCCTCCACAGGCTCATCTATGAGCCTAAAATGATATCCCACAACCAGGATGAGACTACGTCTTAGCAAGTTCTATCCCACTAAGACTTGATTAGGAAACCAATACGCTATCCAGGCTGCCTATGCACGCACAGGTCAGAAGACTTACCTTGACCTCAGATTCCATTTGCATATTAGCACAGTTCATTAGGCATCCAAGCAGTCACATCACAGATCGATATCTCGATCAATCGACCTAGTCGATTACATTTCAATCGGACCATTCATTGGTCATTTCAATCAATATTGTCCATTCTCTAAAATAACCCATCAGGTTACCAAGCCAATATATTATACGATTCATTCTCCAAGATGACACACTAAGTCACCAAATCACTATAACATACTATTCACTCTCCAAGATAACCCATTGAATTACCGAGCTAGTATATTATAATATTCATTCTCCGAGATGACATATAGAGTCACCGAGTATATTCATCATAATGTACATTCTCCGAGATGACATGTTGAGTCACCGAGCCGTTATGGCATGTCGTCCATTCTCCAAGATGATCAATAGAATCACCGAGCCGACATTTAATACCGTCCATTCTCCAAGATAACCTATAGGGTCATCGAACCGATATACAAGCAATTCTTTCTCAAAATAACATGAGAGTCATCGAGCTATAATAGTATAACGTCCATTCTCCATATGACATACGAATCATCGAGCCGTTATAGTATTTTTTTTTTTGTTCCGAAGACACAATCAATTTTACCTTTTTCATCAGATTTGAGAAAAATACACGTGTATGGGCACACGGTCGGCCTTAGCCAAAATATAATACTTTTCCTTTTCATAACTTCCACATTTTCTGTTCTTTTGGCATTATCAACCGATGCCCGGTTATTTTTCAATTAATAACCAAAGATTATTCAATTAAAGAATAATTCTCAATTTCACAAATAATTCAATTCAACACAAAATAAAGCTCAATTAAATAAACAGACTGCACCACGAAAATCAGCATAAAATTCCGGCCGTCGGCTATCCCAACCTAATTTTCGATAATTAAATAATTAATTAATTAATTTCGAAAATTAATAATTAAATACTAAAAATCCAATTTAGGCCCGTAATGCCTAATTGAAGCCCGATAAGGGTCGAGAAAAATCCCGAGATGCATTCAATAAATAGAATAAGCAGTTCTCTAGCTAAGTACACTAATCACTTAGCTAATATGCAATGCAATTAACTAATAATCACTAATCCATTCTAATCTAACCACCTAATTGCACTTAATTAAATCTAATCAACCCTTAAACATCATTAGTCTACTAAGCAAGGATTAGTGAGATTACTCACTTGAACAAAGCGAAGACCGAATCACCGCAACGGCGACGCGACAGCAGCCAAAATCCAAACTTTCGGCGGCATTGGTGGACGCTCGGGCCGGGCTTACAAGCCTTGCAGACCCACTAGAAAAAGCTAGGCTTGGGCTGAACTTGGGCCGACTTGCTTCGCAGGCTTGGGCTCGGAAATGGGCTTGTTGAACCTGTGGGCTAAACCTTGAAGATGGGCTGAAACTTGGGCTTCGAATGAGCCCGATCCAAAACTGAAGTTGGGCTGAACAAATGCGAGCTGGGCTTGCTTGAAGATGGGCTTGGGCTCCTTTGCGGGCCTCAATACTGAGCTGAATTTGGCTGAATTCTTGGGCCGAATCCCAATGGGCTGAACCACGGGCTTGGCTTGCGGACTGTAGAGAGGAAACCAGCGACTTCAATGGTGAAGACGGGCCGATTGGAGCTCCGGCGAGGAATTGGCCAGCAACCAATGGCTCCCAGGGGTCAAGGGGGTCTTGTAGGTGGATGGGGAATGGCCAAAGGAATGGTCGGAATGGAAGAAAAACAGAGAAAATCGCGAAACAGTGTAGGCGGGCAGGGGACCGACGGACTAGCGACCGGCGGCTTGAGACGGCCGTACGGGACGGCCGGCGGCTCCATTCGGGACGAGGTTAGGCTTGTTGGAATGGTCTAGATTTCCTCATCACAGTGATATGTGGATCGTTTTCTGGTTCATTCGGGAAATCTACTTTTTACTCGGATCTTTGGTGAGAGGTTAGTTGGATCAGAAATCGGTGGTGGCGTAGGTGGAGGCGTGCGATGGCTGCAGCTCCTTCTGCTGATCTTCTTGCTTGCTTGAGGGTTTCGAAAATGAAGAGGAGAGGGTCTTGGACAATGGAAATGAGAGAGAGATGGAGAGGATAGAGACAAGGGAGAGAGAGAGAGAGAGAGAGAGAGAGAGAGAGGATAGGGAGAAGTGAGGGATGGAGGGCTCCACTTGCTTGATATTTCCACATCTTGCTTCACAAGATTCATCCTAAGCCAAGTATCATTCCTTGGCCTTCATTTGGCCACTAACACACTTCCCATGACTTCTCAATTGGTCCATTTGGCTAGGGTTATGGGGGAGCTACGAATTTTGGTTCAATCCCCCTCAATTGGCTTCAATTCTCTCTTGACTCAACCTCAAATGGCCTCAATAAAATAAATCAACGCCTCATTGATCACCATAGCATTTTTCCTCACCCATATATCCCATTTGCTTCCCAAATTTACAACCAAAATAAATCCCCAGCTTCAATTGCATAAAAAAAGATCCCGAACCGACTTTTTCCCAAAAAGTCTCGGTTGTCAGAAAAATCTTCTAAGACTGAGTCAACACTCCTAAAATTTATTGTGATATGACAAAATCTTCAATTTCTGAAATTGGACTTGAATTGGCGGTTAATTTTCATTCGGCGCATTTTTAGCGTGACCTAAACTACCGAGTAATTTTCAGAACTTTTTAAGGCAAATAACCTGTGATCGATTTTTTTCGAACCACTATGAACCCACTCAACTCGATGGCGACTCTTAATTGTCGTGAAAATCTCGAGAATTCAATTACGGACACAGGGCACCAAAATAACAGTAAAATCAAATTGATGTCAGTCAACAAGAATTTTCCAAATTAGTGGAGGCACCCACGATCGGCCACACATCTCAGTCGAACAGACCTATCTCTGATCTCAAATCGATTTTTAACTTTGCCGTAATGGCTTCTAAAGATAAGCACGGTCGAGAAGTTGATTCCTAGTCAAGTTCTCAAGTATATTTGCTTTAAAGTCTTTAATAGCTTCCCCAGCTAGCCTAGTTATCTTGAGAGTGATCGACTCTGAGAATAACCCTATAGACACGTTAATGAAATGCTCGATTTACTCAGTAGAAGATAGGGTTGAAAATCTGAGATGTCACAACTTTGGACTGAGATCTAGAAGCTAAAGACCTACCCCAAAATCAAATTCTTAATTTGGAGTGTGAGCAACAACACTTTACCTACAAAGGAGAATTTATACAAGAGGAAAATGCTACATGACCTTGAATGCCTCTTCAGCGGCCAAGCGCCCAAAACAACAAAACACATATTCATTTTGTGTCCCTGGACAAGTCAAATATGGGCGGATCAGAGGATAAAAGTATATCTATCACCTCAGATATACAATAGAATGGACAGATAGGTGTGGAAGAACCTTATCGCGCGAGATACCCAAGAAGCAAAAGCCATATTTGCGGATCTGGTTTGGCGAAGCTAGAAGGCACGGAACAACCACATCTTTCGAGCGAAAAAATCAAACCCAAGCTTAATGATTAAGGAAGCAATTTACACAACTCAGCTAGTGTGAAGTATGGAGATAGCAAACTCACCCGAAATCAAGAGAACAAACCTACAGAACCTGGCGAACAACTAAATTAGCCCGCTTCGACCCAGATGGGCTACAAACTGAGCATGGACGCGGCCTAGAATAGCTCAACTATGGAGGGTTTAGCTGCTGCCCTTTGCAAAACCAGAGATGGGGTGCTCACATGTGGGTTCATGCAGCAAAATTTCGCTCCCTCAACCTCAATCGCAGAAGCCCTAGCTATTTGGGATGCACTTTGGTGGGTTAAACAGCAGTAGGAAGCAAGAAAGGACGAAGTAAACCACAAAGTGCAGCTGTACTTTCCTTTGATCTACAAATCCTCTTATCAACGGATAGCTTATTAACAGTTAGATGCATTACGGGCTGGGATGAAATGCCATGGGCCTCTAGGTCCATCATTAAAGATTGCACTAACATTCTGAGCCAATTAAATGGAGTTTTTATCTGTTTTGAGTCAAGAGATTTTAATCAAGCGGCCGACTGGGTTGCTAAAACTCATCGGGCCGACTCTCTCTTGACGGATTGGGTTACACATCCCCCGCATCCCCTTTGGTTGATATTATGTTCGGATCTCAAACTTTTTTGTAATTCAGCATATTCAATTTAGTAATGAAAATCCAAGTTTTTTTTACCTAAAAAAAAGAAAAGAAAAAAAACCAATTGAATCCTAAACCTTCTCGTGTCTTACCAATTGAGTCTATATGACCAATTTTGGTTAGAAATCAATTATGTAGATGTCGACCGTCCTAGATGGCACGGCTAATGCTAATGTGGATAATTTTAATAATATTTCAAAATTTTATTAATTTTTATTAATTTTATTAATTTTATTAATTTTTTCTTTTCTTTGCCTTTTTTTTTTCTTTTTTTCTAACTCTAGGTTGGATCTCACCTAGTTTGTGCAAGGTCATTGTTGTCCTCACTACTGCCGGCCACAAGCGAGGTCGTCAACCCTCCCCCAAATTTAAACAAGGATTACCACCTGGCCCTTTGGCTAGCAAAGGCTGGGACACCCTCACATGTGGTCCATGAAGGTGTGAAGGCCCTTACCTTTGGCTAGCGAGGGCCGGTGATCTCCCAAACCTAGAGTTAGAAAAAAAATAATAAAATAATACAAAATTTTTGGAAAAAATATTAAATATTATTAAAATTTATTTTACATAAGCACTGTTATGCCATGTAAGACAGCTAGTGTCTATATTAGTGAATCTTGACCAAAATTGATTGAATTGACTTAATTAGTAAAATGTAAAAAAGTTTAAAACTCAATTGGTTTGTTACTCAAAACATAAATTAAGCAGGTTTCCCAAAGAATCCGCAATAGCCGGACTGAAATGATCAATTTTAAAACCAACGGTTCTAGAATCAATCGCTTTGGTTCTCAATTCCAATTTGTTGAAACCCAAGGCCACGAGGTTGGCTTCTAATTGTGGACGGTGAATCAACCTACTTTAGAATTGATGGACCCTAAGTCGTGCTAATCTCAGTCAAGATGAATCAGTAATCCATCTTTTATCGACCACAAGGCACGATGTAAAACTAGGTATTGGAAATTCTTTTATACGTGGAAGAATTTTATTCAACGTTGCCCACGTGGTAGACATTTCACTGAGAAAAGTAAATAAAGATGAAAGATTTTGAAAATATAAAA
Source organism: Eucalyptus virginea (assembly GCA_014182375.1). Lineage (NCBI taxonomy): Eukaryota > Viridiplantae > Streptophyta > Magnoliopsida > Myrtales > Myrtaceae > Eucalyptus > Eucalyptus virginea. The sequence continues at coordinate 9,206,273 of CM024522.1, forward strand.
CAGGTTTACTGTGTGAAGTTTCACTTTACTTATGTGATTTTCATGTCACGTAAATTTGTTATTCGACAACCATTCAACTGTTGACTTATAACATCTAGTCACTCTCAATTTGAAAAGATGGATAAGGATAAAATATATCGAAATACATATTTTATCAATTCATTTTGAAATTAAAATTAAAAAAAGAAGTCTATCATAATTATATCAATAATATACTACATGAATAAACATATGATTTATTCATTTAAGCTGACGTGAATAAAATAATATGAAACGAAAGCTTATTAAATATATGAATAAGTTTCACTTAATATTCATTAAGTTTTTTTCGTTACAACAATGTCAATTCCTCGAAAATAGAAAAATAAAAAAGTAACTCTCTCTCTCTCTCTCTCTCTCTCTCTCTCTCTCTCTCTCTCTGTCTCTCTCTCATCACTGCCTATCTGCTAAGACCTTTCTTAGCAGCTCCCTTGAGTTGTCACCATTGTGTTGTTGGATGGTTGCGAAATTCATGAAAACATGCATTTGTTCTTGTTGACTTATTGTGCACTCGTGCTCAATTTCAATGTTCACAAGCTTTCGATAATCTTGACCAAGAGGAAAAATTTCAAATAAAGGCTTGAAGTATATATATATATTTTTTAAAAGAGAGTTTAGAGTGAATTTTATTTCAAATAAGAATTCGAAGTAACCAGCTTTAATCTCAAATAAGGAGACGAGTTCACTAACCAGCCAAATCTTGACCAACCAGGTCAAGTAGCAACATCAAAAGCCATATTGTCTTAAACTTTCTACCTTGGCCCAATTGAAGAAGCTCCAAATTGATGCTAGGGTTCTTGGAGAAAAATTTTCATGCAATCTTAATATCATTGACATAGCTTCAATTCGGGGCTCCGTATGTTCCTTGATCATTCGGCTGACAAAGACCTTCACCCTAGGTAAGAGTTGCGAGCATCTATCCCAAATTTTACAAGGATTGAGACAACCAAGAAAAGTAGTCTAACCAATTGAGCATGCCCAACAGCTCATACCCTTCATGGACTAGCTTCTTCAATTCTTTCAATTCTCCATTCAAATGATCTAGTTCAAATCCGCGTCTGTGATTCGCTTTGGACAAAAGAAATGGGTGGTAAAGATTCTCGTCAACGCTTTGCACTAGTCAGTACATGGAGCAAACCTCATCTTCCATATGGGCTTCCTCAATTTGGGTCAAAACATAAAATTCCAAGTAAAATTGCTTTGATTTTACTACTAATTACTATTGGAATAAACTAGCCAACGAAAATTTGACCGGTTGGTGAGGTCCAGCCCTTATTAAAATTAAATTCGTCCACTCCAAACTTTTCAAAAAAATACCACCATAGGCCAATTCCCTCGTCTCTTTTTTTGTGTTTTTTTTCTTTTTGGGGTTTTGTTTCTTCTATTGTTCGCAGCCACTTTTTTATACGGAAGGAAAATAAAAAGGGAGGGAAAGTGAGTAGAGCAAAAGAAATTCAAATTATTTACGCGGAATGTCGATTTTACCCTTCATGGAAAGCTTGCACCATTTTCGACTTCGTCCTCCTTGTTCCTTCTTTCTTCCCCAAATTTCCCGAGCAAACATCGCCTCCGGCGGTCTGAAAAATCCGCCGGCGCTCTGCTTCTCTTCCTTCTCTCCGCCGGCGACCGCGCCTGCACGGCCCGATGATGTGATGGGGACCGGACTGCGGTTGCGAAGCTTGGCCTGAGCCACGTCCTCCTCCTACCCGCCACCCGGCGTACCGTCTCCACGCGTGAGTTCGCTTTCTCCAAATCGTTCTTGTGGCTTGAAGTTTCTCTAGACATCGACCGTGAAATCGGGAGAAATTCCCCTTTTTCGAAGTACCCTCGTGATCTTGGATAGAAATCTTGGGATATTTGGGGGGTGTTCGATTCGACGAAATCTGTCCCGGGTTTCGGTGGCTTGAAGTTTCTCTAAACATTGACTGTGACGTCGGAGAAATTCCCTTTTGAAGCTGATTTTAACATGACTCGTGATTTTGGATGGAAATCGAGGGGAATTTGGGGGGTTTGATTCGACGAGATCTGTCCCGGATCATAAAGATACTTGGGGATAGATACAGTACCGCGGTTCTTGCCTGCCAATTCCCCGGCATTCGATGTTCTGTTCCTAATGGCGCATCGAATTTACGTCTAGACTTTCTGCAGGGTGATAAAAGCGGGTGTATTAGGCGATTGCAAGAGCGCTTTTGTTAGTGTAGACTCACATTGTTAAATGGGTGTGTTTCTTCAGGTTCTGGCACCATTCAGTGGTGAGGTTCGTACACCACTCTATTGAACGGCTGCTTACAAGACCGTTTTGCTAGCGGCTAGTCCCATTTGCCCGTTGCGCCCGAGGGTGCGTGACGCAAACTGAAATCTCTAAATGCCAAGAAAGAGAGGGAAGCGAACTGTTAAACAACCCCCTTCACCGGCCGGTGGAGATGAGGAAAGGCCATTAGACAAAGCCCAGGACGATGCTTCGACGGACCCAGAAGGTACACGGATCATATCTTCAGCGGCATTGAATCTATTTATCGTGATCATTTTTGCTGTTGTATGCAGTTAATCCACTTGCAGTTTCTAGACCTTCAATTTGGATGGCCATTATCCTTCTATGATGTTAGAACTATTTGGGTTATATAGGTTCTTGAACTTTTGACGACTTCAATATGTGGTTAGTTAAGTTGCCCATAGTAAGACTAGATATATGTTAAGTGCTGGCTTAAGGATTCTCAATCCAAAGTACAGTGATCAATCGTAAATGTTTACATTTAGAGGTAAACTGCAACTGAGTTTTTTGCTAATATTTAGGGGAAACTTGGAAACTGTTTAAGCAACTATCCTGGCGGTTTTTCCTTGGCTAAGTGGATTTTCCATTAGAAGTTGAGATGGGTTGTCTTGAAATATTTTAGGTTGTGTAATTTTATTCTTGGGTCTTTCTTATGTTTTTTCACGTATAATGTCTACAGTGGAAAAAAGAGTTGCAGCAATCAGAGCTATTCGTGATGTACAGATTGAGCATTTGCTGACTGAGTTACATCTACTGCGCTCTTGTATGACCGAGGAACAGATGGGAAGTCCCGTGCTTCAGTTTTTCACTGAAAATCTTCCACATCTATCATTTGAGCTAGACAGAGAAGATGGGCAGTTCGAAGTCCATTGGGGAAATAAAGACGGAAAATTATGTCTGGACAACATTGATGGAAAAACTCTACATGCTTCACTTGTCCACCGAATGTCCATAGCTCATTCTGGAAACTCTGATGCAGTTCCATACTTTGGTGGCTTTGAGTTTTCCAGCAAAGGCGGTACATTTTGTTCTTAAAGCATGCATAACGTAGGAAAGATATTCAAAATCCAACTCCTATACTCAGTGAATCTACTTGATTGTTGCAGGGAAAGCAGGCCTTTTTAGTTCAGAAAATCTGCAAGTGAGCGACTTCGTATGTCTTTCAAAGCTTTCTTCGTCTAGCTTTTAGCCCTATTAGATGATGCGGCTTAAAGACAGGCACCCTTAAGAATATTTTGCCTCTTGCTGCTGCTGTCTTCTCCTTTTTTAATGGACAACCAACAGATACTCAAACCAGTCTGCAATGATTATTCCTTCTTTGATCTTGTTTTAGATAGAGACTGTTCCTGATATAGTAATTTCATCTTTCTAAAGATGAAATTTATGAGTTCTACCCTTTTACAAATACCAGTTCATTTAATGACGGTAGGGCGTCTATAGAACCTTGCACCTAACCTGATTTTGCTTCTACCTTCACTCATGAATTTCATGTTATATTTAAAAAATTGTTATAGGTTTTGGATGAGCCATCAGACTGTCAGATGCTCGGGCTGCCGGATACTCTTAGAACTCCTGGGGTTAGTTTCTGAATAACCATTTGGTACCCCCCCCAAAAAAAAAAAAAAAAAAAAAAACAAAAACCTTCTCTCTCTTCTCTTCTTGAATTTTGGCTATTTGAAAGAATTTGACGAATAACAGATTTAAGGTCCCGAAGTCATTGTCTTGGTAACTTAGACAAATCTATCATTTCAGCATGGAGATGGTTGAGAAAATATAATCCAAGATCTTTTTTCATTTAAGATGAATTTATTGTGATTGTCAAATAAGTGTGTATTGAACTAAACAGGAAGGACTTAAAAGTATAAGTCATAATTTATTTAGAACACAAATTATGGCCTGCCTAACTTTCAAGTGTTATGTTTTGACCCCAAAAAAAAAAAAACAATTTAGAGTGTTATGAACCCACCTTATTCTCAGTAAAAATTCATATCCTCAACCAATTTTGATAGAAAATGTTTTTAGTTTTAAGTTTCATGTAAAATCTATGTCAATATGCGGCTATGTAGATATTATCATTCATATCTGAGGCCAGTGAGCCTTTTCCAGTCCGAATTGTAACCTCAAATTTATTTTTTCATTTTAACGTAAAGTTTTCTGCCAAAAAAGTCTTGATGTAAAATTGAGATAGGCACTCTGCATCATTTTAGAAGTAAAGCATATAAACAACGTAGGAGGTATGATAGAAACTGTGGACCTTATTGGAACTTTTGAGGCTATGTATCAGAGCTTTGCTAGGCATTTTATATAACTGTGGTGACATGATTGCCCATTTAAAACCTATTAGTAAAAGATGTGCCAAGTTTCTATGTTCAGTCAAGACTTGTAAGAATGCGTACCTTTACATGTGCTTTTAAATGGTTTTTTTGCTGAAATTATTCAGCTAAATAGTGACATAGTGACATTAAAAGTAGTCAAATGTCCAGAACTACATGAGTGCTTTTTTCAGCACTAACGTAGTCATCAAATAATTAGTGCCCTCCACTACTTTGTGATAGAATTTCTTCTGCTCCATATGGTATGTAATTCTCTTTCACCTCGTTGCTTGCCCTCTGCAGCTGAGTAGCCAAAGGCTCTCCATAGGGATGACACCTAAAACCTTAAGGTTGCCTAAGCCTGGGGAGATGCTTCTATCTGTTCGTGGTTCTCCTCTTGGTGTCTACAAAGAAGAGAACATGGAAGTGATAAAGGGTATGATTGGATCCGTGTTAGAACTTTTTTTCATTAAGATGTAAAGGAATTTGTTTAATTGGAAGGGTCAAATGGACTAGCGGCAGATGGAGGGATATTGCTTTCTCAGAGTGGAAACTATCCTCTTTCTCTCTCTTAACCCGTGTTTCTTTCTTCAATTGCAGAATCTGATGAAGATTGACGAGATTTAAATCTGTCAGGCATCATGCTTCAGGAGTGGCAGCAAAATGTTGATTCAGTCTAATTGCCACTGCTATAATAGAGAAGCTTTTGCCATAATTAGTGAATCTGAGCTTGTATTGAAAATTGAATTGCTGCTGCTTATTCTCCTAACATTGGAAATAGGTGCTGGGCTACTGCACTGTCTCGTTTCTGGGGATGTATTCTTCTTTTTTATGTCAATGGGTCAAGTAGATTATTGAGCTTGTTCAGTCACATGCACCATCAAATGTTTCTTCTGCATAGCTAACTCAGGTTTGCTGATCCATTGCCTTTGCCTGTCAATCTCAAAAAATATTTTTCAAGCCTGACACATTAAGATTGCAGTTCTTTTTGCAGGGACAAAAACTTTTATGGCATGATTGGAAAATCCTGACTTCCAATCTAGCACATGAGCCCGGTTGTATGATGTGCTAGTAGTTCATGAATGCACTGTTTGCTAAATTGACTGGTTCAATGATGTACGATAAATTCCAATGTGGACATACATGATAAAGAATGGAATCAACTAGTTTACATTCTCTGTTTTTATTCCTTACCCATCACAACCTGCACGTACATGAAGATTGAAGACTAGATTCCCTACCAACAGTCCTAATCCTTCCACAACCAACCGACAAGTTCCTGATGGATCTTGCAGGTGGACAAGTTTGGAAGCCAAATCTGTTCTCTGGGTTCATGAATCGACTGATCAAGCAAATCATTACCAGTGACCCTGCCAGAGTATAACCCATGATTGCCAACCCAATGGTTTTGGCCAACACAATGTACATGCCCGAAGCAAAGGCTAGTACCATACCTAGAACTGCAATGTAAATACTGACTCCAGCAACATGCACATATCGCATTCCCATGGGCTCAAATTTGCCAGTTAGAGACAAATCGAACAGGAGGTAGATTGCAAGGACTGAGAAACAAAATGCTGTTGTGTTAAACACCACAAAGGCTTTGAAAGCTGCTAGTCTTGCGAAAGCTGCTAGTCTTGCGAAAGTTGCTGTCCCTTGGTCGGGTCCAATGTTGTTGTAGCCACCAGGCATTGTGAATGCTGCCGTGAAGGTGACAGTGGCAATAAACACTGCGGTGAGCAGATGGTTGTCATGCGCACATCCTTTTGATTTATCGAATTTCTCTGGGTAGACCATGCTCCCTGTGGTTATGGAAATGCTTGATCTTTCCTCACCATATTGCTTCTCAAGTCTCTTCACATGTTTAATAACCCGGTCTTGCATATCGTTGACACAAAACCATGCTTCCAACAAGTACTGAAGTTTTGCAGCTTTAAAGCCAACCTAAGTCCACAGAATAAATCAATCAATCAATTCTGGCTTTTCTTACATAGGTGGAGGCAATATTTGATCACAGCATACAAAAAGATCCCTGAAAGTAGACATATAAGATGTTCCTGACTAGTTGTTGACCATGTCAAGACCCATCTAATATCTTCCGTTCTTGAGATGAAACAGTTAAGTTGTAGAATTTGAAAGTTACTTACAGTGTAAGATCAGTTTAGCATTAAGGTCAACTCTGCACAATCGCTTAAACACCGTATGGTGTTGATGGGAAAGAAAAACCTACTCAGCACTGCATCTAAGGATAAACTCAAGGACGAAAAGTAAGCCTAATCTGGTTGTTGTCTGCGCATTCTTCATGACTGACCCTCACCTTATGCCGAAGGCTGAGGTTTCGCCTAAGACTACAATGTGGAAATTGACTATAAATAGTCAAGTGATAGGAGGGCTTGGAGAGATCTCTTAAAACCGTTATTAGAGAACAGCATATGGTATGCATTATGAATATTTCTTTCGATTAGGTCCCAGCTTTTGATGGACGTCAAGCATTTCTCACTCCTATTTTGAGCGGATAGGAAGTAAAATGCATATGATGAATCTATACATAAGTTAAATCAATGCGAGCTGCATCACCTTTCAAGAAAACGTACCTTTTCATGATCATCAAAAATGCCTAGGGCTGTCAAACGTTCCTTATTCATGGCTCTGATGTCGACTCTCTTATCAAATACCAGGATGTTCATCATGCTGTAATCTCGGCGAAGAGCAGCCAAATGGAGAGCGGTGTTTCCATCTTTATCACGTACATTTATAAGATCCTCCAGGTTCGGCATCTCCATTATGTGCTTGACGACCTTTATCTGCCCGCCTAATACTGCAGAGTGAAGAGCGGTTTGTCCTCTGTTGTTTATCGAGTCACAAGCATCAGGACAGAATGCAATCAGCTCGTCCAGTACATCGATATGGCCAAGAAGTGCTGCAATATGAAGAGCGGTGGCGCCATCCTTGGTTAACAGGTAAGCAGCGGAAACCTCATGCTGCAATAATATTCGAACTGCTTCGACTTTGCCAAAGTGAGCAGCATAATGAAGAGGAGTCCACCCAATGTCATCTCCTTCACTGATCATGTGTGGTCTCTTGTTCACGATCATTCTCAAGCAATCATGTCCTTCACACAGATCATAACCAAGAGAACCATCAAAAATCTATAAGACAGATTTCCTGTGCCTTCAGAATAACTTTCATGTTCAACTTGCAGCTTGATAAACTTTTTTCCTTCGAGTTAAGTACAGATTTAGTCCTTTTAAGTTTCAACATTTGTGTGGTTTAATCCTCCAATTTTATTTTGTTAAATTAAATTCTCTTAGCTTGTTTTACCTGTGCAATTTGGTCTTTTAAGTTCTATTTTTTTGCAATCAAGTCCTCTAACTCTCTGGACTTGTCCAATCAAATCCTTCAGTCCAACACTATAACTAAACCGTCAAATTAGTTAACGACGTAGCGTTGCTTATGTGATGGAAATGACACAGTGATGTTAATTTGCTATCAAATGAGTAGAAAACAAACGGGAAAAACAAAAACTAAATCATAATTCGACGGTATTAGTCAGCGTTCGTAAACAAAACACTTCTTTGCACAAATCAAGAAAGTCAGAAGATTTGATCGCACAAAACAGAATTTAGAAGACCAAATTGCACTGATGATAAAATTTAAAGGCCTCATTAATTTATTTGCACATGGCATTGCTGATATATCTAATGCGAAAATCAAACTACACAACTTGCTCTCGTCCTACCAAATGCAGACATTTCAGAATCACAGAGCAGCAGTTCCCTCTATTTATTCAGCAGGGCAAGTGATGTGCTCCGGCAAGGCCAGAGCCGGCGGCCTAGGCATACTTCATGCCTGTCAAGACTTATAATAACGTGAATTAATAGAGCTTTAACACAAATTATACAGCTAACTTGAAAGTAGCACGAATAGGCCCTAGTTTAATAAAAGTATAGTGCCCTAAATGACGTGATTTGACAATTACACAATTACAGAACTTAATTATGATAGGCGAACACAGATCGTCGGCCTTACCGGTAGTACCTCGTTCACAATTCCAAAATTAGACAGGGACTTACAAGGATACCGTGTTGAATTAGTAAGAGTTCACAGAAAAGTTCAAGATGATTCCCAGGTGCTTTTGCATGATTAAGCAAGCCTTCGTGTTTACTGCATTAATGCCTTCACAACATGTTATCTAATCAGGTTGAAGAAAAGTACAGAACCCTTTGATTGGTTTGATGGTATGTCAAGTGAGGAACCCACGTCCGATAGCTAAGTCAGGTAAAACTGTGGTTTAGATGTCGAGCTCTTTTGGCCATGATGGCCTGCCGCTGTAGTTTCTGCATCCCACTTCTTTCTCTATAGAGATAAGCAGTTCCGAGTTTCAGACATTTGGAATCTAGAACTAATCCGTCAGAACAGGTTCCTGATTTTTGGAACTTAAAACCTACCATGTATACTCAAAAATCTGGAAACCCAATCATAGGTTCTAGGTCCACTCCAGAGTCTACCCATATTCCACCTATACTCTTAACTAAACAGATACAGTGAATCATTACATCTAATAATCATTATTTGCTACAATGCACTAATCACAACTCACATTTAGGCATACGAAAATTATGAAATATTAACAAAGTAAAAATCTCTTTGATATTGCCAGAAATGGAAGCTTAGCCTAGTAGTTTAAGTTTACATATGCAGTCATAGGTTCCAGGGTCTATCCATGTTCTACCTATACTCTTAATTAAACGATTACAATAAATCATCACCTCCAATAGCCATCATTTGCTATAATCCAATAATCACAACTCATATTTAAACATATGAAAATTATGAAATATTAACAAAAGGAAAAGTCTTAATTATTCATATTGCTAGAAATGGAATCTCAGACTAGTACTTTAAAATTATATATCCAATCATAGGTTCCAAGGTCTACCCATATTCCTCCTATATTCTTAATTGAATAATTACAATAAATTTCCACCTCCAATGACCATAATTTGCTACAATCTACTAATCACAACTCATATTTAGACTTACGAAGATTATGGAATTTTAACAAAATAAAAGCCTCAATCATGGATATCGTCGGAAATAGAAACTCGGACTAGTAGTTTCAGATTACACGCTCGTCATTAGACGGGATCGAATGTAGCAAAATTGCATGAAGACATATAACAAGAAAAACACAAAAACCTGTCAATTTAGAACCTGCCAGTTGGAACAAGTTTCCAATTTTTGAAACTTAAAACCTACCCTATATATCTTAGAATTTGGAACTGTTCCAATTCTCACGTTCTTGATTCTATCCTACAACCGTGCTAACCCCTATTTCTCTCTCTCTCCATTCTTAAGCTCTTCAAACTTCATAGTTTTTTTTCTTCCTAATGTTACATCACCCTTATATGCAACTCCACCAATGAAAATTGAGGATTTCCCGCTTGCGCCGAGTGCACGTGAGCCCAATGCATAAAGGCAATCGGGATTATATGGATCTCGCCAAATCTAACAACTCGACATGCTCCCGGTTCACATGAACCCGGGGCATGCAATAATAAGGCTTGAAAATGACCGCCGAAAATTACCACTACTTCAAATAGAAGATTGGTCGGAGAGCATCTTAAAAGCAAAAGTAGTTTCTCCTGGGAGTACCCAATATTTTGCTAAAAAAGACGAGCATAAGGATGCTTCCTCGCAAGAAGGAAAACGTAGAGCGAGAAAGATCGTACGCAACTGAATTGTCAATCGCAGGAGACACAGGCGCGCATACCTTGCGATGTGTAGTAGATGGCTGCGTGCAACGCTGTCATGCCTTTGGGGCCTTTGCTAGAGGATGATGATGACGGCGACGGTGGTGGAGAAGCATCTAATATGAGTTCAGCAATATCGAAAAACCCCTGTGCAACTGCGAGATAGAGCGGGGACTCATCATCGCAGCTGGAGATGTCGCACAGTGTCGGATCGGCTTCAACCAGCAACTTCACCGCTAAGGAATGGCCGTTCCTCACTGCTTGGTGCAGCGTAGTTTCCTCGTCGGTGTTTGCCTTCCGAAGAAGATCGACCAGCCTACCTCCTTCGATGTCGCCATGCGGCGAACTTCTGAGATAGTCGATTACCACTCGGACTATGTCGTCGCACCCGACTCTTGCAGCAGTATGCAGCGGAGTGTGACCTTCGTAGTCCTCTTGCCAGAGGAGAGAGCCTCCTGAGGGGTGCTGATAGATGAGCTGCTCGACGAAACTCGCCTGCTTGTGTCGCGCCGCGATGTGGAGAACGTTGTTGCCCATCGGCGTTTTCTGGTTCAAGATGTAATCGGAGTGATTACTACCGGACAAGTTCATCAGTAAATCGAAGTCTCCTGAAATTGCAGCCTCATACATTTCGGGCCGCATCTCTCCCTCCCTCTCCCTCTACCTCTCCCGGAGACCAAATACGCCTTATCTTCTGTCCGAGTGGTTGAAGACATTGAGCGTAATCTAGGTGACCCACGAGAGAAACTTCGAAGCGTTTTCCATGAAACTCGGTGGTCAATGACTTCTGGGACGACCCAGTGGAGAACGACGGGACAGGCAACAAGCATTCAAGGTGAGATCACAGAAAGCTACCAATAGGTCCAAAACCATCTTGACTGAACGCGCACAAACACCGTTCGCCCTCAACATCTAAAGATCATTTTAAGTATCTTGTTCATGAGATTGAGGGCTATGAGTTAATCAATTTCATTCATTGAGAACCTTCTCCAAATTCTCCAATCACGATTAGGATTTTTTTTCTCCATTTATATTAATCCACAAATGAGGAAATATAGTTATATTGTTGATGTTAAGCCTCTAGTGTGTGATTAGAGAAGAATATTTCATGTATACTACTATTCTTAGTGATTAGTGGAAGTTCTTTGGTAGTCCGTAGTTTTTCCTGCATTAGGTTTCCACGTTAAATTCTTGTATTATTATTATCTTTGTCTTATTGTCATTCCGACATTATATATTGCTAGTTATTGCTAGAGTTAAGTCGATTTTGGTTGGTTTAGTTTTGGGATAAAAATTGATCTTGGATTGGGTTTACTTGCCCGGTTCTCCTAAAAAACAACAGTTTAGTTAGTGTCGGCCATTCTACATGACACATCGTCATATGCTATTTATAACAAATTGGCCAAAAGGATTACATTGAAATTTTAGGCAAAGATTTAGAATTAAATTGATAAAATAAAATAAAAATTACTAAATTGGCATAGTACTATTTCTTTCGAAAAGGTGTTGCACTTTCCTTCATTGACTACTCTTACTTTCTTTCGAGATGTGAATAAAAAAAAAGGATAATTGAGTGTATGAGCAAAATTGACTTTTCTTCGGATCATTCACGTTGAACGTGCATCCGACAAATGATGCAAACGGATCTAGAAGGGAAGGAAAGAAAAAGCAGAAAGAGGACGCCAAACATGGCATTGGACACATGGAATATAGGGAAAGTATTCAATGTAAAATATTTTAGATGATTGTCGACGACTCTAAAAATTTATAGCTATTAAATTAATAATATGTTCTGACCAAAAAAAAGATTAATGATACATGAATTCATATTCAAATATCCTAATACTTCCCCTCAAGCATAGACTGGACTTTTGCCTAAGATTAAGCATGAAATACATAGGACCAATATTAGCTTCTTCAAAAATTTAACAGAAAAAGACACAAAAAATCTCAAACTTTACCCAACTAACATATTTGCCCTAAACTATTTTTTGTGATGCAGAAAACCCCAACCTTTGCATGTTGTGACACATTTACCAAACTTTTTTTCATGACACCAAAAATATCAAACTTTTACCTGCGTGAAATATTTATCCCAAACTTTTTTTTTTTTTATGACACAAAAAACCCCAAACATTTTTCTGTGATACCAAAATTTTGGGGTAAATGTATTATACAGATATAAGTTTAGGGATTTTTAGCGTTACCAAAAAAAAAAAAAATTTGGGGGTATCACAAAATATTAAGTTTAAGGTATATGTGTCACATTATATAACTTTGGAATATATTTGTCACATGAGTACAAGTTTGGGGTTTTTTATGTTACAAAAAAAAATTTTAAATGGGATAAATGGACAAATTTAGGATTTTTGGTGGCTTTTACCCAAAGTTTAAACTATAAGAAAGTGTAGTTTATTATTTAAATAATTGAATAGAAAAACCAAAAGAATCAATTCAAGCTTCTCTCTTATAAAATTAATCATGACAAAAATAATAACATTGATATGTCGCTCCTTATTGTAATCGCCATAAACAAAACTGTTCCTAAAATAAGTAAGCTAGACAATCAAACATGAAACTTACCCTTAATTTAAATGCTGACTTGACAACAATTATAGAGGAGGATCTCCATTCTACACCAGACTCCATCAACAAGAAACTAACTCCAATGAGTTTTTTCGGAAGAGGAACCGAACCCCTGTAAAAAAGGGCCTCAAATGCGCATTTTTTAATTGACATCTCTTTGGTTGACTTTGCTAATCCTTTCTTAATCAACTTAAGGATAACTGTAAGGGTTCAAGACGAAAATTCGCACCTTGATTGGGAATATTGTCGGTTAAGTGACAATTTGAAATTTTTGGGATATAGGGATGAAGAAAATCGGAATAAGACAAAACAAATTTGAATGAATTTTGATAATTCGAAAAGGAAATTATTTTAACGATTATTACCTTTGGAGACAGGTCAGAATTTTGATACAATCTTTTATTGTTCCGATTTTATCATTGGCAAAAAGAACTTTACAATTTCATCCAATCTTTTTATGCACAACAAATTGTTGTCCTGAATATTTTAAACATGTCTAGGAATTATTATTTTTTTGTTGCAATGGGGTCCTTAATCTATTCAGGTTGGTCCTGTTATTAAATTAAGACAAAAATTACTGATATGGACCGACATCTAAGCATTCGTCAATGTTGATTTGATAAATTAGTGCTTACATGTAATTTTAGAGATTGACTAGATAAAATTAGAAAAAATTATTAAAAAGAAAAAATTAAAAAGAGAGGGAGGGAGGGAGACCATCACTCAGGTCACGGGACCCTAAATGATCCCTCGTTGAAGGGTTGCGCGACCCCAATTGTCGATAGTCAAAGGTCGTTGGCTAGGTAGCGTGACTTGAGCCAGTTCTAACTTGGAGTCGTGACACCCCATTAGGTGAGGTTGAGGATTCTATGTTTGCATCGTCGATTGTTAAGGTTGCGCAACATCCGGCGACACCTGGCCAAGTCCACCAACCCTAATCTAAACTGGTCACCATCCAAACCTAATCTCTTTTTTCAAGTTTCCTTCTTTCTATATTTTAGTACTTATTTTTTTTTATTATAATATTCTGTATTTCTAGTTTTCTTTTTTTACTTGCAAAATGTCATGAACGACTTCATATCAACATTTTCATCCATAATTTTGATAGAAGGACCAACTCAAAAAACGTAAAAACTTAGAGGCCCAATTACACAAAATAAAAAGTTGAAGGACCTCAAATGGAAACTTTGAAAGAGTTCACGAACCTTTCATATTTTTCTCTCTTTTACAAAATAAATACTCGTATTTTTCTTTTGAGAAAATGACATAAATAATCCATTAACTTCAGCCCAATGTATAATATGATTCATAAATTTTTCATTTATCTAATATGGTTCCTGAACTTTAGGTATATATTCAATTTAATTACTTGACTATATATAAATGTTCAATTTTATCACTAAACTCAAATTAATGAAAATGCAATACTGTATATTTTCATATAATTTAGGAATTATATTGATCATTTACTAAAAGTTTATAGACCATATTGTATAAAAATTCAGGATGACATTATACATTAGGCTAAAATTTAGATTATATTAAATAAAATAAATTAAAGATTTAGGAAAAAAATTAGATCATACTAAATAAATTAAAGATTTAGGAGTCTCATAAATTTAGGAAACATTGGTGTCATTATTTTTTTTTTCTTAATTTTTTTGTGGAGAAAAATTTGAAACTTGCAAAAGGCACCCCAAATCCTTCCGACAGCATCGAAAACAGACAGCTGCAAAGCCCATCGAGCAGCTTCCTGGGGCATGCGCAGAATTTTCCCCGCTTAACCACCCTCTTTCAAAACACCGACCACTACTTGGAAAAAATAAATTAATGAAAGAAAAGAACACGGAATTTTGAATTTTATAAGTTTGAAAAGAAAATGCGTGTATCAAACCAATATCCTATTTGAATTTTCAAAATTTGCTTTTTTCACGCGTTTCTATTACTGTCACGTGATGAGAAAATATCACATGAGATTGACTTTCCACGTTATCTATAAGACGACCCACTCATTATACGCCACATAGCTAGACGGTCCACCCATCAAATTTTTTTGAAACTTCATCTCTTCACTCTCCATTTATTGAGAAAATTCATGCCCCCCTCCCCCTCTCTCCCCAACCAAAAGGAGTCCAATGGGACTCTGGAGGTGACAACAGAGGCAAAGGCAGCGGTGTGGTCAGAATTCACAGAAGGGTCATGAAGAGGGATGAAGAGATAGAGGAGGGAGGGAGCAGAGCGTGGTGCCTTTTGGTCATGAAGAGGGATGTAGAGAGAGAGAGCAAAGCCAAGCAAGGAGGGAGGGAGCAGAGTGGTCATGTAGAGGGACGGTGTGAGAGAGTAGAATGGTACAGATTTTCTCAATAAATGGAGAAGCTAACGGAGAAGAAATAGAGAGAGAAGGGAGGGAGTTTCAAAAAATCTAACGGGTAGCACAAGAGATGAATGTTCTTGTCAAAAGTAGATTTGTTCGCTATACGAGAGAAAGACAATGTTATTATACTCCCTTCTCTATTTAAAGACCAGCGGACAAAAGTAGCTCTGCTCTCTATATAAGAATCCATTTGCTTGATTAGGATTATCCAACTGCGAGTGCATTGATCAGAGTTCAACAAAAATTAGCCCGTCCTAGAAGGACTAAGTCACCAAGCTGTACCTATTGGTGTTTGGATTGCGATTAAGTCTCATTGTCAATGAGTAATGTGCTGTTGTTTGGTGGTTGAGTTGGATTTAGTAACTTGACAAGTCTGTCACTAACTTTAAGCGTGCGCATGGCAACATTTTTATTCCGGAGAACTATTTCTTTTTAGAAAGAGTTTTTTTCTATTTTTACTCCAGGAACAAAAAAAATAAAGTATTTGGTAATTATACAAAATTTTTATTCTTGGAATAGAAAAAAATAGAAATGCATTTGATAAAAATTTATAATTTTTTTATTTATTTGTTTTTTTCTTCTCACTCACGGACTACTACCCGCCGTTGCACGATCGTCGCACGACGGCCGCTCGCCGCCACGATCGCCGCACAACCGATCGTTGCCACCGATTGCCGCTACAAATTGCCGCCCAGCCCATTGGCGATCGGGGGGGGTGGTGGCCGGTGAGCTATGGGCAACGGTCTTGTGGCGGTGGTCGGCGGCAACGATCGGTGGTCATGCGATGGTAGGCAACAATCGTGCGGCGGTTGACGACAGCAAGCTACCGGTGAACGGTGGCGGTCGTCGGCTGGTGGGCTACGAGCAGCGGCAATTGTCACCGGCAGTCAGCTTCTGACGATGATCGCGGGTGGCAGGAGGTGGCCAACGGTTGACAAGCGGCCGGCGATGGCCGCAACAAGGAAGAAGAACAAAAGAAAAATAGAAAAAAAAAAAAAACTCATTTCTAGAAATTGTTCCCAATATCAAAAACTACTTTTTTTTTTTTATTTCTATTCAAAATCTATTCTCCATCCACTTTTATATTCCGGAGAATAGAAAAATAAGTTGGCATTACTAATATTATTTTTTTTTTTTTATTCCAAAGAACAAAATAACAGAAATCGAAAGAAATAGAAACGTTATCATGCAGGCCTTAAAGGACCATGACTTTAATCATTGTTCCCACTATGATTCTTCAAGATTCGATCATCGTCTATAAAATCCCACTCGTGCCCTCAAACCAACACTACCATCAAACAACCCATCTTATTATAAGTTAGCAAAAATTCATAGCTCAATAAATACGGACACCAAGGTTGGCTCGCTCCACAAGTGCAAGCCCCCATGCAAACAGTTTCGCTAGCCCCCAACCGTGTCGCCTTCGCCATCCAGCCCTCCCCATGTTCCTTCAACCGACACCTAGCACGTCAGATAATCTAGATCGGTGTGGGACGCACGGTGACATGACGTTGAAGTTTTCCAAAATAGAGAACGAGTCGCCCATGTCAATCTAGATGAACCGGCGTGCCAGGCAATGATAGGGATGGGCTGGCCGAGGGTCACAGAAAAAGAAGGCAACGGAGATTGATTACTTGTTGAGAATATTTTGCCGTGTCACAAGTTAATCATCAATGATCACTAGCCAAGGTAGCGCAACTCAAAGTAGTGTAATCCCATCAGTTGAGGCCGAGGATCGTGTGAACCCACACTATCATTTACTTGGGTCACACAACCTTCGACATTGTCTCAACCCGCACCATCAATTATTTGGGTCACGCGACCTTTGACATTGTCTCAAGGAGGTCACGCAACCCCTTGTGATGATGCTTGGCCCGAATCATCAAACCCATGTCTAATTTGGCCTAAGTTGAGATCCAAATATGATCCTTTTGTTTTTTTAATTCAAGTTTCTTTCTCTTCAAATATTTATTTCGTTTTTTTAAATATTCACTATTTTAATTTTTATTTTCCTTTAAGATATCATATAAGACTTCACGTTAGCGTTTTTGCCCATATTTTATATGGAAAGACTAACTCGAGTGAAAATATATACAATTTAGAGGCTCAATTATACACAAGAAAAGAAAAGTTTAAAGGCCGATTCGCGTTTGAAATTATTATTTTTTATTCTTGTTCTAAACCGATTCGAGTAAAAAAAAATTGTTTGATAACTGTCCAAAATTTTTTATTCCAATAAAATTGCGTTTGGTAAACTTGATTCTTCTGAATCCAAATTAATTTCTTTTAATTTTTAAATATTTTTTAAATACTTTTAAATACTTCTTTTTTTTTTCCTTTCCTTTTTTTTTTTTTTTTTTTTTTTTTTTCCATTTTCTCCTATTCTTCTTCTTCTTCATTTGGCCCGTCACCGGAGCGTCGTTGGCCCTCGCCAGCCGAGTCTCACCGGCAACTGAGTGAGGCTCGGCCAGCCATGCCGAGGCCAAGCGGGGCTAGGCGAGCCTCGCCCAAGGCTCGCGGGCGAGGCCAAGCCTCGGTGGGGCTAGGTGAGCCTCGCTTGGCCACGACGAGGCTCGCCCAAGCCCCGCCGGTGGCCAAGCGCCTCACCTGGGCCGGGCACCCTCGACCGGCGAGCTCGCCGGACCTCGCCTTGGCTTGGCAAGCCTCCGACGAGCCGCCGGACCGGCGGACGGCAACCGGTGGCGGACGGCGGCGAGCGGCGGTGGGCGGTGGTGGACGACAATCGTGGGATGTCGGAAGGAAAGAATGAGACTTTTATCAAAAGTTGATTCTCGGACGGAGAATCATATTTTTTTATTCTCAATTCTCTTCTCAATTTGTTCTCGGAAATAAAATTTTTACCAAACGCGATTCTCGTCCTAAACAAAATGGCAAAAAAACACATTTCTTTTTTTGTTCACGTCAAAAAAAGGCCCTTAGAGGCTCAATTATACACAAGAAAAAAAGTTTAAAGACCTAAATGGACAATTTGAAAAAGTTCAAGAACTTTTCATCTATTTCTCTCTTCTACAAAATAAGTGCTCGATTTCCTTGTCTTTTTTTCTTAATTCTTGCGGAGCGAAATTTGAACCTCGTAATGAAGCACCCCCAAAGCCTCCCGACAGCATGGAAAACGGACGGCAACAGAGCCCAATCGAGGCAGCTTCCCGAGACATGCGCAGAATTTTCCCCGCACGCATTCCCATGCCACCATTACCAATCTCCTCTGTTGAAGCACCGATTCCTACTTAGAAAAGATAAATTAATAAAAGCAAAGAAAATAGAACTTTCGATTTTGAAAATTTCGAAAATAAGAATATGTGTATCGGACAAATTTTCTATTTGAATTTTGAAATTCTACCTTTTCGTGCGTTCCCATTACACGAGACGGAGTTAACAAACGAAATGCTCCTCCGTCGAACATCGGAAGGACGATTTCCATTTTCATCACGATTTCACGTCGAGTAGTGCCGTCTAGAAATGTTGACACTCGAAATATGGCTTACCTGATGCAAACACGTGACTGCACACGAAATGAATATAAATGACCATGTGCATAATACATGAGCATATCAACACAGATTTCATAACTTATCAATAAATATCGTATCAATATATGTTGATTGACAATGATATTCATCAACACCACATGTTTAGTTATCGAAATACAGCAATAAAGCACATATAGTTGTTAGAATAAATATTAGCAATATGCATTATAAGAATGTAAATAGGCTCCTTTGAAATTTGATATCAATAAGATCAATGGCATACAATTTTGGAGGGAACCAATTGATTGAAGATCAAGTCATCCAATAAATTAGTTAGGACTTGAGGCACAACTTTTAAAGGAAATAGTTACCGCTTAAAGACCAAGTCATCCAATAAGTCAGTTGAGATTAGAGACACGCATTATTTAAAGGAATAGTCATTGCCTGGAGGCAAGATTTTGGAGTATATCTTGATTGCAAGAAACCACGTCTTGGAGCAGTTTGTGCACATAAAATTTAGAAACGTGGAGATAATTAACAAAAGTTACTTTGGAAATTGTAACCGCTAGAAATCATCGGTGTTACCATTAACCATTATAGCTACAGCCAATCACTCACTAAAAAGTCTTTCACAAATAAAATAAATAAATAATATATATATAAATATTATCATTCAATTATTTTTATCTTTCTTATACTGTACTTAAAAATTCCTTAGCTATAGTTCTCAAGTTTATGTCATCGATTGAATTGTGGCGTATATGTTTATTTTGATGCCGTATTGTCAATTAAATTTTGACATCCTACCTTTATGTTCTCAAGTTATGTTGTTGAATTAGAGAAATCAATTTCATTTCACATGAGATATCCTCTATCTAAAATTAGCGTAAAATATTGATTTCCTTAAATAAAAGCAGAGGAGCTACATTTGGTAAAATATATTTCGTTGCAGAAATAATTATGAATCAAGCATTCCAAGCCCTCATTGGCCGTATATCACCAAAAATAAAAAATAAAAAATAAAAAAAGAAGAAGATATTGTTGTTTTCTATATACTGATTATGGTTATAAATGACATTTTATTTATCAAAATCCTCATCATTATTTAATTTATGACGTGTGACGTCGTGTCAATTTACCTCAAAAATTTTATTGAAAAAAGGAAAGGGAAATCCACCCACCCACAATTATCGGGTCATTTCAATCTAATTATCGTCAACCTCTCATTGAAAAAAAGAAGATATTTTCGTTTTCATCATATATATTATGTTTGATGTGAGAATGACCATACTTATAAATGACAATTTAGTTGTTGAAATCGTCATCAGTATTTATTTTAAGGATTAATATCACGCAAAACCTTAAAAAATTTATCCATCATTAATTTTATTAAATTTCATCATCAAATTGTTGAGTTAAATAATATGTGACAGTTGACAAATATACAAATTTAACATTTTACTCTGTATTTTATGGAAAAAATTAATAAAATATAAATTTATCATAAATATATTAATTTATTTTTTATCATAAAAAATTTTAAAATAAATTTATTAAAAATGTATAAATTTAGAGTTTTTAATAATATTAATTTTTATTTTTGTAGACGTTTGAAATTGCGTAAATTCGGGTCGAAAATCATCATTGAAAAAGGAAGGAAAAAAATCCACCCGCCCGCATTTATCGGGTCTAATCATCTTCAACCTCTCACCGAAAAGACGCTGCTGCTGCTGCTCTCTCCCTCTTTCCCCTTCCCCATCAACACGCTCGGCTCTGTCCCTGTCCCTGTTTCTCTCTCTACCCTCCAAGATCTCCACAGTAGAGAGAGAAAGACAGAGAGAGAGAGAGAGAGTGACGTAGTGACGGTAGAGAGAGAAAAGACGCGAGCTTGAGTCGTGGGTCGGTCGTGGGTCGGACGTCGGCAATGGCGAGCGGAGGAGGCTACGGGGACGGGAACCAGAAGATCGACTACGTCTTCAAGGTGGTCCTGATCGGGGACTCCGCCGTCGGGAAGTCCCAGATACTCTCCCGCTTCGCCCGCAACGAGTTCAGCCTCGACTCCAAGGCCACCATCGGCGTCGAGTTCCAGACCCGGACCCTCGTCATCCAGCACAAGAGCGTCAAGGCCCAGATCTGGGACACCGCCGGCCAAGAACGGTGATCCTCTTTCCCCCCCTTCCTCTCTTCGGTGGGTTCTGTCTGTGGTCGCCGGATCTTGATTTGAATGAGATCTGAGTGGGGAATGCGCGGGCTTTAGAGGCTCGTGAATCTTAGGGGTTGATGGGTTGCCATTTGTCTGATGGTTCGGCTGCTTTTTGATGATGAGTGATGCGGGAGAGCAAGTTTCGGGGTAACGCATCGGGTTGGTCTGCTGAGAGTCTCTGAGTGTGCTATTGCTAAACGGGTGTTGTGGGATCGAAGTGTTTTTTCCTATGGCCAGCTTGAGGCTGTTGTCCTTAGTTCATGAGTGGATTCTTCCGAACAGCTTAACTGGTGGTGCTGGTGCAGTCATTTTGTAAGTTTGCAGAAATGAATGCGAAGAGATGTTAGATGGATGTCCAGGGAGGCGTGCGTTCGCTTGTAGATTCATATGTTTTCTCTGTCGAGATCAGCGAGTGGTAACTTCAACGAGTGGATGGCAGGGGAGGCTGTTTGGATGAGTTTTCTCTATCCCACCCCATAGTATTAATTATTTAATTTTTGTCAAGGCTGCTTAAATGTCCAACGGCGCACGATGCCACTGTTTTGTTGAAAGACAGACATTGCATAGAGGTGGTAAATAACTGGAAAGGCGAACAAATTCGAGCAAATGTGATAATTCTATTTATAGCTAGTGTAAAGCACAGTCTAGCTCTCATTTGGTGACATTTTGTTGAAAGACAGACATTGCATATGCTAGTGCACATGGTAGAATTCAGAAATTTTGTGCGGGTTTCTTGGGTGCTTTGTTTTCTTGAATTAGTACTTGATAGCCATTAGTTCCCTGTCTTTCTGCTAAAGGCATTCTGAGATGCTGTTTCAATTTGAAAATTAAACATTTACTTGATATGTGACCCGCATCTTCCAAAAAGGAGGATGCTTGATTGAGTGTGTTATGCTATTTGACCATGACAAGTTGTGTATGCATCCCATAGAAGACTCTCCTATCAATGTGTTTATGATACTTATGCAAAAGGTATAAAGATTACTAAATGTCAAGTTAGTCTCCAAACAAGGTTTTCAAGCTTCAAAATCACCCAATGCCTTCCCCAAGTATCAAGACTTGAAGACCAAATAAATATTGAAGATGAAACTTCGTTTCTTTTTTTTCTTCTTTTTTTGGTAATCGTTGTAGCCATTGGAAATGAGGGGAAGACTCTTTTTTCTTGCAGGACTCTGTTAGAGCTGGCACTCAATAACTTCGTCACATTGTTAATTATATGCACTAAAGCGAAAATATTCTTCTGCTGATCAAATCTTTCTTTTGCGGGTAATGAGCAGATACAGAGCTGTTACGAGTGCATATTATAGGGGTGCAGTGGGGGCAATGCTTGTTTATGACATTACCAGACGGCAGAGCTTTGATCACATACCTCGCTGGTTGGAAGAGCTGCGTAGCCATGCTGACAAGAACATTGTCATCATTCTGGTTGGTAACAAAACCGATCTTGAGAACCAGCGTGCGGTGCCCACTGAGGACGCCAAAGAATTTGCCCAGAAGGAAGGGCTCTTCTTCTTGGAGACCTCTGCATTGGATTCTACCAATGTCGAGAGCGCATTCTTGACTGTCTTGACCGAGATATTCAACATCGTCAACAAGAAGAGCCTAGTTGCTGGAGAGAGCCAAACTAATGGCAATCCTGCATCTTTGGCTGGCAAAAAGATCATCATCCCGGGTCCTGCCCAAGAAATCCCAGCCAAGAACAAAATGTGTTGCGGAACATAATGCACTTCGACGTGATTTTCCTCTTATGCTCTAGCAATTTTTCCTCAGATTTGTCATGTGTGCTGCTTTATATTCTATGTATATCTACATATTAGAAGAGTGGTGGGGTTATACTGCTGATTGTAATAGTGTGTTTCGTGAGGTCACAGAGACAATAGACCTAACTGGGGTGCATATTCATTGAATGATTTTTGGCTTCGGAAGTTATATTTCATGCAATTTGCCATTTTGGCCCTTTAGGTGACTTGACGTAGTGATGGATTGCTGGTGCATGCTGGGCATGGAGTATGACCACCAATACAACTTCTAGAGCAGCTACCTTAGGAAGTTTGGGATGCTTTTGATTTAGGTAAATTGACATCTTCAATTTTGACGAAGAGAGATTGGAGGTTTGAGATAAGCATTAACTTTGCCAATCTACCGGACAAATTAAGGTCTCTATCTCACTTGATGATTGTTTGTCTGGTGTCTTGAAAGCTCACATCACACGAGCGGAAAATTTAATGACTTTTCTTAGACGATGCCGGGTGGTTGCGGTGCGTCGAAATCATCGCTAAAACGCCGTACGCGACAGTTACTGATGCATCGTTTTGGGCCAAAGAGTTGAATCTCAGTCTCAAGCGTCGGTGCAAATCACATTTGAAGGGAGTGCTGGTGAGCTGTCGATTTGGAATTTCACATCATTCTTCATTATACACGATGGTAGATGGCTACGTCACGCGTGACAATCAAAGACAGGTGGTTTCTCGGGAGTGTGGTAGGATGCTATAGGTTAGATCTTGTTCCAGTTCGTCATAAAGCGGGGCAATTTCACCCATGTTTCCCACCACCCGCTAACTACAAATTACTACCAAAACCCACGCACAAAATATTAAATGATTGTTTTGGCCCCAAGCGAAATTCTCATTGTCCAAGTACTGTTTTGACATTGTGCTCTCAAAACTTTTAGGTCAAGAACATAGAGGCCCCAGGAATTAGGAACTGGAAAAACTCATGAATTACCTTACAAACCTCATAAACCTACCAAGTCCGGGGTTTTTGCCCAAGCAAATGCTCCAGCTCATAGCAATTTGCCCGTAGCTTGTGGATTTGAATAAGTGACTGCCAATTCTCGAATTGGACATCTTATGTTCAACCAGCTAGAACCCGAGTCTCTCACAACTTTGGAAACAAAAATGGGGCCATTTTTTTTTAAAGAATTTTGTCCATTCTCCATGTGTAGGTTACATGTTTTGCTTCAGTCTATATAGTTAGCATGATAACACATGTATCTTAAAAATCGAAACCTACCGTGTGTTTTCGTTTTTTGGTCTACAAAACCTACTGTTTGTTCATTTACTCTCTTTTCTAGTCTCTTGTGGAAGGAAAGAAAGTTATTTCAAAAATACTACTTTGAAGTTTTTGCTCTCTAAAATTCTTTCTGAAGCTCCGTGTCATGAAAACGGAACAATCACTTTCAATTCTTTTCTGTTTATCCTTTTCTGTCTTTTCTGTTTATCCTTTTGCTTGATTCCAGTAACAACAGGGCACGCCCATGAAAATCGAAAAGAGGGTTAAAAGGACATTTCTTGCCATTGCCATCAGAAGCAGAGTGCGGAGGCATCAGAAAAAAACAGAACAGACATGACAGGCCAACTGACGAGACGTAACTTTTAAATAAAGACGAGATTAGTTATGATGTATCCTTTATAGGGAGTCAAATTATCAATAAATCAGATGCAACTCAAAAAAATCATGGCCCTGGTGGCTAGAGAAGTAAAATGATATATCTCACCAGAACTGACCTTGTGTGATTGATAGGTAGGACAAAAATGAGCAGAACCAGAGTCGACGGTCCATGAGTTCAAGTTACTCGGCAGACAGTTCTGATTCTGGCATATCCAATATCTTCGATCATCTTTGGATCTTTCTTTCATTTTCTCCATCTGAATTTTCAGAAGGCTTGTTAACATGTAGAGAAGACTCCTTTCCAGTCCCTTCACACAGTCTAAGCCTTTGTAGAAGTTCCTGGCAGTCATCATCACTGGCCATCACATTCAAACAGACCTTACCCTTCCAGCATGAAATTGCTACTGTCGATTCATCCACCCGATTGTCACTGAATGGCGATTCACCATCTGCATGAAATGGAATGTTCAAATGCTGTATATGGACATTTTGAAAACTAAAGCATGAATGCTAAATTGATTCTACTGACCTTTGCTCAGGACGACCACGCAGCAACCCGGCTTTAGCTTTGATGCCTTCTCCCCAAACTCAACATTGACAAAATTTGCGAATTTTCTGCTCTTATAGAGCAAAAGATGCCTGAAGTCTGTGGGCGAAGCATGAAGGATTTGTTTAGTGATGTGTGGAAGAATAATAGGCAATCCTTCAGAAGATATCCGGAATAAGCATGCAGCAGAAGGATCTTCTTTCGACTTCTTTCTCTCCTGTAATTTAAAGAAAAAATCAAATTTATGTTTCTGGAAATACAGGTACTTAGTTTTGGCTTCTGTTTGTTGCCAAGCAAGTAGCTTGACATACAAGTACAGATTCAAAAGAGACTCAACCAATGGCAATGTTGCATGACACTAAGCACATACGCAAATCATATTGGAAGAAGAGACATCTGCTAACTCAACGTCACCACAAAACTCAAAAACCAAAAGGAAACAGAAAACAGAAAGGTTCCATCTGATCGAGTTTTCATGCAGAAAAAATTCAGTTTTCATGTCTGATTTCCTCAAACAGATTAGGTAAAAGTATTATGAACATACTTTTCGAAAATGAACATCATAAAAAATGTAAAATGAAAATCAAGAACTTCTCTCAATGATTCTTCAGTTTCTGTTTTCCTCCAAACATATTTGGTACCTGAATCATGGACATTCTATTTGAAAATGAAAATGACGACAACATAAAAATGAAAAGGCTGATCCCACTAAGTTCTGATTTTCCAGTTTCTTACTGCTGAGTTCATCATCAAAATTATCCATACAATTGGGGTTTTTATGTGTAAGTTTGGTCTCACAGTCTGTGTTGGGATAGTAGACATGCACGGCAAGAAGAGGAAGTGGGATCATACAGATGACAATAGGCTTGGTCATATAAGTTATAAGATCGCTGTTCATTTTGGTCTCTTAAGATCATAAGAACACATGGAAAACAGGTTTCAGATGCATTCCAATACAAAGCCAGTAAAAGTGAACCTTCCATGCTTTTCCATTAAAATAGTTTCGAAATCCCCAAGAAGTGTGTTCTCTACTTCATTTTCCATTCTCCACTGGAGATAAGAGAGAACAGAAACCTGGCCAGATACCACTTATTACTCAGTGGATACCTTGAAGTAAATTTAAAACAGTCTTTAGAAGTAATAAGATGAATTTTATCTGGAGTAGACCCCTCAAGGTGACCACTGTGTATCAAGCTGTAAAGCCACCTAAATGACCTGCTTTCATGACACGATATAAGGAAAAACTGCAGACGGATTAAGGAATAGATGGAGAACAAAAAGTAGATACTTACAAACATTTTCTGGCCTACATAGGTTATCTTGAGTTGCTGCCCGACTTGAAAGTTTAATTCCAGAAGATCCTTGACTGACTTAGAAACATAGTAAATTCTCTTCACAAGGTCAGACTCAGCATTTCTTGTCACAAGGTGGCCACTCAATGGGAATGATTCATCAATGCCATAAAATGTCCTGATACTGTTGATAACGGCTTCATCTTTCAAGAAAACAACCGGATCGACTCCATTCCACTTGCTTTGATTCTGGAACATTCCTTTATCTTCTGCTTTTTCTTGGTCACAAAGACCCTTGATCTTCAGAGGGTTCTGCTCTGTGCAAGTATGGCAATGGCCAGACTTGAGAGCAGACTTATCAGGGCAATCAGTGAAATCAGTCTCCAAAACTGATTTTGGAAATATTTCAAGCTGCAAGCTCTCTCGAAGGACCTGATCTGGAAATTTTTTTAGCTGCTCAGTGCTTTCAGTGAATAGTGTTCCCTGTGAACCTGTTGCTTCTACATGTATAGCTGCAGAAAAAAAAATGAGCTTAAGAGGTACATCAAAGAAACACTTATTTTTTCTTAAGAATCAATAAACAGATCAGCTAATAAGGGTAGGCTATCAGCTTCAGAAGCCCATTGAAGATGTCTGAATGGCCTCAGAAACTTAGAGAGGCAACTATTATATGATGCTATGATCAAGTACTTAAGTTTAGCTATTCCTAAAATTAATAGCTTTCTTTAATATAGTACAATCACCTGGTGAGGCAGCAAGTTTTTGGAAGACAGCAATGAAGAAGGCACCACCATTCTGATCATGAGGCATTATTCTCATACAGCGTTCTAAAGGAAAATCAGAAATTTCAGTATCAGTGGTGAGGTAATTCTCCAGCTGCCGAAACCCATTTTTAGAATTTTTGATGTTGCTAAACTCTCGTTCAATTGCCTCTTCCATTTGTGTTCTACCAGAAGGAAACATACTGGAAGCAACTCCACCCCTGCGAGTTTCAGGAACATCTGGGAAGGAATAAAACCAAGAGAACTTGTCACGTACCTGCAATCCAAAGCAAAATATATGAAAATCCATGGAAGTGAAAAACTTGCTCCTATAACTGCCCCACCACAATAACTTTAAATGTTTGGCTAAATGGACATTATTGGATGTCAAAGCCTAAAACTACACTAAGATTGCCCGGTACATTAACTAGTTCACAAGATTTCTTTTAATCAAGTGGGACAAAGATTAGAGTGAAAATTTCAAACAATGCATAAATATGCTTTTCTCTGCACTTCATCCAAGTTAGATATCATGTCAACTCAAAGTAAAGATCCTCCCTTCTCAATTGTTTCTCTTAGTCATCACTTCTTCAAAATAGTCTCTCTTCTGTTGATTGAATCAATTATAAATTCCAGCTAGGTTCCAACAACCTGGAACAGATAGCAGATTATGGCACGAACTACTCCAATATTAAGCAATCTCATGCAGTGAAACTTGACCAAATACGCTTCTTCTGCTAAGAAGATTCTGAGCAGGCATTTATTCTCTCTTAATGCTTATTTGGATGCAATATACATCCTGTTAACAACATAAACATTCTTCATTTACAGCCAAAGATGAATGCACATCCAATATCTATGCTACATATTCACAAGCTATGAGAATAGCAAATTTGCACAATCATCAGTCGTCAAAAGATCTGAACTAAAAAAACTTATCTATTGATCACTTTAACATTTTTTTAAACCACCAGAAGTCTTTTGAGACAAACAAAGTAACACAGTCAAAATGCAGATTCTACACCTATAGCATACAAACAAATAAAGTCCGATGGTAACACCTAACCTTCCATTTTCGAAGGCCAGGGCGGCGAACAAGCTGGGGGAGCTCACTGGAAACATCAACAAGTTCAACTGAGTCTCCACACCTTCTTAGGATCTTCAACAAAGGAGACGAAAATAAGATCGCACCTTTTGAAAGGAAAAGTGCTTACACAAATACCAGCAACATGAAAGACAATTAATTGGTTAATTGCTCATCGATCAAAAGACACAACCATATAAGCAGAACACAAGAAATAGGGAAAGCAAAAAGGCACATGTTGCGGGATAGCACAATCAGGGATAGAATAATGAGACCTGAGAGGTAGAAACATTCCTTTGTCTATATGCAGGGAAGCAACTGTTCCTCTTAGGGTTAGGTGAAATGGGAAGATGATGGATCATCTATAAAAATAGTCAAGCTGGATCCCACATTATAAATAGGTAGAGCACCTCCCAACTTCAAGGGCATCTCTACCACATTACAGCTCCCCATAAAAAACTGGAAGCTAGGACATGCAAGGAACCCTCATATGTTAGGAAAACTCACGCTCTATAAAAGGAAGCATGCTGAGTAGTTAAACTTCAAAGTTGGGCCATGTTAGTCAATAACAATGGCACCTGAAAATTAGTTTCTTATGCTACTGTACAATTTATATTCATCCTTAGTTAAACTTGCAATGAGAGCATCTACTATGGCTTCCTGACTGCTCACACCCTTTGCTCAAGCATAAAGTCAGATTTCAAGTTTCTAAGTAGAAGTAGCTACTATCACAAGTTTGGGCAGTGTAAAGGCCCTTATACACATGGACTCTCAGCTTAAATCCACTAAGTCACTGAGTCCGAGCTCATTTATGGCCATGAGAATGTATAACCTATAAATGAGCTTCACGTAGTATACCATATTTTTCTGGGAAGCCAATGTCACTTTAAGATGGATGAACCTAACCTTAAGAGCCACTGAAGAGGTTACGGTCAAGTAATTTAGTAGAAACAATATAATTTGAGTCCAAGCACAGGTGTTTCCTTGAATCGTAGTTGAAGACATACTTGAGAGAAAGTTCTACATAACTATTACCATAGTTGATCATTATAAGACAAAAAAACCAGACATTCAAAAATCAAAATGGTAATACCGAAAACAGAATAATTGTTAAATTTAAAGAATGTCATCAAGAAAGATTTTTGGTTTTGAAAATTTGACTCTTTCCCAGAATGAGACACTACCTCTGCAACCACTGCCTCATTCTCAACCGGATTCATGGAGCAGGTTGAGTAGACCATACGGCCACCGACTTTAAGTAACAATATTCCTGGCACAACCAATATGAGTAAACTTGACAGGATTTGGCATTTACAAGGAAAAAATAATTATAAAATTCTAGGAACTTGTCCAAGAAGGAACATGTCAGTAAAGAAACAAGACCATAAAAATCGGAATAACCCGGTATATCAAAGATATATATTATATTTTACTCTAGAAATAAAGCAGATCCAACACGATTTACAAAAGATAATCTTGCATAGACCTTCCACTAAATAATTCAGAGGGAATTTCAACTTCCAGATGAAAAATTTTACAGACGCCTACATGACAAACAGAAAATTCTCTGGAGATGAGCAACAGTGAAAGAATCTAATAGAAACCACAAAGAGGGAGAAAAAAAAAATCTTAGGATCACTAAGCACATTGAAACAACATTATAAAATACCATTAAATAAGAAGATTGACAGAAGGAAAGAATGGCATTAAATATCAAGTTTCCTACTGCATTACCTCGCATGGCTATCTGCACCTGTAGGCCATGAAGTCCATTAGCAATTCCTGCCTTCCTGCAGGACCGCAGAAAGGATTTTAACAAGCTGTAAGAAACTAGGAGACAGAACGTTAATGAACCTGAAGCCCAAATATATACCATCTCCACCATAAATTTGGAGCTTTCCTAAGAGTACCATCTCCACTGCATGGCACATCACATAGAACACGATCAAATAAAATTTGACTGATTTCCTGATCTGATAGGCTTGCCTTTTCAGACAACATTGAAATCAAGTCTTAAGTTTTAAGCTATCAGCATGCAGTTTAGAACAGATGAGAACAGAAATTACTGCAGACTACCAGGTTCTACGAGAGTGTAAGACACCATGTTGTAAGGAAGCCTACCAGCCCCTCAGGTAGTAATCTTGAGTTGGTGGACTGATTCAAAATTTCAAGCATTTGGTAAGTTTTTGAGCCAGGTGCAGCACACACTGCATAGAATTAGTAGAAGTTATCAGAAAGAGTCAGGTTTGGCACATTATCAAAATGCTTTAGAATAATTTTATCCCTTAAAATATTTTCTTTTGGGGGGACCAAAGTACATGTTGCTTTAAACATTTCATCTTTGTGCCTTACATATGCTTCCTCTCCTACAGAAGAAAAACTTTGATTTCCCTTTCAAAACCTCCCATTCAAGATGACTGTTAAAGGACCCTGTAGAAGCTCTTTTGACACTCCTAGCCTACGTAAAAATGCTTCCTCCTATAACCATTGGAAAGAAAGCGGTACAAGATTTAAAGATGAAGAATCTATAAACTGTGAAGGAATGACAAAGTAATGATAAACAATATAAAATGAAAAAAATTTACATGGCTAAACAACAAAATCATATAAAGTACTAGATTTTGTCTTAGGCTCTCTCGCGGGTGTAACAAGCTAGGGAGGAAGTGGGCGATGCAATTTGAATTCAAAATGAGGTTTAAAAAGTTCTTCAATCTTCAAGTCTGAGAGATTGCATAGTTGTATTGCATATTGATCTTTATATTAATTGCAATCACTTAACAAGGTTATCAGTTTGGTTAGGTTTTATTGGATTTGTAAAACAGCAAGTCAGAGCCAAATTTACATCCTGTTCAAATTATTCTCCACCCCAAATGAAACCAATAAACCAAACAAATCCAAATTATCAATCAAGTTCAGTGCAGTCTGATTGGGCTTTATGGGTTTCGGTTTTCTTTTTTCAACACCTATATCAATATTCAGAAGAAAAGTCAGTGGATGGAGGGAGTATGAAATCAATCTATGCAGTGTAGATCACTCACTGTCAAGTACGAAATGCTCTGGCGATATATCCAGCAAAAGAGGAGGTACCTGCAGAATATGAATGCAAAACTCTACAATTTAAAATCCCAACAAAAGCAAGCAAAAAGGAAAACAAGAAAGGCTAAGAATGATAACAAGAATAACTAAAACTGGAAAACTTCTGAAAACTTACCATGCTGACTGCCTCCTGTCGAGTGATGTTTCCAATTTCGTTTTCTAGCTTTAAGAACTCATGAAACCTGTCATTTGTCAGAGAGAACTGCAACTGAAATTCGCAATATTCTGAGTCCATTCATAATAGGGAGATAAGTAACTGAACTTGTAATATCATGACAGATGCAAGTGACAATTCCAGATCAAGTACTTTAGCAAGAGAAGGAGAACATAACACGTTTCTATGACGGAAAAGATTTGAATGAAAGTAGAGCAGGACCGAATGCAAAGTTGAATATACAACATAACCTTTAATATCCAAGGTCAAGACTTTTAACTCAAGAAGGCCGAAACTGGGAATATTACATGCAAATTCACTTAAAAAGGAGCTCAAAATGAATGAGTAATGAGTTTTGGAGATTAAGAAAACACCAAATTCCAAGCAATCTGGTCTCTTTTCTTCCTTCTAAATAAAGATGCCAAGACAGGTGAAGGGATCATCCACAGAACAAAAGCACGATGTGTGCAATACAGAGATTGATCAGAAGAAGGTGACCTTAGAAGACCAGACTATTAAAGTTTTTGGCAGCAGTTCAAAAGTCACAGTGCTTTAAGATCCATAATACAATAGAAGCCACAGCACTCCACAAACAGCTCATAGGAAGCACCTCATAAATGCCTTTGGAGCAGTGACTTTAATGGCTTTTGAGACTTCCTTCATATATTGACAAAGGTATTAAATCTCTCACTTAAACAATTTAAATTAGAATGCCTTTGAACATATACCAGAAAGCACGTATAGCAACCACATTTAGAGCACATCGCAAGACAAGATAGCTACTGTTCCAAAAGCTATGAGCTAGAAGCTAACAAGCTCTAGAAGCCAGCACCAGCAAAGATGTGCTTTTGTTGTTTCCAAGTTGTTTGGCCTAAAAATTGGTAGATTGAATATTTCATTTAGAAAAGATTTACCACTAAAAAGAGGACAACTATCACAAGACGATAATGTCTAAAATCAAACAGGCTTTTATTAATGCACGTACTTATGAGAGAACCATGAATTTCTACTTCTTGTGCTGCTGCAATTTGGATACATTTCACGAGGCGGCACTAACCAATGAAATGTCAAGACGGATATATAAGAATAGGTTTTCAAAATTCCAATGAGCTCCATCAGCAGAGAAAGGTAAACCTAACATGTTTATACTCCTGGACAGGCATCAAAGATGCAAAGACTGCTAAACTAAACTTGACGATTAGGGAAGTCCTGGGATCACTAAGATTTACACTAATTTAAAATAAATCATGGACAGAGAACAAGCACTGAGAATCTCCACTATCGATGATCTGAATATGAGAAAATGGTCGGCACATGCTCTGCCATGTCAATTCCTGGGTGAGTGTATAATTTATTGCACCTCAGACACCTTTATTTCTACTTATTTCGATTCTCACTCCTAATCAATTAAGTATAACAGATTACCTTTCAAGATTTGGGTTCTTCCTCAATTGCTTTCGACAAAAATTTGATTGCCATGCCAGATTGTGAGGATACCAAGGCAATGGTCTGACAGCCTCTACTTCATTTCCATCAATGAACTGGGAGAAAAAATGGAAAAAGGTAAGTAGAAAATAGAAGGAAAAAGGCCAATATAGTCAAAAGGGCAGCATAACGTTTTTGCTGGTCAATGCAGTTCACCTCTGCTTGAAGATTATTCGAGAATTCACTCTCCAACTGAGACCGGATATCAAAACAGAACTGGCTACTGCAAAAGGAAGCAGGCTGATAAAAAATGGATAACAAATCTCACACAAAGAATTTACTATATCTCATTGACATAATACGAAATCAGTTCGAGCAAAAACAAGTGAAACAGACAAATTGGAGAGATCACGTCTCAAAACAACAAAAAAATCGGTTTTTACTGTCCAGTCTGATCCCAAAGAACCAAAGGAAATGACAGCCAACAATGAAGCACTGAATAGCTAATTGCTATCGGACATCTCATATCCTAGTTAAGACAATGCATGGGGTGGCATAATGCCATGATCCCGGCACGTCAAAACCAGACCATATTACAAACTTATAAGAAAAGATAGTTCCACAGTCCCTGTTGAAGCTACACATAGACAAAAAGAGTGGCTAAACAGTTGAATTCATTCAAGTTAACAGGCGGGAGAGCATCAGACAATCACCAAGAATTGATCCTGAAGGTAGCCGGCAACGGCTTCCGGAGATACTCCATGAACGCATCCCACTCGTCCGCCGGAACTATCTCTTGCTCCTGAAACCGCACGAGCACGATGAGTCTCGGAGATACATCAACTCGCATCCCACTCGAAGAACACAACGGAGAGACGAACTCGGTAGTACTCCTCGAACGCGCGGTTCTGAACGAAGGAAAGCCGCCAGGAGGAGCGCCGTCGGCCTGGTCGCCGTCGCCGTCGCTTTCGTCGCCGGAGCCTCCGCCGCCACCGCCGCCCGATGTCGGACGGGTCGAGACGCTCCCCCGCCGGCGCTCGAACCGCGTTCGCTGGGGCCGTCCTCCGCTCGGTCTTCGTCCTCGACGACCGTCCACCGTCTCCGGCCTCGGTTGCTCCGGCGGCGGCGGCGGCGAAGACGCCACGTCGGCCGCGAGCTCGCTCCGGGAGTGGCGGCGAGGCGCCGCGAGCAGCGGAGGTGGGCTGAGGTTGAAGAAGGGGAGAGGCTGCATTGCGGGATTTGGGCTTCGAGGCTTCTCCCGAGCGACCGAGATAGGCGCCTGCATGAGTTAGCAAAATTCTTTTGGATAATTACAATAATGAGAATCCTAAATTTTGTGTATTATTTGTCGATTTAATCCTAAATATTTTTCTTGTTAATTTAATTCCTAAAAATTATTATTGTCCTTTATATTAGTCCTTTTAACTCCACCATAGTAGATAGAATAACACCAAATCCCTAAATTTCATGTATAATTTTATGAGGTTCTCAAATGACAAAACACGGCCTAAGTGGATTAAGGATGCAATAATAATAATAATAATAATAATAATTCTTTATTTTTTTTTATTTTTTAAAATAGGTTTAAAAAAAATTTTGTTTGGTAATGTAATTTTATTTTTTTATTTTTGAAACAAATTTTTAGCCTAGAAATAGCTTAGAAATAGACATGAGAAGTTGAAATTTTTTCTTTTGAATAAGAAATAAAAACTCTTCTTATCGCTCACCCTCACTGCCCACCCCCATCTTTTGCTATCTTCTGCGAGACCGGTCGTTTAGGAGGGAGATATTTTAGAAGGTCCATTAAATGAACTTTTGTTTTGGAAAAAAAAAAAATTATGCCATTCATCCGGGGAATAGAATTACAAAACGTGCTTCTGGCAAGAAATAGGGTCTAAGAAGAGAATAGTTATCACCCATTCCCTAAAAAATCAAAGCTAGTTTTTTTACTTCTTTTTTGTCCATGTGGTCATAATGTAATTAACAGAGTTTGTTAAAATCCAAAATGATGTCTTTTAACACAGAACACTATCATTTTGTTCAATTAGTATATTAAAAAGTAAACTGAAATTTTAAAACAATTTAAATTTAATCGCACTCCCAAGGAGTTAAGCAAGGGCACATACCCTAGCCTCTTTATTGCTAGCAAGGGATAACTGTCCTTGTCGAGCCACCAACATCGGTCATTGCAATCCCCACCTGGTGGTGGCCTCTGCAGACCTTGCCACCATCAGGCGAGGTACTTGTCCTCACCTAGATTGTACCTCACCTAGATTTTGGCGAGGGCTACAATCCTCATCGATGACTCATGTTAGGGCCAACCATCCTTGTTAGTAATGAAGAGAGCATCATATTATTGCCCAATCATAAAATTTATCGCATTCTCAGAGAAAATCTCTAGTGGGTGTTAGTTGCAAAACATCGCATCAATATCTGACGCTTAACGAAGTTGGAAAACCCACACTGCAAATGCAAGCTGGGGGGCTTTGCGAGCTATGGGCTTCACTCGACGGGAGCACGAGCGGGGAACTTCAAGTTATTAGAATGCCGTGACAGCAGGGGCAGGGGAAAGGAGAGGGAGCCCGTCGTCATGAGGATAAATAGAGTGGCTGAAAACAAACTCAAACGAGACTTAATTGCTAAACTAGGTGTCGAAGAAAAGAGTTTAGGTTGGTAGTGCTAAGATCTGAAAGCCCGACGCTTAGTCAGCTAAGCAAAGCCTTGCAAGCAACCTGGCCCGGCACGTAAGACACAAGAGAACGAGTGGAGCTTAAGGCATCCTTTCTCCTATGGGGAATCAATCAAACGAGATCAGAGATCAAAAGTAGACTGGGCGGCAAGTCATCGCCAGCAATCAGCTCTTTCCAAAGTAGTGCTATTCTGTCCTCCGCCGCCGTTGGACCAATCATTCACCAACGCATCCCTGTAAGGAGACGGGAATCCAGGAACTTCTGCCCAAGAACAGGAAGGGAAATAGATCTTGAGGACAAGTGGTGGTTACAGCTTGAAGAGGACCACTCAGTCCTGATGAAAAAGGAGAAGAAGCCACTAAACTTCCCGGGAAGATAAGCAAGTGATGCGCATTTAAGCATTAAGATTCATACATGTCTAGAATAAAAAAAAAAGATGATGTGGAATATAAAGCATCTGATGTAGAATTCAAAGCAATTATTTGTGTTTAGGGTAAAGCCATATTTGGACGGCAGTGGTAGGGCCTTCGTCCACAGCGATGCCCTCATCCATAGATTTGGACGGTGGCGGCGGCGGTTCGAGTAGTCCGCCATGGACAACAACTCATCCACATAACTAGCAACGGCGACTCAAGATCCCGACGACCATGGACTGTGACAGATCTGGCAACGGAGGACATCCATGGCCGGCTTCATCTTCCTCTGGCTACGACTTTCCTCAGTTCATCTTCGGCTTCATCTTCCTCCGTTTCTGCTTCGTCCTCCTCTGTTTTTCCTTTCTGTTTTTCAGCTCGCGGCCGTACCAGCATTACCAGCCAAGGAAAAGCAAGGCTTCATCCGTGGATGAGCTGCCTCGCCTGTCATGAACCAATGGCATCACCGACCAGCCGTTGCCATGGCTACCTCTCGTTCTGGCTGCAAACCATAGCTTCAAATCTCCATTTTAGCCGGCGGCAGCTTTCATGGCCACAACACAGTGATCGGCTTGGATGCTACTACAGCATCTCCACCGGCAACGACTGCGAGCTAAGGTCAAAGCTCGGCAACTCCAATGAAGCAGAGAGAATTTCATCGCTGACCCATAGCATTATTATCAACTTTGTTGATTTAATTCCAAGTCAACGAACATGTTTCGATCTAATTGATGTGACTAAAATTCGCCCGCCACATCAATAGCTTTGAAACCACTACATATTTTCTCCACCAGCTTAACCTCAATCACTCCACCCGCACGTGTGCCAACTCAACTTTCTAAAAATGAAATTTCAAGTTCAAAGACTAAGGAACAGCAATAAACCAATGATAAAACGTCCCTCAATTCCGAGGCAGAGCTAAAAGGCTATAAAATAAACCACTCCACATTGACATATTCCCCTGAATTCTCAACTGTCAAAATTGCCTGAACTAAAACTGCTTGCTTGACCGAAATTGATCAAACGGTAAAAACAACCTACGCCACAAGAGAAGGTTTTGAGGCAGCTGACAGCCTAGATCTCTTCTTAGCCAAGCTCTCACTGCGGCGCTCGCGCTGCTCCTTCAACCTGGTAGCGAGAAGCTTCTGGTACTCAGCTGCCTCAGCCTTTGCCTTGGCAATTCTCTTCTTCTTGTCAGCGATTCTCGCGCGCTTCCTTTGTAATGTCAATGGCGTAACTAGCCTCTGGATCTTCGGAGCTTTACTGACCTTTTTCCCTGTCAAATGACAAGAAAAAGAAGAGCAGAAAAGAATCAAAGTCAAATCAGAGCCATTTAATAAGCCAACACGATAAGAAAATTAAGTTGAATGATGATGGAAACCCTCACCAGATTTAGTAGTGAAGGTCCTGCGATATGTATTGACATACTTCCGAACGTCATCCTCCTTCGACAGGTTAAACAGTTTCCGGATCTTTGATGCCCTCTTTGGACCTCTCATTCTCGGCTTCTCAATGTCAGTCAAACCAGGCAGCTCACTTTCTCCTTTTTTCACAATGACCAAGTTTAGAACAGAGAGGTCTTGACTGACGATGCATCCTCGAACAGATTTCCTTCTCCTCTCTCCATTCCGCCTACCATATCCACGGAAGCAAGGAGTACCTGTCAGACAAATCAATTTTGCTTTTCAACTGGCACTTATATAAATTCCGGTCTCCTAATCAAGCTGTGCAACAAGTTTAGAATATACATAGCTGACATAACTTCAGCTTATATGCAAGAATTGCCAAATTCATGTATTCGTGCACTTTGCAGAGTCGAACCTACCTTGATGAAGCAAGAGACGAACACGACCAGGAGTCAGCACTCCCTGCTTCATTGGAAACCCTTGTTTGTCACAGCCTCCCATTATCTTAAACACGTAGCCATTGAATTCCTGCCCCACATTGAGGATAGTCAATAACAGAACTGATCAAAGAAATCGCCAAAAGCTCCATAGAACAATTGCAGACACATACCTCACCCAGAGCATCTCCACTGACTTCTTGTGAGATCCTCTTGTCGAAAAACGCCCGACTGCATGGAAAAGATCATAAAGAGTCATTACATCATAAAGAGTCATTACTCCACATCCCTTTTCTTTTGCTAGAGAGATAATTGGCCATTGACCTCTACAAATAATGATATTTCTGAAGAAAAACAATAAAATAAGACTTAAAAATTAGGAGATCCATTAAATTGTTATGATCCAATCCTTAAGTATGAAATGCAAGTGATACTGGTTTCGATACAATAAAATCTAGTGCCACAGCATGGTTTCTCAGACCATGGGTAGCCAAATCAAACCAAATTGTATCCAAAATATTATTAAAAAAAAAAAAAAAAAAATCTCAGTTACCTATGCTTCCACATTCGCAATATAATAGACAAATCAGTAGTGTATCCATCATCTGCAACTTTCACTTTCTTTCCCTAGTTTAGAGTTAAATCAACAATAAGTGACTTTTCT
Source organism: Eucalyptus virginea (assembly GCA_014182375.1). Lineage (NCBI taxonomy): Eukaryota > Viridiplantae > Streptophyta > Magnoliopsida > Myrtales > Myrtaceae > Eucalyptus > Eucalyptus virginea. The sequence goes on from CM024522.1 coordinate 9,244,662, forward strand.
CACCTAATTTGGAGTACCCCCCAAAATACTCCCTAGTGATTCCCCATCCCACAATCTGTCCCTAAAATCCATTCAGCATTCTAAAATTGCTAACACAGGAATTAGATCCTACAGTTTTGATATGCTGTTCTGGCCAACAAGATACATCACTCAGGTCACCAAAGAAAGATAGAGGGGCCATGAAAAATGAGCACCTAAAGGAATAAATATCAATATTTGTGCTTCAGATACTTAAATGCGGAACCCGAATCAAACGTTGAAAACCATGTGAGCGGTATTTCCATTCCTGTAAATCGCACAATCGCTTATAAAGCATGCTCACTCAAACCGATGCCGTAAGTAATTCCAATCAGAGAACAAACATTCATATCAATCTCAACATTACACGAGCGAGGAGAGCAATAGTTCCATCTACGAATACACAGAACACTAGCAGTAGACGCCCAAACACAAGGAACTGAACAGGGGCCAACACCCACTTGATCAATTCAACAAACTAAGAGCTTTCAAAGCATTCCACATAAGAACAGCCACAACCCATCAACAACATCCGACGTTTTCACCCCCAAGAAAAAGGGTTCGGCTTACAGTTTCTGGTCATCGTCGATCTCGAGCTTCTTCTGGCAACCGGTGGTTGGATTCGCTATGTTGAACTTCAGATTACAGAGAGGGAAAATGCATCAGAAAACTCGAGCGAAAGTAAAACCGGAAGAGAGACGAGTGAACGAGAGTTGAGAGGTACGTACCTTCATGTTGATGTTGACGGTGAAGGACCGATCCGGAACAAGAAGAAACCGCTGTTCGCCGCTTGAGCAGAGTGGGGCTTTCCTGGGGGTTAAGGTGTTCGTCTGGGCTTATATACCAGGTGTCAGGCGGCAGTTCTCAGTGACAACTAGGATAGCCAGTTTTCCTTCTTTTTTATTCCCCTCCTTTTTTAATTTCTTTTGTTGTTTGCAAAATTCCAAAAAAACCCCCACCCAAAAATAATAATAATAATAATAAAACGTATTTTCATAAAGTAACTCCATAGGACTTTTCTCAAAATACCCCTGAAAAAAAATACCATGTTCCAATGGATCCTTCCTGGCTCATTACTAATGATAAAAACTATCGTCCGGCATGATTTACCATGGAGAGGTATTCAAGGTACAATAGGGTGAGGAGGTGACTTGGATGGTCGAGCATGCTTTTAAAGCTTCTAGAGGTTTACGCTTTTTTTTGGGTACCTTAAAACATTATTACCATATTATGGGGTAAATGGTATATTGAACTCTTAAACTGATGGGAAATATACAGTTATAGTTTGATGAGCTCATGTGTATAAGGCTCCATTCATTCCTCATCTGGAATATCCACCAATCCAACATAGGAAAAGCAATGGAGCATTCTCTACCAAAACATTTCTCTCAATATTTACTTTCTACAATCTAAGGTAGGCTAAGCGAGCGAGTGAGACAATTGACAAGGGAAAGGTTGGGCCTAGATGGCTCTAGTAAGGGGTGAACGAGTCAAAAGGAACATAAGTGGCGCACGATCACAATCTCAAGTATCAATTGGAGATATAGGTGGTATCAAAATAAGTTATAGAGAAAGCGATTGAGAGAGCTTGTGGTGCATGGCTAATTAAGAGGATGTAGTAATTGGAGGTTACCACTATTGTTGATGTTGGAAACTACTAGAGAAAAGGAGTCTCGTGCAATTGATGAGGGAAAAGAAAGCCTATACAACTTGAACAAGGGGGGTAACAAGTCCAGAGGAGCCCAGGTGTGAGGAGCCTAGGTGTTACATGATTGCAATCTCAAGTGTCAACTTGTGACACTTGGAACAAGCTCATCCCACACAATAAATTTAGGGCTGAGCATCGGTCCAAGGTTCACCGTGGATTAGCCCAACTCTACTGATCTTGGTCCGCTTCCTAGAAAGACTAAGTCGGTCCTTGATCTTAGGATTCCTGGACTAGTACTATGCGGGTTGGTCATCGATCCTAAGAGTTTTGGTCGATTCAATCCAAACCAACATTGATTGTATATAATATATAATAGAGATATATATATATATATATATATATTATATTATGATATATATATATATATAAAACATATTATTTATGATTTTTTTACTATATTTTAAAGAAAAAACCCTAAGTTAAACGTCATCAACGGTATTAAATGGTTTCTCACGGCATCCTCCTCTAGTACTTGTTCTTTTTTTATCTTCTTTGTCCTCTTAGTCTTCAATTTGCCAAAAAAAAAAAAAACAACTTCCCCACTTGCCGCTCAACTTCCCATCTTGTCATATATCTCTATGATCGGTCTTAATCGTTTTTATGATTTATTGCTTTTAGCATGTGTGAAATTTATGTTGTTATATTATCTTAAATTTTTTGAATATGTGTTGATATTTATAGTTTGGTTGCACAATGCTACATTATTAATGGATATGTAATTTGAAATGGTAGATTTGTCTTTTTAGGGAATACAAAAAATAAAATAAAAATTATCGATTGGTCTTGGGTTGATCTTGGAATTTGATCGAACCCATTGGATCGGTCTGGTCCTCAGCTCCAGGCTCAATAGAGTCTATCCTTATCCCAAAAATTGAGAACCAATATTGTGTAAATTGATCCTAAGGTTAAGAGGTGGACTAACTCAACCCGGACCATACTCAACCCGGACCATACTCACTCCTAATAACAGAACAATTACAACAAGATAGACCAAAGAGTTCACAACTTGTAAAGTTTGTGAATCATAGGCTTTGAGAGCTCTTAAACTCTAAGTTCCAACGTCCTAAAAATAAAACAACAATAAGTATTAATGATCATTCAACATTAGTAGAAATTGAACTAAAACAATTATCGGAAAATCTCACCACATATATTTCTTCCATTTCAACTTGTAAACTCTATATATCGTTAATCTCTGTGTAAACATAATCCATATCTAACAAAAAAAAAGATACACTAATGAGATATGAAAGAATTGCAAGATGAAATGATATGGATTTACCCAACTCAAATTTTTCACATTCTCGATGCACTCTTCAACATTAATAGACTAGAGAACTGTTCTCAACCAATCTTGAGTGCAAATCAAAACTTCCACGACTCTATGAGTTAAATAACTTCAAAAGTATCAAGCACACGATTAGTTATAAAAATAGACAAAACATTCCAGCTATCAAAGATATGATTTTAAACTTTTGGCCAGCAATACTCTACCACATCAAAATGTTAAAATCATGAGCCTCTTCAAATCAAACTTTAAGATACCAATCGAGCTCATATAAGTTGCCCTTAAAAAAAAATTTCTCCTCGTTAAGAAAGTCTTTATATGACGACTCTTACACATAGAAATTTGCACTGCAATCTTCCTCTGCATTAAGCTCACCAACCAAACTTTGGTCACAATAATTAAAATAAGATTTATCATAAAATTTAAAAAAATGTTCCAAGGAGAACTTCACATTATTAAACATTTCATCAACTTTCGCAGCATCATCATAAATGGGTTTACAACGATACCTCACATAATTCATCATTTTTCTAGGATCCAACATACACATCAACACCATCATATTTACTTTTTCGAAACTCTCATAATATTTGTCGAACTTGTCTTTCATTTTTACACCCATAACTCTCACCATAAGATTAGAAGCCTTCATCATTTCTTTCAGATAGATAATCATACAAAGAAGCCATCCCCTAAAATAATCATTCGAAGTGATATACAAACTCTCATACATTTGGTTGATGGCATCATAAAACTTCTTCAAAAATTTGGAGAGAATAATGACATTTTCTCAATCAACACTACTTGAAGTATGAGAGTTAGCTTAGTTGAGAAATAAATATCATCTTTATCCATCTTTTCAAAAACTTTTCTTAGCTTTATAGCATTGTCTAAATAAGGTAAGTGGAATTCCACTTAGTGAAGATGTCAACACACACTAAACCCTTATAAGTGAATCTTGTACTCTCAATGCAATCTCAAAATGTCTTAGCTCTCATATAAGAACTCTTCATATAAATAGAATTGCATACCTTGGCCAATATCCTTCATAATCAAGTTCAACATATGAGATGTGCATCTTATATGTCAAACTTCACAATCTAAGATGAATAGTCTATCTCTTGAAAATTCTTCTTTTAAATAATCGGGAAAAGTATACTAGAAGTACCAAAAGTTGTGTATGATGCTCACTTTGGTGCCAAAAGTTTTCGTCGGATCACTTAAGTACCAAACTGGAGAAAAAACGATCACTTTAATGCTACCAGCGAGAGATTCCGGCCAAATTGGTTAAGTAGCTTTTATATTTTTTTTTAAAAAGTTGACGTGACTTTTAAATGACGTTATTTTCCGTCCTCCTTAAGAAAACGACGTCGTTTTGCCATCATACGTGAATGACTTCACAAAAACAACATTACACAGCTCATATGGGATTGAAATTAGGGTTCTTTGTCAAATCCTCACCCAACACCGACCTAGCTCGCTCGGCCACCGTCGCTTGGCCACCATTGTAGTTGTTCGACTAGGTGAGCGAGGAGAGGCTGAGATTGTTGCTCGAGCAAGAAGCGACGAGAAGAATAGGAGGCGAGGGCAAAGGAGGAGGAGGAAGAAGGGGGGTCAAGGTGGAGAGAGCAAAGATGAGGAGGGTGAGGGAAACAAGGAGAGCGTAGATGGAGATGGTGGATTGGGCTCTGCTCAGGAAGTGGCTGAAGTGGGTCCTTTGAAGGGGAAGGAGAAGGATGAGGAGAGGAGGAGGAGGACAAGAGCTTGGGCTTGTCCATAATGTCGGACGAATCGAAGGCGGAATTATGTTGGTGTTGGTGCCGATTCCATTGTTGGTGTCGCTGCTAGTGCTGGTGCTAGTGTTGGTGTTGTTCTTCGAGGAAGAAGACAACGAGGAAGCCCCTGCCATGCCTTCTCTCTCTCTCTCTCTCTCTCTCTCTCTCTCTCTCTCTCTCTTAATTTGGGGATTTAGGGTTCTACTTGGGGAAAAGACGTCAAATGGCGTCGTTTTGTTGTTTGAATGCTGACTGTACTCTCCGGCGAGCCACATCAGTTTCAAAAATTAATAAAAATGTGACGTCAAATTTCCGGTCAATCAAATTGACGTTGGCACTAAAATGATCATTTTTCAAACTTTTTGGCACTTAAATAATTTGACACCAAAGTAAGCATCATACACAACTTTTGGCACTTCTAGTGTATTTATTTCCATATAATCAATGGCAATTTCATTTGAATTAGCATTAACCATAATGATTATTGACAAATTTTTTATGTTCCCCACTTGTATATGCATTTCTCAACCATTTTCCCATATCCATACCCTTGTAGCTAGACATGACCACAAAATTAATAATTCTTTTATAGAATTTCTAGTTTTCTCAATAAATAGTTCAAATTTTGAATGAAATTCCATGTATTAGTCATGAATGTGATTGTAGAATTAAGCTTACTAAAAGAAGCTTTCAAAAAAAAAAATTTTCACAAAAATGTAATTTCATAAAATCTCTAGCCACCATAAATCACAACATATACTTGAATAGAGGTTTTAATTGATTGACATAATCACAAAATCCGACACACTTAATCATCATAAATGGTTATTCATCAATTATAATCATCCAAACAAGCATTTCCCTATATTTCTCAATAAAACTAAAAAATACTAGTACTTTTTTTTTTTTGTAACTCGGTAAACCCCCGTGCAGCCGGTAGCCGTTGTTAAAATACTAGTACTTTATGTACTAGTATTTCCCTTATCCAACCTTGGTTAAAATACTAGTACTTTATTTCCCTCGTTGGTTGAGGGTGCATTTGGTTTAGCTTTCCCAATGAGCTTTCATTCTTTAAAGCCGTTTGAGAAAATGTTGGAGCTTTTAGCAAACACTTTGAAATAGCCTTTGGCCAAATGCTAGCCTTAGGAATGTTGAAAGCCTAATGGTGCTCTCACCTAGTATTCCAAAGTAAAATTTGTGAAACGTTGAAAACAAGATTAAAATATCTTTTTCCTTCCAAAACGGTCCTCACCAATTCTTTAGTTTTCAATTTGTCCATCTTTGTAACTATTTATCTTCTTCGCATGAGGATGGCGACGAGGCCAAATTTGGTTGGTAAAGGGCAGGCTAGGGTTGCGCGACCCAAGCAACCTTCGCTAAAGATCACACAACCTTAGACAACCATCACTTGGGTCTCACAACCTCAAGGAACCCTCACACAAGGTTAGGCGACGTTAGTCGACGGCCACCGGAGCCAAATTTGGCTCATCAATGATCGTAGCCCTTCCCTAGCTCCATCGAAGGGCTTGAGTTCTTTTTTAATTAAAAAATATAAAAATATAGTCAAAGCTCATTGCTAAAGTTTTTGTTTTTAGCTAAACACCACTTTAACCCAAAATTTATTTTGCAAAGAGTTTTTGCTAAAAACAATTTGCATTTTTCCAAAGGGCTTAGAGTTTCACCATTTGCATTACACTCAAAGCCCATTTGTGAAGTTGAATCAAACTCACACTAAATCTCATCTACTATTTGTGATGCAAACGATTTTTGCTTCTTATTTATATTTCAAAGATAATTATTGTACTTTCTCAAGTGCTTCAATATATTTGAAGTACCATTATCAACGTGGTATGAATACTTGGCCCTACAATAGTTGCTGAACACATCAACTTTACCATTTGTGTGAGTAATGAATTTATGAAAATATAGCCAAGCTACCAATTTTCACTTACTAGGAGGACAAGAACCAAATTCCTTATTTTTTTTTATGCATCTTCAAAGTCTTCACCTCTTCCATGACTTAGTGATTTTGATTCCATTATTGACGTTATCGCATCAAAGGATTTCTCCACTTCCATTGACATGTTAATGAAGCACTTGCTCAAATCAACCAACACTTCATCAACAGATCAACGCATAAAAGTTTTACAAAGAAGAACACACTAGCTTTTTATAGAGAACAACACACATACACTTTACCCCACTATCAATTATCTCCAACCATCACTAAATATACATCATCACTCGTTGTCTACCACACATATGACCAAGAAACTCCGTGCATAAACACAATTTAGAGAGAAAATGAGACGAAATAGAGAAACAGAGAGGACAATAAGGACAGAGGATACAAACCCACAATTTAAATAACTTGATTCGAAGTCGGGAGATTTGCAAGTATAATATGCTTATTTTATATAGTAATCTTGACAGACCTTGACATAATGTGCATGTTATACCTAGCCCCACAACTTATCTATTCATAGTGCAACCATTGGCCATAGCCATGGCTACTAGTGCACCTAATATAGAGATAAGCCATAAGCAAATTGCTTGTCCACTTCTCATCCCTTTAACCATGAACGCAAAGCCAAAAATCACATGACATTGTGGACTCACCGCTTCTTGGTGCCTAGGTCTAGAATAGTATAAAGAAGAAGTAATGCCCACCTTCCCTCTTTCTCATAATCCTCAATCTTCATTCAAGCCCCAACAAAAAAAACCAAAGGATGAAGCCTCCTCCATGAGACACAAATTGAAAGTCGTAGCCATGAGTCAATCAAGAGCAAGAGAAAGATTTAGAAATTTAGGGTTGTAGGGTTCTAATTTTTTAAGAACTTTTTGAGCTAACTAACCAAACAAACAAACAAACAAATAATTTGTAAATTTAGGGATTTAATGAGTAGATTGAAGATAGGGTGATTCGATCTGAAGGGAAATGGAGGCGACTGAGAATGAGAGAGGGAGGCAATGAATGGTCGGAGTCATGGCCATGAATCGATGGGAGTTGAGAGACAAAGATGGAGACAGAAAAATCGATGTGAGACTGAGAGGGAGACATTGAGACATGAGAGAAATTGATACGAGAATAACAATGGGTTTTAGATTTAGGGATTTGGGATTCTAATTTTTTAAATTAAAAATTAATATATTATTATAATATTAGTCCGAATCTAATGGACAGGTGGGTGGTTCCACCCATGGAATCGAGAACAAGACTAGAACCCACCAGTTCCAATAAATTAGAATATGGAATTGGACTGATTCCCTTATGAATCACCGGTGCCCATCACTAATTATAAAAACCACCATCTAGCACATGTATAGACCCCGAGGGGGGGGGTGTTCGAGGTATAATAGGGTGAGAAGTGGCTTAGACAATTAGGCATACTTTTGAAGCTTCTAGAGATTTAGGCTTATTTTGGATATTTAGAACATTTTTAGGGGCATCATGGGTAGATGGTAGATTGAAAGATTGGATCTCTTAGACGGAAGGAAAATCTATTATAATTTGATGGACTCATGTGCATAGGGCACATTTGGTTTGGTATTTTGAAGAGGCTTTGGGGCCCTAGAGTCTCTTGACCAAATGTGAAAGGGCTTGTGACAAATTTTCTAGACAGCATTGGGAAAATACAATTGCATTTCTAAAGACCTTTGGTCCATGACAGGTATGAAGATACTTTGAAATATTGCATATTCAGAAAGCAAATATACCTTTTTTCTTTCAATTTTACCACATCTATACTTTCATAAATACGAAAATGTCCTAAAACATCATAATCTTTTTAGCAAAAGCCTTTGCAGCTCGTGAGCAACTGGCAAACCACAAAAGAGTGGTCGATGAGCCGATGCCAACCCTACTTGAGGTCGCTTGACCTCAATCAATGTGGCCCAAGGTTGCACAACCCTAGGGGATCGTAGGCTTAGCTCACAAGACAAGAACCCAGGCTTCACCTAAAGGATCTCTTGCAATTGACATGAGAAGTGCTAAGCCCAAGCATCGCACAATCGTAGTGTAGGGATTGACGGATTCCCTGAAAACCGGATTCGACACTAAATCGAACCCCTAAACTTATGCGGAAGACGAGCCCGGGAAAAACATATATCACCGATCGTAAAGCACACCACGGAATCGAGCGTACCTTGTTAGCCACAGATTAAACACCAATGCTGAAGATCGAGGAAGAAATTCTGATCCCGTTAGATCCGATGATGTCAATTCGCCTTGAAGGGAAGATGGTGTCGCCTCTTACGCACTGTTCTTTCTTTTTGGAACATTTTTTAGGGAGAGAGGGAGGAGGAATGTACGTTATGCCAAAAGGTGCATTCCTCCCTCTTTATTTCCCCTTATATACGTCCCATCCAAAAAGAAACGTGTCCCTTCATCATATTCCTTCATCCATGGGCCCTAATCTTGTGAGCTGGGCTTTTAGGCCCAACATGGGTGGACGGGCCAACTTAGGCCCATCACAATAATAATAAAACCATCACGTAGTATCAAGTGTCAACAGATGATAGATGATACCAAAGTAAGTCACAAAGAGCATGATTGAGAGAGTTTGTGGTGTATATCAACTAGTCAAGAGGAAGTCGAAATTGAGGTTACCATAATTGTTGGTGTTGGAGACAATGGTCAAGAAGGTCTCGTGCCAAGAGGACTCTATTGAGGGATATCAGGTGCGTTTGGGAACTGCTTTGGAAAGAGCTTTGGGGGGCTAAAGGTCTTTGGGCCAAAATGGAGGTGTTTAGGAACTACTTTCGAAGGGGCTTATGAGAGAAGCTAGCATTTGCAAGGCTGAAAGCCCAAGGTACTGTTTGTGGTACTGTTCATCGTCTTCCTTCTCCAGCCACGCCGTTGATCAGAAACGAGCTCAAGAGGCCAGCGAGGTCACGGCTAAGGTCAGTGAGGTCGCGGCGACCGTCACCGGCGAGTCGTGGCGACCGCCCGCGAGTCCCGACGATAGCACGCGAGTCGCGTCACCGCGACCCAACTCTGGTTCACGCTCTCTAGGTCGCGCGACCTCAGGCCTGACCCAGATCTGGGTCGCCAGAGGTCATGCGACCTCGTGGCAACCAGCACGATCCAGATCTGGTCGCTGCAAGGTCGCGCAACCTCCGACGACCAGATCTGGTCGCGGCAAGGTCGCGCTGATCACTGCGAGGTCGCCCGACCTCCGACGAACCCAAATCTGGGTCGGACAACCTCCGTTAAGGGCCACCGGGGGTCGCCCGACCCCAAGCGACCCTCACCAGAGGTCGCCCGACCCTGGGCGGCCCTCGGCCCTCGCCGATCCTCTCCGGGGGCTGCCTGAGGCCTCCGGCGGCCACCTTCCTCGCCGGCGGCCGCATGCCTTGCCAGTCAATTTTTTTTATTTTTCTTTTGATAATTTTTTTTATCACAAAAGCCCTTTGCAAATATAATTCCTCCAAACACCATTTTGCTCAAAGGTACTTCAAATGGGCTTTCAAACTACAATTTACCAAACACACTTTGCATTTTGGAAAATACCTTTAACTCAAAGATGTTTGCATTTCCTTAAAGACTTTCCCCAAAAGTCTTCCCAAACGCACCCATTTATCTCCTAAATTGAGGAGAATCTTACCAAGGTGTTGTTGGTCGTGGACAAATTGTAGAATGGATTCAAGGATTTGAAGGAGTGGGTTGATGGGTCAAAGAGATACTTTGCAATGAGTCATCCACCACTTTGGATCAAGTCATCAACCCATTGCACAAGAGAGTTATGCTCTTGAGTTCATGATGGAAGACCTTTGAAAGGACTTAGGGACAATCAAAGAAAAGCTCAAGGGTTGCAAGACGACCATGTTCAATGGGATAGTTACCATGATGCTAAGTCAAAGGGTGGACATTGCGAAGTCAAAGGAGTTCAAAGGTGATCGGTCTACCAAGGAGGTTGACAACTTCATCTATGTTATCGAACAATTCTTCGATGCCTTGGTGATCAAAGACGACAAAGCTAAGGCATGAACTATTGCCATGTATTTAGCTCATGCTTTTGGTGGTGGCAACGTAAGTGCAACGATGAGAGGCAAGGTGCCTAATGCCAATAGGTCAAGCTCTCACGCCCTCATATCAGCCTCAATTTAGGGCCACCGACTTCATACGTGATCCCCACCACATATATGTTGAGGTTGGCATCGATGAAGAAGTTGAGAAGTTGCTCTATGATTATAGTCTTAACATTGCAAAACCTATGGACTTGAGGGCCCTAGTCACAAGGGAGCTAGGGTCGGAAGAGCCAAAGAACACCAAGTTCAATGAAGATTGCAATATCATTGCTTGCTAGAGTTGAAGAAGTAATAGAAGATGATGTTGGTGAAGAAGATAAGAAAAAATAAAATAAAAAAAATTGAAAATTTGCCTGTCGATGATGTCTCTAATTGTCACTTGGAGAGTGTCACATGAGTCATAGGTACTTGTTGATCGATGAAGATTTGGCTAGCCAATGAGTATGGGACCTCATTTGGAATTAAGTTTGACACTTTATGGTTTTATTTGAGATGAGATTCACTCTAAACTCTCATCTAATAAAATGGCTTCACTTCAGTCCTTTGATATGGACACATTAATGGTATGTAAATTTTTCCTTTGTTAATCTTAATGGCATTTTAAATTTTTGGCTTGGAAGTCAATAGTAACATTTTACTTAGTAAGTCAAAACAAACGGAAACATAAATTTAAAACCTAAGAAAGCCTCAAGAAGTTAGCCAAACTATAAATCGGATGAAAATAGTAAACTAGAAAATAATATAATGGAAACATGGCTTTCAGGCATGTAGAACCTTTTTTTAAAGGTTTTATTGCCTCACTTTGGTAAAGGAAGAACATAAAGCAAGACACCCTCGGAATGCAACCAAACCTTTAGATTATTCTCATCATAAAATTGGGAAAAATTATTCAAAAATCTTAAATTTATTGCACTTTTGTCAATTTAGTCATAAACCTTTTAATTTTGTCAATTAGATCATAAATATTTTCATCTTTTATCAATTAAGTTCATTCGGTTGCTTAGTAAGTCAAAACAAACGTGAACATTAGTCGTGCTACGTAGTACATCCAACACTAACATGGCTAAAAACATGGTCCCCAGTGGCTGGCTTGAGACCCTAGTGCTAGTTGATTCATGTTCAAATACCCAACTCTACACCAAGACGTTGGCACTAAAGCTTGGGACCCTAGTTTGATGCCCGACCCTAGGCCCATTGAAGCTAAGCCCAAGTCCACAAAGGCTTGGCTCAAGAACCCCATGCCAATCCTCCATGGCCATGCTTGAGTACTCAATTCCCATGGCCAAGTCACTGACAGACCTTGACACAATGTGCATGTTATACCTAGCCCCACAACTTATCTATTCATAGTGCAACCATTGGCCTGAGTTTGGGATCCAATGCCCATGCCTGGTCCATGACATTCATTGCCGATGCCCAATCTCGTGCTCAAGTCATTGACTCCCATACATGGTTTCACGATAGTTGGTACCGAGTCCGTAAAGTCTAAGCCGAGTCTTTTGAAGCTAGGCTCAAGATCCCAATACTAGTGGGTAGATACTAGGGCTGAGCACGGTTCCCGGTTCCAAGGGGGACCGGTTCCGGTTCCGGTTCCTTTTTTCTGGGAACCGGGATTCCGGTTCCGGTTCCCGGTTCCAAAGCGGAACCGAACCGAACCGGAACCGAACCGAACCGAACCGGTCTCGAACCGAACCGAACCGGTCTCGGAACCGGAACCGGAACCGGTTACTTAGGGCAGAAAAAGCTCGACCTTGGATGTTCTAGTATCTTGTATGTGATGTTCTAGTTGAAGTTTGGATTCGGCCTCTAAATGAAAGTTGTAAAGGACTTCTTGGAGTATAACATACTCAAATTTGGGACAAAACAAACAAGTATAAGTGGGTGAAATCGTTATTCTTTGGAAAGACTAGATCTGGAGATTTTGGGACCGACCCTTGATGAATGCATGGACTGTAAGGCAACCTTTTTGTCGAAATTTCACTTCGGTTTCTTAACAAAAGTTGTAAAGGACATCCTGAGGTACAACATATCAAAAATTTAGAGAAAAAAACAAGAATAGGTAGGTGAAATCGTGGTCCTTTGGAGATGGTTAGATCTGGAATTACGGTACTACGAACAGGGATTTTAACCGTCCATATTTAATTATCTAGGACGAATTTGACTTCGATATTTTCATGAAGTATCTACCTTATGGTCTTGGCTATCACATAGTCGAATTTCATAATTTTTAAGGTTATTTGGGTATTTAATCGGAAATGTTTCTAAAACTGTGCAATCCGATGTGTTCGGATCTTGTAAGTTGCAATGCGTGGACTATATCATTTTTTATGAGGTTCTTTTGGAAATGTGTTCTGCATGAAATATCTCTATTCATGTCTTCCTACAACATATTTAAATTTCGTAATTTTTGTAGTTCATTTGCCTATTTAACCAAAAATGTTTCAAAAACTGTGCAAGTAGAGAATAGGAAAAGTAAATCGATTTTATCTTTTAATCCAGAACGAATTGGACTACGATTTCTTCATGAAACTTGTACCTCTAGGTCTTAAATACAACGTATCCAAATTTCAGAATTTTCTGAGTTCATTTAAGGGTTTAATCGAAATTTTTTTCAAAACTTGTACTTCTAGACATTCTTGTTCTAGTGGTGTTTTAATTCTACTTTGTAGTTTGCTATTTGTTTTGAAATTTATAATTATATTCTATTATTGTTGTGCTGTGCGAAGTTAATGTATCAAGATAACATGTCAATGGGAAGTTACCGTGTAGTATACACGTACATTATAGTTTTTTTTGGTAACATACGCATACGTTATATTTTTTTTTGGTAACGTCTTTGCACGTTATAGTTTTTTTTTAACGCGTGCGCATACGTTATATTTTTTTTTGGTAACATGCGCATATGTTATAGTTTTTTTTTTTAACATGTGCGTACGTTATAGTTTTTTTGGTAACGTGCGCGTACATTATAGTTTTTTTGGTGACGTGTTATATTTTTTTTTTTGGGTAACGTGCGCATATGTTATATAGTTCAAATCAAAATAACAAAAAAAAAAAAAAAAAAAAGAATCTGTTGGAGCACTTGGGCCACCCTAACCCGGCATGTGACGGGGTAGGTTCGGTTCCTCTGCTCCCGAGGTAGGTTAGGGTTCGCCATTTTGAGGCGAACCCGTCTGGGTAGGTTCCAGGTTCGGACGGAACCGAACCGGAACCTGGAACCGCTCACCCCTAGTAGATACTCGCTTTCTATGTCCATGTCACCAAGATCCGAGTTCGAATACATCAAAGACGGGGCCCAAGTCCCCAGCATATACCCCCGTTTACACTTGCTGGGCTCAAAAAACCATTAACTGCTGCGATCAGGACCCCAATCATGAGTCTCTTATGTCATACGAATTATGCATGTCTTTTTAAGAAGATAAAAAGTCCAAATTTCTTTTCTTAAACCACGGAAAATAGGGGAAGAAGATTTTTTTCAAAAACCACAAGCGGATGGCGCCGCTCGGCGCATCTTTGAAAACCAGTTCCACGAGACTCGAGGGACTTATCGCTTCCTTTCTTAGGCCGGTCAAACAAAACCACAAATCAAACACGACTCGTTCCAAGTTGAATCCTTGGGTGGAATTATTTGTTATGGGCCCAGAAATCCTTGGGTGAAATTGTAGTTGAAGTCATAAGGAATTATTCGATGGGTTAGGGCAAAGTCGATCGATCGATTTCATCCCCACTTAGCAATTATATCAATCAAAATATACAAGATGTTTCAACAGGCATACCACATTCTAAATACACATCTCGTGCAAAAGAACAGAACTAACAAATAGTAAGACACATTAAACATCAAGTCAACATACGCAAATCCCACAAGAAATAGGAAAAGCACGGTCATACGCAAATGTAATGTCAAATTAGGCCGGCCACTATTACACAAACCCATTTACCCCAGGCAACATCATTGTCTTTGCCCTTTTGAATCCGCTAAAAAAGAACAAACTACGATCCTGCCTATATCATATCTGAAAAAGTCCTAGAAGTCCAACTTAACAAGCAAAGAACAAAAGAAACACCACCATAACACCACCGCCAAGATTCAATTTTCTTCCTCCCATTTCAGGAGAAACAGCCTAGGCACGCTCGCCCCGGATTCTTCGTGCGAGCTGAATATCCTTGGGCATGATGGTCACGCGCTTGGCGTGGATGGCACAGAGGTTGGTGTCCTCAAACAGTCCCACGAGGTAAGCCTCAGCCGCCTCCTGAAGGGCCAGAACTGCATGGCTCTGGAAACGCAGATCGGTCTGCACCCAAGAATAAGCAAACACCACAATTCAGTTTCCATGATCGAAGAACTCTCACCCGTGATTATTTGTAACAATCAAATGAGGGCAGAGACATCACCTTGAAGTCCTGGGCAATTTCACGGACAAGCCTCTGGAATGGGAGCTTCCTGATCAAAAGCTCAGTGCTCTTCTGGTACTTACGGATTTCACTGCAAGATTAAATTGGTTGGTCAATCAAAAGAGACAGAATTCATAGGTTAAAGAACACAGGCAATCAAGGAGATTGCTTAGCTTACCGAAGAGCAACAGTACCAGGGCGGTAACGGTGAGGCTTCTTCACTCCACCAGTGGTAGGGGCAGACTTACGGGCAGCCTACAAGTAAAAGAACACCTCATCATGTCAAAGGCCACACTACAGCAAAAACACAACCCCAACAGAAATTGCAGTAATCAAAACATCATCACACAGAAATCGACATACCTTGGTAGCGAGTTGCTTCCTCGGGGCCTTCCCTCCGGTTGACTTACGAGCGGTTTGCTTGGTACGGGCCATCTGTTGGACATCACAACGTTATACTCAATCATAAAATTCAGACAATCGTCACATCATAACACAATTGGTAACCCAGCACTTGACAACCCTTAAACGCTTCAATCCGTCCCATATCTCAGCTAACGACCTACATGTACCCAAACGACCGCGGAAATCACACCAGGAAAAGGACATCACAAGTCCATCCCTAGCCCAAGCCCCTAAATTTCTCAAAAACGAAGCGCGAAACATCGTCCGCAGATCAATTGCCTAACCCCAAACCCTAAATTTGCCAGATCGTCGCCTCCGACTACGATTTCAGAACAACCATTAAACTAAGAAGCGCAGAATCTACCTAACCGAGAGAAAGAGAAAATCAGGCCACAGGCAAAACCCTAGAATTCGAAGGAAAGCCCCATGGCGATGATTCTAACTACCACAGCATGCGCGATCAAAGCACGAACAGGAAGAGGCGCACGAGATCACAACAGATAGCTACAATTCTACCTCATCATCGACAAAATCAAAAGGGAGAAAATCGCGCAGGACTTGCCTCTCTCGATCTTCTTCTTCGTCTTCTTCTTCTTCTTCCGCTTCCTCAAATGCTATGCCAAAAAATCTTCTTAAGATCACCGGTTGGTTGCTATTTATAAGGACGGGGGCTGGGGCGGGGGGGCGCGATGCGGAACGATCCGACGGGCGAGGATCGCGATCCTTGTGCTTCTTTGGGCGACGGATCGTACGGTGGAGAGGCGCCCGGTTTGTGTTTTCTCGCCCCCGGATGGACGGCGGACAACAGGAGGAGGGGCCGGGAGCGCGCTTTGCCACGGATCGCGGGGCCTGCGTGGCGCGACGTGATTGGCCGGGGCGGCCGCGGTTTGACTCGGCCCCCGAAGCCGAAACCTTGGGAAGGGAATCGGAGGTAATATTCCTCCGCGTGGGCGGTGAGGATCGAAGGGAAAAACCGGCCCGGTCTCCCGGAAAATTCACGGAAAGACGTTAACGTGGACTTTCCACCAACTTTTTCTTTTTTCTTTTTTCTCTTTTCCCTTTTTCTTTTTTTTGTTTTTTTAAGGTACTAAGGACGATGTTAGGTGTCAATTCTGACTTTCACCTTTTTTTTCAATCATGCTTTAACCCTAGCTTGATTGTGATTTCTAATTTTTTTTTTTGAAATATTCAAATGTGAAATGGGTAGAAACATATTTTTTGAAATATTCAAATATGAAATGGGCAGAAACATACATGATATTTTGATAATTTTTTGGAAATTTAGAATTGACTTTTCGCCCTTAAATTTGGAGAAACGAATTCTCATCTACCATGAAGACCTCACTTATCAACTTACTTTTTTGCTAGTTCATGTTGGTCGTGACTTTCTCAATTAGGAATTAAAAATAATATTTAAGTTGCGAAAAATCGTGAAAGTTGTGTATAATTTTGTATGTTGATCTTGATATTTGGAAAGATTTCAAGTGCTTCAAGTTAAAATTAAAATAGACTTTTGGGAGTTCTTTTCTAAATTTATCCTTGACTTTGATTTTTAATTGCAAAAAAGACAATTTTTTTAGACAATCAATTAATCATACCTAGTTCCCTCCGATGCATATCTGTGAAAAATTAAACGAGAAAGAAATCTACATTACTCCTTGATCTCTGGAAATTTCGATTTCTCCGTAATTTAGATTCAGTTTGTGTGTCAGATTTAGAACAATTATAACTTTATTATAACTTACATTTGATGGTGTGGTAACCGTAATCTCGTTAAAGAATGAGAAATAATTATACCTTATACTAAACATTTGGATCACTTGTGGAACATGCATGATAACTCTAGGAGGTAGCGAAGTTAGTTGTCCCTTCCCAGCATATTCATTTATTAAAAAAAGGGTACTTAAGATTACAGTTTCCTTAACAATTTCCTTATAAGATTACAGTTTCTTGAAACACGAGATTTATTTTTAAGAGATAATGACACTTAACTTTCTAAAACTTTTTAGTGGTGGCCCCCTCTATTTTTAATGGATGCAAAACCTACGTGGTAACTTTTTTCTTTAACTTTTCGCACAAGTGGCACTTGGCTTGGAGCCAGACAAACGGAATGTTAGATAACAAAATAAAAAGACTAAATTTATAAATAAAATAAAATAAAATAAAAAATGTGAAAAATAGAGAGAAATTGCCGAATGTTGAGGGCAAGAAAAAGAAAAGAAAAATGGCAACTCAATATCTACGGTCATGTTTGCGTCATAAACACACCAGGAAGGTATTTGACATGAAAGTTAAAGTACATTTTTTTTTGGTAATTTCTTTCTTTATAATTGATGTCGAATCACACGATAGTTACTTGAATCATAAAATATTTTGTTTTTCCTAGACACGTGTACTTACATGTTAGGTAGGCAAGAGAATACGGCCTCCACATCATTTTTATAAAGATACCAAAATTTGGTGCCAAAAGTACGTGAAAACTCCCTCGTTGCACCAAATCCCTGCCGGAAAAATGTCCGGTACGAAACCAGACTCCTAAATTTTGCTCTCACGAATCACGTATTGTTCAGCATACCAGCAAAACGAGCAAATTAATCAATAAGTCATCCTCGTTCATGGAGGAGAAAATTCTAAGTATCGGGTTATCTCCCACAAGTCGAACGAGTCGTGGAACGATCATACAGCCATATAAGTCTCCCCCGAGTCGAAGATCGCAATGTTCGCCCATCGCGGGGAAATCAAAAGCTGGTATGCCAATGGACTCAATGAGAGAGAGAGAGAGAGAGAGATCAGTTTCTAACTTTCTGTAAGTTCAGTCAGTGACTATAATTCTCCAATCAAAGAATACACAATTTACACCTCTACCATCACGGAGCAACTACTCCCTTTTGTTCATCACAAAAGCCCTAAAACCAAGGTACACAAATCAATCTCATTCTGCCTCCTGCTTCTTTTCCTTTTTCCATAGTAATGTGAAACGAATTAGTAAAGTACACTATTGAAACCCACTCAAGCAAATACAGCAGACCACAAAAATTACAATGCTCAAATGGATCAAAGAACAAATAAAACTAAGCTTGGTTTACAACCTCTTCTTATCTAGCGATGTATACCTCTACCGCTCCCAGAAGGCAGCTCACCTGATAGGACTTGTGCGGGAATCTCACTGTGCTGCTCAGTATTTACGGTCATGTCTGCATGCTGGTTTATACATCAGCAAAGTGAAAGTGTTCGGCAACCTGGAAGTGGTTTGCGATCCGAACCACAGCAGAACGCACAATGTCGGATGTCGGAGAGAGTGACTCGGGCAAACAGGGCAGGCAAACCGGCAGATACTGTTCCTTGTTTCCTGGTGGACAAAAGAAGAAAAGCACAGACCGGCAGAAGACGAATCTGCAGTGCGTGACACCATTAGTTTGCTTGTCATACTCGTCAGACATGCTTAAAGTCAAAGGCAGCAAAAGACCTCCTAAAGGCTAGAACAATCACAAGTTCAAGTTTCTGTGCGGCAGTTTCATCGTATTCATATAGACGTTAAAGAATGATCAAAGGTACAATCAACCTTAAATAGCTCAACCAAAGGTAAATCGAACAGTTCCTCTCCAGGAAAATAACATGCGTACCTCAATATTAGGCGGCGGATAAACGGATCTGATAGAACTTGAGCCCAAACCAGATCCAGGTCAGCTGATGTACAAAGAGTTACTTCCCATCCAGAGAAGGCAGAGGCAAGTATGTTCTCTGCATCCTTATAAGCATCCTAACAAAAAAGAGCAATCAAGTAAGAAATTAAAACCATCAAGAGTTGACTAAATCTTCTCACCGGGAAATGTGCAATACCTCATCGTGACTGGATGAAGAGAGACCTACTAATTGGCAAAATGCTAGAAGAGGAGCCGTTAAGAAAAAGGTAAATTGGCTGCCGCTCTCTCCTATATCAGCACCAGGCATTTTCTTGTTTGCAGACCTCAAAGGAGAAAGAAATAGGGCAGCAGTCTCTCCTCTCTCTGCACCATGAACAACCTGGAAAACAATCTCCAGCAAGTTAGAAGCATCAAAGCATCTAATGGACAAACATGTTCTAGCTTTGACCCTTCAAAGAGTTTTAAAAATGTTGCAAATTGCTGCAGCAAACATCTTCATTCATACATGGAAATCATAAAAGCATAGGTTAAATTAATTCACATTTTTCTGAAAATTCAGTTTAAACATATTTGACAGTGGGAGTCACCCTCAGTTATACTTGGCAGTTATCAATGTTCATAATTGGTTTCTCTCGTAAGAAAAGGCCTCGATTTCCCTAATCACTCAGCAGGTGCAAATGTCATCCTTCTTTGATGTGATTCCTGTTGAGATGTAGCGTGTAACCAGGAGAAACCAAGATGATCTATTTCATCCTCGGTTAGAACAGAGGACAGTGGTAGAACAAGTAAGAAAAACCCAATTTTCATGAATCCAAAGTCTCATATCTTGCAATTGAAGTCCTTGTCGAGTAGTATGCTGGACAATTATATGGCAATGTGGCCATTTGGAACTTTTGGGTGTGCAATTTGTATGTCATTGTTTGTGGGGAACCAGAGGTCAATCACGTGCATGAATCAAGCTAGATGAGATAAGATTATGAGGAAAAACTGAACCACTTACTGTGACTGTAAAAGAGTGAAAGAATTGACGACAAAGAAAAGTAAGTAGAAGACATTGGAGTTCATCAAACATGGACAGCATCCTATTTTAACAGCAGAACAACGGTGACTAACCCTACAGATGCACAAGTTTTGACAAACCTGCCTTGAATGTATGGCTGCTGTCGCTATCAATGATCAAAAAAAGGGGTTTCCTGGTGAAAGGAATTATATCGGCAGGGTAGAGATTGAACGAACCTGAAAATTTTAAAAAGAAAACAAATTATGAGAGCAAAAAATTGATCTCATTGCAAAAGCTCAGAGATATTGATGAACGTGCAAACTTCAATGTCCGTATCTCATGCTCCGAAGAAGTAGTATCCAGTTTAGATACCTACCCACGGTTCCTCTTGGTGCTAAGCACAGACAACCCTCGCAAAAGTCATTTGACACGTTCTTCTCATCGACAGAAGATTCAGACGTGGAGGAACTTTGTTCGCGAGAAAATTCACCAAAGAATTTGGTTCTAGAGAACTTCGCCGAAAGCTTGGAGTTCTCCACCTGTGAAATATTATGATGGCTCGTCCTGCCTGCGCATGGTCATTCAGTCACTGAGTTATTATGCCAAGACATGATAAGCAGCACTATGCTATCAGCAACCATTTTATATTAAATTTAACCTGGAGCTGAAAGATATATCAGCATCATAGTATCCGACCGGAGCTCCTCACAGATTGTAGCAATAACCTACACCAAGATCACATCGTTAAGCATCGTCTTCATTTGTTCAAATATACGTAGACAAATGTCACCTTTTCAAGCACTTTCTAAATGGTTTATCTTTCCTAACCACCAGAAAAGCATTAGCTGAACAAACAGCCAATTTGTGCGATTGTGATCATGCTAAGCCATAAGTACTAGCAATGTAGAACCATGATTTACCTTGAGTTTTGAATTACAGCATGTTAATCATTTACTGCTTAAAAAGGTCCTATAGCTACATACAAAGGATAAACTTTCAATCAAGAAGCCTCTAACTATGCAGACAAGCTGATCTAATCCCTTCAAATAATTCCTTCAAATTAGCATTCAAGATTTCTGAAGCAGAGGTGATCAAGCAAGGCAATTTCCGCGGTCAAACCCAAGCAATGCAATGACTACTGCAAAGTAAATGCATCAGATCAATAATATGAAAAGGTGGACCCAGAACTTACTGCAATCAATTGCGTAACTGATGGACGGTATAGAATGGTCTTCCTTGGATTGCGCGGCAAGGAAGAATCAGTCAAATCCATGCCTAAGTTTATGTCAATAATCCCAGAGGCTCCAGAATGATCTATAGTGGAACCATTCTCATTTGATTGGACAGGCTGTTTTTGGTAGAATAATCCACTCGGCTCCCACTCCAGACACTGCATCATTCTATAAGTATCCAATGTAAGCTCCGCAAATTTGACCTGAATGTGAGAGTACATTACAAGGTTAGCATAATAAACAACCTGTTACATGGCTAAGCAAGCCCACATCAACAAAAACTTTAAGTAACACTTAAGGTTACCTCATTCCGGTGGTAGCTTGTCAGCACCGCATCTTGAAATTTTAAGATTCTTTTTGCATGAAATCGAGTTACATGAGGAAGAGACTTTGGGTGGGTGTCATAGACGGTACAGTAACGTAAGGGCCGGACTTTCATGAAGGCACTTTCTACTTTCATGAAGCGAATAATTTCCTGCACCACTATATTCCATTCTTTGAAGCTAGTTTCCTGAAAAGTAATAATCAGAATGTAAGACATTGGGCCACATTCCAATGAATTCCATATCTCGAGTCACATATGGTAGATTGACAACCATGTTGTCTGCTACTCACGCAGTACGATGCAGAAAGACGCCAATAACAATGTATGAAACCAAGCAAGATCAAGAAGCATAGGACGAGCTTGAGTACGAAAAAGCTTAGGAACCACAGAGCAGAAGATAAAATAGAGCGGCACAATGATAATGTCAAGACATCTGTCACAGGGCGCTCTTCTGACTCATTTTGATGGCAATTCAGGCATATCTGTTAATGTTTAAAATTTGAAAAGAACATGCCTCAAAACCCAGATTGCAGTTGAGTCAGACCAAGTTTAGAGTTGCTGCTGTTTTCCAATGATGAAATGGTTGTTATGTGTAAAGTTCAAAGGGACCACTGATAAACATCCAGCTAAAGACAACGTTGGCTTTCGACTACATATGTGCATAAAAGTCAAGGATCACGACGAGGGTTAAAGCCTGTCATTGTCTCCATACAACTACCCATACAAAGGTACCAAAAACGCTGCAATGTCAATAATGTTGCTGGTAACTTACATACGACATTGCAACTAATTCTAGAAAGGAACAAACTTGCATATATTGGATGAAGATACTCCCTAAATGCACGCTTGCAATGCAAGCTTCATCAATTTCAATGCAGGTACAAAAACGAGCCCTGAAAATTGATGCCCAACCTACAGATTGCAAATAAAAGAAATTGTAATCCCAAGTAAAATAACTGCTGGGTCTCCACTACCATGCTTCCAGTTTTCAAATGCCCCAGTGGAGAGGGCAAATCATCGAATCAAGAGAAGGCACGCGATCCTAACTATTTTCCATAAATTTCGGCCGAAAACAGCTTTAACCAATAAAAAATGAACTCGCCGTAAATAATTCACTCTCGCTTTCAAGCGTGAACATGGCCCTACATGGCTCTTGCCCTCCCGAATCATGTCACTGTCTAGTCACAAGTCAATAGAACGAGAGCAGAACGAGCACGAATTCATCGTTCTCCGCATATCATATCTCTAATTCTCCATCCGGGTCGCGAATTCGTGCTCAATTCCCCCCCTTTCCAGCACCAAACGCAGCATATCGAATCAGGAGAGAGAAAGAAAGATGGTATTTTGCTGATTCCGCCGCGAAGAGAGTGAACTCAATTACCCGGAAATTAGCCCTGCAATCGTCGAGGACGGCCCCGAACCGCTCCACGAGGCGCTTCACCGTGTCGGTCCGGTCCAGGATCAGGGCGACGAGCAGGAACCGGGCGTAGAACCGGAGCTCCTTGGCCCTCACCCCGAGATCCCGCGCCGCCTGGGCGCCCTCGAAGTAGCGCCGGCTCAGGATCGCCTCGTAGAACACGTAGGCCTCCACCAGGAACCGCAGCTCGCTGCTCCGCATGTACTGCCCGAAGTAGAGCTGCCCGATCCGGCTGGCGACCTCCCCGATCTCCCACCGGTTCAGCCCCGCCGCCACCAGCTCCGCGCGGTGCTCCTGCTGGTACTTCCAGAGGCGCATGTAGGACTTGAACACCTTCGGGAAGTAGTGGCCGAGCCCCCGCTCGTGCGGCGGCAGGTCCCGCACGCGCCCGAACTTCCGGTCGGCGCCCTCCGCCAGCGCCCGGAACGTCTTCCACGCGACGTCCTTCTCCGACATGGCGGCGCCCGCCCGGGCCGTGGCCCCCGCGCGCGGGGCTCCTGTTCAGTTGCCGGAGGGCGGCGGCGGAGGGGAGGAATGCGGCGGCGGGGGTGGAGTCGGTGGTGGCGGCGGCGGGGGCGTGGGGGCGGCGCGTGGGTGAGTTGGCATCTGCGTGATTGTGCGTGCTCTGTTGTGCGTGAGGGGAGGGGCGGGGGGGAGAGATTTTAGGTGGAGAGTAGGTGCGGATTTTATGTCATCGAGAAAGAGGGGAGAATATTTTTATTATTATTATTATTATTATTGCTGTTCTTGTTCTTGTTCGTGTTACATGGCAGTGGCGGCGAGGGGTACTGAAGTGGAGAGGAGTGAGATTCTCTTTGGCCAATCAGGGCAAAAAAAAAAGTTTGACTCGAGTAATTTTTCATCCTCCAAAATTTATAATTATAATATAAAAACAAGTTAATTCGCTATGGGTAATTTTTCATCCTCAAAATTTATAAAATTAAAAACTTAATTTCTTTATTTTTCTTTTTACTTTTTTATTTCTTTTTTTCATTTTCAGGGACGGTTTAAGGCAAATCCGTTTGGTAACGATTTGATTTTTCATTTAAACATATTTATATTCCATAAATAGATTTAAAGAAGAAATCGGAAGCTAAAATTTTTAACTTCTCAATTTCTGAAATAGAAATTGAGAAATTAATTTCCGGTCAGAAATCAATTTCTATTCCAGAAAACAATTTTTGTTCCAGAAATTTTGTCATGCACATCCTACTTCGACTCTGTTTGTCCCCTGGAAAAAAAAAAAGGACTTGAGATACATTTGCTTCAAAAACTATCACTCACGCTACTTGCAAAAAATTAATGCACAAAACATGTATTCGCCATTCACAAAATTAATTAGATGTAGACGTAGAATCTTCTTTCATTGGAAAGTTATTTCAAGTAATATAAATGATCATTTTTTAGGAAAATATTTTCGTAATTGTTTAACTTTTTGCAAAACAAATGGAGCGCTGCTTTACTAGGATGGTTGTCTTCGGATTTTTCCGCGTATCAACTATCCGACGGTGAATGTGTGACTTATTCTTTACACTGTCGGTAGACCTAAATGTAGCAGATATGCCTACTTTCAAATGCATAGCGAAGACAATTGCGTGTACCTTCGATTTTGACATTGCTTTATTTCGCTTTCGTAAGGGACGTGTTTGCAACTAGGGCTCTCTACTCTCCCCTTTTCAATTTTGATCAATTTAGTTTACCATCGCATATATTCTATTATATATGATTAAAGCTAGGGTTCAAGATATACTTGCTTTCGTGCGCGCCACGTGGTATGTCAATTTACCTCTATAATTGCCACATGACGTAATACATGGGATGAAAGTAGAAGCTATTCAAATCTTTCCAAATCATTATTTGCCTCCCTAATTATATATTTCAATGTTTTAACCTTAAGCCAAAGTCCAGCCTATTCTATATAGGTGGAGGAGTGTTATAGCACTTAAATATTATTTCCATTTGTTTAACGGAAAATAAATGATTGTGAATATATTTTCTCAAAAATAAACCCTTATTTTGCTTTTAATAAATTTGCCAATTGAAAAAATGGTTTCATTAGTGATATCAATTCATGTCTAAACATTATTGTGAAAGATGAAAATATTTTTCATTCATTTATTTTTGTAAATAACATAAGCGATTATTATTAGGAATATGTTATCCAAATCATTTATTTTCTACAAAACAAATGGAGCCTAAACGATCCATTCATCTAATAGCACAACCTTCATGGTTTGATTTTTCAACAATCTTAAGGATTTTTTTAACCATTTTTTTTTCGGAATTGGCATGTTAAGCACCGTAACTCAGCTCTTATCTTCCTCGTCCATTCAGGAAAATTTACTCGTTTTCTCTTCTAGTATGGCTCATTTATTTGAAGAAATATTGTTTTCCAACTTTTGGGTATTTGGATAATGGAAAACTAATCGACTCATGAAAAAGACCAAAAACAACAAAATTAGTTTCAAGAAACCGACTTTCCATTCTGGCAAGAAGGATATTATTTTCCCTTAACCATATAACAAATGAAAACTTAAAAAAAAATTTAAAATAATTTTCATAAAAATATTTTCTTTCATCATGAAATTTTCAAACAAGTGCCACCCTCGTCCCATTTCCAATTAGAAATTTCTTCCTAACCACCATGTGCAACCATCTAGGGACCACAGGTTATCTGCAGTTGACATGGGATTCTCTTGGCCCAGCGGGTCATATATGGTGGACGACCTTGCAGTTGAGCAAAAACTAAGAAGGAATCACCACGGTCGCTGGGAGTTTAGATACTAATATTTATATAATCTGTAGTACAATGCTATTTTATTACATTAATAGATCTCACTTTTTTTTCATGTATATTTAATTTAAAATTAGCTATAGAAAGAGGCATATGATTATCAAAGTAAAAAGGAAAAGGAAACATTCATTCATATATTTTTTACCGTATAAGTTTCCACTCTAAACGAACCCCCAAAAAAAAAAAATGATCTCAATTATTTAATTTTTTGTGAAACAAATGGAGCTCTCCTTTGTCGGAATGGTTGTCTTCATATTCTTCCGCGTGTCAACTATCCAACGGTGACTGCGTGACTTATTCTTTACACCACCGGTAGACCTAAATGTAGCAAATATGCCTACTTTCAAATGCTTAGCGAAGCAAATTGTGTGTACCTTCGATTTTGACATTGCTTTATTTCGCTTTCGTAAGGGACGTGTTTGCCACCTTTTCAATTTTCGATCAATTTGGTTTGTCACCACATATATCCTATTAGATATAATTAAAGATAGGGTTCAAGAAATACTTGGTTTCATGCCCATCATGTGGCATTTCAATTTACTTCTGTAATTGCCACATGACCTGATACATGGTATCAAAGTAAAGGTATTCAATTCTTTCCAAACCATCATGTGCCTCCCTAATTATATATTTCCACACTTTAACCTTAAGCCAAAGTCCAGCCTAGTCTATACAGGAGGAGGAGTGTTAGAACACTTAAATATTATGTCCATTTATTTAGCGGAAAATGAATGATTTGGAATATATTTCCCCAAAAACAAATCCTTATTTTGCTTTTAATTATTTGGCCAACGAATAATGTTTTTATTATTGATAACAATTCATATCTAAACAATTCTATGAAAGATGAAAATATTTTTCATGTATTTATTTTTGTAATTGACATAAGCTATTATTGTTAGGAATATAATATCCAAATCATTTATTTTCTACAAAACAAATGGAACCTAAATGACGCATTCATCTAACAACGCAAACTTTAGGATTGAATTTTTCAACAATCTTAAAGGTGTTTTTTACCATATTTTGGAATTGGCATGCTAAGCACCGTAGCTCGGCTCTTGTCTTCCTTGTCCAATTAGGAAACTTTGCTCATTTTCTCTTCTACCATGGGTCATTTTTTTGAAGAAGAGTTATTTCCAACTTTGGGGTGTTTAGATGATGAAAACTAATCGACTCACAAAAAAAGACAAAAACAACAAGCTTAGTTTTGGAAAACCGACTTTCCATTCTAGTAAGAAGGATATTATTTTCTCTTAACCACAGAACAAGTGAAAACTATATATATATTTGGTGAAAGGTAAGTAGAAAACTAAATATTTTTCTTGAAAATAATTTTCATAAAAAATAATTTTCTTTAGTATGAAATCTTCAGTAAGACAAGTGACCCTCGTCCCATTTCCAATTAGAAATTTCTTCCTAACCACCATGTGCAACCATCGAGGGACCACAGGTTATCTGCAGTTGACATGGGATTCTCTTGTCTCAGCTGTTCATATATGGTGGGCAACCTTCCAGTTGAGCAAAAACTAAGAAGGAATCGTCACGGTAGCTGGGAGTTTAGATTCTAATATTTATATAATCTGTAGTACAATGCTATTTTATTACATTAATAGATTTCACTTTTTTTTTTTTTTATGTATTTTTATTTTAAAATTAGTATTAGAAAGAGGCATATGATTATCAAAGTAAATAGGAAAAGGAAACATTCATTCATATATTTTTGACCGAATAAGTTCCACTCTAAGCGACCAAAAAAAAAAAAAGTTCCACTCTAAATGTACATGTTATTGATAAATATATATATATATATATATATTTATTGAACAAAAGCATAATCGTTTTATTGAATAATCTGATACATGTATCCTAAAAATTATGGTGAACAAAAACCAACATCAATTTGTTTGAAGGATGTTTGAATTTTTATAAAATTATTTGTATAATTTATAACACAATTAATTAAAGTTATTTCTTTGAATTACGAGGAAACTATCTCGCTTAAATTAAAAGTACCAAAAATGTTGATTTTTATATCAAACTTGCAATGAAATATTTAATGTAAAAAGATAAAATTGCTACGTATTTAAAACATAGGTCATTTGTAATTTAACTGGTTTATTCCCTCTCTTTTTAATAGATTTATTTGATATAGCTTCAATCATTGCATGGTAAAATCGTTCTCTTTTATTTATGTTTTGCTAGGGACATAACATTATAACTTCTTTTCCGCCGCATATTAATCTTAGGCTCCGTGAAGTATCATATATACAAAATAAATCTCATTTCTTTATTACGTCACGTCTCATTTTATCGGGTAACCAACGAATTTAAAATATGCAAATAGACATGCTAGCGCGAGGCACAGGCTAAGAAAATGGTTAAAGGGCTGGTTGGAGGAATTTTCGTCCAATTAGAAATGAAGAAAAACACAATTCTTTAGTTTATATTCTTTATAGAACAAGAAAATGATTCGAATTCATTTATCATGTAAATACTTTTTCAATGTCCTAGCTTCTTCTACACATTTATGTACATTCTAGAGGGGAAAGAAAATTAATGGTCAGGATGCACTAAAATTCAATTTCCTCCGATGTTTAGCCCAATTCACTTGTTGAAGCTTGATTACTTCGATAGGAAGACTTTGGAGTTCAACTCTCCATACACTCTCTATATGGTGATAAAGCTCCATTCAAGTGTCGGTTATTCTAAGGGTGCATTTGTTTTGCGAAAAATAAATGATTTGAAAAATATTTTTTCAATATGATTGTTTGTATTGTTTGAAAAAAATAAACAAAAGAAACTTCTTTTCATTGTCCATGCAAATGTCGAGATATAAATTGTTGATGATACAGAAACATTTTCAATTAACTAATTATTTCAAGCGATATAAATAATTATTTTTATAAAAACATTTTTTAAACCATTCAGTTAGAAAAAAAAAATACAGTCTATTACAATAATTTTAGCTCGACAATATGATTGCAATGTCATTCACAAGAGCTAGAGTAAGATATCGGGTCGAGTTCATGCTCCAAGTTTGGACAATCTAGAGAGTGATGTATGTCTACTAATCAAGCTTAATTAGCAATTAAATGGCTAATTTTTGGATCTCTAGTACCACGGGGGTGCTTGCACAAGCAACTCTGGTCGCCCGAACCATTGTTGGAAAAGGATCGGGCACTCCACGCTAGCAACCGGTCACCGCGGGGCGTCGAACAAGTAACCCCGGTGGCCCGAACCATTGTTGGAAAAGGATCGGGCACTCCACGCTAGGAACCGGTCGCCGCGGGGCGTCGAAGTCCGGTCACCCGGGCCCGCATCTCCATGGAAGGCTCAATCAAAAGAGCGACCCCAGGATCCAACCGTGCTACCATAAAGTTCAAAAGTCGAAACACGTGCACGAGAAAAACTATGGCGGAGGGTCGAGGAAAGACATGGAGGGTCTTTTGTTTCTTGCGGAAAAGCGACGGAGCGACTATTTAGCGTGCTGCGGAAAGTTCATTCATGACAACTCTCAGACCCCACGAGGAAAGAAAAGGACGGGGAAGATGATGCGATTCGATGTTATGAAGTAGAGACTTCGAGTCATTTTTCTGCGCTCTTTCCCTGTCGAATCGGGTTATAGAGCGGAGCGGAGAGGCTTTGCATCGTGGTGGTGAGGGATGGACCGGGAGGGCACCGCCTCGAGTGAGCAAATTTTTCTCCAGAGGAATGCCTCGGCTGGCACGGGGCGGGGCGGGGCGGGGCAGTGGCCGGTATTAGCCCTTCCCACCTGCACTCCTACCCACCTCGTGAATCCTTCCCATTTGCGTATTTTTAATGAATATATAGTTTTATAATCGGGTTAATATCACGAAGAATCCCAAACTGATACATTTGTAATAAATTTACCCAAATTGATGTTTTGACCAAGAAAAAAACACAAACCTGTACGCTTGTGACAAATTTATTATCCATTAATTTTCAATAAATTTTACCATCAAATTACTGCATTGAATGACACGTGGCAGTTGATGAGTGTGCTAGTTTGGAGTTTTACCTCCGTTTGTTATAAATTATGATTTTTCTTGATATTAATCAAATTACAAAGGGTAAAATTATGACAAATGTAATAGTTTATAATAAATTTGTCAAAGATACAACAATTTTGAAGTAAATTTGTTAATAATGTATTAGTTTTGAATTTTTCGTGATATTAACCCTTAAGAATAACCTTTTTTTCTTGTGAGTCTTGCTCTTTATAAGAGCGCAAGCTCGGAAAGTGCTTTGGAAGAAGGACACTAAAAGTGCCATAAGTCGTATATGCCCTCACTTTAATGTCAAAAGTTTTCATTGGCTCATTTAAATGCCAAAATCGAAAAAAAAAAAAAACGATCACTAAAGTGCCTCTAATGAGAAATTCTGGTTAAAGAAATTACGTTTTATAATTAAAATTTTTATCTGAGATGACAATTTTTTAGCACTAAAGTATGCACTTTTTTTTTATTAAGATTGGCACTGAAGGGATCAATTTTTAACAACAATTAGTATCGAGGTAATCATTTTTTTTACAACCACTGGCACTGAAGTGATCGCTTTTTAACTTGTTGCATAATGTCGTTTGGGGATTATATGCTAACTAAGCACGCCGGTGAGGAATGTAAGATTGAAAAATAATAAAATATGACTACAAATCAGATTTTTTGAAATGTGCATTCTAGAGTAGCTCGATTGTTTATCTCTTTAATGAATGCATATCAATTTTTGCTCTAAATCATGAAATTGACACTTAAGTGATTGATTTTTTAAAAAAGTGGCACTTAAGTGATCCGAAAATAACTTTTGGCATAAAAATGAGCATTGTACACATCTTATGACACTTTCACACCAACACTCAATTTGTCCCCAAAGATTTTCTCTAGGTAGCCCGAATTTCTTTTATCGTCTGATCTCAATGGAGTTGTCCCCCAAAGATTTTTCTCTAGGTTCGGTTCTCCCCAATATAAGTTGTAATGACCCGGCTCCCTGGAAAAGCAATTTCCCCATTCAGGCGACCGTAGAATGGTACGGGTCCTGAAAAATCAATTTTCCGTCAAGGCGACCGTAGAATGGTACGGGTCTTGAAAAATCAATTTTCCGTCAAGGCGACCGTAGAATGGTACGGGTCCTGAAAAGTGAATCCCCGTTTAGGCAATTATCGTTGCGTTGTCTCGTCCTGTTTCTTTTTATCTTATTATATGCATATGCGGAAAGGTGAACAAACAAAACTCCCATATAGACAATAGCTGGAAATCAGGGAAGCATTACAACAAAACCCACCACTTTATATGACATCGTTATATTTTATAAGCCCCTTTTTCTTTAAGGACCTTTTTTTTTTTCACTACATAGATCAGGGGAATTCCTATCTCCTTTAGTGTGCTTGCAGTTCCCAAAACTAGTGTAAAATCTAAAAATATAAAGGAGTGAGTTGGGGGAGTCAGTAAGTAAAACCCATGATTCTCTATTAAGAGGACATTTCATCCTCAAATCTAGTAGGTATATCACTCGCAATATATTGTCGATGGCAGATCAATAACAAACCCGTTGCTATCTCACGACCATATGCATGTGATCCACTTTCAACTTACCAAACAAGCTATTTCACCAAATAAGCTTATCACTACTTTAATGCCGTACCAAGACCTTATGGACTTGGGCAATTCTCGTACCAAACAAGACTCGGAACTAGCACGTCTTAATGCCGATTCAAGACCTTGTGGCCATGGGCGATCCTTGCATCGAACAAGACTAGGAACCTGTACGCCTCAATGCCAATTCCAGGCCTTGTGGGGTTAGACCATCGCCACTTGACGTTGATTTCAAGTCGAGTGAACCTCGACTTTGTTTTGGGGCGTGAATCATTCGAGCGTGCAAACATGAGCAAATCATGCAAAAAAACATTACGACATAAACACGGCTTATGTGGGTGAACCCACAACTAAATTCGACGATGTAGCATATTGCCATAGTTAAGAATTAAGAATTCTACTTACATACAAAGGCATAAGTGTTGACAACTGATTTTTAGTCGATGCGTTATAAAGAGGTAAAACTCAATATTAGGGCTTCCGATCATGATGGAGCCCATTTCTCAATTAAAAAATATCATTTTTCATTTCTTTATTTTATATTTCTGTTTTTAAACAATTTTCTATTTATTTGTATTAAAAAAAAAACCTGAAAAGTCAAACAATGACTTTTGGATCGATTTTTGGTTAACTTTTTGAGCAAAAGTCCACCTTGGATAAAAAATTGGCTTTTCAATTAAAAATATGTCAATTAGCCTTAATTTCACTTTTGTCAAATCTATTTTTCAAAAATTCAAAGTTTTGACTCAAAAATCAATTTTTTTAAAGAAAAGTCAACTAAATAATTGACTTTTGGTCAAACATTTGATTAAAAAAATGGAAAAATTGAAATCTCCAAAATACATTGTTTTATTGTCAATTTGACTTTTATATCGAAAATTTCACAAAATTCGATTGAGAACATTGTGTTTTCAAATTTTTCGATTTTATATTCTAAATCGACCAAAAATAATATTACTTTTGTTTTAGTTATAATTAGGTGTAATTCCTTTTACAACATTTGGTCTAACAACCATTTTTAATCCACTCATTCATTCGATTTCAAAAATTGCCATGCCGAAAAGCGAATTGTCATTTTAAGCCCCAATTAAGGGGTCAAAATCGATTATTCATAAATCATGAACGAACAATTCTTTTTCACTCATTTTCTTGAGATAAGTCCAAATTCAAGATTTGTTTTGAGAGATTCACTTGAGAGCTTCCCAATTGAAGGGATTTTGCTCTCTTGAATATAGGAAAGTTAAGCAATTGAGCTTCAATTGAAGAAATTCAATTTTGGCCTAAGTCTTGTAACTTCAATTCAAGGTTAATTTGAATCCAACAGACTATCCTAAGCATGGGTAATTAGTCATATAGGTTTATTGTAATACTAATTGAATTCAATTTCAAATAATTTGTAATTTTGAGCTAAGAATTGCAAAATTACTCATTTTAACCTATAATGCCCGATTACGTGTACCCATGATTTAAGTCCGTTGTTTTTTATTTTTATTTTATTTTACAATAATCATTCAATTAGATCAATATAAAACCCATAGATTGTATTCATGGGGTTTGATATGCTTAATTTGATCAAAATATGACAATTTTTCCTCAAATTGGATAAGTTTTCTTTTCAATTTTGTCCATAGATTTTGAACCCACAAAGACTGCCTAGACATGAATCAACTAGTACAAGCTAGAACATGCCAAGAACCGATCAGGAATTGATCGACTGGCGTGAACTGACTTGACCAATTGGATCAGCCGCTAATGAGGCAAGTCGATTCGGCCCTTTACCGGCAGGTTTTGGACCTCTAGCGACCGATTCCGGGATCCTCGCCTCATGAACTTTGCTCCCATGCTCTTGCATTTTCAACATTTTTCAAGATGGCCATTGAATTTCGTGAATTTGCGATTTAATGCCTAATTAGGCCCTTAAGGTTGTGTTTGACAGTTGGAATAAAATTTGGGATAGGATATGATTTATCCTATCCTACGTTTGGTGCTCGGTCAAGATAGGATAAAATCGGATATAAGGGGGATATAAACAAAATAAAATTATCCCATGAATGAGATGGGATAAAGGTAAATAGGATTTCTAATGTCCATAATAGGAAAGCTATTTTTTTCGAATAACAAACTGATTAAATTTAAAAAATTGAAGTTATATTTCAATATAAATAATATTTGAATTCTAATTTAAGAAATTAAAAATAAAAAGAAAATTTTATTTTTAATTAATCTTATTTTAATTTATATATTCAACTTTAATTCTATCTTATAATAAACATTCAATCTATAAATATTTATATTTATTATATATTTTAGGTATTTTTGTATTTTAGGTATGTTAGTACAGTTTACTATTTGATAAAATTTTATCAAAGAATGATGAAAGGGGAAAAAAGAAATAATAAAGAAAATAATTTTAAAAAGAGGAAAAAAATAAAAAAAAAAATAAATTACAGAATAGTGTTACGCAAAATTTTCATCATCTCCGTTTATGAAAATTTATGTTCATTTATAATGATATGCCGTTTATATCAAAAAAAATGTACACTATATAATGTGAACATATCCGACTCCAATACTGTGATTCACCAAATAATGGACAGAATATAAAAAAATCTCAAGATTTCATATCCTATCCAATCCTATCCCGATTAGAAATTCAGATGACTAAACGTAGCCTAAGTGTAATTCTCATTTTAAATCCTAATTTTCGCGAATTGGACCATTCGATTGGTCATATGACACATCTTAAGTGTGATTAGCATTTTAAAAAATTAATTTGGCTATTAATCAAGTTTTTGAGTGTCGGATTGAACTGACAGTCAAACTTAGCCAATTAGGATCTAGTATAAAAGCCATTTTCTCTCCAATTTTGAAAAAAAGGGGCTCATTTTTTGTAGATTTTCCTCTCTCTAAAATAGATTTCTCTCTCGTCTCTCTCTTCCCACCTATCTCTCGTCTCTCTCCTTTCTCTAGACCAACTGACTACTCGCTGGTCTCGCACCGGCGGCTCATCGACCATCATCCACCCTCAACGATTCTCCTCTCTTTGGTAGTCAAATCATGACTAAGCGGCGATTGAAAACTTTCCAATCAGTCCAACCTCATATGGTACTCAAACTTTCCAATTTGGCTTTTCGAGCCCACACTTGTTGTCTTAGGACCTGTTTGGCAAAAACTATTTATGTTCCCTGAAACAACTATTTATGTTCTTTTGTTTTAGGGAACGAAAAAAGAATTGAAATGTATTTGTAAAATTTTTGTTCCCTGGGAATAGATTTGAAACAGAACAAGAAGTAGAAAAAAGTAACTTCTGGTTCTCGAGAACAATTTTTTCTTCTCTTCTTTTCTTTCATTTCCTTCTTCTTCCTTTTGGCTGGTCGCTGGTCTCAGCCATGGCCGGCGACCGGCCAACGAGGGTCGACAACCTTGTCGGCCCGAGCCTCGCCTAGCCACGATAAGGCTTGGCCTCGCCAAGCCACCGCTAGGTGACGCCGCCCAATGGTGGCCTAGCGAGGCCGAGCCTCGCAATGGCCAAGCTAGCCTTTGGCGAGCTTGCCAACCCTCGCCCTAGCCTAACGAGACTCCGGCAAGCTTGCCGAACCTCACCCAGCATAGAATTTTGTGCAGTTACCAAACGCATTATTATACTTAGAAATTATTCCCAAGAACAAAAACAGAAAAAACCATTTTTGATGAAAAATTATTCCTATGAACAAAATCATTACCAAACGCGTCCTTAACACAAATCGTTAATTCATTTAGTCCACCTTTCTTTACGATCCACTAGGCTTGTCATCTGGCTCGCTTTCAATAGCCTAAGCCTGTATTAGTCCATTTATAATTATAAGGTTGGAAAATCCAAGGTGTCACATTAGCACACGGTTAGGCTCTTGGCTTGGTCCGTGGTCCTTGCTGCGGGTCCAAGGCTTGGTCCAAGGCTAATCCATGGCCTAACACAAGGCCTGGTGCATGGTTTGGCACCTGTACTAGTGGTAGGGTTACCGAGCTAATCATGGACCTATTTTGGACTAATCCATGATCCATCATGAGGGGCCCATGGCCACCTCACGACTAGTCCATAGCCAAGCATACTTGGTCCGTGGTCAACTCTTGATTGTCATGTGGTTGCATGGGATCTATCGATCTGTGATCGACACATGGTCACATAGGATCAACTCATGGTCAATTGCGGTCGGTACATGACCGAGTGGAATCCCCGTGACCGGAACATGATCGCTTAAGATCGATCCATGATCATCCATCGATTTGTGATGATACTTGATCATTCCACGACTAACCCTTGTGATCGAGCAGCTGTTCCATGGTCGAATGGCTCAAGTTCACTTGCATAGTCAATGAATTGGTTCACGACCAATCCCTCGATTAGTCCATGGCCAATCCTTTAATTGGACCTTGCTAATCCCTAAGCCTCTCTTCCAATCGGGCTGATCAGTCCATAACTAATCCTTAGAACGGTCCATGGCCAATCCTACCATCATCATATTGATTCCATAGCCAATCATCATGGGGTCGAAATCGTGGATGTTACAACTCTCTCTCTCAAAAAAATTTATCCCCAAAATTTCAAAACGTACTTGGTTATCTAAATAGACGTGGATACTTGCGCTTCAAGATTTCCTCGCTTTCCCATATTGCTTCTTCTGTTCCATGGTATCGCCTTAGGACATTTATTAGGGGAATGGCCTTACTTCTTATCACTTACTATTTTCTATCCACATTCCGCCTTGGCTCCTCAACATATGACCTCCCATCGTCTACTTTGATTTCTTCGATATTCAGTACATATGTCAGATTGGGCTCATGCTTTCTTAACATCAATACATGAAATACTTTATGTATCTGAGCAAGTTTCAGTGGCAATTTCAATTGATAGGCCAAATTTCTATCCTTTCTAGGATCTCAAATGATCATTTGTATCTTGGGCTT
This sequence comes from Eucalyptus virginea, assembly GCA_014182375.1. Lineage (NCBI taxonomy): Eukaryota > Viridiplantae > Streptophyta > Magnoliopsida > Myrtales > Myrtaceae > Eucalyptus > Eucalyptus virginea. Next base: position 9,281,249 of record CM024522.1, read on the forward strand.
AGCTTTCCCTTTTTTTCTAAAGCGTGACACTTTAAGGAATACATGGTTGCCTATGTGAAACTCTAAAGGTTTCTATCACCTATCCACATGACTTTTCTATTTTCCCTGAGCAATTCTAAGCCTATCTCTACTTACTTACATGGTACCTATCATAGGTAAGACTAACTCTGGACTAGTGACTTTCCTTTCCCCAACCTCATTCCAACAAAATGGAGTTCTGCAAACTTGACCATATAGTGCTTCAAATGGAGCTAAACCAATAATTTGTTGGAAACTATTATTGTAAACGAACTCGATGAGATGTAGGTGCTTGTCCCAACTTCCTTAGAAGTCTAACATATCTTCCAATGTTTGGATGGTCCTCTCCGTCTAACCATCCGTTTGCTATGGTGTCTAGCCATCGGTGATTCTTGGAGAGGTCTGGGTGAGGGTCGCCCTTGTCCGATCCAGCGAGGGCCACCCTTGCCGACCATAGGCAAGGGATAGCCTTGCCCTAACGGAGGCTGCCCTCACGGCCATTGACAAGGACAACCTTTACCAACAACTAGCGAGGGACAGCCTCACTTGAGAGAAGCAATCCTCACCTATGGTGTGGCTGTGCTCACCAGCTTTAGGCAAGGTTGACCCTCACCAAATCTGGCAAGGGTGGCTTTGCTTGTAGGCGGCAAGGGCTTGCAGGCCTTGGTTGAGCCCTCACTAGTGACTGGCAAGGGTTGCCGACCCCCTCGCTAGCCCTTACCAGCGGCCACCGACCCCTGCCTACGACTATTGGCCCTCACTAGAAAAAAAAAAAACAAAAAAGAGAAAAGAAAAGAATAAAAATAATTTAAAATTAAAATTATATTCGAATGAAAATGCACTTTAATCAATCAAAATATTTAGCCGACTAGCGATCGGCAAGATCAGGCCCTCGTTTAAAACAACCATGCCCACTTCAATACCCTATTTGAAACAACCATGGTTACTTCAGGCCCTTATCTAACATAAAGTCCATTTCGGGCTCTTATTTGAGAAAATGAATATGCTTCGGTTCCTTATTTGGAATTTTCCCTAATTATATTAGTTTTAAAATTTTAAATTACTAATAATAAAAAGAAATTCAAAAGTGTTCCAACAAGGCGTCATCGCTTCACCAAAGCATATCTACCCTACCCCTCACCTCACACGGGGCAAAGAAAGGTGGTGGACAGGCTTGAATTTGAGGATGGATATGTTCCAGCTATTATCAAGGTCATGTTTTGGCTCACTTCATACCGTGATATTTTGGACACTATTGAGAAATTTATACAAATTTTGGCTTCAATCAAGTATGAAGACATTTAGACCTTATTTAGTTGAGCTTTCCCTAAGGACTAGTGAAAATTGAGTCGTTTGGTAAATTTTTTTTTAAGAGCATTAAAGTGAAAGCAAGTATTGACAAATTTGAAAGCACAAGGCTTGCCGGCATTTTTGGAAGGCAGCCCTTAGGATTAATGATTTTTTTTTTCAAAATTGACCCCCCTAATATAACTTTTTTATTTTCCACTCTCACCCTCATAAAAAAAAACTATTTATCTTTTGTGGCATTAGAGATTTGGGTTGCTGGCGAAGCTCTACCGAGCGTCACATGAGGCTAGTAAATTGTCGCCACCAATCACTGAGGTTTGTCGTGTCTTATTGATGGTCACAAGTTTGTTAGGCAAGATCTAGTTGGGGTCGCAGCTCAAACAAGATATGGTGAGTGGAAGGTGGCTAAGAATTATAGAGGTTCACCAAGGTTGATGGTTGTTGTGTCGAGCATCGCTGAGGTTGAAGGTCGACCGAGCCTTTTGTCTCTAGATCTATGTTACATGAGGTTGCACGACCCCCATGTAGTCTTGCCACACCTAAGTTGCGTGACTCAAATCCCTTGCCTAGGCTTGTGGCGATTCTCTACTCCCACGATGGAGATGATGACTAGTAGTAGGCCCTTGTCTTTTTCTAATTTCTTTATAATAACAACACGCTTGGATGGTTGTTTGATCTCTAACTATGAGATACGATGTATGGCAATGTGGAAACTTTTCCATCCTATCCATAACCATTTGGATACAATCGCTAATTTACCCATTTCCAAATTTGGGTGCATTACCTTCTATCAATATCTATAACTATTTGGATATGATCGTTGGTATATTTCATTACCAAATTTAAAGATAGATAATATAGGTTTGTGGATCACACTATCTAACCAAATATTATCCATTGTTTGAGGTCAGTCCTGCTATTTATTACCACTTTATTGGGTATTAAATTGATGATATGTGCACGCACATATTCACCTTGCACGTTAGGAAGTAACAAAATGAATTGAAACTACCTATCAATTTTTTTTTCCATAAAAAGAACTGTACCAAAAGGGCATTGAAGAAATATAATATAATCAAGTCCTTGTACCCAAAATCTCTAGTTCATTGGAGCAAAGTATTTCTCCAAATACTTTATTTGGGTTTCTAATCAACCCGTCATAAACTAATTACTAGCGATTTTGGAATGAAAATGATTTGCATGTTAAGAATTTAAACCCTAAGTTACAAATTGGTATGGGCCTAAGAGTGCCGATTTAAGCTTAGGCTTAATAATTAGCTAAACTCCTAGATGGTGCAATAAAGTATCTATGAATGTATTGTTATAATGTTAAATACATATATCTGTTGAAAATCTAAAGGTATTTAGTAAACCTTGATAAAGGTTGGGGGCATTCAATTACTAGCCTTAAAGATATGTCTTGTTATATATAAAGTTAACAATAAGGGAAACATATGTAATTTCATGGGAACCATAGGGATATTTTAATGGCACATTAGGTTTTGTGGCACTTAAAGAGAGAGAATGTGGACTAACAAAGGGAACAACATATAAGGTATCACTTCCTATGAGCTATTATCCATTTACCATACTACTATATTAAACTCATGTCAATAGAGTTAAAAAGCACTCATGACAATGGAAAAGCTTTGTATATATTCATGAAGTTACCGTCATGATTCAGTGTTTGAAACTTTATTGAATTAGATTAACTGTTAAGAATAATCTCTAGACTAGCATAAAGGCATGCACATATGGGACAATTTCAATTAGTATAGCTTAAGTGAGAGAATATAAGAGTTTTTTCTACGTGGACTATATTATTGGGTATTAAATTGATGATATGTGCACGCACATATTCACCTTGCACGTTAGGAAGTAACAAAATGAATTGAAACTACCTATCAATTTTTTTTTTTTCATAAAAAGAACTGTACCAAAAAGGCATTGAAGAAATATAATATAATCAAGTCCTTGTACCCAAAATCTCTAGTTCATTGGAGCAAAGTATTTCTCCAAATACTTTATTTGGGTTTCTAATCAACCCGTCATAAACTAATTACTAGCGATTTTGGAATGAAAATGATTTGCATGTTAAGAATTTAAACCCTAAGTTACAAATTGATATGAGCCTAAGAGTGCCGATTTAAGCTTAGGCTTAATAATTAGCTGAACTCCTAGATGGTGCAATAAAGTATCTATGAATGTATTGTTATAATGTTAAATACATATATCTGTTGAAAATCTAAAGGTATTTAGTAAACCTTGATAAAGGTTGGGGGCATTCAATTACTAGCCTTAAAGATATGTCTTGTTATATATAAAGTTAACAATAAGGGAAACATATGTAATTTCATGGGAACCATAGGGATATTTTAATGGCACATTAGGTTTTGTGGCACTTAAAGAGAGAGAATGTGGACTAACAAAGGGAACAACATATAAGGTATCACTTCCTATGAGCTATTATCCATTTACCATACTACTATATTAAACTCATATCGATAGAGTTAAAAAGCACTCATGACAATGGAAAAGCTTTGTATATATTCATGCAGTTACCATCATGATTCAGTGTTTGAAACTTTATTGAATTAGATTAACTGTTAAGAATAATCTCTAGACTAGCATAAAGGCATGCACATATGGGATAATTTCAATTAGTATAGCTTAAGTGAGAGAATATAAGAGTTTTTTTTTTATGTGGACTATATTAATTGAGATTGAAATTTACCATTTTACAAGATTAGTCTAATAAGGTAAAATATAAAGATTCTTAATTAGTCTAGTATGTGGCTTACTCGTATGGGCTAAGTAAAGCCTAGCCTATGATGAGGGGTTTATGGCTAAAACCTCTATAAATAGTGTTCACGTCTCTTTTCTAACCCTGATGTACAAATAACATTATAGAAGGAGTAGTTACCAACGCTAATTCATGAGAGATAGTTTTATTAAGCTAGTGATATATATGGTAATAGATAAGAAGCATTTGAGCTTTGAATCGTCATCATTTAGCATCAAGAAAAATGGATTTCAAATTAGGTGCATAAATCTCTTTTTCTCAATTACTGTATTCTAAATTTTAACTAAGGAGATCTTGGTTTGCAACCTACACTTTAAACTTTTGTTTGTTCAGTTGAGTCCTTGAAATATATACTATTTTGTTCATATTGATCCTTTCGCTAAAAAAACTTATGACGTGGCTGTTAAAGCACCGATAAATGCCACGATGGCTTCCTAGTTGGCTATTTAACTTAGAAGGAAAAATAAGTATTTTTTGAAATCCAAAAAGAAAGTTTGAAATTAGAAAAGACAAATAAGAAGACTTAAAAAAAAGTGCAGCTGCAAATAAGAGCTAACCTTCGCCATCATTCCAGCACCCACCATCAGCAAGCTCTCTGACGAGGCCGGCCACGTCTTCCCTAGTCCCTTTTTTGGGAGGGGAAGACCTCGTCATTTCCTTGTACCATGCTCGGGATTGGTTACTCGGGGAAGGCATCGCGAGGATCTTGGTGGGTTCCGAACCCCCCGAAGGGGGTTTGTGGCCGAGAGCCCCGTGGGGGGTTAGGTCCATTTTCCATCCGGACCACCCCTGTTTGGGACGAAGCCTTTTAAGGTCTTGCTCAGGACCAGACGAGGTGCTGATATAGGTGGTCGAAGAAATGCGGAGAAAATGTTCGAGGAGGTTCGAAGTCGAACTTGTAAAATCCAATTATGTTGGGGCCTTGGCAAACGTTGGCAATTTTGCTTCCACGCCGGCTTTTTATTGAGACAAAGCACCTCCCTCTCAAAACTCTGCCTTGAGCGGCGTGAACTTGCACTGTAAGTACAAAAACAAAGAACCCACAATAAACAAGTGCAAAAGTAAAAGAGGAGGCTCCATTTATTTCACGAAAAATAGATATTTTATAAAATATTTTTCAAAATTTTATTATATGTATTACTTAAAATAATTAGTCAATAAAAAATATTTTTGTTATTGCATATTAGTAGACGATGAAAATATTTTTCACTTATTTATTTTTGTAAGTGATATAGGTTGTTACTTTTTGGAAATTCATTTTTACAATAAATAAATGAGGCCTTAATTGACAAATTGCTTTAAGAACCTAAGAGCTATCCTACTTTATTCGTGTTTACAATGAATTTCATGTAAAATTCAAGTGAATTTTTTCTTGAAATTATGAGCACTATATAAATTATAACACTTGTGATATCCTTCTTCTATAAATTTGTAATCTCAAAGCCATGAGACCCAACTCACTTGAACGTCTCTCATCACTGCAATTCTTTTTTACCTTTTTTTTTGTTGCAGAATCCTTTTTCTCATTACCGAAGTTATGTAGTTTTTCAAAGTTATTGAACTTGAACAGATTTTTTAATGGGTCTTGATAGGAATTTGCGGGAGACAGATCATGAGAGGTTCCACTAGCACCCAATCTAGTCAAATCAAGCTGACATGATCATCGGACCCTGACAAAGTATTGCGTGGAAAAACGTTTTGCCTCCACGAAAGGCCATTGTGGAAAGCTACACAAGCCGTTAAAAAAAAAAAATAAACGTCTTCTAGCAAAATATAAATACAAGAACATGCCTCCAAAGGACCACCCAATATGACTGATGTCAGAGACCGATGGCACATCAACTCAAATTGGTTAAGTCATATATCTTCCTCTAATCGCCACATCAGCTCAAATTGACTCGAGACTGACGGATATCAAATGGACTTGATTAGAAAATTTAGATAAGTTTCAAGAATTAATTATAATAAATAAAAAGTTATTTTTACCTTTTACATAAAAAAATTATAATAAATAAAAATTTCAATAATTTTATTGAAAAATGCATATTTTAGAGATGAAAATTGTGATTTCATTTTGTGCGCATGTTTTTCTAAAGTATTCGTGAACATCAAAATATTGTGATGTTAATGATTTTGACCAAAAAAAGGTCTATATGATTCTCTCTCGGCTATTCTTTTACCTAGAATAAAAGTTTCCCTTCTTGTAGTGAAAGACTCTCATGTTTGGTAAAAAAAATTATTGGAATATATTCACTAAAAGTTCTAAAATTTATCACAAAATTGAAATTAAATCTTAAAACTTATCAAATTAGTTTAATCGAGTCCTTACATTAATTTTTGTTCATCCAATTTTAGTAACAAAAAATGTCGATATGACTTTTTTTAATATTTTATCTTTCCTAGTGGTAATGACATGGCTAAATCATGAAGTATAAGACTAAAATGACATTGTTTTTTTGGTCTAAATCTAATTTTAATATTAATTTTATTTAAATTAAATTTTAAAAATAAGCTATAAAAACAAAGTCAAGCCAATAGAGCTATAACCCTTCCATTGCTAGGAGGGGCCAAATCTAGGTGAGGGTCGACAACCCTTACCCAATCTAGGTGAGGGTCAGGGGAGGGCTATGACCCTCACCCAAATCTAGGCCTGATTTTGGCAAGGGTCATTGGGCCTTGGTCAAGGGAGGGTGGCAACCCTTGCCCAAATTTGGGCTTGATGTCATCAAGGGTCGCAAGCCCCTGGCCAAGGCCCAGTGATCCTTGCCTGTTGTCCTCCACCCTCACCAATCACTCTCGGCATTGGTGGGATGGTGACACCATGGGCTTGCAGTCCTCCTCACCTAACTTCTCTCTCTCTCTCTTTTTAAATTTAGTTTTTAAAAAAAATGAATTTAAGTTAAATTAGTATAAAATTAATAATAATAAAGTTACGTCTAGATTTTCCGTTAGTCAAATTGGATGAAGTTAGCAAAAAGACTCAATTGAATCAATTTAACAAATTTTATAACTTAATTGCACTTTTTAGAAATCTTAAAACTCAATTGCACTTTCGTGATAGGTTTTAAAATTTCTAGTGAGCATATGACATAATTGTTTATCACATAGCAAATGTCATTGGTTTTGCAGTAGAAGATCCAATTTATGGTAAAAAAGTCATGAGCGGCAAATCCTCATCGTCCTTGGTAAATGCAAGTTGCTTCGTGAATATAAGTTGTTTTTAGTGGAAGCAACTTAGTTTTTGCAAACATAAAGTTTGTTTTTCTCGTTTACTACTTAAAAGTAATTAAGCATCAATACTGCTTAGAGGTTGTCAATGGTGGGGCCTGGCCCGAGCCCACCCATTGACAAAAAATTGCATGGTAGTTTGCAAGCTGGGTGAGGCTTGGGCCCAACGGGGCCAGGTAGGACCTAATCAAGACAGGCCCTTTCCTAGGCCCGAACAAATATGCTTTAGGCAGGCCCATCCACTATTAAATTAACTACCAATAATTACAACTTATTGATTAAAAAATTTATTTTACTTCAAATGAAAAAAAAAAAAAAAAAACCTATTGATATGTATGGATCACCACGAGTTCATGAGCTGTATCACGGATAAGTTAAAATTTACCACTAGCTATTGGGTAAGATATAACTTGTTCTCAATGAACCCTAATCATTCTTGCTAAATACTAGAGTTCATGTAAGTGGTTGAATATAATATTTGGGTTATGTGCCATGTGGATTATTGGTTGAATATGATATTTGGATCATGTGCCATGAGAATTAGCGGTTAAATACGAATTCCTTTTTAGCATATGTTGTTCTTAGTCAACACAGGTTGCTTTTTTATAAAACTAACTTGTTCTTGCTAATTATAAATGATCATTTTTCTCATTTGTTTTAATAATAACGTAGCATTATTACTAACGATAGCTCTACTTTATCGACTAAAAAGTTCATTTGAATCCACCAGAAATGAAAAAGGTCTGTTACAAGTTCATGAGCCTTATTATGACTAAAAATAACGTTTACTATGGAGAAATAATGTTTACCACTGGTTATGATTGGTTAAAAATAACTTGCTCTCAAGAAATCCTAGTTGTTCTTGATAAATGCAAGTTGTTCTTGGCAAATACAAATTGCTTTCGAAAAATACAAGTCGTAGTTTGTAGAGATTAGTTACTTTTGCTATTAACTTGTTCTTGATAAGTATAAATTTTTCAAAGTTGATTTTGATTTTCTTATAGTTGAACTCGCTATATTAGCTGACTGCATGCTTCAAGCTCAGAAAAAGGTTTGGCCACAAGCTTTGTCTGAAAAATCTATCTGATGACCTTGGGGTGCAGCCAATGAATAGAATGGTCAAAAACCAAACTGAGTATTTCTTTTCTAGAGCAGGATTGAAATTTCTTTGCCATGATATCATTGTCCACATATATAAACAAACTGAGAATTTCTTTTCTTGGGTATTTGTTGTTTTGAAAATTTTAATTGATGCGTCTTCCACAGTGCGTAAAGGAAGCTTCATGGCATTCAACTCATGAAAACGATGGATGATGATAATGTGCAATGTGCACAGTGAAGGACAGAACTGTGTCGCATTGGAATCAACTCACGCTTGAAGAATTGGAGCCTATTGCGTTCCTTAACAATGTGATGCCCTATTATGCTTGACATGATGTTTTAAGCAGATTCGGGTGATATTCATTTATCTCTTGCCTTTCTCTCCTCATCTTGAATTAAACCGAAACTAGGTTTCCAAAGACTGGAAATACTCTTGCGAACATGTTGGGAATTCAATTTTTAGTTGTCTCTAGTATGTATCAGCATTCTCACATACTTAACATCCTGTTAAGAGTGGCGATATGCAGTTCGTATTCTTCGAGGGTTAACTGCATCAATGACAAGGCCATTGCTGGTTGGAAGATTGACAATAGTATTTCTTAATTCTGGTCGTGCTAGTGCTGGAAGAATTGATGTCTAAATATTTTGGTAGGACTTTGTACTAGTGTGCACGCCTATTGTGAAGTCTCTTAGCACTAGCATGACAACAGGATAGTACTTCTCCCTAATTTTTGGGCCATCATCTATCATGCAAGGAATTATATTCCCAATCTTGTGAGTGAAACACGATAGGGTGACATAGTTTTACAAAGTTGGTATCTCACACGAGTGAATATGTTTATATAATGATAAATGAATCTATAGATCCGATTGATGTGATTCTTATTTATTTATTTATTTATTGCCAAAGGAGATTTCCATTCATTATCAAAATGATACATGAAATGATCCATAAAAAATCTCAATTTACATTTTTTTGTTAAGTTTATATTGAAATTAAAATTGAAATTATAATTTTTGTTAGCTCAATTTACGTGTTCTTATTAAATTTATCTAATAGAGTAAAAGAAAAAGTAACAAGGGAATTGCAATAGAACTGATTACACATGGTGCATGTGCAGATTTACTCTTCTTCTTTTAGTTAATCACACTAGTTGTGTGATGATTGTAAAAGAGGTCCTAATGTTTTGACAGTCGATTAGTTGAGTCATGGTCGTTTTACTTTTAGTCAATTGAATTCTAAATGTTTCGATAAGGATGGAATTAAGTACTAATATCATTGCTGGTGACCTTTAATGACGAGACAGTTATACTCATTTAGATTTTTATGAAATGAAGCATCATTTTGACCACATTCAGAAATAAAACATATGCATCTTCTTGATCAATTAGAGAATTTGATTATGAAACCAATCAAACAAATAAAGCATAATTTAACCTGAACAGATGGGAAAAACCAAAGTAGATGATCTTGTTTTTTTCCCGAGTCACATAAAAATTTTGAAAATAATTTCCAAGTGCAAAAAGGGGACCACAGATCACCGTAGTCAAGGAAGAAGCCACGCGCTAACATCTTGAACATTAGACAGCGTGCCTTCGCCGTGGTCAAATGATGATACGAAGACGAGGAAGGCGATTAATCTTCACCCCTTGACTTGATCAAGCACCACAGATCAGAGTATACTTAGGGCATGGGTGATAACCATTTTGTTTATGAAATCAAATTTTATTTCTATTTCAAAGACGAGTTTTTCAGCAAAAATACGTGTTTGATAACAACATAAAATTTCTATTCTCGGAAAAAAAAGTCGTTTGATAATGACATAAGATTTCTCCCTCTCGGGCAGCCGGCAAATAGCGATGGATGATAGAGAAACAAAATGGTTATCATGGATGCTCTTACTACCATATTCTCTGTTTCTTAACCTCTTCCTAAAAATGTCTTGGAATTCATGGATGGATAGATACTGACCAAAAATGTGTTGGAGTTATCCCACATCAGTTGTGGAAGAGGGAGGTAGTCAATTTATAAGTATGAGGAAAAACTTCATCTTTTGAGCTTGCTTTTGAAGTGACATAAATTCAATACTACCCAATAGTAGTATCAAAGCCAGTTTGCCAATAAGACTCAGTTTTGACCTAAGCCCAATGGGTAAGAGAGAGATTGTTAGTATTTATGTTCGACCTAAGCTTGATGTGTGAAGGAGAGATTAGAAGGAGCATATGGTTAGTTTATAAATTTGAAGAAAAATTCCATCCTTTAAGATTAACTCTTCGGGTGAGAAAACTCAAGGCCACCCAACAAAATGATCTTCCTAATCAATTGCGTTCCATACGCCGTGCTTTTCCAACCGAACAACACGTCTTGACTCGGTCCATCCATCCATCCCACATGGTGGACTGGCCTGCCTAGTTTTGACTCGGACCTCGGTCCACCCCTCCCACACGACTCGGTCCATCCATCCATCCATCCCACATGGTGGACTGGCCTGCCTAGTTTTGACTCGGTCCACCCCTCCATAATATGCAGCCTTGAAAAGTTTTCCTTTGGTTGGGTCGTTTACATTGAATAAAGAAAACTCTTTGTCAGTCGGTTGCCTTGGACTTTAATCAATCTATTGTTTTTTCTTTTACCTCACAGCCTCCGATGGGGGCTGGTTGGCTCTGCATGCAAGTCTTTGCATGTAGCTTCTCATTATATTTAGTTCAGTTTATTTCAGTTGCATTACTTTCCCCGGCATAATCTATACATAACCTACTATATATAACAAATTCAAGCATAGTGTTAGGATTTCTTGTATCTCGTCATTGTGTTCATAATGGGCCGTCAATGAGAGATTGGTCGGAAGAAATTATCTCTAATCATTCCTTCAAATGGCGGGTTATGTATACTTTTAATCAAATGCACATCTGAATGAAATACTATGTAACCACTAAAATTACCCTTCCGAAGTCTCAGGAATGAGGATACATATGTGGCAAAGTTACGGAGGAGCATTTGATTTGGACAGATTAAAGTCACTCAATAGACACCCGTCAAACCATTGAAATGGCAATGAAAATCGTGTCAAATGCTGGTACGAGAAACGCGTTATGCACTTCTATTATCAATTAGAATAGTTGGTAGAATAATCTCTGATGATAGGAAATTTCTCCGGTTCTACCTAGAGAAAAACGCTGTGCAACGAAGGGGTCTTCCGTGACTCTCGGGCTCGGCCATATATCCTCCAGAATCACATAGGTTAGACACTTCTCTTAAACTCGGGCAGTATACTTTAGTTCCTGAAGATGGAGAGGAGGGATTCATTGGATGGAAAAATGGCATCAGCATCAAATAGGCATGATGCCGAGTCATTGCTGGGAGCTGAATTTGAGGTGTTCTTGAATTTTAGAGGGCCTGACATTCGCCTGAATTTTGCCGACTGCCTTTATCACTCCATGGATGGTGCTGGGATTCGTGTTTTCAGAGACGATGAAGAGATCAGAAAAGGCGAAGCTGTTGGAGGCATGCTGGAGCATGCGATTAAGAGCTCCAGAATCTGTATGCCCATCTTCTCTAGAAACTATGCATCTAGTCCGTGGTGTCTTTGCGAGCTTGCTTGCATGGTGGATTGCTTGAGAAATAGAGATGGCAAAGTGATGATCTTGCCGGTTTTCTTTGACGTGAATCCTGATGATGTCAAACTCAAAACCGGTTTGTACCATGACGCTCTACACAAGCACGAGCAGAAGTTTGGCTGCCATGTAGTGCAGCAGTGGAAAGAGGCTCTGAGAGAGGTTGGTCTTATCAAAGGATGGCATCTCAAAGATGGAGGGTAAGGTTATAATTTTTTTTTTTTTTTGCTTATTTTAATTAGATATTTAACTGCTGTAAGTATAAAAGATCAAGAAAGATTTTCATCCTTACATCAAAAGTTAAAACTATTCATTGCTCTGTCTTTCACCAACTTATCACTCAATTCACACATATTTAATAACTATCCATACAAGGAATTAATTTTGTATTATGTTTTAGACTCTCTTTGTTTCACAAAAAACAACTTCTAGGAAAATGTTTTCCAAATCTTCCGGCGTTCGTTTCATAGAAAATGAACTGAATGGGAAAATCATTTTCCATTAGCGGAAAATGTTTTCCACTTTTCAAGATGATGAAAATATTTTCCTCACTCACTTTCTCTTATCTTACACCCATGTTAACTTTTCAATCTTTTTTTTTTTTTTTTTTTCATTTTTTTCCAAAAAATCAGAATTTTAATTTTTTTCTTTTCTTTTTTTCTTTCTTTCTTTTAAAATTTTTATTTCTGTCTTGGTTGATCACTGACCACAACGGCGGCTAGCAACTAGCCTCGAATGAGCTCAAGGCTTGCTTGATCGGCAACAAGCCAAGCGAGCTAGGAAGCTAGGGCTCTAGCTCGCCTTCGACCGGTCGTCAACCAAGAAGAAGATAAAAAGGAAAGAGGAAATAAAAATAATTTAAAATTTGATTTTTAAAAAAATTAAAAAATAGATTTAAAAATAAAATAATGGAAAATATTGAAAAATAGTGTATGGAGGAAAATATTTTCCTTTCCTTACCGAACAATAGAAAATATTTTCCACTTCATTTTCAATTTTAACCGAACACTAAAAAATAATTACATTTTCAGAAACATTACATTTTCCGCGATACGAATGAAATCTTAGTCGTAGAAATTAATATTGTTGTTGGGGAGGAAGGGGGCAATTTATTAATAATTGATTTTCTTCCTTTATATCTGCAACGGATATGTTCAAATCCTTATGGGAGGGCGGCAGTTACCCGCCCTTGCCTTCCTCTCTTTGAGGCTGGCTTGTGTTTAGTTTACAATATTCCTGAGCTTTCTAGGTTAATATTCTATCTACAACCTTTCTAATTGGACTCCTTGTATCAAATATGACAGCCAAGGTGAACTCATTAGATTAATCGTGATTGAAGTTTTGATCAAGTTGAATAGAAGAGACAAAAACCTGCCCGATCATTTAGTTGGAATTAATTATTGTGTTGAAGACGTCATGCACCTTTTAGATGAAGGTTCTCCCGATGTACGTTATCTAGTAATCCATGGTATGGGGGGCATCGGTAAGACGACTCTTGCCAAGGTTGTCTTTAACCAAATTTCTTGGCGGTTTCATGGCTGTAGCTTTCTTTCGGATGTTCGAGAAGCTTCAAAGAGTGGCAAAATTGTTCAATTGCAAAAACAACTATTGTCAGAAATTCTAAACTTCAAACCAATGGAGATTTTTGAGTCTGATGCAGGAATTAACCAAATTAAAAGGAGATTCCGCGACAAGAAAGTACTTATTGTTCTTGATGACCTAAATAAGTGGGATCAACTTGCAAAACTCGCTGAAAAGCGTGATTGGTTTGGTTTAGGGAGCAGAATTATTATTACAACAAGGGACACCAACTTTTTGCCGATCGAAGAGGGGAACCAAGAAACTAATGTCCCAATGCATTTCAAAGAGTTTAAAATCTATCAAATGAGAGAATTGCACCATCACCATGCTCATTTGCTTTTTAGCAAGCATGCTTTCAAAATGGATTCCCCTACAAATGATTATGATGATATTTCTTGCGATATCGTTCGCAAAGCTGGTGGACTTCCTCTAGCTCTTGAGGTCATCGGTTCCTCTCTTTATTGCAAAAGCAAACGGCATTGGAAAGACACATTGAAGAAATTAAATTTGGTTCCCATGCAAGATGTCCTTGCTAAATTAAAGATTAGTTTTGAAATGCTTGAGGATGCACAAAGAGAAATTTTTCTTGATATTGCATGTTACTTCATTGGTGAAAAGAGAATCCATCCACATTATGTGTGGAAAGCATTGGATTTTTTCCCAAGGAGTGATATCATTGTTCTCATCCGTATGTCGTTGATAAAGATTGTCGATGATAGACTATTGATGCATGACCTCCTTAGAGATCTTGGAAGAGAAATTGTTCGACAGGAAGATCTCCAAAGTTCCTGAGAAGCGTAGTAGACTATGGTGTCCTAAAGTTGCGTTGGACATAGTGCATACTAGAAAGGTAAACATTAATCACAATTGGTGTCTTGTCAATCAAGAAAACATCTGCTTATAGTTTAGAGTATATTTCCGGATATGTTCTTTTTTGTGAGTTGCATATTGTAGAAAACTAAATTTATTTGCTTAGAGTAAAATGAAGGTAATATCATGATTTATATCTAGCAAAATATGACAAATGCTCACATTTACAATCTGAAAGTAGATCAATCAGAAGAGTTGGGTGGAATGGGTTTGTTTTTTCTTTTCTTTTCTTTTTTCACTATAGAAAGTCAAACATATGCCTTTTCATGTTGTAGGGAACAGAGAACATCATAGCACTCAAACTAACTGGACTTTCCAAAGAGCATGACTTTACAAGTGATGAGTTTTCACGGCTCCCAAGCTTAAGGTTCTTGGAATTAGAGGGGGGAAACTTGGTAGGAGACTTTAAGAATATTCTCTTGAGTCTACAATGGCTCTCTTGGCGCCGTTGCCCTTTAGAGTTGCAGGTGGTCAATCTATGTTTATGGAACTTAATCGTGCTCAAGCTTTTAGACAGTGACATTCCGGAGAATTGGAATGGATGGGGCCCATGCTTGGTATGGTTTCAAATCACATATGTACCTTTGCTAATATTTGCCTTGCTTACTTTTCTAATTCTATTTTGTTTTGTAGGCAAATCGTGACTTGAAAGTTATACATCTCATGAGATGTTATCTCTTGACAACTCCTGACTTCTCAACATGCTTGAATTTGAAGATACTAGTTCTTGATGAACATTGTCCAAAGTCACTACAAATTGGTAGCTCTATTGGCAAGCTAGAGCACCTAAAGCACTTAGAAATAATTGCAGCCCAAGTTCAACAATCAAGGCTGTTAGCAGGCCATCATTTCGACTTGTTTGCAGTGCCATCTGCAATATGCGGTCTAAAGTATCTGTCAAGTCTAAAGCTAGAGGGGCAGTGTATGCGAGAGCTTAATCCATCTATTGGAGAGATGGCAGGTTTGACATGTTTGTCTTTAAAGGGTTGTAATCGACTCAGAATACTTCCAGAATCCATTGGGAAAATTGAAATCGTTGCTCCAATTGAATTTGTTGTACACAAGAATCAAAGAGTTGCCAGTTTCTATTGAAGATCTCAAAAGGTTGGAGGAAATGAATTTGGGATTCACTCAGATAAGGGAGCTACCAAACTCCATTGGAGGACTAAAATCATTGCTCAGCTTAAACTTGCAGCATACAAAGATTACAGAACTACCTGCTTCTATGGGATATCTTAAAAGGCTTGAGTGCTTATTTATGACTGGGAGTAAGATAAAAGAATTACCGAAGGTCATAGGGATGTTGAAGAATCTTAGAGTATTGGAATCCCGCAATTGCAAAAATCTCGATGGGGAAATCCCAAGCGAGATTGGGCGAGTCTCCACGTTGGGGGTGCTAGACGTATCGGGCAGCAAGGTGAGAAGAGTGCCAACCACCATTAATCAGCTATCTTATCTTCGAGAACTTCGTTTCGGAGATTGTCATAAGCTTGAAAGGTTGCCAGAACTTCCTGCAAGCCTAAAAGTTCTCTGTTTTGGAGCGGGGACTGTGCTTGGCACCCCTGGACAAACTTCATCCAAGTGGATGGGGAAGTCAGCAAAACTGGAGGATTGGAATATCACATGGCCTCCTCAGCTTTGGGCACTTAGCATATATTGTGATGATCCTCGATCTCTCACAGGGCTCCCTACCAGTCTTTCTCTTTTGGAATTAAGAGATGTCCAGTCACCGATAAAACAGCCATTCTTTTCCAATTTGAGATATTTGAAACATTTGTCCAAGTTAACACTCTTCAGATGTTGGTTGAAAGAGATCGAGTTTGATCAACTAGAGAATCTCCTTCGTTTGAATGTGGTTGAATCTGAACCTCTAATGAGGCTATCAGGTCTATCAAGGTTAGGGAAGCTCGAAGAGCTGATAGTGAGAAGTTGTTCGCAGCTAATTGAGATTCAAGATTTGGGAGAACTACAATCGTTAAAGAAATTATTAATTAGGAAATGCAGCTCCATAAAAAGGTTACCTGATCTATCAAACCTATATAAGTTGCAGACATTGCACCTCTTTAATTGTGCATCACTGCAAGGTTTGCCTGATATACCAAATAAATGTCATCCCTCTGTTCGTGGATGCCCAATGTTAGGCGAGTCTGCTGACAATGGACGTGAATTAGGTGTGAGGTTTACTCAATCGATCAAACTTAAAGAACGGAAGGAATTGGAACAATTGGAAGCATCATCATCAGTTTCAGCACTGCGTCTCCATCAAAAAGGTCTATTGATCTATCAAAACCTTGAGGTGTAATTCAAAGATTGTGTCAGATGTGCACCTTCTCTCCATGGATATATTACAGTAAATCTAATAGAACTTCTTCTCACAAAGTTGGTTTTATTATTATTGTATCTCCTTTTTATGGCGCAATATATATGATCTAGCAAGTGAGTTTGATTAATGTCTGGCTTTTCAATTTCCATTTTAAGTTTGAATTGGGATCTTCATAAATAGTAGAAAAGCACAAAAGCTCTTTTTCTATGATTCACTTGCCTATCCACGAAGACATTTACTAATCTAATATCAAATGGAATCTAATCCAAATGGATAATGTCATCTATCTCATCTAATAATCTGAAAAGTATTTTGGTGCTTCAAGGGAGAGACCTATGCTTTTTTGACACTTGGTACTCTCCTCATTTCACGAGTACTTTAATTTTCCTTATTCTCTTCATTTTCCTCTTCCCTTCTCATTTCTTTGTTTCATTGTTTTTATTAAAATATGTCTCGAGTTTGAGCCCGCGAACAAATCTTGACCCGAGATATGTTGTTATTTGTGGACATCCAAATTTGTGTCATGAAATTACATATTTCCTATTTCGGTGGTAAAGTCCAACTTTAATATTCTCTTATATCAAATTTGAATCGGCCAAGCAAAATAGAGGAGGAAATGTAATCAACAACTTATATTTGGATTGTTGAAGCTTTTGAACTAATATTGGAAATCCAACTTGTACAAGAATTGCACAAGCATTGCAAAAAGATTACTCCCGATCAACTGGTTTCCTTTTGTTGACCAAGAAATGAAAGGGCCCCGAAAGGGGAGTCAACTGGTTTCCTTTTGTTGATCAAGACGTAACAGAATTGGACTTCTTCTCTGTGGCGGTGATACTAAAATTCAAGGGTTTATTTTTGTTGGTCTTACTTCTATATATATAAAGCAAGTCTTACTGTGGCCGTGAGGTCTTCTTGAAGTGCCGTTTGTGTACGAGTGCTTGGTGGATGAAGATGCACAGGGAAACTCATGAATTACATTCATTAAATTAGTGTTTGTAGCCGTGAATTCTTGTGGCAAGATTTGTGAATCTCTTTGTGAGATTGAAAAATTATTTAGCAAGGGATTCGAGGCTAAACATTGCGTGAGTTATTGGGTGTAATTAACTCGAACGTGTAATCTCCATTATATCGCTTGATCTATGGTGAAATTTATTTTTGTTCTCTCCATGGACTCACATAATTTTGGGGTTCGATTTATTTTATTTATTATATTTATTTTATTATTCAATCGCCCCACTTTCCGCAACAGTCAAGCAACCTTTTGTAATTTTCTTCCTGTTGACTTCAAAGATGCATATCTACATTTTCTTCTATTTTCTTTTCTTAAGCCAACTTAATAGAATAAACAAAAAAAAAAAAGCCAATAATTTTTTAAAGAAAATCACATCAAGGTTCATCATAATAGTATTAAATAAGTAGACATAAATTCGTTTCCACAGAGTGACAAAATTACGGGGACAAAAATTTATTGAGGAAAATCACAAATTAAAACTACATGAAAAATATCAAGACACATGTCATTTACCACTTCAATGGTGAGAGGAAATTAAACTAAAGAAGAAGATTTTAATAATTAGCATAGCATGATCATAGTAAACTCGGCTCTAAAATTAAAGAGGCTAAACTCAAATTATCCAACAAACAAAAAGTTTTATGAAAAATTATTGTATTAGGACTAAAAAACTATGGTATAGAAAAGGGGATAAAGGCAACACTAATCCCTAAACTTTTGCTATATATCTAATTGGATCTCTAAAACGTTTTTTGGCCAATTGATCTTTGAACTATATACCATTTTGCCCATATTATTCCCTCTATTTAGAAACTGTTGACAGGTCTTTAGGGGTCCGTTTGATAATACTTATGTTCCGGAGAACAATTTCTTTTTAGAAATAGTCTTTTTCTATTTCTATTTCCCGGAACAATTTTTAAGTAAAAGAATGCGTTTGATAACTACACAAAATTTCTATTCTCGGAGTAAAAAAAGAACAAGAGTGCATTTGGTACAATTCACAATTTTTTTGTAATGTAGAATTTCTTTGATCTATGGTTGAACTAAAGGGGTGTTGTAAACATCAACCAATCCAATACATTTGTTTTTATTGTGCGATTTGGCTCCTAAAACTCTCTATTCAACCATCGTGAGTGTTATAAAAACAACAAATCACACAATAAAATAAATAAAATAAGAAAATAGATTAGAAATCGTATACACATGATCCAGTCGGTGAGACCTATGACTGAAAAAAATAGAGCAACACAGAATTCTACTATAGATCACGCCATATAATGGATATTACAAACACATTCGAAACACTATGATTATTTTCCAGCCCCCAATATGTTTGGCTATAAAATCATGTGGTCTCAATTTTCTTTAATTAGCCACTATTGCTCGTAAATTACATCTTCAGTGTTTGAAGCCACGAAAA
This sequence comes from Eucalyptus virginea, assembly GCA_014182375.1. NCBI lineage: Eukaryota > Viridiplantae > Streptophyta > Magnoliopsida > Myrtales > Myrtaceae > Eucalyptus > Eucalyptus virginea. Next base: position 9,300,531 of record CM024522.1, read on the forward strand.
TCTTATGTTAATATTTGCGAATTCTTTTGTAAGGTTGAGAGATTACTTTGTGAGCAACGCCCTTCTTATATATAGATAAGAGTTAGATCCGAAATTAAAAAACTCTTTTTCAAAGACCTAGTTAAACTAGAAAACCGCTCGAAGTAGAAACCAAATCAAATTAGGAAACCTACTTAAATTAGGAAAGTTTCCTTTTCGGGATAATATTTAGAAATTTATTATCAACAGTGAGCCTGCACCGAAAGTGACAATACAAAGAAGAACCCAAAAAGAACAAGAGTAAAAGTAAAAGAGAAACGCTGATCTAATTAATTAATTATGAGGTCTGGGTTTAAGAGTTCTTGGGCCCAATTTTCTTGAAAACACCAAAGACCCTTGGACGTTTATACTCGTTGCCTGGGTTCTTGGATCTCCATGCGCCCTCCTTCGACTTGTGGCGAGCCACATTTTGCAGGGTTGAGCACGCGGTGGCGAGGAGGGTCGCGACCTCGCTTCAGCAAGGTGGAGAGGTGCTACTTTTGCCTGCTTCCCTGCCGTCTCTCTTTATCTGGCATTGGCCCGAGCCCGCGATGATACGTGCGAGAGATCACAGGCGGAGGTGCTTTTCCCTGCGAGTCTGGCGAAAGATGTCCAACGCTCGATGGTGCCTAGGCAGTGTTGCCACCGTCCATCCTCCCTCTTCCCTTGTCTCACTCCCTCTTTAGGGTATATGATTTTGGATTCTGTACTGTCTTATCTTTATTATGTATCAGTAAGTAAATTCAGTCATTATCACTATGTTGCTGATATGGTCTGCCACGTCAGAATTGCATCCATGTACTTGACGGGAGGACCAAAATGAGCGAAAACCTATATGTCCAAGGGCTCGGATGGTAAAAAAGAAAAATGTCTAGGGATCTGATTGTACAGTTTGAAAAATTATAGGGACCAATGGTGTTTTTATCTCATAAAAAAATTGAGATCTTATCTCTATTGAACAATGCTCTTCTTTTGGCCTCTTCCCTAGAAATGGGTCTCAACTTTCGCCCGAGATAAATTTGTCCCTTTCAAGCTTCTCACAATAAAACTCCAACTTTCAATCGGAAGACAAATCTGGTTATTACTAGACTTGTTGTTAAACTTAGCTTGTGTGATATTCGATCCGTCAAATGGAAGATGATGTTGTTGAAATACACATATAAGTTGTGTTAAAAAGTCCTACATTGAAGAATTGGTATTGCTTTAAAGCAGTTAATATATTTAAGTTGGCTTATAACTTGTTGGTTTAAGCTATTGAGTGAAAGTGGATTTGATTGGATATGTTGACGCATCAAATTTGGGATCTCTCTTGGCGATCTCTTAAGTGAAGTTATCGGAATTTGCACACTCCCAACAAATTGTATCAATGGCAAACTTTATAGGGAGATTGTTGAAATGTATATATAAGTATATAAGTTATGTTAGAAAAGTCTCACGTCGAAGAATTAGTGTGGTGCAGAGCTCTCTCTCTCTCATAGGAGGGGATAAAGTTTCTTTCATTCGACGTTTTTGCCATGTTGGCAAATGTGGCCGTTGACATTGGCCACATTGTCTTCCTTTGACAAATTGGACGCCATGTAAGCAGAGTCTAACGGTGACTTAATTTGTCCCTCAAATGAAAGTAAAAGTTTTTCGTAGATGCTTGAAAGTTGTGGCCAAATGTGTCCTTGGGCAAAAATTGGGGCTTTTATGAGGAATTGAAATTCCAATTTAAACTCTAGTTAGATAACCTAGTCCCACTATTTGTGAAAAATATTATTTCATGTGAAATCAAATCCTTATCTTGATTTCTCTTTGTTTCGCTGGAACTCAACTTTGCGACGAAATATCTTGCACCAAAAGTCACTCTTCGATTTTTGCTAGGGAAATAGGTTCTATGGTAACTCTGGACAAGAAATATCATAGATAGATAAGAAATAATGATAACTTCTCTTCAAACAGAACTATATGTACACAAATCATACCGGAAGTTAATTGATCACAAAGCATGAACAAAGATGTTACTCCGGAATTTAATAAAAAATGCAACACTTAGGATGAATATACACTCTCAAATTTATTTGACGATGTGGGTCTAGAAATTGCAACTGAAAAACATGCCAGAATTCAATCAACGGTGCGAGTCTGGAAATTAAAATTACAATACAGGACAAATAAAGATAACTAAAAGATATTAAATTTGTTTGTTTATGCACCGGGGAATGGATCTCCAATGGACAAATAATGGCATTTATAATGATTTTGTCATAATCGTCTTTGAGCAATTCTCCTACGGTTGTAATAATGTTCCCATATCTCCAAAAGTCTTTTGCACATATTTTCACAATGCCATTATCTTGTCTCCAAGCAGTTGTTCCTTTGAAATTGCATTCCAATTGCTCCGCGACTTCCATTACTTCATTCTCCAATGACTTCAAATCCATAATTACATCTTGATACACTTTATGTGTTCAACTTCTTTCAGATGCCTCAATCGGTAATCCGTTGCCCTTACTAACTAACAACTATTATTGACTATCATTAACAATTTACTTGTTGTATATTGAAAACCGATCTATAATGGTCATCGATGTGCATTAATATTGATACTAATCCTTGTAGTCATTGACAAAGGGTCACGTGCTTAATACTCCAAACCTAATCATGCGCTTATCCATATCAACGGCTTGGGCCAATTTTTGGTGGAAACACTGTCAAACTTGAAATGTGTGGAATTTGAAATCTATGGATCCGATTGACTGGATGTGGCTTCAGTACCCTTATAAAAGAGAGAGAGTTGCCGGCGAAGGAATCAATGAACCGCCCAGGCAATATCGAATTTCGATGGAATTGACACTTAACGGAGCGAACTGCTTTTGGAACCAAAGAGCTATCCTACTTTACCTGCGTTTACAGTGGAAATGATGCTTCATTAGCATAATAATTTCCGAAGTATTTGAAACGTTGTTTACTGGGATACACATAAGCTTTCATTTAGAAAATACATTAATTACGTTCTTCTACTTTCCTATTATGTAGCTGAAATGATCCGTCGAGGTTTTCTTGAAGTCAATTCTTGGTTTCTTATGGGGCGATTTTTACTTTAGATTTGCTTTATACTTGTTTTTTTTTTAAATCTTTAGAAATATCGCATCAACATTTTATAAATCGTCCAACAACACCAGTTCCAGTCGATTCAAGTTGACACGGCTGGCAGACCATGTTGAGGTATTGGGTGGAAAGAACTTTTGCCTCCGCGAAGAATCCATCATGAAAAATAATCTCAGCAAAGAAGCCATTAGAGAATTTGGAAAAAAAAAAAAATTTGCCTCCTAGGATCATCCAGTATGAATCTTGTTTCAGATCATCCTTCGACTTCTTCCAATAGCCACAATTGATAAGAAATTAATGTTGGATGGAATTTATTAGAAAATTTATGCAAATTTAAAAAATTTGATGAGATAAACTGAAAGAGATCATTTGATTTTAAAGAATTACGAAAGTTTAGAGATAATATAATCTTATTTTATGTATTTATTTAGGTTTTGATGTTGATGATTTTGAGCCACGAAGGGCCTTTTACCTTAAGGTTTACCTATTAATTAGGTTCCCCTCCCTGAGTAAAAGAGTCCCAGGTGAGGTTAAAATATTCATTACACTGTAAATGTTACTGATTTCACAGTAACAGATCCCATTTATTGTAAAAAAACTCATGAGAGGGTCAAGGAACTCATGAGTGGTTTATGCTAGCCGTTCTTGGTAAATGCCATTGCTTTCTAAGTATAACTTGTCTTTATCAAAAGTACTTCTTTGCAAATCAATGAAGTTTCTTTTTGGGCTGGTGTAGGACCCTTTTATCTAATACTAGTGAATTTCTAACTAAAAGATCTCTTTTGGGATACTAGTGTAAATATTTTTATTGATATTGCAAAAGAACATGATTTACACGGTTGAACTCCAAAAGAATAAAAATTATCTGTAAGATCAATCAATTCATCCGGCAAGTCAAATGAATGGTTGTCAATGGGACCGAGCTGAGTGAAGCCTGAGTAGGCCCTTTAATAAAAAATTAGATATTAGTTTGTCAGCTAGGTGGCCTGGCTTGGTCCCAATCAGACTGGATAGGACCGATTGAGTACAGGCCCTTTGCAAAGCACTGAAGCTCCTTTTCGGGTGGCTATAGGACCATTTTATCAACTAGTAGTGAAATTCTAACTAAAAGATAACTCTTTGGATACAAGTGTAAACACTTTTATTGCTATTTCAAAAGAACATTGTTAACCTAGTTAGCACTCCCGAAGAATAGAAATTATCTTTAAGATCGATCAATTCATCCGGCAAGCCAAATGAACCGAATCAATAAGAACCTAGGCCAAGCCGAGCAAAGCCCGAATCCGCCCTTTACATAGTAGTTTGTCGGCCAGATGGGCCTGGCTCGGTCCCAATCGGACTGAACAGGACCTATTAAATTTAGGCCCTTGCCCAGATCCACACAAAGATGACTTTGGCTGACCTCCTGTGCCTTCAAGACCCTTATTAAGTCTATTTCCGATAACTATAACTTACTGAGTTAAGAGTTTGTCTATATTTAAGTTGACCAAAATGAAAAGATGATCATCAATAAGGTTTACAACAAGTTCATGAATTTTATCAATAATAAATAAAATTTACCACAAGCTATTGTGGTAGATATAACTCCTTCTCAGTAAACCCAAGTCATTCTTGATGAATACTAGAGTTCATGGTAAATATGAGTTGTTCTTAATAAACGTTTTTGGCATATCTAAGTTGTTCTTAGTCAACACTAAGTTGTTTACTTATAAAACAACCTTGTTCTTGCTAAATATTCATATTTAACAATATCGTAGCATTGTTTTCTTATTAATAATTCACATCATCGAAATAACATAGATAATTATTTTTCCAAATTGAACAAATTAAGAGGATTATAATTTTCTAGAAAATCATTTTTAGGATATGACAATACTTTCTAGGGTCTAAACAAAATATGAAAAAAAAACTGAAAAATAATTTCCTTTATTTAGAATAGAAAATCTGATTTAATTTTCCTCTATAGACGTACATTATTTAAGTGCTAATAATTTGTGCACAAGTAGCCGAGGAACTAAGCAAAGGCATTAGAAGCCGGGGTTCAACCTCAATGGATTTGAGCCTGAGTCCTCAAAATCTAGTCTGGACAAAAGGACCTGACACAAACACCAAGGTCCAGAGCCTAGGCTCGGGCATAGGGGATCTGAGCATGGGAAGTAGGGTCCAAAGCTCGGGTGTCAGGGACCTTAACATGGGCACCAAGATCTTGGGCCAATTTCAATGAACCTTGGCCCAAGCATTGGGGAATGTGGCACAGGCACTAGGTTCATGGGGGCATGACCTTGATGGACCCAGGCTCAACCACAAGAGATTCAAGCATAGGCACTAGCACTAGCATCTGAAGCCTTGCCTTGATGGAACTTAGACTTGGGCTAAGGCATTAGTGATCTAGGCATGGGTTTTGTGGTCCTTAGCTTGGCTTCTATAGACCTAGGCCCAACCTTCATGGATCAAGGCATCGGAAGCCAGCAATTGAGGGCACCAGTACCTAGTTTCAAGCCCGGCCTCCATGGACTTGGGCTAGCGCATGAGGAAGCCAAGTAACGGCACTAAAGTCCTAGGCCTAGCTTGCGTGGACTCAAGCAATTGAGGGCACTGAAGCCAGCAATTTAGGGCACCAGTACCTAGTTACGTATGAACACAATCGACCGTTGATGGCTCGGCCACAGGTGTGGAGGTCCCAAGCATAAACGCTGGTGTCGCAAGCCTTTTGTTTGTTGATCCGGGCCTAAGAATCAAGGTTTCTAAGCCCAACGTCTATGGACCTGAGCTTGGCCTCAATTGACCCCACTGGACTCGGCCCAAACAACAAACTTTAGGGTTTTTGTGCTCAAGTGCTGAGTTTTTCATCCGAGAGTCGATATCTAGTGATATTATGGAAAATGATTTCCGATTTTATTAAAGAGCATATCATTTTCCTGAATATATGCATATGTTTTCCTTAGACTCATTTTTTAAAACGATTTAAACACTGGAAAATGTTCCTCACGAAATAAATGGAGCATTTGGCAATGGATTTCTTTTTCTCTCAAGTTTCTACATTATTCGCTCTCTTTTGCTTGCATCTCAGGTATAAATGAAGAACCAATGGCATCATAGTGGCGGCAACTGGATCTCGTACCTGCAAACTGAACACATTTAGCATTGCTTTTGTGCATTGCCGTGCAAGAATGTGCTCAAGAAACTTCTGCATATTTGAAAGTAGAAGAAGAAGGCATCTTTTATCAAGTTGATGTTCTTATAGTTGAACATGCTATCTTGGCAGACTGCATGCTCAGAAGAAAATTTTGTCGCTTGCTTTGTCTTAAAAGTTTATTTGGATGACCTTTGAGTGCACCGATGAGTAGAACGATCAAAAACCAAAACTGTGATTTTCTTTTCTAGTGCAGGATTGAAATTCCATGCCACGATATGAATGTCCAGCTACCCTATCATGTATCAAGAACCAAAACTGTGTTACAACTTGTGTGCGGTTCATAAGTTTGGAATAACTTGGCTCAAAAACGGAGTCAGGATGCTTGAAGTGGAAGGGAGTAAATTCCTTGTTAATAGCATTTGGTGCATCATATATTCGTAAACGCAAGAGTGATGTCAATACAATGTAATGCATGAACGAAATGCTTTCTTTATGAAAATTTGAAAAGATCGTTACGTGCATCGAACCTTCGTGGAAAAATACATTCACGAACACCACGGGGCAACGTTGAATGGACTGATGGAGACCTCACTCATTAAATAGAACAAGATAGAGGAAAATGGCGCCGGGTGGTCAAAAGGCCTACGCTCTATGAATCTGGCCCACACATTATTTAAAGCGCCGTAATTTCTTGTACCTACTGTCGATTGTGTTCATACGTAAAAATGGAAATTATATATTTCTTTTTTGGAGGGTAATCAAACACATAATGTCCATTAGAATAGTTTAGTGAACAAAATTTTGAATGGAAGACTCGTGCCTTGACCTTGAAAATGGTGTATGGCTCCACCATATACAAAATTCTCCCTAGAAGCCTATTTTTCCACGACGATAGAATATTTGTTTGGTCGTAGGAAATTTCTTCGGCTCTTCCAAGAGAAACGCAACGCGACCCACAACTCACCTGTTCATCTATAAGTCCTCCAGAATCACATGGATTAGGGCCTGTTTGGCAACTTGCCAAATAGTGATAATTTTTGTTATTTTGTTCCTAGGAGTAGATTTGGAAAAGAAATTCATTTGGTAAAATTTTTGTTTCCAGGAACAAATTTTTATTTTTTTTTATTCCTGGAAGTAGATTTGGAACATAATCAAGAAGTAAAAAAAAGTTGATTCTTTGTTCCTAAGAACAATTTAAAATCAAGCATTTATTTTCTCTCTTTTTTCTTTCTTTTTTCTTGTTCTTCTTCCCTCTTTCTTCTTCTTCAACTGCTGCCGCTGCATCCGCCACCGCCGATCACCGGTGACTGGTCCGGCAAGGTCATCGGAGGCTCGCCTAGCCACCTGCGAGGCCGAGCCTCGCTAGTGGCCAGGCGGGCCTTGCTGAGGCCTCCCCGGCCACTAGCAGGCTCGACCTCACCCAAATCTGGCGAGGCCAAGCTTGTCCAGGCCGTCGGCGGGACTCGACCTCGCCGGGCCACCACGAGGTCGGCATCACCCGGCCAAGGCTTGGCCAACCTCGCGGTGGCTCGGCGAGGTCAAGCCCCACCAGCGGTTGGGCGAGCGACCTTGCCTAGGCCTCACCAAATCTAGGCAAGGCCGCTTGCCTAGCCAAGGCTCAGTCGAGCCTCGCCTAGCTACCGGAGGCTCGGTCGACGAGGCACGACCTTGCCGAGGGCTGGCAGTGCTCCGGTGAGGTTGTCGACCCTCGTCTGGCCGATCACGGGTCATCCCAAGGCCAGTGACCGACCACCTTGAAGAAGAAGAAGAGGAGAAAGAAAGGGAAAAAGAAAAGAAGAAAAAAAAGAAAAAAACAATAAAATTATTTTAAAATTTTAAAAAATGATTTGAAATAAAAATTTTGAAAACGTTGTCAAATGCAATTCTATTTAGGGAATTAAAATTTTGGACAGTTACCAAACGGCTTAGAAATTATTCCCGAAAACATAATAAAAAAAATCATTTCTGATCAGAAATTATTTACGAGAAGAGAAGCGTTACCAAATGCGCCTTTGGACACTACTCTTATGTTTATCTCCTCATTATTAAACTCAATCGATATACTTTAGGACCTGAAGATGGAGAGGAGGGCCTCATCAAATAGAATAATAGCATTGACACCTGATAGAGGAGATGTCGAGTTATTGTTGGGGAATGAATTCGAGGTGTTCTTGAGTCTCAAAGGTCCTAACACTCACCTGAATTTTGCCGATTGTCTCTATTACTCCATGGATGGAGCTAGCATTTGCATTTTTAGAGATGATGAAGAGATCAGAAAAGGCGAAGCAATTGGAGGTGAATTGGAGCACGTGATCAAGAGCTCCCTATCTTCTCTATCCGTGGTAAAATTTATGTTTCCTATCTTCTCTAGAAACTATGTAATCTATTTCAGAAATTGTTTTGGGTGAGAAATCGTCATGTGAAATAGAAATTGTTTTCTTCCACCCCCTCTTCTTCAGAAACACGCTTTTCTCTCCTCAAAAATAGAAATTTTGAGTCATGCATGGTGGATTGATTTCTTCAATTTCTATTTCAGAAAATTTTACCATGGTGTCTTCAAATGCAAAAACAAAGATGGCAAAGCATTGATCTTGCCAATTTTCTTCGACATGGACCCTAATGATGTCCAACTCAAAACGGGGCTGTACCACGACGCTTTGGAAAACCCCAAGCAGAAGTTCAGCTTTGATGTGGTGCAACTATGGAAGGAGGCTCTGAGGGAGGTCGCTTGTATCAAAGGATGGGATCTCAAAGATAGAGGGTGAGGCCTTCATATGAAGAAGTACAACGTAGATTATACTGGATAAAGACACTTTCGTTGGATGCTCATTGAGGCCATAACTTTTTTTTTCCCCAATTATTTGAGTGTCATGACTTCTCAAAATGTTCACTTGAATGCCATGATTTCCAAAATTAAGTTCACCTTAGAGTCATAACTTCAAAAAAAATCACCACAAGTGCAAACCACATCGGACTTTTATACTTGTGGTGAATGTTTCCAAAAAAGTTATAGCACTCAATGGACTTTTTTTCTAAAGTTATGGCACTTAAAGTGATTGAATAAAAGTTATGGCATTAGAATTAGCATCATACATTAGTTATGGTATTTATAGTGCATTTGGTATTTGTGGTGAACATTTTTAAAAAATTTAGGCCCAGAGAAGGCCAAAGTCATTGATGAAATATAGTGTCAGAGAAATACTATTACACGTGAGCAGTGAATAAACTTACGGACTGAGTATTTGGACTAGAGAAATATTTACTTTTTTTCTTGATGATTCTTGATTTTAATTATATGAAACTTGAAGAGTTATTTTTTAGGAAGTGCTTCTTTTATAGAAACATTCAACAACGGTTGGCTTCATCGTAATTTAAGTAATACATTTGTATGAATTGAAAAATAACCTAAACAACACAAATGCCATGCGAGGAGTGTGAGAATTTGTGAGACCACTGCTAACTATTCTAAAAGCTTAAACCATCTATTAGACAAAGGTGTGATACACTCTCCCTCATGCTTAGTCTGGGTTTTTTTTGCCTAGTATTAAATGTGGACATATTTAATTAGGAAAGCAAATGGGGCCTAGAAAGATTTGAACTTATGATCTCCAGCTCTAATACCATGTGAAATTTAGTGAAACAATTATCAACCGTTCTAAAAGCTTAAACTGTTACACAAGGGTGTGGTTTAATATTTAATTATTCTAACAAACAATGTCAAATGAAAAATCAAAATTTCTTATAAGAAATAAGAATAGAATTGTTAATGCATAAAAGCTAAGATCTAAAATAATATAATACTAGTTCAATTCTACAGTAAGACTGACAAATCCAATTTGAATTAGTCATCCAATGTGCATCGTTTAGATAGAATAAAAATATTTTTACTTCACTTCTAAATCAATTTTTATGTAGTTTGATATTGAAAACAATCGTTCTAGCTATTAAAACACTAGTCCATGCAAAATTAGAAAACGGAGCACACACTCTATGTGAGTAATAAAAAAAATGAATAAATAAATCCTCTGCATGTATTTAAAGGATGAAAATGCAAAGGTTTCGATTTTTATAATTTATGGATGAAGAAGCATCTTTTACAAATTTTGAGATTTCATTCTTATTTTAACAATTTACATCTTTGACCATTGAATACAGTATTTAGATGCGATTCATTATAAGTCGACATGGATTTAGAGTGTTTTTATTTAATTTTTTTTTAAAAAAGAGTTAGAGCTTTAAAATACATATGGATTACCTTTTATGATATAAATTAATTTTCTTGGAGAAGTGGGGGAGCAGTTTATATATAATAGAACTTTTTCCTATATGTCGGCACAGTATATATGCAAATTTAATTTTATTATTTTGTTGGTTGTTTTGGGGGGTGTTTAGCCCTTCCTTACCCCGCTCCTTCCGTGGCTGGTTTTTGTTTAATATAAAATATTCCTGAAATTGATAAGTTAATATTCTATCTGCAATTTTTCTGAGTAGAACCTTTTGTATCCAATATGACAGCCAAGGCGAACTCATTAGATTAATTGTTGCTGAATTTTTTATTAAGCTGAATAAAAGAGACAAAAATCTGCCTGAACATATAGTTGGAATTTGGGACCGCGTTGAAGACGCCATGAGGTTGTTAGATGAAGGTTATCCTGATGTTCGTTTTCTAGTGATACATGGTATGCGAGGTATCGGTAAAATTACTTTTGCCAAGATTATTTTTAATCAAATTTCTAGTCAGTTTCATGGGCGTAGTTTTCTTTCGGTTGTTCAAGAAGCTTCAAAAGGCAGCAAAGTCATTCAATTGCAAAAACAATTATTATCAGAAATTCTAAACTTCAAACCAAAGAAGATTGCTAACTCTGATCTATGGATTAACCAAATTAAAAGGAGACTCCATGATAAGAAAGTTCTCATTGTTCTTGATGACTTAGATAAGTGGGACCACCTCACAAAAGTTGCAAAAAAGTTTGATTGGTTTGGTTTGGGGAGTAGAATTATTAATTACAATGAGGGACACCGATTTTTTGCCAATTGAAGAGGAGAACCGAGAAAATAATATCCAAAAGTGTTTTGAAGAGTTTAAAATCTATCAAATGGAAGAATTGCACCATGGCCATGCTATTCAACTTTTCCATAGGACTACAATGATATTTCTTGTGGTATTATTTCCAAAGCCAATGGGCTTCCTTTGGCTCTCGAGATTATCGATTCCTCTCTTTATTGCAAAAGTAAACAACTTTGGAAAGACACATTGAAGAAACTGGGTTTAGTTCCCAATCAAGATATCCTTTGCAAACTAAAGATTAGTTTTGAAATGCTAGAGGATGCAGAGTAGGAGCATTATGCTAAACGTTCGTAAATGTGAGAGTATGTACATGACTGTGGAGAAAGGTGATCAACAATATGTTATTTCCATTCAACAGGCTCTTTAGCCTTTGTTGAAAAAAATCAGCAATGTTATTCCAGAGGATCTACCTGTCAGATTACCTTCCTTAAGGGACATCCAACATGAAATTGACTTTCTTCTAAGGGCGAGCCTCCCTAATTTGCCGCACTACCGAATGAATCCGAAGGAGAACTAAATTTTACAAGACCAAGTGGAAGAACTCCTTTGAAAAGGCTTCTTGTGTGAGAGCTTATGAGCCTTACGTAGTCCCCGCACTCCTCACTCCAAAGAAAGATGGAAGCATGTGTAAGTGCACTAATAGCCGGCCAATTAATCGAATTACTATCAAGTACCAATTCCTAATTCCTTGCCAGGATGACATACTCAACCAGGTTGCTGGATCAAAGGTCTTTACAAAAATCAATCTATGAAGTCGATACCACCAAGTCCACATCTGCCTCAGCGATGAATGGAAAACAACTTTTAAAACAAGTGAAGGTTTGTACCAATGGCTTGTCATGCCATTTGGCTTCACCAATGCACTTAGCACCTTCATGCCTTTGATGATATCCTCATAAATAGTCCAAATGACCAATAGCATATGGAGCATCTAAGGGACATTTTATTGGCTTTGCAGACGAATCAATTGTACATTAATTTGAAGAAATGTAGCTTCATGACCAATTCCACTTACTGTCACCCCCTCTCCCTTTCTCAACCTTGCTCGCCCACTGCCTCATAGGATAGCCCTCTCTTGGTAAAATCACCTATAGTTCATCGAAATTCATTGAAGGTAAGTAGAATCTCTAACTCTTGGCTAGAGCGATAGCCTACGTTGTCAAGTTTAGTGGTATGCTCACTCGCGTAAGTTATGTGTATGTTGTAATGTTCTTTTGTATGGTTTGTTCACGTTTGCATGCTTGAGTGCGTTCATACCCCAAGACGAGGTCAAGGTTCGCTCGGTTTGAAATCGATGTCAAGTCGCGATGGCCTAAGCCATGAGGTCTTAGAGTGGTATTGAAGTGTGCCGAGTGGAGATCGGCCTAGGCATGCGGCTCAAACCACGAACCATGAATCGTGCCTGGCATATTATATAGTATGATGTTAAGAGCCATGGCACACTCACTTAAATGAGCACGCCTTCAGGCTACATATAAGTCCACTAAGAAGAAAAGTAAAAACCGACTTGTGTGATGCACTTTATGATGCACTTAAAGAGGAAAAAGTGCTTGTTGCCACATAACGTTGGTGGCGATGCCTTGTTCATTGAACGAGATACCTTGGTTGAGCCAAAAATGCCTGAGTTTAAGCCTGGATGCCTCAGGTAAGCCAGCCACAGGATGCCCTGGTTGAGCCAGGATGTTTGAGTTGAGCCCGAATGCCTTGATTGTCTCGGTTGAGCCGGGATGCCCTAGTTGAGTTAAGAAGCCTAGCATAAAGCTAGAAGCCTTGGTTGAGCTAAGAGGACCTAGTCAAGCCAGAACAACAGTAAAAGAATCATGTTATGAGTGCTGGTATATGCATAAGCATGATATATTGATGTGTTCATTGATATGCTGAAAGTAAGCATGCATTGAACTCTGCGGTAATGGACATCTGCATGTAGTCGAGGTGTAGCAATAAGTTTGTTATTGATCCGCCACAAACATTTTATTGCGAGTGTTATACTTGTTAGATTTTGATAATGAGATGTCCTCCTAGTAGAAAATTAAGGGTTTTACTTATTAAGTCCATGACTCACCTGTTGTTTTTCAGAATTGTAGGTATGGAGAAGTTACAATCTCGCTATAGGAGCTAAGGTTTACCATGGTCTTTTTGAGCATAGAACATGTAGTAGTTATAAATATAACGGCCCGTGATAAAAGGGCTTGTAAATACAACTGATGTAATTATGTGTTTATAAGTGGTCGTTTTCCTAGCTACTTGTTGTTTGGGTGTTGTATGTATGCTTCCGCATATGCTTAATGAAAAGATAAAAAGAAACGGGATGGCAATACGCTGGGTAGTCACAAAAATAACATTTACTGCTTGAGACCCTAGAGATGGAGTTGGGGGCATGACATTATTGATCATCTTGGTGACCTCAACATCTCCTTGACATTCAATGTGGTGGACCTATTTGAGTATCATTCTCCAGATACTCCCCTTTATCCTGATAATAACTCGGGGTCAAGTTCTTTTGAAGTGGAGGAGATTGATGTAGAACAATGGGCAAATGTTTATATGGAAACATTGGAGTGTCATAAAAGCGGGCGGTCTCACAAATCAAAGAGGATTGCAAGATCTTCAAAACTAAAAATGAGTTACGATGTTTGATTTCAAGTTCATGTATTTTCCTTAATTTCCGAGACGTTAAAGATTTCGGACGTGCTTTGTAGATTTTCTAGTCGCGTTTTGAAAACTTTCCCCTTTATCAATATATTTTCCTTGATTTTAGTTATTTGGTTTTTTCCTAAATGACAACCTCTCTATAGATAGATGCTTAGGATATTGTAATTTGCACTTCATGGTTCAAAATGAACACTATCTTTTGGAATTCTTTTCTAAGCATATCTTCCTTTGCATCAAAGAGATGAGAGAGAGAGAGAGAGAGAGAGAGAGAGAGAGAGAGAGAGAGAGAGAGAGAGAGAGCATCATAATTACTTACTCAAGAATCTGGAGCTGCACAGAGAGGGACGGAGGGAGGGAGGGAGAGAGAGAGAGAGGATCATAACACTTTCTTTAATAATCTCGAGCTGCACTATCCTAAAGGTGTGTTAATGATTTTGTCATGAAAGGGTTAAAAAAGACCTGAAGAGCATTTTTCGAGGATTTCACCATTCGTCTACTTCTCATCGATATGTCTAACATCTCCTCAGTGACCTCTCTCTCCCCCTCCCTCCCTCCCTTTAGCTCGAACTTGCGTACACAAAGGTGTCCACCGGTCGCCGACGACGACGAATCACGGAAGCATCTCACTGGTATACGATGATCCTCCTATATTCAATGATGGGTTTATCCCATTTTTTTTCTCATTTTTGTGCTTGTTCGGAGTTTTGTCTTTCTCATGATTCATTAGAACTTTCGGCCGTAGGCATGACACGAGTTGGACAATGAATAATTTGGAGAAACAAACTTTCTCAGAAAAATGGCTTCTCAGGAAGGAATGTACATATGATGACGGGGATGCAAGAGTTGTCGGAATTATTGTAAGGTGTACCATTTAGTTATAAAACTTTGTGAACGATCATTTTGATCATGAAACCTTTAAAACCATTCATTCAACTGATGTCGGGGACTTAGCTTGGTCGAGAATCTGCGAATAAATTGTTCGGCGTGGCTCTTTTGATAAATTTGCCTTAGAATACGTGGAAAACATTGCTGAAGGTACATAAATTGAAAAAATGGCGAGCGTGAAAGATAAGGAGTAGAGATGGAGAGAGAGAGAGTCGATGAGAAAGTAGTTGCGGCCGCTGAAGTCGAAAGGAGGAAGAGGAGAGGCATGGCAAAGAGGCGAGATGGTGGAGGAGGAGGAGGCGGTTAAGAGGCGGCGGCGACGACGAAAGGTTTAAGAGAAAGAGGGAGAGCATAATGTAATGTTCTGCCAACCTTTTCTTGAACTATGTGCCACGTAAACCAATTAAAAAGCCGCGTAAGGATATATTTATACAAAAATGGAATATACATCGTCTGTGTAAACAAAACTTTACAAAAGCAATCTTATACATCATCAATTTTGAGGATCATAACTATCCATTCTTTCAAATCTATCATGAATAGGACCACTTGTGTAATTATTGTTTACATTGATGATGTACGTTATAATTGTTCTTATTTATATTTTAACATAACATGAGATAGGACCTCTCAGTAAGCTAAGTTCTCGACCTTAAAGTCAACAAATGAGCTTAAAATATTTCAAAGTGATCATTTGTAAAATTTGATTTTAAACTGTGCCATTGGCACTTCTATTAATTATATCCCGTACCACTTGATATCTCAATCATTTTTTTTTTACATGCGCAAGTATTTGAAATCAATAAATACGGTACTATCGATTAATTCATATGGGGTTGGCTAAGCTTAGAGTTAAATGTAAATTATTGCATTTTATTTAAGATTTTGTGTATTCAAACATCAAGCCTACGTCTCTAATTTCTTTTGTTTAGACGTTATTGTGACGAAAATAATTTTGAAAAGTATAATCTTGTCTAAGAATATAAAACATCTTTCACTTTATTATCTACCTTTCATGCTTTTCCCAGAATTTTTCAATAAACAATTTTAAAATGAGGTTTGATTGTACATACAAATTGACAAGTATGACTATAATTATATTGGTAATTAAGGTGAAAATATTTAATGGTGAATATGAATATTATTCACATAAATGGACTAATCCAATGCAATTTTATTAAGCTAAACGAATATTGGTAGTTATGTCATCTCAATAAAATGTTTTTTCCTCATTCTTTTCCTTCGTCAGATATTGTTGTGTCTACTATATACTCTATTAGATCTCATATATCATGGTTATTGATCACCATTAGAGAGTTAACAAGTGAGCTCGTTGAAGATTAAGTATGCAATATTTTGTATTTTGTATTTTGTATTTTTTTTTTTTTGCTACGGCCCCCAAAAGCACATTTTTTTGTGACTTTAGTAAGTAAATCTCAATATTATATTGGAACGGTTAGTAATCTCAAACAATCGAACAAATATTGGCAAATGGACTAAAACAAGAGTTGGCAATTTCCTATAAGAATAAGCAAATTTAACATGTCCGTATAAAAGCTCCGCAAGAAAATGCTGCTTAGGGTTTTGGGGTTGAATATTTAGGGACTGTGATTAGTTTATATTAACTGAGGTTTTGAAAAGTATGATACTTAAGTACTACATCCGGCAAACCTCGCCGGAAATCTTATGTGACAATTTTTTTATTATTTTTGCTCGCCTACATGACCCGCCGAAGAGCTGACTCAGAAAAGAAACGCCAAAACGACGTTGTTTTGGCACATATTTGAATTTTAATATAAAAAGTAATTAAATTAAATTAAAAAATTTAAAACAAAAAACCAAAAAAAAAAAAAAAAAGGGAGGAAGCACACAACTGAAGGCTCAGCCCTCCCCGCTGTTGCCTCCCAACGGAAGGGCCGACGACAGTGGAGGGAGGGTCGGCTGGGGTCGCCAGGCCCTAGCTAGGGGCCGGCGACCCTGGCCAACTGAAGGCAAGGGCTCGCGGGCCGTCGTCGCCAGGCCCTAGCCTCCCCCACCGTCACCGGCCCTTCCCGGCGACGACGGGGAGGCGACGGTGGCAAGGGTTCAGCCCTTAGCCTTGTGCTTCCTCCCTCCTTTTTTAAAATTTTTTTAAAAATAAATTTAGTTTTAGATTTAATTTAATTAATTTTTATATTGATTATTTACCCACATCAACAACAAAACGACGTCATTTTTGCACTTACCTTCCCGGAAAATCACCACGTTAACACTTTGGCCGGATTTTCTCACCGTTGGCACTTAAGTATTCCTTTCTTAAGTTTTGATATTTAAGTGTCCCTTCATGCCAAGTTTTGATACTTCAGGTGTCCGGCACTCGAGGTTTTAGGGCTTAGAATGACTAGGACGTTATGAACCATAAATGGATTAGGTTTTGTAACTAATCTAATTAATCTTATTTTAAGTACCTTTTGTCCCTACCACAACTATTCTTTACTATTTTCTAATGATCATGTGGAAAATAATATTTTATTGGATTATGACAAGACTCCAAAGTTTGTATATTTAAGATGATTTGCCTTAACTACTAGAAGTGCTGCTAGGCTAGTTATTAAACGAGGCAAAGCTTTTTCCATAGTTTTATCAGTGCAAATCAATCTCTCTCTCTCTCTCTCTCTCTCTCTCTCTCCTTATCTTCTTTTCTTAAGGTGCCCTTGTTATCTCCATGATATCAACGATGTTTTATCCTTTTAGCTGTGATGTTTATTTTGTTATTATCCTTTTTACTCTTTGAATCGCAACCAAGCTTTGATATAGTCATTAATCAGTGAAAAAGAAGAAGCTCCAATTGGCAAGTGCCAAACACTATTGCTTTCGATCTCTCCATGTAGGACGTTTGGATTTTGATATTGTGTCCTCATATTCATGTAGGAGTAGTGCCTTTCCAGTGTTGTTTTTACTGTCCAATGTCGTCGATTAGATTATGACGTTGTGTCTTCCTACCCATCTAAGAGCCGTGCCTTCCCAATGTTATTTTTACTGTCCAACGTCGTTAATTAAATTCCGACGTTTTGTCCTCATATCCATCTAGGGAGTATAGTTCCTTCCCCATGTTGTTTTTACTATCCAGCGTCGTCAATTAGATTCCGACATTGTCTTCTCATATCCATCTAGAAGCGATGCCTTCTCAGCGTTGTTTCTACAATCCCGTGTTGTTAATTAGATTTCAACATTATGTCACCCACTCCATCTTAGTTAGTTCTCATTAGCATACTGAAAGTGTATTTGAATTAAGTCGTTGATTAGATTCCAGCACCTGTTATCATTAGTCCCGAGTTTGTATTGAATGATTTCATTGGACTCAAAATTATATATATTAGTGCATTTGTCCAATACTAATGTAGAATCTAAGTCCTTTTAAAAAAAAAATAGTAAGTAATATTCGGCGAAAGATATTTTGTTGCAGGATTCAAAACCGACGAAGCAATGGCAAAGTAATGGAAGAGCATCTGAGGTGGACAGATTACAGCCACTCAATAGACGCCCATCAAACCATTGAAATGGCAATGAAACTTGTGTAAAATGCTGGTATCAGAAACACGTTATGCACTTCAGAACTCACTATCAAGCAGCCAAGCACCAGTGACCATATTCAATTGGACACCTAGACGGACACCCAAACGGCAATCACGCGAAATCCACTGAAGAAAAACTCGCATCAAATGCGGAAGATCATTCGCTTATCTAGAGGTGATCGAAAGCGACCCAGGTGCTCTCATTGGTCTTGGTCTTGGTCTTGGAGAAAGTCGAGCCACATATAAGATTTTCGCACACAATCAGTGTGAACAAGGGAATATTTAGGTACGCCTCATGAGTTGACGCACTCCTATTATCAATTAGAATAGTTGGTACAATAATGTCTGATCATAGGAAATTTCTCCGGCCCTGCCTAGAGAAAAACGCAATCCAACGAACGGGTCCACCGTGACTCTCTGGCTCGTCCATATATCCTCCAGAATCACATAGTTTAGACACTTCTCTTAAACTCGAGCAGTATACTTTAGCTTCTAAAGATGGAGAGAAGGGACTCACTGGATGGAACAACGACATCAACGACCGATAGAGGTGATGCCAAGTTATTGATGGGGGCTGAATTTGAGGTGTTCTTGAATTTTAGAGGGTCTGACATTCGGCTGAATTTTGCCGACTGCCTCTATCACTCCATGGATGGTGCTGGGATTCGTGTTTTCAGAGATGATGAAGAGATTAGAAAAGGTGAAGCTATTGAAGGCAGACTAGAGCACGCCATTAAGAGCTCCAGAATCTGTATGCCCATCTTCTCTAAAAACTACGCAACTAGTGCGTGGTGTCTTCGCGAGCTTGCATACATGGTGGATTGCTTGAGAAAAAGAGATGGCAAAGCGATGATCCTGCCAGTTTTCTTTGACGTGAATCCTGATGATGTCAAACTCAAAACCGATCAGTATCATGATGCTCTGCACAAGCACGAGCAGAAGTTTGGCTGCCATGTAGTGCAGCAGTGGAAAGAGGCTTTGAGAGAGGTTGGTCTTATCAAAGGATGGCATCTCAAAGATAGAGGGTAAGATTATAAACTTTTTACTTATTTTAATTAGATATTTAACTTCTATAAGTATAAAATATCAATAAAGATTTTCATCCTTACATCAAAAGTTAAAACTATTCATTGCTCTGTCTGCCATCAACTTATCACACAATTCACACATATTTAATAGCTACCCCTACAAGGAATTGATTTTATCTTACCTTTTAGGTTCTGTTCGTTTTGTGCAAATTAACTTTTAGGAAAATGTTTTTCGGATTTTCTAGCTTCGTTTCACAGAAAATGAACTAATCGGAAAAACGTTATCCATCAACAAAAAAAAAAAAAAAAGTATTTAAAAATAGGAGAAAATATTCACTTTTCAAAAAGAGGAAAATATTTTCCTCACTCACTTTCTCTTATTTTACACCCATGTTAACCTTTCCTTCTTTCTTTTTTTTTTTTTTTTTCCATTTAAAAAAAATCAAATTTCTAATTGTTTTTCTTTTTTTTTCTTTTTTATCTTATTTACTTTTTTTCTTTCTTTTTTTTTTTTTTTTTTTTTACCTTTTGTCTTGGCCGATCGCTGACCACGACGACGTTCGGCAACTAGCCTCAAGCGAGCTTGAGGCTTGACCGATCGATGACAGGCCAAGCGAGTTGGGAAGCTAGGAAGCTCAAGCCTTGGCGAGCGGCAAGCTTGAGCTCACCAAAATCTAGCGAGCCTCGAGCTCGCCTTCAGCCGATCCATCGGCCATCGCCATGGCCAATGAGAAGAAAAAAAGAAAAGAAACATAAAAATAAAAAATAATTTTAAAATCGATTTAAAAAAAAAATAATAAAAATATTGAAAAATAGTATGTTGAGGAAAAGATTTTCCTTTTTGAACAATGGAAAAAATTTTCCGCTTCATTTTGAAGTTTGGGCTGAATACTGGAATACAATTATATTTTTCAAAAACGTCATATTTTCCGTGAAACGAACGGAGTTTTAGTTGTTAGGAAGGAAGGGGCAATTTATTAATAATCGATTTTCTTCCTTTATATCTGCAACGAATATGTTCAATTTCTTTTGGGAGGGCGGCAGCTGCCCGCGCTTGCCTCCCCTCTCTTCGTGGCTGGCTTGTGTTTACTTTACAATATTCCTAAGCTTTATAGGTTAATATTCTATCTACAATCTTTCTAACTAGACTCCTTGTTTAATTATGACAGCCAAGGTGAACTCATTAGATTAATCGTTGCTGAAGTTTTGATCAATCTGAATAGAAGAGAGAAAATTCTGCCTGATCATTTAGTCGGAATTCATGATTGTGTTGAAGACGTCATGCATCTTTTAGATGAAGGTTCTCCCGATGTACGTTACCTAGTAATCCATGGTATGGGGGGCATCGGTAAGACGACTCTTGCCAAGGTTGTCTTTAACCAAATTTCTTGTCGTTTTCATGGTTGTAGCTTTCTTTTAGATGTTCGAGAAGCTTCAAAAGGTGGCAAAGTCGTTCAATTGCAAAAACAACTATTGTCAGAAATTCTAAACTTCAAACCAGTGGAGATTGCTGACTCTGATGCAGGGATTGACCAAATTAAAAGGAGATTCCGTGATAAGAAAGTTCTCATTATTCTTGATGACATAGATAAGTGGGACCAACTTGCAAAACTTGCAGAAAAGCGTGATTGGTTTGGTTCAGGGAGTAGAATTATTATTACAACGAGGGACACCAACTTTTTGCCAATTGAAAGGAGAATCGAGAAAATAATGTCCAAAGGTGTTTCAAGGAGTTTAAAATCTATCAAATGGAAGAATTGCACCATGGCCATGCTATTCAACTTTTCAGTAAGCATGCTTTCAGAATGGATTTCCCTCCACCGGACTACAATGATATTTCTCGTGGTATTATTTCCAAAGCCGGTGGACTTCCTTTGGCTCTTGAGGTTATCGGTTCCTCTCTTTATTGCAAAAGTAAACGACTTTGGAAAGACACGTTGAAGAAACTAGGTTTAGTTCCCAATCAAGATATCCTTCGCAAATTAAAGATTAGTTTTGAAATGCTAGAGGATGCACAAAGAGAAATTTTTCTTGACATAGCCTGTTACTTTGTTGGTGAAGAAAGGATCTATCCACATTATATGTGGAAAGCATTGGATTTTTTCCCAAGAATTGAGATCAATTTCCTTATCCGCATGTCTTTGATAAAAATTGATGATGATGATAGACTATTAATGCATGACCTGCTTAGAGATCTTGGAAGAGAAATTGTTCGACAAGAAGACCTCAAAGTTCTTGGAAAGTGCAATAGAATATGGTGTCCCAAGATTGCGTTGCACATAGTGCAAAATAGAAAGGTAATATTATTTACAGCTCGAATTTTAGAGTATATACCTAGATATATCCTTTTGTTTGTGTTGCGCATCTCTGGAAACTAAATATATTTAATTTGAGTGAAATCAAGGAAATATCATCATTTAAATTTAGCCAATGATGTCAATAGCTTACTTTTGAAATCTGAAAGTAGAAACGAACAAAATTGTTAACTTATAGAACAAGTCTATGCAATATTTACTCATGGAATGCATTTTCTTTTCTTAATCTAGAAAGTTCACCTATGCCTTTTCATGTTCTTAGGGAACAGAAAATATTATGGCACTCAAACTAACCGGACTTTCTATAGAGCACGACTTTACAAGTGAAGAGTTTTCAAGGCTGCCTAGCTTACAGTTGTTGGAATTAGAGGGGGGAAACTTGGTAGGAGACTTTAAGAATCTTCTCTCAAGTTTAAGATGGCTCTCTTGGCGTCATTGCCCTTCAAACTTGCGGGCAATCAATCTATGTTTATGGAACTTGGTTGTGCTCAAACTTTCAGATAGTGACATTCCAAAGAAGTGGAATGGATGGGGTTCATGCTTGGTATGGTTTCTTATCACATAAATATTTGTTGTCTTTTGCCTTGCCTTACTATTCTAAATCTAATTTGTTTCACAGGCGAATCATGACTTGAAAGTTATACATCTCATAAGATGCCATCTCTCATCAACTCCAGACTTCTCAACATGCTTGAATTTGAAGATACTGGTTCTTGATGAAAATTGTCCAAAGTTGCTACAAATCAGTAGCTCTATCCATAAGTTAGAACGCCTAAAGCGCTTGAAAATAATTCCAGCACAAGTTCAGTTGTCAAAGTTGCCCGCAAGCGTCCCTTTTGACCTGTTTGTAGTGCCTTCTACAATATGCGGTCTAAAGTACCTATCAAGTTTAAAGCTAGAAGGGCAGTGTATACAGGAGCTTCATCCATCTATTGGAGAGATGGCAGGCTTGAAGTGCTTGTCTTTAATGAATTGTCATCAATTTAGACAGCTTCCAGACTCCATTGGGAAATTGAGATCGTTGGTTGTATTGAATTTGGTCTACACAAGAATCAAAGCGTTACCTAATTCCATTGGAGATCTCAGAAAGTTGGAGGTAATGAACCTAGGATCCACTCAAATAAGGGAGCTACCAAACTCCATTGGAAGACTAGAATCATTGGTTGAGTTATATTTAGCGAATACAAAAATTACAGGACTGCCAGTTTCTGTTGGATATCTTAAAGGGTTGAAGTTCCTAACTCTGGCTGGGATAATGGAGAATCTTAGAGTGTTGGAATCTAGCGGCTGTAAAAATATCAGATGCACGGGGGAGTCAGAAAAAATGGCAGATTGCAATCGAAGTACAGATATCACGTGGCCTCCTCAACTTTGGAGACTTGGCATATCTTGTGACGATCCTCAATCCGTCACATGGCCTGCTCAGCTTTATAATTTGGCATTAAGAGATGTCACGTCACCTTTAAAACAACCATTCTTTTCCAGCTTGAGATATTTATCCCACTTAACACTCTTTAGATGTTGGTTTACAGAGATTAACTTTCAGCAGCTAGAGAATCTCCATTATCTAGATGTGTTACTGTGTAAATCGCTAGTGAGACTATTGAGTTTATCAAGGTTGCAAAAGCTCAAAAGGCTGATAGTGATGAGCTGCTCGCAGCTAATTGAGATTCAAGATTTAGGAGAATTGGAATCTCTGGAGGAATTATCAATAGAGAATTGCGGCTCTATACAAAGGCTACCTGATCTATCAAAACTATATGGGTTGCGGACATTGAACCTCTATCACTGTGAATCGGTGCAAGGTTTGCCTGATATACCAAACCCATGTCATCTCGATGTTCATGGATGCCCGATGTTAGTCGAGTCTGGCGACTCCTGCAAAACTTGCAGACAATGTAGGGAACCCAACGTCGATGTGAATTGTATGCGAGGTTTATTCAGTCGATCAAACTTGAAGGCCGTAAAGAATTGGAACCATGGGAAGCATCACCGATTACGTCACTAAAAGGTTTCCTGATCTACCAAACTCCTTGGGTTGTAAGTCAAAATTTGCGTGAGAGGCACCTTCTCTTTATAAATTATATCACAGCTAAATCTAATGTAACATTGTCTCGCATTTATTATTACTAAATCTCTTTTCATGTTGACAATATATGAGGCCCAGCAAAGTAATTCGGATGTATGTCTAGTTTTTCAACGATTCACTCCCCTATCGACGGAAACATTTAATAATTTACTAATCTTTCTATTCTAATTTAATATAATCTAATCTGATAATGTCATCTATCCCATCTAATAATCTAATAAGTATCTTGGTGCTCTGAGCGGGAGTCCTCGCCTTATTATCCTTATTTTTCTTTTCCTTTCCCATTTCTTTATTTGAGGGCCAGCCAACTTTTTTAAAGTTTTCTTCAAGTTCACTTTTAAAGATGCTTGTCCACATTTTTCACATCACACAGTAACTCAGTCTAATCTAGGGGTGATCAGGTCCAGGGTGAGTAGGGTTTAGACCTGGACCCTATTCCCGACCCTGTTATAACCGGTTCTTTTTTTTTTTTGACTCTATTCCCGACCCTGTTTACATTGAACCCTGTTCCTGACCCACCCTGTTTTTCCGGTCCGAGAACAGGGTCAATCCTGTTTATATTGAAACCTGTTTTGCAAAAATTGATGTACAGCACTCATATTTAAAATAAAGCGTTTAACACTCATATCGATCAGCATAAGCACATCCACCATTGTAGCAAATAATTTGTACCTCATAACATCACTAGAAAAGGAAAAGAAAGAGAGTAGAACTTGTCTCTCCAAGATTCTCGAGCAAAATGTTATATTGCTAAGGATATGTACCTGCAGATAATGTAATGAAGTATAAATATTAGATGCAAAAATTCTTGCACACAAACAATTTAAAAGTAGAACTTGCTATAGTAGTATTCTGTTGAATATGCCAATATTCAAACCTGCCAAGTGATTACCTTAGTCTAAAAAAAGTACCTCAGGGGCTAAAATAAGGGGGATTGTCACACCAACCCATGTGTGCAGCACATATATTCTCAGCTTCAGATTTGATGATACTGAGATTGTCGCTATCCTAGGTCCAAATTCATGTTATGTTTAGAACATCGTTACTATCCTGCCCCCAAAATCAGAGTATCTGGACTAAAAAAAGGTATGCAATCTGATGCATGCTCCAAGAATAATTTTATCTAAATGCTTCTGAACAATACCTAGTGAAGACTTTATTTCTTCTACCAAGTATTCAGGTAAGTCAAGCGGGCTCTTGACGGACGAGAAAAGTATGAATGATAAGATCCCGAATGATAAGAAAGCAACAGCCAGAGCAAAGAGTACCAGAAATACCCTAAACTTCGGAGGCTTCTTCTGGCCTAATCTCGTGTGAGTTGGCGGTGGATGGAGTGTTCGATTAGGGAAAGACTGAAGGACCAACAGAGGGTCGCTGAGGAAGGACTCTATCTCAAACGTACCTAACTACCTCCATCGCGGGGATCACGCCGGATATCAATGGATTAAAGGAAACATTGAACTTGCTCAGCTCAATCAAGTTGTTACCATGAGGCGGTGATGCGAGCGTGAGGGGTGCGACGAGAGCGGCAGGCGGCGTCACATGGAACCGGGATCGGCGCTCGGGCGGGGAGGCACGGGCGAGCGAGAGGTGCGGCTGCGGGTGCAAAGGCGTCGGCGGAGGAGTCTCGGCTGCGGGTCACGGACAGAAGACGGGCAAGTGGGCGATGTTGAGGACAGAAGCAGATCTCGTGGGTGAGGACAGAAGGCGGGCGGGCGACGCTGAAGTTGCTGCAGGGTAGAAGCAGGGGCTCGGCTACAGATCTCGTGGGTGAGCAAAGGGCTCGGACGGACAGGCTGAGGACGAGCGGCGGGGGGCTTGGCTTACGGCGGTGGCGCCCGGCCGCGAAGGGACGGGGCTCGGGCGGAGAAGCGGCGGCGGCAGCCTTCGCGAAGGGACGGCACTCAAGCGGAGAAGCGCGGCGGCTTCGCGAAGGGGGTGAGACTCGTGAGAGAGAGAGAGGTAAAGATAGAAATTAGGATTACGCGTTTTGTTTTTTGGGGGTGGCTTAACCGGTTCTCCAACCGGTTCCCAAACCGGTCCGGTCGAACCGGTTCCCGGGTGGGTAATCCCTCGGAACCGGTTCAAATAGGGTCTGATTTGTTGGAACCCGTTTCAATTGGAACCGGTTCCTGACCCTGTTTTCCGGGTGGGCCGATCCGGGAACCGGGTTGACCCGGTCCGGTTGCACACCCCTAGTCTAATCTAATCTAGTTTAATCAAATAAAAGCATGGCGTTGCATGGTGCTCTATGAGAAGTTGGCGATTCGACACCTGGCAATCTTTTTTTTCCAGTTTTTTCTTTTCTTAAGCTAACCTGCGTTTAACAAATAAAAAAATGCATTGATTTTCTTAAGAAAAATCACATCAAGCTTCATCATATTTGGCTTCAACCACTTCGAGTATACTAAATCATGGCCGTGAACTTTTCGAAAAGCCCATGCCTCTCACAACGGATTCATTTATTCTCTTTAAGTTGTTTTGGACAACCTAAATAGTATATAGGAGTCGCTACTAATCTTGTTTTTTTAGGCCAACTAGAATACCCAATCGAGGATTGGGAGTGATTGCTCGATTCTTATACAACCAAGGATACAAGGTTCAAGGAACGCTAATGTATCTAATAGCGCCCTTGCAGTCTATGTGTTACCTAATTTGTCAATGCATGTCTTTTTACGTCTCATGCATTTCTTAATAGAAAAGGCGATTAAGTGTGGATGGTTCCTTCATGTCATTCTACTCTAATGAACATGAAAGTAAAACATTCAATTTATTACAATGATAGTGCGAGAAAGTAAACACCCAAAGCATTTCAAAGAAAACAAGTAAAGTCTAATTCTGTAATCATAAACTTAAGAAAGTAAACCCGCAACTCGTCAGGTATTTATACAACATAAGAAACTAGAAACATATATCGGGAAATGAATGAATATTACAAAAGATTGGGTCAAATTCGACATCGACCATTCACCATCCTTGTGTTTTCGGGATTGCCACCTTCAAGGATCACCTTTGGAACCTATCCTAGTTCTAGTCCAGTGCTAAAACTAGGGCAAAAAGTATACAGATAGGCAATTCATAGCAATCAAGCAATCATGCCATTTTGCATCAAAATATCCAAGAAAAGTAATCAACCAATCACAATCACAATTGGCCTTGGGGTAAACCTTTGAAGTTCATGTGACAGCCTTCTTAATATGTCTACCCCCAATTCATTTCTTGATAACTTATGACAATTAGACCTCATTTGTGTTCGCAAATGGTGACTAATGTCATAAAGTCTCTAGGTTGAGTTCTGTGTGACATCCCAAAGGAACTTGCGTTGTCATGCATCGCACCTAAGTCATTCATCTAGCAATCACATGCAAAGCATATAAATTGACAGGCATTCAGGTCATATGACATTGTTTCTCAATCAATCCAAACAAATGAGTGAACCAGAAAAGGATCACTTGTTCAAACACATGCACCATTAGATATGTTCGTGCAACACATATATTCATGATAAACGGGACATCCGATATGCAATTCTCATGATACCCAAAATTTTTTTGCAGACAATTGACAATAGGTGATATCGTTTCAAAAGATTTGATTAAAAAGAGATATAACTTCATCAAATTATGGAACGTATCTAGTTGTCAAGGCGAGCTTGGTGCATCATGGGCACAACTAAGCAAGCATCACAAATGTTCTAAATATGAACTAATACTTTGATGAATATCATGTCAAATCATAGTTCAATGAACGTCAAATAACTTTTCACATGGGTATCACGTGTACTATCAAAACTTTAGGTAAATTCGAAACCATGTTAAGAAATCAGAATTTCAGAATATCCTGTAATTTTGGAATGGTTGGTAAAAATATCAAATCATGTTTTTATTTTGAGAAAATTGGTGACAACAAATTTCAGCATGTCACGATCAATTCTCAAGAAGACAATATTGTCAGATTCAGCATGCATAATTTCCTAAAAATTCAAGAACGCATGCATGTATGTTAGCCAAATCAACCATTGCAGAACAAGGCATTCAGAATATGCTCAACAAAAGCACGACCAATGGCTATTTCACCCTAGAATTTTTATGGTAGATAAATCAGTATATGAAGAATAACTTTTATGAAGGAATCATGTTAAAATTATTAGCATATGAATTTCTAAAAATGCTAGAACATGAACAGGTCAATCAGGAACAGAACAGGGCAACATGTGACATTGACATTCTACAGCCGATCGACCCTATCAATTAATGTTCAAATGTGTTGTACTTTAGCTAGTACGTCCATGATGGGGTGCGATTGGACCGCACCATTTGGACTTGATACGGTATGACGGAAGGACACCATTTGTAGGGGTGTCATGGAGACGTATAAAAGCCTCCCGAACACAACCGTTGGACTAGTTGGCAAAAATACGCACCAAATTTTCTCTCCATTTCCATCAAAGAAGAAAAATGAATTCCATTTCACTTTTGCAAGAACGATCGGCATTTACGCCGTGGAAATCGGGTGTTTTCCTTGTGATTGCATCCAGACTCACGTGAGGTAGTGTTGTTCGTGATTTATTCGCAATTCAACGTTCGTTCCGGGGCTATTTGCTGTTTGCACATCGGAATCAGGTAAGTCGTCTTCCGCCAACTTGAATTCCAACATTGGTATCAGAGCCCGATCGTGATTTCTGCCTTGTTTTTCATCGAGTTTTCTCATTTACCATTTGATATTAAGATCAAGAGATAGTATTCTACACTGTTTGGATCTCTGATAGTCGGAATTGCCATATGAAAAACTCGAAATTGAACCGGAGCAAAGAACGGGTTCGGGGTCGCGTGCATCCGTGAGGTTTTGGCCATTTGTTGAAATAATTTTTTGGTCAAAATTAATTTTTGAATATACAGGATGAAAGAGCTTGTAGAGACGAGTCCGGCAATGGGTCGAGCGCCGCCGGACGCGCCCACACACGAGGCCAGAAACCGCTGCGCGTGGGCGCCACGCGCTGAAGCACGCGGCGCCGCGCGTGGCCTCACACGCGCCGGTCGGCGAACCGGGCGCATGCGCGACGCGCGCGCTAGCCGGTGAACCGCACGCGCGCGCCGGTCGCGAACCGGCACGCGCCGGTCGGCGAATGCCGGCACGCGCCGGTCGGTCGGCGGGTGACGTCACCGTGACGTCACCCAACGGTCGGTAACCGCCGGGATGACGTCATCGATGATGATAGCGTCGGCACGATTGTTGGCCGACCGGTCACCGGCCGGCGACCCGACCCGACCCGACCCGAGATCCAACACGTTGACCCGACCCGACCGACCCGTTGACCGATCAACGGTCAGACCAGTCAACCGGTCCAGCAGTCAAACCGGTCGACCCGGTCGGACCGTTCACCGGTTGGACCGATTGGACCGATCGGACCGGTCGGACCGGCCAAGAGCCGTTTGGCTCGCTGGCGCGTGCGCCACACGCGCCGCACACTCAAGCGGCACATGGGGCTGCGTGCGAGCTCCGATTGGAGCGTGGTCGGTAGCGTTTGGTTCGTATGAGTGTCCTCTACACAGTGGTATAATTATTTTATACTTTTGAATTTTATAAATGTATGAAAATGCTTTGGGAACCGTATGTAAGCGTATTTTTTGGAGTTTAATGCAAGTTATTCATTTGTGGCTTGTATTTTCTTGTGATTTAGGAAATACAATAGCTAGCTTGTGTGCAAATGATGTTATATATGCTGTGTAGAGCTTGGTTCAATGATATGATGTATATATTTTAATATACTTGCAATTTTCTAGTTGTTAGAAAATTAGAACAATGGTAGGAAATCCATTACATGTTGAATTGCAATTTTAATTATAGTTGAAGCATGATTGTTGTTTATACGTTGGTTATTATCATATAATGTTTTTTGTGTTAAGGAAAAATGTAGAAATTACATAAGGTCATGTAATTATCTTTCCTAATGGGAGTTCGTAGGTTGGTAGAATTGAAAAGAGTTCTCACCTAGAACTTAAAATTTGCGCAAATTAAACTAATTAATGATAATAGAACAATTGTACGTAGAAGTTGATTGGGAACATTGTGAACTTTTGCTTTTGTATTTTGTTGAATTATCATTAATTTAGTTTGTCTTTGCTGCAAATTAAATATGTGTGTTACTCTGTATAGTGTGCTAGTATTGATTCTGCGTTTATTATGTCAATGTGTTATAGCAATTGATTATGGCATCGGCATCCAAGACCATTGTGGCTGACCTCAATAAGGGTGAAAAGCTGAATAATGACAATTATGATATTTGGCACCGAAAGGTTCAGTACATCCTTGAGGAGCAAGAGGTTTTGGAAACCCTCAACCATACCATGAATGAACCTGAGCATAGAACTTCAGCTCAACACATGAGAGATATGGAAGCTTATCAAGCTTGGAAAAAGAAAAATAGCATTGCTCGCATCACGTTGCTGAGCTGTATGCAAGATGATCTCATGTGTGAGTTTAAGAGTTATGACAAAGCTCAAGCTATGTGGGTTGCCTTGAAAGATAAGTTTGGGGGTACATCTGCCACTAAGCTGAGGAGACTCACCATCAAGTTTGACACATTCCGAAAGCGCTCAAATGTAACGATGAGGCAGCATCTTCAGGAGATGTCAAACATGATCCGTGAGCTGAAATCGGTAGGCCACTCCCTTACTGATGAACAGCAAGTTCAGGCTGTTATAAGGTCTCTTCCTGATAATTGGGAGCATATAAAGATCAATATGACGCATAATGAGAACATCGTCACTTTTGATGATATTGCGCGTCATTTGGAATTAGAGGATGAGCGCCTAGAGGCTGCAAGATCCTCTACCCATGCTTATGTTGCTGAATCGAGTTCGCGCAAGGCTTCGGGCTTCAAGCGCAAGAGGAATCTTCAGTTCAACAACAAAGGGAAGATGACTGATCAGGGACCCAAGAGGGCTAAGACCTTCCGACGCAAGAAACGTGGTGGAAAGAAGGACAAGGCCAAGATGGAGTGCCACAATTGTGGCAAGATGGGTCATTTTGCTCGTGAATGCACTGAGCCAAAAAAGGTACCCTATTACTCCATTACTTTGAGTAATGCTTTTGTTTCTAGTACTGTAATGCTTACTGAATCTCATCCAATGTGGACTGTAGACTCAGGAGTAACAGACCATGTAGCTAGAGACCGAGAAGCATTTGTGGAGTATCGTGGAATACCGCTTGGAAGAAGATGGATATATGTTGAGAATAACTCAAGAGTTGAAGTGAAGGGTATCGGCACATGTAAATTAATCTTACGTGGTGGTCGAAACATATTCCTGCATGATGTCCTTTATGCTCCAGATATTCGACGAAACTTGGTCTCTGTAGTTGTTCTTCTTAACTTAGGTTATGTATTGAATTTCCATGGTGATTGTGTTGACATTTTGTATGGAACAGTTTATTATGGTTCAGGTCATGTATCGAATGGTTTTATGGAGTTAGACATTGACTATGATCAGTACAATGTTAATGTTGATTGTTGTTTTTCTTTAATTGCATCTTCTAATAACGTTGAGATTGATGCAAGCACTTGGCATGCTAGATTAGGTCACATTGGATTGCAAAGAATGCAAAGATTAGCTAGAGAATGCCTTTTAGGGTCACTTACTAATGTTAGTCTATCCATATGTGAACATTGTCTAGCGGGAAAAGCAACTAGAAAACCATTCGGTAAAGGGACTAGAGCTGAACTTCCATTGCATCTCATACATTCTGACATTTGTGGTCCTTTGAATATGAGGGCGAGGCATGGAGCCTCATATTTCATCACTTTCATAGATGACTTCACACATTTCGGTTATGTCTTTCTGATCTCCCATAAGTCAGAAGCATTAGACTGCTTTAGACAATATATAGCGATGGTAGAGAATCAGTTGAACAAAACAATAAATGCATTGAGAACCGATCATGGAAGTGAGTATCTATCGGAGCAATTCAAGGCTCTTTGTAATGAAAAGGGAATTGTACGACAATTGACTATTCCTAGTACTCCACAACAAAATGGGGTAGCCGAGAGAAGGAATAGAACCCTATTGGAAATGTTAGGTCTATGATGGCGCAAGCAAATTTACCTATCTCCTATTGGGGAGATGCGTTATTGACTCGCTGCCTATATACTTAACCATGTGCCCTCAAAATCGGTCACTTCCACCCCTTATGAATTATGGACTGGTAGGAAACCAGACTTGAGTAGTCTACGTCCATGGGGATGTGCAGCTTATGTTCATGATTCTTCCCATAAACATGGCAAATTAGGTCCTAGAGGGAAGAAATGTATCTTTATAAGATATTCCGAACACTCCAAATGGTACGTGTTCATAGGTAAACAAGCTGATGGAAGTGTGACCGAAATGGAGTCACGAGATGTCACGTTCTTGGAGAACGATTTTCCTAATAGAGGTGAGATTGATAAAGACTTCCAATTATATGAGATGGAAGATCCTGATAACACACCCACTGATGTTGTAGAGGGAAATGAAGATTTACCTCAACACACAAGACCTAGTGAGAGTGTTGCATCGCCTGATGAATTGAATTCAAGAGAAATTCAATTGCGTAAAAGTAATCGTAAAAGTATTCCCCGTCGTCGTTTTGAGATTGAAGGGGAAGCATTTATGATTGCTGAAAAGGACGATGCCGAGCCTAAGACTGTTCAAGAGGCTCTCTCGTCCTCTGATAAGGAAGAATGGAGAAAAGCTTTGGAAGATGAGATGGAGTCAATGATGACAAATCATGTCTGGGACTTGGTTGATCTACCATCCAATCGTAAGGCCATTGGAAACAAATGGGTCTTTAAGATTAAGCGAAGGGCGGATGGATCCATTGAAAAATATAAGGCTCGCCTTATGGCAAAAGGTTATACTCAACAAGAGGGTATAGACTATGAGGAAACTTTTTCACCAGTTGTAAGGTTTGCCTCAATACGCCTTATTCTAGCCATCGTTGCACATTTGGACCTTGAATTACATCAAATGGATGTAAAGATGGCATTTCTCAATGGAGAATTAGATGAAGAAATCTATATGAAAAACCCAATATGTTTCATAGCTAAAGGTCAAGAGCATAAAGTTGCAAGCTTCATCGCTCAATATATGGCCTTAAGCAATCATCTAGACAGTGGTATCTTCGTTTTCATCGAGCAATAATAACTTTTGGTTTCACGATGATCGAAGAAGATCACTGTGTATATGTCAAGCGGTCCAAAGATAAATTTGTGATTTTATCATTTTATGTGGACAATATTTTGTTGGCTGGAAATGACAAGGTTTTGGTTATCACCATAAAAGAATGGTTGTCCTCCAATTTTGAGATGAAGGACATGGGAGAAGCTGCTTATATATTAGGAGTTAAGATCGAAAGAGATCGATCAAGGAAACTCCTTACTTTATCACAAGAATCTTATATTATGAAGATTCTTGAGCATTTCAATATGCAGCATTGTAATCCCATTGATACCCCTGTCATGCAAGGTGAAGGCCTAAGTACTAAGATGTGTCCTAAGACTCCAGAAGAAATCAAAATGATGGAAACTGTTCCTTACGCTAGTGCAGTCGGAAGTTTGATGTATGCTATGATGTGTACTCGACCCAACATATGTTATGCCGTGGGATTGGTGAGCCGATACTTGAAGTAGTGAAGAGAATCCTAAAATACTTGAAGGGCACTATGGACTATCGACTTTGTTACCAAGAGAATGATTTACGCCTATTGGGTTATTCAGATGCCGATTGGGGTGGAGGCCTAGATGAGCGTAAATCAACTTCTGGATATGCGTTCTTGCTTAATGGAGATGCGATTTCTTGGAATAGCAAGAAACAGACATGCACGGCCTTGTCTACGATGGAGGCAAAATTTATTGCATGTTCTGCCGCAGTGCAAGAAGCAATATGGCTAAAACGTTTCTTGGAAAAATTTAGCCACTGTCACTGAAGTTCCAAGACCGGTGACGGTTTATTGCGATAGTCAAGTAGCCATTGCCTATGTGAAAGATCCCAAGTATCATGGAAGGACAAAGCACATTGACATAAAGAATAACTTCATCAGAGATATTATAGCGTAGAAAGAAGTGATCCTGCAATACATTTCAACCAATAGAATGGTTGCTGATCCATTTACGAAGGCTATTCCTAAAGACATATTCTTGACCCATAGGATGTCACTAGGATTGCATAGAATGTGATATCTGTTATTGTAGAGGATCATTGGTTTATGTATTTGTGGACAGATGTATTGTACTTGTTTGTTTATTAGTGATTTGATGTTTTATCAATAAGTACAAATCCACTATGAGACTAGCACAAACACACATATATTATTGAAAAGTATGTCGGCAGGCAATGATTGGCTCACTCACACGAGCAATCGCCCCAAGTGCTTTAGTTAGCACGTTGAGATGAGACGTTATGTACAAATAAATGCTGAAGAGCAAGTTTGGTACATAAAATATGTCGCCTTGATTGGAGCCAAGATGAGATCTGTGATTGGTTTATAACAAGACCGAACATGATATTCCCACAATCATGTATGCCTGTAAAATGCCAGATGCGAGTATTTAATCGGGCACTATAGAATGCGAGCTGATATAGCACTCGGGCTAAACATGAGTATGTGAGAGGCACGTGACTATGTTTAGGCTAAGATCCGTATAGTGGATATGGTTAATAAATGACATACGCTATTATAGAAAGAGAAATCCACTATAGCATGTAATTCATACTACATGTGCATTATACGACTAACAAGGGAAGGTGAGTAAAATTATCCCTATTTACTCATCGTGTGAGTCCTTGAAGTAATTTATAATTTACTTCAATTTTGTGCCCTATGTTACTTCTGACTATGTTCTCGAAGTAAAATATCAATGTTGCTACTTTAGCATGTTACGGGCGGTCATGAATAGATATGGCCTATGGGACATGTTTAGGAAAGCGGTTGTTCTAAAATTGAGAGAGACATGAGTGCGAAGGAAGACTATTGTTGTTTTACATCTATCACATGTATTTACTGGTCGACCAATTATATCGCCCTATGTGGTTGCGGATGTAATTGTAAATACATTGTGTTTTTTTTTTTTTTTAGAATAATCAAGTATAGCCTTTAAGGGATAGGTATACTTGGACTGATGTAACAAAATATGTATGGGGCACTGTGAGACATCCATTGTTTATTTCTTTTCGGGGTTGTAGCCATTATGTCATCCCTAACAGGTGCATAATTTGAGCTCCCAAGTGCAGGTGTACTCACTGGTCGCACGGCTTATTTGCCAATATGAATTGTTTTGTAAAGTTGATGAATGTTGAATGCCTTATATTCTTGATAGAGCGCTATCAAGCCCATCATGTCCAAGTGGGAGATGTTGTACTTTAGCTAGTACATCCATGATGGGGTGCGATTGGACCGCACCATTTGGACTTGATACGATACAATGGAAGGACACCATTTGTAGGGGTGTCATGGAGACGTATAAAAGCCTCCCGAACACAACCGTTGGACTAGTTGGCAAAAATACGCACCAAATTTTCTCTCCATTTCCATCAAAGAAGAAAAAGGAATTTCATTTCACTTTTGCAAGAACGATCGGCATTTACACCGTGGAAATCGGGTGTTTTCCTTGTGATTGCATCCAGACTCACGTGAGGTAGTGTTGTTCGTGATTTATTCGCAATTCAACGTTCGTTCCGGGGCTATTTGCTGTTTGCACATCGGAATCAAGTAAGTCATCTTCCGCCGACTTGAATTCCAACAAAATGACTTCAACTTTTTATATGTTGTAGACATGGATGTTGTGGACAACTTTCATTAGGACTCGACCCCAAAATCTATGCCTAAAAAATCGTGCAAAAATGAGAAGCAGCTAGACTTGCAGGAACATAACATGCTATTCCAATAAGACATGATTTCCCGAATCTGACTCAGCTTAGCAAAAATGTTAAACATAGCAAACGATGGTTGATTGAGGCATACGATACATGTCGTTTTAAATACTAAGATGTCTATTACAATTATTCAGAAGGCATCATCGACAAATTGATTCCTTAATACTCGAAGACATTCCTCTAGGTCGTCAGATCAATAACAGAAACAGTAGCATAGACCATAATCGAACACGCTTGATCCAATCTATATGACATGAGAAAATTCCACAATTTTTTGTGCATCTAGGTCGAAGTGTTAGGGTTAAATCACATGAACACACCTAACCTGATTCCATTCACATAAAATCACACAAAACTGTGAAATAGATCAGGTCGTCCAAAGCAATAATCACATAACAGAGCAGAACTTTAAATATGCAATTAACGGGGCAAACAGAGGCCGATCGGCGGAAACTTTATATCATTGAAAATCCCATGGGATATACTACGACTTTCATAAAAGACTCGAGGCCAAAAAACACGTTTAATAGCTCGTTCCCAGACAATCAACAATCCGGTGATTCAGGCATCCGAATTGCATATTCAACCCAACCAAGCAATCATCCATATAAAATCTATTCAAACCTATCATCTATCAATCCTAAGCTCCCTAGGCTAGAGCTCACTTGAGCTCTAGCCTCAGTCGATCTAGAACGACATCACTTCATCGAGCTTGAGTATAGATCATCACCTTTCAAGATTTTCAAGCAAATCGAGCTCAAGTGAGCTTCAGCCGAAGGACACCGACACTCGAGGAGGTCCAGCAAAGACAGGGGCGGCGGAGGAGGCCGGATCAGTGTCAGATTTGCGCCGGGACAAGCGCAATAGAAGATCGGGCGCACAAGAGGCGATCAGCAAGGACTTGGCCACTGGAAGGGATTCCAATTGATCTTGGCGACAATTAGCTGGAGAATGGTCAAAGGATGCCGCTGGATGTCTCGAAGAACCTCAGGTCATCGAACGGCGTCGATTGACACTGGAACAGCACCGGTAGGGAGATTGCATCTTCGCACAACCAAGGAAGAACCGACCGTCAACGAGCGGTTTGGTTGGTCGCCAAAGGCAGCGGGGACACCAACAGGACTCCTAGACACCTAAGGGTGATCGGCGATGGTGGAGTGAGGCCGGTGGTGGCTCCGATGAGCGGTGGCATGCATGGTAGTGTGAAGAGGTCGATGAGGCTGTGGCACCCCTCGACGGCCCCCGATCCGATTAGGGTCGCCACGGTTCGCTACCATTCACTTTTCCTAATAACATGTCACTCGATACCATTTCAATTGCAACGGGTCCATACAACCTGGGGTTTACATCTTTTAGATCGGTAAGCACATCCAACAACTCCCTTTCCTATATTCAGAAAACGATGCACACCAACTAAACATTTATAAGTAAAAGCTGCACAATTTTATTTACTTAAACCAGATGAACATCATTCATCGGTACATCAAAATGCCGCAGTCTTCTATACTCGGCTATACTTCAAAAGATGACCGACTTCTCCTTCCACAATCGTATGCTTAAGGTTCATCAACCAATGTCGGCGTTCAAAAGTTCCCTCCTTTGCTATCCTCCTCCTCGCGGTCATATCCAACCACTCAATCCATCTACTAATCTGAAATGTTGGTCCCCGAAGGGGTGAGTACAGCTACTCAACAGGTAAATGACCAATAAACCACTCAATGCATCATGCCACACAATCATCACAATCATAGCATCACATGTCATTAAAGCATCCATGCACAACTTACCTTGATATCATGCACATGTCATCATACCTCATGTACATACACCATCATATAGTCATCACCATCATGACATACACTTACCATCATCATGTCACATGTACCATCATCATCATATCACATGTACCATCATCATTACCATGCATCCATGCACATATCATCATCATATCACATGTATCATCATCATTACCATGCATCCATGCATATATCATCATCATATTACATGTACCATCATCATTACCGTGCATCCATGCACATATCATTATCATATTACATGTACCATCATCATTACCGTGCATCCATGCACATATCATCATCATATCACATGTACCGTCATCATTACCGTGCATCCATGCACATATCATCATCATATCACATGTATCATCATCATTACCATGCATCCATGCACATATCATCATCATATTACATGTACCATCATCATTACCATGCATCCATGCACATATCATCATCATATCACATGCATATACCATCATGCATATTTCAATTTCAATTTCTCAATTTCATCCTTTCATATTGGACCGCCACATTTCTCTTTCCCGGGACCAATGTTTGCATCCCACATTCATCACTTGCGCCCAATCCTGGCGTCGCGAGAACCCTCCGGCACAATACCTGCCGGGCAACCGGCTGTACCCTTCTAGCCAGGCATCTCACATCCCAACTAGCATCGCGAGGCATCCCTCGGCACAATACCTGCCGAGCTTCCGGAATTATGTACCGACATACCACCAGGCACTCCCCTCCTGGAATTACGTACCATATACCACCGGGCATCTCGAAACTCCCGAGAAAATCTTCGGGGCTCGCCATGAAAATGGTTTCCCCTACCCTCCAGAATTACGTACCGACATACCACCAGGCCTCCCCTGGAATTACGTACCGTATACCACCGAGCATCCCGACACTCGCAGGGCATCGTCGGCTCACACCTCCGACGGCCTTCTCATTTATCTCAATTCTCATCTTCAATTATAATTCAATTTTAACATGGCATGTGATGTGATGGCAATCAAGATCATATTCATCATTGAATTCATACATGCATCTCAAATCATTATCATACATACAGCAAGACACCATCATCCATAACAATACAATTCATGGAGTCCATGCAATTTAAAATGGTCCATATTTCATGCCTTTTCAAAGTTTATAAAATTCCAGCATGTACCATTTTTAGAAAATATTTAAATTAAATATCCATATGCTTCTCAAAAATCATGAAATCAAGGCATGTAGTAGACAAGACAATAAGATAATAATCTCATGAAAAACACATGCCCAATAGAGTTCCACACAAAGAGATACGATTCACACCAATACAGCATGCAATTTCGGATAGAAACAGAATGAGCAGTTTTTGAAATAATTCGATTAAAATATCCGAATGACCTCCGAAAATTATGAAATTTTACCAGGTTATAGTTAAGACACTAAAGTATATTTTTCATGAAGATTTCTAGGCCAGATTCGTTCTAGATAATTTTCTATAGTCATCCGAAGCTTCTGGTTCTAGCACCGAAACGTCCAGTGTATGTTTCTCCGAAATATCGAGTTTTCACTCACTTATTCTCCTTAGTTTATTCTGAAATTTGGATATTTTTTACTTCAAAAAGTCCCCTACAACTTTCATTAAGGGATCTAAGTCAAATTTCCAAAGAATAGTCACCATATGGGTCCATGAAGTCTCGGGTGTCTAGTAACGTGTGTCCAGATTTACCGTCTTCAAAAGTAAGTCGATTCACTAGGCTACACTTGCTCATTTTACTTCAAATTTGAGTATGTTAATCTTTAGGATGTTCTCTACAAGTTTCATGAAGAAGTCTAAGAGATATTCTTGATAAAAATCGACATGCAACCACAAATTTACCAAAAGGTCAGCAAAACAGTTCCAGATCTAGTGCCTTCGTAGGATGAGGGTTTGACCCCCTAAATCTCCACTATTTTGTCCCAAATTTTAGTATGTTGTAGTTTAAGATGTTGGCTACAACTTTCATGAAGGAATAAAAGTCAAAATCCAACTCGAAACATGCATGCAAGTCTTCACAAGATTCTGGGTCAGGCGGTTCACACGAAATCAGCAAGCATTTTCAAGAACAAACCACACTAGCTTCGGTTCCTTACTTCTAAACACCCAAGAATTTAACCACACATGCAAGACACACATGCAACAGTAGAAATTGATCCTAACTTGCCTCTAAGACCAAGCAGATGACAGTAAACGGACGGCACACCGGCGACGGACGGACGGCGTGCGGGCGGACGAACGGCGAGCTCCTTCCTCTCCTCCCTCTCAGTTCCTCTCTCTCGCAGCTCACTCTCTCTCTCTCTCTCTCTCACTTGGACGGCAGCCCTCAACCGGCCACTCTCTCCCCCCCCTTTTATTTCCCCTTAAACTTAATCATTGCAGCTGCATGTGGCCGCCCAAGATGGCCAATGCATGAAGCCCTCCTCTTGCCACTTGGCATTTTGAGAGAGACACATGGCCTTCTCCATGCAAAGATGGGCCTCATTCTCGGCTGGGCTTTGGGCCAGCAAATGGGCCGGTCGACAGCCCCTCCTTGGCTCCAATGGGCCGGCCATTTGGCCCACCAAGAGTCCAAGCTATTGGGCCTAAGGCCCAACCTAATTAAACCCACAATTTCACTTTCAATTATTCATCTTTAATTCTTTTTTTTTTTTTTATAGATCTCAAATTTTAAATTTCACATGGCCAAGGATAAATCATTCTCATTAATTTATCCTATAATACTAATTTAAAAACTCATGAACACAAGCCTATATCACTTAGTCTTAAAAGGAGACTAATGGCTAAAGCATAAACCATAGGTAATTTCATTACCTGATTATGGGCTTTAATACACCTTAGAGCTTGTCTTGAATTTTTGGGATGCCACAGAGGTAATTTGGTGGGAAAAGAGAGAGGGAAAGAGAAGAGAAAAGTGAAAGGGAAGAGAGAATTGATTTCTGAAAATGAGGTCTCCTTTTAAGTTTTGGAGGAAAAAATCCTTACATATCAAGAGACAAGATAAAATCTTAGCCCTTGGAGGATAAGGTTTGATCCCTTAGCTAACTAACCTTGATTAATTAGTTAAGTTTGTTAAAGATATTTTGATTAAGGCACATGCTCATTTAAACAGCTATGATTCATTTCTAATGAACAATGCCGATTAATTAGTTATCAATTTATCCATAAAGGAGTCAAGAGCTGGGTTACTGTTCACCGGATCCTCTCAATTCGGTTTCCCGTGTCCCTGTTCATCCTGCTGGTGTTTTGCTGATTCCCGGGGCTGTGGGTGTCGAAATGAGCTGATTTTTGAGGGAAGCTTCATCTCTCTCCCCTCTTTGCTTCCACCGAACAGTTTCGCAAATGAAGGTCTACATTCAAAAAAATCGTCTGCTTTAGATTCCGATTTTCTGCTCGGTTTCGTCTCTGGTTTTCCGGCTGGTCTTCTGCTCCGTTTGGGAGTTCCTATGGGTGCTTTTAGCTGATTTTTGGAAGAGTCTCCCCTCACCTAATCCATCCTAACCTCCGAAAGGCTCCGGTTGGATTGAGCTGGGTGCGGAGATCTGTTGATCGAGAGCTGCGCACGCAAGCGGGTCTGCGAGCATCTGGACCTGCTCGGCCCTATCTTGCGGGCTTGAAGGGAGCGGATTGGGTGTTCGCTTCTTCGTTGGGGGCAGCTTCCCGAATTATTCTGGCGCGGTCTCCACCGAATTCGATTCCCATGTCAATTCTCCCTCCTCCCTTGTGTTTGTCGCTGCTGCACTGGGTGTCTGTTCTTTCTGGTGCGGTTATGCTGGTCTGTTCTGCTGCTGCTTTTCTGGAGTTGGTTGGCACCTATAGATTGGAGAAGGGCGGTTGAAGGTTGGTGGATTCGTTACCTCGCCTTCGATGTTCTGTTTTCCCGTTAATTGTGGGATGCAGTCCAACTGTTTGTAGAAATGTCTGCAGAACCTGTTCTGGCCGCTAATGCTTCTTCAAGCCGACCTTCGGCTGTCAACTCTATGGGGCACCTGAACCCCGCTCTTGGCAATGCTATACCATCGGTTCAACTTGGTCTATCCGGTGAAGCTGATCCGAGGAGCAAGCTGAAAGGCCCGCAGGTGCCGCCCTCCAGGCCACACCGCTCGAGAGGCAGAAGTCGCATGCGATCGGCCTCCAAGCGCCCCGTGCAGCCGGCGGCTGGTCACCACGAAGCCCCGGCACGCTCCTGGGCAAATGTGGCTCGGCTGGCGGTAAAAGGGTCTGACTTATCCTTCGTTCCTCCTACATTTGTGGATGGAGAGACTGTGGTGAGCCTTCCGGATGAAGCCCTTGACGCCATGGACCCGAAGTGGCATGATTGTTTGGTGGGTTATCTCGTTGGGAGGAGGAAACTCCCATTTGGTTTGATGGAGCAATCCTTGAGGAAGACTTGGGGCTCCAAGCTCGGAGAGATGTTCTCCATTGATCAAGGATTTCTTTTCCTCCAAATCTCAAACCCCGGGTTTAAGAGGAAAATCCTTGAAGACGGGCCAATGACCATCGCTAGAGTGCCGCTCATTCTAAGGCAATGGAAGCCTCTTATGGACCTCAAGAGAGAAGACCAATCCACCATCCCGGTTTGAATTCGTTTGTGGAACTTACCGCTTGAATGCTGGACGGTGCCGACAATGAGCGCCATTGCAAGCGTGGTGGGGAAGCCTCTCTATGTTGATCAGCGGACTGATCAAATGAAGATGGTATCCTTTGCAAGAATATGTGTAGAGATCACGGCGAATCAGCCAAGATTGGAGTCGGCCAAAGTCATCTTGAAGGGAGTTTCTCGTACCATCGGCATTCAATATGAATGGCTCTTGGCTGAGTGCCCGGATTGCAGAGCTTTTGGCCACAACTGCCGAGCCCCCCCACGCGAACAAAACGCCGATGGGCGCACCTCCAACCCAAGACAGTCCATTCGTCGCCCGGCCAGACCCGCCCCTGCTCCGTTGGCCGCCCCTTCCTATTCGGTTGTGGTTGAGTTGGATCCGCAGAAGACAGCTGCTCCCCCTCCCATAGCTAATGCTTCCGGTTCGGTTGTGCCTAATGCCGTGGTCGAATCCGCCCCTCCTCAGTCCACGATTGGCCCTACTCGAGTCCAGTCCACTCCGATCCCGTCGCTGTCCGTTCCCCCGGAGGCTGAGAATCTTCTAGTGGTGGGTGCTCCTCCTCAATCCGCCCAAGAATAGCCTTGGAGGAAGGTAAAGGGCAGGAAGAAGAAAAATCAAGCCCCCTTCGTGTGGGAGTCACCCAGTTCCTCCGCTGTTGCAGGGCCTGGACAGGCCTCTCAGGACAAAGCCCTGGCTATTGATCCGCCTCCGCCCGCAGCGGGTCCTTCTCCGCCCGCTCCTATTCGGAAGACGGTAAGGGGATCCAGTGCCCCCACAAGGTGGTTCTTTCTCTCACGGCAGACCTACCACAGCTCCCGGTTCTCTCCTCCACTGTGGATCATGGATTGGAGTAGGAAGTCACGGCTTCTTTTGCATCGTCGGACGAGGAGGATATAAC
This sequence comes from Eucalyptus virginea, assembly GCA_014182375.1. NCBI lineage: Eukaryota > Viridiplantae > Streptophyta > Magnoliopsida > Myrtales > Myrtaceae > Eucalyptus > Eucalyptus virginea. The sequence goes on from CM024522.1 coordinate 9,343,604, forward strand.
ATCCCCTGGTTAGCCTTTTCATCAGCAGCCTCGTGCCGCAACAATGGTGGAGACCATCCAAGATCGGCTTCTTGCACTTGCCCCGGATCCGGTATCGGATGAGTCCATTGGTGGCGCATTGGGACCCCCTCGCCGCAAGCTTCAAAAGCCGATGTAGGCTTTGCCTCCTTAGTCTTCTTGTATAGCGTAGTTTGTTCTTAGTTTCGTTATGTATTTCGGCTTTTGGAATATTCGTGGTCTTATGGATCCTTTGAGGAGAGTTGAGGTTCGTAAATTGGTTCTTTCGAATGGTCTTTGTTTGGTCGGGCTTCTAGAGACTAAAGTCCCTTATTATCTATTTCGCTCTTTATCGTATGATCTGTTTTCGGGGTGGACTTGAATTGCCAACTATAGTTCGTCTCCAAGGGGCAGAATTTGGGTCGGTTGGGACCCTTCGTTGGTTAATTTTGAGATGATAGCTTCCAATGATTAGGTCATCCATGGCAGAGTTAGGCTTCTGTCGTCGGGTCTTTGTTGCTGCACCTCGGTTGTCTACGCACAACACTCTTTTGTTTCTAGAAGGCCCTTATGGGCGGACTTGATCAGGATGAGCTCTTGCATCTACGACCTTCCATGGATGGTTGCTGGTGACTTCAACGCTATTAGAGACCCCTCTGACAGATTTGGCGGTACTAATGCCTGGCTTCCCTCCTTTGAGGAATTTAATCATTGCTTGCATCAATCGGAGCTTGAGAATTTGAGATATGTGGGCCTTCAATTTACTTGGTCGACGTCTTCGGGGGCCAACCGGAAAGCGAGAAAGATTGACCGGGTGCTGGTTAACGCTCTTTGGAGTTTGCATTTCTCTTACTCTGAAGCGTCGTTTCTGACACCTGGTATTTTTGACCACTCTCCGATGTTGGTCAAGGTGATTCAACCGGTTTTGCGAAGGAAGCCTTTCAAGTTTTTTAATTTTTGGATGGAGCACCCTTCATTTCATGACATTGTTACCCAGGTGTGGGAGGCTCCGGGGGAAGGTGTTCCCATTTTTAGATTGGTTACCAAATTAAAAGCCTTGAAGAGACGACTCAAGCAGCTGAATAGAGACTCATTCTCTAACTTGTCTAAGAGGGTTGCCCAATCCAGGAATGCTCTAAGGTTAGCACAAGAGGACCTACAGCAGGATCCGACCAACATCCTCCTGGCAGAGCTAAAGAAGGGGCACCGTAAGGCATTTGTGGAGTTGATGAATCAAGAGGAGGCTTTCTTTAGACAGAAATCCAGGATCCACTGGCTGGAGAATGGTGACAAGAACACCAAGTACTTTCATCATTCAATGATTACGAGGCAGCTGAAGAATAGAATCATCTCGGTCCTTGATAGAAATGGAAATCTTGTCAGCGAGCCGAACCTTGTTCAGGAGACATTCGTTTCTCACTTCAAAGAGCTATTTGCCTCGCAATCTCTCCCTCATAGGCTAGCCTTGGACGACTTACAGCGAGCTATCCGGTGTCCGCTCTTTGAGGCTCAGGTTGCTTCACTCGCCCGTCCATTCTCAGAGATGGAGATTCAAGATACCTTGTTCTCTCTAGCCAGAGGAAAGGCTCCAGGGCCAGATGAGTATGGCGTTGAGTTCTTCAAGAGTAACTGGGACCTTGTTGGGTCGTTGGTCATGGATGCAGCAAAGGACTTCTTTGTCATGGAGAGACTTTTGAGAGAGATTAATGCCACCATCCTGGTGTTGATTCCCAAGGTGCCTAATGCGACCTCGGTAAATGATTATAAATCTATTGCTTGTTGCAACACAATCTACAAATATTTTACCAAGGTCATAGCCAATCGTGTCACGGCTGTTCTTCAGGATACCATTAGCCCTTCTCAAAACGCCTTCATTAAGGGTCGCCGGATCAGGGATAATATTCTTCTAGCCTCAGGAGTTGTTCGCACGGGTTTCATCTTCAGCCGTATTCCCCCAAATGTGCTGTGAAGGTGGACTTTCAGAAAGCGTATGACACGGTAGATTGTGACTTCCTTGAGATGGTTCTTCGGGCTTTTCACTTCCCGGACCACTTCATTCGGCTTATCATGGTATGTGTGCGCACACCTATGTTTTCTATTTCATTGAATGGAGAGCTCCATAGATTCTTCCCTAGTAGCCGTGGCCTTCGACAGGGGGGCCCTATGTCCCCTTATCTGTTTACCTTGGTGATGGAAGTCTTCTCGGGGATCCTCACTTCCCTTGCGAACCTACCTAAATTCAACTTCTCCTGGAGGTGCAAGGCCACTCGGTTATCTCATTTATTCTTTGCGGATGATGTGTTTCTATTTTGCCGAGCGGATATGGCCTCCATCGGGCTTCTTAAAGACGGGCTTGATACATTCTCGGCTTGGAGTGGTTTGATACCGAACAACAGCAAAAGTGAGGTGTTCCTCGCGGGTGGCTCGGATGAATTGAGGACTCAGATCAAGGATGCCCTTGGATTTGTTGAAGGAAAGCTACCGGTGTGCTATCTAGGAGCCCCTATCATCTCCTCGAGGCTCGGCAAGGCGGATTGCGTTGTCTTGGTCAATCGCATTACGGCAAGGGTGCAATCCTGGACTCATCGATTTCTCTCATTTGCCGGAAGAGTTCAACTTATAAAGTCAGTGCTCCATGCGATTCAGGCTTATTGGGCCAGTGTATTTATTATTCCTGTCGTAGTCTTAGATCGTATAGAGCAGATCCTCAGACAATTCCTGTGGAAGGGGCTTGGCCTTGGTAAGGGAGGTGCCAAGGTATCCTAGGAGGATGTATGTCTTCCTAGGGAGGAAGGTGGTCTTGGGATTCGTAGACTACGAGAGTACAACAAAGCGGCTATGCTCAAACAATTTTGGACCCTCTTCACTAACAAAGAGTCCTTGTGGTGCAAGTGGATTCACTCTACTTTTCTGAGAGGGAAGAACTTCTGGATGGTTAAGGCTCCGACTCGCTACTCTTGGGCTTGGAGGAGGATCCTACACCTTAGACCCGAGGTCCGACTCAATTTCCGCTGGAGGATTGGTGATGGGCGGACGGTCTCCCTCTAGTATGATCATTGGCACCAAAGGGGGCCGTTGGATCTGATTTGCTCGGAGCAAACTATCTTAGAGTCGGGGCTTCCTAGGTGTGCAGCCATTGCGGACCTTTTCTCTGACTCAGGTCGAGCCTTTAGGATGGTGATGGACTCGTGGGGCCAGCTCCCTATTCTTCTCCCTGAGGTTCCGGATAGATTCGTGTGGAGTGTTGATCCGTCTGGTCTCTTCTCAATGACTTCTGCATGGCATTTTTCAGAAAGAGGGAAGCTAGAGTGGACTGGTCATCCTTTATATGGAACAAACCTATCACTCCGAGGTACCAATTCAATTTATGGCTGATCATTAAGAACCGCCTTCCTACACAAGCTTTTCTTATGTCCTATGGGAGGATCAGGAAGGAAGTTTGTGCCTTTTGCAAGCTCACGCCGGATTCTATTGACCATCTCTTCTTCAGCTGCGGTATTACTTCGCGTATGGCTTATTTTTGGGCGGCCAAGTGCAATCTCCCGTGGAGAAACGGGTCGTGGGTGGAAAATCTTCAGTTGGCAATGAAATTCCTATCAGGTAAGGACTTCTATCATGCTATAGGGTGCTTCTCTTTTGCTGCGCTCTGCCACCTCATTTGGAGGTATAGGAACGACATTCTCTTCAGAGGTCATCCAGTGGTGCCTATGGCTGTCAAGAAGCATCTCATTAAAGTGGTCAAGGACAAAGCCTTAACCTTTAGAAGCATCGAAGATTGCCGGAGAAATAGAAGGCTTCAACGGAATTGGGGGCTCGACCCTTCTATTTTCTCTTCTCCTACGCCAACCGCCTAGTATCTCCTTCGCCAACCACCTAGTGTCTTGCGGCTGCCTCCTCGTTTTTTGCGCCTTCCGCGGCTGCCTTGGATCTTCGGGTCCTCCTTGTTGTTGTTCCTTGGTTGGTGTTGTTCTCTTTATTTCCCTAGCCCTACGTGGCTGTTTTGTCTTTCTTTTCGGCCGTCTGTGTTTGCCTGCTTGCTTTGACGGCTTTGCGGTGTTCTTTTGCATTAGGCGCCCTTTCACTCCATTTGACGCTGTGTCTCTTTGAGTGAAAGTTTTGTGGTGCCTAATCTTCTGTAATTATTGGTTCTTGGCTCAATATATCATTACCTTTACCAAAAAAAAAAAAAAAAAAAACAATGCCGATTAATTCATGAACTAACTTTGAGATTAGGGACTAATCAAGGGGTATATTCGTAATTTCCCAAACTCGAGGACTAGGGGGAAGGTTGGACATGCCTAGCTTGGTCGGAATTGGACTCTCTCTCCAGTGGAAAGTAGCCAGAAAGGGCTTTAAATCCACTGGCGGTCGATGCCGGTCAAACCAAGTTGACCCGATCAGATCGGGTTGACCCGCTTTGACCGAGTTGAACTGGCTCGGCTTTCCTCTCTATTTTGTGCCAATTTTGCTTAATCTTGTTCAATTAAAATGATTATATGCACGTGGAGTAGAAATTAAATCAATTTGTTCAAGATTGGGTTACACGGGGCAACCAATTGTGTAATAAATATCCCAAATTGAGTCAATTTCTATTAAATCCAACCATGGACAAGACTGGCATTTGTAATTCAACCTTATTTGGCCAAATTGAAGCCTGATATCGTCAAATGGATGTTAATTTAGAATGGCCTAAGTCAAATTAGTTTGGTTGGAATTCATTGGCTCAAACTTCTAAGATTCAAGTAAGCTAAATCGACCAAATTGAAGTGTTCTCAAGTGAATTTCTCAAAATTGACCCTGAATTTGGATTCATTTTAAGAAAATGACTTGAATGAAAATGCAAACACGCAATTCATGAAGACTTAATTCGGACCCATGATTAGGGATAAAAAGCCAATTTTCATTTGGGCTCAACAAATCTCAAAATTAGCCGCATGAGTGAATACTAGATGACCTCTAAATCAAATTTCATAAAAGGAACTAAGGGAAAATGTGAACACAATGAAAATAATTTTATTTTTGGTTGATTTTAAACCTAAAACCTAAATAAAATTTGGAAATTGAGGTTCTTAATCAATCTTCGTAATTTTTCAATGCCAAAAGCAAATTGAAGCTAAGATGATGATTTAAGAATTTTTTTTATTTTTCAATTATTTTGCTAAGGTAAAAAAAAAAAATTGGTAAGGAATCATTTTCAATTTTTTGTTCAAAAGTTTGACGAAAAGTCAAACTATCAACCATTTAGTTGACTTTTTACAAAAAGGTTAATGTCAAATCTTTGAATTTTTTGAAAATTAATGTGGCCAAAGTGATATTAAGGCTATTTAGGACCTTTTTATGCAAAAGTCAATTTTTAACATGAGATTGACTTTTCGTCAAAGTGTTAATCAAAAAGCCAACTCAAAAATCAATAATTTAACTTTTCGGTTTTTTGATGAAAATGGTTAGGAAATTACCTAAAAATGAAAGGCCAAAAAAAAAGAAATGAAAATCGACATTTTTTATTTGAGAAACGAGCTCCGTTGCAATTGGAAACCGTAAACTTGAATTTTCTGCCTTTATTGATGGGTCGGTTAAAAATCATATGTCAACAACAATAACAAAATACACATCACAGCTAAAATGATAAAACATCTTCGATATCATGTAGATAACAAGGGCACTTTGAAAGAAGAAGAGGAGAGAGAGAGAGAGAGAGAGAGATTGATTGCACCGATAAAACTACGGAAAAAGCTTTGCCTCGTTTGATAACAAGCCTAGCTGCACTTCTAGTAGTTAAAATATTATTTTCCACATGATCATTAGAAAATAGTAAAAAATAGTTGTGGTAGGGAAAAAAGGTACTTAAAATGGGATTAATTAAATTAGTTACAAAACCTAATCCGGTTACTGTGCATCACGTTGTAATCATCCTAAACCCAAAAACCTCAATTAATGTAAACTAATTACAGTCCCTAAATCATAAACCCTAAAACCCTAAACAACATTTTCTTGTGGAGCTTTATGCGGACATGTTAAGTTTGCTTACTCTTATAGGAAATTGCCAACTCTTGTTTTAGTCCATTTGCCAATTTACATTATCGAGATTTACTTACTAAGGTCACAAAAAAATGTGCTTTTGGTGGCCATAGCTAAAAAAACTACAAAATATAAAATATTGCATACTTAATCTTCAATGAGCTCACTTGTTAACTTTATAATGCTGATCTGATATAGTCTATAGTAGACACAGTGAAATCTGACAAAGGCAAAAAGGAGGAAAAAAACAGTTTATTGAGACAACATAACTATCACTATTTGTTTAGCCTAAGAAAATTGCATTGGATTAGTCCATTTGTGTGAATAATATTCACATTCACCATTAAACTTTTTCACCTTAGTTACCAATATAATCTTAGTCATACTTGTCAATTTGTATATATAAATCAAACCTCATTTTAAAATTGTTTATTAAACAATTCTGGGACAAGCGTGAAAGGTATAAAGATAATAAAGTGAAAGATGTTTTATATTCTTTAACAAGATCATTTTCATCACAATAGCGTCTAAACAAAAGAAATTAGAGTCGTAGGCTTGATGTTTAAATATACAAAATCTTACATAAAATGCAATAATTTACATTTAACTCTAAGCTTACCCGACCCATATGAATTAATCGATAGTCTGTATTTATAGATTTCAATTGCTTGTGCCTGTGGAAAAAATGATTGAGATATCACATGGCACCGGATATGGATAATAGAAGTGCCAATGGCACATAGTTTAGAATCAAATTTTTACAAATGATCACTCCTAAATATTTTAAGCTCATTTGTTGACTTCAAGATTGATAACTTAACTTGTTGAAAGATCCGATCTCATGTTATGTTAATATATAAATAAGAATAATACTAATGTACATCATCAATGTAAAAAATAATTAAACAAGTGGTCTTATCCACCATAGATTTGAAAGAGTGGGTAGTTATGATCCTCAAAATTGATGATGTATAAGATTGCTAGTGTAAAGTTTTGTTTAGACAATATATACCCCATTTTCCTATAAATATATCCTTACATGGCTTTTTAATTGATCCACGTGGCACATAGTTCGAGAAATGGTTGGCAGATCATTGCATTATTCTCTCTCTTTCTCTTAAACCTTTCGTTGTCGCCGCCTCTCGACCTCCTGCTCCTCCAGCTTGCCTCTTTGCCATGCCTCTCCTCTTCTTCCTTTCGACACAAGCGGCCGCAACTACCTTCTCATCGAGTCTCTCCATCTCCTCCTCATCTTTCATCGCTCGCCAATTTTTCAATTTGTGGCAAACTAATGCCTTCAGCAATGTTTTCCACGTATTTTAAGGGAAGCTGAACAATTTATCCACATATTCTCATGCACGTTAAGGGTGTATTTGGTTTACATTTCTGTTTCGTAGAACAATCTTTTTTCAGAAACATTTTTTTTATGTTTCTATTCCTAAGAACAGTTTCTGAGTCTTTAAACGCGTTTGATAACTACACAAAATTTCTGTTCCCGGGAAAGAAATGCATTTGGTACAACCCAATATATTTTTATGATTTAGAATTTCTTTTAATTTATTAATATTTTTATTACTTTTTTTCTATTTTTTTCTTCTCCTTCCTCCAGCCGGTTGCCGACCAGCGATCGACCAGAGAAGGGCCAGCAAGGTCGGCCTCGGGGGAGGCTCGCTGGCCACCGGCGAGGTCACCCGAGCCTCGTCGTGACTAGGCAAGGCTCAGCCTCACCCGGCCATCAGCAAGGTCAAGCCTTGCCTTGGCTAGGCGAGGCCGACCTCACAGTGGCCAGGAGAGGTCGAGCTTCGCATAGCCTTGACAAGGCTCACGGTGGTCGAGTGAGGTCTAACCTCGCCCAGCCACGGCAAGGCTCAGGGGGGCCTCGCTGGCCACCGATGAGACTAGCAGTGGCCGATCGAGCCTCACCTAGCCACAATGAGGCTCAAGGCGGCCTTGCCAGTGACTGGCGACCTCACTAGAGTTCGACGAGGCTCTGGCAAGGTCATTTGGCCTATCGCCGGCCTGCGCCGAGGTTTGCGACGGGCTAGGGAAAGAAGGGAGGAAGAGGAAAAAAAAAACTTGATTCTTGATTCTTGTTTCTTGAGTTGTTCTTGGGAACAAGAATCAACTTTTTTTTATTTCTTGTTTCTGTTCTAGATCTGTTCTCGGGAACAAAAAACTTACCAAACACGTTTATGTTATATTTCTACTCCAGGGAACAAAATAATAGAAACACTTGTTCTCGGGAGCGTTACTCAAACGCACCCTAAAGTCACCGACATCAGTTAAATGAATGGTTTTAAAAGGTTTTACAATCAAAATGATCATTCGCCAAGTTTTATAACTAAAAGGTACACCTTACAATAGATCTGACAACTCTCGCATCTCCGTCATCATAAGTACATTCCTTCATGAGAAGCCCTTTTTTCAATAAAGTTTGTTTCTCCAAATAATTTATTGTCCAACTCGCATCATGCTGATCGCTAAAACTTCTAATGAATCATGCAACAGGCAGAACTCCGAACAAGCACGAAACTGAGAAAAAATGTGATAAACCCGTCATTGAATAAAGGAGGATCATCACATGCCAATGAGACGCTTTCATGAATTGTCATCGCCGGCGACCGGTGGACACCTTTGTGTATGCAAGTACGAGAGAGAGAGAGAGAGAGAGAGAGAGAGAGAGGTTACTTAGGAAATGTTAGACATTGTTGGGATTAACCCAAAAACTGGATTCAACACTAAATCGAACCCCTAAAACGAATGCGGAAGACAAGCCCGGGAAAAATCACGTATCACCGATCCTAAAGCACACCACGGAATCGAGCGTACCTTGTTAGCCACAGATTAAACACCAATGCCGAAGATCGAGGAAGAAATTCTGATCCTTTTAGATCCGATGATGTCAATTCGCCTTGAAGGGAAGACGGCGTCGCCTTAAGCGCTCGTTTTCTTTTGGAGGGAGAGAGGGAGAGGAACGTACGTACGTTATGCGCCAAAAGGTGCGTCCTCTCTCTCTTTCCTCCCTTTTATACGTTCCCTCAAAAAATAGAAACGTACCCCTTCATCCATGGGCCCTAATCTTATGGGCCGGGCTTTCAGGCCTAACATGGGCGGACGAGCCTTAAGCCCATCACATAAAACCATCATCTCCCACTCGCACATGGTGGGCCGAACAGGATTCTCTTTACCTCTCTTCAACATTCATACCGGTGAATAATCCGTGCGACCAGCATACTTTGAGAGCTCGTTGCTATACATCTGTTAGGAATATATAGCAGCTCATAATGGGCGTCTCACTCTGAGTAGATTTAGTATGCAGTACCCTAGATCGATCGATCACATTTATATCTCTCTTGATCTCTTTCAAACAATGATATATACATTGTATTTACAATTATGATTATCCCAAAGACAATCATAATTGGTTAACCGGTGAATACAAAACTACAATGTGATTCTTCAAATTCGATCTTCCTCTTTCCTTCAAACTCTCAATTTCAGTTCAGCTTGCTTTTCTAGAAATGTCCCATTAGATCGAATCAAACTCATGACCATTGGCAACATCCTAAGATAGCAAACACTAAATAGAAATCTTGAGAATAAGTAAGAGTCATGAGGGGACTAAAAATTGAGGAACTCTTTTCCTCAAGAGTCTCACACGACATAAAAGTTGAGATCAAACTTTTGCCACTCTTATTGGTCGACTCATGCATACGTAGTATGAAATACGTATTACGGTATTAATTCCTTTCCCATGGAGCGTATGTCTATACCTTTCAATACCGTACAGATGATGGTTCAGACATACCCAATGTCTAACTTGAGTTCACGTATCTACTCATTAACAAAATTCATCGAACTCACATCGGCATCATAGACGGATAAAGTAAAATATGTGGGCTATTTTACTTTCGGACATAGTAAGTATTATGTCCTCATCTTAACACCTTAAGATTAAGGCGACATACGTGTTTTAAGCTTGAGCTCTCGATTATCACCCGGATAATAAGCTTAAAAACAGTCTCATCTCTATTTATCACACAAGAAATAGAGGCGATTACCCGTGTGAGTGGGCTAATCTTATATCTCCCGACATACTTTCTCAACTTAAAGTAATGCACTAAGCATTAAGATGCATAAAGATCAAACAAAGATTCATAGGCATTAATGATGAAAAACACAAATTCATCAAATGTGAACACTTAAGGAAATTACAATCCAGTACATCAGACTCTACGCAATCCTAGAGATTTCATATGGCCACTAAACACATCTCTAGGTATTGGCTTTGTCATAGGATCTGCTACCATTCTCTCCGTAGTATGTACTCTAAGTTCACATCTTTTCGTGCAATCATATCCTTGACAAGATTATACTTGGTATCTATATGTTTGGTCTTGCCATGATATTTTGGATCTTTGGTGTACATTTTTGCTACTTGGCTATCACAGTTAACCAACAATTAATCTGCAGCACTTCCAATAACACCTAAATGATCCAAAAAATCTCTTAAGCCAAACACCTTCTTATACTGCTGCTGATAATGCCACGGACACAACTTACATCGTGGACAAGGCTATACACGTTTGTTTCTTACTGCTCCAACATATAGTGTCATTATTCGGTAAGAAAACAAAGCTAGAGGTAGATTTCCTTTCATTTAAATCTCCTCCCCAATCAGTATCAGAATAGCCTTAGAGTCGCAGATCCTTTCCATAATTACTCAGCGTATAATCGGCAGTCCCCTTTAGATACCTCAGTATTCTCTTAACGGCTTTCCAATGTGCTTGACCTGGATTGGATCGGTATCTTCTCACCATTCCAACTGCAAAACATATGCCAGGTCTTGTACACATCATAGCGTACATAAAGCTTCCATCAGCACTAGCATAAGGAACATGTTTCATTTGTTCCTTCTCTTGTGGAGTCCTTGGACACAGTATATGGCTCAATCCTTCACCTTTTGCAATAGGAGTGTTTATGGGTTTACAATCTTGCATACGAAATCGTTCAAGAACCTCATTTATATATGTTTCTTGCGAAAGAGACAACGATCTCTTCGAACGATCTCTTGAAATCTTAACTCCAAGAATATATGCAGCCTCACCCATATCCTTCATCTCAAAGTTGGAAGACAACCAACTCTTGACAAGATTAACAAACTCCATATTGCTTCCGGCAATTAGTATATCATCAACATATAATGATATGATCACAAATTGATCCTTGGATCTTTTGATATATACACAATGATCCTCATCTATCATTGGAAAACCATATGACATCTTAGCATTATGAAAACGTATATACCATTATCTCGACGACTGCTTAAAGCCATATATCGACCTCAAAAGTCGACATACCTTTTCTTCTTGGCCTTTCACTATGAAACCAGCAGGTTGTTCCATATATATTTTTTCCTCTAATTCTCCATTAAGGAAAGCAATCTTTACATCCATTTGATGTAACTCAAGATCCATACTAGCCACTATTACCAGAATAATGCGAATCGAGGTAAATCTCACTAGAGGAGAAAATGTATCTGTATAATCAATTTCTTCCTGTTGATCATACCCCTTCGCCACAAGGCGAGCCTTATGCCTTTCTATCAAGCCATCAGCCTTTCGCTTTATTTTGAGAACCCACTTGTTCCCAATAGCTTTACGTCCTTTTGGAAGATCAACAAATTCCCAGACTTGGTTTGATTTCATCGACTCCATTTCCTCTTCCATTGTATGAATCCATTTTTCCTTACTAAGGCAATTCAGAGCCTCATTAATATTTCTTGGCTCATCCTCATCTTGCGGAGCAATCATAAAAGTTTCCCCTTCAATGTTGAAACGTCAACGGGGAATACTTTGGCGACTTGTTCACCGTATGGGAGATTGTACACTTAGCACATCATTCCTCATTATGCTCCCACTTGGATTAGATAATGATGATGTCGTCTCATCATGTGGTTGTAATCGAGAATGAGTTGAATTCAATTCATCACTGCTCATATTACTCCCACTTGGACGAACTCCACTAATATCATTATCTTGATCCAAGGTTTCAAATAGGGAGTAATCTTCCCTTATTTGGCCCTTCTTAGGAAATTCATCTACTAAGAATGTGACATCCCGTGATTCAAATTCAGTTATACTCCCACTTTCCTGCTCACCTATAAACACATATCCTTTCGAGTGTTCGGAGTATCTCATGAAAATACTCTTCTTTCCTTTGGGACCCAATTTCCCAAACTTGTGAGAGGACTCATAAGTATAGGCAGCACAACCCCATTGCTTAAAAAAAAACTTAAGTCCGGTTTTCTACCTATCCATAACTTATATGGAGTGGAAGCAACTGATTTGGAAGGCACCCGGTTAAGTATATAGGCAGCAGTTAACAACGGATCACTCAAAAAAGTAATAGGTAAGTTAGCATGCGCCATCATGGACCTAACCATTTCCAGTAGGGTTCTGTTTCTTCTCTCCGCAACACCATTTTGTTGAGGAGTATATGGAATAGACAACTGTCTTTCTATTCCTTTTTCATCACATAATTTTCTGAACCCATCAAATAAATATTCTCGACCTCGATCGGATCTAAATACTTTTATTTTCTTGTCTAATTGATTTTCAACCAAGTTCATAAACCTTTTGAAACAACTTGATGCTTCAGATTTATGAGAAATCAAATAGACATATCCGAATCGAGTATAATCATCTATAAAAGTGATGAAATAAACAGCTCCATGCCTTCCTCTCACATTCATTGGACCACGACGTCGAATGGATTAAATGCAGAGGAAATTCAGCTCTTTTACCTTTTCCAAATGGTTTCCTTGTCGTTTTCCCTTCTAGGCAATGCTTACATATGGGCAAATCGACTTTTTCAATGTTACCCAACAAGCCCTCTTTGGCTAGTCTATTCATACATTGTTGGCCAATATGACCAAGTCTAGCATGCCACATAATCACATCATTATCATATGAAGTAGAAGACGTGAAACAAGGGAATAACAATTATTGACATCACCACAGTCAACATTTAGCACAATAAAACCATCCAGAAGGTGACCACAACCATAGTAGTTTGTATCCAAATACAAATCTACACTTTTATTATGAAAGTTCATACCAAAACCAAGCTTAACCAACACCAAAATGTACACTTAAATTTCGACGAATCTCCGGAGCATATAGAACATCATGTAGGAACAAAGTGCGTCCACCACGCATATTTAGTTGGCAGGTGCCAATTCCTTTCACTTATGCTCTGGAGTTGTTTCCCACATAGATCCACTTAATTCCAGTTGGTATTCGTCGAAATTCTACGAAGGATTCTCTATCCTTCGCTACATGGTCTGTCGCTCCTGAATCTATAGTCCACAAAGGATTGGATTCAGACAATAATACAGAACTTGACACATAAGCAAAGTTCTCAAATGTACAAAAGGTGTTTACCCTTTTCGGCTCACGACAGTCGCGAGCATAGTGACCCTTCTTGTCACAATTGTAACACTTCACCCTTGACATTTTCTTCACTTGAGGATGTTTTCCTCTCTTGTGTTGGTTAACTCTTGATTTCTTGCAATAAGGACTTAATCCTTTGCATTCCCACATATTGAACGAATCAATACGCTTGCGCTTAGAGCACAAAGCCCTTTCTGAGCTAGAACCAGCATTGCAAATATCTATTTTCGGCTCAAATGCCGTTAGGCGGTCCTCAGCTAGCTCAAGGTGGCGCACAGCTTCCTCAAGATCTTCCATAACATGGTCAAGAGCTTCTAATGCTTCTTGCTTTTCCAGCACATATTGAATCTTCATATTCAATATTTCACAATTGTTGCCGTTCATATCAACAATTACGTTCTTAGTTGCTGAAACCATCAATCTGAACACATCAGACATATATGCACGAATAATTAATGCCTATCATTTATGCATCCACTTTTCATAGACCCATCATATCAATGAATAATTTCAAGTAAGGTTTTAGAATCAAAATGTCACTATGTTTCCAATCATCCTCCAAAAATCCTAACTCAAAATTATTATTAATATAATTGTCATATGCAAAATAAATTCTATGAAGTTACAAAAACTTCTATGAACTACCCACATCAGTCAACAATAATAGAGAGCAAATAATATCTAACATCCAATAGAATAACAATGCTTTCACATAATACAACTCTCCATTACACTAAGCAATATATACAAAGAAATATCAACATAGAAAAAGATATTCACACCCAAAAACATCTCAAACTAATCTAAGAAATAAATAGGGAATGTCCCTTCTAATCTATCAGTCAAAATATCAGAGAAATTTGAAGGCACATTTGCCAACCATGGAAAAACTTTTGGAGAGCTTTCATGTCGCCACCAAGGCGCATTCACTCTGCGCCATGTGGCGCTCAATCTAAGGGTTGAAGTTTTGGTTAACTCAATCTTATAGTACTCTCTTACAAAAGCTTCCACTAGCCTTCTATAACCCGGGACCACGTTGACCTCCTATAGCCGATCTAACACTGCTTGCCATTCAGGTGGAAGAGTGTTCATCAAAGCCAGCACCTTCTCAAAATCCGGCATAAGATAACCATTCCAGATGATTTCCTATCATCATCTGATTGACCTTGACCACATGTGATACTAAATCACCGTCATGCCACCGATAATTAGCTAACTCTGTCATCAGCCTTTTAAGCCTTGCACTTCCCTCGTCCGTTCTCGGGATTGCAGGTATCCGTGCATAACGTATCATAGTTCCTGCAACAAATGCAGAACTTAAAATGGACCACTTATAATCCATAATTAACATAAGGGAAAATACATAATTTTCCATGATTCATGCAACAAATGCAGAGTAAAAAATGGATTACCTATAACCCACACAAATATAATTGAAAAAGAAACAAATTCCTTTTTTTTTTTTTTTCGGGTCAACGGTCGTTGGTCAACGGTCAACGGTCGGTCAACGGTCAACGGGTCAACGGGCAGCAGGTCATCAGACCGGTTGGACCGGTCGGATCGGACGGACCGGTCGGGCTGGTCGGGCCGGGTCGGACGGACCGACCGGCACGTGTCGTGCGCGCGCGTGCGCTGAAGCCGACGCCACGCGACGTCGGCCGACGCGTGCGCTGCACGCGCCCGAAGCTTCCGCGGGGTCGGGTCGCCGGCCGGCCAACGGTCGTCGGCGATGACGTCACCGATGACGCATCCCGGCGGTTACCGTGACGTCACGGTGACGTCAACACGCGCTCGTTCGCCAACCGGCACGTGCCGGTTCGCCGCCGCCGGCGCGCACGTGCCGGTTCGCCCACCGGCACGTGTGGCGCACGCGCTGGCCGATGCCAGCGCTTCGGGCGCGTCGCACCCACGCGCAGCGGCTTCTGGCCGCGCGTGTGGGCGCGTCCGGCGGCACACGACATGTCGCCGGACTCGTCTTGACGAGCCCTTTCACCCTATGCTTTCGAAATTGATTTCGACTTACAGAAACTCGAAAAAATCGATGAACAATGCTCGGGTGTCGGGATTTTCGCCCCGATCGGTGTCGGCCGATTAATTTCGCGAAAATTCAATCAAAAATCATTCATAAAACATCAAAGGGATCGGGAAAACATGAACTAGGGCTCTGATACCAATGTTGGGATTAACGGATTCCCAAAAACCGGATTCGACACTAAATCGAACCCCTAAAACGAATGCGGAAGACAAGCCCGGGAAAATCACGTATCACCGATCCTAAAGCACACCACGGAATCGAGCGTACCTTGTTAGCCACAGATTAAACACCAATGCCGAAGATCGAGGAAGATATTCTGATCCTTTTAGATCCGATGATGTCAATTCGCCTTGAAGGGAAGACGGCGTCGCCTTAAGCACTCTTTTTCTTTTGGAGGGAGAGAGGGAGAGGAACGTACGTACGTTATGCGCCAAAAGGTGCGTCCTCTCTCTTTCCTCCCTTTTATACGTTCCCTCAAAAATAGAAACGTACCCCTTCATCCATGGGCCCTAATCTTATGGGCCGGGCTTTTAGGCCCAACATGGGCGGACGGGCCTTAAGCCCATCACATAAAACCATCAGACATATTGATGAGAAGTAGACGAATGGTGAAATCGTCATGAATGACTCCTAAATAGATGCTTTTCATGTCATTTTTTAACCTTCATGACAGAATCATTAACATGCCTTTAAGACACTGCAGCTCCGGATTATCGAGGAAAGCATTATGATCCCTCCCCCCCCCTCTCTCTCTCTCTCTCATGAAGATTATTACCGTTGCAGCTCCTTGGTTATCATTGTGGGACATTAAGAATATGTTTGGTAACTATTCTGTTTTCAAAAATAATTTTTGCCCAAATATGATTTTTTTTTTTTTTTTTACTTTGTTCTCGGAAACAATTTCTAAGTTTTTTAAGACACTTGGTAATTGCCTAAAATTTTTATTCTCAGAATATAATTGTGTTTGGTAGGACTCTTAAATTTTTTTTGTTTTTGTTTTTTTAATTTTTAATATTTTTCTCTATTTTTCTCTATTTTTTCCCTTTTTCTTTTCTCTTCTTATTCTTCCTTCTCTCGTGGCTAGTCTAACAAGCTCGCCAAAGGCTCGCTTGGCCACCACTAGCCTCAGCCTCACAAATATAAGCGAGGCCGAGCCTTGTTGGTGGCCAAGCAAGCCTCACCTAGCCCGGCGAGCCTTGCCTAGCCACTAGTGAGGCTCGATCTCGCCCAAGCGGCATGAGGTTGGCCTCCCTTTGGCCTAGCGAGGCTAAGCCTCACCAACGGTGAGGCTCGCCCGACAAGCCTCGTCGTGGCTTGACGTTGCTGGGATCAACGATGCTCTGCGAGGTAGCCGACCATGGCCGAGGCCGGCGACTAACCAAAAGGAAGAAAAAGAGAAGGAAAGGGAAGAAAAGAGAAGAGAAAATAAAATAAAAAATAGACTTAATTTCAGGAATTGTTTTCGAGAACAAAAAGTAAATTTTTTCGGTTTTTTGATTTTATTCCAAATCTATTTCCAAGAACCAAAAAAAAAAAAATTATTCCCAAAAAAAAAAAAAAATTTGTTGAATAGATTTCTGTTTTTTTCTTTTTTGTTTCAAGAAATAAAAAAAATAAAATTAGTTATTCCCAAAAGTGCTATCAAATGGCCGTAATTTTCCATAGAGGAAAATGCTTAATCACATTACTTGGGGTTCGCCCTGGTGGCCACCCTTCCAACATGGAAGGGGAGGTGAGAGGTCAAATCCCCACCTTCTCGGGGGATGGGGGTAGGGACGCGTAAGTTTCAAGAGTGGGTTGCGACTCCCACGTCCCGCAGAGGCAGGGCACAAGTCTGCGAGTGAGTGTAGAGTAGGAATAGAGTAGGACTAACCAAAAAAAAAAACTCCCGCAAATAGTAAAATTTTGCTAAAAGTAAGTTTAAAGGGAAAAGGAACCTAAAATTGTTAATGACCAAAATTAAAATAATTACAAATGTGAAATGATATTTGATTGATTTGATTCTTCTATTGCGTTTGAAGGTCATTCTTCTTTTTATTTTGTTGCGTCAATCTTCAATCACATTTTAAGGAAGTATACTTTCATTACTATTTTTCTTTTTATACGAGTTTGAATATCTAATTAGCTTCCTAATATAAATATTATAAAACGTATGAACTTATAAGAGTTAAACTCTACCTTCACTTTAAGATAACAAGGATTCCTCGTTCCCTATTGCCATGATATCTTTGTCATTAGCATCTTTTATATTATAATTTTTCTCAATAAACCTTGTAATATTTTTTCATCAATCCAATTACTATAAAAAGGAATTCCATTAAAAAAAACAAACAAGGAAAAAATGGTTTAAGCATATCCAATTCAAGAAAAATGTAATATTTTGATAAATAACAACTAAAATACGATCTTCAAGTGCCATCTACTAGTGTGCGGTTAAAGCAACAAGAGACTAGTAAACTTTGTTTTTTGTAATAGGAGACTTACTTGTTTTTCAATGTGCAGATAAAAGATAATAGCCATTGTGTACATGATCAAGAAACATTAAAAGAATTTATAGTCCACAATGTATATTCTCCGTATACCTAATAATTGCTTATCTCATTTATCAATTCTTAGATATTATTATTCATTTTCTATAAATTATAGGATATAAAATCGAACACGTTTAAAACTAGCATTTGACATTTAAGGGACTTGGCTAGCATTTGATATTTACGGTTGCATCTCAACATTTGAAATTAATCCTCCGGTTGCCCATCCTAAGCAAAAGAGAACTTGTGGTCCTGCTCGTTACTATTCGTCTGTAATGGTAGTGTTATGCTAGCCAGTCTCACAAAGAAAAATCAACTAACGAGAAAAAGAGTCTAACGAAAAGACTGACTTTTTTCTACAAAGTTGAGGGGGACGTCTTTTAAGAAAAATAAATAAATAAAAAAGATAAAGGAATGATTTTGATTTCGGACGAAAATAAAGGGACAGCGGTGATCTTTTTCCTTAGATAAAACTGGGGAAAAAAATGTTCATCCCATGATACTTTCTCCATCCGGTTGCCCACCCCGCACAAATTGAAACTTGTGTCAATGCTGCGGCTTCACAAATTCAATATAACCGTATGGTCATGCTAGCCGGACTCATTTTCTACTCCACGTAACCTCGCAAACATATCCAAGCATAAAATGCATGAGATACAAAGATTTCTAATTGAACTTAATGGAAATTCGTCAATTAAGTCCTAAATCTTTACGTGAAATTTCTAACCAATTTTTATTGAAAATCACTGACATGATAGTGCCACAGAGGACGGCCAGCAAAGACTGGACAATCATATCATTAATTTCCAATGAAAAATGACCAAAAAAACTACATTGGAATCTCGCACAAATGTTTATGACCAACTTGGTAAAATTAAAATGTTGATAATTAAATTGACATCTGTATAATAAGTTTAGTATTGATTGGGTAATTTTTCTAAGAAAAATGTTGCTAATATTTATTACAAAGACTCCTACATATAGATACTTGCGTCCTAACAACTAATGTTCAATTGACATTTTTCATTAAGTTAAGGAAAACACGATGCCGTTAGAAAAATTAAAAGTATATAAAAGTGAGCAGTTCATACAAAAGCAAACCTTTTATTTTCCCTACAAAAATTTCAAATATTCGCTAAACTTCAATTTTTCAAAAACACGTATGTGAGAGTATATGTTTATATATATTTTAAAATTTCCAGATGCTCGAAATTAAGATAAAAAAAGTTAAAATACATTATTTAAATTAAGAAAAATTAAGAAAAATAAAATGTTATTTAAACAAAAACGAAACCCAAACGTGCGTGGCTGTTCCCATACGACACAATTAACTGCCTCATCTTTATCTTCATTCCCTCCGCGGTCTCCATCGTCTCTCCCTCGTTTAGCCACGAAAATATCCAGGCTTTAGCCCACCCACCAACCGTTCGACGAAATTCCTAAATGGAAGCAACCCAGCCCTCGCTCTCTCGACCCAGATTCCAACCCAACCTCTCTCCGCTTCCACTCCAACACCCCACGGACCACCCGCGCCCATTCATCTCCGTCACCAGAAGACTCGCCCTGTCGTCCTCACTCTCTTCCCTGGTCTTCTCGGCCTCACCCACGATTCTCCGCCCTGGACGCTGTGGGCGTGGTCCGGGGCCATGCAGGGTCGCTCCTGGCAGTGAAGCCCCTGCTCGAGTTGGGGTCGTGGGAGGAGGCACAGAGGGAGATGCGCGAGAGCTCGGCCCTCCTGAAGCAGGACGTCCACACGACCATCCAGAGCAGGCCCGGGGGCGAGAGGCCGAGGCTGAGGAAGCTGTACTCAGACCTCTTCAATGGCGTGTCGAGGATGGACTACGCCGCAAGGGATCGGGACGGTCCTCTCGTGTGGCGGTGCTATGTGAAGATCAGCGCTGCTCTTGAGGAGATTTTGAGTTTAATATGAAGTCGGTTGATTTATAGCAAATTATCATCACGAGCTAGTAAAGTCCGCCATATGAAATCTCTCGATGGATGTTTCTTTGCTTTTATACATGTAATGTGGCTGAGGAAGCTGTCCTCGGACCTCTTCAATGGACTTTGGATTATACCTTGATTGCGTAGACTACGAGCTCAATTGAGGTAATCGGCCACCAAAATCTTCAAGATATTGTGGAAATTAGCTCTTCAAGGATTTGAATAGTAATCATAAGGTCTAAAATGAGAAATAGGCTCTAGTAAGTTCAAACTGATCAACTAAGAAGAATAAAAAAGATTAAAGTGAACCAATGAGAATTCGACAAGCATCGGAGGAGATCCAGTCACCACTAGCTCGAGGACAGGTCGAGGAACTCCGTCGAGGTGGTCGGGAGGTCAACGGAGGTCACCAAACCATCGGAACGACTAGCTAAAGTCACCGGATGCAGTACCAACGTAAAGCATGGTACCTGAGACCGAGAGGAAGATCCATGGCTTTCGACGAGAATTGACAATGGCGATTGTTGCGACTGGCAAGGTTGTGAGGATGATAAATGTGTTCATTGTTTGTCAAAAGGAGGTCAGTAGTTGATGGAATGGACAGTTGAAGTCACCGATCAAAGGCTTTCGACGACAATTGGTGGCGGGGAGACCTATGATCGGCTAGGGAAAGACTACAATGACAATGGATGACCAAAGGTTCATTAGAAAAGGTCACTGAATTGCCACATCAAACTTCTCAGCAGCCATGGCCTCCTCGTACTT
The DNA here is from genome assembly GCA_014182375.1 of Eucalyptus virginea. Classification (NCBI taxonomy): domain Eukaryota; kingdom Viridiplantae; phylum Streptophyta; class Magnoliopsida; order Myrtales; family Myrtaceae; genus Eucalyptus; species Eucalyptus virginea. Next base: position 9,364,348 of record CM024522.1, read on the forward strand.
GGGGAAGCTCGCGGCTACGACAGGGGGCCAACAGCAAGGTTGACCACGCGTGGCCATCTCGCGGCCAAGTTGGGAAGGGGAGGGTGCGAAGGGAAGAAGAAGTGCAAAAGGAGAAGAGGAAAACCAAACCGATCCAAACTAATCTGAATCGTGTTTTCAATTTGATTTATATCCGGTTCGGTTTGCGTTTCGGTTCGAATCAAGCACACATCAAAATGGTTTGGTTATGTTAGGATTTCTAGGAAATCCGAGCTGAACCAAACCATTGACACCTCTACCGAGGACCACGATCTCTCATAATCATCCGCAAGACTCCCCAATACTTGACGATGTGCTTAATGAATAGCTTGATTGCCTCCTAATCCTTAGATGCGAGCAAAACGTCATGTACTTGGAGAATCGATCCACCATGATCATGAGAATCCGATGCACTTCGAACTTTGGCAGGTTCAAAATAAAGTCCATGGAGATGCTCTCTCATGGATGCTTTGGAACAAGAAGTGGCTCAAGGAGCCCCTTGGCGACGAACATTGCTCCAGCTTGTCTAGTCGGTACATAAAACAGTCTTCAAATACGCTTCAACATTGTCCCGCAAGTGAGGTCGGTAGTATTGATCCTCCACAAGCATCATGGTGTGGTGGATCCCTAGATGACTTGCCCACTTAGAATCACAGGATACTCATGCAATACTTCCTTCCTTGGCTTCCCATGGAGTGACACATATAATTGCCGTCACTTCGTGTAGAGAAGATCATTGTCACACCAAAGCTGTCGAGTCTTGCCCTTCCATACGTACTCAAGGAGCGCCTTGATCATTGGGTCGTGTTTTAGCCCCTTCTTGATACATTCGATCAATGGGCACTCAGGTCGACTTGCAGTGATCGCTGAACCCAACTTTTGACTAGGTGCATCGGCCACAGAGTTGACCTTCCCCAGCTTTTACTCTAGCATGTAGTCGAACTCCACCAAAAAATCTCGCCATCAAGCTTGCTTTTGACTTAGCTTCTTTTGGGTCTGAAAGTAGCTCATGGTCATGTTGTCCATCCTCACGCGAACTTGGATACCCAGAGATAGTGCCTCCATATACAAAGGCAATGTACCACTGCGGTCATCTCCTTCTCTTGGACCATGTATCATCGTTCCATATCATTGAGTTTTCAAGACTTGAATGCCATCAAGTGTCCATCTTGCATAAGAACACCACCAATAACATAATTTGAGGTGTCAGTCTCTACCTCATAAGACTTGGCATGATCAGGCAGCATGAGCACTAGCTCCTCGGTCATAGCTTGCTTCAACAGATCGAATGCCTTTTGGCACAAATCCATCCACTATCACGGCTTCACCTTTTTTAGCATATCCATGAGTGGCATGATGATGCTCAAATAATTATGGATAAAGTGCCAATAGTAGTTTGTGAGGCCAAAGAATGACCTCAACTCTGTCACTTCCCATTCCACAATGGCTCGGATCTTGGCCTCATCCATCCGCACTCGTCCACCCTCGACGATGTACCCCAAGAATGGGACTTCTTTGCACAAAGGCACACTTCTCCTGCTTGACATACAAATCATTCTCCCGTAGAACTTTGAAGACTTATCTTATATGCTCAATATGTTCCTCAAGCGTCCGGTTATAAATCACACTATCATTAAGGTAAACTACTAAAATCGATCAAGGAATGGGTGGAGTACCCCATTCATCAAGGTGCAAAACGTAGCCGGAGTGTTGGTCAGATTGAATGGCATGATAAGGAACTCGTACGATCCATACCGTGTCACACAAGCGATCCTCGCTTGTCCCCTTCGGCAATTTGAACTTGATAGCAACCCGATCGGAGATCAAGCTTGCTAAACCACTGTGCTCCTCGAAGTTGATCAAATAGATCCATAATGAGTGAGATTGGGTACTTGTTCTTGATCATTAACTTGTTCAATGCCCGATAATCTATGCACATATAGAGTACCTATTGTGCTTCTTTTGAAACAAGACTGGGGCACCAAACGAAGCCTTCAACTGCTGAATGTAGCCTGCATCAAGCAATTCCTTGAGTTGCTTCCTCAACTCTTCCAATTTGAGGGGCTAGTGGTTGAGCATCCAACACCAGCTCGATCAAATGATCCAGCCCCTTTCAAGGCAAAAGTTTCTTCGGCAACTCAGAAAGCATTACATCCTTAAACAAGTTGAGGACTTGGGTTACTTACGTCAGGACGACACTCCCTTCGCCCTTACTCTCCTTGACCTTCAAGGTCGCCAAGAAGGTCTCGTCGCCCTTTTTTACTCCTTTGTGAGTTGTATGGCCAATAGCATCTTTCAATTACGGCCCAACTCATGATGGATCGAGATCATGCATTGGGAACATGGATGCAAGATGCATATACAATCAACAAATGACATAATACGAGCATTTATTCTATCTAGGAATCCAAGAACTATAACAAAATCATAATTGTCAAGAGGGATTACCTCGATAGTCTCCTTGCTAGTCCATGGATCGATGTGAAGCTCCATGTTCCTATCCACGTCACTAGTCGGGACCTCCTTGGAGTTCATGGTCTTGAGCCACCTAACTCCTTTCTTGACCTGAAGATTTAGCTTCTTCGCAACCTCTTTCAACATGAAGAGATCAGACGCCCCAATGTCCACGAGTCCACTCATCGTGCTTCCTCTGATCTTCACCTCCTTGGAATTGATGGTACTTAGGATTTGCAATGATTCCTATTGCGTCTCCTCTTTTGATTCATTCTCCTTGCACAGGGCCTCCAACTTGGCCCTTTTTGGATAATCCCAAGCCATATGTAGATCATTGCAAAAGAAATATTTATAGGTGCATACCTTCTTTTGTCCTTTGCCACTCGACTCTGGTTGAGCTTTAGGAGGGGCTAATGACGGTTTGCCTCTATTTAGGCAATTGAACGTGCCACAATCTCCCCCTCCATTGACCTTGTCCTTTGGACAACTGTCCAACTTACTTGTGAAAGGTGACTTGTATTCCACAAGGGTCTTGACCATGATCATGGACATCATGAGATCATTCGCATGGCACCGTTTGAGTTCTTACTAGACCTACGATTTGAGGGCACTCATGAATTGGTGATATGCCTCCGTATCATTCATAGAAGGGATTTGGAGTAGCAACTCCAAAAATCGCTTCACGTACTCGTGAGCTCCTCCTTTTTGCTCAAGGCACTTGAGCTCATCGCAACCATCTTCCTTCGCATAAGTAGGATAATAGTTTCGTCAAAATTCCTCGACGATCATAGTCCACGTGTTGATAGGTTCTCCACTCCTATCATCCGACCTACGGTGCCACCACAACAATGCATTATCAACTAAGTACAAAGCTGCAATTTTTATCAAAGATGCGTTGTCGTTTATTCCCGTGGCTTAAAAATACTACTCCATGTACCATTGGAAGTTGTCCACATCCTTGGCCACCTACGAGCCCTTGAACTCCTTTGGTTTTGGCATGCCCACTCGTGGATTTGCTTGCACAATGATCACCCATTCACGTGTGCCGCTTTGACCTCCGCGACCTTCCCCTTAAACTCGGTTATTTCCGCGCATGTAACCGTCATCATGGCCTCGAAGGCATCATCCCATTGTCGGAGTTCTTGGGTCAAGGTCCCCAGCACCTCCCCACGAAGTTCTCCCATGCCGATCTCGAGCTCTTGTACCTCGACCACAAGCTCCTCCCTTCCGACTTCCACTCTTTCAACGGTCTAGGTCAAATCCTCAACTGATCCTTAGACTTTGGCGGTGATGAGCTTCATGTTTGTCATTCAACTCTCCAAGTGACCCATTGGATCCTTCGAACTTAGTAACCCCGGCCCCTCTTTGCCTTGGTGCCACCCTTCTTGGTAGCCCTTTCACAATCCTCATGACTCTCACCTTGGATGATCACAACCTTAGAGAGTGAATCAACCATTGTGCCTTGAAACGAACTTGCTCTATACCACTTGTCACAAATCGATCAATCTAGCTTTTCCTAACTTGTGCGGCCTTAAGAATTTCTTCCCAAATCAACTCTACACCACTCAACTTACAACGATCTTAGAGAGAGAAACTCTAGATTTGTATCTCACTTGTGAATAAGACAATATAATGAGAGAGAGAATGCCTATATATATAAGTACAAGGCAAACCTTATCCATAAATCTCTTATTGATTTAGCGGTGGAAATTATATCTCCTCAACTATTAACTATCCGGATTAATTACATACGTATACAATTACTATATCACTCACTCCCAAGAGTATTCTAGAACACTCGGGAAAATAATAGTACTTCAAAAAAAAGGTTGAGGGTCGCTTGTTTATGAATGGGTCTTGACCTTTGTTTAGAAAACCTTTGGAATGTGTCACTTCATCAGGTTGTGACAATTCCTTCCTTATTTCAATGTATTGATGCTTGCATGCCTTATCTCCTAATTTCTCCCTGAATATTTGTCTTCCTCGGGAGGAGGGAATACCCTCTAAGTTATTTACATTCGAGAAATGCCAAAGAGACCTCAAAAGAAGTAGTTTAAGGTCATACTCAAGACCAAAATCGATTTTAGATATTTTCGCAAAGCTTTTCCCATGTAGCCTTAATAATTTGTACTCCCACAGCTAATTAGGTGAACATATGTTGCGCAGAGAGAGAGAGAGATCACATTTGCAAATCTTATCAATCTTTTTTACTATTATATATCTAAATATAATTGAATAAAAGGAAAATTTTCAAATAAAAGTTTAAAATGCACTCATTATTTAAAATAAGCGTTTGAAGTTGACATCGTGTCAAATGAGGGCACGAAATGGCTATACTAATTTCAAATAAATGTTTGACTTTTGGCTCGTTAAGGGTAGTTTCATCATTGACTTTTCGGCTAGTCAAGGACAGTTTCATCATTTACCTTTTTTTTTAATTCTTTATGTATTTCTCTTTTCCTTTTTTTGGTTTTTTCTTTCTTTTTCCCCGATAGCCAGTCTCAAATGATGGCCGGATGATGCCCAATAGGTGAAGGTCACCTTGCCAACAACAAGCAAGGGACGACCTTGGTGAGGCCATCCTCGCCAACGACCGATGAGGGCTTGCTGGCCCTTGGGAGGCCTCCCCAACGGCCAACAAGCATCACTGTTACCTACACTAGCTATTGTCCAAAAGAAAAGAAAAGAAAAAAAATAATTTAAAATTAAAATTGTCTTTGGTTGAAAAATGCCCTTGATCGACTAGAACATTTCACCGACCAATGAGGTAAGACTCTTATTTCAAATTGTCATGGTCTCTTCATATTCTTATTGGAGACCGACATGATAATTCCAAACCTTTTATTCCCTTATTGAAGACCGACATGATAATTCCAAACCTTTTATTCGACATAAGCTCCAAGGCCTTTATTTGGAATCTCCTCGAATAAAATAGAGAAAAGAGGGTGGACTGCTTACGTGGCGCTCCTCCAAATCAAATTCTATTTGGTTCGATTTAACGCATTAATTTAGTAAATTATTAAAAGTACCAAAAAAGATGACCCAAACGTGAAGAAATGGAGTAGGAAACGGCCATCCCGCCCGCGGGGGTGTTGGATCCCAATTTCTGGTCAGGAAAGCGGGGCCCACCTCCCTCAACTTCCGTTCTCTCTCTCTCTCTCTCTCTCTCTCTCCCTCGTCTCCTCCCTCTTCGTCTTGCTCTCGAAGGCTCTTCCGCATCCGCGCACATCGCGACGGCGGCGATCGACCGGCGCTCCTCTCCTCCTCCGCCTCCTCCTCCGCCGCCGCCGCCGGGGATAGCTCCATCGGCGCCGTATCCGCGCCGCATCAGTCGCGGTAGAGGGAGAGAGCGGGAGAGAGGGGGGGGAGAGGATGTGGGTGTTTTACCTGATCTCGCTGCCCCTGACGGTGGGCATGGTGGTGTTCACGCTGCGGTACTTCGCCGGCCCGGAGGTGCCCCGCTACGTCCTCTTCACCGTCGGCTACGCCTGGTTCTGCTCTCTCTCCATAATCATCCTCGTCCCCGCCGACATCTGGACGGTACGCGCCCTCACGGATTACGCTCCTGCGATCCGATCGTATACACCCGTTCCTTCTCTCTCGCGCGCGCGTGCATGTCCCGTGCTTTGATTCCAGCTCGCGGTAGCTCCGAATCAGCGAGATTGTTCCTGATTTCAACCGGTTTTTCTGTCGTCGGTTGATTGATGAATGCCGCGTGAACCGCGTTAGGTGTGATATGTGCGCCGATTTTGTTGATGCGCTCGTGAAATTTGAGGAAGGCGAGGGTAGAATCACGACGCAAAAGCAAGGCCTCAGCTGTGGTAGAAACTAGGTTTTTTTTTTTTTTCCAGCTGGTCTTGCGATTCTGTGCATATTCCGGGCTCCATTCGTTCTTATCTGACGTATTATTGTGTATTGCGTTCTTGTTCAGATTAGAGATACGTTTTGGGTTTGGTGCAAATGCTCACCCTTGTTTGAATGGTTAATTAGGTACTTTGAACTGTCAATTAGGGAGTATCATTACATTTGTTATGGTTCCGGTTTTGTATTGTGTTACCTCTTAATCTGAAACTGGAGGATCTATCCCATATCCATTGATTTGCTGACTTTATTGAGTTATTACAGTTAAATTTCCTGTAGCGATTCTTTCATTAATAAAATCTTGTAGGCCAGAGCATTAGATCCTGGATCTCTGTCCTTTAATATTGGAATTCAAGTTGCCAATCTCAACTTAGGATGCCTTTTTCATCTGGATAGCTGCTCATAGAAACCTGTCATGAGCTACTAAGGAAGAGAAACCTTAACATCCTTAAGAAGGATGGTCCGCTCTGGACCAATGCTTTATCCTTAGGCTCTATCGGGGTGGTGAATTGTAGGTTTAATTTGCTTAGATTTCTGCTATGTTACAAAAGCGACATATTGCTGGGTTTGAATCTTTTGATGAAATCACAGATGACCTCGGTCCTTTCAAATCATGCAGCTACTCACTCACCTCGTAACAAATCTACAAATACTTGCTAATTGCTGAGGTGGCTGTCATGTAACATTTAGTAGCATATGGTTAGTTCACATCTACATAATTTTCCATGCCATTGACATGAAGGATGATTGCTGCTAGCAGCCAAACCAACCGAACTTCATCAATCCTGCCTCAATCTCATAAGTCAGCCAAGTCCAAAGGTAGAAAACCCCAACTGTCCCTACCACCCTTTTTTTTATGTGGAACTATTTGTTTTATCAAAATAATGATTGGTCTGAAGAACAATTTCTTCAAAATATCTGTCTCCTTGGCAGTGCCATTTGATTACACCACTTTCTTCTTTGATCTCTCACATTCTAGCCTTGCTGTTAGACTAAATGTGGTTTTGGATAGAAAATGGAGAGCTGATCCTAGGTGGGGATACTCATTGCATCAGTATGATCCACTGGTGCAATGCAAACAATTACTTAAAATAGATGAGAGTTACCCTTTTCTGGTTGTGTCCCTATACCAAAAATCAAATACTGTCACTTGGGAGATTATTTGTGATGTCTCAAGTCATCTATGATGTTGAAATGAAATTCCAATGATGAAGAATGAGTTAATCTGCATTATATCTCGTTCCACTCCTTTAAACAAGTTTTGCCTGATGTTGAAATGAAAAGTCAATGACGAAGAATCAAGTTGAGCGGTATAAATCTCATTCCACTCCTTTAAAGACTCTCTCTTCTGTTCCCTGAGAATGCTCTTGAGTATGTTTCTTCTTAGTAACCAGGAAATCTAGGGCCTCTAATTGAATTTCAGTTCCTTTTTTGGTAGTTTTTCTTAAAGCTCCTTTTTATCACTTTTGTTCACACCAAAAGAAATCCCAGACGCTGACAGTTGTGTACCCTCATACGTCATCCATGGATGAAGTAGCAGAGTAGAATTGGCATGGTCTTATTCTCTAGAAAGAGCACATCAACTAGAATGTGTGTTCTATCTCCTGAAAGTAGCTTTCAAGGTCTCTCTCTTTTTTTTTTTTTTTTTTTTATGCCACACATACTATGAGGGAATATAGTTTAGCCTAGTTGTGCCACTGTGTAATCGTTGGTGTAAGTTTTAGCCTGTGAGGCAATGTATGCATTGTAATTGGTGGGACTTTGATTTTGAAGTTTCCTATTTGACTGTATTTTGATGTTGATGCATTAATCCCCAGTATTGTACTTTTGTTGTTTTAGCAGGTTAAAAGAATATCTCATATGTTTCACCAAAAAAAAAAAAAAAGAATATCTCATATGTTGCTTACTCTCATATGTTTATATATTGCTTAATCTTACCAAAAAAAAAGAATATCTCATATGTTTATCTCATGGGGAGTTGACAAGTTTCTTAGGCTTCTTGTGAATTGCTTTTCTGTGGAAATCTAGTACGCTATTTCTGTGAAATTTACCAGCCTATTTAAACTATTTAGCCATATCTCCCTGGCCCAATTTTCCTTTGTGGATACAACTTCCTGTGGAACCGTAAAGTGTGTTTTGCCCCTCTGTTTATGATTGAAAGGGACTATCAAAAAATGTATAGATAAATAGTGATTGGATTAGAAGTGAAATTGGCTCGACTTCAGGTTGATCCTTATACTGGCATAATCCCACCTTAAGGTAGTGATCTCTTTTTAGCTAAATCAAAATGTACCTCCACAAAGAAGAGGACTAAGGTTGCCTCATCGGCACACTTGTGGTGCGTTATCCCAACCTGGGGAGTTCTTGTACCCATTATTTTGTTAAGAGAGACATGGGCCCCTGGGAGTTCTCTTACCTAATTTTTAGCTTAAGTAGACGTGGGGGTCTAACAATGTCACATGCTGATATCACTCAAGTGCATGTTTGGGTTTTCTAATAGAGAAAGAAGCAAAGCAACCATTCAATGCTATATACTGTTAATTTGTCCACTGGCTGATAGGTTCATTAATGAGAGAATTAACTATGTTATAGAAAAAATTATCAACAATGAAGTCTAGCAATTTCGAAAGATGATTTGCTTCCCCCAATGATGATATTTTGGGCCAAATTCAATAGAGATTGACTGCAAATGTTATGAAGTTTAGCATCTTTAAATTGATTAGGATAGTAAACAGATCATTTAACAGACATCCTCAGCCAACCATAAAGTATATTGATTTATTCATATACTTCTAATCTTTAGGCTGCATCTTAGATTAAGATATTACTGATCATATAGATTGTTTAATTCTCCTAGTCATGTATGAGAATGATGAATATAGAAAGTTTCCAAATATAAGCCCATGCAGTGCATGATCATGCAGCTAGTGCTTTTGATGATTAGACCTTTATCTCTACTTCAATCTAGAGTCTCATTCCTCCTGTTTTTCATAATCTTGCAAGTATGCTCCATACTGAATTCATTTGGTGTTATTACTTTGGATCTATATCATTTCATACAAACATCGATATGTACCTTTTAATCTCATTATTTTGCTTCCTCATTGCAATATGGCCGCCGAATATTCTGGGTCTGAGGGAAGAGTGTGTTTCCATGAATTCCTGGTATGGATTTTCAGTCGCTTGTGACTGATCAGGCCTCTAGTTCACTTCAGTTGACATGTTTCAAAGCTGTAGGTATCGTGTGTTGATTATCAAGCAGATTATGAAAGGATCCTTTCTGTTTGAGGGAATCTTGTTTTTATGCTTTTGTATTAGCTACTAGAATGATGGTAGGTCGGATGTACATATCACAGTTCCATCTACAATAATTCGTAAATGTGGTATTTTGATTGACATTGACTTGTATCACTAATGCAAGTATTGTCCTTGCCCATTCAGACGATTATGCATCACGGCGGTGGGGGCATTTCATTCTTCTGGAGCTGGTCATACTGGAGTACATTTTTACTGACTTGGTATGTCGATGTAACTTATCAGAAAGGAAAAATTTTATGTTTGCGCTGATAAATTTTGCCATCCGTTTCAAGAATCTCCCTGAAAAAAGTGTTGGTAGTCTAAAATTTTGGACTGCTAAGTTTTATGATCAATTCCTGATTTGCTGCATCCTCAAAGTCAACTGTGTCTGTGTTTTCAAATTTGGAAATCTTCCTTAGGATTGCTTGGCATTTTGCATCTGTGAAACCCATGCCTTGAATTACTGGAGAAACATTTCAGCTGCATGAACAATGATGCCCCTTAGTTGATCTGGTTTTAGGAAGTGTTGTACATACTTTGAGATGAGATTGGAAAACTTCACTTTCGCCTTTTCCCCTTTTATTTTGACTGAACTGAATTGCATGTGAGTTTGAATTTTGCTTATGATTTTCTTATCTACACATGGTTTTATTTGATGCAGGGATTCAAGTTCTACTTCTTGAGTGTTTATTGCTGTGATTTTGCATGTGTTAATTCAGTTGGCTCTCAGTTGATTAGAAACTGATAGCCTGGTTGGATATAGTTTCATTTTTAGGATTATTAGCTCTAAAACATTCTGGTAGACCTTGGACCTGGGAAAGTTTTATTATTCAGCTTCCATTAATCTCGTGCACTGGATCGGCTTTCTTCTTCTAGTGTCCCCTTGTTCATAGCTTTGTAGTCTCTGGCTTCATCTAAGTAGATCAGAAGCACCAACAAAAGCTCCAATGCAGACTGGCATCATTTTTGTAGAGATATAGATGCTTGTTACCTTAATGTTGAATTTAAAACCAGTATCATTTTTTTTCTATGCAGGGCTGTAGCTCCTCTAATTCAGGGGTTTGAAGATGCTGGAGATTTTACTGTGAAGGAAAGATTTAAGACTAGCATACACATGAACTTAGTCTTTTACCTAATTGTTGGGTCCATTGGCCTGATTGGCCTTATTCTTCTCATCATGATTGAAAAGCATTGGTAAGTTTGTTCCTTTCAAGCAATACCCATTAGGTGTGAATGATGTCCATTTAATTCGATTCGCTCTAGCCGTTGTACTATAGAGAATGTTTATCCCTCGTGATAGTCAGGAATAACTTATAGAGAATGCCTTTTTAAGCAATTGAAATCGGTTGTAGGTATTTGTGATTGCTTCATTAGTTAATGTAGGTTAGGTGCATGGCCTGGAGAAGTGAGTAAAGTAGTCATAGGTATTTAGTGATTGCTTGGAATTGCTGAAGTGCTTGAGCAATATGACTGGAATATCATATATTGGGAGTTTATATTTAGTTGCAGGTGAAAAAATTCGATCTTGTGCTGGAACTGAGTGTTTTATATTTTTTGCGTAGTATGACTGCTCCTTTTTTGTGATTTAGTCTTGCTATAGCAGTTTGTTGATGCTTCTCTTTGTTTTTTCCGTCTTTAAGTGTGTCCCTGATGTATAGGTGTGATAATTTCAGCAAATTTACGTTCTTATGTCCTGTTTAATTTTATGACAGGAGGGGTAATATCCTTGGTTTAGCAATGGCCTGTTCAAACACTTTTGGGCTTGTAACGGGGGCTTTTCTTCTTGGTTTCGGCTTAAGTGAAATACCCAAAAGTATTTGGAGAAATGCAGACTGGACCACCCGCCAAAAGTTCTCTCTCATAAAGTAGCTAAAATGGCTGTTAAACTTGATGATGCTCACCAAGAACTCTCTAATGCCATAGTAGTGAGTGCTTTCTATTTTCTAGTCTCAGAGGCCATTAATGGAATTCTTCTACCTTGTCAATATTTTCTGTTGGTGAATGATCTACTTTTGAACTCATTGCTTCATATCAATTTTGTTCTGTTAAGGATTTTTTTTTGGTCACTTTTATTTTTTATTCATTCTTTTTCTAATTTTGGCTCTAGTAGTTGGGTCACGTAGTGTTTTCAAGAATGTTATAGGCTGCTAGTGAAGCATGCATTTTTTGATCTTGTACCATCGACATTCTTCTTGTGGTTAAATCAAGAGCATTTTCATCTTTTACCTACTCTCTCTTCAGCTTCTTCATACAAATCCACCAACCGAATTAAGCATGGGGTGTCTGGTACCGGTTCAGACAGATATGCCTCCCTTTGTGGTGGCTTTTATGGGTAGAACCAACTTTAGTTTGATTAACTGGTTTTTGCAGCCAACATCGACCGATTCGGCCACTTTGAATTCTCTCCAGTGGTTGTTTAATTAGGATCTTCATATCAACCATCAGATCTTTCTTCTTTGAAGTCTTGCAAAGCTGCACTATTTTTTTTTTTTAAAGTAACTTCAGTTCATCTCATTGGGAGGGTGGAAGGAGATGTGGCAAAGCTAGGTCATTAATCTAGCCATTTATTCACTAAATTTTTTACAAGATATTTAAATAGAAGAATCGGTTGATAAGAAAGGAAAGTCTTTTGATGTGATGACTGTATCAGCTGTGAGCAACCCTGATGATTTTTCTGGGAAACTAATTGCCTGCAGCATGTTCTTAGTTGATAGAGTATATATATTGCGAATCCTCTGGTTTATTGATATATATATGTTGTTTTATAGGTAGCTCAAGCTACTTCCAATCAGATGTCAAAACGTGATCCTTTGAGGCCTTACATGAATGTTATTGATGATATGCTAAATCAAATGGTAACTTTCCCAAAAATCAGATGTTCTAGGACCACTACCTAATGCAGCCTTGTTTTTTGAGCAATTTGATTTTTGTTTCTCTTATGCAGTTTAGAGAAGACCCATCATTTAAACCACAGGGTGGAAGATTAGGAGAAAATGATATGGACTATGATACAGATGAGAAGTCAATGGCAACCCTTAGGCGTCATCTGAGGGGAGCTCGAGAGGAGTATTATCGTTATAAAAGGTAACCAGGAGCATGTAATTTACGTTTTCTTTTTTTGGAGTATTTTCGCAGCTTTTGGTGCTTGGGGTCTTCTTTATTCTTCCCTGCTTTTGTAACCAAGTATTTCTTGTCTGATCAAAACTATCGCTATTAGCTTTCCATTCGACTTTAAAATAAATCAAAATATGTTTTGTTCCTTTAAATGGTTATTTCCTATGCGATGTTGATGTGCTTGCAAGTCAACTTTTAAGCATGGCACATAATAACAGTCGTAGGCAAATTCAGAAGTCATAAATCATTGCTTTAGGGAATGGGCTATAGCCATGTCAAATGGGCCTAGACTTCTAGAAAAGAAACTGGTTCGTGACAAGATCAGCAGGTGGTTTATGAACTTCAAACAAACGAATCAAAGATCTATTGGCGACCTTGCCATAGGGTGTAGTGTTATCTCATCCAGCTAAGGTGGACCAACGTTTGTACTTGTAAATAGCAATCATCAAAAAATTAACTCGACTAAATCAAATAGGCCACAAGTCATCAATCAAGTTGCCATAGCCTATTTAGTTAAGTAGGTCAGATAGGGAAATTATGAGTTACATGTTGATGTTTCAAGTCAAAAGGAACTCATTTATAAACCATGTCAAGTAGGTTGACATAATTTTGACTCATTTATAAACCGCGTCAAGTAGGTTGACATAATTTTGACAGTCACCATTAACACAAATTCCAACCTCCTCCATGTGGTGTAGATATTGTCATCCTTGAGGTTTTATGATTTGCAGAATATCTGTTTGGAGAAGCTGAAATTACCAGCACAAAAAAACAACTCTCCTAAAAACGTCTGACTCGATGAAGAAGAGAAGAATTTGGATAATTTGGGATAAGTAAAAAAGAAAGTCGGATAAGGGGATTATCCAGGAACGAGTTCTTCCACCAGCTAGGAATGATTGTCAAACCTGTATTTTACCCTGAGTTGTAAAGCTAACGACTGCCTTTATGATTGGGTTGCTTTGATACTTTTCAGTGTTTGACATGTTGGATATACTCTGAATGATTTCATCTGCTACTTTGCACATCCAAATTGGTAAATGGGGATCACTTTTGAGTTCCTGTAGGCTTCCGCTGAACGGTGTGTCATGAAATCTCATCACTGTATCTGATGCTAGTACTTTGTCATTTTTAATGTTGCAGTGAATATTTGACTTATGTCTTGGAGGCGCTTGAACTAGAAGATGTGATAAAAAACTATGAACGCCGAGATGCCACTGGATGGTAATTTTCCAGCTTTACTTTTTTCTCCTTTTGAATTAGATCAATGCTTTTCCTTTTGTATAGAAAGTAGCTAAATAAGATGGGATTTCCATTTCTCTCTCTCTCTCTCTCTCTCTCTCTCTCTCTCTCTCTCTGGTGGCATAATTCTTCTTTAAAGATGTAAATCATTAAAAACTACTTGTGCTCGTAAGGTGCGTGTTAAATTTGCAGAGATGAAGAAGTGAATTTCTAGAATTTTTAGTTTAAATCCAAATATCTACTCATGTGGGGCAAATTCAGAGGACCATGGAAAGTTCCATTTGCTCACATTTATCTGCTTTGTGTAATTCAGGAAGTTCATCTCAAGCCTCAGACCTGCACAAACTGGAAAATTGGGGGCATTCTTGGATACTATGGGTAATTTTTCTCTTCTTCTAATCCATTGGAGTTGAATTCTCAGATTAATTGTTTAGTCTTGTTAAGACATTAGAAGATGTTAGTTTTTTTATGCTTGAATATTGTCAATCTCAGAACTTGGACTAAAACAAAACAGAACTTTTGAATCTATTTTTGCTGAAATTAATTGTAGACTGAGTTCTTAATTCAACCTTTCGGTCGGTATGGTATATATTATATATGTTTGCATGAAGCACATTTAATATTTGACCTCTTGTGTGCCAGTAAGCCAAATATGAAAAATCAGCTGTATCTGGCATCATAGAAGGAATTTCCATTATTTTTGGGCTTTACCACTTGGAGCCTTTTTATTGTTTCTGATGGTTAGCAGTAGAGTATTGAGATTGTGTTTTGGTAGGGGATGTATCGTGGAATAAATTTACTTATAAGAGCTTGAGCACTGTTGGCATATGTTTGATTTCTGTGTCGTGTAGTTGTTCATGTGCCTAAACTTAAGGGGGCACTTGTTTTCGGTCAAATTTTTATGAAATGCGATGTCAATCTAAGTTACATGCTGGGTTTATCATGTTAGTTTACTTTGCCATGGGGATCGGGTGATCCATCCCTTCAGCTGGGGGAAACAAGTACATGAACTCATTCAATTATTTCCTTTCTCTCCCCGTTTGTGAAGGATACTGGTATTACAGATTAATTCTTAACAATAAGTTTGACTTATTTTATAATTCATTTTGCTTATTTTGATATTTTGCAGCATTTCTCTGGCGTTGCATTTTGAGAAAGCAGCTTGAGAAAGTCTTTGCCATCTTGCTTGGGATCATGTCAGCTGCAATTCTTTTAGCAGAGGCTACTTTGCTTCCTAGGAATGTTGATCTCTCTCTCTTCTCAATCCTTATAAAATCTGTTGGGAAGCAAGAGTTGCTTGTGCAGGTGGATTATTTTCTTGACTTAATTGATCTCTTATCAAAAAGTATTTCCTTTAAATCACTGTCCCATTTGCAGGCTTCTCACTACCAAAGCTTATATATAGGACCTGTTTTAAAATCTAATTAAACACTGAAAACTAGAATATGCGACCCTTATAAAACATGAGAATAAGTGCAGAAAATTCAATTGCTAAATTTCAACATGACTGGCAGAATTCTAATCTTCAGGCAATGTTTTAACACTGAATGAATTAAGTAATTCCTTAACTCACGTACCAATTGGTGAAGGAACTGCGGTTTTCTGCCTCTTGTTGTAGGTAGGTCACCTCCTGATTTAAGTCCTCTGCTGTTATGAGATCATAGTTTTGTTAGGAGAGTTATGATGTAAAAATTAAGCGAATCTTTCTTCATTTGTCACATGTAGTGAAACTTTTATTGAACTAAGTCTGTCAAAACACTTAATTGAGTTATTAAAGAGGACCCAATGGAAGGGGTTAATTCATTCAATCCGAAAAATTTAATACCATGTAGACTGTTATCAAGTAATTGCTAAAACCTTCCAAATATACCTGCAGTTTTGTGCCTAGTTAAAAACCAATAACATTCAGTTTCAACTTTTAGCTATTTAAGCACTTAAGTTACTAACACTTAGAAGTCAATGCCGAAATCTGCAATACTCGTATTTTCAGTTTTATTGGACAAACCCTATGTTTCTTATAGCGTGCTAGTGGGCTACCTGTATCAGAACTTATGTGCCATCTGAAATTTTAGTAAGATAGTAGGTTTTCCACTTTCAGACGCATTAATTTGTCATAATTTCATTAGACAAAGCTGACCTGTAAATAGGTGCGAGGACCATTTGTCACCACCTATCATCTAAAGTATTAAACTTGGCCTCTGAGCCTACCCATGCTCTGGGTTAACATGACAAAAATTGTTAATGACAGTTGATTCCCATATAGGCAGCAAATCTATGCAAAATGGATCAATTCAGTGCAGTATGCATGGCATTCTCTGGTATACTGATTGAAATAATGGCTGTTCTTTAGTGTGGTTAAACCTTACAGCATGAATGGCTTAGTGGAATGGCTGGAGTGATAATTAAATGTCCTGAAACTGTAATTAGAATTTCTGTAATTGACCCTTTAGTAACACTCCTCACTCGTCGCATCACAAAATCATGTTCTTCCTGCGTTGGGACTCATAATAGAGTTCTCTCTTCCCCTTTGCTACATGAAGATCATCACGGCTCAATGTAGATGGTCCTTTTGAAAAATGATGCTGTGGCATGTTCATCATGCAATTGCCTGGGTTGTTTCTTTGAAGGCACAAGTTGGAAACTGGATAATATTTGTAGTAGTAGTGCTCTAAGGAATAAGTCTTAAGATCAATTAAAGGGTTATATATCTGTTTCTCCTTTAATGCCCTTTAAGTAGTCAATTTTCTATCTATAGTTGATCAAGCCAATGAAACTGTCTGAAATATTTCCATGCTGCAGTTATTTTGATGAGTTAATCAAATTTCCTTCTCATGTATCCTTTCTAAAGTCGGTGTAGGGGAATCACTGAGCCATAATCAAATTTTCTATTTCTCTAGCGCTTTCCTCCAGTCCTCCATTGCCTCTATGACTGCTGAATCAATGCCCATTTATCTTCTGGTCCAATTTCTAGAGACCTGACTACAGTGGCTGTAAGAGAATTCATAGGAGAGGCTTTTTGACCCCTCCATTTCCCTACAAGGACTTATCCATAGCCGAATTTCTTACTCAAGCTACCATTGGAGCTACTCCTTCTGGTCTGAATTCTTCCTAGTCATAACTTACAAGGCTGCTTTGCATCCTTCATGCAGGTGGCTTGCTCATAGTAATACTTCATTGTTCATACATTACATCGGTCAATTTTAGAAAGACCATCTTTATTGCCCCAATATCCTTTACATTTCCATGACAAGCACTGTATGACTTCTCACAAATTCATTAAGATTCAATTCGGAGCTGCATCATTCATGGCATGGAAAGTTGAGGGAGTTTTCCCATTGACAGATGAGGACTGCACTAGCACTTTCACAGTGTCAGCTAGTCTTTCATGGAAGGTTAAAAGAAAAGGCTGACTTAAGTTTGGTCCATTTTTAGCATTTATTTTGGAAAGAAGTGGTTAAATAAATGTGGAAAGGTTTGGAATAGGATCTTTTCCCGAAACCGATACTCCATTTTCTAATTTACAGAATATGTAGATTTGGTAGGGTTGTTGGACACTTCATTTTAATTATGGCTGTTGTATATTGCTGCTGACCAGTACTGAGTTGACTGATAATGTTTGTTAACCCCCTTTCTTAGGTTGTTGCTTTTATTCCTCTGATGTATATGTGCATTTGCACATATTATTCGTTGCTCAAAATTGGAATGCTGATGTTTTACTCATTAACACCAAGGCAGACAAGTTCAGTTAACTTGCTTATGATATGCTCGTAAGTCTTAAACTGCTATTCTGTGTCATGAGTGAATTTTTTAGTTCATTTCTTCCTTATAGAAGTAAAAGTTGATTCAGATATGCTTTGATGTTGCACAGGATGGTGGCTCGATATGCGCCTCCAATTTCATACAACTTTCTCAATCTTATTCAACTCAAGGACAAGACAGTCTTTGAGCAGGTGATCTCCATTTTAACATTCTGCATGCTGGCATTTATGAGCGTCTCTTTGTGGAGAACTTGAATTCAGTTGTGCTGTGGTATGTTTGGTTTTAAGACTCAATATGTGGTTGCTGACTGCTTTTGTTGAGTAATGAGACCTAGCTACAGTACTATCTCACCGCTCCATCTACTAAACAGATGGCCCATTTGGTCCATTGAAATGATTTGACCTGCGACCATATTATTAGTCTCAGTGTCATTCTATGACCCTCCAAATTAGTGCATGCCTTTACCGCTTTTCAAGTGAATTATCCTTGTAATGTAAACTCTTTTGTATCTTTTCCAAGTTGTTTATTGCTTTTTGCATGAAATGGTACTGATCATGTTGTTGCCTTTGGAATTTGACATGGATATGATATTCATCTGATTTGACGTTGTTCTGATGCTTTTGTTCTGGAGTGTTG
This sequence comes from Eucalyptus virginea, assembly GCA_014182375.1. Classification (NCBI taxonomy): domain Eukaryota; kingdom Viridiplantae; phylum Streptophyta; class Magnoliopsida; order Myrtales; family Myrtaceae; genus Eucalyptus; species Eucalyptus virginea. Next base: position 9,382,726 of record CM024522.1, read on the forward strand.
GCCATTTGCTGTGCTAATAGAGACAACTTTTCCCCTCTGTATTCTAAATTAAGGATACAAAAGTGGTGGCAATGTTTCCTGAGAAGAAGGGGTTTTTGGTAGAGTTTACTTGTCTAGGCTCTGCTAAATGAGCATACCTATATTTTGGTCAGTATGTGGTTTGCTCAAGAAAAGGTAGGAGCAAAAAAGATTGTGTTGAAGTAAAAGTTGGAGTGGTTGGCATGAAGATGAAATGACAGTTCGCTTAAGGTGGTTTGACATGTGAAAAGAGGACATCCTTTTGCTCTGTTGAGGTGATCTTATTGGTGCAATGCTGGTTACCCCAAGAGAAAGACCTTGAAAGACGCTGGATATGGCTTGGATTTTTGAGTGAAAAAGTTTAAGGCTTGGTCTTGGTGGTAGTTGTTGATGTATTGCGTAGCCATTCAATGCATGCTATAGCATCCTGTGCAGGCATATAGTAGACAATCCTCCAATTGACTTTTGGAATTGATGTTTCTATATCTAATTGCAGCGGATGGGCGACATTGATGAGGCTTTGCCGCCGGTTGGGAAAGGATTTAACAGAATATATCCTCTTTTTATGGTCATTTATACAATCCTGGTGGCAAGCAACTTCTTCGACCGAATAATTAATTTCTTTGGCAGCTGGAAGAGATTTAGGTTTCAAACAGAGGCAGATGATACAGACGGGTTCGACCCATCAGGACTGATCATCCTTCAAAGAGGTAAGCATATGCTGAATAGTAATTAATCACAGAGATGCTATACTGAGGACCATCAGCCTATGCTCCTCAAACGATAGCCAAAAAAAAAAAAAAAAAAAAAAAAAATCCATTACATAGAAGTTCTTGATAAATCTCTGTTTCCTGTATAGAAGTTGTTTGGACTTAAATGTCGCTATCTTTTGCTTGTGTGTCAAACTAATACCTGTAAATATGTCCGTTTTTCTCTTAACTTGTAGAACGAGCTTGGCTAGAAGAAGGTCGGAAAGTTGGTGAGCATGTTATCCCGCTGGCAAGGACTTTTAATGGCACAGATGTTGAGTCTGGTAGCTATAGCAAAGTACGTTAATTTTTTTATTTTTTTTACTTCAGAAAGCAGAAGCATTCTCTCCTTTATTCTTCCCCTACCTTCTCTGAGCTTTTTCTTTATTAAAAAAAAATGGAGTCAAATGTACAAAGTTGAATATGGAAAACCCATCCACGGACTGCAGTTCCCCAAAAAAAATAAAAACAAAACAAAACGTTTATGCTGTTGTGAAGGGGCTCAGGAGAATCTTAGGAGGCTGTCCATTAGAAACATTTCTCCTCAATTGGTTACTGAAAAATTGTCAAAGATTTCCATCAACAACTACTACTTTAATGAGAGTCTTTTTGAACGGCGAAACATTTCAGGACACAACTGCTGTTGAGATGAAGTCAACAAGTTCAATTCATGAAACTGCCAAGGAAAGTTTGTCCAGGTCTGCAAGAGAAGATGGTCACAGATACGGAACAAGCAGAGAAGCCATGAGCAACAAGTACGCTGCGATAAGAGAACAGAGCAGACAACAATCCAAAGCAAATCCTGCAGAAAAGGACATCACCTCTGCTAAAGTATCCTTACTTGGTGATGGCAAGTCTCAGTCCGGTGTCTCATCTGGCGAGCCATCTTCCGGAATAGCGGCGAAATGGCAGTCTATGAAGACGGGTTTCCAGAGTTTCAAGGCGAATATGGGAGCAAGAAGATTTATCCCATTGCGTGAGGCTCAGGAAAGCAGCTCGTTGGCACGCGATTCTTCACACGAGTCTCTTGATGATATATTCCAGAGACTGAAGCGTCCATCCTTGGAGCATGGGAACCAAAGCGACGAGGATGAAGATGGGTCGGAAATCAGCATTTCACGGCCCGGTAGATAATACACATCTTTTTTTTTTAATGTAGATTTACCGAGAATACCATGTTTTCTCTGGGGATTAAATCCCTAGATGTACAGGAATTGGGAAGAGGGCATGCCCGTCTCACTAATTTCTCGGACAATCAAATTCCTCTGGTATAGGTTCGTTAGGTTCTTCTGTCATATTTGTTTGAAAATATAGTTATTGTCCACAGAAAAGTCGGATGCCGGAAGGCGCGAGAGCAAGCATCGGGGTGTATGTAGCAAATGGAAGAAATGAGAAGATGATCAGACATGGTATTTGGAAGTCCATTGTGATATCAAATTGTACGACAGCTTTGCTTCCTCTTCGCCTAATCGATGTTCTCGTTAGAATTTTGTTTGACAATTTGTGCAACATGTTTAACTCTCCAATCTCGGAATTGATATTTTCAAAGGTCTTGTTAATAAAGTGTCTTCGTGGAAGTCCGAACACATTAATGGCATGTGATAAAGAAAGATTGTCATTTTTAATGCACTGATTGCACACGCCACGAGAGAAATGGTGCATCGTGATTTGTGACTAACGAAAATTCATTTCTTACGAAAATCCATTTCTTACGTCGTCATCAATAAAATGGAGCTTTTTCTTCACGTAAGTGCTTTTTAGATAGAAAAAGTGTTTTTTTAGATCAAAATGACGTGTTTATTACGGTGTTAACTAAACATTTTATGAAAGTTGAAAGTTCAAGAAAAGGACATATATTATTAGGTAAAGTTTAAGAAAAGAATATATATTATAAGTTGAGGAAAGGCGAGATTCCGAAAATTTAACTAATATTTTATGTCAGATTCAGGATTGAGATGAGGATGCCTAAGCCCTACCCCTCCTTTGTCCCTCTCTTGAGAGAGTCAAAAACAAGGACCCTTGATTTGTCAAGTTTCGAACTTTTTTGCCCCAAATTTCAAACTTGCACGCCACTCCGGAACATCAAGCTCCCCTTAAGTCCACGAAAAGAAATTTTGCTTAAATCACCCCCAATTTTTGTTTCCTTCTAGTCAAGTAGCCCAGTCGAGCCGGGTCAATACAATGCCGGGTTTGAACACAACTTGACTCGACTCGCTCAATTGAGATTCGAAACTCGACCCAACCTTGATTGAGTACTAAAAAATCTTGGGTTCGAGATTAACTCAAATGCAATAGAGCTTCTTCGTGAACTTGGACATCTCCACTCTATCAAATTACACAAGAGTTAGATATGTAATCCTACTAACATACTTTTTTCTTCAATTTTATAAATCATTCTGAGAAGGAAAATGTAAATAAAAACTCAATTAGATTCTTGAACTTATCGAGCTGAGTATCAATGAGCCCGAGTTTGACCCCAACAAAATACACGAGCTCAAGGCCGGCTCGTAATTTGGCGAGTCTAATATCAAATGATCGAAAGAAAGGACAAAAAAAAATCGAATGATTGTCGAGAGGAGCCCGAGTTGCTCGCGAGAAGCTTGATCCGGTGTCACCTTTGAGACAAAAGGCACGCACGGATAATACAGAGAAAAATACCTTAAAAATTGTATTAGAAGTACAACGATGCAGCTGTCCGTATGCTGCCACGTGTAAAATTCGAATCTAGCCAACCAAAAAAAAAAAAGAACCAACTATTCATACGATCGATCGGCGATCGACACAGCTTCTTCCCATTTATTACATGCTTAAAAGACCTCCTTCGGCGGCGGCCGCGGGCGGCGGAGGAAAACCGACCCCTCCTCCTTCCGGCTCCGCCCTCCTCCCTTCAGGAGCAGCAGCCTCCGCCAGAACCCTCTCTTCTTCTCCGGCACCACCGCGATCGATCTGCTCTTCCTCAGCCCCCAGTCGCCGCCGCGGTCGCGGTCGCGCTCCCGATCCCGATCCCGATCCCCCCCGCCGCCGCCCCCGCCGATGCTCACCGCGAGGAACACGGACCCGATCGCGTCCGACGCGTTCCTGCGGTGTCGGCGCCCCCCTCCGCCGCCGCCACGGTGGTTGTGCCGCGGGGGCGAGTGGTAGAAGGAGGAGGACGCGGAGGAGAAGCGCCGCGAAGAGGAGGAGGAGTAGTCGAGGGAGGCGGCCGAGGCGTGGAAGGTCGCCGAGGAGAAGGAGGCGCCGACGCCGGTCGCCGTCGTCTCGGAGGCGGCGAAGAGCTGGGACAGCCGCTCCCGGAGGCACGACGAGCACACGCCGGGGAGCTTCTCCTGGTTCGGATGCCGCGCGCACTCCGAGCCTGCGTCCGAGCCGCCCATGTCGTTCTGCTTCGGCACGAGTTCTCCGGTTCCGATTCTGGTTACGACTCGTGCGCAGGGAATGAAGGGAGACCGACCGCGGGGGCTCGGCTTTATATATGGGCGGGGATGGCTTGGGGGATGGGCTTAGCTCGGCTCGGCTTGCCGGCTTCCTCGAAGTTTCTCGGAGGGCAGTCTCGTCTTTTCACAGGCGCGGAAAAAAAATATCGGGTGGTGTTACGTCAACACTTTTGCCGTTAAGTCATCCCCAAACCGTACGGTCACGGGGGAGGAGTAATCGGATGCGATTGGAGGCAATCGCTTGGTGTGCCAGCGATTAATTTAGCAAAAAAAAAAAAAAAAAAAATTATTCGCAAAAAACGAGGAAATAAATTATTGGATTAATATTACGAAAAAATTCCTATTAACAGATTTGTGACCAACAACCCCAAATTGAACATCTAAGACCAATTGACATTTTGTTAGTTTTCGTTAAATTTTACTAGTAAATTATTATGTTAGATCACACAAAATAATTGACAAGCATAACAATTTGAAAGTTAGTTTGTGATTTTTTGTGACATAATTTCAATTTAATTGAAACTAATATAAAGTAAATTTATCATAAATACATCAGTTTAGAGGAATTTAATGATCAAAAAATTAATTTTAGATAAATTTGTTACGGCTATATTAATTTGAAACTTCTAATGGTCAAAAAATTAATTTTGAGTAAATTTGTTACAATTGTAATAGTTTGGATTTTTTTTTGGTGAGAAATATATTTATATGTAAAGCTATATTGGATCGCGAAACGATTCATTTTGATGGATTTAGTCGGTTGTGAAATTGTTTCACCACGTCATGATGTGATGCCGATTGAATTCAAAGCATCATAAAAGAAAATTTAATTGTGCCATAAAAATTTCAACGGTGATAAGGTGGAATTACGAATGGGAGGAATAGGGGGATGAGCCGAAAGATAAGTTGCGCTTAGGTACGACCCTATGCTCTTCACGCCCTCTGCCCATTTTCTTATGTGATGATTGCACCTTACGGGTACATAAAGTACAACCTAACATTAAATAATGATAAGGAACATCATCAACTTCTCTTAAGTTCAATGCATGACAACCAAACGCCGGGCGGTTAGTGACGTGTTGCGAGACTGATCCCACGAGTGGAAAAAGAAAAAAAAAAGAATGGAGTTATGTTAATAATATTAAAAATAGTATGTAGAAATATATTTATATATATATATGAAATTGATTGACGAATTTTTTTGTTATAATTTGATTAACTTAGCGAATGTTACGACCAAATAAAAAAAAAAAAACTTAGCGAACCAAAATCTAATGGGAATTTATTGTGTAATTTAATTTAGGAAAAATATTACAAATAATCAAACCCAATATGCAATATTATCACTCGCTTTTTGATTTGTTCAATCTAGCACGTGAATTTTAACTTAATATATTATTATCATTTAATTTTTAATTTATTCAATATAAATTCAAATTTTTTTATACATATTTGGGGTGACGTTACATACTTTCATATAATTTATAGACAAAATTAAATGTTTATGGATGGTAAGATTCAAAAATCGAAGAAATTTCAAGTAGATGAATGACAATATCTTGTTTTCCCTTTCGTCGGTGAATGGACACCTGTCAATCATTTTCGATTTCTAACGGCCCGGTCGCATATAATAATGGTACGAGGAGGAAATTAGCAAAACACGAAGGACGGCGTGCCTTCACGGAATTTCCGACCAGAGGAAATTTTCCGCAGGGCACGTCCAAAAAACAAAAACGATTTCCACGTGGCACAGCAGTCCGCCGCGGGACTCCGGATTGATTGACGGCTCCGACGCGGGCGAAGTACGAACGGGGGCGGGGCCCACCCCGGGCGTGCGGAAGTCGTAGGATGTTACGTGGCTGGCGGGCCAGTCGTCGCAATCAAAGGTCAAGACCGAGGGAGGCTCTTTTATCATTTTTCAATCATTAAAAAAACAAAAAAAAAATCATTTTCTTTTTCCCTTTTTTTTTTTCTGTACACGGCTGGCGCACGTGGGGCGGGGGCAGTGACGTCACGGTCCCCCCCCCCGGTCTCGAGCCACGTGGAAGGAGGCGACCGCACGTGGGGACTGATTGCGTGAACCCATCGCCGTCCAGTCGCGATCATTGGCGCCCTCGGACGCGCGTGAGATCTTTTTTTTCTACCCGTTCACACGTGCGGCGGTCGGCTGGCCGTACGACATCCTCGGAGATCCATACGCGGGGGCGGAAGATTTCGTGGGGAGTCGGTTCCCCCTTCCCGACCTCGGTCGACATCCTCGGGCCTCGCCCGCGCCATGCGTTGTTTCCATGCGCTTTTCACCTTTTTGTCGATTTACGCAAGGGGCGAGGAACGAGGGCCTCCCTTAGATCTGGTTGGAGATTGCATTAGAATAATTAAATATTTAATTACGACTTTATGTGACGATTTAAGTTTTTCAAACGATTAAAATTTTACATAATATAAAAAATGAAAATCTTGAGTTTAAATTTTTTTTATACCCCATTTGCCTCTTTAATTAAATATATTCATATTTAGTATTAGATAAAAAGACCAGCTTTCATCTGTTAACAACTTAAGTTTTTTAGAACAATTGCTAGTGATCTCATAAAATCTTACGAATCGGAACCCTCCTCGTTGGTAAGTGAGGGGCATCACCATGACGAGCTTGTTTCCTCCTTTCTCCTTAGTTTTCTTTTCTTTTGCAATTTCTATCTTTAGATCATGAAAAATATTTTGCTTTGTTTTCCATACGTATGTATATATATTTTTTAAATTACCACATAGGGTTTTGTTAAACACTACAAACTTGTGGGTAGGGATTTTATTTTATTTTAGGGGGTTGTTGAAATTACTAGGGAGTTCAATTACACAAATTAAGGGGAGCCTGAGGTAGGGTTGGTAATGCTGAACATGACCAATTTCTATGACAATAACACAATACGAGATAAAATCCGAATTCAACATGATATGATATACCATAATTTTATATGGTGAAATGAATTGACACGAGTGCAAATACAAAGAGACAGGAGAGAAATCGCACATAGATACTCATTAATCTTTTCCACTTAGATTAAAAGAGCACGGTAATATTGCAAGAATGCCATCAAAACGAATACCTTACAAATATACAAGAAATATCTTACATATTCCCTCTCAAGTTGGAACCTATGTATCATATTTGCCCCCATATTACATATGTATCTGACACTAGGGCCGCTAAAGTGACTTGTTTGAGGCCTAAATAAGCAAACTGCGAAGGCGTACAATTGGTTTTTTTAAAAGAAAATATAAGGTAATTTTGTCGAATCAACCCCAATAATAAAGCAAACTCGCAATGTAAACCGCGAACATAAAAGAGTTCAGAAAAAAGAGAAATTGCGAGGGAGATTCTTTCTTCCAACTCTAGCAGCCCAAATAGGCCGGATTCTCCCATCACGCGCACATGCTGGTGGAGCGTGCACGTCTCTGAGTGTCCCCTGATTCCCAATGTGGGCTTTTTATTATTTCTCAACGATTTCTCAACGGACCAAGGCCCAAGGAATAAGCCCAGGCCCATCGAAATCCCTCTCTCTCTCTCTCTCTCTCTCTCTCTCTCATGTTGAACTCACAAGTTACCAAGTATGAAATTGACATTGACCTTATCCCACTCTTCACCTTCTCTCTTTCCTAATTTCCTGTGGTGGCTGCTGCGGCAATAGCTTGTTTTCTCCGTTCTCCTATTTTTAATTCATCTTAATTGATTCATATTCTTTTTCTATTTCTAAATTACAAAAGACATTTGCTTTGTTTTCCATACACATATATATTTTAAATTACCACATTGAATCTTGTTAAACACTACAAACTTGTGGCTAGGGATTTTTCTTCTTTTTTTTTTTTGGGGGGGTGAAATTGCTAGGGAATTTAAATGCGCAAATTAGGGGAGTCCAAGGTAGGGTTGGCCATACTAAGCACGATCAGTTTCCATGACAATAAACACGATATGAGGTAAAATCCGAATATGACACGGTACGACATATCCTAACTTTATAATTGACGAGCGAGTGCAAATACAAAATAATAGAGAGGAATCACATATGGGTACTTGGCAATCTTGTCCAGTTAGATTAAAGAGCACAGTGATATTGCAAGAATGCTACCAAAACTAATACTTTACAAATATATGAGAAATATCTTACACGCTCCCTTTCAAGCTAGAGCCTATATATCATACTTGCTCGTGGGTTACAAATGTACTCGACTATAAGGCTACTTAGTGACTTATGTTATGCCCAAATAAGCAAACTGCAAAGGTGGATGAATTGTTTTTTATTTTTCAAGAAAAAACGAGCTAATTTTGGGGAATTAAGCCCGATAAAAATTGTGCTTCTATGCGGGAAGCGAACTAGCAATGCATCGAACTAGCAATGCATCACGCGCATAAGTTGGCGGAGTGCACGTCTATGTGAGTGTCCCCTGATTCCGAATATGGGCTTTTAATTATTCCTTAACGGATCAAGGCCCAAGGAATAAGCCCAGGCCCATAGAAATCAATCTCTCTCTCTCTCTCTCTCTCTCTCTCTCTCACATATTCAAGCTCACAAGTTACCAAGCATGAAATTGACATTGACCTTATCCAACTCCTCACCTTCTATCTCTCCTAATCTCCTTTTGGAATTTTACAGATCCTCCTTCCTTCCTTCTTCCCCCCTTTTTTTAATCCTCATTAAGGAAGGGCATTATAACCAGTGACCATGGTATTTCCTTTTCTTGATATAGTTAAATTTCATCAGAACAGCTCAAGCAACGTGTTGGTCATAAAATGGATGGGTTTGCATGTGGTAGAAGAAACAACACCACAAGTCAGAACCACCTCCCCAAATCATCACTCGTAATTATTGCTCTCCAAAGAATCACTTGTGAATCCCGTGTAGAAGGTGGATCTTGAGTATAACTACGCCTATCCAGTAGGTCAGATTGAGTTTGCGTGGATTGAAATCGTGTATAATCTAAATAGACCTATTTAATTCATATACAATTTTAATAATCCATACTCAATTTGAAAAATAGCATTCTGTTCTGAATATAAAAGTTGTTATAAGGATTTGAATCAAAAAAGCTTTAAAAAAGGTTGCGATAATGACAGGCAATGGAGGTCCCCATCTTACTTGTTTTATTTCATTTTCATCATAATTGTGTTAAAAGATGGGTCCACGTCAAACCCATTACAAATATTTTTAATTGGTCTTTGTTTCTTCAAATTTATTTTAACCCATTCAAACCCCGCACAACAAACCCATTTTGCCACCTCCACCTAAATCGAAACTCCGTAAGTCGAAAAGGAATCGAATTGCAATGCTAACGATAGTTCTTGAACAAACCGAGGCTCTAATACAAAATCACACTATACCGAGTGAGAAATGCAAAACTTACATATAATATTCGAAGTGAAAAATGAAAAGAGTATATACAGTTCAAAACTTGCTAGAAATCAGCTGGGCGGCTTGAGATTTTCGAATGTTATTGATTGCAATCAAAGCATTGACTAATTTACACTTGGTAAATGACCTTCGTGAGGTGCAACCATGTATTTCTCTAAGTACAATTACAATTAATCAACCAAAAAGGCACTCAAAAGGTACAAAATGTAATCGAGTCCTAAGCTTTATTTTTATTTTTTTTTGTGGTATAATCAAGTTTGAATTTTTACACTAAATACAATCAAACCCTAAACTTTCAAATTAATACAATCAAATTCTAAATTACTTAACTGAAAAATTGCCATTCATAAAGGACTGCAAATTTATAAATTGCAATGCAGGTAGTAATTTTCTCTCGAGTTTCCATGTAAAAATACATAATATTTATCTTTTTAAAAAAATTATGTTTAAATTAGATATCGACAAGCCAAAGCCAGTCCAATACCAGCGATCCCCAGGGGGATGGCCAAAGCCACCATCCACGCCATGGAAGCGCCTCGCTCCTCCTCCGCCGATCCGCCGCACCCCTTGCGGCGGCGGCGGAGAAGGCCCGTGCGGCCACCGTCTCGTCTTCGACTTCAGCGCCGCCACTTCGAGCTCGAGCACCTGCACCCAGCGCCGGTATGCCGACGAACTGTGTTAGACTTGCTCCTGGATTAAAAATGTATTCGACTATAGGGCCACTTAGTGACCTGTGTTAGGTCCAAATAAGCAAACCACGGAGGTGGATGAATTGGTTTTTTTTCCACAAGAAAATATGAGCTAATTTAGGGGAACCAACTCCGATAAAAATTCTGCTTCTATGCGCGAAGCAAATTAGCAATGTAAAGAGCGAATATTAAAGAATTTGGGAAAAGAGAGATTTATAGAAGCACGGCTTGGATTTGCTTACTTCTTCCAACTCTAGGTGGAGCGCACGTCTATGTGTGTCTTTCCTGGTTCCCAATATGGGCTTTTAATTGTTTCTCAACGGATCAAGGCCCAAGGAATAAGCCCAGGCCCATAGAAATCAATCCCCCCCCGGGGCGGTCGGCGGGGTCTCTCTCTCATTCATATTAAAACTCACAAGTTACCAAATATGAAATTGACATTGACCTTATCCAACTCTTCACCTTCTCTCTTTCCTAATCTCCCTTTGGAATTTTACAAATCTTCCTTCCTTCCTTCTTCCCCACTTCTTGATCCTCATTGGGGAAGGGTGTCATGATGAGTGCCCATGCCATTTCTTCTTCCTGTTATAGTTAAATTTCATTGGAAAAGCTCAAGTAACGTGTTGGTTATAATGATAGAAGTTAATGTTCACGTCACTGACATGGATGGGTTTGCATATGATAGAATAAACAACACCATAGATCGGAACCACCTTCCTTAATCATCACTCATAAATGTTGCTCTCTAGAAAATCACTTGCGAATCCTGTGAAGAAGGTAGATCTTGAGTATAACTAAGCCAATTAAATGGGTAGTTTGCATGGATTGAAAATAGATCTAATTTAAATAGACCCATTTAACTCATATCAACCTATTTTTAAGTGATGCAATTTTAATAACCCATACTCAATTTGAAAAATAGTATCCTATTCGGAATAAAAGTTATGATAAGGATTCGAATGGAAAAAAAAAAATGCGATAATGAAGGGCACTGGAGGTCTCCATCTTACTTGTTTTATTTCATTTTCATCATGATAGTGTTAAAGATGGGTCTACGTCAAGGCCATTCATAAATTCTTTTTAATTGATTTTTGTTTCTTCAAACTCATTTTAAAGCATTCATAAAATTGGAGCGACCCTAATTAAACTCAACAAGCCATTTTGCCACCTCTAGCCAAAACCGAAACTCCACAAGTTGAAAAGGAAGCGAATCACAATGCCAATGGTACCTCTCGAACAAATGGAGGCTCCAATACAAAATCACACTACACCAAGTGAGAAATGCAACTTATATAGTATTTGAAGTGAAAAATGAAAAGAGTATATACATTTCAAAATTTCTTGCCTAGAAATCAGTTGGGCACCTTGAGGTTTTCAAATATTGCCGATTGCAATCAAAGTATTGACTAATTTACACTTAGTAAATGACCTTCATGAGGTGCAACTATGTATTTCTTCAAGTACGATTACAATTATTCATCCAAAAAGACACTAAAAAGTACGAAATGTAATCAAGCCCTAAGCTTCTTCTTTTTTTGTTGGTATAATCAAGTTCGATTTTTTACACTAAATACAATCAAACCCTAAACTTTCAAATTAATACAATCAAGTCCTAAATTACTTACTGAATAATTGCCATTCATAGAGGACTGCCAATTTAAAAATTGCAATGCAGGTAGTAATTTTCCCTCGAGTTTCCATGTGAAAAAATACATGATATTTATTTTTTAAATAATTATGTTTAAATTAGATATCTACAAGCCAAAGCCAATCCTATGCCAGCAATCCCCAGGGGAATGGCCAAAGCCACCATCCACGCCATGGAAGCGCCTCGCTCCTCCTCCTCCTCCTCGTCGGAATCTCCATCCTCCGCCGATCTGCCGCACCTCTCGCGGCGGCGCCGGCGTAGGAGCTCCCCGTCCGGCCGCCGTCTCGTCCTCGACTTCAGCGCCGCCACTTCGAGCTCGAGAACCCGCACCCACCGCCGGTACGCCGACGACCTCGCGGCCTCCCCGATCAAGGCCCGCGCGACCGCGTCCCGCTCGGCCGCCGCCGCCGCGCCCCGCTCCTCCGCCTCCCTCGCCCTCGTCTGCGACAGCCGCAGCGCCCTGAACAGCTCCACCTCCCCGCCGCCGCCGCCCCCTCCGCCGCCCGCCGCGGCGTGAGATCGGAGGCGCCGCTTCTCTTCCCCGAGCCCCACCAGCGCCGGCAGCGCCGCCGGATCGTCGATGCCGGGGAAGAGCTTCTGCGGGGGAGGGAGGTCGCAGTTGCGGATGAGCTCGAAGGGGGAGACGAGTCGCGAGATGGAGTCGCGATCCTCCTCCTCCATCGTCGGTCGCCCGCCCAATCGGAGGTTAGGGCTTGGAGATCGGATTCTAGGAGGAGGAGGAATTGGGGTTCGATCGATCGGGTGGTTGAAGAAGGTGGAGATGGTTGGGGGAGCATTTTCTTCTTGGTTGCTTGCTTCTGGTTTGACCAATGGGTGAGCGGGGGAAGCTTGGTCCTGGTGTTTGCGACTTTGCGGGCAAGGCATTCTTTGCTTGCGGGGAGAAGCGACAACTCTCCTATTTGTGACTGCTCCTCCAAGAAATTTATTTTGGTATGTATATATTTTAATATGCGCCCAAATCGAAATTATCTCAGTTTTTTTATTTTTATTTCCTTATTCATGCCTCGGGATCGAATTATATAAAATTAAGAATCGATCACGATCCTATCTTTGTATATGTTAAATTAGAGGCGATTGGTTTTCGAGTTAAGGTAATTCCATCCTAGAACTGGAACCAGATCGATTTTTGGATTGGATTGGCCCGATCCGGGTTAGGGTTTTTGCAATTCCCTCTTCTTTATTCTATAAAAGGAAAGGGAAATTTTTTTTTTAAAAAAAAAGTCTTGTCCAGGCGATTCATTTTCACACCTAGGACTGGAAAAAAAAATAAAGACCGATTATTCTTGATGCATAACCAAAACGAGCTAAAAATTAAAAATAAAAAAAATTGTCTGGTTCTCGAGTGGGTCCAACTCCCGTGCATAACCCTACACTCAATTAAATTAATTCGATTTTTTAAAAATGATTTCTTGCACTTCATACACCTTGTATGGATGATTAACCACTCAGGCAATGCGCGTCTCGATATTAGTGTTATATATAAAAGGAATCTCAATTTTCTCGCTTTTAACTTACAACAAAAGCCCATTTACATTAAATAACAGAAAGAAACCCTAAGCATGTATTTAACCACTTTCTCACATAACTACTCATTTTCTTCCCTTCACACGTTCACCCTGTGTGCTCCTAAATACTAATCTTTCTATTAACTCAAAGAAAGAAGAAGTGGAAAATTGTTAATATTTATATATTCATAACAAATTCTCAATTCTAATTTCGTAATCACTTCCACTAAAAGTCATGTTGTAATGATTTTTGTGAGAATGAATATGGCGTCTCCTCAATCTCTCCCTCTCCCCATGATCTTACGGCACCCGCACCGCTTTCTTCTCTGGATTTCTCTCTTGCTCTGCACACATACCTCCTCTACTTGTAGTAGAGCTATCAAAATAAGTCATAGATTGTTTATGATGGGTCAAGTTGTTATATTGATTGGTTATATTCAACGAATGCGTTTAAATATAATATGAGTGTTAAATAAGTTATAAATGAATTTATAATCTATTTCGACCTAACTTATTTTTATTATTCTCTTCTCATTTTTTTTTTCTATCCTCCCTTGATTTGGTCCTCACTCATCCCACACTCACCTCAGTTTGAGTATGAGTAAATTGATTAAATATTAAAGTATTTTAGCAATATAATTCGGATCGGATGTGAGATGGTATGGATTGAGTGATGTATACGTCACTAAATGTGCATTAAATGGAAATTGGGTCAAAACAGACTAACTAACTAGGTGTATTTGGATCAAAACCAAACCTGATCCGATTCATCCGATTTACATGTCTAACTTGGTGGAAGGCATCGCGAGAAGAAATATTCTCTGCTGTACTTGGACTCTACCTTGAATCTGGCGAGCATGTGCTAACTGGGTTATTGTCTAAATGAGTTCCGGCAAAACGTTGTACCCTCCACGCTCGGTCCAACGCAAAAGCACAGAGCTCCGCCCAAATCGACCCTCCTCCTCCAAATTTAAGATCCCAATAGCGTCCGGCGTACCGCGAGTGGGCAGAATTCACACGAAACGAAAGGAGGAAGGTGCAGATAAGGTGGTGGAGCCAGCACTCACCCTCCAGAAATTCCTTTCGTTTTCATTTATTATTATTTCTTCCCGTAGCCAACTTGCTGAAGTTTAAAAGCGTGCCTTTCACCTTACTTTCTTGCCACATCAACCAATCTTGGAATCAATCCCTCTTGAAAAACCAACCCCCCCAGACCCTCCAAGGAAAAGTCAGTAGACACCCTTTTCTTTGCTTTACCCTTTTCCCCTTTAAACAACACGGTCGTGTGAGCACCAGATCTTTTTGTGCATACATTATTATTCTCTGGCTGTCCCCAGAACGAACTGCCCGTGATTCTAACGTTGTTTTTCTGGGTTACTTTCCTGTGTACTTTTGCTAATACATAAATGTGAACGAGAAAGATCTTTTGTGCTTGTTGACAAGGTTCAATTTGGTATCGATTCACTGACAAGGAAGGAATTTGCTGACACTCTTGGCAGAATCAATGTCCGTGCTGTTTCCTTACGTGGGTTTCTTCTTGTCTTATAGATGGACTGGTTGGGATGCTGCTGAAGGCAGCATTGTCCATGGATCGTGGTATGAGCAGATGGGTAGGCGCGTTTCTACTGTCTTGTTGGCTCGTCTTTCGGACGGCATTTTGCGGTAACTCTCCTTGCTTCTCCTGGCTCCGTGTTTCGTGATGGTTTTTCGTGCAAGATGCTGAATACTTAAGGTGAGAGGCAAGCGTGATTGTGAAACGTCAATGCTTAATGTACTTCTTCCTGATTGATTTCAGTGGAGGGATTACATAGAGATGCTAAGGTGAGAGGAGTTAACTTGGGAGGATGGCTGGTTATAGAAGGCTGGATTAAGCCTTCACTTTTTGATGGCATTCCCAATGGGGATATGCTTGTGAGTTTCTTTGTTCCCTCCATTTGTTTTCCAGCTTCTCATCTTAAATTTAAGATCACTTCTGGGTTCTTTGTGATCGGTGCGAGTGATCTAGTTGCTGCTGGCATTTAAATGTAGGATGGGACGCAGGTCCAATTGAAGTCGGTTAACTTGCAGAAGTATGTCTGTGCAGAGAATGGTGGGGGCTCGACTGTTTCAGTCAATAGGGATGCTGCATCTTTGTGGGAAACTTTCACGGTGAGATGCCTCACCCATTCAAAACAGCCTATTGTAATCAAGAAGCTAACTTTTAATGAGGGATCTGCTCTGTCTTGTGCATGTAATTGCCATGGTTTTCTTATTAGCTAAAGGTATTCTTATGTTTTACAATATAGTAAACATCAAGCTGCAACTGTCTTAAGACCAGAAACTGAAAGTGTTGGTTTCTGCATTATTGATTGTTTAATGTTTTCAGAAAGATGCCCCGGTTAGGCACAGTTGCAGCAGAGGAAGAAAGATGTCTTTGGCTAGTTTCTTCGATACCTATTTCTGTCTGGCAACTGACATGAGGGTGTGTAAAAAGGAAAACCAAGGAAACATTAGTGAAGAGTATTGACATAGCCATATGCGTCTGGATCATTTCATCACTTTATTGAAAAAAATTTCTGTGCCTGCTGCATAATAATCATGCAAAGTGAATGTTTATTAAAATTCAATTTACTGAGTATTATGAGTTGAAATGACATTTGGGTTTCATATCAGTCGTCTCCATAGGTTAAAGTCACTTAAGACATTGTCTGGTATACTAAATTTGAAGTCATCTAATTTCTCACGACTCTGAAATTGCATAAGGCGTATTTTCTCTGTTCAGTCCATATCATGAAGAGTTCAAGTGTGCTATTTCAAAAGCTGCAACTGTCCATTCTACTTTTTGTTTTGATATCAACAAGTGGATAATTTTATTTGGCAGTTGGTCAAATAACACGCTGATTAACCAGATCTGTTCTGGAATGTTTCTCCTCTCCTCCTACAGCTGTGGAGAGTTTCAGAATTCACGTTTCAATTTCGGTCTTCCTCTGGTCAATTTCTAACATGTGATGGTGAAGGATGCTCAGTTTTTGCGACAGCAGAGACACCATCAGCGACAGAAACCTTTTACATTGAAAGAAACGACAGTAAAATTCACATCAAACTTTCAACTGGGGCTTATCTGCAGGTAGGGGGATATTATTCTTTTATCATTTTTCCTTCTGTCTGTAAGAGGTCCAAAACAGATTTTCGGTCTGATGGATAGGAAAGTAGGTTTTAGAGCAAAACTCCAGTAGAGTTTCAGTGTTAGGTTTGCATATTATATGGTACATAACTTCACAGTAAGATCTTGCTCATGGTGAGAGCTGATTATTCAAGTCACCTAGAATGGCTTTGAAAATTATCATCATGAGATTTAAATTTATTTAAAACGAACCAGTAAGTTAAAGATGACTATCTGAAATTTCTTGCTCTTGCAGTTGACAATGTTAAAATGAGTCTTCTTGGATGATCTTTGGCTGACCTCTGAATTTTTCTGACACTGCTAGAATTTGGTCAAGCTTACATAGTTTCTTATCTAGGCTACAACAGCAAATCAGCTGACAGCCGACTATCCAGGGGAACCAGGATGGGATGATGACAATGCGGCTACATTCTTAATGACAATTGTGGTAAATAATCTGCATGGGGACTACCAGTTGGCAAATGGTTATGGTCACTCTAAAGCAAAAGAGGTCCTCCAGGTAGCTAAGTTGTTTTTTTCCCCGTTTCCTTATTCTTAATCTTTGCAAGGCATGAGATTTCTATTGATTCTCCTCAGCATACAGGATGGTGAATTTGCAATCCAATGCCAAGTGTAAAAATTCATTTTTTTCCAACTGCTATTATTAGCACGTTCTTCAGCTACATTTTTTTGTTATTACTAGGCTTCCTGCCTGAATTTCCAAAGATAGCATTTGATACTGAAGAGTTGCGCTTTTTCTTGCTATGTGATGAAAGAAAAGATTGTAAGCTGAAATCAAGGTCAGAAAAATGCTGTCCAATGGCTGAATGAGGGATGAATCACAAAGCATTAATCTTCCTCACCATCCTTTCAGCTGTCTTACAGAAACAAAAGATTTGAGAGTCTGCGGTGTATCTGCCACAACAGATATAGACGCAACAAAAGACCTTTCACTAGGTAGGAACTATGATTCAAGGTTTTGTGAATTTAGGTCTGATCAAGAAGAGAAATGGTGTCTAAAAACTATGCTGAAAGCTTTGCCAGTCTTTTAAAAGACTCATAGAATCACCTTCTAAACCTCTGTTGAATCTTGCTGATTTAAACACTGTACCCATATCCTTTTCTGCGACCGCCAATCCCCTTTCGAGTTCTCTTCTAGTGCATACAGACAACCAATCTTGACTCCTTTTCTTGTGGTTCTGTTTTTTCTGTCTTGATTGTATAGGCATGTCCATGACACAGCTATTATGGTGATGGATATCATTTTTATCATCATATCCACATATCTTGATATGAAAAGGCAGGCTTTCATAGCATGTTGCACCATATGTTAGCTTCTTGCTGCCCATTTGACTTTCATGAAATTGCAGAAACACAGGAACACGTTTATTACGATAGAGGACTTCAGCTTTCTATATAGACACGGAATTAATACAGTGAGGATCCCCGTTGGCTGGTGGATTGCTTTTGATCATAATCCTCCAGCTCCATTTATAGAGGGGAGTTTGGAAGCTCTCGACAACGCTTTCACTTGGGCAACGTAATTTCCACTTCATCCTTTCTCATGAAGCATTGACATTTCTTTTGGTTTTCGTTTCATATTGACATTGATGAAACTTTTTGCAGATCCTATAACATAAAGTGCATAATTGACCTTCATGCAGCTCCGGGCTCACAAAATGGTATGGAGCATAGTGCTAGCAGAGATGGTACAACAGGCTGGCCGACGTCTCCAGATTACATCTCCAAAACATTGGATGTCATTGATTTCTTAGCTAAGCGGTGGGTTCAAATGAGTCGCCTTATGATGCTTGACTCGTCATAGATTGTTTCTCCTTCCAGTACCTGATTTTTTTTCTATTTTTTGGTCTATGATGGCAGACATTATCGTTCATCTATAAAAATGTCAATAAAATTTACAACTGAAACAGGCATATGCTCTGATATACTTGAAAATGAATTGTACTTGCAGCCATGGGGAGATAATGTTCAATTATTGCAGCTCACTATACTTACATATTGTGTTTATAGATACTTATATGTAGAGAGAGAGAGAGAGAGAGAGAGAGAGAGATTCAGTTGAGCTGTGTGTGAATGATCTCTCGCTTTTGCAGGTACGCAAAGCATCCCGCTTTGCTTGGGATTGAACTTTTAAATGAGCCATCTGCCGCCTCAGTTCCACTGGACATTCTTGTATCATATTACAGACAAGGCTATGAAGTCGTTCGGAAGTACTCATCCAGTGCTTATGTGATAATGTGCCAAAGAATCGGCAATGCGGATCCATTAGAACTATATCAGGCTAACATAGGCTCACACAACAATGTGGTGGATTTACATTACTACAATCTTTTCGACACTTTCTTTGTGAACATGAGTAGTGTGGACAATATACAGTTCATATACCAAAGCAGGGAAGCACAACTGAAGGCCTTGAATGGTTCAAATGGTCCGCTCGTTTTCATTGGTAAGTCGAGATCATTTTGCCTTCACCAATTGACAGAACCCATCCTCTCTTTTCCCTCCTTTGTCCTCCAAAATCTGGCATTGGATACAGCATATGTTCCTCCATCAGATCGATAGTTGATTTGCTGCTTTTGTCTTTGCGTTTTTTCAGGGGAGTGGGTGAACGAGTGGAATGTGACCAGTGGATCCCAGGCTGAATATCAAGATTTCGGGAAGGCGCAGTTGGAAGTTTACAACGCTGCTTCATTTGGATGGGCTTATTGGACGCTGAAGAACGACCGGCAGCATTGGGACTTCGAGTGGAACATTAGGAACAATTATCTCCAATTAGGTAAAACACATGATCCTCCAGTCGCTCTTGAGCAATTCACAGAGCACGCTGGTTTACACTCCCTGAGAGGCTCAAAATATGTGACATTTGCTTATGCAGGAGAGTCACCAGGTAGACATTTTGCTAGCCAACCAGTCATTCTTGCATCTGCAGTTGCCTTCTTATTCCTGCACAACTCCTTGTGAAGAATAACATCGCTGGAGTTGACCTCCCTGACGTCTGCTGTTGCTGACGGAGTTTCATTCACGGAGGAGTTTCCCCTGCTGTTTTCGACCTCCCCAACTAGTCATTCTTGCATCTTCAGTTGCCTGCTTATTCCTGCATAAGTCCTTGCGAAGAATAACATCGCCCGAGTCGACCTCCCGAAACATTCTGATGTTGCTGACAGAAGTTTCATCTGCGGCTTTTCCACGATCCCAGATTTTTGAATTTTGATTTATGCGAACGGATATGTGTCCGAACTTCAAGTGACCTGCCCGGTACAGATTACTCTAGGATGTATAACTTCATTCATTCAATGTTGATGATTCATTCGTTTTGCCCTCTTCCTTGAAAATCCAATTAGCATTCGACAAAGCGTTAGTAGCATCTCGTACCCGAGCTGGGGTCATTAAATAGGGTTGTAGACCCTGCTCAACTTAGGAAGCGATTCTCAACCATAACGTCAAAAGAGCAACTAAAGGGCTCGGCCGCCGATTGATATCCAAGTACAGCAGCATCCTAGAAACTCAATCGATCAATCGCGAACCGTAACCTTCCCGGAGATCCCGCCGAGAGTTCTTGAAACCCGATGACGACCGGGCCTCTGAACAAGCCCCCAATTCGGAAACAAGTGAGGTCACCACAGGTTAGGACTGCAAGACGATGGATAAACAAACATGCAAGGATAAGCTTTCTTCTTTTGTACACTGTTGTCTTTGTCCTTGGCAGAGTCCAACTGCCAGAAAGCACACGCAAGGAAACTGGATGACCCCCGGATATGCGCATCATCCTGTCTTTCCTCTTTGGTCAACACTCAATAGCACTTTCGATGATAGCGCCCCTGGTTTGCCGGCTTTCGTTGCTGGATTCTCTCGTTTCCCCCACTCCGTTTCTCTCTAGACCGTATTAGATTCTTCCCGAAACGACCTCTTTCCGTCCCTCTTGCTAACCTTAAAAAAAGGAAGAAAATATCATGACCGTCGGATCATCCATGACTTGTCCCCATCCCCGCCACCGCCGCCGCTGCCGAATCGCCAGCCTTCCTCAATCATATCCCCCGCCGCTGTTTCCACGCCCCTGCCACGTTGGCTCCCCCATGAAAACAAAGACATATATATATATATATATATATATATATATATATATATATATATATATATAGCTTTCCTGCTTTAGCCTCTGTCTCGACTGAAGTGCGTCCCAAGTTAAACCGTTTGTCGGAAACAGGTAACAAGATAAGCTTTCCTCAAATACAGACACAGTTCAACTCAAATTCCAATTCCGATTCCCATCCATGTTGCTGTCTTTCCCCTGAATATCTCTTCCGCCCGTCGTGTCACGGCTCTTTCCTTCGCCGCCGGCGAGCGTCCTTCTTCCTCTCCTCGCTCGACCCACGAACCCTTTTCGGGATTCCGACAATGGGTCGGGCGTTCGGCTTCCTCTGCGCCGCCGCCGTCGCTCTCGGGTCGGCCTCGGTCCAGCTCGGCTGCGTCCGGGCGCAGGGCGTCCCGAGCCCGGCTTCGGATTCGACGCAGACGGGGGTCACCAACGGCAGCGGGCAGTACGGGATGTACTCCAACCTCGACCCGACAATGGCCATCGTGGTCGTCGTCACCGTCTGCGCCTTCTTCGTGATGGGCTTCTTCTCCGTCTACATCCGCCACTGCTCCGAGGAGTCCTCCGGCGGCGGCGGGGGATCCCGCTCGGCCGGCGCCGTCCTGCTCGTCTCCGCGGGCGGCGGGGGCGGCTACCTCCGGCGGGGCCTCGATCCGGGGGTCGTCGGGTCGTTCCCCGTGCTGGCGTACGTGGCGGTGAAGGAGCACAAGGTGGGGAAGGGCGCGCTGGAGTGCGCCGTCTGCCTGGCCGAGTTCGACGACTTCGACCTCCTCAAGATCCTGCCCAAGTGCGAGCACGCGTTCCACCCGGAATGCATCGACGCGTGGCTCGTTTCCCACGTCACCTGCCCCGTCTGCCGAGCGAACCAGACCCCCGATCCCTGCCCCCGCCACGCCGCCGCCGCCGCCGCCGCCGCCGAATTGGCCGTCGACCAGAGGCCAGTAAGCCAGCGGCATGTGGAAGAAGAAGAAGAAGAAGGAGACCCGCCACGACGACAACAACAACAACCGCCGCGCGATGAAGTACAAAACGAAGTGAGAATTAACATCGGAGGAGGAGATGAAGATTCAGGGGCGACGGCGACGGCGACGGCGACGGCGGCGGCGGCGGCGGTGAAGCTGCCGAAGTCACACTCCACGGGCCACTTGCTGGCCCGAGCCGGACTCGGACCCGACCCGGACCGCTACGCGCTGAGGCTGCCGGAGGAGGTGAGGAGGCAGATAAGGATGGTGGCGAGCGCGAAGGCCGGGGTGAAGCGGTCGACGAGCTACGACGTCCTGCTGGCGGCGATAGAAGGGGGCTCGCGGAAGGGAGGAGGGCGCCTCTTCGCCGCCGTGACGCCGCCGCCGCTTCCGTCGAGGGTGGCGGACAGGATTTATGCGGGAGATGGGATGGACGGCGGGGATCGAGAGTTCGAGGTAGGAGAACAGTCGCTGTCTCGGCTTCCCGTGTAGATTCGCTCTCGCCAGGTTCTTTGGTAGTTTTCAATGTGTAGATATTTTTTTTTTTTAATGATATAGATTGGTGGAAACGAGTCTTATCCTCTCAAGACTTTTTTTTTCTTTAATAGGTTGTACACGTTTTGTATTTACATTTTAAAGGGCTGGGTGAAAATAGGTTCGAAAAAAAGTAAAAAGTAAAGTCAAGTCGAATCAGGTCAGGTCGAGTCATAGTGAATTTCTAAAGAAATCGGTTTAAGTAGGTTGAAATGAAAAGAAGGTTAACAAACGTGCTTTTGCATTATTTTGGTATAGCTTGTTCGCTCCGTCTTCAAGTTATATTGGGTCGTGCCATGTTTTGCCTACAACCAAGGCAGGCGCTACCCGCCGTTTTGCCTCACCCGATTTTGTCTGTTGCCCGTGAAACGTTGAGCCTCGAATTGTGCTGACAAATTGAGGCCATGGTGGTGTTGGTTTTGTCCTACATGCGTCAGAGCTAACTTGCGGAAAAATCTCAAAGAAAAAGAAAACTATAGTGGTAGTATCAAAAGGGACATTTTCTTTTTAAGTAGTTGGTTCTTTTCCTCTTCTTTTCAATATGCCATTTTCTGGATTATAGGTCAAATTGCTCAATTTGGTATGTTCCATTTTCGACCCACCCCAACCCCATTCAACCAATTTATATAATACGTCTAATTTGAAGAATTTTTTGAGCACAACATATTTAAGTACATTAGAGGCCAATATGGTTATAAGGAATATGTATAGGTATTTTGAAACAGCTAGTTGTATTCTCCCTTCGAATTCTGGAATATCTACATCAATGTCATAATCATGGGAAGCCCGGTTCAGTGCCTAGGGCCCCCACCCATTGGATTGGTTTTTTTTTTCATTTCTTTCTTTTAAACTTCTCTCCCTTTTATTATTAATTACTTTATTTGTTTTTTTCTTTTGCATACTTTCAATTCTCATTCATTTTGTCACAAAGTTTTCACTTTTATTTGTTTGCTTCTTGAGATATCTATCATGAAGATTCGATCTATTCTATGTTTGCTTTTCAGTCCATTTGTGTGTCCATTTATTAGCTTAAAGTTTCTTTTTTCCTTTAATAAAATTCAAGTATGATCAAATTGTTTTATGTATTTTCATTGGCATCATTATCGGATGTTATTTTATTTTTCTTTGTCAATCCATTTACGTGTCCCTTTATAAGGCTTAAAGTTTCTTTCTCATTTTCATTTTATTTTTCTAGTTAATCCTTAAAGAATTACTTATCATCATTCTTAAGAATAATTAAATTTTTGCACCTTAGAAGAAAAGGTTCCCACTTCGATGTTGTCATCAAATGTAATGGTGCTATTCTTTTATTCGTAATTTATCAACGATCCCAGTTTAATGAGAAATTAGAACGACATCACATATATTATTCCTTTTATTTCGTTAGCCATAACAGATGATAATTTAGCTAACATTACTTGCTATTTAATAAATATCAAACCATTGGAAAAAGTAAATTACGGCAGAAGATGAAATGCCATTTGTCTATACAGTCACTTTGGTTATTTTTCAACCCGTTCCAGTACGTTTGGAGGATTTTGAAAAAAGAAATTCTTTTTATTCGATCAAGCCAATCTCACAATTTCACTTGTTTATAACAAGCGTGTTTAAAATTTTTCAACTCGACTAATTTTCACAGAAAACTTAAAAATATTATTTCATAGAACGCAATTTATTAATCAAATGCAAATAGTTTTATGTGATAGATAACGAAAAAGTTGAAGAAATATAAGGATCGGCAAAAAGATGTATAGTGGTTCGGCCAATCCTTTCGACTTACGTTCACTCTTATAGACCAATAGTCATGAATCAAGCCGGGAACCGCTAGTAATCTTGATTCTGCTAGTAATTTCAAGAGGCCACAGATCATAAAAGATGCTACTTTTCCTCGAAAGTTAGTACATAATTCTAAAGCACAAGCACCTCGAACTCTATAAACACTCTCTGTTCCCATATCATGGCACCCAGAATCCTTACAAAGTATACAAATCAGTAAACAAACAGTATTTTGCAATTAAGACCATAAGAGTAATTCAAAATGCGATCACTTTACATCGTGCTACATTGTGCAAGCAGCTATGTCAACTCATTGCACCACATTCTCACAACAAAATGCAATTACTTTACGCCATGTCATTACAACACATCATGTCGCTTTGTTCCTCATGTCATGTCTTATATGTACGAGCTGCTAATGCTTTATCGTCACGTCTCACTCTTTTCTATACTTTGCTATCATTCATGTCACGTCATCTTGTCATATCATGCGAGATAAGTCTAGAATTAGTCGTTAATATTTGGGAAAAGTGCCAAAAAAGTCCTAAATTTTTTGTCTTGATGCCGATTTAGTCCTAAACCTTTTTTTGGTGCGTTGTCCTGAACTTTTTCGTTGTCGGTCCTTTCCGGCCAAAATTGGCCGGAATTTGTTGACTAGACTCCGGCCGGCTGACGTGGCGGATCGGCGCCGACGTGACTACTTTTAATAATTTTTTAATATTTTTTAATTTTTTTTTTTATTTTTGAATTTTTATTTTGAATTTTTTAAAAAAATTTTTTTTTTTTCTTTTTGTCTTCTCATCTTCTTCCTCCAGCCGGTCGCCGGACCTCGGCGACCGACCGAGGCGACGGCCGGCGAGGTCGTCGAGGGCGGCCTCGCGCTGGCGGCGAGGCTCGCCCGGCGGGCTCGCCCTCGGATCTCGGCGAGGGTCGAGCGGGCGAGGCTCGACCTCGCCGCCGCGCGAGGCCGCCCTCGAGGCCCGGGTGGCGAGCCTCGCCCTCGCCGGATCTGGCGAGGGTGAGCCCCGCGAGGGCGAGCCCCGCTAGCTCGGCGCGTGGAGCATGGGGAGGAGAGCGAAGCCGACGGTGGCGAAGCTCGGCGAAGGAGACGACGCGGAGCACGAGCCGAAGTCCGCGGTGCCGCTCGGCGGCGCGATGACGACGACGACGACGAGGAAGCGAACGAAGACCCGAGCCTGAAAATCGTCGAGAAGGCGCTCTCGGTGCGCGCCGCGGCTCGCCTTCACGCCGCCGGGCGTCGACGTGTCGGAGGAGGACGACAATAGGCCTCGGTTCCGACCTAAGACCTCGAGGAGGCTCGCCTCGCCGGATCCGGCGACGCCCATGGCCACCTCGACTCGCGCCGACCTCGCCCATGGTCTGGCGAGGGCCGGCGAGGGCGAGCCTCGCCCGCGAGGTCGGCCTCTCCGGCTCGCCGGAGGTCGCCTCCGGCGAGGTCGGCCTCGCCCTCGCCGGACCTCGGCCTCGCCCTCGCGAGGTCGCCTCGCTGGAGGAAAAAGACAAAAATAAAAAAAAAAAAATAAAAATAAAAAATAAAAATAAAAATTTAAAAATATATATTTTTAATAAAAATATTAAAATATTATTAAAATTGCCCACGTCGCGCCGATCAGCCACGTCAGCCGGCCGGTGTCTAGTCAGCAAATTCCGGCCAATTTTGGCCGGAAAGGACTGAATTGGCACAACGTAAAAGGTTTAGGACTAAATCGGCACCAAAAAAAAAGGTTTAGGACTAAATCGGCACAAAGGCAAAAGGTTTAGGACTTTTTGGCACTTTTCCTTAATATTTTGACCCATTAGTTAACCGGGGCTTTAACTGTCCAAAAAAAAAAAAATTGGGGTTTTAAGATTTTAATTTGATCAATTTAGTCTTAACATAGTCGATTGAGTCCTTAATATTCCAAACTAATTAATTAAGTCTTTTGCCTTGGATAAAGTAGAATTGAGTCCTAAACAAACCCTTTTGTCTCTTCTTTCATTTGAATTACGTGACAAAGAGCAGCTTCCCTTTTGGGCGGAGGAGAGGGATTTGGGCCATTTGCCACATGGACATACGGTCGTGTTTAGAAAATGCCATGTAAGTTTTTTGACATTCAAACCTCACGGTCGACAGTCTTACAAGGACTTAATTGCAAACTCTTTTTTTCAAATGATGAGGACTTAGTTGACTCAATTAAAATGTCAAGAATTCAATTAGTCAATGGCTCAAAGGAGAAGAGCTTAATGGACCAAGTCCAAGCATTAACGACTCGCTAAACTAATAATCAAATGTCAAGGACCGATTCTGCCCTTATCCCCCGTGTATCCGGTGCCACGCCATCATAATTGACATGTCATTTGTAACTATTACTTTCTTGTTGATATGCATCCATGATTTATATATTGGAAAAGTATCAAAAACATACCTCATATTTCACTTAATAATAATTTACGCACCTCTACTTTTTCAAAATACCAAGTAGATGCACAAGTTGAAGACCACTTTACAATTCTTGTAAATTGAGCTTGTGTCTTATTTTTAAAAATGTCATTTTCTTTCAAAAATGCTCATCTAAATATTGAATTTTCACGGCCACCCCAAAAGCACTCAACGCATTAGGTATTTACCTAAACCAGTAGGTCCTTGAGCGGATCCCACGTTAGCTAGGGGTGTGCATGGTCCGGGCGGGCGGTTCCCGACCTAGAACCGGGAACCATCCGCTAAGGACCGGTTCCGAAAAATTGGAACCGGGATCCACCCGTTTGTTACATGCATCCACCCGAGAACCGGACCGCCGGTCCGGTCCGGTTCCCGGGTGGATCCATGGAACCGATCTTGACGCGAAACAATTTTGGTTTTCAACATAGAATGGTCGGGTCTATGAGTTGGGAAGGAGGGGAGGAGGTCTATGGTCGGGTTTTCAACATAGAACGGTTGCAAAACAATTCTGTGGCGGGTGGCGGCCAACGCGAGAGGGCGAACAGCAGCGGCGGAGGAGCAACAACGGCGGTGTCGACGCTCGGGAGGAATCGAAATGGTAATAGGATTAGGAGGAACCGAGGAAAAGACAAAGAGAGAGAGAACCGAAGACGAAGGGAGTGAGGAGATGAGATCTAATCTAAGATTTCTTTTAGTAATTTTTTTTAATATTAAAAAGGTTCCGGTCCGTCCGGGTGGGCGGATCCGCCCATGGAACCGGAACCGGACCGGTACCCACCAGTTCCGAAAAATTGGAACTGGGAACCGGACCGTTCCCTCAAGAACCGCCGGTTCCGGCGGTTCCGGTCCGGTTCCGGCGGTCCGGGCGGTTCCCGGGTATTTTGCACACCCCTAACGTTAGCCCCAAGACGTTGGTCTCTAACTAGAAAAGTAAATGCCTGAAAAAACCAATAAAAAGCCAAATCAACCAAACTTTAAGCAAGATGCTAAAATAAGCTTGCACGGATAGACAATTTGAATCTTTCAATGCAGGGCTTTTTGGAGAGAGATGCGAATGGTATTGGGAAAAATAGAAGTATGTAGGAAGCCATTAGGTGAAAAGTCGGTATGTTTTTGGTATCTTACTTGAAATATATCTCGCCATTGAAAAAACAAAGCAAATTTGTATACTGAATTGCGAAGATTATTTACATCAACCTATATATGAGAGTGGTGATACATCCTCCGACCAAAAAAACAAGCCGAAATTCTGCTCAAGGGCATTCGTGCAATAACGGCAACTTCTGGGGTGGTTTTGGATTGCGTCACATTCGGAACCATTTCGGATTCTAAAGGTTTTAACTACTTTTCAATAAGAAAAAGATGCAACATTTGATAAAATAAAGTAAAAATGTGAAAAATAAATCTCACTCTAAATGGTCATGTCTTCCCCCAAAGTCGATTTTCTCATTTACTTGTGTTTGGATTTCATTCAATAAGATTATATCATCCAAACAAAATACGAAAAATCTCATTGCATCAGATTGAGTATTTTGAAAATATATGATTCTTGTCAATTGTGCATCTTGAGTATTTGCCAAGACAAGTTCAAGGGTAAAAGTAACTTTGGATGATTAAGAGGGAAACTGTCACTTTGATTGAGTTTGTGGGAGAATTCAAATTCTTGCTTGAGCTTGAATGTAAAAAGGTGATTTTGATTAATATAGGTTCAAGGTCGATTACCGTCAAAGGAACAGTGAACTTGTGATTCGTAGACATAAGGTTAAAATTCATTATATGTCATTGAATTTTTTGTCATGCAATTTACCGACCGTTAGGTTTGTCAAGTAGTCAAAAATTTAATTTAAAAACTTAAGGTCACAAGTACGACTCCCCAGCCTATTGTTGATCTCGGGAAACTTTGGTCAGTCTATGAAATAAGGGTCTAGACTTAAATGCATCGCAGCTCTTGAATTTCTTCACTCGGTGATGGGTTTGCCTGATTAGTAGTTGGTGTTTTGTGGGTGCCATAAACCTAGCATTTCACCAACGAGTGAGGTGGTCGCAGTCTCATCCAAATTCTTTTTATCTCTCAGAAAAAAAAAAAAAAAATAGACACTTAAAACTCAATAAGAGCCCTTACTTTTTGACACCTAGAAATAATATTAATAAATAGTTTCACACCTGAACAATGAATTGTAATATATAATAATCTTACAGTAAAAGCTTATTTTTAGATTCCAGTCTCTTTGATAGTTTAGTGTAGATATTTTAAGAGACAGGGGGAGGTCGAAAAGAGGCTTGTCCTCTCCCTATCTCTTAAAATATACACACTAAATATCTACACTAAACTATCAAAGAGATAGGGAAATACTGAATGCCAAACTATCTCTTAAAATATCTACACTAAAAACGTTTTTAGACTCGTATTTCAGGGTGTATACGTTTTGTATTGACATTTAAAGGGCCGAGTGAAAATATGTTAAAAAAATTAAAGTTCAATCAAATTAGGTCGGGTCGTAGTGGTCAATTTCAGTAAGTCTAAATGCCAAAATGGTTTTTTTGTTGGTCCCAAAATGCAAAGAAGGTTAACGAACACACTCTCCCCTCATTTTTGTATCGCTCGTTCCTACCTACACGTGCCCAACCTTCTCCTGGTTATATCTGGTCGCGTCATATTTTGATTCGAAGACTTCCGCTTCGTCCTTCATTAAGCCCGCAACCAAGGCAGGCATCGCCTCCGTCCCGCCTCACCTGCCATCAGGTCTTGCCCACCGTCGTTTGTCGCCGGCGAAGCGTTGAGCCTTAATTGTGCCGGCAATCTCCGTTGTACCCTCTTGTCAACGAAGGCCAGAGGGGTTCCGAATGGTTGCGAGGCTCCGACATCAGTGACCAAGGGTCCAACGCCACCACATTCGGCGGGGGGGAGTCGCCTTGGGGGCTCTACGTGGGGCTCGAACGGAGCGGAGACTGCTTTGGTTGAGTCAGGATTGGTAAGCGACAACAAGCGACAATGGTGATGATGAAAGATGAGGTTGCACGGATGGGAGATGGCCATGGTGGTATTGCTCTAGTCTTACGCCGGCGTCGGAGCTAACTTGCAGAAAAATCCGATTTTTCGACCCACCCATTATAATCCAACCCATCCATATAACATGTCTAATTTAGAGAATGTTTTCAGCGCAACATTTTTTACTACATTAAAGTATGGTACGAAGAGAGAGCTTAGCACGATTATCAAGAATATGTATAGGCATTTTGAAATCAACTATTGCATTCTTCCTTCAAATTACGGAATATGAATTTGACATTATAGTCTCACAGGAAATTAAAACATAGTTTCTACAAACACGACAGTGGTGAGCAACTTCATCACTCGATGCACGGCTTCTTGCAAGATAGAAAGGGCGGATTCAATCGCAGTGTGTTAATGAAAGAGGTTGCAAATTGCAATGTCTTGACTAAGAAATTAATGCATGGCCCAGTAGTGGATTATCCGATTCGTGGTGAAGGGAGACAGGTTTTTTTTTGCTTTCTTTCTTTTTTATTTCTCTCCATTTTATTGTTAATTATTTTATTTGTTTTTATCTTTTGCATACTTTCAATTCTCATTCATTTTGTCACAAAGATTTCACTTTTGTTTGTTTGTTTGTTTCTTGAGATATCTATCATGAAGATTTTATCTATTTTGTATTTTCTTTTCAATCCATTCGTGTGTCCATTTATTAGCTTAAAGTTTCACTTTTTCTTTTTTTTTTATAAAATTCAAGTATGATCAAATTGTTTTACATGTTTCGCACGCCTTAGATAAAAGGTATGATTTTGGCATCATTATCGGATATTATGTTATTTTTCTTTGTCAATCCATTTACGTGTCCCTTCATGAGGCTTAGAGTTTCTTTTTCATTTTAATTTTATTTTCAAATTAATCCTTACAAAATTACTCATAGTCAATCTTAAGAATAATTAAATTATCGTACCTTAGAAGAAAAAGTCACCACTTTGATGTTAACCTAGAGTGTTATAGTGCTATTTTTTTTCTTTTTTCTTTTTTTGTAATTTATCATTAACCATGGTTTAATGAGAACTTAGAATGACATCACATAATCTATTCTTTTTATTTCATTAGCTGTAATAAATGATACTATAGTTAACATTATTTTCACAGAAGACATGAAAATATTATGTCATAGAACGCAATTCATCGAGCAGAAGCCAATAATTTTATTTAATAGATAACGAAAGAGTTGAAGAGATAGAAAGATTTGCCAAAAGATGTGTAGGAGTTCAGCCAATCCCTTCAACATACATTCATTATTATAGACTAATAGTCACAAATCAAGCTAGGATCCGCTAGTGATTTCAAGAGATCACAGATCGAAGAGGATGTCGCATTTACTCAAAACTCAATACATCATACTAAAGCACAAGCACCTCTAACTTTATGAACATTCTCAGTTCCCATGTTGCAACACCCACACTCCTTAGAGAATATACAAATCAGTAAACAAACAATATGCAATTAAGAGCACAAGAGTATTTAAAATGCGATCACTTCACGTCATGCTACATTGTGCAATTAATTATACAAACTTGTTTGCGTCATGTTCTCATAATAAAATGCGTCACCTTACGGCAGGTCATTACAACACATCATGCTACTTCATTGCTCATCTCATATTGTATATGCCACTAATGCCATATCATCACGTCTCACTATCTTCTATACTTTGTCATCATTTATGCCATGTCGTCATGTTATATCATGCACAAATGTAGAATTAGTTGCAAATATTTTCATCTCTCAGTAAATTGAGCTTTTAAAATTTTAATCTGGTCAATTGAGTGTTAACGTAGTCAATTGAGTCCTTAATGTTTCAAACTAATTAAGTCCTTCAAATTGGATGAAGTAGAATTGAGTCCTAAACAAACCCTTTCGTCTCTTCTCGCATTTGAATTGCGTGACAAAGAACGGCTTCCCTTTTGGCCAGAGAAGAGGGATTTATTTAGGCCATTTGCCACATTGACATACGGTTGCGTTCAGAAAACGCCAAGCACTAGCCATGTAAGAATTTCGACAATCAAGCCTCACGGTCGACAATCTTACAAGTACCTAATTGCGAACTCTTTTTTTAAATGATAAGGACTTAGTTGACCCATTTAAAACGTCAAGAATTCATTCAATCAATGGTCGAAAGTGAAAGAACTTAATTGACCAAGTCAAAACATTAGTGACTCGCCTCAAATGTTAAAGACCGATTCTGCCTTATCCAAATCAAAACATTAATAACTCCCTTCAAATGTTAAAAACCAATTTTGCACTTATTCCTTATATAGTCAATGCGCCGCCATCGTAATTGTCATATAATTTACAACCATCGTTTTCTTGTCGTCTTGTATCCATGGATTAAATATAGGAAAAATATAAAAAATGTACCTCACATTTCATCTAACGACCATGTCCGCACCTCTACTTTTGAAAATGTCACATATATAAGTTTTACCTTTGAAGACCACTTTACGTATTCTAGTTAATTGGGTTTGCGTCCTATTTGTGAAAATGTCATTTTCTTTCCAAAAATTCCCATCCCTAAATCTTGAATTCTCACGGCCACCCAAAGTAGTCAATAGCAACTAGAAACCAAATCGACCTAAGCATGCTGTTAAAATAAGTTTGTTAGGATAGACAATTCGGACTTTTCGATGTGGGGCTTTTCCCGTGGAGGTATGCGAATGATATTTGAAAAAAACAAAAGACTGATATCTTTCTTGAGCTATATTTAGCAAAAACAAAGCAAATTTGTATACGATGATTTCTTTCAACAACCCCTACAGAGAAAAAGGGTGCTGATACATCCTCCTACAAAAACAAGCCGAGATGAGTTCGGATACCACGCAATGGCATTCATGCAATTGACAGCAAATTTGGGGGTGGTTTGAGATTGGGGAAAAATGTCAAAAAAGCTCTAAACCTTTTATATTTGTGTTTATTTATTCTTAAACCTTTTATAAGTACCAATTTAATAATAAACTTTTGATTTTGTGTTAATTTGGTTTTTCTGGCTAATTTTCATTGGATTTCACCAATTGGGCGCCGATCGGTTGATGTGGCACAGTTGGTGGACAGATAATTTTAATTTTTAATAATTTTTTTTTTTTCTTTTTATTTTTTTATTTTTTCCTTCTCCTTCTCCTTCCTTGAGTTGGTTGCCAGACCTCGGTGACCGACCAGAGGAAATGGCCAGTGAGGTCAAGGTCGCCCTCGCTAGCCTCTAGCAAGCCTCCTCGCCACTGGAGAGGTCGGGCCTCACCCATGATTAGCGAGGGCGAACCTCGCCAGCCTAACGCAAGATCACCCTCGCGACCTAGCCAGCCTCGAGCTGGCCTCATCAAAGGCAAGGCTCAATCTCGCTAGATCAGGAAAGTTTGAGCCTCGCCTGTGGTCGGCAAGGCTTGACTCTCGCTAGATCTATCCGAGGAGGTTGAGCCTCAACCTCATTAGATCTGGCAACATTGGGCCTCACCCATGGCCGACGAGGCTTGACCCTCACCAAATCCGGTGAGGGCAAGCCTCACCACCCAATGTGAGTAGCCTTCACGGCCTTTAGCGAGGGCTTAAGCCTCACCAGGCATCGCCTTTGGCCGATCGCAAAGGTCCGACAACGAGTTAGAGGAAGGGAGAGAAGAAGCAAAAAGAAAAAGGAAAAGGAAAATAAAATAAAATAAAATAACCGAAAAATATTAAATATTATTAAAAATTATCCATGTCGGTGCAGATTGTTTCACGTCAGCTGATCAGCTCCCAATTAGCAAAATCTAACCAAAATTAGCTGGAAAGAACTGAATTGGCACCAAGTCAAAATGTTTATGATTAAATTGGCACAAAGGAAAAAAGATTTAAGATTAAATTGGCACCAATAAAAGGTTCATGACTAAATTTGGCATAAATGCAAAAAGTTTAGAACTTTTTTTATGCTTTTCCCTTTTAGATTGTGTCTCGTGCAGAACCATTTCAGATTCTAAGGTTTAAAGTACTTTTCAATAATCAATATTTGAGAAAGAAGAGAATAATGTGAAAAATAAAAGTCACTCTAAGTAAAAAAAAAAAAAAGTTGTAAACTTATTGTAATTTAATAATTCAGCCTTAAATCTTTTGATTGTGCTATCTAAATGTTTTTATATTTTGACAATTGAATATACCCGACTACTTTTGGATGGAAATTACTAACATTGACACTAGCCATCCTACAAGGCATAGTTGGAGTTGACATTTTTTTATTTTTTTTTATATATTTTTCTTTCTTTTTTATTTCCCTTTCATTTGGCTGGTGAGGGGTGAGTGCTAGCAAGCCCTCACCAATCACTGGCGAGGGTTAACTGATAGGTCGCCTCGCTTAAAGCCCGATTGCCAACAACCGGCCAAAATGAGAGGAAGAAAAAGAAACAAAATATAATTTTTTTTATTTTTTAAAAGATTGTAAAAATTGTGCATATTAGTGCCAATCATATCATGTAGGCAATTAGCCCTTACATTAGCAATTTCTGACCAAAATTGACTAAAATGACTCAATTGGCAAATAATAAAAATGTTTAAGACTAAATTAATACAATTGATATGTTTAGGATTAAATTGGTGTAAATATAAAAGGTTTTAAGACTTTTTCTTGGTAATTTCCCCTCTAAATAGTCATGTCTCCCTCCAAATAGAGTTTTCTCATTTTGCTAATTTGTAAACATCATTAATTAACACCGGGGGATGCGTTGCGCGTGCTTTAGTTTTTGCTAAAGGTATAATTCACGTCCTTAGTATGCCTAAGCATTTTCAACAAATATTATTAATGTGAATAGTGATTTACTAAAATAAGTTCATAGGGAAAAATGAGGAGGAAACTGTCACTTTGAGTGAGTTTGTGAGAGAAACTAAATTCTTTCTTGAGCTTATATACAAAAAGGTCATTTTGATTGAAATAGGTTCGAAGTTGATTGTCCTCATAGGAATAGTGAAGTTGAGATTTGTAGACATTAGATTAAAATTTTTTATTTGTCACTAAATAATTTGTGTATGTGGCTCACACATCAGGTGGGTGGTTGAGTGGTCCAAAACTTTATTTGTAAATTGAAAGGTCATGAATTCGATTTCCCATTATCTCTCAAAAAGAATTTATACGTATAACTCTACAAATAATATTAATCAGTATTTTGACACATAAACAATCCTATCTACTTATACATGGCTTTGAAGCTAATCTAAAGAAGAGAAATTTCTGATAATTCCCCGTCATCTTTTCTAAACGATGAAGTCCCAACAACAGGAAAAAAATCGAGAAGGCTTGTTGGGCCGTCAGAAGGCCCAACCCAAAACACTCCCCGGCGCTTTCTAAATTGAAAGATTAGAAAAGGGCTTCTCCTCTTCTTCGAGAAACTTCGTTTGTGACTAATTGCTAACAGTTTCAAAAAGCTTTTTGCCTCATTGAAAATTAGTTCCTATTCTTAGGGTCCCTTTTATTTGAGGATTTTTTTTTTTTTTGGGAAAATATTTTCCGACTTTTTATTTTTGGATGACAAGAAATTAATTCAATTATGGAAACGTATTCATTTGTTTAGTGGTTTATGGTAAAAGTGATTTCCTTTTACTAGAAGAGGAAGTTGTTTCCCAATCAAAATTTCTTATCTTCAATTTTCATAGATCGATTAATTTTTCATCATCTAGACACCAAAAAGTTGGAATATAATTCCCTAAAAATAGTTTTCCTTTAAATAACCGGACTCTTAGCCCTCAATTGTGAAGATCATTGGTGATGGTCTGATCAAGTTTGAGCTATCCAGTAATGATGGTCAAGAGAGTGTAGGATTTTGACATGGCAATTTGTAGTGATGGATTGAGAAAAATTGAACTTTTAAGCTTCTCGTATCTTGCTGTGAACAGCATCAAGTAGCTATTGCTTATAGATCTCTCTTGTACTATAAAAAAAATCTTGCATTTTTCTAAAACTATGCAGTTATGATACTAAGGATCTGACTTTTTTTTTGAAAGCAAATTTTTGAAATTTTTTTGTTAGTGAAACTTAGTTTTTATATTTTGAAAATAACCTAGAAAAATTCGGCAGGATTATATATTTATATATATTTTTGTGTATATCTAAACTAATGTGCATATATGTTTGGCTAATTTGAAGAACGGAGAAACTGAGTTGAAGACCTTTCAAATGCCTTCAATTACGTCAGGTTTAATTAAAGTTGAAATACTCTTACATTTTGTCAGACTTGTAATTTTATATCATTAAGTATAACTCTGTTGGGTTTGTTGAATTGTCCATGAAATCTTCTTGCTCTTCTTTTTCGGTGCATTATTCGAAAAAGCAAATTTCTCTTTATTTCTTTTGATTATTTTTTTTCCGTACCGGCTGTCACTTCGAGCTCTTGACGTAGTTAACCGAGGCGAAACACTGCGGGTCTGCATGGTAACCTTCCCCAGCCCAAGAATTTCTATTCTTCTCTTCCCCGAACAAAAAAAAGAATAAACCTTGTTTGATAACTAAGAAGTTAGTTTTTGTTCTAACAAAAAGTTAGCCCGAATGGTTTTGGAATAGAAATGAGAAGTAAAAAAAAGTTGCTTCTTGTTCAGGGAACAAGTTTAAGAAATAAGTGAATTTTTTTTTTTTATTCTTCTCTTGCTAACCGCCAATTGACCGCCGTTGACCACCATCCGCCGCCGCCGCCCGCCGCCGGCCGACCGCCCGCGCCGACGCCGGCCGCCCGCCGCCGCCCGCCGCCCGGCCGGCCGCCGCCGCCGCCCGCCGCCGCCGACGCTGCCCGCTGCCGCCCCGGCCGACTTCCGCCGCCCGGCCCGACCGCCGGCCGCCGGCCGACCGCCACCGGACCGCCGACCGCCGGGCCGCCCGGTCGCCGGAGGCGATCAACGTTGCGGCCGCCCGCCGCCACGGTCGCCGGAGGCCGACCGACCGTCGCCGCCGCCCGGTCGCCGCCGGTCACCCCGATCACCGCCGGACGCCGCCGCCGCCACCCAGTCACGGAGGCCGATCGGCCGTCGCCGCCGCGGTCGCCGGAGGCCGACCCAAGCCGTCGCCCCGCTGCCGGTCGCCGGAGGCCGACCGACCGTCGCCGCTGCCGGTCGCCGCCGGTCACCGCCGGCCGCTGGCGGCCGGAGGCCGACCGACCGTCGCCGCCCGGCCGACCCGTTACCGCCCAGCTGCGCCGGAGGTCGACCGACCATTACGCCGCCGCCGTCGTCCGCTAACCGCCGCCGGCCGCCGCCGCCGCACGCCGCGCCGGCCGAGCGCCGCCTCGCCGACTCCGCCGCCCGATCGCCGCCGCGGCCCATCGGCCGCCACCTCCCGCGGCCGCCCGCGATCCCGGAGGGCGGCCAGCGGCCGCGGGAGGTGGCGGCCGATGGCCGTGGCGGCGGCGATCGGCGACGGAGTCACGGGCGCCGCTTCGGGCGGCGGCGGCAGCGGCGGCGGCGGCGTCCGGCGGCGGTGGCCGCAGACACCGGCAAAAATAAAACACAAATAAATATAAAAAATAAACTGTTTTTTACCAAACGCATTTCTATTCTTTTTCTATTTCTAGAGTAAAAATTTTGTGTAGTTACCAAACGGGTTTTTACATAGAAATTGTTCCCCAAAATAGAAATAGAAAAAACTATTTCGAAAAGAAATTGTTAAAAAGAAATGTTCTCATGCGGACCCTACACACACTCAACACATGTAAAGTTCTGAGGGGGCTAAATCGGAAGTAATGAGCAGTCAGTGTCCTTTTTGGCTTGCAAGATTTTTATAATGCGTTTCTTGTAAAACTTATTTCACTCGAGATAGTAATGGTTTTTTTTTTTTTTTCAAGCGAGATAGTAATGGTTGAGATATTATTTTTCTTGTACAATCATTACGTTGGAAGTATTTTGAATGGCGCTGAAATACTTTTTGTTCCTTTTTTTATTTATTACAACTGAACTTGCCCATCTTGCACATTTAATGATAGATTTGTAAAAATATTTTGAGTTTAAAGTAGGAATGATTTTTTTAAATGAATTTAAACTATATCATAAGCATGTGCATAAGCAATTTACAATGAATTTGCAGTAAGAAAGCATCAGATTTATAAAAATGCTAAAGAAGAGATACCCAACGGACTTCTGTGTGTAATTCAAGGGGTTTCCTGGCAACTCATGTGATTAAGAAAAAAAAATATGAAAGATTTCAAGGCAGATATATAGTTATCCGACTCATTATATTTAAGGTTGAAAATGACATTTATGAACTCATATAGTATGTTCTTGGGCATATATCATTCATTTATGCTGAAAAATCAAAAGCACTTGATAAGGTGTGGAAGGCTAATGTCTCATGTGTTTTGTTTTGTTTTTTTTTACTTTATAGTGGTGCGTAAATTCTACAAAGATCAATGTTGACATGTGTAGGAAGACATTGCTCTTCCTCTTTAGACTTGATCTTACATCACATGAAAAACTATCACCACTAAAAGCTAAATTCCATCTATCCCTCGAGCCATATAACCTATAAAGCCAATTGTTATTATTAGTACTCCACTAATTTTATATTTTCTTCCAAGTAAATTCGAATTCGTTTGCTTGTTTGCCTCTATATATAAGTTTTGAGGAATATTATCCTTAAACCTAGCTTGTGGTAAATATGTGAAATGTTTTGATTAGAATTTTTCCAACGTTTTCAAG
The DNA here is from genome assembly GCA_014182375.1 of Eucalyptus virginea. Taxonomy (NCBI): domain Eukaryota; kingdom Viridiplantae; phylum Streptophyta; class Magnoliopsida; order Myrtales; family Myrtaceae; genus Eucalyptus; species Eucalyptus virginea. The sequence goes on from CM024522.1 coordinate 9,420,852, forward strand.
TGCATAAACAATTTCGAAGTTGAAGATACCATTCAAATTGCTTTTGTCCTAGCTTGACTTGATCGATGAACATAATTTTTGGAGCCTTATTTTTCATAGACTCCAAAAACACCTTAAATAACCAAATAAATGAACTTCATCCAACAAAAATGCACACTAGAACAAAATATTCATCCGATAGTGATTAGACTGTAAAAGTGAGACTGCAAATTCACACAACATGTAATTGTAATGGGGTTCCTTGCTACTCGCATGATCAAAAAAAGAAATGAGAGACTTCAACTTAGATGTGGTTGTCATCTTCGTATTATATTGAAGGTTGAAAATGGTGTTTATGAATCATATGTTCCCAAGCATAATCATTCATTTATGCTGAAAAATCATGAGCGCAAGTGGAAGAATGATGCCTCTTTTTTCTTTGTCATTTTTATGTTCTGTAGTAACGGACAAATTCTACAAGGGTCAATGTGCAACATATGATAGAAATTATTATTGGTGCTCTCATTTTTTGATTTGATCCTACCCCACATGAAAAATTATCACAATAAAAGCTATATTCTTTTATATATCGGTTCATATAACCTTTGTCAATTGTTATTCTTAGTACCCACTCATCTTTCATTTTTATCTAAGTAAATTTAAATTCATTATCTCGTTTGCCTCTACACATAATTTTTCAGAAATATATATCTTTAAACCTACTTGTGGTAAATATGTGAAATGTTTTAATTAACATTTTTTTCAATGTTCCAAGTGCAATTAATTTATTAAGGTGTTTTTGGAGTCTATGAGGAATAGACTGAAAACCATGTTAATTGATTAAGCCAAGCTAAGACAAAAGCCATTCACATAGTGCTTTCAAATGCACAATATTATTGATGCACTTGGAACATTGAAAAAAAGTTAATTAAAACATTTCGCATATTTACCACAAGTTAGTTTAAAGATATATATTTCTGAAAAATTATGTGTAGAGGCAAACGAGATGATGAATTTAAGGCCCCGCATGGAAACGTTTCTCGTTTCGTTTCGAACACTTTTTTTGTTTTTTTGTTCCGGAACAAAATTGGAGCAAAAAAAGAAACACAAAAACTTACTTCTTGTTCCGGAAACAATTTTGAAGAAACACTTCTTCTTCTCTCTCTTCTCTTTTCTTCTTCTTTTCTTCTTTTTTTTTTTCTTCTTTTTCTTTGGCCGAGGCGGCGACCGCCGTCGAGGGCGGCGACGCCGTCGAGGGCTCGGCGACCTCGTCGGAGCGTCGCCGGCCCCCGGCGAGGCCAAGCTCGGGCCGGCCATGGTCGGGCGAGCTCGAGCTCGCCCGGATCCGGCGAGGCTGCCGGCCGAAAGAAGAAAAAAATAAAAAGAAAGGAAAAATAAAATAAAAATATTAAAAAATTAAAAGAAACAAAAAAAAGAATAAAATTTACCAAACGTATTTCTATTCATTTTTTATTCCCGGAACAAACGTTACCAAATGCGTTCTTTTGTTCAAAACCGTTCCCCGTAATGTAAACACTTTTTTTATTTCTGTTCCCTGGAAGAAAAAAAGAACAAGAACATTACCATGCAGCCCCTAAATTTACTTGGATAAAAATGGAAGATGAGTGGGTACTGAGAAAAACAATTGACAAAGGTTATATGAACCGATATATAAAAGAATATAGCTTTTTTATTGTGATAATTTTTCATGTGGTGTAGGATCAAATCAAAAAAATGAGAGCACCAATAATAATTTCTATCATATGTTGCACATTGACCCTTGTAGAATTTGTCCGTTACTACAAAACATAAAAATGACAAAGAAAAAAGAGACATCATTCTTCCACTCGCGCTCATGATTTTTCAGCATGAATGAATGATTATGCTTGGGAACATATGATTCATAAACACCATTTTCAACCTTAAAAATAATACGAACATGACAACGACATCTAAGTTGAAGTCTCTCATTTCTTTTTTTGATCTCAAGAGTAGCAAGGAACCCCATTACAATTACACATAAAAAGTTCATCAATTGTCTCTCCTTCAGCATTTTTTGTAAGTTTGATCCTTTATTACTCCAAATTCTTTGTTTTTTGCATAGACACATACTTATCATGTGCTTCAAGTTCATTTGAAAAAATCATTCCTATCATAAGCTCTAAATCTTTGCACATATTATGTATGGCATGTGTAAGATGGGCACTTTTATGCTGTAACCAAAAGAATTAAATGTATTTCAAGTCACTTCTTTGTACAGAGAGGAAAGTATATCGAAAATGCCAAAATTTGGCATGAATGGACATTTTAATGCCAAAAGTTTCAAAAGGTATACTTAAATGCCATTTTTTTTTAAAAAAAATGGGACACTTAAGTGCCAACTTTAACGAGTTTGCGGAAATTCGATATGATATTATTTTAGTAATAAAATTGGTCTATGTGGTTCGCCAAAATGTCCATTCAGCAATCATTGTCTAAAATGATGTGATATGTTATGTTCACTTAAGTGCTAATCGTGGTTAAAAAAGAATTACTTAAATGTCAAATTATGATGTAAGTAATTACTTAAGTATTACTTTGTAGTTAAAAATGAACACTTAAGTGCTAAGTTTTACAGAAAATAATCACTTAAGGGCAAAAACTAAGTCATTTTAGCATACTCTTGTTGTCTACGTGAATGATTTTTTTTTAAAGAATTGCCACGTTAGTAAAAAATCTCATAAGAAAAAACCACATCAGCAGTATAGCTAAAATTTCTCGCCGTTGATACTTAAAAGTCATATGTTTTCCGATCTTGGCGCCTGAGTGTATCTTTTGGAATTTTTGACATTAAAGTATCCTCTTATGTCAAGTTTTGGCACTCCCGATATCTGCACCCCTTGTACAAATAATTTACTCGATCATTACTTTGAGAAAGCACAACAAGTTTCACAATGAAAATATTGAAAGGTAGTGTGATTGCTTAAGCAAACAAAAAAGAACACCTCTTACGACTCCAAAATAATGTAGTGAAGAATTCTCTTCCATTAAACCTCACCCGTAACTCATGAGAAGCACGCCGTCTCTGTCATGAACGACGAAATGTTGCGCAATGGAAGTTCAAGCAACAGTCACGAGAAGCAGGTCACGTGGTCTTACCATCGATGACTTGCAAACGACAACTCGTCACAGCTACAACTCGTGAACAACGGCTTGTCCCGGCTACAATCACAATGCGGCCAATTGCGCAGGCTTTGTTTCACGAACAACGATGGTGCGAAGTGGAAGCTCAAGATGCAACCACAAGAAGCATGTCAAGAAACGGAAAGAAATTTCAAGCCTTGTTACCCATTTGTGTATTGTGCAGGATTTGGACAAAGCAACTTTGTGCAGAGTGGTTTCACCTGGCGTTTACATCTTGAATGGAAAAATAAAATGTGTTCCTTGGATCAGCACATATGACAACTGATGAGTTGATTTGCGTAACTCTCATGCGGCACTCAATGAAGTACCCAATTTTTTCTCAGCCACCAATTGTGCAGTTCCGATTAGGGGTGTGCAAAATCAGCCATCTAAATTGGGAAACGCTTGGACTGGACCGAATCGGAGTTTTCAAGAGTGTCGGTCTAGTTTCCAATTCCAAAGGAGAACTAAACTGACTACATATACTTTTTTGCTTTATTTCTTGAAAAATTAGTAAAATGTGAATTAATTACTCTTTCATCCAATGGCACCATAAGCCGTGGCACAATGGCTCTTCACTCATCGTCACTTTCATCAATATCTTAAGATTTGTCATTCTCTTTCGTTGTGCACGGACACTCTTTAGTGGGAAAACAAAAGTAACCAGTTTTGTAACCAGTTTCACAATTCGATCCGGTTCCATAATTTACAAAAAGAAACAAATTCCTTCCCTTAAAAAAAAAAAAACTCAAAAGAACTTCAGCGGAGATAGAAATTATTTATCCATGAAACACTAAATATAGTGGCAGAGACATAAATGCAATCTTTTTGTCTCCCTTCTTGCCAGGGAGGCAAGTTACCCATATTCTATATCCCGGAAAGATCACTTCCAGAGCATATTTACAAGAAGTTGATCAAGAAACTACATTGATATCTAAGAGTCCGGGGCTGACCTGATCTCATTTTCAATCCACAAGCAAAGCACTGAAATAACACAAAATAAAGTGAAAATATGCTCCTAGACCTGTATAGGGTTTCCCCACTTCTGAAGCTTTCAACTCATCATATACGTATGCTTATGCCCCAAAACTTTTTTACATACAATCATGAAAGAACATTTGGAGATAGAAGCAAATACAATCAATAAAATCACAGACCCAACCAACTTCTCTCGCACCGCTTTCACAGTCCAAGAGAGAGCTTAGCAAGGCCTACATCTAAAGTAGGACTTTCATGTTAATTTGAATATGTAGTTGACAAGGCCTCTATCTAAGCAGGAAAATCAGGAGTCTCCCATCTTTCAGGGGTAGCATGAGAGGCTTAAAACCATTCAATCTAAGCCATATATATAAATATATATTTGATAAAAGAATCGACAACTTTTATTTTCCATTGCGAATGTTAATGCTTCGCTATCAATTATAACACATCTATGATACCAACAAGAACAACTTCATCGCGGACATAAGCTAGAATTGGATCAGTGAGCATCCGTCTTTTGCCGATGGGACCTAAATGGAGACAGAGAATGAATTAGCAACCGATCCAAATCTTCTTTCCTCTCTTGCCAACTGCCCTTGAGAAAGGGTTCCAAACCTGATTTGATTGAGATATCCCTTCTTTTTGTGAAGGTACTTGTGTCTATTTAAGTCTTTTTGGATAGAAAGCTTTGGGGAAAAACAAAATCTCTTGGTTAGGCGTCTGTCAATGTAGATGGAAATTCGTTAGAGGGACCGACTGAATTGCATTCGACACGGTATAGAATTTTTTGTTTTAGACCAAAGCATGATTTTGTATACTCATCATTATGAAGCCAAAAAGAATAGGCCAAAAGCCCTATTCCCTGCGCCTTTAGCCATGGAGAGTAGGCGTGATTGATTTCTAGTTTGGTCCGGTTCAAGGTGGAATCGGGAACCGGATGGGAGGATTGGTTCCCCATTTTGGGAACTAGGGATTGAACTGAACTGTTGATCTTGGTCCAGTCCGGTCCGGTCCAATGGAACCAGCTACTTTTTTTGCCACTAAAGAGTGGTCGTGCACAGCAAGAGAGAGTAACAAATTTTAAAATATTGATGGAAGTAAAGATGACTGAAGAGTTATTGTGCTGTAACTTTTGGTACCATTAGATGAGTTGGTATTTAGTTCACATTTTATTAATTTTCTTGAAGAAATAATTAAAAAAGATATATATAGTCAATCCAATTTGGTTCCTGCCGGTTCTCTCTTGGAACCAAGAATTAGAAACCGGATCGGCACTTCCAAGAACCGAACTACACTGGTCAATCTAATCTAGTTCAGGCGGTTCTCAATTTAAGTAGCCCATTTTGCATATCCCTAATGAATAGGGTTTTGGAGAAAGATAGGTAAGCGGTAATTTGCAAAGGAATTCTTTTTTTCTATTGATTTTGGAGAGAGGAAAAAAGAAAATGTTCGATAGTTATAGTGCTAGAGGCTATAGTGCGTTCCCAAGCATGCAAGGGCAAATAGTTTGTCTAGAGAGGGTTAAAAGGGGTAGAGCTAACAAAAACGGTTTTGAAGCGAACTTCCACCTCTAACCCTAGGCGCTGATTGAACCATAGTTGATGACCGAACCATAATTGATGATGCATGGACACTCTCTAGGACCAATCAGTGTGGTCTCCAGTTCCACCTTGGAATCGGACCAACATGAGAATCGATCACTCATAGTTTTGATAAAGTTTTGTGTCTGTTCTTTTGAGGTTTTTTTTTTTTTTTAAGGAATCTGTTTCTTTTTGTAAATTTTGGAAGTCTCTCAATTATAAATGCTACTCCGTCTTCAGTTTGTAACAGAGAAAATGTCTTACTGTGTTTTTCTTTTTCATTATTGTAGTTTATTAAAACGTGATTATCTTTCACCTATTCTTCTCACCTAATATTTCTTGACCTCCTACTTTTTTCCAATCTAAAAATATCGTTAATGTTTTGCAAAATTAATTTGAGATCTCAAAAATGTTTTGTGAAAGTGCCATGTTTTTTATTCCGTGAACTAATTTACAGCGTGAGTTGTAAAATAGTTCCATAGTTGACAGAAGAAGATACGGTGGAATTCTTGTGCCCTTGCTATCACGAGGAACCTAGAATACTTTTGGGTTAAACCATTGGCCGATATTAAATGAAGACCAACGCTCAGAAGAGAAACTTGAATGTAAGCCTCGTCACAGGGATAACTGGGCTGTAGTGATGGCATTGGGCTAAAGATTGATCTCTGAACTCGTCAATTGATGCATTCTATTTTTTATATTGCAAAGCTTAATTGTGAGTGATTATTTTGATTTTTGCACGACGCAAATGTTGCTTTGACCTATGAGTTTTGGTGAATATTTCTTACGAAAGTGATGCTTGTAATAATGCCATTGGCTGGTGTTCGATCCCATAGAGACAAGTATCACTCCCTGAGTTTTGGTCTGCTCACTCCTATCGTTTAACTTTTCAATTTCTTCACCTTGTTCACATTTTGGATTGTTCGAATATTCAAATAATTATCACGCTTTTTCTAATAGCTTAAGCTTACAATCGGTTAGAGATGTACTTTTTTTTTTTAGTATATATCATACTCCAAAGCTATGTTACTAGCTTACATGAGTTTTTGTTGCATATGGTTACTTCGAGGCTTCGTACTTTTCCCGATCGATGGCCATGTCGCCCCTTGTTTCTGGTTGGATTTAGGGCACTTTAAGCCACTTCAATTTATTAATTATAGACTGCTTCAGGTAAATTTGTGCACCCTTTGAGTTCTTCAACTTTGTGCACTCCTCTCAATTCATTAATTCTTTTCCTCTCTCTTATGTCCATTTATGTTAAGCAGATTATAACATATTCTTTGAGGGTTGTTTCCTTCCTTTCTACCGTTACATCTCCTATAATTAAGATAATTTTTTTAAGAGTTACTATCATGAAAAATTCTTAATTATCACGCACATGATAATTTATAAAAAACTAATATTTTAATCACCAAAAACCCCAAACTAGTTTATTTTTGATAAATATACCTTCTATTAGTTTACGTTAAATTGGATTAATATCATAAAAAATCATAAACTAATGTACCTGTGATAAATGGTGGGTATAATCTAAAATTGGTACATTTGTCAATTGTTATGCGTTATCAAACTCAACAATTTAATGGCAAAAGTTAACAGAAATTAATAAAAGGTAAATTTGTTATGGATATATCGATTTAGGGCTTTTCATGATATTAACCGTTTTTTAACCTAAATAAAATTTTAAGGCATTGATCACCGGTCATGTGCATCATTTGGATTTTATTGTCAATCGTTCATTATTATTTTTTATTCCTAAACAAGCCAATCTAACCACTTAAAACAAAATTAAAGTAAGTGAAATTCGGGAAAAGAACGGGCAAAAGAAAGAAACTAGGAGGAGATGTAGGACATGTTCTAAATTAATTGTACGAATGCTAATTCAACAATAAACTTATTAATTTGATTAATTTAGTTCTAAATTTTGTGACGATTTGTCAATATAGTTCTCTCGGTTAATTTTTATTGGCAATCACTAATGTGATTGTTGGCTATCATATGTGGCTCGATTTAGGGGTGTGCATGGTCCGGGCGAGCGGTTCCCGACCTAGAACCGGGAACCGCCCGTTAAGTACCGGTTCCGAAAAATTGGAACCGGGATCTACCCGTTTGTTGCATGGATCCACTCGGGAACCGGATCGGACCGGCGGTCCGGCTCCCGGGTGGATCCATGGAACAGATCTTGACGCGGGCGACGCTGGTTCTTCGGGATCTACAGAAGGGTCGCTTGGGCGAGAGGCAGCGGCGGAGCTGGGTCGCGGGTCGCTGAACTAGATCGCGGGTTGCTGGGAGGCTGAACGGCGATGGCATCAGGGCTGAGATGAGCTCGGATCTGTAGTCATCGAGCGAGATTAGTGCGACTGAAGCAGGGGACACCGAGCATTGGTCGCGGATGGGTCTCGTGGGTTGCTGGAGTCGCGGCCACCGGCGTGAAGAAACGAGCGGCGGTTGCGGTGCTGCACGTCGGAGGGAAGGCAGATCTGGCAGGGAGGCTGAATGGTGACGGTGTCAGGGCTGAGATGAGCTCAGATCTGTAGTCGTCGAGCGAGATCAGCTCGACTGAAGCAGGGGACGCCGAGCGTTGGTCGCAGATGGGTCTCGTGGGTTGTTGGAGTCGCGGCCACCGGCGTGAAGAAACGAGCGGCGGTTGCAGTGCTGCACGTCGGGGGGGAAGGCGGATCTGACAGGACGATGATGGCGGAGGTGCGGAGTCTGCGCAGTCGGGCGGCGCGCGGTATGAGATCGGAGCGGCGCCGGCAGGAGGGTGGCGGACCATTGGGCTACAGCGGCTTTGCGGCTTGTGCGGTGAGGCGGACGCACAGGTCACCGAGGAGGAATCGAAATAGCGAGAGGAACCGAGGAAGAGAGAGAGAGAGAGGGGCAGCTGCAGAAACCGAAGAGAAGTGGAAGAGACAGAGAGAGAGAGAGAGGGAGCGTGAGACCTAGGTTTATTTTAGTAATTTTTTTTTTAATATTAAAAGAGAACCGGTCCGGTTCGAGTGGGCGGGCGGGCGGATCCGCCCATGGAATCGGGAACCGGACCGGTTCCCTCAAGAACCGTCGGTTCCGGGTGGTTCCGGTCCGGTTCCGGGCGGTTCGGACGGATCCCGGGTATTTTGCACACTCCTAGCTCGATTGGCACTTATGTGAATGATTTTTGTGCTCTTTATATAAATTTTCTGAATTTATTATTATTTTTTTCCTTCTTCCTTCACTGTCCACGCATGAGGGAATTTTTTTTTTCTTTTTTGTTGTAATTATCCCTCCTAAAGGCATAGGACCACTACCATATAGGCAAGGCGTTAGTAATTTAATTGTTTTGGAACCTCCTGAAATGACAGATGGTCCTGGAGAAAGACATGGACATGGTTCGTGGTTGGCTTAGCCCCACCGCTGTCCGCCGCCGGTGGTAATGAAATTTCCACTTCATCGTTCATCATTGATCGAGGTGCAAGATGATAATTCCCATCTTTTTATTATTACCCATCATTATATTATTACATCCATTGAGAAGAGGAGATTTAATTTATTTTCCATTATTCTTAACACCTTTGGAATCTGGAGTTGTTTCGAAACACACAGGAGAAAGAAACGTAAGCATTTAAGTTTGAAATTTGGTGACGAAAATCGAAGTGGACTGAAGAAAGGGCTTTCTCGAAGTAATTGAGTCATGAATGAGTGAATTTGCTTATTCAAATATGGTAGAAAACAATCGAGAAGAATGGATTCTTGAACTCGCAATCAACATCGTCCTTAAATAGGAGAAGTTCTCAAACTGTGATTGATCCTTCCACATCAACACAGCCAGGACTCACCAACTATATGTGTAATGGCACATTACTTCTTTAAAGTCATCACCGAACTTAAACTTACCACGAGTCAAATCCAGGTGCTTTACAAGATCAAAATTTTTGGGCAAATTTCAAGATTTAAAGTTGCCCGCTTTTCGTGAGACCAAAGAAAAAGTTAGGGACAAGATTGAAACCAAGTTAAAATTGATGCTTTTGGTAAAACATAATAAAGAAAAAGTTTGGCCTAGAACGGGCACCCACTTCATAATTCGTGCTTTTTAAGGAAAATTACACCTTTTTCCAAATCAAACATTCTCGAGATGGCCCATTAAAAGTGGGCATTTACACAAATAAATCATGTCGACATTTATGTTAATCATATATAGTACTTTTTTCATATTTTTGTCTTCTTTTATGGTGATCTTTTCTTTCTACCAAAAAAAGAAAATCATAATCTTTTCTGGGCCAGACAAAGTCGGCCAACTCATCACCAGACAGGGCCGGTGCCACGTCATCCGAAACCCACCACACATTTTCGGCTCCCGGGGAAAGCTGAGGAGTGAAGCAAATCCTAAGTCCTCACCCGCGCACGTCGTCCTGCCCCGCGCCCTTCGTCTTTAAAAATCAAATTTTCATTCTCTCTCTCTCTCTCTCTCTCTCTCCCCCACCAATACAAAAAAATAATTTAAGCGGGTCGGGTAGCGGAAAAGGTAATAATGACGATGGCTTCGAGAGCGAGGCGTGAAGTGGTAACGCGGAGCCCCAAAGCAAAAGAGCGCCTCTCATCATTAATCCTTTTCTTTCTTTATTTATTTAATTCATTTGATCTCTCAAAAACAAAAACGACATGAAATAATCCATAAATTTTGACTCGATATGTAATGTGACCTTAAAAATTTAGCCCAATTTGTAGTATCATTCATAAATTTTTAATCTATTCAATATTGTGCATGAATTTTTTTTTATAAATATTCAAATTAGTTATTGAATTATATGAAATCATTCAATTACTTTAAATCTAGAGATGCCGTTGGACATTTTCATATAGTTTAAGGATTAATTTGAATATATATAATAAATTTAAGGATCTTTCATTTTTTTTTATAAATGTTTAAATTTGTTTATCAAATGTCTATACCAAAAAAATATCAAATGTTATCTTTTTATTAATTTAAGTTAATGAACGACGTTAAACATTTTCAAATGGTCCAGAAATTCATGGATCGTATTGAATAAATTAAAAATTTAAGGGTGATATTGTATATCGAATTAAAATTCAGGGATCATGATGATAAAAGAGCATAACCATATTGGACATTGGGGTTAAAGTTAGAAGACGACTAATGTCATTTTCTCTATAAAGAAAAAGAAAATTTCGTGGGCGTCAAAAGACAACGACGTATCGACCCCGGCCGCACCACCACCTCCCATTTATGGTCTGGCGAGGGGGAGGGGAAGACAAAAAGCTCTCGTGACCAGTAGCAATGGCAGAGGCGGAGCTCTGAGAAGAAGAAGAAGAAGATCAGCCGATTCTCTCTCTCCCCGCTCGCGTAGGGGCCGTCGGCTCGGCTCGGCTCGGCTCGGCTCGGCTCGGTAGGGCTCGGTTGCAGGCGCCGGCAATGTCGGACCCGAGGAGCAACCGGTGGAAGTGGGAGGTGAGCGGCTTCGAGCCGCGGAAGTCGTCGTCGACCTCCGCTTCCTCCTTCGACGCCGAAGACCAGCACCGGGCGAGCGCCCCCCTCGTCCGGCGGTACTCGATCTCCGGCGGCGGCGCCGCCGTCCCCGCCGCCGTCCCCGCCCTCCTCGCCGCCCTCGCAGCTCCCGCTGGCCTCCAAGGTCCAGCGGCTCGCGGACAATGTCCAGGTTTTTTCCGAAACGCTCCGATCGTCTCGCGCTCCCGATTGAGTTGGGGGATTTGCCTGTTTGGAATTTTCGTTTCTGCTTCGGTCGATTCCTTTTCTATTGCCGAGCTCTGAGAAGAGCGATTTCTGGATGCAGCTTGCGAGGCAGGATTACTTGGAGCTGAGACAAGAGGCGAGCGAGCTGCAGGAGTATTCCAACGCGAAGCTCGATCGAGTCACGCGCTACCTCGGCGTTCTCGCCGACAAGACGCGGAAGCTAGGTGAGGCGGTGCGGCGGTGCGGCGTCTGTTGTGCCTCGACGCGCGTTTGCTTTCTCATTTCGGTTTTTGACAGCTTCTGTGCTTGTGTCAGATCAAGTCGCCCTTGAAGGCGAGGCTAGGATAGCACCGCTCGTCAGCGAGAAGAGGAAGTTGTTCAACGAGTTGTTGACATCCAAAGGTCAGTCTTTGGTTTCTTAATTGAGTTCTCCCAGGGGCGGAAGTACTTGGATACATGAGCCGATGATTCAGAAAATTTCTAGTTTGAATTGCAATTCATTTTCGGGATAATGTTCCTGTCAGATTGATGGGTAGAGATAGCTTGCTTGTATGGCAATTTTGCAGTGTGTAGTAGGAGGACAAAACTTGAGTTTAATGAGTAAGATCAAACTGGAATATGACTGATAGAGTTTTAGCGATGAAGTGCATATTAACTTGAGATCGCACTGTTAGCCGCCAGTTTGTGATGCATTTTACTGATCATTGTTAGTCTGAAAAATTGAGCTGTTTGTTAGTTCAGGACTGATTATACCTCAAAGATTCATTAATCTGTAAATGGCGACTAGATATCAAGAACGGAAATGATTTTTTACTCTGTGTATCTTCTTCTTCCTACGTTAGGATCAGTTCTGATACTTTGATTGATGGTTACATAGAAATTGAATCTCTTGGATTAAACTAATGGGAGAACTCTCAAGAAATATGATTTTCAGACAAGGGTCCGGTCACCTGTGACATAATTTCCATTTGGACTCCTTTCACATCATCAATTCACTATTGATTGCCCAATCACTAGATTGGTCGACCTAAGTTATACTAATAGTGTTTAAGTGAGAAGGACAGATCATCTTCAAGCCATTTGGTTGGCTATGAGTGCAGGAGGTGCACACGTTAATTAACTGTTTGGTTTAGAAGTTGGGCTATTTGTTAGTTAGTTGCTGAGGGACTATAGTTCAATTGGTTATTCTTTAATGGAAGCACAGAAATCGATCAAGATAGTGAATTTCTCTCTTCTTTGTGTGCTCTCTTCTCTTACTATAATAATTTGTTTAAACAGCTCTTCTCTTCAATTTCCAGTCCTCCCTTTCTGAGGCTGTACGAAGTTTTTTGGTGAAATTTATGGGTTTTTACTTTCCTATATGATTTGAAGATGCTTTTAATTTCAGGAAACATAAAGGTATTTTGTCGTTCGAGACCATTGTTTGAAGATGAAGGTCCCTCTGCTGTAGAATTCCCTGATGATCTTACTATTCCGTGTCAACACTGGTGATGAGACCAGTACAAATCCTAAGAAAGATTATGAATTCGATAGGGTGTATGGACCTCATGTTGGACAGGGTGAGCTAGAAAATGATTCATTTTGTTACATAACAGGCAGCATTTGAAAATATTTTTGGTATATACTAGTTACATGGCTGGTTTGTTTGGAGGTTTGTTATCTTACAGTAGCACTGGTGCATGTGCAGCTGATATATTTAATGATGTTCAACCGATGGTTCAATCAGCTTTGGATGGATTTAATGTGTCAATATTTGCTTATGGACAAAGTAACTCAGGAAAGACGCACACTATGGTCTCTCTCTCTCTCTCTCTCTCTCAAACATGCTCCCACTGAATAATATCTCCCTATGAGCTAAATATCCAAGTATTTGGGTATGGCTTTTTAGATAAAGTATTTTGTTTATTATTTTTATGGCTGCCATTACGGGCACGGTCCAGTAATGCAGATACTTCTGTCAGATATTGGTCTTATATCATGTCTGAATTTAAGGAGCTAAAAGTTCTGCTGCTTGCATTTCTTAGATCTGATTGTCATTGGTTTGATCTTTGGCAATCATAGTTATCTGAACGAGGGCCTTTGTAACATTATGATGAACCACGTTCACCCACCATGTCATTCCACAAAATTCTGATATGGAAGTTGACATGATGGTATTTTTTGATGCTTTTCAGGAAGGATCTAGCCATGATCGTGGTCTATATGCTCGTTGTTTTGAGGAGTTCTTCGATTTAGCGAATTCAGATGCAACTGCTACATCTAGATATGACTTTTCTGTCACAGTTTTTGAACTCCACAATGAACAGGTTTCTTTTCTTTTTACTCACCATAAATAGCTTCAAGTTAGGTGTTCTGAACGTGTACGTTTTGTCTTGATGTAATCGTGCTTCCACATGCTTATTTATGTAGGTACGAGATTTGGTGCGTGAATCAGGAAGGAATTTATCGAAAGTCTGCATGGGATCTTCGGATTTTTTTGTTGAACTTACACAGGAAAAGGTCGACAATCCATTGGATTTTTTGAAGGTTCTGAAAGACACATTTCAAAGTCGAGGAAATGATGTTTTGAAGTTCAATGTTTCTCACTTGTATGGTTTGAATTCTACGCACCCTCTCTTGTTGCTTTTCTGGGTTTTGTGCTTTTTGATATATTATGATGACAGTGTTAACTAGAAACTTCATTTTGCTGAAGGGTGAATAACTGTGCAATTTTTTCTTTTTGAAAGAATTCAAAAATAATTTGTGAGGATACAAAGAATGAAAAATAAATTTGAGCAATTAGCACAGATAGACAAACCAGTGATGTTTCAAGCCAAGCTTCTGAAATGTACAATGATGTTTTCCTTAGATATTAGGAACATCATTTGTTCATACCTTTCGTAATCAGAGTTTCAAGCCCTTCTTGGCTGCTTTATCATCATTAGATGGATTAGTTTGTTTGGCTGAAATTATTTATAGGTATTGCATGGAAGAGGATGCTACTCAACCTAGTTGTTTACTTTTACTTTCAGGGAGTACCACACCTTGATAATTTTTGGAGAGGATTTTTTCTTTTACTTTTAAAGTCAAAGCTGAACACTAGCATACACATGATAATTACAAAACGTTATACTTGATTAAGTACATGGCAGTGACCTCTAACCCTCCCACACCTAAGCCATTGTTCAGTTTTAATTGATACTTTTTGACGCATTCTCCTGTTATAAAATCAGAATCGTGACAATCCATATATCCTACAACAACTTGGTTACTGGAGAAAACCTGTATAGCAAGCTTTCTCTTGTTGATTTGGCTGGAAGTGAAGGGTTGAATGTGGAAGATGGTAGTGGGGAGCGGGTGACAGAACTTCTACATGTTATGAAGTCACTTTCTGCGTAAGTCTTGGCTTGTTCGCTGTCATTCTTATTATTGTTACTGTGTAGTGACTTTATGTTAGTATCAATATTTCAGTAGTGGTTGCTATACTGTTTCTGGCTTTCTTACCCCCTTTTGATGAGTTACTGCCATTGCTTGCTTTCTGGCAGTATATGAACATCAGAAGACACAAATCTTGCTTGACACTGATTATCCACTACTTTTGAATTGCTAGGCTTGGTGCTTCAGACCTATCTATGTTCTCAACCATAATTTAGTCAATGAAAGAAGTCCAAACTTATCACTTTCGAAATGCTAATCTTGTGGTTCTTTACTTTGTCATTAAGTGGAAGCAGATCTTAGTTGCGGATTGAATTTGTAGAACGGTTGATCTCTAGTAATAACTCTGATATTCTGGAGTGCCCTTGGGCATGGGTTGTTGATGTAGAATGGAGACATTCAGACATTACTTCTTATGTTTCTATAAACTTATAAGATTTAAAATTTTGATTAAATGGTTTTTTTTTTCTTTTGTTGATATAATGTTTTATGATGTGTTTTTCATTTTGTAGGTTGGGGGATGTTTTATCTTCATTGTCGTCAAAGAAGGATATCGTTCCATATGAGAATTCAACACTAACTAGAGTGCTTGCTGATTCACTAGGTACCTTTTGTCAGTGACTTGGTTGCATATATGATGATTGGATTTTCTGAAGGTGGTGGATATTAGAAGTGCGTGTACTAGCTAGTGCCTGCTAGGATATCACAAGTTCTCTCTATCTCTTTTTTATAAAACTTTAATGGTACAAAAAAGGTGAACTTTAGTCAACGTCTTCAATTAATAATTCTTGATAGAAAGAACTTGGAATTTTGGACTGCCTGATGAAGAGAAATGGAATTTTAATAGCTGATACCTTTTCAATGGATCAGAAAATTCATGGAAGGGATAGCACATATCTAATGCAAGTATCTTGCGAAACTGTTCACACGATGTTATTCAGTGTATATATTTTACTGGGCTGCATTTTGCTTTGAAATATTTAGCCTTAAGATATTTTCGAATAAGTTTGTGGATGGCCTTTCCTTTGTTTCATATTATAGGTTATATTCCATCAACACTCTTTGGTGCTTTGGTGGTGGATAATCTAGGTTGTTGTTTAACAGATGTTATTTTGCTTAGAAAGCTCCTGATTACCCGCATTGATGTTACTGTCCTCTTAGCTGCTAATATGTGTTCATGACGATACCTGCAGTTTTGTGGGGAAGTGTCTCATCTTTGCAAAATGACTGTTTCCTACATTTTTTTTTTTTTGTTTTTTGTTTTGTTTTTAATTTGAGCCTAAAAAACTGTAGTTCATGTTCACTCCTATGGCACCAAAGGACCATCTTGAATATGATGCTTATTGACAAATATTGACTATTTATTCTAGAATGTCGTGTGCTGTCACTGTTTTCATGGTGTCCTTGTTTGGGCTAATGAATTTATGATCATATATGAAGGTTGCACCTTTTCTTTTCTCCTTGAGTCTCAATTAAAACATTGAGCAAAGAAACCTTTCAGTGACAGACATTAATTTCTGATGGCTTGTTCATTTTCTTTTGCTAAATGTCTCTACACGGAAGCTCAAAGACTCTGCTGATTGTTAATGTGTCTCCTGATGCATCAAATGTATCTGAGACATTATCATCCCTTAATTTTGCTTCCAGAGCACGAAATGCTATGCTCAGCCTTGGAAACAGAGATACGATAAAGAAATGGCGGGACGTTGTATGTTCTGTATTCCCTGGTAGACTGAACCATAGTTGGGATTTTTGGTTGAACTAGTGTCGATAGTCTATGGGCACGAACCCACATTAGAAAATATTGTTTGTTTCTCCCCTTAAAGCTTTTTGATTTTAATGGATGTGAGAAGGTGTCCATTGCTGACTTCACCTTATGGTCACCTGTTGCCTGGATAATTGTCTTGTCAATTTTTTTTAAATTTCTAGTTATCATGAGCATACTCTTTTCAGCTTGTCCCCTGTGATGTGATATGTTCAATATTTTTGTCATTATGAAAGAATGTTAAAGCACTTTAATACCGAATTTCTGGCCCCTGTGAATATTTCTATTGTTTGTCATCAAAAAGAGGAAAAAGCACTGAATTTTTGCAGGTGCGTGTCTTTATCTTATTTAGGCCAATGATGCGAGGAAGGATTTGTATGATAAAGAGAAAGAATTACAAGATGTTAAACAAGAGGTTTTGGGGCTAAAACAAGCGTTGAAAGATGCAAATGATCAATGTGTCCTCCTTTTCAATGAAGTTCAGAAGGCATGGAAGGTCTCCTATACTCTGCAGTCAGATTTGAAGGTGTGCAACTTCATAGTGGCATTTCTCCAAGTTTTGTGTGGAACTTGTATGATGATCAATTACTTCGGTTGATGATTATGTCATTTGCACTCCTGATTAATGCTGGCTTCTCTGAGGAAAAATGTGTCCCAGATTTATTTGAGCAACCTCTTTGAACAAATGAATTTGTTTGGGGCAAGATTTCCATGTAGTTGTCCTCCAAATGACCGCCTTTTCCCAAGTGAATTAGATACTATTCTCCAAAGAGAACTTTTTCTTGTAACGTTAGTTCAATGGATGCTAATGGTCAATAGACATATTGTTCTCTATCTACATCTTTTATCCTCTGTGAAATACATTTTTGATGATGGATTCCCATGCAGTGTTGCATTTGGTTTTTAATAAGTGTTGTAGTGTGAAATTTTTATCAAATTTGTAGTTATGATGAAGTTTCTGGGAAATATTTAATGATGTTAACACCCATAATTACCTTCTCCCTTGTCTGTAGTATGTGCATAAGCAGTTCAATATAAATCCAGGAAAATGTGGTGTTTTAATTTCGGAATGATTTCCATCTGTGGTTTTCATTAGGATTATATACTGAAATCATAACTTTTTCTGATGCAGTCTGAGAACATAATGCTGGCAGATAAGCATAAGATTGAAAAGGAGCAGAATGCGCAGCTCAGAAATCAACTTGCTCAACTGGCACAGCTGGAGCAGGCTCAGAAGCTGCAGATACAGCAGCAAGATTCAACTATTCAGTCTTTGCAAGTTTGTCTTATTTGAAACTTAATGCTTTTCAGCTTGTGCTTTATCATCTGTTTCACCACTAAGTTGATCATATGCTTTGCTGTTCTTTTATGGATCTTGGATTCTTGGAATTTGCCTGTTTGAACTCTTAAAACATGCTTTTTATGGTTATAGTTGCTCCTGGAAAGTTTTGATGATGGTCCTATTTGTGTGAAATAAACCACCAAATATTACTGGAAAAAGTTGATGTAATTTTAGTTTATATATGATGGGAACAATTGATATGGCTCCAAAGGTTTGTTGAAGTACAGAGATGTTGGTGTCTGCATGTGGTCTTTGTGTGCCTTTAAGTAGGAGCATATGCTTGTGTGCCCGTGCTTTCTCATTGGTGTATATGTCCGTGGGCTTGCAGATGCCGTCTCAACATCCACAAAACTGCATGGGGGCATTCGTATGTACCTCAATTTGGTACACATAGTTCTGCTGCAATAACATATAATGGGAACGCATTAGACAAATTGTATCTGTTAAGTGCGTTGATTGCTTTTCATTCTTATGTCATGATCTGTATGCCTTATCTGTGTTTCAGGTTATCTGGTCACTTAGTTACTGATTTAACAAGGCGTAGTGCAGCCAAGTCATTTGGAAGCTAGTCTTTGTATCTCCTTGTCCTGCCATGAATTGTTTTCCCTCCTTTTTGGTTTAATTAGGACGTTACTTCACTTAGATGTAGAAATTTATGCATGCGATAAATAAATATGTGCATGGTGCAAGTCTCGTCTGTGAGAATGCTTTGGGTTTATGGTCATGAGATACTAGAAAGTCAGATATGTGATATGCTTCTGCTTCTAGCTTCAAATGCAACTCTGTATTGAAGTTTTTCTCTTGCCCTTATTTTCGTAATGCAGGCCAAGATTAGAAGTCTTGAGCATGAGCTTAATGAAGCCCTTCATTCAAGTGAAACTAAGTCAAAATCAGATGTAGATTCAGGCTTTGAAGTACAATCGCTTCCGAAAGCTATGAGTGATTCAATGGATTCTTCCATAGTGACCAAGAAACTTGAAGAAGAGCTAAAAAAACGTGATGCATTAATTGAGGTTTGTTCATTCACGTGGGTATTTTGTTGTATGATCAATTCTATATGCCTTTCTGCTTGTTTCACCCTTCTCCAAATACTCTCGTTCTCCTTCCCTTGAGTGCACATGAGGAAAGAGAAAAATCTGCAGTCTCTTTTCCTCCATTAGGTGTTACTTTCTTTTGATGCAAGTAACAATTACTAGAGTCGGTGCGTCTATAGCCTAATTGCTTTATGCTGATCCTGTAATTCTTTCAATTATTTTCCATGAGAAAATTATCCCACCAGAAAAGGATATGCTTGGTATTTTGCCTTCTGTTTTTTGGTTAAAGGTCGTCAACCTGTTTGGTTGGTGGTTTCCTCTGCCGTGATGTGTCAGGTAGTCATTGAAAGAGTTATGTTGTTTATCTTTCTTCTCTTTCATTTGCACTCTCTGTGCTTTTGTTGTGATTTATTTCGGTGGAGATGGATGCGTTGTGAGAGGGTAAAGATTGGGCATTACGCTTGTGTTGCTCACATATTGACAAGGAAGATGCTAACAACCAATAGAATCTGAAATCAGAACCAGGGCTAGTGGCTTCCGGTGTTTGTGAGTGTAGCGAATCCAAATTACTTTATTAAAGCATGGAATTGATTATATTTTCTTCCAAAATGGAGCAGCTGTAACAATTCTACATGGAACAATTTTTATGTCAGCTAAGCAGATCAGTTGTGAATGTTGGAAACTAACATAAAAACATAAGTTGATCTTGTAGGTCCTTTGGCTTGAGGTGATGATCATATTTTTGAAATGTTCTGTTTCTTTTTTATATATGCTCGTTTAGTTTGTAGCTGTGATTGTTTGCCAAACAATGGGCTTCTCATGTCTAAATTTTATGTGGGCAATATGTTGGAAAAATTGTAGTTTCATAACAGGCGAATTTAGAAAGTAGTTAATTTCTAATAAAATAGTGTATATGCAGTCTCTATCTGGATGTCAATAAGACTTGATGCATGTGATAATGAATTACTTTTGCAGAGATTGCATGAGGAGAACGAGAAACTGTTTGATAGACTCACGGAAAAAGCTTCATTGACCAGTTCACCCCAGGTAAAGTCTTTTTCCTGTTAATACTATAATTTTACCTGGCAGTGCCATGATGCAGGGGAAGAACTGCAGATGGACTCTGCTAGTGCCTCAGTTTCTTGGACTGCTGTATTTAGTTCGTATCTATGGCTATTAGTCTCGTTATCCTCTTCCTTGACTTTTTTTGAGAGCCGCAATGGCTCTTGGGTTGCGAAGCATCTGTAGACAACTGTGAGGTCCCACCTGGGGCTTGAGTGGATCCACAATTGTTTAGACTTTGGATTGGAGTAGCACAATTGTGCTTAATCTTCACAGCCTCAGTTATCAGTTTATCATTTCCAGTGCAAGTCTGTAGGTTTGCTTATGGTCATTGTTCTGCGAAGATATTGGTGAACCTTTACTTGACTCTCATGCTATCAGCAGCAGTTCATTGTGATGAGATGAGTTCTATGTTAGTAACTCGGTTGTGACTTGTTTGTAAGTTGTAGAGTTCCAATGGGTGCTGAATTTTACATGGTCCAATTTATATGAGTTGGGGGAGTATAATTTGGGTCATAAAAGGGGATGTAATTTGGTTCATCCTTAGATTAGAGCTGCACTGACAATGGATTTGGCAAATAATATGTTTAGGGAAATTAAAATTCGTTTAGATTAAACCTTTGAACTTGCAGTAAATTTCATTTGGGTTCATCCATGCTGACTAAGAATCAACTCAGCCTCTTTTTACTCATGGGCTAAAGTGAAAGGCATTTGACTTTGTCTGCTTCCTCTATTGTTTTCATGGGCTGTAACTGGCTTTTCATATGTGGAGGCTTCTACTCCATTGACTAAGGTTTTTTATATTTTTGGGTGATTATGCAAGGTGCTCTTCAGTTTACTTCTTTCTTTTGGTAAGGATACTTTCTCAGATTTCTGACATGCTTATCATTCTTTTTAGATATCAAGTCCATCATCGAAAGGAACTGCAAACATGCCATCTCGGTACGTTTCTGAGATGAAACTTGCTTTTTGTGATTCTAGCCTACACCATGTTTCACATTGTCCATTCTTCCATTGTCGGTTTTTCCAGGACAAGTAACAACAATGTTGGACGTACTCTGGATGTTGTTCCTTCGCCATTAAGTGCTGAAAAGTCTGCCAGTTCAGTTGCTCTGGTCAAAGCAAGTTCTGAGAAAGTTAAAACTACACCAGCGGGAGAATACTTGACTGCAGCATTGAATGACTTTGATCGGATCAGTATGACAGTCTTGCTGCCATTTCTGATGGAGCAAACAAACTATTGATGTTGGTATGCTTACTTAATGATATTCACGTGCATTTGAAAAATAATGAGGGGTGTTCATTAAGTGGAAAAGAAAAACATTCTGATGAATGTTTCATCACTGGTTTGTCATTCAACATGTATAAAGTTTTATCTTTTTGTGGATAGTAGTTTCATGATCGAATCGCTATCAATTGGTGTGCTTTGTCTTTGGTAAAGAACAATAGTGATTGGTGATAGTTTGTTACTTTGTCTTGTAATTTTTATCTCAAAATTGTTCATTTGCACTTCTTATTGAGTGTGTTTCATTCATTTTGTGAAAGACCAAAAATCAGTTTTTGGTTTTCTCGTCTGAACAGTTCATTTTCGTAATTTTTAAATGATTCTACATGACTTCTAATGAATCTACATGCTAATTTTATGTCTTTAAACATTTGACATATTCAATGTCAAAGAAAACTCAATGTTCAAGTGCCAGAAACAGAAGCATGAGCAAAAAGCTAAAAAGAAGTAATTGCAAGTACAGTATATTTCATGAATATACAATTTCTGGTCTCCCCGAAATTGGTCCTGAATGATAATTTTTTTTAACTATTTTAGAAAGAATTACAGCATGCTGGTGAATGGATGTTTCAAAAATAGAAAGATACTGCAGTCGTTTATGACATTTTATTTGTCTAATTTAGTATTTACTCCATTCTGCATAATTTCATTATTTCTGTTTATAATGGTGAACTTCTTAAAATATGTCATAGTTAATTGCCAATATTATGGTAGTGCAGGTTTTGGCTGCTGTCATCAAGGCAGGTGCTTCCAGAGAGCATGAGATTCTTGCAGAAATTAGAGATGCTGTTTTTACGTTTATTCGTAAAATGGAACCAAAAGAGAGTTATGGATACCATGCTTGTCTCACGTGTCAGGATATTGTATATTCGGTCTTTGCTTGCTAGATCACCAGAGCTGCAGTCTATCAAGGTAACAATTTCGGATATCTCCTTTAGGCTTCAATTTCTGCTGTCAGCATTTAATAATATGCATGTTATTTGGATTTTTATGTATCTGACTAAACATTTCATTTTACACCTGGTGTTTGTTGTCATTCTTTCAACTGTAGGTTTTGCCTGTTGATTGCTTCTTAGAAAAAGTAAATTCTGGACGGAGTAGAAGCTCTAGCCGAGGTAACAGCCCTGGGAGATCACCTGTACGATATGTTGATGAGCAGATCCAGGGCTTCAAAGTCAACATAAAGCCTGAGAAAAAGTCTAAGTTTTCTTCAGTAGTCTTAAAGCTTCGAGGTATCGATCAGGTTTGTGCTGTTCTTCTAGTGTTGCTAATCTTTTGAAAGACATGAAAGATACACCTGCCACCAATCTAAAACCATATAGAAATTGATGTAAACAACAGAACTATGTTGAAGGGCATCTTTAGTCTAGCCCCATTTTAATTTATATCATGAGCTTCTTGCTCATATTAATTCCTGTATATGGTTATTATCTGGGATATTGCTCATGAATTCTCAGTATTTCAACCTCTCACTCTTTTACCAAATGCTATAACACCTTTTTTAGGAAACTTGGAGGCAACATGTCACTGGAGGAAAACTCAGAGAAATAACGGAAGAGGCTAAAAGCTTTTCTATTGGAAATAAGTCCCTTGCTGCCCTCTTTGTGCATACTCCAGCTGGGGAGCTGCAGCGGCAGATTAGGTCTTGGCTTGCAGAGAACTTCGAGTTCCTCTCTGTGACTGGAGATGACGCAATGGGAGGAACAGCTGGTCAGTTAGAACTTCTCTCCACTGCCATTATGGATGGTTGGATGGCTGGACTTGGCGCTGCTCTGCCTCCCAACACAGATGCTCTCGGTCAGCTTCTATCAGAGTATACCAAGAGAGTTTATACTTCTCAATTACAGCACCTGAAGGTAGGTTTTGATCAATGGTGGACTTCATCAATTGGATGCATCAAACATGCCGCTGCAGCATATTTGCATAATTTTGAACAAATGAGTGCAATTATCTGGCGATTTTAGGGAGTGACCCTTGATGGGAGGTTGTGTGTTTTTCATTATTCCCTGTTCATTATGCATGTGTTGTAGCTCCTGAGAAACATTACTTATGTTTAGATGCGCAAATTGCTAGCATCACGGATGCAATCATGGGGTGCCTGTGTGAGGCAAGCAAACCTACCTATAATCCACCCCTTGAAGAATATGAAACTTGTACTTAGACAAATGACCTGTTGCTTTATAAGGAGAGTAGATGAATCCAGGAAAGAACAAAACTCACGATGTCTGGGTTGTCTAACGGAACTTATACTTCAACCAATAACCTATTGTCTTTATTATTAAGATGATGCTAATTTCCATGGCTTACATCAGGATATTGCTGGAACCCTGGCAACAGAAGAGGCAGAAGACTTGGCACATGTAGCAAAGCTTCGTTCAGCTCTTGAATCTGTTGATCATAAGAGAAGAAAGGTACTCCTCTCTTCTATATTACTGCTACTTGGGGCCTATTTATACAAATTTAACATGATTATAGATGAATATATGAACTCTTAAATAGCAGTTGATATTAAAAAGTGACATACTTTCATATATATATTTTATATATACATATATATGTATATGTTTCCAATGCTTGGAAATTTCGGGTGTTTCCATGGTCAAGTATGAAGTTATGCCATATTGCTGTACTAGTATAAAAACTTCTCAATGCACAAGCTGAAAATTTGTGGATTTTAGATTACACTTTGGTTTCATAATATTGCATGCCATCAATTGTGAATAGAACAGTTGGATTTGCATGAATTTTTATCTAATTTTGAGCTGATTATTGAAAGAATTAAGTGATGTTTGTGATTGCTTAATTGGTGGGGCTATTTCCTCTCCCTTTCTGGCTGCTTCCTCTTCCTTTCTGGCTGCAAATGCACATTTTCTTTTTGCTTAACACCTAAAATAACTTTCAGATACAATTTGCCCAAGCCTTAAATTTCCACTCCTCTCTTTTTCTGTCGTTTCCTAGTCTACATGCCGTCATGTTCCTATTTCCATCTACAAAATGATGTTTCCTCCCGTTTTGTGTTTCTTCAGTGCATAAGATGAAGAACATTGGCTTCCTCCACCCAAGAAAGGTTAAAAAAAAAAAAAAAAACCAATTGGAACGGATTATTTTGGTAGAAGCTGTTGCATATGTAACATGTTTTCTTCACTTCTTAGCTATCTTAAGATTAAGGAAAGATGAACAAACATTGTCCAAAAATGACAAACCGGTTGTTGGCCAGATGTGAGAGGGTTGTCAATTTCTAGTTGGACAAACATTGTCGAAAAATGACATGAAATCGGCTGTTGGGTGCGTGTGAGCGCGAGAGAGAGAGGTCTCTTGTGAATTTCTACTTCGACAAACATTGTCACATGAAAGTGGGGGAGAGAGAGGTCTTTTGTCAATTTCTACTTCGACAAACATTGTCCAAAAATCACATGAAACTGGCTATTGGCAAAGCAGGGGACGGAGGGAGAAAGGGGGAGAAAGAGAGGTCTTTTGTCAATTTCTACTTTGACGGACATTGTCCAAAAATCACAGGGAGGGAGGGAGGGAGGGAGGGAGGGAGAGGTCTATTGTCAATTTCTACTTCAACGAACATTGTCCAAAAATCACAGGGAGGGAGGGAGGGAGATCGGTCTATTGTCAATTTCTACTTCGATGTCCAAAAATCACATGAAACTGGCTGTTGGCAAGGAAGGGAGGGAGGGAGGGAGAGAGATCAATTGTCAATTTCTACTTCAACAAACGTTGTCCAAAAATCACATTAAACTGGCTGTTGGCAAGGGAGGGAGGGAGGGAGGGAGGGAGAGGAGGAGGGAGGGAGATCGGTCTATTGTCAATTTCTAATATCCAAAAATCACATGAAACTAGCTGTTGGCAAAGAAACTGATAATATGGGTGACAAGGGACAAGAGAAAGGTGTGGTCCATTTAACTAATAATATGGATGAGAAGGGATAAGAGAAAGGTGTGGTCAATTTAACTAATAATATGGGTGTCTGAAATAGTTTTCAGAATTAGTTGACTGTTAATTTGCATTATGCGGTTCTATTCAATTCAGTATCTGTTAGGTCAATTGTTAATCTCCTGAATCACAAGTGGATTTGTCGCTTGTGGATCTACTATTCTCCATGTATATATCAATTCAAGTGATTCTTTTTTTTTTTTTGGTAGGTTTACCCATAATTTAATGTAAATCTTGTTGCGTTTTAATCTGCAGGCTATATTTTGATAGTAACTAAATAATTGAATATATGCTTTGTACTTTAAAATAAAAGACTAAATAAAATGACAGAAATTTGTAATTTACATTTGAGTGTAATACTTATGTTAATTAAACTATGCGGAATTATCTTCTTTTGCATAGGATCATGACATGTACTTGAATTTCAGTTTTCTTTGTCATGGATCATAAATCTTACTCATTTCATATTTTGTAACATCGTTGACAAAATTGAAATATGCCTAACACAAAATCCTACTTTTGGGAACTGTACTGAATCTTATGATTAAATTCGATTCAATCCTCGATCCTAGACTCGTAAATTTAAGATTTTGATTAACAATACATATCTGGATTTGACAATTATGTTGAAGGTACTTTTGTTAATACACAACAAAATGTGTGTTTGCATCCAAAGAAAGGTGTGCCAAAGCTGAACCCTTGCTTAATTAGGAAAGTATAGGAGAATGACTTAAAACTATGTTTATTTGATAAATGCATAAACTAGAGGCAGTGGCGCTTTTACTCATCTCTATTACATGATATTGAGTGACTTTCCTTAATGGACATATTGTCCATCTTTAAATAATATTAATTTGCGGTTGGAGGTCATGTTCTATTTTGGCATTGGATTAGGTGCAGATATATGCATATATCAGTGGTCACCAGACTTTAATAATTAGTAAGGTCCCAAGTGATCAAAACATGGGTGAATATCAGAGTGGCTCTGCCTTGAGAGTATTCTCAATCATTGAAACACTAGGAACATTTTATTTGAGCGTGCTAGTGAAAGCAACAATAGGACATAAAAGCTTCCATCCTTTCTCTTTTTACGGGGACTGATTGACGTTTCTAATGGAATATACAATGATGATGATGACAAACCAAGCCTTATCCCACTGAGTGGGGTTGGCTATATAAATCCTTTAATCACCTTGTGTTAAATCTTCTGTAAGTGTTAAATGCTGTATATCTTTTCTATCATATCATGCTCCTCCTAGTTAGTGTCCCTTGATCATACTCCTCATTGAAGCATCCAAAGTCATTTGGTTAACTTGAGCAAATATTATTTCTAATTGGTATACTGGAAATAATAAATAATTCAGGCTGTTAGGCCGTGTAATTATATATGTGCATCTATTATGCATTTATAAGTTAAAATAGATATTAAAAAAAAAAGAAGCTAACATATATATATATATATATATATATGTATATATATTATGCATTTGCTGTGACTCTTACTCAAAATCGTTGATGATACACATTCCTAAAATGATTTTGAGTATATATGATATTATCAACCTTTATGGTTGTCAAATTCATATTAAAGTCAATTCTTTGATGCTTTGACTTGATTGACTTAGTTCTTTCTTTTTGCTCCTTATGTTTCAAACAAAATCAGATTTTGCAACAAATTAGAAGTGATGCGGCCCTATTAACACTGGAAGGTGGTAGTTCACCCATTCGCAATCCTTCCACTGCTGCTGAAGATGCGAGATTAGCATCTCTTATTTCTCTTGATGGCATATTGAAGCAAGTCAAGGTTTTAAGACTGTTCTTTGTACTTATTTCCCATTGTGTGCCTAGCCTATGTACAAAGTAAGGAGGCTGGTTGTTTTTGAGCAGGATATAACGAGACAATCATCAGTCAACACCTTGAGCAGAAGTAAGAAGGTAGCAATGCTAGCATCTCTGGATGAACTGGCAGAGCGGATGCCTTCTCTCCTCGACATTGACCATCCTTGTGCCCAAAAACAAATCTCTGATGCCCGTAGTGCTGTTGAGGTTTGTTGACCTCGAAAAAAATCCTCAATCCTGCAGATTCCTTTTTTGGGTTACAGTGATATTCATATGCATCTATACCTTATTGCAAAGAACCATGCAGGATCTCATAGAAACCGACAATCATTGTCAGTTATCAGTAAGTAAAATGTTGGATGATTAGGGAAATGTCCTATAGATCTGCGTAACAATAACAGCAAAGTCTTTGGGCAAAGAATCAGACCATGAGGTTTTGATGGCAGAACTTTCTGACAGTCCAAGTGTTTAGTTGAACGGTCTATATCAAAGGTCATTGTGGAGACTTTCATGCTTCCTAAGACCTTGCTTTTGAACTTATTGTCACCCTCACTCTAGACTTCTATCGTATAGAGTAATCCCCCAATTGTTCCTGAAAGAAGTATTCAAAAAGGCAAAAGCAAGTAATGAGAATTTGATTAGGATTTGCACCTCCTTATTGATACAATATAATAGTTTTTACTGGGTCATTCATTCTTTGATTTGCCGCTGCAGTCAATTCCTGAAGATGATAAGCAGGAACAGTTGCATACTTCCAGACCTGCGGATTCGGGGCCTGCAGTAGACACGGATGTGGCTCAGTGGAATGTCCTGCAGTTCAACACAGGCTCAACAACTCCGTTCATCATCAAATGTGGAGCCAACTCTAACTCAGAACTGGTTATCAAAGCAGATGCCCGTGTTCAAGAACCCAAAGGCGGTGAAATCGTGAGGGTGGTTCCCAGGCCATCTGTTCTGGAAAATAAGAGCTTGGAGGAGATCAAACAGCTCTTCTCCCAACTACCTGAGGCTCTAAGCTTGCTTGCCCTTGCACGGACGGCAGATGGGACCCGTGCTCGGTATTCCAGGCTGTACAGGACCTTGGCCATGAAGGTGCCGTCGCTTCGGGATCTAGTGGTCGAGTTGGAGAAGGGCGGTGTGTTGAAGGATGTTAGACCTTGAAATCAGTGTTCCCTTGTGTATTTCCACTGGACTCGCTGTCGCCGAGGTCTTTTTATAAGGTTGACGAGAGGAGATTTTTCTTCTGTTCACTCGTCCGTTCTTGGGATAGCTTCTATTTGTTTTTGGTGGGTTTTGAGTGGTGAGCAGAAGTGTGTAAGAAACCGTAGGTATTGTAATTTTGTCCAGGGCTAAGCCGATGGCTTCTTCAATGTAAAGATGAGATTACTGTATAGCTCGATTCTTGGGGGATCGGTTGGAGCGATAATTATGCGGCCTAAGCAGCTGTTTCAGCCAATGTGCTAAATTCTAATGTCTCATGTATCATGTCATGAACATGTGACCTTTGCCAATTGAGAGATCACCTTGAGTGATTTGTCGTTCAGCAATTACATTCAAGTGGTTATCTTGTGTGGTTATTTAGAAAACAGCTTTTTGAGGCTTGGCCCATGTAGAGCATGTCTTATGGAATACGTGGTTTTTTTCTTGGAGAATTTGGTAGTTGAATGTATCAATACAAGATTCGTTTTCAAATCATAATGGCCGGCAGCAATTGAGGGGAAATTTAATGGTCCCACGGTCGAGGTGAAGGCCATCCACGCCTTACTATTCGAGATGGATTTGGGGGATTGATCCAGCAAAATGTTAGTGGAACCACTAATTGGTACGTTATGAGTCAATATACTTCCAGTTCTTTAAGTTGGTTATGTTCTGTAGATTCTAGATGCTGACGAGAGCTTGCTAAGATGTTAGTGGAACCACTAAAAGTGCTTTTCTCGGAATTATCTCCATATTATTACCCGTGTCATTTGATGAGCTTATCCACTCCCTTCATTTTCTAGAGTTAATTTCTGTTTTTAATGTAGACAACTTTTGTCTTTTTGAAGACTAATGAGGACTTGTCAAACCATCAGTGAAGCTTGAAGAAATGTTTAATTGGGGTAGATTCTCGAGCAAGGGTGACGGGCTTTCACTGTCGAGGCCTAGATTGAGTGCAAGTTGTAATTCATTATGGTGAAATTTGCAAATAGTAACTTTCTACGAGGAAAATTAACATTCAGCCCATTAATGGTTCCTCGAATGGAGCTGTGTTCCTTGGCGGTCACATGTAAGTGTAGTCAACGGTGGCGAGTGCAATTAGAGTTAAGGCAATGGCATGTGGGGGCGGAGGGAGTGGTT
The DNA here is from genome assembly GCA_014182375.1 of Eucalyptus virginea. Classification (NCBI taxonomy): domain Eukaryota; kingdom Viridiplantae; phylum Streptophyta; class Magnoliopsida; order Myrtales; family Myrtaceae; genus Eucalyptus; species Eucalyptus virginea. Next base: position 9,450,263 of record CM024522.1, read on the forward strand.
CTTAGTGGTGCAAAAAGAAGACGTGCCGCGATTATATAAGTATCTAACTCTAGACGATGATGCTTCATATTGGGAGACTGAAATTGATAGTTGGGTTATGATAATATCTGTGTGATACATATGGATCTTTAGAACTGATTCTGATGTAGGGTTTTAAGGAGAATGGCGGGATTTTGATTATAGGGTGATTCTTATTTGATTATTTCAAATTGATATTTTCACAAGATGAAATTTTCTTTCTACTTGCAAAGAGCTCTTTTCTATGAGGAAACACAAGTTTGTCAATTTGTGAAATGAGCCCGCCACATGCCAAATGGAAAAATTACATATCTTTCAATTGACATCGGAAGAGCTATTTCCTATCGCGAGAAATGTGTTCTTTGTAAAATGACGTGAATACTTGTGGGGAGGACAAAACATCTTCTAACTTTTCTTTTACAGCAAAATATCAAAACAATTATATTGAGTTATTTTTGGACGCCACATTTAAATCAATGGACGCCACATTTTAAATCTTGTGGTTCCTTGAATTTTTGACCCATTTCAATTTTGCTTGGTTTTAGCATGGGTACATTTTCCAAAGATTACGTATATAAGACCGAAACAGAGTAAAGGTAGAAAAGCACAATGGGTAATTCTAGATAGGGCAACGTGAATAAATTACCTAGAACTTTATATTATTTAAATCGATTTTTACTTTTAGAATCTTTAGAGCGTGCTCAACATCACAATATTATGGTACATTCCTATTGTCGGGGTGGGAGTATTGTTAATGTCCTGTAATTATGTTAGGGACGAGAAAATATAGACATAAAATTTGCTAGACATTGGCTATATTATCTTGTGATTACTATCGCAATAATTTTCCTTTCCATGTTTGCAAAATCTTTTTGTAAATACGAAATTGGGGCAACTATGCTAATCTTGAGAGTACTATCGAAGTGATTTACTTTTTCATGTTTACTTTTGCTGTTTGTGCATAAGGTTTAAGGGGTCCCCATTGGTAGTCCTATATGACTAGTGAGCTTCACTGGGCAAGGTGGTGCGTTTCAATATGCTCTTCCAAAGAATCTCGAGCCTCGAGGACCCTTGTGCCAACACTGAGGTCCCAAAAGCCTTGAACCAAATTTAACATCTTTAAAGTCCTATAACTCAATGATTTTTTTTCCTTCAACTTTACCCTCGCTTATACTTTTGTATACTTATTTTGCTCTCATCCTATTGTTCATCATCTCTCTTGAACCAAACACACTCATCACCACCCCAATTTTGGTCGATGCAAACCCAAAGTTGATGGTCGTCAAGGGTCGATTATTGCAAGTCTATTGAGCGAGATCTGGAGAGTCAAAGGTTCCACGAGGCTCACCTACCCTCGACCTATAATCTTTTACACTTCTTTTCATTAAGCATTTCTCAAGTTATTTCACAATTAATCAATTCACAAACTTGGGTAATAAATGCTCTATCCAAATTTATGCAATGAATATGCTCCATATCTCTTTTTTCCTTTTTATAAATATGATGCCATGCTATGCATTTCATAACTAAAAGTGGATATTTCGACCAAAGAAAAAAAACTAATCTATCACTGTCTAAAGACAAAAAAGGAACTTACAAATTCAAAGAAAAGATGAGCAGCACTCACGTTTGATTGTAATACCAACAATAAAAGCTACTTTGAGTTGACAAACTCAACAAGGCTCAATTTACCAAACAACACAGTTTTCACAGTTGGAGAGACCTACGAAGCATCATTATTGACACGAAATAATCACTAGTCCATTGTGGACTCGCCATACTCTCCATTAAAGGATGGGCATGCTCTTTTTTCTGAGGATATATTAAGAAAGAAAAGCTAACAATTTCGACTTTCCACCCTCGGACTAACAGAAACAAAATCACTATTATACTCAAGAATCCGGACTAAATTAGAGATCGGCTGCCTAACACAGAGCATTTTGGTGAAACCTCCCATTCCACGGATAATGCACATTGCTGACGACACACAAGATGGCCGCATGGAACAAAAGTGGATCTCCCCCTCCTCATTAGACAAATTACTAGTAAATGTGCATCTGGTACATCTCCCAATCATCCACTGCGTTTGTGTTGGGCTGGTAGACTGCAGCATGGCTCTGCTGCTGCTGCTCCTGCTCATCCCGTTTGCGCTGCCTCCACTTTTTCCATCTATTTCATTTTATGAGGAAAGAAGATTCAGCATAAGCCCAGTAAAGTCAAAGATTATAATGTCTTGAATTCAACAGGATACAGAATATGGTTACAAGTTTAGCAAATCCAAGGATACCAATTGACACCTTTCCAAGATAAATACTAATCCAGAAGAGTATCTTTGTCCGGCAGGCAAGATCAATGACCATCTGATCTTTTGTCATCTCGGTACTGGAAAATGTCATATCATTTGATTCGATAATAGATGAGTACTGTCAAAAAAGGGCTGCCTGCCCAAGATCTAAGTAGTAGACCCTAAAGCATAATCATGTCAACTATCCTAGAATGAAATATGAGATGATTGATTCTTAACAATTTGAGTCATGTGAAGCAGACTGTTTGTTTACAGATCATCACATAGACAAATGAAAAGCATCAAAGGGAGGAGAGCCACAATATCTTTTGACGGGTAGGGGGACAAATACTAAAATAATAGGAGGTTGTGCAGATCACCCAAAAATTCATGAAATCACACAACAGGGGAACTCTCCGTGTCATGCGAAATGCAAAAACAAACTTCCAAACAGGCAATTCACTACATATTCACATCCTGCTATAAACCATGATCAAGATTAGAGTGAATAAATTTGTACACATGTTGATTTATAGTAAAAGAAAATAGTGTACATGGGCAATAAGTCCACAAATGGAAAAAGAATCTCCTCAAGCAAGCATCAAGACTAATCCAATGTCCATCCATCACCATTAAAATGTCGATAAGAGGAAAACTCACAAAAAATAAGGAAAATCTTGGCATGAACTGATCTCTAGAATTCATTTTCAAAAAGCAAAGGTCAACAACACGGACACACTTTCCTAATGAAAGAATTTTCTTCCCTCATCAAGCAGTCCAACCTTCAAAAATAGAGGAACAAGAGCATCAGATCAGACACATGTATCAAAGTAAATGCCTCATTACAAAATTAAAGGAACCGCAAGGTCTAGATAATCAGAAAAATCTCAAGGGGCAAGAAACATTGCAGTTAACCATATGCATTAAGTTTACATGTCACAGACTTACAGGGGTGTTCATGACCAATAAGTGCCTAAAGGCATGTGTAAGGAGAAGCATTAATCAGCTGCAGTTGGTGACATAATGAGGTAAGAGGTAGATGATGCCTTGAACCATCCATGTTCATGACGACATAATCCACTGCTGGCCACTAACTGCCATCAATGACTACAAAAGGAACCTGCAGTCATACTAACAGACGTAAGCAAGTCCGACAACTAAAGTGTAAGCTAATAATTGACTGCTCTCTTTTGACACATCAAATCAAAGTTTCTTGTCGTGCATAGTTATGACCATCAAGATTCGGAAAAAGCATTACAGAAAGTAATTTATAAAGACAATCTCAATAAGATGATTGTATAAAAACTTTTCTCGAGGAACCTTTAGTTCTGTCAGCCAACAAAAGAGGAATCTTTGACTTCAGAAATGTCAAATTTCCAACACACGATGTGAGTAAAGAAGAATAATAATTGAATTATCAAGACTGAAAAGCGAAGCCTTGTAAAGTTGTCTCATATCTCTCAATGTCTTTAGATTCGCCAACTCTACTTCTATTTATATGTCAGGAAAGTAGTAGACTCCTTCTACCATGATAGAACACATCAACCTTAACCTGCTATCAAGAAACTCAGTTCTTCTGAAAGAATGGAACTCTCCCAGACTTTTAATTTGGATAAAGTACAGACTCTATCATGCAACATCCGGTGTTCAGGACACGAACACCATTTGATGTCCCATGGCAACAACAATTTTGACATGTCTACCATCACAATTATATGTACAGTCTCCCAGACATTTTTAGTGTCAAAGGCAAAAATAAGATGTGATATTACATCTTAAAACCAGAAGGTGGCACATGGTTCCTAGCTGAAGACAAACATTATGTAATGTAATCCCACTCAAAGAATGAGTAACATAAGCTTTAACAGCAGCTTTTGAGTGAAATATAGCTTAAAAATAAGAACCGACTTCTGGAACGAATCTACTTACCATTCTTAGTGATGGGGATTTTTGTTCCTGCAAGGGACTGATAAGATAGCCCCTCGATCTGAAGTCCACCCGAAAAATCCCTTCAACTCATTGTATATGCACTTCATAATGAAAACAGAAGATCAAGCTTATCAAAGGATCATGCAAGACTGAGGTAAACAGGAACGAATCCATTTCAAAAAAGCCATGATTGACAAAAGCAATTATAACTTCTAATGCATGAACAACAATTTGCTCCATTACGCAGATTTTGCAAAACTAAGGGCGACCAACCTGTCCGATCATTGATGTTATAGTTTTCCAAAGAAAGAAGAAGTACAAAAGAGAAATTACTGCAAAGTTGCAGTGAGATGCATAGGGCAGATAACATGATATGCGGACCCACTCAATTGGAACTCACAATTAGGCGAGAGAAAAGTATAGACACCCGATGCATGTAAAAGCCCCTCATATATGAGAGGACACCTAACAGTGGGGAGACCTCGAATCCTAGATTTCTTTCTCTACTTTCTAAACATTGATCTTCTCCTTGGTTCAAATACTTTCTTCTTGCTTATTCTCTAGGTATGTAGACCAAATCAACATTGTGATCGTGTCTCTCCAAACCGGACTAGTATATCCTTCTTAAGGCCCAAAGGCACTAGTGCATCCATCTCCAGCGCGATTTAATTTCCCAAATAAGAATATCTCAAGAAGAAAGATGAAAGTGGTGCATCTATCCGACTGCAACAAGTTACTCTGTTAGACTTCTTTTTTTAGTATTTCCTCCTTCCATCAAGACCAAAATTACACCAGGTACACCATGACAAAACACATCGCACCTGCATAAGAAGGAATTCATGCACTAAACCAACAGTATTTGCTACAAGCTAGAAAACTCTCGACTTTCAAAATGTCAGGTTTACTTCACATCATAAAAGAAGAATTGAAGTAACACAACTATACCAGCAAATGCACTTATACCAGATGATGCAGCTAAGTCATCAATGCAGCCTGCCTACGAATCATAAAATCCTCCATTGTCTCGACAGCCACTTATATTGAGACCAACCATTCAAAAAAGAAGTAGTAACGAGACTAATTACACCAAATTCACAAGGGCTCCTCGAGACTTTGACAATCAAATTCATTGGCAATGCAAGACACAACTTGCTTACACTGACGCAAAGCACACAGACAGAACATCCGAACACGAGGCATACATTTAGCCCATGTAAACACCAAGTGAACACATAATTAGAGTAAGTCAATCATCACACGCAACAGAAAGTACATCAAATTACATAGCATACTTGAGTAAAACCAATCCATAGCATTGCATGTACACACACTTACAGTTTTGAGTCCTTTGTACAATCACCGCCCCATCGCGGAGAGCGGAGGAGCTGGAGTGAACTTGACGATTGTGCGGGACGGCCGCGTCAGCAAGGGTCAGGCCGAGGACAACGCCGTCAAATAGGAGTTAAGGCGGTGGTGGCGTGGGGGCAGATGGAGTGGCTCTCGACGATGACGGTTCACAACTAGGAGACTGAAACCGATAATTGGGCTGATGGGCCGATCCTGGGCTAAGCCCAATTTCGAACAGTTCTTCACGTTAGAAGAGCTGCGTCCTGTACGATAGCTAGTTAAGCTATCGGTGGTTCATCTCGTTCATGTAAACCCAATGCAAAGAGTTTCTTCCTAATCCGGTGCAACTGATTTGCAGCTTCATTGATGCTCATCCGTATTCCTGGCACTTGGTACGAACAAGCAACTCCAGTGTTATACACCATAACCAAACATTCTTGAAATATGTTATCCCTTTCGGAAGACCAATGCCGACGACTATAGGAGCCTAAATGGCTCTCTCTTTCTTGAAGCAGAAAGCTGTCCGTGATTTCTAACACTCGTTCAGGCAAAGCTTCTGCAACAAAACTATGAAGAGTCAAATTGTCTCTAAATTTGTTATCAATGGGACTCAAACCTGTGAATATCTCCAACAACAGAATGCCGAAACTATAGACATCTCCTTCTCTTGAAACTTTGCATCCCGTTGCATATTCTGCCACACATTTTGATCACAATCCAAGTCAAATTAAATCAAAGTGTGATGTGCATAAGACTATAAGAGTTGTCATGAGAGAGAGAGAGAGAGAGAGAGAGAGAGAGAGAGAGAGAACCTGGTGGAGCATAACCCACTGTCCCTCTAAGACCCATTGAGCTCATCTGATTATCTACAATATCAAGGGATGATTCATGAAGGAATTTCACCAATCCAAAGTCACCAACATGTGCGACCATCTCAGCATCTAAGAGGATATTGCTTGGCTTTAAATCGCAATGAACAATGGGAATGTGGCACTGGTGATGAAGATAATCTAGTGCAGAAGCAACATCGATTGCAATATTTATCCTCCATATGAAATTCAACTTTTTCGGAAGCATATTCCCATGAGATGATGTTGCGTATGAGTGTAGCCACTGTTCCAAGCTTCCATTGTCCATGAATTCGTAGACTAGGGCCTTAAAATCATTTCCTTGGTAATCACTACTAGAGCAAACTGTAAGTATCTTCAAAAGATTTCGATGTTTGATGTTCTTTAATGCCTCACACTCAACTATAAAGCTATTTAGAGCACCACGACGGACTAAATGAAGCACCTTCACGGCAACAACCATTCCATTGTCCTTGAGTATCCCCCTATAAACAGAACCAAAGCCTCCAACACCGATCAAATTTGCCGAAGAAAAACCTTCAGTTGCTTTTAAGAGTGTCCTGTAAGATACATTCAAATGTGAATCATCCATTGAACTTGAAACTAATTCATTTACTTTCTTCTTCACCCAACAAAGATATATAAAAGCTGCAACAAAAGCCATCACAGCAACTCCAGAAATGATAGAAGTGACAACTATCACTATATTTATCTTTCTGCTTTTGTGGCTTTTGGAAATGCAGTTGGGGAGATGAAATTCTGGCAATCCACCGCAGAGCTCATTGTTCCCAACAATGGAAGTACTAGTAGCATTCTTAAAGACTCCTTCACATGGTAGCATACCTTCAAACTTATTGTATGACAAATTCAGACGTTCTAAGGATCGAAATACTTGCTAAGAATTCGGAATCGACGACAAATTGTTGCGTGAAAGATCTAGTTCTCCGATGCCTCCTAATGATTTGAGTGATTGTGGAATCGACCCGTAGAAGAAGTTGCCTTCCATCCTCAATGATACCAACGAAGTGCAATCACCTAAACCATTTGGGATTTCACCTATCAACAAATTGTCAGATATGTCCAACTCGGTCAAAGCTCTGAAGTTGCCAACTTCTATGGGTAGAATCCCAGTCAGATAGTTATCAGACAAATACAAAAAGATGACTAATGATGAGAGACCGATAAGATGTGGGGGTATGGCGCCACTAAGATTATTATAAGATAGATCAAGTGCATTAAGAGACCGGCAGTTTGATAGATGTGAAGGAATTTGCCCATGAAAGTTGTTCCCACCAAGATCTAATTGTATCATCTTGGTTAGATTTCCCAATGAAGATGGGATAGTCCCTCTGAGGTTGTTACGACCCAACTGCAACATCTTTAGATTTTGTAGATTCCCCAAATTTGAGGGGATAACACCTGAAAGTTGGTTGGAGTTCAAAAATAATACCTCCATGTTGACAAGATTCCCAATTTCTTCTGGAATCTCACCGGATATTTGATTCATGGTTGTAACAAATTCTTTGAAAGTGGTGGATAAATTACCTAGGCATTTAGGTAACACCCCACCAAACTTGTTCAAGCTGATTTCCACTTTCTCTAATTCGGTGCTGTTAGTTAATGAGCAAAGGAAGCTCAAGTCTTCAGGTTTTCCACTTCCAAACTGATTTCCAAACATTAGAAGCCAACTAAGTGTATACAAATTTCCCAATGATGGTAATTTCCCAGAAAATCCGTTATAACCAATGTCAAGCCTACTTAGTTTTGTGCAATTCGATATCGAGGGAGGAATCAGCCCCTCAAGTTGGTTGTTTAAAACATTAAAAATTTTGAGTTTTGAGAGTTTGAGGCCCATACCTGTTGGAAGAGTCCCATGTATCTGGTTGAATCCAACCCAAAATTCAATTAGTGAAGAGAGGTTGAATAAGGAAGGTGGAATTGTACCCGACAATCTGTTAGATGAAATGGAAATGTATTGCAAGTGTGTTAGGTGGCCTAGAACTTGGGGAATGCTCCTGCCCAAGTTGTTATGTTCTAAATAAAGCATCTCCAGGGAAGATAAATTGCCAATGAAGGAGGGAAAATTCCCGGTTAAATTATTAGAACTCAAATCGATATCTCGGAGCTTCGTCAATGAACTGAGCTTCCTAGGAATTTCTCCAGTTAGCTCATTTTTCCCAACCCAGAGTGTGATCAAGTCCAAGCAACTTGATATGTTTTTGGGAATTTCACCAACTAATGAATTGTTGTGTAGTAGTAAGATACGAAGGCGGCGCAATTGGCCAATTTGCGAAGGGATTGCATGATCAAGACTGTTGTTTTGGAGCTGCATTTCCTTCAAGAAGCTAAGATTCCCAATATGAGGAGAGATTGATCCGGAGAGTCTTTGTGATTGTAAGTTCAGGACCATTACCCTCCTGTGTCTCCGGCCGCATGTAACGCCATACCACTGGCAAAACTCAATGCTTTTGTTCCATGAATTGAGCATGCAAAAAGGATCTCTGGTTATACCAGCCTTAAATGCGAGAAGTGAGAGTTTATCTGTTTCATTGGTAGTGGAAGAGACTTGGTTAAAGCAAAGTGCAAGAGCAATACAGAGAAGCACAGGGCATGATGGAAACTCTGCAAAACTAATGCCCGCAAGTTTCATGACTCGAAGCCCTAGAAAGCGGGTAAATTTGAGAAATTAGGGGCGGGATGGGTAAATTTGAGAAATTAGGGGCGGGATGAGTGCTACTGGAAACTTTGAAGAGCTTTACAAGAGTGGGGTGTCGATTTTGAAACGTTATTCTTATCCTTTTATAGGAAGGTGTCCATTCTTCTTTTATTTTTTTTCAGGACAGCTTTTTGTAGCGTTTTTCTTCTTTTTTCTTTTTGACTCAGGAGCCATTGAAGCGCTTTTCTTCTTGTTGACGGGTTTTTCTGCCTTTGGGGAAGAGTTTGCCTGGCCATCTGTGCGTATCGTGGGGGCTGGAGTGAATGGAAGAAGGGGAATGAAAAGTCACTTTAGTTGGAGGACATGGACGTGGCAATTGGAGGCAACTTAAAAGAATGGGAGAAATGGACTGGGAGTTTCAGGGCCATATTCTTTTTCCCGATATGTGATGAGTCAGCTTTTTGCTTGGCTTGGTTTTCTCTTTGAAAATGAAGACTCTGCAAGATGATCTTGAAAATGTAAATTCTTTATATAGGGGAATGAAAATTCTTCTCATTAAAACGGCAATAGAGGCACATTTTTTTTTCCTTTTTTTTAAACAATAATTTTAATGTTAGCTACTCACCTTGAAATCTAAACGCACTTAATCCATGCTTATTTATCCTTTAGGAAGAAAGTAGTAAGTACAGTTAATGAATTTTGCCCATCTAATACTTTTGGACGTAATTGGTTTCAATATAATTGCTGGAAATGAATATTTGTTGTTATGGTCAGTGGATTTTTATTATTATCGTACAATTTCACGTAATTTTTGGCAGCAAAATGTTACTCTCTCAAGATATTGCATTCATATAATTTTCTCTCTCGGATGCAAATGTTGTTCCTAGTCGCTTTAATCCTCAACCATCAATATCAATGTATTAAGGGAAAACGAAAATAAAGGTGCATGAACAAACTCAATTTAATTGTAAATTAGAGGGTGCATATGTAATCTACAGTATTCTATGAAAGATGACCTTACTGTAAGGACACTCGTGATGAGATGGCGCTACTCCATAACATCAATGACATTAGATCCAAATGTGAAAATTAAAACTTAAGTGGATGTTAAAATAAGAAATATGTTTGTCCTTGTTGTCCATATAAGCAATTCTATCCACCTCTATTATCTTATTATGATCAACATTGACTTGTTCTTTCCAAATTACTCTTAGTTGTCTGTCACCCATCTACTTATTAATTTGATCTAAATAGGTAGCACGTGAGAAAGCCGATATGCATTGATTGAAAACTACAACATTATGGCATGGTAGTATTTGTCATTCTTAATTGTTAATTTCATTTTTCACTTGTTGAAATGAGTAAAACGCCATTATATCTAGGCAAGAAAATCAACTTAAACACAGAATATACATAGCTCAGCCTTAATCTTCACTTTCATCACATTCCAAGGAAAAAGTAACGAAAATTCGGTTATTTAGCAAGTACCAAAAAAACATATTATGCACCAATGAGCCATGTGGATCTCCCAACAATCAGGGGCCAAGCCCTATTTTAATAAGGATTTTCTTTAAAGGACACTCTTAAACACTTCATAAATATAAGTTTGTCATTTTTCGCATATGTATCTTAAAGCACTCGTGAATGAAACCATTTTGATAACAGTCGTTTTCTCTTCGGATAATCATAATGGTGACATTATATATTCCTCTAGCATATATATAACAAAAAAAGTTAAATGATAAAATTGTTTATCTTCATCCACGGACAATGAATCGAGAAATTTATAAGGTTTGTAATTGGGACTTTTACTCTCAGCGATTTTTGAGGGAGGTGTAGAATTCTTTTGGCTATAAGATACTACAAGCATCTATATTCTTAGCCATGGACAAAACCTAGCAAGCATTTTCCCTCTAATATTCACTAAGCATTCAGTAGTCATATTTCTTGGCAAAACTCTATTTAATGCACGTATTATGGAATTGATTATTTTTCATACCATAATGATTAATAATTAATTAATGCAATAACACAAAATACTTATATGTAATCATATATTACACCATATTCTTTATGTAATGCGTCAAATGAAATTTCACTAATGATCATCTGTTTTGTGGCAACATAGACATATCTGTCACACCACATGACGCAACTGCCTGTATTCTTGCTTAACCGCTGATGCATAGAAATCACTCTCTTTTTTTCTAAAAGATTTTAGAGTTTCTATTATTAGTTAACATAAAAAATTATGTAAGTACTTATTATTTAATATGTATAATTAATTTATAATGACCTCTTTATGTATGACATAGATAAGCGAGAGAATTTATATATATTGCAAATCCTTTTCAAAACGTCTAAGGATCATATACATATAACATTTAGTCAACAAAACTACCGCTTGCTAGGTTCAAGACCCCAAGCAGAAGTGGGTAGACATGATTATGAATGGAAAGTAAGGATAGACAGGAGACTGGAATATTAGCTTTGCAAACTGTGAAGAAACTTATTAAGAAGGTTCCAATTTTTTAGACAATCTCTTGAAGGGCTTTCATTCCATTCCTTTTTTTTTTCTCTGGCAAACAGGTCACAACAATAAGTATCATTCATTCAGTGAACGAGAAGCTATCAACCATCGATGGAGTCTCAAATGGTCATGACTTTGATACTTCCAAATGACAAGAAAAAATTACACTCCGAATTGCAGTCAAACCATGTGCAAAAATTAACTCTTGCATGAGATATGTTTTGCCATGATCAATGGCTATGATTGTGCATGATTCATCGTAGGCCATGATCAGTATAAGCATGTCCCTTAATTTGGGGTGGAAATTTGCGAGAAGCGTGGTTGTCGGGGCGTTGATTTCTAAGTCAATTAGTGCTTTGTCCATGCCACTACTTTGATACTCCATAAAATAAAGTGGAGTGTCAAACGGTCACGACTTTGATACTCCCAAATGACAAGTAAAAATTACGCTCTGAATTGCAGTCAAGTCAGTGTGCAAAAATTAACTCTACCATGAGATATGTTTTGCGATGATCTTTATGTAATGAGCCAAATGAAATTTCACTAATGATCATCTGTTTTGTGGCAACATAGACATATGTGTCACACCACATGACGCAACCACCTCAATTCTTGCTCAACCGCTGATGCATAGAAATCACACTTTTTTTTCTAAAAGATTTTAGAGTTTCTATTATTAGTTAATATAACAAATTATGTAAGTACTTATTATTTAATATGTATAATTAATTTATAATGACCTCTTTATGTATAACATAGAGAAGCGAGAGAATTTATATATTTTGCAAATCCTTTTCAAAACGTCGAAGGAAGAGACTTCATATACATATAACGTTTAGTCAACAAAACTACCGCTTGTTAGGTTCAAGACCCTAAGTAGAAGTGGTATACATGATTATGAATGGAAAGTAAGGATAGACAGGAGACTGAAATATTAGCTTTGCAAACTGTGAAGAAACTTATTAAGAAGGTTCCGATTTTGTAGACGATCTCTTGAAGGGCTTTTCTTCCGTTCTTTGTTTTTTTTTTTAAGCAGACAATCACAACAATAAGTATCATTCATTCAGTGAACGAGAAACTATCAACCATCGATGGAGTCTCAAATGGTCACGACTTTGACACTTCCAAATGACAAGCAAAAATTACGCTTCGAATTGCAGTCAGGCCATTTGCGAAAATTAACTCTTGCATGAGATATGTTTTGCCATGATCAATGGCTATGATTGTGCATGATTCATCGTGGGCCATGATCAGTATAAGCATGTCCCTTAATTTGGGGTGGAAATTTGCGAGAAGCGTGGTTGTCAGGGCGTTGATTTCTAAGTCAATTAGTGCTTTGTCCATGCCACTACTTGATACTCCATAAAATAAAGTGGAGTGTCAAATGGTCGTGACTTTGATACTCCCAAATGACAAGTAAAAATTACGCTCCGAATTGCAGTCACGTCAGTGTGCAAAAATTAACTCTTCCATGAGATATCTTTTGCCATGATCTTTATGTAATGAGCCAAATGAAATTTCACTAATGATCATCTGTTTTGTGGCAATAGAGACATATGTGTCACACCACATGACGCAACCACCTGAATTCTTTCTCAACCGCTCATGCATAGAAATCACACTTTTTTTTTTTTTTTTTTCTGAAAGATTTCATAGTTTCTATTATTAGTTAGCATAAAAAATTATGTAAGTACTTATTATTTATATGTATAATTAATTTATAATGACCTCTTTATGTATGACATAGATAAGCGAGAGAATTTATATATATTGCAAATCTTTTTCAAAACATGTATGGAAGATACTTCATATACATATAACATTTAGTTAGCAAAACTACCGCTTGCCAGGTTCAAGATCCCAAGCAGAAGTGGGTAGACATGATTATGAATGGAAAGTAAGGATAGACAGGAGACTGGAATATTAGATTTGCAAACTGTGAAGAAACTTATTTAGAAGGTTCCGATTTTTTAGATGATCTCTTGAAGGGCTTTTCTTCCATTCCGTTTTTTTTTTTGGTTAGACAAGTCACAACAATAAGTATCATTCATTCAGTGAACGAGAAGCTATCAACCATTGATGGAGTCTCAAATGGTCACGACTTTGATACTTCCAAATGACAAGTAAAAATTATGCTTTGAATTGCAGTCAAGCCATGTGCGAAAATTAACTCTTGTATGAGATATGTTTTGCCATGATCAATGGCTATGATTGTGCATGATTCATCATTCCATGATCAGTATAAGCATGTCCCTTAATTTGGGGTGGAAATTTGCGAGAAGCGTGGTTGTCGGGGCATTGATTTCTAAGTCAATTAGTGCTTTGTCCATGCCACTACTTTGATACTCCATAAAATAAAGTGGAGTGTCAAATGGTCACGACTTTGATACTCCCAAATGACAAGTAAAAATTACGCTCCAAATTGCAGTCAAGTCAGTGTGCAAAAATTAACTCTTCCATGAGATATGTTTTGTCATGATCAATGGTTATGATTGTGCATGATTCATCATGGGCCATGATCCGTATAAGCATGTCCCTTAATTTTGGGTGGAAATTTGAGAGAAGCATGTTTATTTCTAAGTCAATCAGTGGTTTGCCCACACCATTACTGCAGTACTCTATAAAATAAGGTGGAGTCTCAAATGTAGGGGTGATCGGTTCCCGGGTCGGTCCGGTTCCACCTTGCAACCGGGAACCGGACCGAGAGAACCGGTTCTGAAAATTGGGAATCGTGGACTGGACCGTTTGGTCCTAGGACTGGGAACCGGACCGAACCATCAGTTCGGGTCCGGTCCAACAAAATCGGCTCTACTTTTTTGCACTAAAGAGTGACCGCGCTCCGGACCAGGACTGGCCTGATCAATCCAATTCGATTCTCAACTGATTCAACAAAACTAATCACACATGTTTCCACGTGCAAAATATTCAAACTTCACTTGTGTGATTCACACTTAACCTTAACCATGAAGGTCATGAATAATTTGTTTAAAGGTTGTGCTTGGCTTAAGTTTTATAGACAATCTCTTTTCTACTCTTTGAATGTTTAGTCGATGTGGGACTCTTGGAGACTTGAAGTGCCTTGTGAGTCACTTGGAGCCTTAGTCCCACATCGAGTAGAAGATGAAACTAACAAGTAGATTTTCTTTATAAATAAGAGAGTAACGAGAAGGGTTTTAATGGTCTCTTGGCCACATAAGAGGTTGCTACCTCAAATTGCAATTTTGGTTGCAATAAGTTATAATGTTTATATATTTTATATATTCTATGTATATAAATTATATATAAAAAAAATTGGTTTGGTCCGGTCGGTCCTTGTTCAGTCCGATTCCCACTTTGAAACCGGAATCGGATCACGCGACGTGGGAACCGACCCGAGCGGTTCCCATTGCACACCCCCTACTCAAATGGTCATAACTTTGATACTCCCCAATGACAAGTAAAAATTACGCTCCGAATTGCAACCAAGTCTTCTACAAAAATTAACTCTTGTTTGAGATAAGTTTTGCCATGATCAATGGCTATGATTGTGTGTGATTCATCATGGGCCATGATCAATATAAGCATGTCCCTTAATTTGAGGTGGAAATTTGAGAGAAGTTTGTTTATTTCCAAGTCAATCAGTGCTTTGCCGACACCACCACTTTAGTACTCCATAAAATAAAGTGGAGTCTTAAATGGTTATGATTTTGATACTCCCAAATGACAAGTAAGAATTATGCTCCAAATTACAGCCAAGTCGTGTGCAAAAATTAACTCTTGCATGAGATATATTTTACCAATAAAACTCCTTGCTCCATTGATAGCGCACAAAAGAAAAGAAAAATGGGAGAATAAGAGGCAAAGGCAAAATCCTTGTATTGAAAAGTCGTTCCTCAATAGTCCATTCATGCTACAATCTCCAGTACCAGGAGAAAATTATCCAAAATGTCATAAACCTATTGCACTTTTGCCAATTCAGTCTAAACCTTTCATTTTTGTCAATTGAATCCTCAAGCATTTCAATATATTACCAATTGAGTTCATTTGGTTAATTTTGAACAAGAATCGCTAATGTAGACGCCAACCATTCTATATAACACGGCTGGCGTTGATGTAGATAACTTTTAACAATATTTTAATATTTTTTCGAGTATTTATCTATTTATTTATTTTTTATTTTTTTATTTTTTTTCCTTTTTTTCTTGTTCTTTTTCCTTTTTCCCTCCACCGGCCATCATCAAGCCTCAATGTTGGCCAGCGGAGGTCACCGCCCTTGCTGACCATAAACTTTTATTTTTCTCATAAAAACCCTCAATTTTAAGTCTCGTCTCAATTTTACCATAAACTGTTTTTTGTTCTAGGAAAAACCCCCAATTTTAGGTATTGTCCAATCCCAATTTTATCCAAAAATTTTATAGTCTTATAAAAAACCACAACTTTTGCTTGAGTCACAAATTTGCCCGCATTAACCTCATCCAAAATTTCTCGTTGACAATTGAGAAATGGAAAACTTCCAAGATCGAGTTGTTCGAGCGTTCCAAGCACGAGCTTTGGAACATTCCCAATCATGAAACATCGACGAGTACAAAATCCCTAAGGGGGATATTGACAGTTGGTTAATGAAGAGCCGATTTGTGAAACTCAAGTAAAAGTTAGTGATCTTATGAGACAAAAAAATTATAGTGAAATTGAAACGACACTTAAAGCTAATTTTTTTTATGAAACAAAATAATTTTAGGACAAAATTGATATTGGATCTAAAGTTGAGAGTTTTTTATTATACAAAAAATGGGACTTAAAGTTAAAGTTTTTTATGAGAGAAAAGAATTTATGATAGAACCGAGACATAACCTAAAGTTAGAGGTTTTTTATGAGACAAAAAGTAGAATTTGGACAAGAATTAAAATTGAAGGTTTTTTTGGTTATTATTTTATGCCCATATAAGGCTTTTTTTCTTTATAATGATAAACGAATCAAATTAAAGTCCTTCTCAAACTAAAGAGAAAATAAATTTAATGATAAATATATTCCTAAACTCTCATCAGCGGAGGAGGATTGGTCATCTTCCTTCCTCAACCACTGGGATTCGCCCCAGTGGCCACCCTTCCAACATGGAAGGGGGAGGTGAGGGGTTCAGCCCTTTAGTTCAGAGCCTAGAGACACTCAGAGATGCCAAACACATTCTTGGAAAAAAGAATGTACTTGCTGACTTCCTGTCAATACCCAAAGCACCGGCCGAAATCAACATGTACATCAAGAGGCCTGCATTCCATATGCTCAACTATGGAGTGAAATACAAGATTGAGAAGATCAAAGATTTACAAAGCTGGAAATACCCCCGGGAGATTATTCAAAGAAATCCGAACGACAGTCTTCGCGAGAACCCGGAGAACCTCATGTGGCAGTGCCACACAGACCTATTCAGATTCAATGGAGGTTCGATTCTTTATTCTTTCGGTTAAATTTGAATTATCCTTTCATTCATCCTCTTATCTGGAAGGAAGATGATTTCCCTGAACAACTCAAAACGTTATTGTGGTACTTAACCAATAAGTACTTAATAGCCATTGAAATTCCAACCAGAAGATTCATTGCCAATCTCACCAGGATATTCTTGCTCGGAAGAAATGTGGAAAAAGAAAGCGATAAGAATCTCTTAGACTTTCTTAATTGGTTCTACCATCCTACTTGTTGGAAACAAGACTTGGAAAAAGAACTAAGAACCATGACACCAAATCCTGAGGTCCACACCATCCTGTTTTTCCGACGCCCATGGAATTTTTTCAGAAATAATGGTACTATTCTCGATTCACCACTGGAAATAGGAACCACATCATATAAACCTCATTTGAACAGACGAGAAGCCCGGATTTACAAATCTTATTCAAAATCTGTTAAACTTTGTGAACACGAGTACCGAGAACTCCAGAGGATCTTATGCCAAGAAAATAAAACCATTCCTGAAGATGTTTGGAATAATGTACCTACTACGTGGGATCATTATGACCTAGCACCGATGCTAAGGAAGCACTCATGCAATACATGTTTGAATCGTCCCAAGAGGATGAAATGACAAGTGAAGATGACATTGTCCAGTCCACTCAAGACCCCTATGCACGCTTTGGAGGTCCTCTGTCCCAGAATCCCTACGAACAGGGACCTTCGTCCTCATTTCAAGACATGGACACCTCCTTTTATGCACAGCCATCCAATTGGCCTCAGCCAAGCATTCCTGCCAATACTACCAGGCTAGAGAAGAAGAGGAGTTTAGAAAGCCATGGAGAGGTTTTTCACAAAGCACACACTTTACTTCAGGGGACTCTGCCCAAAACAATACACCTTTCTGTTTAAACTTGGTCATCTGAGGGAAAGATGCCATGTCTAATTCTACCAGGAAGTGATGGCCGATGAGATGAAACTCAAATTTTTGATTCCATTTTTTACTTTGCTAGGATTTCTTTGAAAGTGGAATGGTAGTGCATTTCAGCTTGAGAGAACTTTCCACTTTTGTGAGCACAAATGTGTTTCTTACCATCGATTTCTTCAAAGAGGATGGCTGCCCAGTATTCATCACCGGCATCGCTTTGAAGAATTCTTTTTCCCGTTGATGGTATTTGCAATGGTGGGAGATTCTCGCATAATCTCCTTAAGCTCGCCGATTTGCTTTAGTCCGGGTTTTTCCCCAAGGTGGGGAATTCTTCTTTAGCATGGATTGCAAAGGAATCAGAAGCTTTGCAATATTTGGGACAAAAACCCTGAGATAATTGATTATCCCAAGAAATTGCTGAACTTGTTTTGTGGTGAAGTTGTCGTCAGGAAACTTCAATAATTCTTGAGCAATATGTGGCCCTAGATAGTATGTTCCTTTGTTAAGATGCATACCAAGAAATTCGATTTCTATCTGGGCAATATTCATTTTTCTCTGAGAAAGCATAATACCATGCTTCTTCACAATTTGTGCAAACTGCTCAAGGAGTTGATAGTGTGACTGCTCGTCAGGACTGTAGAGCAGAATATCGTCGATGTATACTGCTGCACTTGACAAGATTGGTTGAAATATACGACACATGGCCTTTTGGAAAAGGGATGGTGCTACCTTTAGGCCAAAAGGAAGAACTTTCCACTGGAAGTGCTGGTTTGGGATACAGAATCCTGTTTTGGATCTGTCTTTAGGATGGATGCCCAATTGCTAAAATCCGGCTTTGAGGTCGAATTTGGAATAGATATGGGCCTTGGTTAGACCACTAAAGAGAGATTCTCTGGATGGCAAAGGGAATTTATCATCTTGGAGAAAAAGATTAAGAGGTTGATAGTTGATCACTAGCCTCATTTTTCCCCTGTTTTGCTCGGCGCGCTTATTAACATAAAAGGCTTCGCAAGCCTATTGAGAATTGGAGATTTCAATAAGGCCTTGTTGCAAGAGTTCTAAGCATTCCCTTTGGGTTAAAGCCAGATGTTCTGGCTTCATTCCCACATGGCTCGCCTTTGTTAGGTTGATGTCTTCATTTTTCTTGAAAGGGAGGCGGACAAAGAATTCTGGATTTTCCCATAAAGGATGAGAACATTTTTGAGCGAATTCCGAATGAGATTCTGAACAAGATTCTAGTAACTTTTGCATGATTGGATCTAGTAGACTCATCTCGAATGGAAAAGAGTCTCTGGATATTAACGAATTCGAGAATTGATCTTTATACCTAAGACCTTTTCCAGGAATAATGCGAAGCTGAGAGATTTGAGTTATAATGTCCCACCCAATTATCAAATCTTTATTGGGGAGGTTTGATCCAAAGATTTTTGCAGTTATGGAACATTGCGGAAAGAACTGGACCGTTACGGGGGTGGTCCTGACATTTGTGGAGAAAGTATCTCCAGAGGCGGAGTTGAAATATCGGACATAGGGGGTCCAATATTCTTCAGGCAGAACTTTAGTATCAATAATAGAACAACTTGCTCCTGTGTCAATGAGAGCAATAACAGTGATTGGTTTGGCAAACTTCGAAGTGAGGATTTTTACTTTGGGAAATGGGGACAAGAGTTTGACTTGAAAATATGTCAAGGCTTGGTTCGGAGATGTAGGAGATATGTGAAAAATATCTTCGATTCCGATTCCGACTCGCCTTTCTTGGAAGTTTGGTAAAAGGGAATGACACAAAGAGTTTGTTCGGATGATTCTTCATCACGAGAGAATAGTGATTCAATATCATCATTTTCAAGAGAAATACCTCTCAATCTCAATGTGATGATTCTCGACCTTTTCTCGCTTGAGGACAGTTTTTGGCAAAATGTCCTTTCTTGTTGCAAATGTAGCAACGGTTTGATTTCTTATGGCCTGTGCGATCCTTCCTTTTGCGTAGGTATCGCAATTTCTTCTTTTTCCGGAAATGCTTGGAGCCATGTTTGGATTTGTTTATCCAATGCTTCTTGTAGTGTTTTTCTTCCTGGAATACTTGCCACAAGTACCATCACAGTCTTGCTTGGAGCATTTTATTTTTAACTTCTGGCGAGAACAAGCTGATTTAAGGCGCTTGTCATCTGTGATGTAGGTACGGACCATCTGGCGCTTTAAGCATAATTCTTCAAGGCATAGATGGATTTCTTGCTGTATTTCCCCCAAGGGAATATCCTGTACTCTTCTTTGTTTTAAGAAGAAAGATCTTTCAACCATCTGGGATAGCTCTTTAGGGATGGATGTGAGGAAGACATGCTTCAGATTTGGATCTGCGGCGACTTGGTAAAAGAGCTAAAGCATTACTCGATAATGCTTATCAAGATGCTTTTCCTGGAGAGAGCAGCATCTTCTTTCAAAAAATTCTCTCATTTTTATCTCTATGAGATCTCCGGGTTTTCCTACAAAAACATGATATAAGAGAGAAATGGCATGGCTGAAATTTGGTGACATCGGGAACAAAATCGATCTTGTTCAAATTGATTGCCACCAGAGTTTGAGGCTTCCTGTAAATCTTGTAACAAAGTTGTAAAGGACATCATTCATATCATGGTTGGTAATGGACTGAGTATTCAACCAAGTATGAATTTCTTCAAGTTTTTCTGGCCATTTGGGATAAGGAATATCATCGACGGTGAAGAATTGTTTTGATGCCATGGACACATGTCTAGTAGGATGGCTTCTAGCAGGATTGCTTGTCTGACCATATTCTGGATCAGAATAATTTGATTCCATTTCATCATCTGGAGAATCAGCCATGAATATGCTTGAAGTTACTGGTGCCATGGGGAGGGAATCAACTGTAGGAATTGAGAAGGATGAAGAAGAAGAAAGAGATGCTGAATCTGATTTAATATCAGAAGAAGTTTGTTCAGCTGGGAACAGAATCTTTTTTTCTGGAATGGCAGGATCAGGCTGTTGGATAACAGGGTCAAGTTCCTGAGTTCCCAAATCCTTTAGAAAAGATTCTAATGGATTTGATAACATCATATGATCTGGCCTTTCTCTTATAACAATTGAACTTGATTCTGTTGGCGGTGTTTTTTCTTTCCCTTTTTCCTTCTGTAGGGCCTTGAGGCGATTTCGTGTTTCTGCCGTATCTGGTTCTCTTATGTAGGGATCTTCCGGGATAGCGGCAAAAATAGACGTCTCAGGATGTGGGGGTAAATACCCGCTTCGACAGATGTGTTAGTGGATCGAAAGATCCGAACCTTCCTTCTTCAAGAAGTTGGATTTGCCTCTTAAGCTTTTCTATTTCGGCTTTGGACTTTCAAGATGATGATACCCAAGATGTTGTCCTGATTCCAAGGCGTGAAGCCTTTTCTCGGAACTCAAGCAAGTATCTTTTGGTACTTTCATCATACCTTCGGAGATCTTGTTGCACATTTCCAATTTTGGAATCAATTGCCCCGAAGGCATTGTTTTGTGCTAACGAGTCTCCGATTGCCGCTTAGAACGGCTTCAAAGCAGCGGGGTTTTTTTTTTTTTCTCCCATGTTCATCCACATCGGTGGGGGTTGCTATCTTTGGGACATGACGATGTCCTGTTTTGAGGATGAATGAATTCCTCCGAGCAAGAAACGAAAGTTTTGAACTTTCTTTGACAAGAGGAGGAAAATCAAAGATCATGGAACATAGCAATGGAGGAAGTGGGTGGTGTTTCTTCTGGGGCTTCAAGTGGGTAAGAATGCTTCTTAGCCCATTTGAGGATTGGCTTGTAAAACGGGGAGAGAGCTTGTTTTCTCTGAGGAGGAGATGGTGGAGGTGATTTTGGTGGATCTGGTAAGGTTTGGAATGTAGTACTGAACTCTGGTGGTGGAGGTGGTGCATAAGAAACCATGAACTGGTATTTATCACACTCACCAAGAGTATCAACGGAGGGATCTCCGTTTAAGTACCTTTGGTAAACCTTATCCTTGGGTTTCTTTCTTCGAGGTGGAGATCTTGCCAGAGGATCTACTTTGTCGGGGGAGTTTGTACAATAGGAACATTGGCAAAAAGGATCCCAAAAACAATGACCATAGTTGTCTTTGTAGTAATGGACATGATGTCCATCACCGTCAAAATGTCGAACAAGCTTTTTTGGATTGAGGAACACATGGCTCAATCATGAAGAGAGTCTGGAAGATAGAAGGACATTCTTCCTTTTCTTTGCCAAATTTGATGGAAATAGTTCCATCTTTTTTCCGGACGAACTTTGAGTCCGTAGACTGGAAGGACTTGTTGTGCTGATGTAGCTTTTCATAGTTGGTAATCCATGTTTCTGGAAGGAGCTTGGCCAACGTATCCTTCGGGATCTGTCTAGGAACATGGATACATGATGCCTGGTCATTCTGCATGGAGATGAACAAAGCATCTTCATTACCATTGTTGAAGTTAAGATCAAGAGCATGATTCTGTACTCGATAGACCATCTGGTAATGCAAGGTTGCAGCTACAGAGTCAGCAGTTGAGGGGCTCCAGTGAGCTGTACTTGAACTTTTAGAAAGGAAAGTAGCTGGGGATCTGAAAGAGCGATGTTGAAATTCGGATACAAAGTCACAAAGACTGTGACATCCTGAAATTCGACCCCGTTTTGATAAAGTGAAATGTGCATATCGTCGCGCGCGCCATGGTCCTTTTTCTCTGAAATGATCACTCACGAGTTAAATTTCACCTATTGGTGAAGCCGTTAAGGGATATAACCGCGGTAAAATCCCTAAAAGCTACCTAATTGATTGGATTGGACTAAAATCGCGTCCTCGATTTTAATCATGAAATTTAATTCGATTTTGGGAATCGAATATTCGGACGCGTCACAATTCATTTTTGGACAGCCTCATCGTCCCGTCAATTTATTTATGAATCCAAATTTCAAGAAAGAAATTATCGGAGGAAAAATCGAAGCACTGAAAAGAAAATAGAAAGGGAAAGGGAAAAAAAAAAAAATAAGAATAATGTTATTATTTTAATTCTCTTTCTCTCTCTCCTTTTCTCTCTTTTTCTCTCTCTCTCTCCCCTCTCCTTCGTGCGTAGCCAGCCCCCACCGACCGAATGCCCCCTTGCCAATTTTAAATTGGCTTCTCTCTCTCTTTTGTTTCTACTTTTGACTAGTCAAAAGAAAACCCTCCTTCTTATCTCTTCTTTCTCACTTCTTCTCTCTCCTCTCTCTTCTCCCCCATTTTCCCCACGTGACCGAACCAATTCCTTTCTTCTTCCCCTCTTGTTCGTGAAAAACCAGAAGCTGAAGAAGAATGGAAGCAACTGCTCGCCGAAGCCGTCGCCGCCGCACCGGAGCCGGACCGCCGCCCGCACCGCACGCCCGCGCGACGCCGCACGTTCCGCCGGCCGTCCCTCGCGCCCAGGCGTGCTTCCCCGCGCGGTTCAGCCTCTGCTCAGCCTTCGTTCCACCCCGTCCAGCCACCTCCGGTTGCCGTTTGAAGCCGCCGGACCTCCACGGGCCCTCCCCGGAGCACCGCTCGCTCTCCCGAAGCCTTCCCCGCCCCTAACCATCTCTGTTTTCCCTTGTTTCGCAACCAACCAGCAACCCACGAAATGGGTTTCCAGTGGCTTTAGGCCCGCTTTTGGGCCGTTTCCGGGCCCCGAACCCGAGCCGTGCTTTGGGAAGAATCGTTCCTCGCGTCGCCCCCATCGGATTGATCCGATTTGCGCGCGATTTGGTGAGTAATCTCACTAATCTAGGATTAGTTGGCTAATTATACTTAAGGTTGGTTTAGTTTTAATTAATTATGTTTAGGTTGTTAGATTAGAATAAATTAGCAATTATTAGTCAATCGTGATGCGATTTAGATAAATTGATTGCGCAATTAGTGAGTAGACGTGGTCTACTAATTATTGAAGTGCCTCGGGATTTTTCCCGACCCTTAGTGGGCTCCAATTGAACTTTTCCTAAGTGGAATTTTTTTATTTAAATATTAATTTTCGGAATTAAATTAATTAATTATTTATTTTTCGAAAATTCAACTGGGATGCCCGAGGCCGAAATATTATGCTGATGACCGTGGTGAAGTCCGTTTATTTAATCGGGAACTTTATTTTGAGCTTTGAATCGAATTTTTAATATTAATAATTTAATTTTCGAGATTAATTAATTATTTATTAATTTTCCGAAAATTCAATTGAGATGGTAAATGACCAGAATATTATACTGATGACCGTGGTGAAGTCCGTTTATTTAATTGGATTTTATTTTGCGTTAAATTGAATTTTTAATATTTATTAATTAATTATTTTTCGGAAATTAAGATTGAGATGGCCGACGACCGAAATCTCGTGCTAATTGTTGTGGCGCAGTCCGTTTATTTATTTGAGCTCTACGTTATATGAAATTAAATAAATTGTGATATTTTAGGGATTTACCCTAAATTGATTGAAATTGAGTGAAATTGAATTATTGATTGGTAGATGGCTGAGTATGGCTAGTTATCAATTGTAATGCCTTGTTGAGCTGTAAGTGGAGAGAGCGATGAGAGCTAACTGAGAATTCTATTGGATGAGACCGATCAAGTACGAAGTATAGACGGGCGTGGTTCGGTGATAAAAACATACATTCTTGTGCGAAAACGGCGCCTTAAAGAACGCACGTAGACTGTCTATGACTTATGGTAGGCGTGGTTCGGTGATTAAGGATATCACTGTGCGAAAACGGTGCCTTAAAGAACGCACGTAGACTACCTATGAATCGTAACAGGCGTGGTTTGGTGATGAAGGACATCACTGTGCGAAAACGGTGCCTTAAAGAACGCACGTAGACTGTCAGTGATTTGTGACCTATGACGGGCGTGGTTCGGTGATGAGGAATATCACTGTGCGAAAACGGCGCCTTAAAGAACGCACGTAGACCGTCTGTTACTTATGTCACCTTGGCGAAAATGACGCCCGAGAGCATTGATGGAGCTCTGTGACTAAGTGTGCTATTGGAGGTTATGTGGGATGGAGTGAATGACCTAGAAATGATTCGACTGACTTGTAATCGACTAGGTCGATTGATCGATGATTCGATCTGAGTCTGATTCAACGTGATTGATCATTGTCTTGATTTGATGTTGTGAATTGATTGACTGAATGGAAATGACCGTGAGTAGTCTTATTGGCTTGTAATCGACTAGGTCGATTTGATCGATGCTTCGATCGGAGATATGATTGCTTGAGTGCCTATTGCGAATTGTACTGACTTGCAGGTGGGATCTGAGGCCAAGGTACGTCTTCTGCCCTGTGCGTGTATAGGCAGCCTATAGTATAATGGTTTACTAATCGGGCTTAGTGGGGTAGAACTCGCTGAGACGTAGTCTCATCCCGGTTTGGGGAAAAACATTTCAGGACCCCGTTGAGGAGCTGAGGAGGAATCTGAGAAGGAGTACTCTGCGATGAAACTTAAGGAGAAAGATTTTTGGGAGAAGAAGATAATCCCGAGAAGGGCCTTGAGTACGGCCCGGATGGACTGAGATTCTATCTTCTTTTAAGATCTCCTTTTTGATGTGATTAAAGTTTAGAGTAAAAAGTTGTAGAGTTCTCTCGGTTTGTGTTTTGTATAAAAGTTTGGTTATAAATTTCAATATGAAAAATATGGCCCCGCTTTTCTATCCCATCGTTTTATTGTCTGGGATTTTAACCGCTTCCGCATGTGCTTAATAAATGAAAGGGTCGGCGATACATTGTCCTGGGATATCGCATTATAAAATCGACTAAGGGAGAAGGATGTGTGCGTGCCCGAGGATCGGGGCGTGACAAAGACTGTTCCGGCGTTCAAAGTGGTTTGAACAGTACCGATGCAAGCATGTTGGTATTGTAAAAACCTGGTATCCAACAAAGCAATTCTTGCCACGACTGGCAAACCTTTACGACCATGAAAGGTAAGAGCAAGACGGACAGCACCGTAGTGGACATGAGTGTATCCCTGTTGAGCCCATTGTCGGGGAAACTCTGGAGGAATTTGGAGAGTAACAAAGTATTCCTTTTCATTAGCAGGAATAGGATGCTGGTCGAATTTGGAAGACTGGATGTACTCCTTTACTTGCTTTGGGGTTTGGTGAATAAGTTGGCGGATTGAGCAGATAGGTGAGAAAGACGAGTTGGGTTTAGCAAAAGCTGAGTAAGGGTTCATAAGAGGAAGTTGAGTTTCTGAGATCTTGGTTTCATCGCTAAGAGAGACTTCATAGAGATAATCTATCTTAGATGCATTGGAAACACGAAACTCTGGGGGGTTAGAAGATGAGGAAGATGGAGCAAGGGAAACAGGTGCTTCGAGGATTTCTGGTTCTGTAGACATGATGAGAAGAGATCTTCTTAGCACTAGATTCACCTACCAAGCGCATGGAATGGATAATATTAAAAACGAAACCATGGCTCTGATACCATGAATGGACCTAGACTTAGAACCAGGGAAGGAGAGTAAATTTCCTGCAGGTATGCATCCCACAGTGGGCGAACAACTCCAGTTCAAACCCTTCAGGGACAGCCTTTTAGCAGAAAACCACTCAGCCCTTTAGTTCAGAGCCTAGAGACACTTAGAGATGTCAGGATGGAAACGCTTCTAATCTACCCAAGCTGCATTTCTCGGAGGATCCTACCAGGCTAGAGAAGAAGAGGAGTTTAGAAAGCCATGGAGAGGTTTTTCACAAAGCACACACTTTATTTCAGGGGACTCTGCCCAAAACAATACACCCTCCTTGCCTTATATAGGCAAAAAGAGGTCACAAGGACACACACAGGGACCAACTCACGGGTCCAGATACAAACAAAGGCACCGGAAACTTCAGGGAGGGAATCAACTGTAGGAATTGAGAAGGATGAAGAAGAAGAAAGAGATGCTGAATCTGATTTAATATCAGAAGAAGTTTGTTCAGCTGGGAACATAATCTTTTTTTTCTCGAATGGCGGATCGCCGTTGGATAACAGGGGTCAAGTTCCTAAGTTCCCAAATCCTTTAGAAAAGATTCTAATGGATTTGATAACATCATATGATCTGGCCTTTCTCTTATAACAATTGAACTTGATTTTGTTGGCGGTGTTTTTTTTTATCCCTTTTTCCTTCTGTAGGGCCTTGAGGCGATTTTGTATTTCTGCCATATTTGGTTCTCTTCTGTAGGGATCTTCTGGGATAGCGGCAAAAATAGACGTCTGTGGATGTGGGGTAAATACCCGTTCGACAGGAGGTGCTAGTTGATCGAAAGGTCCAACCTTCCTTCTTCAAGAAGTTGGATTTGCCTCTTAAGCTTTTCTATTTCGGCTTTGGACTTTCAAGATGATGATACCCAAGATGTTGTCCCGATTCCAAGGCGTGAAGCCTTTTCTCGAACTCAAGCAAGTATCTTTTTGGTACTTTCATCATACCTTCTGAGATCTTGTTGCACATTTCTAATTTTGGAATCAATTGCCCTGAAGGCATTGTTTTGTGCTAACAGAGTCTCTGATTGCTAGTTTAGCAAAAGAGGGGTTTTTTTTTTCTGTCTCCCATGTTCATCCACATCAGTGGGGGTTGCTATCTTTGGGACACGATGATGTCTGTTTTGAGGATCAATGAATTCCTCCGGAGCAGGAAACGAAAGTTTTGGTAGTATTGGCAGGAATGCTTGGCTGAGGCCAATTGGATGGCTGTGCATAAAATGAGGTCCCATTGTCGGGAAACTCGGGAGGAATTTGGAGATGGGGTGGAGATGCGTAAATTTCGGGAGTGGGTTTCGACTCCCACGCCCGCAAGAGCGGGGCAAAGTCGAGAGTGAGTGTAGAGTAGGAATAGAGTAGGACCGACAAAAAAAAAAAAAAAATCTTCCTTCCTCCTCCTCTGTCTCTGTAGAGAGAGAGATAGGGAATGTCCCCTTCTTCGATTACGTGCTCCAGATTCGCCATAATCGCTGCAGCTGTAGTTCTCCTCCAGTCCCTTGGCCTCTCCCTCTTCATCTTCGGCTTCTTCCCCACCAAGCCGGCTCTTTCTGGCGTCAGGTGCGTTCCTCTATACACCGAAAATTTCGCCAGTAATTGCTACGCTCGGTTTGATGTTGAAGATGATCCGGATGCGTCGACCCATTTTGGAATTTCTAAACTTTTTTCTGTTTTGCCTTCTGGGTCTCGCCGTCGCCGTCGTCAGTGGACCGGAGAGCTTCCGTGCGCCGTGGCCCAACGGCGTTGGAAATAATTCGGCGGCAGCATTGCCTCCTGAAGAGCTCAAGCGGTTGCATCAGGTTTGGTATTTGCTTACCCCTGTTTTGAGATGGTGAATCGCGAGTCCTCTGCTTAGGGGCGGCTGGATTTTCTTGATTTTGATGATGCATTTGCTATGTTAGGAATTATCTGAGATCAGCCCTCCGTTCGATCGGCTAATTCTAATGGTATGTGATCTTGCTCGTGCTTGAGATATGTGCCGATTGAAGATGCTCTTGGCACCAGCTCTTGTATTTTGCATTATGAATGTGACTCGATAGTAAGTACTAGCTGCCCACTCCAACCATGTCAGTTTAGGTTGTTGATGGTCTTCCAGCAGAATTTGTGCTTGGAAGGGACGATAAGCCTCCGAAAGAGGCTTTTGTCAAAGCCATGCCTTATACTCAGTCGTTACTGGCGAATGGATCTGCAGTTGGGTACCATGCAAAGGCTGCACCTCCTACTGTTACAATGCCGTGCTTGAAGGTTGTTTCTTTGGGATACTTCTATGTTTTAGGTCGATGTTTCCTCTTTTCATTAACACCCTAAGTTTCTGCAATTCCAGGCTATGGTTTCTGGGGCAATTGGAGGATTTCTGGACGTGGCACTCAACTTTAATACACAAGCTTTGCAAGATGATAATATTATTGGTAGGTCAAGTTGGATTGTCATACTTATTATATAAAATGATCTTGTGGATCTGTACACATTGTGAAATTTGGTGGATCATTTCAACTGTTGTGATCAGTTAAAACTATTAAACGATGACATGGTTTAATATATAAGTGTTGTTGTATTCCCACCCATGCATAGGTTGGGCTTTGCCATTAGATCTAAGAATGGAAATATATAATTTTTAATTTATTACCCTCTACCTTGATACCTTGTAAAATTTTGTGGGAGTACTGCCAACTATTGTAAAAGTTTAAGCTATTAGATGACGGCAAGTTTTACTATTTAGAATTTATAACACACGTCACTTGTATACTTCTTGTATGGTAGGTCAATTCTTTCGGACTGGTAGGAAGATGGTCATGCATGGTGATGACACATGGCTTAAGTTATTTCCAGGATCATTTATTAGGCACGATGGAGTGAGCAGTTTTTTTGTGAGTGGTTTTTACCGACAAGTGTTCTTCATATGGTTTTGGGTGTATTTTCTTCGGGTTAATTTGAATGGTGTCTTCTGCTATTCAATTAGAGTGTTATTTGATTACAGGTTAAAGATACTGTTCAAGTAGATCAAAATGTTTCACGACATTTAGACGAAGAGCTTCGCACAGATGACTGGGATCTTCCGGTCAGTTGTTATTGGATTTTTTACCCCTTAACTTTTACCTATGTTCACCTTCAGTCATCATTTGAAGTCACATCTCCACTCTTGTTCCCACACACTAGATGTAAACCTGCCTATTTAATTACCCTTCTATGCTGAAGAACAGTGGTTGACACAATAGGTGATAATTATCTCATAGTCAAAATAAAGTAAATGGATCAGTTGGACTAGTAGATGGCTAGCCCTTTAATCCATACTTGCTGTCGTTTCCCACGAGATCCATGCAGCGGAAGATCCTGAATTTTCGTGCCCCCTTCCCCGGGTTAGGAAATGGCATCTTAATGTATAGAAAAGTTCAATATGACTTAGTGATTTAAATAATGCTAACCGAGCAAAATTATTTAAAAAATCTGGAGTCAAGAGAAGGGCTCCATTTTCATCTGCTTTCATGTTTATTATGGATGACATAATGATCTTAAGAGATTGACCATGGGGACCCAACCATATTGGTTTGTTTATAACTTTATCAGGTTAATTATCCATTGAGTCTTGACTTATGAGTTTGATTCTGTTGTTCTGAGAAGTCTCTCTGTTTATGGCTTTATCTACTGGTAGCTATATTATTCCATCTCTAGCTGATGGGGGGGTTGAATTTCCTGTGTTAGGAATCTCTCTATCTTCAAGAGATAAATCACTCAGTCCATTTCCCTTCACAACGCTGCTAAATGCTGATTGCTACTGCTGCTTACTGACTTTATCTTTCAGATTCTCCATTATTTAGGCCTGGATCATGTTGGTCATCTTGGTGGAAGGAACAGGTACACTCTGCTCCATTGCAATACTTAATGTTTTTGCATATCTGCTTATTCTGAATACATCTTACTGCTTGAATATGATTGCATCAGTTTCTTAATGGGCCCAAAACTCAAGGAGATGGATGAAGTAATTGAGATGATTCATCAAAGCAGCCTTAGGGATAAAAAGAATCATCAGACAGGGACTCTTTTGGTTAGGCTAAGTTTTTCCATTCTCCTCTGTTGTGTATTGTTTTCTTAAATTACGAAATTCTAGTTGATATAGTTGTACAGGACGTTTGCTTTTGGCCCGCTGGACATGCATCATAATAGTGGCAAAATGAGGCAACTCATAAATGTTTGAGTAAGAGATTACCTTTTCATTTGATGATCTAGGCACATGATTATATCTGAGGATTGACAAACTGATACATGTCTACTTAAAACCAAAGAGTCCATTAATTTGATAATTTAGTGAAAGATATTCTCTTTCTGGGTATATGTTGATATACGTGAGTAGGCAAAACAGGGTAATCCATGAGCACATACATGGCACTCAATCCCTTTGCAAAGTTTGCATCTCCATTGTTGTGTTGGTGCTTACTAAAATTAGATTAACTCATAAAGAATTACTGCTAAATGCACTGACAATTGCTTTGCAATTTTTGAGATTTTGCTACACGATAGTAGGAGTAGGGACAGAGAGAGTAAACAGGAAGCCTATGAAATATATTTTTCGAATTATTAAAATTCTACAACACTTTGACCAGTAAGTTTCTTCCAAGTTGTTAGTGATGAAGAGTCAATATTTCTAATATTTAGGAGACATAGATTTGAATCTATGAAACTATCTTCTAGATGTGTTGTCAGATATAATTACGTAGTGTAGTGCCACCTTCTCCTTTCAATTTGACAAACGTATATGTTTTATTAGATGCTTATTTAGCTTCCTTTCTGGCGCTATACTTGAAGAAATTATCTTCTCTCACACATTATGTCACTGAATGCATTGAAGGTGATAGTTAGTGACCACGGCATGACTGAGAGTGGTAACCATGGTGGTTCTTCATTTGAAGAAACTGATTCATTGGCTGTTTTTGTTGGTCTGGGTGATCACACACTTGACCATGCATCAGCTACAGGCAATTCAGCAAACCAGGTACTCTATCAATTTCCACAATTTATTTTGTTATGGGGAGTAGAACCGGCTTGCTTGAGGGACAAACAATCGCAATGAAGCCAGAATTAGATAGGAATTTCTTGCAAACAGTAATCACAAAAAAACAGATTTCTTCATGCATCACAAAGAGGC
Organism: Eucalyptus virginea; assembly: GCA_014182375.1. Taxonomy (NCBI): domain Eukaryota; kingdom Viridiplantae; phylum Streptophyta; class Magnoliopsida; order Myrtales; family Myrtaceae; genus Eucalyptus; species Eucalyptus virginea. Next base: position 9,481,820 of record CM024522.1, read on the forward strand.
TTCTTAAGCATCAAACTGAAGAAGATATCTGCATCAAATACTTCAAAAGAAAACTCTAGCTAAAATTTCATTAAATTTCGTCAACGTGCACGCGCATATTGTATATGTGCTGTATAGTAATAGTCCAAAGGGAAGCAAAGATCCTTGGAATCTTACTCTAAGTAGGAATTGGAAACTCATTAAGAATCCTATTTGATGTCTAATCTCTCATTACGATAAGCAAACCTGACAGGAACTTTCAACCTCAAACTTTCGCCTGAATATTCCACAATATACCCATGCTAGCTGGAAGAATAGATAATGATTGTGTATTACCAAACAAAGGACAAGATTGTAATTTAAGATGCAAATGGAATTATCATATTTATTCGATAAATCTATCTTATTGAGATTCTATATATAAATAAGTTTCCTTATCCATCAATAGTTTGAATCTATTTCATAAAATAACTCAGATCATATTGTTCCTTTCCTCTATTAAAACATATTCCATATTTTGCACACACATATGAATGCCATTATTGCTGTTGCTATTATATAAGACTAACAGTCAATATTAGGAAATTAGATAAATGTAAGCTGGACGTGGAGAATGGAATTTCGTGACATTGTTTCGTGATTAAATACATCCTTGAGGTGGTTAATTTCCCCATTATGTAATTCTTACAGGTATGTGGAGTACTTCTTTAAAATTAACTTATAACAAAGTAAATGCAAGAAGCAAATTTTGAAATTTCTCGCTAAATTTCTCCAATGAAAAGCGACATGGTGCAAACAAGAAAGGCATAATCTTCTGAATGATGACTTGTCAAACAGGCAGTTGATTACTTTTATAAATTTCTAGTACAAGAAAAAATACTGGACCCTGAAATAAAAATTTGCGAATTCAGAAAATCAAGTAAGAGCCAAGGGTAAAGAGATTTCAGTTTCTAAATATTCTCACCAATATTGGTTTTAGTTACAATGCCGTGTTTTTTACAATTTTAATAATTATGACCAACTAATAGTCCAATAACCTTCCATTCTTCACTTATTCTTTGTGATGCAGATTGACATTGCAGCCACTGTAGCTCTCCTCTTCAATGTACCGATACCAAAAACAATATTGGAGTTGTCATCCCACATGCTCTTAACTTTATGACAGGTCCTCTCTCTCTCTCTCTCTCTCTCTGTGGACATGCATGGTTCACCAAGTCAACAATTTTCAAATATTATGAATTTTAATTATCACAATAGTTGCTGATCAACTGCTGGACGATGATGTCAAGCATTTCTCCTCATATCGGCTGTGTCCAATGGGAGTTTCCTTGGTGCAAATAGATCAAGTCTTTCAAATCCAAGAAGGATTTTTTCAGCTCACCCATCAAATAATAGATTTGATGGTGTTCATCATGGTTATCTCTCTTGGATTCATTCATTGTAGTTTGAGATCTATAATAGGGAAGTTTCGTTGACCAGAGTATTGCTTCCAGTAATCTCCAATGGTTGTAGCGTTTTTCTTGGCAGTTAGTGGGGTTAATGGGAAAGCCACATCGGTTTCATTCTGTGGTCTTTGTTGTCTCTTGAGCATGCTGTTTTTCATCAATTATGAGAAGAATAAGGTATAATTATCACGTTTATTTCTGTTGACATAATTTGTGCAAGTGGAAATCAAAAAAGAATAGTATTTTGGTCGCAATTACTTATTTGGTGCATGTGCATATGGATTTTCGAGAAATTACCATGACACATCTGTATAAGATGAAGATCCTCTTTGGTTCTGTTCCTTCTTTTGTTGTTGTATAATTACGAAATATCCGGAAATATAATGAGTATTATGCATAGTTCTTTCTTCTTCTTCTTTTTTTTTTTTTTTTTTTTTTGAAAATTTTTAACGTGAAGTTCTTATACATAACAATGTCTATCTGTTACATTAGTTTAGTTGTTTGATCTAATTTTAAATTGTGAAAAAAACCAACACAACGTTGGTTGGAAATAGCAAACTGAATCATTATAACCTTCCATTAGTTCTTTGAAAAGCTCCTGAAGGTAGGAGACCAAGTTTGCATCTTTTAAGTGGTCAGCAATTTCAGGAATAATTAACAGTGATTGTGAATAATTTGTGATAGTGTGGTAGCTGGTGGGGGCTATTTGTGTTTTAGCAAGGAAAAGGTTAAATTACTTAATTTTTGCAATTTTTTTTTTTTGACATGCTCTTTTATGTCCATATTAAATATATCTGTTAACTAGTTAGAGGAAACGTAGGGCCAAATCAAGAAATGCTGGATTTTGAAATATTTTAGATTGGTTGCTAGGTGGTTGGTTATTCCTTTATTTGACTGAAGAAGATTTCAGTTATCATCTTGTAGGTTCTGCATCGACATGCGAACGTTGGTTTCCTAGATCTTCCTCTTATTCTACTTCTATCTGGGTCCTTTTTACCTTCGATTTATAAGAAATAATGACCACTTTATATTCTCTTAATATGTGCAGATGCTGAAAAGATGAGAGCTTTAGAGTTAAACTCTTGGCAGTTGTTAAGATTGTTACAGGCCCAGTTATCTGGTCTACCCTGTGAAAATGTATTAGTAGAGGACAACACTGGAGATACAAAATCAGTGGTCACTGAGTGCGGTGGAAACATAGAGCAGGTCTTCTGTTGCTTATATCAGAATGCTGCCGTCCTCCACAGGTCCTGGAAGTTCAAGAGGATCTTTGTGTAATAATTCTTTAAAGCATCACAGATTCAAATACCTAATGAATGTTACATGAGCAAAATTATGATTCTTTGTTCTCTTGGCACTCACTTTTAAAGGTCAAACATTGAAGACTACAAGAGCGCTGCCGCAGCATATTATGTGTTCTTGAGGACTGCAAGTCAGTGGTTAGCACGCAGAATGACTGATGTATGTGTCTTTTTGATCCACTGAAAATAGACTGCTTCTTTGTTGGGACATTGATTCAATTTTACTGGTGAACATGATGCATATAATACCATAGAAGAGCACACAAAACCAGATGTGATTTAATCTTTTCCTTTTATAACTTTATTTTTTCCATGCAGTAACAAGTAAGCATTTTGCAGAAACCTGTTGGCCTGCTTGTTGTTGGAATTTCAGCAATGATTCTCTCATGTTTCACATTTCTGGGGCTTGTATTTCATTTGAATGAGGCCTTGTACGTTAGAGAAGACCATCAGATTTCCAGCTTGAAAAAATATGCCTTTTCATGGCATTTGGATGAGATCTTCCTCATGGGTGCTACATTGATTCATGTCATAAGCATGGGATCCAGTTCTATGGTAGAGGAGGAGCAATATATTTGGCATTTTGTGTTGTCGACATTTTATCTGTTACTAATTCGGAAGACTGCACAGACCATTCTGGCAGATAGAACTCAAAGTTCAGTCGGCTTGTCCATGTCTCTGAATGGAAAGATCAGCTATCCAATTATATCCCTCTTTTCTGTACTTGTATCGGGAAGAATTTTGAGAGCCTGGCACCAGGGTGGTATAAACTGGGTAAATCTTCCTGATATTTCTAAATGGCTAAAACTGGCAGGACATGAATATGTGAAACGACTTTGGCTGCTGGCGTGCCTGTCGGTGATCATCTTAAGTATATGTGTTCTAACATTCTTATGGACAAGAAGGAAAATGGTTTTAGTGGTCGGATTCAGCTTTTTTATCCCAGGATTGATGGTTTTGAAATATATAATTAGTCACGAGGATGATACATCAGGGTCATTTACATACAGCTACGGTTCCACTGTATCAGCACAGAAGATATATAGAGTTCTTGGTGCTCTTACGGTTGTGGCTGTCGTAGCTGTACCATGGCTAATACATATTTGGACTTCCAAGGCATGCTCTAATGGTGATATCTGCTTGTCTACTTCTGGTTCCCATGACATTCTAAAGTTGCCTCCGCTGATGGAGATGAGAGACTCATTTTATGTCATAGGGTGGGCATACATTTTTTGCTGGTGTCTCCTTCAACTGTTGCTCCAACAGCCAACAAATTCATTGCCTGTGCTTTTGCTGCTTGTGCAGATCTATGCCAGCATGCTTCATTCTTTCAGTGCTGTGCCTTCTCATAAGCATTGGATTGAGGTCAGTTACAATGGCATCTTCTGTGGTTCTGTCCACATCTCAATGCAAGCTAGATTCGCTGTTCTCTAGAGTAACTGTTGCATCTGGTTAAGAATATTTTACCGTGATTAGTGGTTTAAAAAAAAGATAAAATCCTTAAGTGACAAGTCATCATTCTTGTGCTATCAAGTTCCTCTTCAGACATAGTGGCTTGGAGATGTGATTCGAATCTATTTAAATTTATAGAAGCAGGCATAGCGACACAAAAGCACTCTAATAAAGAGAAGGGTTTTTTGTATAAGTTAATTTCTTTTTGAAATCCCCTTAGTACTCTCTTTCTCCAGAAGCAGGCATTCTTATGTAGTAACAAGGAATTCTTGTTCTTTCTGTGCTAATAGATCATAGCCTTTTCTTTATCTGATCCTACTTTGCTGGACCACTCTGGTTCCATGCCAGATTTAGCATGCGCCTGAAGGCATTTATGTGCTGGGTGGATCATAAACAGAAAATACAACTTTTCTGCGATTTCATGCTCTGCTTGAATAAATGAAAAGATATTGCCAGATCAGCTGTTCATCTAGTCTCAAATCAGATGTAATTGTCATTCAATTCTTCGGTTTTTAAAACTTCAATATCGATAAACTTGACTTCTAGCTCTATCAAATGTGCTTTTGTCTCATGAATCGCAATATGCATCTAGAAGAAAGGATAATTATATTTTACAAAACCCGAACAGATGTTTGGGGTAGCTTTCTTGTGACTGAACAGATGTTAGGGGTTAAGCTTGTGACTGTCCTTACTCATTCCACATGGCAGTTGGTCAACTGTTGGTTGACTTTCTTAGCAGTAGGAAGATTTATCCTGAAAAGCAAGGAGGGTTTTGGGGCAGGTTTTTTTGCTAGTTTCCACTGATGTTGTCTTAATTTTTTGGCAATCTTACACATGGAGTGTCTTTAGCTGCGTCTAGTTTATATATTGATTCATTATGTTGGTCGCAATCTTGTATTGACATTGGTGGTTTTGCTGTCTATGTAGGTCGCTGCACTTTACCAGTTGGGAATGGCAGGTCATTTTGCCCTCGGGAACAGCAACTCTCTAGCTACAATTGATGTTGCTGGTGCATTCATTGTAAGCGTCTCATAATCTGGAATTTTTCTGCGGTTGGGACCTGGAGTAACTATATCAGGCAAAAGATAGTTGCCACAGTTTCCCCTAACTTCTTTATGTCATTGGCAGGGCGCTTCAGATTTCTCAATGCTATCATCTGGTGTCTTGATGTTTATAATCACCTATGCTTCCCCGCTGCTGTTTCTCCTTAGCATGCCAATGTGGATCTCTGTGAAGGATTTTAGTTGTCTGGTTACTTTGCGGAATGCTAATTTTGGAGATCTCCTAAAGATGATGCTTGGTTTTCCTTGTGTAATACCTTTGTGCCTGAATTCAGTTACGCTGACTGCATACACTATCATACTGCTACTGATGAGAAATCACTTATTCATATGGAGTGTCTTCTCTCCAAAGTAAGTCTTTCCATACTTTAAAGCGCATATGTTAATCTATTACCATGGAATTTTTATGAAAATGTGGTGATCATATATAGCTAGTGTGGATAAGACTATTTCGTTGTATGTTCCTTGTGGATATTTAAACTCTACTTGCAATCTGGTCTCTGGGATTATTCTCATCATGCGTGTTGTTGAAGTTTTTGTTTTTCAAATATTAATTGTGAACGAGATTGTGGATTTAACATCTATTTCATGTAGCGGGTCCTACATTTTGTTTCTTATGTGAGATAAATTTGTCTTGTTTGATTGATTCTACTTGTATGGCAATGCTTTCGCCCTTTACATACACTACTTTCTACCCTTCTTTCAAAGAGTGATTATTTTTGCATTTAAGTACGATATTGAACACTTTTTGTTACCTCTACTGAGACAATTCATACTAAGTCAATACTCATATTTCATGAAGGTACCTTTATGTCGCTGCTGCAACAGTTTGCGTTTATTTGGGGGTTTTCATCATAGCTGCTACTGGAACTTATATATACTTGGTGACGATTTATCGGAAAAGATAAGATTAGGAGCTTCAACAGCAGCATGAGGTAGATCTTCCTGTAGCCTTGCTCACTGATGCTGACAATTTTGGTACTTATTTGCAGGTTTGTTCAATTCTTTTGGCTTTGAGCCATTGCTCATAGTACATTCAATTGGTAATCATTTTGAAACATTTCACTTTGCAATGATGAGTTGGACATGTTAACGTGTTTGTCAATTTGAACAGTAAGAGAATGAGTGAGACAATTTTCTGGCCAGACTACGTTTGACCTTCTCTGTTTTGTTATAGGGTTTGGTCCATTCCATATATAGAAATTTTACTTGTGGTTTTGAAAAATTTGAGTTTGTTCAATCTGAGTCATCCCACTTGCAAGATTTGTGTGATCGAGTCCTTATGTCATAAGCATATTTAATTATTTTGATGCGGTTGATGGCATGACAACTTCTTGGCATTGTAAAAGAGAACAGTATAATATTCGGTTAATAAAAACCAAACTCACTCTGCAAAAAGAGGAGAAAGAATGAAGGTGATGGGGGCGAGATTAAGACACTCCATCACCACCACACGACTGCTGTCGGCCGTTTGCCGTCACCACCGCCAGTTTCTCTTTCAAAAACCCTAACCTCTCTCACAAAGCTTAATGTTGTTTCTATGCGAGACTCCTCTTTATTGGGGTTCTCCGGCAACTCTAAGCAATGGCTGGACCAGCTGTCTGTTTTGGCGAGCCTCAGTTCAGGCCTGCCTATATTGCCTGTGGTTAAAATGACGATCAAGGCAACTGTAGCTTCTTGGAATCCAAGGTATTTGAGGTGGTGATACGGATGCCGACGTCGCGGGAAAATCTTCTCAGCACTTTATGGCAGGGGAAAAAACCGAAGTAGACACGATACTATCTTCGTCTTTCTGACATACTGAGGACCGCAATCGCGGGCAGTGCGTGTGGTCTGGAGCAATCCTGGAAGCCAGAATGCCGTCTAACTTGATATAGCTCTAGATATCGATTCGAAAGGTTGACAGAGATGGTTACACGCCAACCGAACCATCTCGCTGTGCGACTTATCGATCTAAGGCACTGTGACGCATGAATCCGCTGACTTCCTTTTATAGGTCTTACAAAAGAGAGGGCACTGAACTGGAAGGTTCACTTTATCCTAGCTAGACTTCCAAAATCATAGCTGGATTTGCTTGTTGTGACCTGTGAGTAGGGAACCAAGTCTTGAGTAGAAAAAATCAGGAAGTGGTGGCGGTGAGTCCGGGACGTGATGGATCGGCCAAGTTGAGTGGACGAAGTTAATGCCGGGCCTACACGCCTCGCGGACGCGGACCACGCATGGCGGACAAATTCAAGGAACCATCAAAGAGACCCCAATCTCTTCGCCTTATCCAATGATCCATTACCCATTAAACTTCACTTCTCGAAACTGGCACAATGATTGGACCCATCTCCACTTGTGCATGCCATCAAGAATGGGTTAAATATATCATGAAAAATTTGAAATTGATACGTTCGTGATAAATTTACACCGAACTCTAAACTGGTACACAAGTGATAAATTTACTCTTCATTACTGTTTGTTAGATTTTATCGTTAAATTGTTATGTTGAATGACACATAGAAGTTGGTAGACGTATCGATTTGGAGCTTTACCCTTCGTTGGTCACATGTGTATTGGCTTTATGATTTTTAGTGATATTAATCTAATATAATGAAAAGTAACGGAAATAGATTTATCACAAATATATCACATTAAGATTTTTAATGATCAAAAAATTAATTTAAATAAGAATTAATTTTAAATTTTTCGTGATATTTACTCCATTAAGAACAAGAGCAAGCATTGGATGATCCCAATTGCAGCGAGCCTCTAGAGTCCACCCTATCTAACAGTACATATGAACCAGGCTCAGGAGCCTCGAAACTTGAGCTGAACCTAGATAAGGTTTAGGCACTTCATACTGGGAGCCACCCTCGTAAAAGCCTCCGAATTCTGCCCAATCCCAATCTAACAGTACATATGAACCAGACTCGGATGCATTGAAACTCTGATAAGGGCAAATCCTTGCATGAGCCGAACCTAGATAGGTTTAGGCACTTCAAACCAGGACCCACCCCCATAAAATTTGGTGAACTGGTGATCACTTTAGACTGATGGACACCACATAGGATTAGCAAATTGTAATCACATCTTTTTTGAATGGCTTTTGTGGAACAAAGGGAAAAATCAGGGTCACATCACCAGTCCCTCCTCATGAGGAGCAGAGAACATGAGGAGAAAAAGGCATATATGCCCATGAAGAATTTGAAGCAAGAAAGAAAGCCCCTTTTGTGCAATCTCCGGCCACATATTCGACTCCGGCACGGTGTCGAAATACTTATTTTCAAAAATTCATCTAATCTGGGAAAATGGGCTAATTATATTCGCGACCATAAACGAACCCTATTTTTAATTTGTCTGTCCTATTTCTATTATATTAGGCTCTCTTGAAGGGAAAGTAATTTTTTTTTTTTTTTTTGACAATAGTATCTGGAAATTATACAATGGAGGAATAAGAAACAAAACCAGGTGCAAGGTGGCGCTTTGATTGCGGCATCTTCCTTCCCGTATTCCGGGAGCCACACGGATTCATCATCCATGACAGCACACAGGAAACCCTAGATGCAAGGCACGTAATCTAAATCATAAATTTTTTATTTATAGAATCCACCACATATTATATGGTTTCTATTTTAATTTTATTTAATTCCCTAATCGTAGAAATCCTAGAATTATCGCCATCATCATCATCATCATCATCATCATCATGCTGTCATCGCCGCCATCGCCACCACCGCCGCCCGCTGCCGCCACGCTGCCGACGTCGCTAGAAATCCTTGAGCAGCTTCCGGACCTGCTCGAGCGTGACGAAGAGCACCACCGTGAACGGCCCCTGCCGCGATATCGTCGGGACGAACCCCTTGTACAGCGCCATCGGCCCTTCCGCCCTCACCGTCTTCACCGCGCAGTCGACGGCCCCCGGTACGGCGGCTCCCGCCCCTCCTCCACCTTCATGTTCATCACCCTCGTCTTGATCACGTCCACCGGGTTCGACGCCACCGCCGCCACGAACCCGGCCGCGAAGCTCGCCGTCACGTGCGTCCCCAGCCCGTCCTTCATCAGCCCCTTGGCCAGGATGGTCTCCTTGATCTGGTCGTAGGACGCCAGCTGCGACGCCGTCACCAGCATCGCCCGGTTCACCGTCAGCGACGACCCCCGCCACAGGCTCGCCACCCCCTCCTGCCGCGCCATCCGCTGGATGGCGTCCACCACGCTCCGGTAGTTCCGGCGCTGCGCCGGCGGGAGCCGCCCGTCCGCCTGCATCCGCACCATGGCCACGTCCGCGGGGTTCCCGACGGCCGCGCCGATGCCGCCGGCGATGAGTCCGGCCACGATCTTCCGGGTCAGCGGCATGTTCCCGGTGGCCGGGTCGGTCCACTTCTGCTTGAGAACGTCGTAGAGCCCCATCCGGGTGGTGGAGTAGAGGGTCTGGCGGAGGACGGTGGCGGACACGCCGGAGTACAGCGCGGCCACGCCCTCCTGCCGGACGATCCGCACGCCCACCGTGACCAGGCCGACTCGCGGCGGCGGCGGGGGCTGCGGCCGCTGCAAGGGAGCCGCCGCAGCCGACGGCGATTGGAAAGCGAGGGCGGGACGCAGGTTCTGGACGGAGGGGTTAGGAGGCGCGTGCCCCTCGCCCTGAAGCTGCATGCGGACCTTGAGAAGGTCGAGCGGGTGGGTCGAGCAGCCGGCCACGATCGAGGCTATGCCTCCTTCCACGAATCCCTTGACACCCATCTCCAAACTCTGGCCGGAACAGACGATCAACACGACCTGATCTCAAGCTCTATCCCCTCGCCGGAATCAATGCCGGGATCGGAAGAATATCTTCTTCTCCTCTCTCGCCGCCTCCTGTTCCTTACCAGTTGGAGTTGGGGTTCATGTCGCTGGAGACGAGGAGATGGGAGTGGAGGCCGAAGGCGACGGAGGAGGAGTGAGGGACGGCGGGTCTCTGAGACATATGCCGGCGGACGATCGATGCGAAAAGGGGAGAAGAAGGGAAAGAGGACGGTTTGCTGCCGGCGGTGTCGGTGGAGAGATTGGTTCAGGCGGAGAGGGAATTTATAGGGGGAGAAGAAGGTGGAGGGAAATAGGCAATAGGCAAAAGGCAAAAACCGTCAAGCCTTGCTATTATTGCAATCGCCACGCGGTCCTTGGGTTGATTTTCCTCTTCTCAATTTTGGGATTTTTATCTTCTTTAAGATTCAATTTAGATGCGTTATCAAAAGCTAAACGTGGAACGACCATTTCTTGAGGTTACTTATAATGGTGTTGCTTTAGAAACGAGCGCTTCGGGCCATTAGGTTTGACCGGACATCGACCGGGAAAAGGTCGTGAGCTCCGGCGACACTCGGTAACATGATTTCTTCTAGCTTGTTGAGACCCAGTTTGTGTATTTAGTTTGTCAAGCGATGCATGCGTAGGATCGCGGTTTAATAGTTAAACAGCGCTCACTTGCGGCTTGACATGTGGCTTTGGTAAATCGGGTTTTTGTGGATTAGTTTGCAATGAAGGTAGCAATTGCACAACTCAATTGAGAAAAGCAAAGCACGAGATGAGATATTTCTGCTGCATGTGCGTTGATTTGTCTTGAATTCTGTTTCGGGTATTTGACCCGAATTGAGTTTTCATAAGTTTGAAATTTTTTAGGACTCAACTTGAGAAAAATATGAAGTTTTAATATTGATGGCAAAGGGTCTGTAGCCCAATAATGGAACAATATAAATATTGTTTTTCTCAAATCAATAGATTGAAAAAAAAAAGGGTAGAAAGACGGAAGGTTTTCTTGAGTCACTTTTTGTAATCCTTAAATTTTCACAATGAATTTTACTTCTTTTCTCCCCGTGGTTTTTCTCGTAAGGATTTTCCATACAAATCTATGTATTCTTTTATTCTTCTCAATTTTAATTTTGTTGTAGTTTTCGAATCGGGTCATAAAAATTGAGCCACCTAATGGTTGTAGTTTTACGTAGCTTAACATAGCTACATTGAAAATGTATTAGATCGTTTTGGTATGAAAGATACCAAACCATTGACTACTCCTTTTACTGCTTATTTTAGATTATCAACTAGTTTGTGTCCACATACATATGAGGAAATAGAATATATGTCATATGTTCTATACTCTAATGTAATTGATAGCCTTATGCATGATATGGTTTGCACTCGAATCCGACATTTCACATGCTATCAGCATGATAAATAGATATTTTATCATGCCCATGCAATGTTTATTGGCAAGTTGTGAAGTGAATTTTGAAATATTTGATGGGTACTTCTAATTTTTTGTTTAAAATTTGGGAAAATTGGTGACACTCTTACATGATATGTTGATTCTGATTATGCTAGTGATCTTAATAATGAGGTCTTTGACTGAGTATATTTTTACTATTAGAGGTTGTGCAGTCAGTTGGAAAGTTAGGAACGGTTACCTTTTCAACTATAGAGGTGGATTTTATTACTATTATAGAGGCGGTTAAAGAGGACACATGATCAAGAGGCTTATTTTTGTGGATTATGATATGATTGTTGTGTATATACATCTTATTAAAGATCAAATGTACCATGAGAGGATAAAGCATATTGATAAGCCGTATCATTTTATTATAGACATTCTTACCAATGTATATATTAGGATTTTGAAGATTGGTACAGAAAATAATCCAACCGATATGTTGACAAAACTCTTGCCTATTGCCAACTTAAGCATTGCTCGGATTTGATTAATGTTTGCTGTAACTGAGTTTAACTTTAGTGAGAGGAGAAGATTGTTTGTTACTTATGTCTATTTGAAGAATCCAAACCAAGGTGAAGATTTGTTGAGTATGAACTAAAATTTGTATCGACCCAACGAGAGAAAAATATATAGAGGTTTTAGTATTGGTAGCAAAGGGCTTGGGCCACCAATATTGGAGTAGTATGAATATTATTTTTCTCAAGTTTTCTTGAGTTACCTTTTGTAATATTTGAATTTCTATTGAGGATTTTGCTTTTCCTCTCCCCCTTAATTTTTCCGCAAGAATGATTTATGTAAATCTACATGTTCTATAATTCTTCTCAATTTTAATTTCGCCGCAATTTTGGGGGTCGGTCATGACGATTTGATTACTAATTGAGAGTCCTGTGGACAAAATCGTTTCCCCTGTCGATCTCCAATCTCCGCGTAGCTGCCATTTCCACACGCCCCGGCAGTCCGCACTTGACTTTTGCTTCCTTGGAGCTTCGAAAGGAGGCAACGTGTCGCGAGCCTTCTTTGACTTGCCTGAATCTTCTTTTTTAACATTTTATTATGAGTAACAATGATGTTTTCTACATGGACAAAAGTGCACGGCAACATCGGCGTTAATGACTCTTTTCGAACGTTATTATAAGTATCTTAAACCCGCCACGAAATGTTGGACTTGAATCATAATTACTTTGCATTGCCCCAGTCAATGCTGATTCTCCAACAAATTTCAATCCTTGGTCCGCTCCCTAGAGCGGCTTTGCATTGATGGATGTCACAAGTTATATTTTGAAAATTATTTATGATTTCCAAAAGAAAAAGTTACTTCACTAAATTTAAGTATTAATTTTTCACTGATGGTGAAAAGATTTTTTTTTCTCAGGCATAGCCAGAAAATCTTCCAAATGATATAAGGTAAAGCGGTCAAATTGGCCATTGAGTGTCGTGGAAGACGAAAATGGTCAAGGGGTCATAAAAAAGGAGCTTTTCAAGTATATTGGCTTCTCTCCAAAGGCCACAAGCAACACATCTCATAAAGAAATATCTTGTTTTGACCAAGGAATTTTGGTATTGACATTTAATATTCGTTTTGACTTTTAAATTCCAAAACATCACTTGCTTTTTCAATTTGAACACCTTACATTCGTAGCCGAGGACAACATCAAAAGTCACCTCAATTTTTTATGGCTAATTTAGAAGTTAAATATTCTTTGTTTCGACGAATCTTTCCACATAAACCCAAATCAAACTCAATCATCTTTGTCGATTTTTGTTTTTCATCAAGCGCCTCCACACGATCGAAATTATTGTGCTGTGTATAGACCGTGTGGACCATAAATTATGCGGGTACCACCATGGAGCGAATGTGAAAAGTGGATCGGGATGGGCTCGACCTACACGATCTGTAATTTGTCGTGGGACCTATCGGGGAGGCAAGTGTCAAACCTAATCTGGCTCTACGAAGCTCCATAGAGGCCCGATTTCTCCTTCATCTAGATGGCCATTGACATCGACCGATCAGGAATTGGGTGATTTGAATTGGGATAGTCTGGATGAGTCTCAAATCACATAAAATCACGTGGTCGGGCCAGGGTCAAGAGGTCGAAAAAACATGCCTAACGACGGTCTTCTCAGCTTTGATTAAAGAACGGCATTCTCGGCCAAAAGAGAAAGAACGGCCGCGACCCAATTGGACTTTTTCGCCTCTTGATCGAAAGAAGAGTCCGAGTTCCACAATTATAGCAAATTCCAAGCACCGAAACCAACGTGCAAAAGAGTCAACACCGGTTGCTTTCCAACGAATTTTCCATTTTGCTTTTGTAGCGTTTCCCACTGAGTTAGAACACCTAAGAAAAGTGGTCCTCGACGTGTGAATCGGATGTGTATTGGGTGATCGAGGGTTAATTCGAATGCGACGGATTTCATGTCGGGATAATCGAGTCTTTTATTTGGAGTAACCTTCGGTACCAAGTCTTCCATCCATCCTGTGATGGAGCCCTACTTAATTCGTATGTTTGGGATCCGTAAAGATTAGCCGAATAGTAAAATCCCAGATTAAAAGGGAGGAAAAAAAAAAGTAGTGATGATAATAGACATGTAAGAACCTAAGTGGTCGATCCAAAAAGAAAAAATCCAAAAGTGAAAAAATATATAGGAGTTGAATAGTTAACTCGGCTTTCAAAAGTTGTAATCAAAACCGAAAAAGAAGTGGGAACAAAACATGGGAGGGGTTCTTCTCGGACATGAGTAATTGTCGCGTCTTTCGGGCGCACTCCCTACTTTTTTCCTTTGTTTCTTTTCTATAATGTAGGAGCAAGGGCGTGAGCGTGACATCCGGCGGCTTAGACGCTCGAGAAATACTCTACATGCCTAATAAACCAGTTAAGTTTAATCTTTTGACATGTGCAAATGATCCCGATTTATAGCAGTTTTTATACAATTCTTAAGAAAGAAATCCCTCAATGCCCTAACGAAATGTCCAATCCCGAGAGATTGGAGCTCTCGTGCTTAATCACAAGGGGTAAAATCATGTCACCTGGGCTTACAAAGTCAAGTCAAGCTTAAACGAGTTCAAGTTATGAACAAGTTAACCCATTTTGTTTATACGTGGATCATAAACATGCCATGTGCCCGCCGACCATTTTAACTCATTTATGAATTATGAGACATTCAGACTAGTTATACAAATTGACATGTAATTCATGTCCACCATAAACTTTTAGATTCGTTTAGATACGCTTATACACATCTAACCACTTTTTTAGATGCTTATAAATGAGTTCATATCTCTCATATATCGTGTCGGTAGCGTGCAACCCACTTAGTGAAAGTGTCTTGTTTGGGTTTCAAATTTGTGACCCAATCACTAAACCCAAAGAAAGTTTTGGGAGTTCTATTGCCTTTCATATTCAACCCCAGTCAGACAGAAAATCTAAACATTATCATGTTAAAGAAGAGAAATGAACCATTTAATATGCCATTAAGGTAAAGAAGAAAAATGAAGGACAAGGGAAACACCATTCTCTGCCAGAGAACTTTCTGAAGCAAAGTTTCTTCTTCCTCCTCCCTTGTGCAATCAGACTTCAATTTCCGAAGTACACCTAAAGCAGATCAAGGGCTTAAAACGCTCAACAGCGAACCATCCAGGCTACTCTAGAAGCCTGCCCAGATCATAGGAATCACCATTGTCATGAACACTCGTGAATGACACTACCAGTCGAAGGAAGAGAGAAGCTACATAAACCTGGACCCAACCTTGAGACTCAACAAAAGTAGAGTTCTTGAATTGGGCATAGCTGCTCACAGATATCAACAGGATAGTCTTCTATGTGAATCGCAACTGACAAAACATGAATATATATTTACTTTGAACCCAAACAAAACCGATATACATAACTCTGTGTGTCCACTCCACTGGGCTAAAACCAACTATACATCTGCATAAATAAAGCAAAGTCATGAAGAATAGATGCTCTATGGTTGTGCTATGTTAATCGTCGTTTGAACCAAGAACCTGCTTCTTAAGCTCCTCTATTTTGATAGCCAATTCTTCCCTACTTTCCTGCAATATTTACAAATTTAGCATGACTACAAATTTAAAAAAGAATATATGCACGTTGCAAATGCATGTATCACATACAATTACCTTGAAAAGCAAATAGCGAGAAGTAAACCAGAAGGTGTAGCCAAGACCCACCACTTCCAACAGCTTAGGGAACTGGTTTCAAGAAAATGGACGAAAATCAGAACACTTAAATGGGACACCAAATGTTGGGGTGTAAAAGAATAAATGTCAATCTGCATTTGAGTACATACCAATGGAATTGAATCAATGGCCCCAACAACAGCGGACAATAACCACAAGGCAACCACTGCACCACTAGCATATAAGAGAATAGGGAGCGTATCCTCTGGGTCAACCTGAAATGACGAAAAAGCTAGTCAGAATTTTCGCTTCAAGTATAAACAAAGCCTTTCCAATTCAAAGGAATATAAAGCAATAAAACATCACACAGAAGCACCTCAACAAACAGACATAAGCAATAGCTGAACGAAAGTCAAATGCATTTGCCTTTACAGAAACGAACTTAAAAATAAAAATTAAAAAGGTTGCATATATTCACAACCTTTCCACAACACCCAACAACCCCTCAACCCTAAAAACCAAAACATAGAAAGACAATATTAACAATAACAATTATAATAATCTCTTGTCACCTAAATTGCACCCAATAAATGAGGTTCCCTCATTGGACAATTTTTTTTTTTTTTTTTTTGGGAGATCTAAGACAAATAAATCAAGAGGAAACTGCAAGGAATGATAAAAAGAGTTGGGTCAAATCAAGATTATCAACCTAAATTTCATCTAAAGCCTTTCAATGCAAGTTAAGATAAAAACACACATGTTCAAACAAGACTTCTTCGATGAATAATCCTTATCAAGACTTAATTTGCTGCCAATCACTACATTTTTGCTCAGTCATAACCAAACGATTAATGTGACACCTCACTTAAAAAAAAAAAAAAAAAAAAACATAATTTAGTTTCACTTATATATAGGCTGATATGGATATAAAATGCATTAACCCAGTTAAAATAAAGCTATAGGCGAAATCACAATCACCAAAAACTTATGTCAACTACCAAGTGTATAGTCAATTTTTTTTTTTAAAAAAAGGAAATTTATAACTTATGTGAAGATTGGACATAGCATCATAAGTTTACAAATGAGATAAGAAGTTAAAAAAGGGCACATCACGAAATAAACTTAAAAAATTAATATCATGAGGCCAAGAATCAACATGAATACAAATGCTAAAATGATTGACTGGAAAAAAGATACCTGAAACAATATTCCACTGTCTCAATTCAGGAGTAAATCAATGATAATTGTGGTGCTAAAATCCTTACACATCATCAAGAAATAAACCTATGGTTGAGATGCATGTCATTATTTTAGGAATATGAAGTTTCTGATCAAATCATACTAATTAATATTAGAGCATTGTCCCGTGCTTGGCACAGAAAGCAAATCATACTAATTAATATTAGAGCATTGTCCCGTGCTTGGCACAGAAAGCATATGGTAAGTAGGACTTAAAAGAGCAATCAAGGCAGAGACAAAAGGAACAGATGATTCTTTGTTTGATTCAACCACCACCAGAATATAGCACAAATACAATTGAAAACAGTCAAAAGATTGTATGAAGAACTCATATAATGTAGAAAAATAAAAGGACATAAAACTGGAATTGGAAAGTGGAGTTCGCAAGATCACCACTGAAAGGTCAGAGAAGTCAGTGTAAATGAAAAGGTATAAAGTTCTCAAAACTCAAAAGAATGTGTTAGTGTTGAAAGAAATACCAAATTGAGTTGCTCAGGTAACCGCTCAGATTGACATAAATGTCAACGTCTCATCAAGACAGAAGCTTTCGCCTAGAGTTTAGTATCATCACAGCAACCAATTTGTCTACGAGCATTTCAGCACTTGGAAAACTCTTTAATGAACAACAACACCGTAATATATATGAACTACTAAACAAAATGAGAAAAGCCAATTGAATAATCAGAGTGTTGAAAGAAGCAGCAAATTGAGTTGCTCAGGTAACCGCTCAGATTGACTAAATGTCAATGTCTCATCAAGACAAGCTTTCACCTAGAGTTTATTATCATCACAGCAACCAATTTGTCTAGGAGGCATTGAGCACTACTTAAGAAGAAAATTCTATTACAAAACAAAAAAGACTACATATGCAACTATAGACAAAGAAAGCCAAACAAATCATCAAAGATGCAACATCACATTGGAAGCACGTCATCCCCCTATAAAATCTCATCAAGAGCTATTAGAGATTTAGATAGCCCGCATGCAAATTGACAGTCCAATGAGCTTTATAGCTTACTTTATTGACAGAACACATTGAACAAAGACATCTATCAACATCAGTGTATAGAAGGAGAAGATGCTGATTATGCCACAGAGACCCTTTGACAAAGATGAATGTCGTACGAAGAATTAAACAGAGACAGGGACTATGCAAGTTAGAAGTGATATATGAGACAGACCTTTGAATTGATCTTCTCCAATAAGTCAAAAGACTGTTCCTGTACATCCGTGGGTGACTCTTCTTTGGGAACTTCCGACGGGAACTTTTCAGTGTAGGTATTCGTTTCAACCGGAACCTCTTCAACAATTGCCAAACCATCGCGATCTTCACCAGGATATCGACTCGATGTGTCTTCTGATGTAGTTGCTCTCCTGACTACTTTTCTGCAACGTTCAAGTCCTGCAGAGGAAAAGGGGAAAATAAGGGTCAATCAGCCATGAGTCCACTCGGCGTACACTTTGTCTTTTAAAATATTGTCATGGGATCTAAAACTGGTGGCGCTTCTAATAATTTTCTTCTAACTGAATGCACATTAAGACGCAGAAGGCTATAGCTTAGTAACTCCAAAAGGACGAATCCTCAATAAACAAACCATGTACCCTTTCAAGCATAATAACATAGACTAAACCAAAAGAAGCCAACATCAGCACAGGTTTCGTTATTACACCCCTCCATACGGACGCCATCAAAGGAATAACTAACATCACAATCAAATCAAACGAACAACATGGTATCCTCGAGCTTCTGACCACTGCCCCTTTCCTCTTTCTCCCCCCACAACAGTCTCCGCGACACGAGTTCAGCACCGCCGCTCACTCCCACTAAAACCCAACACATTCCAAGAAGACATCACGGAGACCGGAGCTAAGCGGCGCAAAACGAAACCCAAGAACGACCAACCCGGCAAAACCCATCAAGAAGGCACCAAGAAACGGAGCCGGAAACAACCCAACACCAAGAAAAGAGAAGCGGCGCCGGGAAAACAAGAACCCACCATTTTTACGAGGGAAGAAGGCCAGGGACCGGTTCTTGAGAGGGAGCGGGGCCTGGAGGAAATGCGGGGCGAAGGAAGGCCGGCGGCGGGCCGAGCGAAAGAGGAGGAGGAGGAGGACGACGACGACGACAGCAGCGCCATCTTCATCTTCGGGGACTGGAGTGGGAGAGGCGAGTGCTGCGACCCGAGTATTTATGCTTGGTGGGGTGCGTGTGCGGGGCGAGGCTGTGGAGTGAGGAAGGAGCGGCTAGGGTTGCGAAACGAGCCAAGAACCGGATGATGCGGTCCACCCACTAAAAGGCCTCGTGTCCTTGGAAAAGAAACGCATCCCTTCACTGCTGTCCATTTAGGGCGGGGAAAAATGACATGAATGATTTTGAACTTTGATTAAAATATATAAGTAGTTCCGGAATTTTTTATTTATAATTCAATGTGCGATGTAATCCTCAATTTGTAATTTGTTCAACGTGATTCATAGATTTTTTATACATGTTCTATTTAATCCATGAACTATATAAAAATGTTTGATATTGTATTTCCAGTAATTCCTAATGAGGGATAACATTGCTAAAAGTTTAAGAATCACATTGAATAAATTAAAAGTTTATGAACTATATATTATATATTAGATTGAAGTTCATTGAAATTCATGGATTACATTGAATAAATTATAAGTTTCACATTACACATTAAATCAAAATTCATGAACCATTTATGTCATTATCCCTTTAGGAATGCCTCATTTGATCTCATGTTCAAAAGTTGTGTAGTTCTTTTATGTAATGCATTTGATAATGTAGAGTACACTTTCCTTCATTTCCAGAATAATAAGCAAATATCCGGATAAATTAGAATGATGAAATGAAAAGAAAGCATGTTTTTTTTTTTTCGACTCTTGACATATGTATCTAATGGATTGGACAATCTGATCGTGAAAAAAGAAATTAGGTAGGGAGAAATGTTATGCTCTCCTATAAGCAAGGAAGTCGGTTTGTCATGACTTACGTACCGCTGGCTGAAGTCTCTTTCAAATATAGTGTAGCTATGTTTCAAAGTATTATATCTTGCAAAGGGAAAACAAGCGTTTACATCTATGTTGTTTCTGGTTTTTTCTTTCTCCTAAAGTTCAAACATATTAACCTTCTAGAGATAAAGTCACCCTAAGCGTGGGAATACGGGATTGCGACGAATTGTCAACCGTCCTATATTCAAATTATAGATGAGATTGAATATGAAATGAATAAGCCTCACTTACATTTTATTAGAGTATTCCCCTCGAATTTGGCTATTCAAATTATAGATGAGATTGAGTATGAAATGAATAAGCCTCATTTACATTTTATTAGAGTATTCCCCTCGAATTTGGCCAAGTCTGAAATATGAAATGGCCACCTAAATTATAAATGGCTGAGTTGTCTAAGAGCGCATTCGGTAACCATTTTGCTCCCGAGAATAATTTGTGATCAAAAATAGTTCTTTTTTATTCTCTTTTGAAAACAATTTCTAAATATTTTAAAACATTTAGCAACTATCTAAAATTTATATTTTCGGAATAGAATTGCATTTAGTATCATCCTCTAAATTTCTATTCCAAACTATTTTCTTCTAATTTTTTAATAATTTTATTATTTTTTTCCTTTCCATGAACATGTTTGCCAATGATAATTTGCGCTGTCAATCAGTATCATTGGAGCAAACTAACCCTAATTTCTCTTAAATGCAGTGCAGGAAACCTATCGCATATATTGAAAATTTAAACAGGAAGATAAGCCATCCACATGACGTGCACACAAGCCATCCACGTGTTAAATACTACAACCTGTTTTCCATGAACATATCTTTAGGCTCTTTTGTCTCAGGCTATGTGCATTTAAGCCATGTCTCCTCATGAATACAATGTAAATAGAAGAGATTCTTTTTTTCT
Source organism: Eucalyptus virginea (assembly GCA_014182375.1). Lineage (NCBI taxonomy): Eukaryota > Viridiplantae > Streptophyta > Magnoliopsida > Myrtales > Myrtaceae > Eucalyptus > Eucalyptus virginea. The sequence continues at coordinate 9,502,573 of CM024522.1, forward strand.
CCCCCACATTCCATAAATCAAGTCTGTCTTGAAATCAATTAAACATATAGTACATATGATCTAGTATTGTACTCGAACAGCACAAGTCTTCTGAATGAAATTCGTGTCCAGATCATCAGAAAATTGTTGATCTGCAGTATTATTCTCAATTTGGTGTACTAACCTGTCCTCTTCTATAAAGTTAAAGAAATTGATGAATGGCCATCCTTTTTATCTTTTATTTCTTCTGAACAAAATGAGCAAGCCAAGAGAATCTCAATTAATCAACTCTCGGTTCTTCTCATACAGAAAAATTATACCTGCTGATCACCATCAGCGGAAGTCTCTTTAAATGAAGTCGGGTTGACCCGTCGAGGTCAAGCAACGATGCCACATTCTGCTGTTTGGATCCACAGACCTAGGATACTGAATGACTTCTGGAATGGGGAAGTAGACATAGTGAGTGTTGCAGATGCCTACTGTAATTCCACTGTATCCAGCAAATGCCCCATGGACCTGCCAAAACCAGCATGTTAATAAAGCAAACCTAAGGAGTTGCTCGTTCACGGGCTTGTCTGGATTGCCTTCTTATGTTTACTTTTTGCTTAATCTAAATCTTGCAGCAGACACACGTTGACTTTCTTTAGCCGGAAACACCCAAAATTTTCACAAAAGTATAGATGTTGACACATAAAATGACATAATTTTTCATATTTTTTTAAATTTAGATAATATTTTCATATTTTGGCGGAAAGCAAAAACAAACATGAGTCTCAAATAGCAAAATGCTCCTCCTAGTGTGGTACTGGATTCAAATCTTAGCAAAAACAAGTCCCTTGAAGTTAACCTGACCTCATGGGCCTTCTGTCTTAATAATACTCGGTCCGGTGGAAAGGGATGGAACTGAGGAACAGTCGTGACATTTGGACTCTCCAAGAGATCCAGATACCCGACACTAAAAACCAAGAACACTGAAAAAAAGCAAATCCTAAATCTGGTGACTTAGTTTTGGTGAAGGCATTGAGGATAATGCAAAAACAATACCGGTTAGTGCAGTAATTTTTTAAGTTTCATCTGTACTGTCACAAGAAAGTGTCCATTATACTCCTTCAAAGTCTACTCCACCGTACATTTAGCTGAGTTACACAAGGTTATCAACTAAAACTGGGAGGCAAGTTGAACAAACTAAGAACAAAGCGAAGAAATGGAAACCCTATAGTTAGAATATGAAAATCAAGTCCTTTTGGGGTGGACTTCATCATGAACACTCAAACTCAGAAAATAATAGAAGAGGTGTTGACTTACAGCATTTTGTCCTAGAACAGTACACAGAATCCCATCTGATGCATTTGCACGGCACGCGCGGATCATGTATGTGGGATCAATATACTTCACATCAGCTGGTACACCAATTTCCCTAAAGTACTTCTTTGTCTGCAAGAAATCAAAGGAAAATATTGTAGTGGTTGATAATCCAAAATGCCCCATCAAAATCAGAATATCATTTCATTTAGGCCATACAAAGGAAATCATCTTCTCCATTCATTCAAAGACAGGGGTCTGTTCATAAGAGAGTTAGTCCAGGAGAGCTATTAAGATGCAAACACTAAATATTTGTTTATCATTTGTAAACACCGGGAGAGAGAGCAAGAGAGAAAAGTCCACCGCGAGGTATCAACAAAAGAGGTATCGGCAGAAGTTGTAAATTCTGCTCTGTGTCATCAACAAATGCAATTTGCAAACTGCTGTCAGGCATCAATAGCAGGTTGAAGTTTCACTACGGGGGCATTAGAAGAATGAAAAAGCTACACATGCAGAAGCAATATCCGTATACTTGTTTAGCTAGCGCATTTCGACCTAATTGGGCTGCTACAGCCAGACGAGGAAACATAGGCACATGCAGATAGATTATTATAAACAATGATGATTGATCCAACTTCTCTCCCGATAACTTGTTAACTCCCTGCATTATTATTGCTTGAACCAAGACACATGGATGAAAAGTTTTTAAGATTAACATAAAGTCCCAACACAACCAGTCCACCCCCTTCTTGATTTCAAAATGCTTAGACATAATAGGTATGAAGTGGGGATCCATCGCTTAGTGTTGCAAAAAGACACTTAGAAAAGAAAGAAGACATATTGCTTTACCCAATGCATGGGCACAACTCCTGCTATTGTGTCAAATGAATGCTTTCTGTGGGAGACATTCAATCCAAAATATGTTGATTAACGCTTTAATGCTCTTATCTTTGAACAAGTAATCCAATTCTTTGACAAAATAAGTCTTTTGACATCAGATAAACTATATATTCATGAACAAGTTATGATTGCCAGATATACTCTTCACAAAAGGAGGATTAACTTACCTTTTTTTTTCACTTTGCTTATGTTATTTAATAAGATTAGCGAGCATAACACGATATCCACACATGGCATGAGTTTCTTTTCAGCCAATAGTATTCACAAGGATCAATCTGCCAAAGGAAAGTGCAAACACCAACCTCCTGTTGAATATGCACACCGATATCACTCAGTACAATATTTCCAGATGCATCCTTAGCATTAGTTTTCTCAAGAAAATTCTGCAAATGGGGAAAAAAAAGTCATCAATTGCTTAAGTCCTTGATTCACAGTCAAAGAATTCATACAATAATCCATCCAAAAACATAACCAACAGAAAATACAAAAAGAAAGGTACAAGAAGTGCTCTTTGACATTTTAGATTTACATCATCTTGTGACTATGTGATTTATCAAATTATATCCATGCTTACAGCCTTCTAGTTAATTGACTACACACATTGTAAACTTTACACACTCTCCCACTAAATGTATCTGAGAAACTGGTAATAAAAGTAAGTTTTTAAATGAAAAGGCAAAGTGGCAGTGAATGCATGGAAGAGTCATTTGCTTGAAGTGACATGGCTAGCTCTGAAAAGAAAATATATGATCCTGTAGTGGGCATACCAGCTCTATAATGCCACTCAGACGGTCACATCTAGATCAATTAACCTGCATAACACCATTAAACAATGATCTACCACTTTGATTATATTAATGAGCCTACCTGGCCAGCTCCCTCTGCTACACAGACAACAGCTGATCCCTTTGTCTCAATCAAATATTTAAGATGCCTTAAAACACCATGAGGTCCATGCAAGTGAAATGGTACCTAATAAAAGGATTAGTTAGGTGACTAAATAATTAGAAATAAGAAAGTAAGAAACCTCCATGTGCATACCTCTGGAATCAAACATATGTCAATTTGTCCACTGGCAAGAGATGCATGCATGGCTATATAACCACTGCTACGCCCCATCAACTTCACAATGCCAATCCCATGGTACGCACTGTGCGCCTGATAAATGGAGGAGAAGAATGAAGCACTAGCCAATCAATGACATATCAGTACTTCCACACCATCTAAAATAGTTGTTAACATGAAAACCAAGGACAAGAAATATTTCAAATGAAAACCTTCAACTTACCGATATTTATTGCCCAGAAGAGCATATATTCTGTAAGCAATAGTTGAAATGATCACATTCAGTACAAACTGACTGCAAGATAACAATTGCCCTAGCGATGGATAACTTACAGAAAGACTGCACTTTTATGTCTTTCAAAACAACCTTGACTAACTTCAGAGTATAACCTTGCCTATCTTCATAGAGATACATAGAAACGGCCTAAAAGGGGGGAGGGCATCACAAGAATTATTATTGAAAGAATATACAGGATCTGCAAATGATAACCACTAGGATGCGAATTAAGTATCCCGCTTAATTCGTATACATAGTTAGAGATGAGTCTATAAACTGCCCATGTGCCTTTCATTCTTTCTACTTTCTTCTTGAGAGAGAGAGTCAATATATGTGATTTCAGAATCACAGTTCACATTAATAAAAAATGTTAGCAGCCAAAACCAACACGTACCTCAATGTATGCAGAATTTATAGCACGCTGTGCTTCTTCAACAGCAGTATCAAAACCGAATGTTTTATCCATCAGCAATATATCATTGTCAATAGTTTTTGGGACACCCACAACAGCCACCCTCAAACGTCTTTTGCGGCACTAAAACCAACAATGAGAGCAAAAAGTAAGAACCGGGAAGATCCATTTTCCGAGACTAAAGTTGAAAAAAGCAAGGACAGTCACATGACTTGGAGTGCATTCGATCACAAAGCATAATTCTATTTCTTCCTCTAAGAAAAGGCACATCCAAGCTATTCCAAGCTAATTTAGTTTGAGGAATAAGTTTCCTTTTTTTTCATAATAAATGCACATTCAACCAATTAGAAGGCAGAATTTGAGAGGAAAAGAATGCAATCATCGAAAAGGAGGACCAATTTAGGAGTTCTTTGCATTCATGTGTCTCACATGATCTATGCCAATAAAGTTCGATATTTATGTTGGTCCATCTATGACAATAACAAAATGACTTTGTCAAAACCTTCATTACCATGCCTGGCGGGGTGGATCCTTAACATGGCAAACATTTTGTCAAAAGTGAACATTTTCATTTAATACTAGAAATGAGATAAACCATTCAAAGATTAATGCTGTACCCTGTTTAATAATGCATCTCAAATGAGTATGCTCAAAAGATATAAAACCTATAAAGTAGATTAGCAATTTGATTTTCTAATCTCTCAAGTTACACTAAAAAATAATTAACTTCTGGCATATTTACTACTTATAACATGCCCAATCAACACGTGATATATTATTCCCTCAAATTATTACTCATCTAAGAAAGTGCTGTGTCCATCTAACAGAAGCATTCTATCAGCATTATGGACCATAACTAGGCATAAGGTCACATGAGAGGGAGAGGTAAACCAAGAAACGAAAGCAGATTTTAACAATTGAAAAGTATCCCAAACTGACAATTAGTTCGCCAACTTTTTTAAAATTGATTGTCTAAGGACATCCTACAGCACAAAGACATCCTCCACCGTGATAATAGCCAGACTCAGGGCACTGCATGACAAAAAAGACAACCAGAACACTTGGCTGCAGATCATTTGGTGCTACTATGCCATTATTTGCCACACTGACACAAGAAACCTCATAGGAATGTGGAGAGGATGAGATACACTCAAACACGTCACACGGATTGCATTCAAGCATACATTTGCCCAAATCACCCCAGTTAACTAGCTTCAGAACATATGACAAACTAATAGATAAAGACAACTATTCATCATTATCACTAGGTAGTACACAAAGAATGCTTACGTCAGATCACAATTTTGACTTTACTAATTACAAAAAATAACTGGGTTGATCTTACCAAGCATGGAGGTCAAGAGTAACTACCTCATCATGGATAGCATTTGCCCCAGCATGTGTACCATTCCCACCCAAGACAAAAAGCATGTTGATGCCTCTTTTCTGCATCGATAAGCAAATTCATAAACACCAGAACTTTCAACAGCAAGATTACTAACCACACAATGGATAGACCTGCTATTAGTGCAACATCTTTTCCACCAAATGAAGGTTACCTCCATAGTGTCCACAATTTCAGGAATACTGGGTCCTCCACGTGAAACTCCTAACAAGCTTCCACCAGATAGATGAACATTCTGAACAACTTTCCTCGACAGCTGATTGTCAACACCATAAATGAAACAATTGATTCAAAATTGCAAAAACATCAGAGAAGCCGTACATATTCTCCTTAGTTATAGCATTACAGGTTTTAAGGGCTATTGATGTTTAAGGGTGAAGAAGTCTAAAGCTGCAGAACGCACCGGCATTTCAGTCAATCCTTCATCACCAAAACCACGATAACCAAAAGGTATGCCAACAATCTTTTTCACTCCGTATATTTCTAGAGTGATGACAATCTGCATAAGCATCAAGATCAACCCATGTCAAATGTAAATCTCAAAAAGAGAAGATCTCACTGAAAGTAAAAGATGAACTTCAGTAGTTTTCTCTTATTATCCTTTCCCAGAATTATATAGTGCCAAAGATATTGCCCAACATCATCCAACACACAAATTATTCTTTTAGTAAGGATATACACTAATGGATGATAGATCTGTGCTTATGAAACAATACGTGGCATTTTAGCATCATAGTCCAACCTGTCTGATGACATCATTTAGACCAGGGCAAAGTCCTCCACAAGTAACAATGGCTGCCTTCACTTCTTCTGGCCTAAAATATATTTCTTCTCGAGGTCCAGAACGATGAACCCTACATTTGAATTATTGATGCATAAGGAAGCCCGTCAATTCAGAACTGCGTGGAACTAGGTAATTTACCAAGTAAAACACAGAAGAACTCAACATCATCTTGACAGACAAACAATCAATCCGCCAAGATATTAAAGGGACATGATTCCAACTATTACGAACTGACAACATAGTGCCTTCCTATTTAACTTTTTACAATGCAACGCTAAACAGAGATGTCGAGCTTTAAGCATCAGCTACTCATCGTTTCTATGCATGCATTTTCCCTAGGGTAAGATGCTTAAGAATTGGTAGTTGCTCCTTTCCAAGCCATTCACATTTCCTCCAGGAAGTTGATTTTCTGTCGTGGTGCATTTCTTTACTGTTCTTCTCCAATCTATGCTTTTTGATCAGCTCATCATGGTATGCTGAACACACATATCATGGAGCTATGGAACCATCAATCCTTAAGCATGAGCACTAATGGACATGATACATGACAGTTATAGCATGTTATCTCTAGCTAGGGTACAAATATTCGCACTACCAACCATATGTGTGAACTTTTTGAGGTCATGGAGTCAAACCATCAGTGATTCAGACATTTGGACCTACCTGTGGTTTTACACAACTTGATAATAACAGCCACAGACATAATTAACGTGATTATCATTCTACAAGATGTTGCCATTATTACTCCAATCTTGCACCGTGACTTTCAAAGACAATCTCATAGAAACAAATTTCTAAAGTGTCTTTAAGGCAACATCCTTGCCTGCCAACAAGAACCAAAATGAAGACGCTAAAAATTGTTTATGACTCCACACCTGAGTTAGTAAATATTTAAAGATACTCCATTTTGAGCTTGGGGAGCATCATGGAAATGTCCTACAAATATTCCAAAAGAATTACTATATAGAAGAAAGCTGTGTTGCAAGCATATGCATGATTCATCAATTCAATAATGCCCACATAAATGCTAAGAAAAAAACTACCATTGTTCCACCCAAGAACAGTCAGGGTCAATGCACTCTGCCCCAGCAGATGTAGGAGAAGAATAATGTATAACCTGTCAAATTAAAAGGTAAACTAGGAATTAGGATTCTCTCATTTGGGATTTACAATACAGAAAGCTGAATTCCTCATTGAGGGGAAGAGTATTTTCATATATAACCAGCATTCAGTTACTTCCTTTCAGAGTTTTCAGGCTTATCATTACACTAATGAGTGAGATCTCCCAAAAGGTCCATTGAACTTAACTTTCTCGTGTTTCCAATTTCCAGGTGAACCACTCTAGCAGACGTTACTATCATGGATGAAGTCAGATACTAGAAGGCCCGTCTGACACAGAATACTACCATCAGGAGCACACATATGCGTCTAAACTAGCAATGAATTTGATCAATTCATGACGTTAAAGCATACAATTTCCTCAAAAAGCGAGTGGGGGAAAAAACAAATTGACAGAGCCCCTCAAATAGATGCATTAATGGCAGCTTTAGTTGGAAATCCTGGCAGAACATAATTTTAGAAACAGCAATTTCCTATCTGCTAGATAACTGATTCCTTTTTCAACCAAATGAATCCGGAGATCCTACATTATATGTCGAAAAGGTAGTCCTCTTTACACAGCAAAACCAAGACTAGTGACCCCAAGTTTGCAGTCCTTGCACGCTGCATGACAGGATGGTGCCTTACAACTTCACAGATTTGTAGGTGCCACTGATAACTAGTATAAAATCAAGAAAGGCAGAGAAAGGTGCAATTACCCAATCGTCATTACTCGATAAACTTTGAAAAACAACGAAAGCCAAAGAAAATGCAAAAAAGATCACTAAAAGCCAAAATTTTAAAAAATAAAAAGGATTTATCTACCAACAAATTTGAAGAAATAGAATTTCCTCCACGAAAGATGGACACTTCATTTTCCTAAAGTTAGAACCAAGACTAGAAAAAGACACCATTCTTGTCCAGGAGTCGAGACAAAATCAGACTTTTTCTTCACTACAATACCTTAAGAAGAACCCTGTCGCTATTGTTGATGTATCCATGCCACTTCTCATCCGACGGATACCCATCTGCAAATTCCTCAGTCGGCGACCTGTAGCAGCAAACCAGCAAAACATCACCCACCAATCCAAACAAAACCGAAGCGGCGCATGCAATGGCAGCAACTCAAAGAAGTCCGGAACCGACCTCATCCGGAGGCAGAAGGTGGAGGGTATGGGCACAGCATCGGGGAACACGTCCTTCAAATGGGGGAGGTCGAACCGGCTCTCGAAGTCCCGCTGGAACTTGGGCTTCCAGCCGGGGTCGCTGAAGTCGATCGCCGCGCGGTCCCGTTGACCACCCTGGTTCTTGATCTCGCTCTTGACGCCGCCGTGGTGCCCAATTCCGCGGCAGCCCAGGAAAGCTCTGCCGCCGCGTCCCTCGTTCTCGGCGTGACGACCACCAAGGCACGAGAGGCGGCGGCGGGTGGCGACGGCGGCGGCGAGGGTGGCGCGGCGGGGGTTGGTGATCGCGGCGGGAGAGCGGGAGAGCGCGTCCATGGAGCGGAGATTCCTATGGCGAGACGAAGGACCGGCAAGAGAGGAGGGTGACGACGAGCTCTAGAGAGAGAAAGAGAGAGAGATATAGAGAGAGAGAGAGAGGGAGTGAGACAGAGGAGGAGAGAGAGAGAGAGAGAGAGACAACAGAGGAGTTCTGGCGTGCCGTACGACTCTGCCGGTCTTCGAACAAGAAGGAAGAAAAGAGGCTTTGGGTGGGTCGCTTTCGCTTCCCTCGTGAGTCTTCAATGACGTACCGTAGCATGTGTTTGTCTTTACAGCTTTCGGAAAAAATAAAATAAAAAAATAAATAAACCAAAAAAATAAAAACAAATTTCGCTTTAGACATGAAATTACGAATTTTTCGTAATCTTTTACGGGAATTTCAAATAGGATCGCGAAGTACCGTCATTTTCTTAAATAAGAATTTAAAAATGATTATGTGTCGTTCAAAAAAACAAATTGACTTTCTAGTTGATTGGGGATATTTTCGTCATTTATCTTTTCTGAATTCTTTCTTTCTTTTTTTTTTCTTTTTTCTAGTTGTCTCTATTTTCTTCGTTGGTGGCTAGTCTGAAGCGGTAGCCAGCCACCGATGATATCGGAAAGGGCTGCGCAAGGGTCACCATTTGCCCAATGTCGCGAGGGCTGCCCTTGCTAGCCATAAGCAAGGCATCTCTCTCCATGGGTGAGGTCACCCTCACCTAGCCACAAATGAAGCCAGCATTAGCAAAATTTAAGTGACCAAAGAAAAAAGAGAAAATAAAATAAAAGATAATTTAAAATTAAAATTATCCTTTTTACTAAAATGCCGTTTATCGGGTGGTGACCAACAAGGTCATATTCTTATTTAAAACCGTCATAACCACTACATACTCTTATTTGAGAATGTAGGATATTTCATGCATTTATTAGAAAAAAATTTATAAAATATCATGACACGTAATATTATAAGAACTTTGTGACCAATGTAAAATTTGCTCTTTTCTTTATTCGACGGTCGATCCAGAGGATAGGATCAATTTCTCATATTATTTTAAGGCTGATGATTCGCAGCTTTCGCATTATTTTTCTTCATAATACTTTAATGTAGTTCGATTCTCGTTCGTCTTGTCATTCGTTAATTTAGTGACGGGGGGATTTGGCGTGGCAATCCCAACTTTGGCTGCATAAGGACACACCCCATAAGTATTTTAGATAAAATGAGAAGAAAAGAACGAGGGAGAGAGAAAGTGGGTCCGGCGACCCCATCGAAGTCTCAGCAAGAAAGAGTCTTAGCCCTAGCTTGGCCACCGGCGAGGGCGAGCCTGCCCGAACAAGTGACAGCTCACTTGTCCTCACTTGACGACAACGTTGTTGCTGAGGCTAGCCCTTGACCGGCAAGTATAAGACCCTCGCTCGATGGTGTCTTGGGGAAAATTATATAAAAATTTCTAAATCTTTTGCACTTTTACCAATTCAATCTTAAATATTTTAATTTTACCAATTGAATCCAAAATATTTTCACGTATTGCCAATTAAATCCATCCGATTGATTTTTGCCGAAAATTATTAACGGAGATGCCAACTGCCCCACGTATTAGCCTAACACCTAGCATGGGCAAATTTTATTAAAATTGCTGAATTCTTTTATATTTTATTTTATTTCATTTTTCCTCTTTTCTCTTTTTTCTCGAACACCTAGCATTAGGCGAGGACAATAAAGCCCTCGGCGATCGCCAACGAGGGTCAATGTCCTTGCCCATAGCTGCAAGATCTCCAACTTGCAACTACCATGGCCGCTTGGGCAAGGGTCCAGTGACCCTCACCAGCCACAAGCCGAAATAAACAAAGAAAATAAAAATAAAAATAACAAAATTAATAATAAAAAAATCGAAAAAAAATATGAAAATGTCATTACAATATGTCCATATTAACTCCAACCGTCCTATTTAATTATGTCACGATGGTCGATCTTGATATTAACGATTTCCAGCTAAAATTGATCGGATAGACTTAATTGATAAAATTAAAATATTTAGAACTGAATTGGTAAAATGTAATAAATATAAATTTTCTTGGACAATTTCTCCAATCGCCTTGCCGAGCTCCGAAAAGGCGCTCTTGGCGAGCCGTTGACCGTTGTGCCCGCGATCATGCTGATGGAGTAATATTCTCCGGCCTGATTAGAAATATTCCCTCTGTAATTGTCTAATGCTGATTCCCACTACGTGAGATCAACGGCAACGATTCGCTCGTGCCTCCAAAAAAGTCAAGATTGAGACTTAAAGAGCGGACGGATGCGCACGCGCAGCGGCTCGTTGGTAGAGTTGTTGCGGCTTTGCTCCTACCAACTACCCTCTCCATGCCCCACAATTTTTCCATTCTTAATTGAGATAAATATATCAAAAGTCTTAAAAATTATTATTATAATAAAATTAACTCCTAAATTTTTTAAAATATAATAAAATCTTAAAATTTGTTACAAAATTACAATCGAGTATTAAAACTTATCAAATCGATTCAATCAAGTCCTTCAATTGATTATACTATTTGAAAATTTTAGGATTATATTGCGTTTTTATGATAAATTTTAGAATTCAATTACACTTTTTGAAAATTTTAGAATTCGATTGCATTTTTTGAATATTTTATGACTCATCTGCATTTTTGTGACATGTTTTAAGATTTCTACTACACTTTAACCCTTCTTAATTACATGGGCTTGCTCAATGATGCAATATTTGATTTTAATGTATACTTTGTGTTGATATTTTCGATTAGGATGTATTTTCTATCTATTTCTTGGTGGGATGAAATTCTTTTTCCATTATCTTGTGATCAATAGATTGCAAATGTGGCCATCGCACACGCCGAAGGAAAATGTCATCACGACTCTGGCACTTGTGACCTAATATGGCACAATTAACGAGTTCAAAACTTAGAAGACATTTGCAAAAAGATGAGATAATGCTTTCAAATTACGTTTGGTTGTTCGAATTTCGAACCATGATAAGATTGGATTTGATAGGATATGAAATAAAATTCATGAATTTTTCTATATCTCAGCCACTGTTTGATAACTACATTAATAAAATTGGATATATTTACATCGTTTCATATGTAATTTTTGGTATAAACGATATATCAATGTAAATTAACCTAAAAGTAAACAAACAAAGATAGTAAAAGTCTCTCACGATATTATTGCTAAATTTATTTTTATTTTCTTTTTCAATTATTTTCCTTTTCCCCTTTCATCATTCCATAATAAAATCTTATTAAATAACCTTAAATACAAAAAAAACCTAAAATATGCAATATATAATTATAAATATATAATTCATATTATAAGATAGAATTAAAGTCGGATATATAATTAAAAAATAAGATTAAATTAAAGAACTCTATTTTTATTTTCTATTATTTTGAATTTATTATATTATAATTCATATATTATTTATATTGAAATATAATTTCAACTTTGGTAATTTAATAGGTTGTTATTCGAGAAAAATAATTTATAAAAAATCATATCGACCTTTATCCCATCTTCCCCATGAAATAACTTAATCTAGCCTATATCCTTTTTATATTCAACTTTATCATGTCTTGAATAGACACCAAAACACAATATATGATAAATTTTATTTTTTTTATGAAATACATGAATGAATATTCATTCTATTCATATTATCGAATGTACTTATTATGATACATTGGTATCATACATTATAAGTACATCTCTCTATACAATGAATGTTTATCTCCATATCCAATACATGCATTATTCGATATATTGATATTAATGATAAGTACATCCTTGTTTTCTTATAAAAATGAGCTTAGTTTTTGTCATAGATATAACAATGATACATTTGAAATAAAATTCTCTCATCTTGCTTTCTCTACTATTTTTAGTGTTTACATGCTTTCTCTTCTCAATCTCTTTATTCTCTCTATTATATATTTGCAACGCAATATTTTACAACACGTTATCAGCACGGAGATCTACCAACTAAGTAAGTAATTTTTGCAAAATAGGTGTTCTTTTTATTAATCAACTTGTACTTCATCTTATTCTATCAATTCTTCATTTTTATTTTTCTTGACCTGAAGCCAAATTTCAAATATAAAAATACCATTCTACTCCTGAAGTAGCAGTGGATATTTGGAAATCCTTTTAATTAATTTAAGGATTTATTTTTGTAAGGATTATGACAAATATTGAAAAGCCCAAATTCCACATCCTGGAAGTGAGTGGAAAGAATTATCTATCCTGGTGTCTTGACATGAAAATGTATCTCTAAAGGTAAAGTCTTGCTAATACAATTACAGATGATGGAACCTCAAATGAAAAAGATAAAGCAAATGCGCTGATTTTTATTCGTTGTCATTTGCATGAGAGCCTGCAGACTCAATATTTATCCATTCGAGACCCTTAGATATTGTGGAAATGCACCTCCAAGGACAAGATCTCGCTAATACAATTACAGATGATGGAACCTTAAATGAAAAAGATAAAGCAAATGCGCTCATTTTTATTCGCCATCATTTACATAAGAGCCTGCAGACTCAATATTTATCCATTTGAGACCCTCAGATCTTGTGGAGGAGGTTGAATGATAGGTATGATCATACCAAGACTGTTATCCTCCCTCAAGCACAATATGACTGGCAAAATCTCATATTACAAGATTTTAAATCAGTGTCTGATTATAATTCCACTTTATTTGATATTGTTTCTCAGCTTGAGTTATACGATATCAAACTCGTTGATGTGGAATTATCAAAGAAAACTTTCTCCACTTTCCATGCTTCGAATATTGTATTGCAACAGCAATACCAGCAACGTCAGTTTGCTACATACTCTGAATTAATTTCTGTGCTCCTTACTATTGAGCAAACTAATGAATTGCTGCTCAAAAATCATAATCTTAGACCTGCTGGCTCAAAAGTATTACCTGAAGCACATGCTAACTTTGAGAAAAATACTTGTCATTTTAAGGGCTATAAGCGCAAGCAAGAACATAATCCTAGAAGGGATGGCAGGAAATTTAACCATTCTAGGAAATCTAACTTTGGCCCAAATCATGGCAAAGAAAAGAAGCCAAAGAATGTGATTAATGAAAGTATTTGTCATCGCTGTGGCATGACTGAGCATTGTCGTACGCCAAAGCACTTTGTTGACCTATACCAAGCATCTTTAAAAAATGCGGGCAAGCGTGGTGAATCTCATGCCATTGAAATCAATTCTACGGCCATAACCACTATTGAGGCCAACAATATCTCCGTTGGTGGGACTCTTCTTGCTCTTGAAGTAACAAATGCATCCCTGGATATCTCTAATTTCTTTGAGGACCTCTGATTACTTTGATGAGCCATCAGATTGGTGGATGATAATTTGAACTTCGAATTTTATGATTCTACTAATTTCTTTTTTAATTATTTTGCTTTAAATGTATTACTTTTTATTGTTCTTTAATATGGTCATGAAATGCTTATGAACCTTATATAATATTTATTTTGAAATTTTATTTGACTCTATAACTAATATGCAACTTTTATGATACTTGACACTTGAAGTTGTCAATATAAATGGAAATGGAAAATACCGAGAAAAATGAAGATGTCTGTTTGCTTGATAGTGTAACAACACATACTATATTTTGTAGTAGACACTTTTTCTTGAGTATGACATTGCGTAAGGCACAAATCCATACAATATCAGGTCATGTTCCGATTATTGATGGTTTTGGGAATGCCACAATTGTTTTGTCAAATGGCACCATCTTGCATATTGAGGATGCGTTTCTAAGCATTATATCAAAAAAGAATGTGCTCAGTTTCAAAGATGTACGTCGTAATGGGTACCATATTGAGACTATTTATGAGCAAGATAATGAATATATTGACATTTCTTCTTATAAGATGGGCCTGAAAACCATCCATGAGAAACTAGAAGCTTCTTCTATGGGTTTGTAATGTGTCCTGATTCAGGCTGTTGAAACCTACGCCACCACCTCCTGGAGATTGGTAAACCCTGATCAGTTTGGACTATGGCATGATCGCCTTAGTCACCCTGGCGCTTCAATGATACGTAGAACAATTCAAAATACAAAAGAGCACCCTTTAAAGGATATAAATGTATTGTTGTCCAAAGATTATAATTGTGAGACTTGTTCACAATGAAAACTCATTATCAAATCTTCTATAACAAAGGTTAATTTTTGCTCGCACTCTATTATTGATGACGAATCTCAACAATACAACATGGGGTCATGCAGTTTTGCATGCAACAGCTCTAATAAAATTATGCCGCAGTGCTAGTCTTTTACAATCTCCCTTTCAAATGGTTCTTGGTTATGAACCAGATATTTCACATTTACGCACATTTGGTTGTGTAGTACAGGTGTCTGTAGCACCGCCAAAAAGAACGAAAATGGGTCCCTAACACCGTTTGGGCATTTATGTTGGGTTTGATTCACCGTCTATCATTAAGCTCTTGGAACCAACTACCGGTGATCTTTTTACTGCCAAATTTACAGATTGTCATTTCAATGAGACTAGGTTTCCATCAATTGGGATACCTATAATTTCCATGACTGCAAAACAAAAACCAATTAAGATTTTCTCTTGGAATGAGAAAAATTTATCTCAATTAGACCCAAGGACTCCTGAATGTGAAAATGAGGTGCAATACATAATCCATTTACAGGCTATGGCCAATAAACTTCTTGACGCATTTAATGATGATAGCTGCAAATGCTCAAGTTATGATAGCTGTTTCGAAAGACAGGCTAAAATGGATCAAAATCCCCCACACTTAAAGCGTGGTAAACCGATAGGATCAAAAGATACTGCTCCTCGAAAACGAAACGGAAAAAATCAGAAATCCGCTCCAAAAGAACCTAGCGTTGTGCTTGCTCCTAAAGAGCTTATTACCTCTAAAGAGGCGTAAACCCATGAAAGGAACACCAACCCCGGGAATAATGAGAATTCCATTACATATTGTAATGAAATTTGGGATCGAAATGAAATCATCATTAATGATGCTTTTGCATTTTCTGTTGCTCATAAAATTATAGATGATAATTGTGAGCTGCAATCTACTATTGAATGATGTCAAAGATAAGATTGGTCTAAGTGGGAGGAAGCAATTAAGGTTGAATTAGCTTCCCTAACTAAACAATATGTTTTTGGACTCATAACTCGTATCCCCGATAATGTAAAGCCGGTTGGATATAAATGGGTATTTGTCCAAAAACGAAATGAGAAATACGAGGTTGTCAGGTATAAAGCCCGACTCGTTATTCAAGAATTCTCCTAGAGACCTGTGATTGATTATAATGAGACATATTCACCTGTGATGGATATAATTACATTTCGTTTTCTCATTAGCCTAGTAATATCTAAAAGATTGGAAATGCGTCTTATGTACGTTGTGACGACATATCTATATAGCTCATTAGATTCTGATATTTATATGAAAATTCCTAAGAGAATCAAAATGCTTGAAGTATGCACTCCCCACAATTTATTCTCAATAAAATTGCAAAGATTCTTGTACGGGTTAAAGCAATCCGGTTGCATGTGGTATCAATGCTTCAGTGAGTACTAAGGAAAGATACAAGAATGATCATATCTGTCCATGTGTGTTTATTAACAAATTAGAAATTGGATTTGCTATTGTAGCAATTTATATCGACAATATAAATTTAATTGGAACTCCAGAAGAGTTAGCTAAAACTGTTGAGTATTTGAAAAATGAGTTTGAAGTTAAATATTTTGGTAAAACCAAACTTCGTCTTGGTCTAGAGCTTGAGCATAAAGCAAATGGAATAATCGTCCATCAATCAACATACGTTGAAAGATTGCTTAAACACTTCAACATGGACAAAGCTCGCCCATTGAGCACCCCTATGGTTGTAAGGTCTCTAGATCCCCAAAAAGACCCATTTCGTCCTAGAGAATCTGATAAAGAGATACTTGGTCTTGAGGTATCATATCTCAATGTAATTGGGGTTTTGATGTATTTGGCACAATGTACGAGATAGATATCGTTTTTGCGGTAAATTTATTGGCACGTTTCAGTTCTAAGCCAACTCTTTCAAACTCTGCTCAATTTAGACGTTATTTTGATCACCCGTTCATTTTTTTGAACCCATTTTTAAAGAACTCAGAAAAAAATTATAAAATTACAAAAGAACCACAGCAGCCCAAGCGCAAAAAACATGAGGGAGGTAGGTAGATCACACTCAAAACAAGCTATTTCAAACTCTACTTTATTTATATGTTCTTTTGATCGCATTCAAAAGAACCACAACAACCCAAACACAAATGGTCAACAACAAGATGAATACCGCTGCACTTTTACAGCAAGCTTACGAGGCGTTCGCCGAAGAGGAGAGTGCAATGCAATGGTCCTGTGAAGACAGAGACGCATGTAAATATCTACAAAACTTTATCCAAATTCTTTATTTGTGTTTTGCTCTAACAGATTTCATTTATATTTTCAGCTCTAATGAAGTAAATGTGGCCACAGCCATCTATAATGCCGCTCGAGCATAATTGGATGGGGTAGCTGAAATGATGGACACGTTGGTCCTGCATACCATTGGGCAGGCAAGGGTCTTTCTCCGCTTCATTCCAATATTCAATAATTAAGGCAATCTACAACAAGTGGAAATATCGAACAACATTAATGAGCACACTGTGCAGGCCATGCGCAGTTTATCTTTGACTGTACTGGGCACCGTCTAGTTCGCCTCCTTAGTCTCCTCCGATGCCTCCTCCTCTGGCGCCTGTGAAGGCTCCAGTGGCACTAGTAGCAAGAACAACTGGCCGCCCGCCATGCAACCCCCATCAAGGAGAACTGCACATGGCCTGCACAATGCGCTCACTGATGTTGTTCGATATTTCTACTTGCTGTAGATTGCCTTGATTATTGAACATTGAAATGAAGCGAACAAAGACCCTTGCCTACCCAATGGTATGCAGGACCAACGTGTTCATCATTTCAGCTACCCCATCTAATTCTGCTCGAGCGGCATTGTAGATGGCTATGGCCACATTTACTTTACTAGAGCTGAAAACATAAATGAAATATGTTAGAGCAAAACACAAATAAAGAATTTGGATAAAATCTTGTAGATACTTACATGCGCCTCTGTCTTCACAGGACCATTTGCATTGCACCATCCGCTTCGGCGAACGCCTCATAAGCTTACTGTAAAAGCATAGCGATATTCATGTTGTTGTTAGCCATTTGTGTTTGGGTTATTATGGTCATTTTGAATGAAATCAAAAGAACATATAAATAAAGCAGAGTTTAAAAGAGCTTGTTTTGAGTGTGATCTACCTACCTCTCTCATGTTTTTTGTGCTTGAGCTGCTGTAGTTCTTCTGTAATTTTATAATTTTTTTTCTGAGTTCTTTAAAAATGGATTCAAAAAAAAGAACAGGTGATCAAAATAATGTCTAAATTGAGCAAAGTTTAAAAGAGTTCGTTTTGAGTGTGATCTATCTACTTCCCTCATGTTTAAAAGATGTTCATCTAATAATGAACATCCTCTTCCCACAATGAAGATCCTCTTCTCGAATAAATTCCTCTTAGATTCATCAATTTCAAAGATGTGCATCTAATCTCTTAATGAATAATGAATATCATGGTTTTGTGGTAAATTTATTGGCACGTTTTAGTTCACTAGAGTTAAAGTCTTGTAGATACTTACATGCGCATCTATCTTTGCAAGACTATTTGCATTGCACTCTTCGCTTCGGCGAACGCCTCGTAAGAACCACAGCAGCCCAAGCACAAAAAACATGAGGGAGGTAGGCAGATCACACTCAAAACAAGCTTTTTCAAACTCTGTTTTATTTATATGTTTTTTTGATTGCATTCAAAACGACCACAACAACCCAAACACAAATGACCAACAACAACATGAATATTGTTGCACTTTTACAACAAGCTTACGAGGCGTTCGTCGAAGCGGAGGGTGCAATGCAAATGGTCCTGCGAAGACAGAGGCACATGTAAGTATCTACAGGACTTTATCCAATTTTTTTATTTGTGTTTTGCTCTAACAGATTTCATTTATTGGCCACATTTACTTCACTAAAGCTGAAAACATAAATGAAATCTGTTAGAGCAAAACACAAATAAAGAATTTGGATAAATTGCATTACACCCTCTGCTTTGCAAATGTCTCGTAAGCTTGCTATAAAAGTGCAGCGATATTCATGTTGTTGTTGGCCATTTGTGTTTGGGTTGTTGTGGTCATTTTGAATGCGATCAAAAGAACATATAAATAAAGCAGAGTTTGAAAGAGCTTTGAGTGTGATCTACCTACCTCCTTCATGTTTTTTTGCTTGGCTGCTGTGATTCTTCTCTAATTTTATAATTTTTTTTGCTGAGTTCTTTAAAAATGGGTTAAAAAAAAAAGAACGAGTGATCAAAATAATGTCTAAATTGAGTAGAGTTTGAAAGAGTTCGTTTTGAGTGTGATCTATCTATCTCCCTCATGTTTAAAAGATGTTCATCTAATAATGAACATCCTCTTCCCACAATGAAGATCCTCTTCCCGGATAAATTCGTCTTAGATTCATCAATTTCAAAGATGTGCATCTAATCTCCTAATGAACAATGAACATCATGGTCCAATCGAAATTATTGGCCCATTTAACCTCATATTGATCAATCCATTTTTATGCAATTCAACCCCAACACAATTCAAACCCAATCGGACCCAACTCAATTCATACCCAACCGGATCCATATTATTAAAATACAATAGTAACTTACACTCACACATTTGCATTATTATGTGACCCGCTATAGCAGGTAACAATGTCCAAGGGAATTCCCACGTTAATCCAAGCACAGCGGGATAGCATAATCGGGCTAATGTTTGCACCAAGTGAAGTGCACTATCATTTAGGCACATGACAATATTTGCTTTTGACTAGATTGACTAGACCATGACTAGATAAATACGTTCTCCTCCCGCTACCACTTCAATCACCAATAAAAATGGGGAAATAAGAGAGAGTTAAGACAAAAGGGAACGCAAAAGACTGGGCCACCATGGAGGGGCGCATGAAGACCGACTGGACTCGAGCTCCTTTCACCGCTTCCTACCGCAACTTTAACGCCAATGCCTATGCACGGTCAACTGGGAAGGCCTCCTATGCTTCCACGACCACCACCAGCTCGACTGCTTCCGGTAGCAACATGTGGCAGACTTAGGTGCTAGACACCAGCGGAAGGCAGAGACTCGAGTGGGTGCAGAAGAACTTCATGATCCATCACTACTGCACCGACTTGAAGCGTCTTCGCTCAGGGCCTCCCTCCCGAATGCAAGCACTAAGAGCTTTGAGAGAACCTAAAAGATTTTCTTGCTCATGTGTTCTGATTAATTACCGTCTACATATTGCCAAGTTCTTTTGTTCTTTCTATAAATTGAGCCATAAGAAATAATGAAAACAAATCGTTGGCGGATGATTAGCTAGCCTTGACTTCATTTCTTCTTCCCCATTAATCGTTGGCCAAGTTCGAACTCGAGCCTAGCGTCGTCAGATTACTGTATATAGCATCCCCACATTTCATTCGCATGAAAATTTCTTTGATTTATGAAGAAAAAGGACAACAAAGTTTTCCAATGGAAGCCTAAAATAGAAGAAAAATAAAGGAGGTGAAAAAGCTGGGCAATCGCTGGACTCCTGCTGGAGACAATCATTTTTGACTGTATTAGGCACCGTCTAGTTCGCCTCCTCAAACTCCTCCGGCGCCTCCTCCTCTAGCACCTGTGGAGACTCCAATGGCACTGGTAGCAAGAACAACTGGCCGCCCGCCATGTAGCCCCCATTAAGGAGAACTGCGCATAGCTTGCACAGTGCGCTCATTAATGTTGTTCGATATTTCCACTTGCTGTAGATTGTCTTGATTATTGAATATTGGAATGAAGCGGACGAAGACCATTGCCTGCCCAATGATATGCAGGACCAACGTGTCTATCATTTCAGCTACCCATCAAATTCTGCTCGTGCGGCATTACAGATGGCTATGGCCACATTTACTTCACTAGAATTGAAAACATAAATGAAATCTATTAGAGCAAAACACAAATAAATAATTTGGATAAAGTCTTGTAGATACTTACATGTGCCTCTGTTTTCGCAGGACCATTTGCATTACACCCTCCGCTTCTGCGAACGCCTCGTAAGCTTGCTACAAAAGTGCAGCGATATTCATGTTGTTATTGGCCATTTATGTTTGGGTTGTTGTGGTCGTTTTGAATGCGATCAAAAGAACATATAAATAAAGTAGAGTTTGAAAGAGCTTATTTTGAGTATGATCTACCTACCTCCCTTATGTTTTTTGTGCTTGGGCTGCTGTGATTCTTCTGTAATTTTATAATTTTTTTTCTAAGTTCTTTAAAAATGGGTTCAAAAAAATGAACGGGTGATCAAAATAACATCTAAATTGAGCAGAGTTTGAAAGAGTTGGCCTAGAACTAAAACATGCCAATAAATTTACCGCAAAAGCAATATCTGGTCTCGTACATTGTGCCAAATACATCAAAACCCTAATTGCATTGAGAAATGGTACTTCATTGTGGGAAGAGGATGTTCATTATTAAATGAACATCTGTTAAACATGAGAGAGGTAGATAGATCACACTCAAAACGAACTCTTTCAAATTCTGCTCAATTTAGACGTTATTTTGATCACCGGTTCATTTTTTTGAACCCATTTTTAAAGAACTCAGAAAAAAAATTATAAAATTACAGAAGAACCACAACAGCCCAAACACAAAAAACATGAGGGAGGTAGGCATATCACACTCAAAACAAGCTCTTTCAAACCCTGCTTTATTTATATGTTCTTTTGATCGCATTCAAAACGACCACAACAACCCAAACACAAATGGCCAACAACAATATGAATATCGTTGCACTTTTACAGTAAGCTTACGAGGCGTTCACTGAAACGAAGGGTGCAATGCAAATGGTCCTGCGAAGACAGAGGCGCATGTAAGTATCTACAAGATGGAGGCCTTCCTCATTTATGGTCCTGCGAACAATAAACATCCTCTCCTAATGCTTTTGCGGTAAATTTATTGGCACATTTTAGTTATGAGCCAACTCGGAGACATTGGAATGGAGTTAAACATATTTCTGTTATCTCTTAGAAACCATAGATTTTTGATTATATTATTCCAAAGATTCAACTAACTTTGATTTAGTTGGATATGCTGATGCTGGATATAGATCTAATCCACATAAGGCTCGCTCTCAAATCGAGTATTTATTTTGTTATAACGACACCGCTATTTCTTGGCATTCTACGAAGTAATCGTTAGTAGCTAGCTCCTCTAACCACTCTGAGATTATTGCTTTATATGAAGCTGGAAGAGTGTGTTTGGTTAAGATTTGTTATAACGCATATTCATAATTTTTTTTTCTTTTGGTAACCCAGGGAACTCCGTAAGCCGACAGCTAGCAAGCAAACCTTGAGAGAGCGACTGCAAGACCCACCACCACAGTACTCCAAGTAAGAATCCCTAACGACACCTCTGGGATTTGAATTTCTCTCCTTCGTGAGGGGGAGAGAGCTCCAGCTAGCTGCGCCGCTGCGGGCGGTGGTCATATTCATAATTATTGTTGTTTAATACCGGTTACAAATTCTCTCACTATAATTTATAAAGATAATGTTGCTTATGTTGCACAAGTTAGGGGAGGATATATCAAAAGTGATAGGACTAAGCATATCTCATCGAAATTCTTCTATACTCATGAATTCCAAGAAAGTCGACAAATTGATGTTAAACAGATTCGATCCATAAATAATCTTGCAGATCTTTTTACCAAATCATTATCATCATCAACTTTTGAGAAATTAGTATATGGCATTGATATGTGGCGAGTTCACAAAATGTAAGATTGATTAGCCCCAGCAATGGCTATATGGCTCAATTGAGGGGGAAATATTATGAACTATGCATTGCACTCTTTTTCCTTTCTGTCCGGTTTTTTCCCACAGGGTTTTTCCAGCTTAAAGTTTTTAACGAGACAATTAATGCATCAATAAAAGGGAGAGATCATAAAATTTGTGCTATGCACTCTTTTTCCTTTTTGTTCGATTTTTGTCTCACTGGGTTTTTCCGGCTTAAGATTTTTAATAAGGCAGTATCATTCGATGCACATTCGTAATAAATACAATGAATATTCAAGGGAGAGTGTTATGAAATACATGAATGAATATTCATTATATTTATCTTATCTAATATATTTATTATGATATATTTGTATCATACATTATAAGTACATCTCCATATACAATGGATGTTCATCTCCCTATCCAATACATTTATTGTTCGATACATTGATATTAATGATAAGTACATCATTGTTTTCTTATAAATAGGAGCTTAATTTTTGTCATAGATATAACAGTGATACATTGGAAATAAAATTCTTTCTTCTTACTTTCTCTACTATGTTTGGTATTTACATGCTTTCTCTTCTCAATCTCTTTATTCTCTCTATTATATATTTACAACGCAATATTTTACAACAATTTTTTTTCTTGAATTCTATTATAACCACCAAACGCAACCTCATAATTTTCAAATTAAAGATCTTATACATATTTCAAGTATCGTTTTCAAGGGCTAATATCAAATTTTATCGAATCCACCATTGGTATTAAAAATAATCCATGTTGCCACCATTCAATGAATGATATTTGGATAACTACACTCGCTCGTTTTATCATTCCAATCAAATTAATTTTAATCAGATCTAGTGAGTTGACATGTTTCACGAATCTACCAACACTGACTCGACTGACATTCTCACTCCACGGTCGATTGATCCTCAGATTGTTAAGGAGACCTCTTGGGTCCTAAAAAATTTCCAATTGTCGGCACGAAAATGCTATTTTGTCAAGGGTAAAATTTCCTTTCAAAGTCAAAATCGCGAAAAAAAATGAAGCTTGTGCCCATCAAAATCTAAAGCACGCTTTTCTTTAAACATTCGAAGTTATTGCATCGGCTCGGCCTAACTCGCTCACACTGTATATAAATACATTTGGACCCGTGGACTCAAACTTTAGGACAATCTGCATCCAGTCATGCCACAGTGAAAAGACCACTGAATACACAATCCTAACAAGTGGTAATGAACTCGGCATTTCCCATCAAAAATTAACAAAAATCATCGTTGTCGTCGTTTGTTACCATGGACAAGGGAGTGTGTTTCTCCAACACTTTTTGGCAAACAGATCGAACCATGCATCCCACCATTGTTGTAGATTTAGACAACAGATCAGCCATTGTAGGGTAACCTGGAGAAAAGTTCAAGAAAAGTTGGTTCAAGTTTAGTTCAGAAAACAGACCATCTTTTCGCCCCGGGAACAACCGATGAACAAATGGGCTTTTACCCCAGCTTAAGGGAAATGTCGGAGCTATCATCCTCCTGAGGAGGACCGCCGCTGGAGCTGCAGACGTTCGTGACGGACTCCGACGAGAGGCCTTCCTCATTGATGATGGTCTCTGAATCGGTGGCAGTGGTTTTCCGGCCCGAGATTTCGGTAACCTGATCCAGACATCCATAATGCCATCCGCGAAGATTGCATGGACAGTTTTTGATTTCACGAACTACAGGGGACAGTAAACTCTAGGACCAGTTGCATACCTGTTGCTTTAGTCTCTTGTTTTCTTCCATTAGTTTTGCGCCCTGTAACAATGCGAGGTACAGAAAGAGTGACGTCAATATGTATTCTACCAAGCGTTCCCGCAGGCGTGTACCACAAGCAAATCGCCAGAGCAAATTTGGACCTCGAACAGTTAAAACGACAGAAGCGAATGACTCCCATCTGACCGTTTATTCGAGTGTCTGGTTAAATTTTTGCGATGACAGTTGATCCTGACCGAGTATTTATCAAGTCTTGTCTTTTCTCTGAGAAAGAACTCTATATTGCACACTTAATGACGTCCTAACAAATCACACACCCCATTAAGTGTCCTCATTTTGATAACCTGTCGAAAGACTACAACAACGGTTGATGTTTGCCGCAACTACACGTACATTACAGAGAAGACTCTCCTCTTGTCCCAACTCCGCTAATGCAAACATTGAACCACCAACTGCTTAGCAGCAGAACATAAATAAATGCCTCTCCAATCCACCCGTTGTTATAAAGAGCAAAAGTGAGTGATTGCAAGAACATATTTCAGGAACCTCACCTTCTGTTGAAGGTCGGTGATCTCTTTCATGATCTTTTCACCCTGAAATAGACCGAGAACGCAAAGTTAGAAGCAACGTATATTATGAAGCACATTAAATCGGAGAGAACATTGATGCATCGGCTAGAAGGAAACATATTTCACAAAGCATATTGGGTTGAGAGCCCAATGATATATCTGCAACTAGGTATCTCACGACCTTCTTTTCTATTACACGATTCAACCCAGCTTCGAGTGATTTCTCTAGCTGCTGCAGTTCATCGATATTTAGTCCTTGGAGCTCTTCCCCTCTCATCTGCCTGCCAAACAGATGGTTTCACATCACGCATCGACTACACTTAGAAGTGCATAACCTATTGATTTGTACCTCAATTGGTGACCTTTCTCTGCAACTTCCTTGCTTAACCTAGAGTAGTTGCCGTTTTCTACTAACTGCATAAGGAATAAGAACATAATCAATATGAAAATCCAAAAGCAACACCATAAGAAAAATATTCTAATTCCTTTCCCACTTTTTTTACCAAGAAGAAAGTAGACTGATCTTTACTAAGATGGATGACTGATTAAACAATTCATAATACAGGTTCAGAAACAAATAACAAGGCTTTGAAAATTTGAAAGCTGGCACATGGTCATTCAACTAGTGGGCTTGTAAGCTGAATAGTATGAGTATTCCCTCAAAAATTGAATCTTTGACAAGGACAAGAATTCGTATCCAATGAAACTGATTATATATTGGACCTCTGGAAGAGGGTGAATCATTTCTTATTTTTTGCTGAATTGCAGATTCTTGAGCAATTTTTCCCATTATTCTTCAGTCAATTAAAAGGAATTGAATGGATCCATGAAGAGAGAGAGAGAGAGAGAGAGAGAGACAGAGACAGAGAGAGAGAGAGAGAGAGAACCTGCAACTCAAGTGATGGTTGATCCAGTTTCCCAAGATTCTCGGAGTGCGAATGATGTCGTTCGAGAATTTCCTTCATGCTACATAATGCAAAAATTTCAACAGGCTGAAACATAACTGGATGAAAGAGAAAAGTAGCTAGTTTTCAAGTCACAGATTCCATCAATAGTTGAGATGATGCACAAAAGTTCGATGCACTGTCCATGTCGGAACTCTAATTCCACAGAACTATGTGGTCGGTCATCATTCTTGGTAAGCATAGCCAAGTTGTACTCTGGCTCATTCTTCCATAACGGGAAGCTAATGTTACTCGGACAAAGATGTAGAAGCAAATACTAGATATATCACTTCAGTTTTCCACTATGAATGAATATTATCCACAGAGTACTCTATCTTTGATGAAATTGACACGGAAGTAGCATGAAAATATAAAGTGTATACAACATCATCAGTCCAAACTCCATTTACCCAAGACTGCTTACCAACTTCTTCATATGAATATTCATCCCTCCATGTTCTTTCCTCTTTTAAGAAGGACAGTAGATTGGAATAGGGCCAGAACGGAATTGCCGTTCCAATCCCTTTACTGTTCCTCAGTTAAGTGCACTTTACTAGATACCAAAAGGATATTCCTGATGCAACTCTCATTCCTCTAGCACCGGATTGGGCAACTCCGCCCCTTTTCAACAAAAGCAATAATTATTCATTTCAAGCATATCTTCATTTTTCTATCTCTCAATATTCCTTTCTAAGGGAAATTTTGACATGTAATATTAATCCTTTAAAATTCCCCGGTACTTCTTGGTCACACGTTTCTCTTTCCATTCTTTTTCTCCCTCAGTTCCATTTTCATCTCATACTTCATTTCATTGTACCAAGCGTATGGTTGAATTGTTGCCCAACAAAGCAAAGATGTAGTCCCTTGAAGGGCCCTTTTCATTGTTTCAAAGCTGTTAAGGGGCGTCGCCGGAGGCATAAAATGTTTCTCCTTTTGGTCTCTGCAATGTACTATACGTTTCTATTGTTGCAGTATGGAAGAGTAGATTTCCTATTTTCCATTCAAGCTGACTTCTCTGCCTTTCCCCAACACAAAACTTGCAATGTTTATATGTCCTGAGTTAAATAATTGCAACTTGCAAGCCCAGAAAGGGGAGGAATTTGGACAAGAACAATTGTGACTGATGTTTAGAACGATGTTGTCGTCTTTTTTGCTTTCTCCATATCTTGGCAAGCCTATCCAATGGTACGACTTTTCGACTTTCCACAACATAGGAAGGCAAAAAATGTCCAACATTACTAATATCTAGAACGATATAAAAGTTTCACCAACTAGTTTAGTGGACTACAAATAGCTGTCTCAGGATCATTTGTCTATGTATCATTGAAGACAGATGCTCCAAAAGACTAAATTCCAAAGGAAGCGTCTTCAAGGGCAAAAATTTCAACGAAAAGCACTCCAAAGGAGAACTAAAGTTCCATACCTATGACAAAGATCGGTAAGTACAAAGCATAAGTCGATCTTCTCATCTCATGTTGTCCCTAAGCCTAAGCGGCTCATCCAAATCTCAAACTGATTAGCATTGCATTTATATCGGTAGAAAACCTCTCATGTTTCACAATTACCGCATCATATCTATGAACCTTCCTTCAGCATCAATAAGCAAATGCAAATGCAAATGCAAAATTAAATGAGATCAGACACGTCAAGCACATTTGCAAGTTCAATCGCATGACTAGTAATGAATTACCATGTCAAGTTCAATTTATTTGTGAAAGAGGAGCGTCACTGCAGACTAATTCTATTAGATCGACCAATTTGCTATGACAAGTCCAAGAACCGCGAGACCTAGATGAGATTGCAACAAAGAGATCAAATAAAGCACGCGTTTCCCGCTGTATAACTTATTCTATTTATCGTATATTGTGACACTTCCACGAAAGTCTACTAATTCCCATCATGGTAAAAAATAGATCATGATCTCAGGTAAATGAATGGCATGAAATGCTAACTGGCAGAGGCATGGAGATCTGATGATTAGAGCACCGGAAATACCAAAATAATGGATCCAATAGTTTTCCCATACTTCAGTAAAGATTCGATGGTTTTAGATTCTTATAAGCATGAAGTTCAATCCTCACAAGCTGAAAATTCATCTTAATCAGAACTTGCAACCAAACTTTGTTTATCAAGGGCTATCTTAGCTTCCTTTTCATATTTCCATCAAAGTGCAATTATATTGAGATAGATACCTAAACATGTGGACAGTCAATAGTTTCCATTGAATGGATGCCTTTGGCACTTCGAACAGCAAATCTAAGCATGCATTACCTTCTAGATTTCCCAAGAAAAGAGGCACCTGGCGGAGAATACATTTCCTACTACAGCGCACAGCCTCAATAGGCCAGAAAACAAGTCAAAGATCAAACTCTAAAAACCCACCTCCCAAATAGTTACTAGTGACAAAGTGAGTTCTATACAAAATTAATTCTATTCGTTTGGCTCATCTGCTAATTTGCAGGCTCCTGCGTAGAAGGATAAATCAGTCGAGAGTGTTTACATAAGATCTCCAGCTAACTTAGCATTCCCCCCCTCCCCTTATTCTCTTTTCCTTTCCCCAACAAAGGAGAAAGGGAAAAAAGAAAATCAGATGGTGATATTTATATTGCTCTCTCGATATTCTAAGTGGGGTAAGGGTTCATTCAGAATCGAACGCAATGGCATAAAGGTTCGCATAGTCATTGCTGGTACTTTCTTTTCAAGAAGATAAAAGGATAAAATCTTAATTTCTGCAAGTATCTCAAGGATGCCACATATACTATACCTCAAGGACGCAAATCTTAATTTCTACTTCAATCTTATGAGCTACTTTATTTGACTACATTTTGCTAGAGTACCTGATTATATCATATCAAACGTGAAATCATCGCTTATGTTAAGTAATAAGCTCATTTTAAAGGTTCTATAAGTCCTTTAATTATTTTCCAATGAGAAAACCCTACCCGTCAGCATATTCTTCATGCTCAAAATAAATTCACATATTTTCCAGAAAAACCCAATGTGCCTCAATAGATAAGGATATAGGAGCCTCGGAAGTAGCCCTCCTCAAGCTTAATTCTTCATTAAGCCAAATCTTGTTCATCCAAATCTTCTCTCACATCGTCCATTGTTTTGCCAAGTCCTACACTTCAGCAGTAACGTCATAAAGGAAAAAATTCCACTACACTACTCTTACATGCACGCTGCAAAATTTTGGTGGGGCCACTGCCAACTATTCTTATTATTTAAATATTCTAACACTCCCCTTCACACATAATCCGATCTTTTTTATAAATACTAAGAGTGGAAATTTAATTGGAAATGCAAATGGAGTATGGAAAGATTTGAACGCAGGACCTCCTGTTCTGAAACCATGTAAGATTTTAATGAGACTACTGCTGTTCTAAAAACTTGAATAATTAAATATCAAACCACACCTTCATCTAATAGTTTAAGCTTATAAAATAGTAGGCAATAGTATCACAAAAGCTCAACCTTTTAGATTTGGGAAGGTAAGCGAGACCTAAAAGATAAATCGTAATTCACTTCTATTATTGAATGTACAGTACAAATATTTATACAACATATTACTTATTAGAAAAGAGAAAGAAAAGATCTACCCAATATTTCTAGCTCATTATAAGAGATACACTAAGGGCGCATTTGGTAATGTCTATTACCGGAAATAATTTTTTATCAGAAATGATTTTTTCCGATTCTACTCCCAGAAATAATTTCGAGCAAAAGAACGCGTTTGATAATTGTCCAGAATTTCTATCCCAAGATAAAAATGCATTTGGTAGAATTCTTAAATTCTTTTGTTTCTTTTAATTATTTAATACTTTTATTATATTGTTCTTATTGTTCTTTTTCTCTTCTTCTTCCTCCTTTTTTGTAGCCGGTCGCCGATGATCAGCCAAACGAAAAAAGAAGAAAGTGAGAGAAGAAGAGAAAAGTGAAGAAAAGAGGAGAAAAAAATAGGAATTGATTTTAGGAATTGTTCCCGAAACAAGAAACAACATTTTTCTACTTCTTGATTCTGTTCCAAATCTATTCCCGAGAACAAAAATTTTACCAAACGAATTTCTATTATTTTTTCATTCCAGAAAACAAAAAAACAAAAATAGTTATTCCGGAGATGGTTGCCAAACAGGACCTAAATGCCATGCTTACTAAAAAACAAAAATGTAAATCCTAATCGATAATAAGAGATATGCCAAAAATTAGGAAAAGCCGAATGTAAATCTTTAGCAATCCGTGAATGTAAATCTTTAGCAAATCTTCCGTAATAATATTAGGGATATTTTTTAATATTGCATGATTCTTTAAGATCACTAATTTCCTTTCCTATGCATATTGTTCAATATGAATGACATTTTCTAATAACTTGTAAAGTTAAGCCAACTAAGTAAAGATGCAATCTTTACCGATTCCCTCTCTCTATCTTGAAGATACTAATATTTACAGGGTATCAAAGCCACCAAGAGAGAACGTATTGAATCAAACCTTAGCTTTTTCTTCCTTTATGTTGTCTTTAGTCGTCTCATCTTCACTAACTTCCCAATTTTATTAACACTCGACAATGCTACCATGGATGTTATTCGTTGCGGTGTTCTTTTCTAATTGCAAGCAACCTCAACAAGTGAAGTTGCCATCAAATATTTAGGTAGATGTGAGCACCGGAGTCGAGCACACCTTCACTGGACAGCCAAAAATGAGTGTCATGGGGTGATGTTATCAAGTATCCAGGTAGCTACGAGTGCCAAAGTCGAGCACACTTCATCAAGTAGCCAAAGATGAGCATTGTTGGGTAATTCAGTTTAGTTTGGCGCAATTTAAGTAGAGGGTTTCCACACGATCCTATCAAGTTTGTATGAGAAGCATGTGTTTCTCTAGCACTTATCAAATCCAGTTTGTTTAGCGTTAAGGTCCGGCTTACACGGCACTTGATCTTAGACTTTCAAAGAAAATTGCCCCAATCATATGCAAGTTGGATGCTTCAACTCAAGGGCGAGTGATGAGATATATTTTTGGAGATTAGAGATTTCCTTGTTAGAGAATATCATTAGAAATATTATTAGATAATAGGGATATTATTTCATATTTCGTGATTCTCTAAGATAGCTAATTTCCTTTCCTATGCATATTGTTCAGATATAAATACCCTTTAATAATTTGTAAACTCAAGCCAATTGAGTAAAGACATAAAAGTTACTGATTCTCTCTCCCTCTCTTCTTGAAGATACTACAACATTTACAGACGCCCCTTCTCGACTAATTCCTCTTGTGATCCTTTCATATTCTTCAGACACACAAGACAACTAGCTAAATGACAAACCAAGGGAGAGACACATACGTCCTCTCTAAATCCAAATAATTATTTCCTTCATCAAATAATTCCCTTTCTGAGCGACAATCTTTCACAGTTTCATGATAACCTCAGAAAGCCAGGGGAAGGGAAGGAGATCACGTCATGAATTCAAAACCTAAACTTGCAATCCAATAGAAGAAACCACATTCATAACGAGCTTGAAAAAACGTGTATATGATAAACACCCATCACAGTATAATTTGAGTCTGATGAGATACAGACTTCGACCTATCAAATCCCACCACTACTGGCCTATTTTTGTGAACATACTGCACCATACCATTCTAGACGTTATCACCTCAATTTTCGTGACAATTTAGCAATCCGACGAGAAACAAACACCCAAGTTGCACATAATATGCCAACTAGAAAATATTTATTTAATGCACATCACATTTTCTCCCACTCTATAGTCGGATGTGCAGTCTAATATAAAGAAAACCCAACAGTGACACTGATGTGTAAAAAAATAAGAACTTGAACACGCTTGGCAGACTGTTTTTAAGTACGATGGAATAATATAGAGGTAAAAGGAGGAGGAGGGGGGGAAATATTACCTGGAACTGCAGTATTCGAAGAGCTTTCCAGAAGAAGAGAAGACGATGAGCGCGACATCGGCATCGCAAAGCACGGACAGCTCCTCGGCCTTCTTGAAGAGCCCTCTCCGTCGCTTCGAGAAAGTGACTTGCCTCGCCGTCGCATTGGTGATCTTCTTGATCTGAATCTTCTCTCTCGCCATGTCTTTCTCTCTCTTTCTTCTCCTCCTCCTTCTCCTCCTTCTTCAGCTTCCTAAAGACACCCGGAAAGGAAAGATGAAAAAGTAGAGCAAGTATATACTTTTCTTTTCACTCTGTCACTCTTGTTATGCAGAGAGAGAGAGAGCGCGCAAATCACCAGCAAAGAGTCTGCCAAAACAACACCACAAAAGGCAAAAAAGGAGGCTTTGCTAAAAATGGTTCATGCTTGTAGGATGAGAGAGAGAGAGGTATAGGTGGAAGAGAAGTATAGGTGGAAGGGGGCAAGGGATAGATGGTGATTTTTTGCCAAATTTAGCCAAGGATAGAATCTTGGACGCAAACCCTGGTTAGAGAGAGAGAGAGAGAGAGAGACCCATCACAGAGGATACAGACAAAGAAAGCAGGCCATTCGCCCCCACAAGCACAACCCAGTTGCAGCTTTACCAAACGTGCAAGAAAAGAGATGGAGGAGGGGATTGAGATTGGCCGGGGCTTGAGTTATTGCAGCGCAGAACTTACCAGTTTTGGGCATGTCGGGCTTGGTCGGTTTTTGGTGCTGCTGGCTTTCGTGGATCGTGGCCCCTTGGAGAGAGGAAGACTTGTTGAAGCCACCAATCCAATGTGAGAGAGAAAAGAGTTACCAAAGGACAATAAAAAAGCCAAGTGAGAAAAGTAAGGGTTGCTTTTTCTTTGAATAAACTTGAACCTTCTCTCTCTCTCTCTCCAATCTTGTATGGCTGGATTTGCCATCTTTCGGCTCTTTCTTTGGGGGGCAAGCAGCAATAAATGTATCCGGTCTGATTCGATGCTGGGAGATGGCGCTCCCCGCAACTTGTTCCCCATTTAATGTTGCATGAGAGGAACGTGCACCATTTTTTATTCACTAGACAGGTAGAAAGACTGTAGGCCTGTGTATTGGGGCCCCATTGTTAGGTGAAATGATACCCGATGTGTTTTTGGGATCTAAGTTCGAAATACATATATAGGGTTTACATAAGGTTAAAATCTGAGCCGATCCACACCCAATTTGTCACCCTACGAATTTAGTTCTTGAAAGACGAAAAAAAAGGGTTATTTTGAGATGCCCAAATTTTGTGAAAGTGCATCATCGCCCAAAGGATGGATCACTATCTCCCTGTTCTATCGTCGATTGGCCTCTTGTGCATCTAGGTTGGGCCGCAATCATCATTGATCTTACTCCTATTTGCTGCTAAATAATCTCTCCCTAGTCATCGTTGTTCAGTCCCATAAGTCGCCATCAATTTGTTCAATGTACTCGATAATCAATTTCAGCTCATAATAAAATTTCATACAGGCCACTCAATCTTATAGAACATTGTTAATTTATTGTAGGCGATTGCGTGTTTATGTAGATTCAATGCACGCCTACTAACTCCGACATGTATCATTGGTCGATCTCAAGTAGTTGGTCTACTAAGATACAAATCGTAGGTGTGATTGAATACCCTTTAACATTATTTAGGTGCAAACCAAGCCCAAAAATTGGCATTTCAGACAAAGGGCATCTTTTGGAAAAAAATATTTTTTTAATTTGGGAATTACCAATGGTAAAATAATAATGGACTGAAGCAGATCGGCTTCGTTTCATTTTAAAAAGAAGAAAAAAAAATCCCTCCAGAGCATTATGAAATTACGGCCCAAAGCACTGCAGGCCCACTTTCCTACTGAGATCCGTACCCGATTAACTATATTTTAACGACATCTTTATTGGACTTCGAGAAAAATCTGGAATTCGTGGTCCAGGGGGCTAGGGGCCACCCCCAATGCGTGCCACGCGTACCACTTGTATTAAATCGGGCATGTGATGCCCCCCTAAATTTCCCAAAGTAGTTAATAATTGTCTTGTTGAGCCTTTGAATCGAGGCGTGTCATTGTTTCATTGCCCACCTGTGCTAGGTTTAAAGGTTCACCCAAGTAGACCCTACAATGACCCGAAAGAGGTCTAGCCTCCCCGGCCAACCAACGCCTGTTCATGTCCTAAGGAGAGGTGGCGGGCTGCTTGGATTCTCTCGAAACAATGCATCGGGGACACGGCACTTGACTCTTCCTATAGCTAAACCGATATTTTTCTTTCTGATTTAGCAAGAAATACGGATCATAGCCAAACAGGGTCTCTTACTCCAAGACAGTTCTCCCGCCTATCTGGAGGACTCTTGAGTCGTTTAAGGATTTACTCATGTCAAACGACATTTTTATTGGACTTCGAGAAAAATCTGGAATTCGTGGTCTAGGAGCTAGGGGCCACCCCCAATGCACATCATGCGTACCACTTGTATAAAATCGGGCATATGATGCCCCCCTAAATTTCCAAAAATAGTTAATAATTGTCATGTTTTTTTTTTTTGGTCAGTAATAATTGTCACGTTGAGAATATATAAATTATACCCCTTTTTTCTTTTACTTTTTATCTTTTTTCTGTTTGACAATTGACTAACTATATTTAAGACGGTAGAGAGCGGTGAATAATGGCGGTCTAGAAAATTATTACGGTTAATTATCATAACTTTTACTTTGAGATAATTTTGGTGGAGAGACCAGTATATGAATCTCCTTTTAAAGGGGGAGTACAGACTTATCATGCTTGGATCTAAAAAAAATTTGGAAGCTTTTTATGTTAGAGTTCATTATTGTCTCAGAATGAAAAGAAAAACTAATGGCTTGTTGGAGGAAACTTCCAGTGCCCACCATTTCGATGAATGGTTTAAAAGTTTTAGACATCGATCACATGCAATATAAAATTAACGTAATGTCGTGGCGGTAATCCACCAATCAAAGGATGATTATTGGTTGGTGCAAATTTCTTTCAAATTAGCTCGGAAAATTAAAATAAGACGATGAAGTGACACATCACTAGTTACGCATAAATGATTTGTCTTAACAATTTCTTGCAATACACGCATCAAATACGTAAGTCACGCGAGTCTTTGACTACTCATGCCATACACCATTGAACAAACTTTTCATTACCCCCTGGTTCACAATTTATTTTTCTAATCTATGCTGCCTATCGCATTTGTGATTTAATTAGTGACGCAATACTTTCAGACAATTAGGAATAAAGAGCGTGTTTGGTACAATTTCTCGATAACAATAGCGTTCGTAAAAAACATGCCTTTACTTTTATGAAGTATTTGGTAAATCACTTGCAATTGTCATATTCTCATTAATTGCGCAATCTTACAGCAGCTTTAAGAATCTAAATTACCAAACTTCGAGGTATTACGACTAGAAAACATGTATTTTCAATCTAACTAGCCATTTCGCTGGTGAGTTTAGGCACCATCTACATGGATGTTGAAAAAGCGGCAAAGAGTCATCTCCCTCTGCCATCTCCGGTGACAATCTCGTCCGTCTCTCTTGCTATAATGTCGACCGCGATGCTCCCAACCCGATGATCCGTCGCCGCTGTCTTCGATGCTCGGTTTTACCCACCGCCGTGCGTTATTGCAGGGCCATCGGAGGGCCATGACATCAGATCCACTCGGTCGGAGGTTTCGGTTGCATGATTAAGAGAGAGAGAGAGATGGGAGGAAGGCAGTGAGGAAGGCCATGGTGGCTGCAGATGAAGGGATGGAAGAAAAGACATCTATTGAGCAGTGTTAGATAATGATGCAAATAACCTTTTTTACTTTCTTCCTCTTTTTACCATCTTCCTCCACAATCATTCCTCGCTCACGGTTCACTCGTCGACACCAACCAGCCCCATGAGGCCATCATCGTCTCCTAGTGAATTTCACCTCCAACAGCTCCTCCTTATAGAGAGAGAGAGAGAGAGAAAGTAGTGAGGAGTTTGGTGGTGGTGGCGGTGGTTGTGGCGGTGGGTTGTAACTCCGCATCTGCCGCAAATGGAGCTCCGGCAATGGCAGTGGCCAGGAGGATCTGGTCATGTTTACTGTTGTCAATATCCCGAATCCTAAAAAAATCAGAGCTTGGGAGAGGACAAAGGCATAAATATGACTAAGAGAAAATATAAGGTGGGATTACGGCCTTTGCAAGTAGATTGTAGTTGTAGGGTTTTTTTGTTTCGTAAAAAATAAGTGATTTAGAAAATAAATTTCCAAAAAATGACAGCTTATATTATTTAGAAAAATAAATGAATGGAAAATATTATTATCGCCCACGAAAATAGTTAAGCATAGATTTTTTTCATTAACTAATTTTTCTAAACGATATAAGTAATTATTTTTCAAAAAATATTTTTCATATCACTCATTTTTTGCAAAACAAACACACCCTAGAGCTATGATCTACTTGTAAAGATCGTAACCCAAAGTGAAAAATACGGAAGAACATTTTCATTGATGATGAAAACTTATTCTTGATAACAAGTGCTGATTTAGAGTGTGTACGTTTCGTGAAAAATAAGTGATTTGGAAAATATTTTCCAAAAATGATTACTATATTATTTAGAAAAATAAATGAATTGAATTTTTTTCATCACCCATGAAAATAGTTAGTCATAAATTGTTATTGATGATGAAAGCACTTTTCGTTGACTAATTTTTTTTAATAATATAAGCAATCATTTTTTGGAAAATACTTTTCCAGTCACTCATTTTTCACGAAACAAACGCACCGACTTCACTAAAGTGAAATAAGTCACTTCATGAATATTCTACATGATTTTTAAAATTTTTCTTTGTAATAGTGCGTTATGAAGCTGAATTAATTTTTTATTATCTTTTTATTTTTTTCTTACACTTCTACATGGGAAGATCATGTTTTTTTTCTTTTTCCTTTTCATTTTTGTAGGTGGATCTTAAGGAGCATGAAAGAACAAAGACTATTTGCACGAACCATTCATTTTTATGGACGCTAATTAAACAGATGACAATCTGAAGAATTTGCTACGTGCCATTATTCAATCCCACATGCGCTTCCACTTCCCACATATCCTAATTTGGATCTAATGAGATATAAGTTTTAGAAATAAGAATCAATTTGTCTCTCAAATTCATATTGGCCAGCATTTTCTGGAAATATGTCTTCTTGCTTCCAATTTCCACATATCCTAATGTCATCTCTTTTTATTTTAGCACTCCCCATGTGCGCCCCTAGATGTGATATTCGTTTACTATAGTGGATTGACGGGATTGGCCAAAAATCATCGTGTGACGGGCTTAGTCCAGATAATTCAGTCGCA
Source organism: Eucalyptus virginea (assembly GCA_014182375.1). Taxonomy (NCBI): domain Eukaryota; kingdom Viridiplantae; phylum Streptophyta; class Magnoliopsida; order Myrtales; family Myrtaceae; genus Eucalyptus; species Eucalyptus virginea. Next base: position 9,539,735 of record CM024522.1, read on the forward strand.
CGTGTACCTCCATATATTAATACAACAACCAGCACAAAGATGCCGTCTACAAATTTATCATTATTTTTCTCAAGTGTATATTCTCACAGAGTTTTTCACCTTCTCGATCACACAATGAGCAGGAGACTCTAATATGTTAATTTTGTGTCTAATCAGTAACAATGGCACGAGTTTTTCTCATTATCATAAAAGGAAAAAAAAAATGAGTTGATTTTATGATAACTTTTTCAATTGATTTATTTTTTTGAGTTAATGCAAGATACTTTCCAAATCATTCATTTTTTTGTGAAATAAATGGAGTCTCAATAAATCCTAATAATCAATTTTATGGAAATAATTTATATTTGTTGAGACAGAAAGGGAGCATCGTGCATGATGGAGAAATGAAATGAGTTTCGCTTAATTTGTTAGTGAGGCCAGAAATGAAAAATAATTTGAGATTGGCACAGTAATAGAAGACAATGACTTTTCCAAGCCTAGTCCATATAATCAGTACAACAACCTAAACTCAGTCGAGCCCACTAGAGATCTTAGCCGAATTTCCCATAAAATTTCTGTGTTTGATGCCATCCATCGTTTAGGTGTTTTCTATTCTGCATTGGTGCATTTATCTAAAATGTATGGTGGGAAAAGGAAAAAAAGAAAGAAAGAGAGAGAGAGAGAGAGAGAGAGAGGATGTGATAGATATGTCCTTTATATCGTTAAAGTAAGTAAGATGTGATTATATATCTTTTAATAAAAGAGTCAAAACACATTTTACATTATCAAGGTTTAAGTATTTGAGCCACCTTTCAGGAATGGTGCCTCGAGAGGCCGTGGAAAGTTCTCGACACATGTAAAGTTTGTCTCGGAGAGATCAATTCAATTTTTCATCTAGAGCCAATACAATAGTTTATTAAGTTGATGCTCCGTCATTTCCCTTTGGCTTAGTTTCCAAAAAGTGCTAGGCACCCTTTTTTTTTTTTTTTTTTTGGTCGAAACTGCTACTTTGATTAATACTTCGAAGGCGGATTACATCTCATAGTAAGATCTAAACATAGTATAAGATGAAGTTCATACGGGGGGTAAAGTACCCAATTAGATGGAAGATCACCGGTGTTGAAGGATTTGGCGACCCAATCCGCTGCCCGGATTTAATATATGGTGGATTGTAAATGGAGTTCGCTAATGCTTAGGTTCTTCGGACCAAAAGATGCATCTAATAAAGGGAGGACAACCCCAGAGGTTATATGCATAGTGTGTTGGCTTTTCCTAAGTTACTCGAGGAAGACATCGCGAGGATCAGGGTGGGTTCCGAATCCCCCTGAAGGGGGGTTTGTGGCCGGAGAGCCCCATGGGGGGTTAGGTCCATTTTTCGTCCGAACCACCCTAGTTTGGGACGAAGCCTTTTAAGGTCTTGCTTAAAACTAGAGTTATTTAGGACTCTTCTGCAAGGGCTTAATATACGCCCGAATTTGTCAAACTTGGCTTTGATACCAACTAAGGTTCTCTACAACAAAAAATGCATATGAGAGTGGGAGGGCACCTCAAGGAGTTAAAATGGGTCGTTTCTTAACCCACATGAGTATCAAAAAGATCATAAATGGATTAATTATATTTAATAAATGGATTTAAACAAAATATAAGTGTTAAATTGATCATAAATAAGTTTACAACTTACTTAAATTCAACCTACCTCTATGACTCTCTTTTCATTCCCTCTCGATCTTGCACTTACTCATGTTGCACTCTCATCTCAATTTAGATATGAGTTTTTGTATATTTGGTTAAAGATGAAAATATTTTAATAATATAGATTGAGTGTAAGTCACTAAAATTACATGAAAATGGGTCATAATAGGTGAAATGGGTTTATCTAGGTTAAATCATTTTTTACTCGACCCAAATATGACCTGAACTACTTGTTAGACAATTCTAATTACATGCAAAGTGAGTTGACTTCTCTCAAGTGATGTGGGACTCCATGAACATATTGGCCCATACCATAGAACTCCTCCTATATTTATTGCCTGTTGCCATATAACAGCTAGCGTGTAGTGAAGTTATTATAAATCAATGATGCAAGCAATTTAAGACATTTCGTGTGTGCAACGAATATGTTTTTTCGGTGCAAACATGTACTATGAATCTTGCAACGGATGTGCACATTATATCGATTGGTACTGGTACGGACACAATGATACGTCCCTCTATTTATGTCCGTGTGTCCTTGATAATGACCTGAGTGATGAATATGAAGCGATCGCATTCACAAAAGACTATGCACGTAGGGTACATACTTTAACGACATCTTTACGGCCCAAAGCGCTGTGGGCCCAATTTCCTATTTTTTTTTTTTTTTTGGTCGGTCCACTTTCCTACTGAGATTGGTACTCGATAGACTATATTTTAACTACATCTTCACGGGACTTCGAGAGAAATCTGAAATTCGTGGTCCAGGGGCTACGGGCCATCCCCAATGCGCGCCACGCGTGCCACTTGTATTAAATCGGGCGTGTGATGCCCCACTAAATTTTCCATAAATAATAAATAATTGTCTCGTTAAGAATATATAAATTATATACCATTTTATTTTATATTTTTATTTTGTTTGACAATTGACTAGCTATATTTAGACAGTAGAGAGCGGTGTACAACGGCGGTTTTCATTTTCTTTTGTAGTTCTAGGAAAATATTACGGTTAATTATCATAACTTGTATTTTGAGATAATCTAGGTGGAGAGACGAAAAGATGAATCTCCTCTTTAAAGAGTAATATAGATTAATTATGTTTGGTTCTAAGGAGGTGAATGATAACCATTATATTTTAGAAATCAATTTTTGACTAGAAATTGATTTTTTCATTTTTATTTTCTGGATAAGTTTTTGAATAAAAATATATGTTTAATAACCTTATAAAATTTATGTTCCTAAAATAGAAATTCATAAAATTTCTTACTTCCGAGTGGTAGTGGGAGGCATCTGACGTCTGGCAGTCAGCAGGCAATGGGCGACGGAAGGTAGGCGAGTAGCGATGGGCGATGGGCGGTGGGCAGTCGGCAATGGGAGTTTGGCATCCCACGAGTGGACGATGACGAGAGTGAATGATAAGAAGAGTTTTCATTTCTCACTTTTATTTCAAAAATAAAAAAGTTAAAAATTTAACTTTTGATTTTTAGTGCAAATCTATTTCTTGAGTAAATAGAAAAATAAAATTGCATTATCAAACGAATTTATATTCCAAACCTATTTTGAAAAACAAAAAAAATAGAGAAATAGAAAAACATAATGGTTATGATTCGTGCCTTAAAAGACCAAGGCCTTGTTAGAAGAAACTTCCTCTGCCCGCCATTTTGATGAATTGGTAGAAGTTTTGGACATTACTTACATGCGATATAAATGCAAGTAAAGTTGTGTTTGTGATCCACCAATCAAGAGATGGTTCGAGAAGGTTTCTATCGATATGGCCTAGAAAACTAGAATAAGGCGATAAAGAAAGACTTTGCTAGTTACGCATGAGTGATATATCTTAATAATTTTGTGCGATGCATCAAATATGTATGTTACACGAATCTTTGACTACTCGTGCTGTACACCATCGAATAGGCTTTTCATCATCTAGCATAAATAAGAAGACACCGCGGTCTTCTTTTTCCAATCTATGTTGCCTATCACATTTGTGATATAATCAGTGAAGTAATACCTGCTGATGGTCAGAAATGAAGAGCCCATTTGGTGCAATTTTCCAATAAAAATAGCACCCATGAAGAATGTGCCTTTACTTTTCATAAAGTGTTTGGTAAATCACTAGAATCGTCATATTCTCATTGATTGCGCGAGCTTGTGACAGCTCTAAGAATCTAAACAACCAAACTTCGAGGTGTTACAACTAGAAAACATGTATTGTCAACGCAACTAGCCATTTTTCTTGGTGAGCTTAGGCACCCTCTACATGAATTCTGATAATGCGGTGAAGGGTTATCTCTCTCTCTCTCTCTCTCTCAGCATCTTTAGTGACACAATCTTGTCTCTCTTTTGCTGTAACGTCGACGGCGTCCCCAACGCCATAATTCGCCGCTGCTGACTTTGATGCTCGGTTTTACCCACCGCCTTGCTTTATTGCATGGCCGTCGAGGGGCCATGACCTCGGATCCACTTGGTCGGAGGTTTCGGTTGCATGATTGAGAGAGAGAGAGAGAGAGAGAGAGAGAGATGGGAGGAAGGCAGCAAGAAAGGCCAAGGTGCCTGTGGATGAAGAGATGGAAGAAAAGACATCTACTGAACAATGTTGCAGAACGATGCGAACAACCATTTTTCTTTCTTCCTTCCTCTTTTTTTCCATCTTCCTCCACAATCATTCCTCGCACGCAATTCGTCGACACCAACCAGCCCCATAACGCCATCATTGTCTCCTCGTGAATTTTGCCTCCAACGGCTCCACCTCGAAGAGAGAGAGAGAGAGAGAGAGAGTGGTGAGGAGTTAGGTGGCCGTGGCAGCCGTGGCGGTGGCGGTGGCGATGGTGGTGGGTTGTGACTCCACGTCTGCCGTGATGGAGCTCTGGCAATGGTGGTGGCTAGGAGAATCAAGTAACGGTATACTGCTGTCAATATCCCGAATCCCAAAAAGTTAGAGCTTAGGAGAGGATAAAGGCATAAATATCATTAAGAGATAATATGAGGTTGGATTACTGGACCTAAGCAAATCCTTAAAAGGCTGACAGAGGAAACAGGCGAGAGAACCGCCCAGGGGTGAAGACCCCACGCTGTCCTTCTATTTCCTCTTTGTCCGGAAGACAAAGATAGACAGAGAATTAGAAGATCTCACGGTAGTGAAAGTAGACACCACGTCAGGACTTCGATTCTAGCTACTACCGGGAATGGTGGTGGCTAGGAGAATCGGGTAACGGTCTACTGCTGTCAATATCCCGGATCCCAAAAATCAGAGCTTGGGAGAGGATAAAGGCATAAATATCATTAAGAGATAATATGAGCTTGGATTACGGCCAGTAGATTGTAGCTTTAGATTGTCTTTATTATCCCAAAAATGAATGCTTTGAACAATATTTTTTATATCATTTAGAAAAATAGGAAAATATTCTCTCGCCCGTGAAAATAGTTGGGTATAGATTATTTTTCTTTGACTAGTTTTTCTAAGCGATATAAGTAATCATTTTTCAGAAAAAAAAAAATCATATCACTCATATTTGCTGAACAAACACACCCTAAAGCTACAATCTACTTGCAAAGATCGTAACCAAAGTGAAAAATACATAAGAACATTTTCATTGGTGGTGAAAACTTATTCTTGATAACAAGTGTCAATTAAGGGTGTGTTCGTTTCGCAGAAAATAAATAATTTGGAAAATATTTTTGAAAAATAATTATTTATATTATTTAGAAAATTAAATGAATTGAATAATTTTTTATTGCTCAGGAAAAATAGTTAGTTATAGATTGTCATTAATAATGAAAGTATTTTTCACCAACTAATTTTTTGAAATGATATAAGCAATTATTTTTGGAAAATATTTTTTAAATTACTCATTTTTTGCGAAACGAACACACGTTTACTTCACTGAAGTTTACCCGCTCACTTCGTGAATATTCTACGTGATTTTTATAATTTTTCTATGCAACAATGCGTTATGAAGTTGAAATAAGTTGTTATTATATTTTTATGTTTTTCTTACACTTTTACATGGGAAGATCATTTTTTTTTCCTTTTCATTTTTATATATAAATATTAAGGAGCATGAAAGGACAAAGACTATTTGCACGAACCATTCTTTTTTATGGACACTAAGGGCACACTTGATAACCATTCTGTTTTCAAAAATAGTTTCTAAATAGAAATGATTTTTTTTATTCTACTCCCAGAAATAATTTCTAAGCATTTTAAAACATTTGGTAATTGTCCAAAATTTCTATTCTCAAAATAGAATTGTGTTTGGCACCATCCTCAAAATTTCTATTCCAAACCATTTTCTTCTAATTTTTTAATAATTTTATCATTTTTTTCCTTTCTTTTTCTTTTCTTTCTCTTCTTCTTCTTCAACCTTTAGTAGGTCGCTGGAACATTGCCGACCCTTAGTAAGGCCGTGCCTCGTCGATCAAGCCTTGCCAACAACTAGATGAGGGTCGGTCAAGCCTTGGCTAGGCGAGCAGCCTAGCCTAGATCTAGCGAGGCCAAGCTCGCCCAGCCATGGTCCGACCGAGCCGAGCCTGACTAGGCGAGGCTCACCGGTGGCCAAGGAAGGCCCGCTTGGCCACTAGTGAGGCCGAGCCTCACCAATGGCTAGGTGAGCCTCTGGCGAGGTCACTGGACCTCGTCCAACTAGTCACTGGCAACTGGTGGCAGTGGCGGCAATGGAAGAAGAAGAGAGAAGAAAGAAGAACGAGAAGAAAATAAGAGAAAAGAAAAAAAAAAATGGATTGGTTTGATTCTGAACTTGTTCCTGGGAACAAATAATCAACTTTTTTTTACTTCTCAATTCTACTCCAAATTTATTCTTTGGAATAAAAAATTTACCAAATAGACTTCTATTCCAAATTTACCCCCGGGAACAAAAGAATAGAAATTTTCGCCCTTTGGCAAGTTGTCAAACGCACCCTAATTGAACAAATGACAATATGAAGAGTATATTACATGCCATCGTTCAATCGCACATGCGCTTCCAATTCCCGCAAATCCTAATTTGGATCAAATCAGATATAAGTTTAAGAAATACGAATCTCTTTTGTCTCTTGAATTCATATTGGCCAGAATTTTCAGGAAATATGTCTTCTTGCTTTCCAAATTTGACTGGATAATGTCATCTTTTTTTATTTTAGCACTCCCCTTGTGCGCCCCCACATGTGATCTTCGGCCACTATAGTGGACTGACGGGATTGGCCAAAAATCAACGTGTGGTGAGCTTAGTCCAAATAATTCAATCGCACATGCGGCTCCTGTAATTGGCGCAAAGATGCCATCGACAAATTTGTCATTATTTTTCTCAAGTGTATATTCTCACGGAGTTTTTCATCTTCTCAATCACACAATGAGCAGGAGACTCTAATATGTTAATTTTGGTGTAATCAATAACAATGGCACAAGTTCTTTTCATTATCATATAAAAAAAAAAAAAAAAGGAGTTAACTCTATGATAACATTTTCAACTAATCTATTATTTCAAGTTAATATAGAATATTTTTCAAATCATTTATTTTCACAAAATAAACGAAGTTTGAGTAAATCCTAACAATTGATTTATGGAAATAATTTATATTTGTCGAGAGACAAAGGGCACGAATGATAACCATTCTAGCCAAAAATTGATTTCTAGAAGAAAAATAGATTTTTCTATTTCTATTTCTAAATGAGTTTCTAAGCAAAAATATCCGTTTATAACAACACAACATTTCTACTCTAAAAATAGAAATTTGTTTGATAACGACACAAAATTTCTCCGTTTGGGACAGCGGTGATTGACAGATGGCGGTGATGGCAGTGGCGATCGGCAACCGGCGGTGATGGCATCCGGCCGGCGGCGGCGGCGTTCGGCAAAGAATGGCGGCGCGGTTGGCGGCCGGCGTATGGCGTCCAGCGACCAACAATCGGCGGCGGCAGCATTCAATGACTGGCGACAGGTGGCGGCGGCAAATGGCAGACGGCGAATGGCAGCGGTCGGCGAGGGAACGATGGTCGGCCATCGGCAAATGGTGGTCGACGACGACGGATGGACGATTGGTTCGTAGTAAGGACGAATGATAAGAATAATTTTTATTTTTCATTTATGTTCCGAAATAGAAAAGTAGAAAACTTTACTTCGATTTATATTCCAAACCTATTTCCTAACAAAAATCCATTTCGAAATAGAAAAATGAAATAATTTTATCAAACAGATTTTTATTTCGAAAAACAAATATGGAATAAAAATTGCTTCTGATATAGGAATTCTGGTTTGTCATGCACCCCCAAAGAGGAGCATCGCATGGGTTGAAGAAATGAAATGATTTTCGCTTAATTTGTAAGCAAGGCCAGAAATGAAATGTAATTTGAGATTGGCCCAATACTAGAAGACAACGACTTTTCCAAGCCTAGCCCAATTGATCAGTACGACAACCTAATCTCAATTGAGCCCATTAGAGATCTGAGCCCAATACCAAGAGAATTTCTCTATTTGATGCCGTACATCGTTTAGGCCTTTTCTATTCTGCATTGGTGCATTTATCTAAAATGTATGGTGGCAAAAAGGAAAAAAAAAACAAAACAAAGAGAGAGAGGATGTGATAGATATGTCCTTCATATCGTTACAGTAATGTAAAATGTGATTATTTATCTTTTAATAAAAGAGTCAAAACACATTTCTCATCCATTTTTTGATAAAAATATTGTATCGAGATTTAAGTGTTTAGATTGCCTTTTGGGAATGGTGCCCCGAGAGGGCTGTGAGAAGTTCTCAACACATGTAAAGTCCGTCCTAGGGAGATTGATTCGATATTTTGTCTAGAGCCTGTACAAAAGTTTATTAATTTGATGTTACATTATTTCCCTTTGCCTTGGTTTCCAAAAGCGTTGGACATGTTTGGTGGATCGTACACGGAATTCGCTCACCAAAAGATGCATCTGGTAGGGGGGGCAGCCCTCGAAAGTCATACGCAGAGTAGGTTTGCTTCTTTCAAGTAATTTAGGACTCCCTTTTTGTGGGAGCTTAACATAAATTTGGATTCACCGAACTCGACTTTGGTGTTAGCTAAGGCTCTCTGTAACAGAAAATGCATTTAATAGTGGGAGGGCAATTCCGAAAGTCATATGTAGACCCACTGGTCCATTTCTTAACCTACATAAGTATTAAATAGATTAATTATATTCAATAAATGAATTATAAATGGGTTTATAACTTACTTAAACTCAACTCATCTATATAACTTTTTCTTCATTCTCTTTCACTCTCACTCGATCTCACACTCATTTACACCAAACTCTTACCTCAATTTAGGTAAGAGTTTTTGTAGATTGGGTTAAATATAGAAGTGTTTTAGTAATGTAAATCGGATATAAGTCATTAGATTTATATAATATGGAAATGGGTCGAAACGAGCAGAATGAATTTATTTGAATTGAACCATTTTTTATTTGATCAAAATTCAATCCGACTCACCTATATGACGAGTCTAGTTATAGGCAGAGTGGATTGACTTCTCCCAAGTGATGTGGGACTCTATGAACATACTGAGCCATACCATAAACTCCTCCTATGTTTATTGCCTGTTGCCATATTATAGCTTGGGTGTACTAAGGTTATAATAAATCCGTGATGCAAGCGATTCGAGACATTTTGTGTGTGCTATGCGTATGTTCTTTGGGTGCAAACATGTACTATGAATCTTGCAACAGATGTGCACATTATCAGTTAATACGGACCCAATGATATGTCCTATATCATATATAAATGTGTCCTTGATAAAGACCCCAGTGATGAACATGAAGTGATCGCGTCAACAAAAGATTTTGCACGTACGGTTCAATTGATGTTCCATTTTATAGCTCACAAGTCTGTTTCACCTTGACAGCAAGATATTATGTAAACGTTAATTTATCAGGAAAAAGAATACGATGTAGCAAACATATTATATTTAGCCCCGCGCCTTAGTTTTTTCCCAGAAATTACATATTTATTTGCGCGTGCATGTAAAACAAATGCCAAGATTGGAGGCCTAAATTATTCATGTGCTGAAAATGGTTACCAAGACCATCTACCAAGTGATTTTGCAATGTCATGTTTGGGGTTTCAACGGGAAATCAGTGACTTAACGGTATGCCATATAGGGCGATCGAAGATTGTAAAAACCGTCACATCAACAATTTTCAGTAAATTGAATGGAATGACCACACTGGAATTTCGCACAAAGGTTTAGAATTAAATAAGTAAAGTTGAAATTTTTATGATTGAATTGATATTCATACAGTAGGTCTGAGATTGATTGGGTAATTTTCCCTATATCCAATAAGAACCTTTCATCGATAAGTAAATTTCAATAAATATTTTTAGAATAAGTGCGTTGGAAATCCTAAAACTCATAACGAAACTGTAATTAAATCCTAAAACATTTAAAAAGTACAAATGAAGACCTAAAACTTGTTAAGTTGGCACAATTAAATCTTTCCATTAATTCCCTCCAACTTAATAAACATAAATTGCTGACATGTTATTTTTTATTAATTTCTCTCTCCTATAAGATATTTTTGTTATTTTCTTTTTCAAATATTTCTTATGTTAGATTAAATAAATTTTTAAAAAGCTATTTTTTTCTAAAACCCAAATAAAAAAAGGAAATGAGCCTTCGCCGGTGACCGCCGCCATGGCCGTCGACGAGGGCTGGCAAAGGTCGTCTGAGCCTTCCCGAAACACGTCGGTCAGATGAAATTTCTTTACGGCGCAAAGCCGACCTTAAAAGAATTTATTTGTTTCTTTGTGGGTTTTTTTTTTTTTTTTTGACAAGTTTCTTTGTGGGTTTATGGAGGAGAAAATGCAACCCTGTACTTGATAATGACTGAAGCAATAAGTACGAAACACGACATAAACAAAAAAAGAGTTTACGCATAAGTACAATGCATATACAAACACGCACCGAAGATGTTTAATGGGACCATTTACCAAGTGACTTTGTGATGTCACACTCAAAATTTAAATGGGACATTGTTGACATAAATATCACGTAAGCCAATCGAAAATGATTGTATCACCACGTTAGCAATTCCAGCGAAACTTGAACGAAAGGGCTGGAATTTATCGCGCACAAAGGTGTTGAATTAAATTGGTAAAATGAAAAATTTTAAATTGGTAAATTCGTACAATAAATTTAGAATTTGTAATTTTTCAATATCCAATGAGATTCTGTCATTGGTAAGTAAATTTCAATAGAGTTGGATAACATATAGTACAAACTCATGACAAGTTCACAATTTGAGATATATGTGTAATAAATGTATTAATTTTAAATTTTTTATGATCTAAATATTAGTTTTGGAAAAATTCGTCACAAATGCATTAGTATATAATATTTTGTAATCCAAAAATTAATTAAGTAAACATATTATACATATATTAATTTTAAATTTTTCGTAATATTAATTTAATTTTTTTATGGCAAAGCTGGCTTTCAAAAAATTGAGTTACTTTCCTTGCAGGTTGTATGGAGAAGAAAATGCAACCACGTGCTTGATAATGACCGAAGTGACAAGTGCGAAACACGGACATGAACAAAAACAGGAGTCTACACATAGGTACAGTACATTCATTTTGCATATAAAGATGACAAGTCAATTCAGCATTAATGGAATGTATTGTTGACCTGTCATCCAAAAATAATCTAATCTAGTAAAAGATCATTTATTCCATTTTTCTCGCATTTTTACTTGATTCATAAAATTCGTGAAATACTTTAGAGGCTCGAGATTTATCAAGTTATATTAAAAGTGAGCATTAAGTTCAATTCAAAGTCAGTTCTAGGGAGAATCGGTTTGATTGTCGATTCACACGCATACAATTGACCTAGGATCAATCTTGTTCTGATTTCCAATGTCAAAATTGCCAATTCTCCACGAGAACTTATTCAACGAGTTTGAATCTCAAGTCGAATTGGATTTTAATCACCTAAAGTTAACCAAGCCCATTAGAGAATCTTAGCCCAATACCAAGAAAATTTCTCTACTTGATGCCATCGGTTACGCCTTTTCTATCATGCAATGGTGCATCTATTTAAGAAGTTTGGTGGCAAAAAAAAAAAAAAATTGAATAAAATAAAGGGTCCGTTCGTTTCGCGAAAAATATCAATGTTTTCAAAAATATTTTCCTAAAAGTTATTTTCCGGAAAATAACTCTATTTTCTAGTGTTCTAAAACTTAAACTTTGAGTGGAAAATATTTTCCACCGTTCGTTAATTAATTTAATTGTTTGAGAAAAATTATCATAAATTGAATTTTAATATTTTTAATTGACCAAAAATTAGTTTTATTATATATATATATATATTGAAAAATAAATTTTTAATTATTTGCATTTTTAAAAAATCAAAATTTTATTATTTTTTCTTTTTCTTTTTCTTTTCCTTCCTCCTTCCTCCTCCCTTCTTCCTCCTCCTTCCTCCACCGCCGCATGCCTGACATAGCCCGGCGGCCGACCAAGACCTAGTCGCCAGATCTGGCGAGCTCCGACGAGGCCCGAGCCGCGCCCAACTCGCCGGATCTGGCGAGGCCAAAGCTCCGCCCTAGGCCAGCGAGGCCCGAGCTCGGCTTTCCCAGATCGGGCTATGCTGAGCCTCGCCGACTTGGGGCGGAGCCTCGCTTGGCTCGCGGCCGCTCGTCGGCCTAGGGTGGAGTCTCGCTTGGCTCGCGGTAGCTCGTCGACCTAGGGTGGAGCCTCACCTAGCTCGCGGCCGGTCACCGGCCGCTGTCGTGGCCGGCGACTGGCCAAAGCTAAGGAAGAAAGATGAAAAGAAAAAAAGAAAAGGAAAAAAAGAAAAAAGAAAAAGAAAGCATAAAAATAAAAGAAAAATGTGTCGGTGAAAAGAAGTATGGGGAAAGAAGTCATGGAAAATGTTTTCTAATATTTTCCACTTTTGAAAAGTGGAAAATATTTTTCTCATCTTTGAAGGTTGTTTTTTTCAATGATGGAAAACATTTTCCTTGAGTAGTTTATTTTCCGCGAAACGAACATCGGAAAATTCGGAAAACGTTTTCCTGAAAGTCATTTTCTGTGAAACGGAAGGATTAAAGTAATATAAAAATGTGATAATTGGCCTTCGATAAATGAGTTAAACACGTTTTACATTGATTGACCGGCACAATTAATGCTTGCATCATGGTTCAAGTCATGTCGTCCCTAGGATCGATTCAATTTTTCATCTAGAGTCAAAATAAAGTTTATCAAGTTGAACTTTTCATCCTTTTTTCTTTTTTAATTTGTTTCCAAAGTATTGGAGTCTCTTTGAGCACCTAATTAATACCTATTAGATTATACACATATTTCGGTGATTACTCTGAGCACACAAGACCATGCCGTATGACCACATGCGGCCATCCATGTGGTCCAAAAATCTAATCAAATGCTCAAAATCATTAAGCTATATGAAGTTACATGTAAAGACCACTAACTCAAAAGCCAACTATGAAGGCCTTCGAGGCACAAAAGCCAGCTAAATTGTTTGAATTATCAAGTGGAGAGATTCAGATCCACTAAGGTCATCATAAATTAAGGACGCGATACTCTGTGCATACCATGAATTTGCCTGTTTTGGTGCTAACGCGTATTACGAATCTCGCATCGGAAAGATGCATTATGATACGGATATTATGTAAAAGGGCAGCAACTTCCAATTTACAGGCATTGCTTCGTATGGACCCTATGATCCGTTCGTGTGTGTCCTTGATAATGACCCAAGGTGATGAATGTGAAGCCATCACTTTAACAATAGCTTGTTTTGCACGTATGGTACAGATTCATATTCCGATTGGCAGATGCTGACCATATTAAATGTCCGAAAGTCAGTTTCACGATGTTTGACGCGCCGGATTTGAGCATCTCCAGCATTGAAAATGATTCGTTTCCACGTAATTATACTAACATTTCTAATTAGAGAACTTATCTCTAAGGTCATGTGATCTTAATTAAGAGAGGTATATCTAGCTTAATTGACTCATACACGTGTCGAGTACGGTGCAAAGCCGGCCTTGAAAGGACGGTTTTGCTTTTTCTTGTGGGTCTAAATAGAGGAGAAAATGCCAGACATGTTGTCGACTTCCATCTCAAAGTTAGGGTCCGTGACGAATGTTGATTTCACTTGGATAATGACCCAAGTGTTAATTATGAAACATGACATAAACAGAAGAGTTCGTACATAAGTACGAAAACTATCAATTGAATAATAAATAGATGGAATAAGAAAATAAATCAGATATCATATTTACATCATTCAATTATAACTTACATAGTATTTAGCCCCATAATTCCTTAAAAAATAATCTCTTAATCTCATGAAGGAATTTAACACAAATTTTACCACAAAAACTACAAATAATACTCATGAAAGTAACCCATGCCAATCACTTAGGAAGCACCAATACTCTTCGAAAAATTTTGTGTCATATTGAATATTTCGACACATGTCTAAGATATTCCGATATGAGGTTAACACGTGTTGAAAAATCCGATATGCAATCAATTTTCCCAACACTTGAGTTCGACATACTAGGTTAATTTTAAAAATTTTCAATAAATGAGAGATCAAAATGTAAAAATGAAAAAAAAAATAGAAAATAATGAAAATAATAAAGGGGGAAAGACTTCTTGTTATATTTGATGGTGAAATGTTGATTTTTTTTTTACTTATGATTAAATATTAAATTAAATAGTGGAATGTGGATTGTTTATTTTTTTTCTAAGTTTTTTGGATTATTGGAATTAAATGCAGTTGAATTTGTCAAATTGAAACAATGTATGGTATTAACAAATAGTGGACTAATGTTTTTAGTGTAAATTCATTCTAGATTTTTTATTTATTTATCTATGAATTTGAATTAAAATAATTTCATTGAAATAAATATATAAAAATATATATTTAATATACAAAATGCCACAACGTGTTAAAATTCTCTATATTTTTAGAAATGACGTGTTGGCGTGTCGTATTGTATTGTGTCACGTGTCAATATTGATGTTACTTAGCTAATCACTTCAAAACTCATGCTGCAATGGCCTTTGCACTCACATCTGCCACAGCGTGTTGTCTTGCGGCATATAAATGTATGTATGGCCCCATTTTGTTCGACTTTTGGGAAATGTCTTTACAAAAATGCACACTCGTAACATTTTCATATAAATATGTTACACTTGTAACATATTTGCCTTATGTTAACTTCTATCAAAATTTACGATGAAATTTATGAGCTGGATAATTCACGACAAAAACACAATTGACAAGGCAAGTTCATATGAAAATCGATATCAATTTAAGGTAAGCTTATCATAGATATACAAATTTAGGATTTTTGGTGATCCAGAAATTAGTTTTGAATATATTTATCATAGATTTATCGATTTGAGGTTTTTTGTAATATTAACACAATTTTTTTGTGGTGCAAAATTGGCCTTGAAAGAATTGATTTGCTTTTCTTTGCGGGTTTTATCGAGGAGAAAATGCAGCCATGTACTTGATAATGACCGAAGCGATAAGTGCGAAACTCAACATAAACAAAAACAAAATAGTTTGCACATGGGCACCGTACAGTATAATTCATTTCGTATAAATAGATGACAGGTCAATTCAACATCAATTTTTTTTTTTTTTTTGGTCGGAAAGATATTTCATTGATTACTTCAGGGATTCCGAATTACAACTTAACTGAAAGTCCATACATAAAATAAGATAAAGCTCCAGCGGGGGATGGGAAACCCAATTACTTGGTAAGGAGCCGGTGTTGTGCGACTTCGCAAGCCGCCGCCGCCCCGGTTGGTTTCCGGGCTTCGTACCTCAATGTGACATTCAGCATCCGGGCCACAATTCTCTGCAGTCCGGGACGGATGGACGAGAAGCCCATGCAACTTCGTTTGGCCCAAGATGGCTTCCACGGCATAAATGCAATCGCTGGAAATACACACGGGGAAGAGAAGATGAGTTGAGTTCGTGCGGCGGTTCGAAGACCTCGGAGCTGTTCTTTGTCTACTCAACCAAAGTAAAGCTTGTTGGACAGCTAGGGTTTCTCCCTCTTGAGCCGATTGAGCACGAAATTTTTGCGCAAAGCCTCCGATGCACACGCCCGCTTCTCCTCTACATATACCAGCAATCGATCCCTCGATTTCTCGGCCAGCCAAGAGCAATCGACGTTGATCTTCAAGGAGCCCGTAGCCGGAGGGCTGCCAGTGCGCGGATCTGATTTCTTAAATTTTTCCCGTGGGTTCCATTTTTCGTAGAGCTGGTGGGAGAGTAGGGCTTCACTAACGATTTGTTCTGTGTTTTTCGCTTCCCGTTGAAGATCCAAGCGTTGCGGGCTTTCCAAATAAGCCAAAGGGTGGTCGCGAAGATAGCTTTTTGACTTTACGTGATTCCGATCTGAGGTATTCGAGTCACCCACCGGTCTGTTCTTGTTATAGAGGTTGGAGAAACATTCATGTCGGTATAATGATCTTTGCCAGGATCTTTCTTGTCCACGAGGCAAAGTCCGAAAAGGTGTTCAGAGGTCTCCGGAAATTGGGAACATAGTGGGCATGTTGGTTCGGGTATAATCTTTCTCCGGTATAGGTTAGCTCTAGTGGGGAGGCCTTCATTGCATAAACTCCACATAAAGTGTCGATTACGGTGTAGTCTGTAGGTGCCAAATTTCTGTCCATAATTGTAGCGGCACCTGATATGAAGATGATGCCTGGCACTCTGTTTTGCTTGTGTTGGCTTCTTGTAGTTTATGATACCCGTTTTTAGTTTTGTACTCCCCTGAGTTATGCCCCATCCAAATTAGACGGTCTGGTCTGGCAAATATGCTGAGTGTGGTTGCTTGAATTTCCTCTGAGGTTTGGCTGTCAAAAATCTCTGTGATCTTGTGATATTTCCATGTACGCGTAGTTGGATCAATAATTTCTGCCACTAGCTTAGGATCATCACGGTTCGCCGGTCCCCCAATACTTCCTGACATTAGCCAACGATCATCTCTCAAGTTGATAGATTTTCCATCCCCGACCTCCCATTTCAGATCGGGTTTTAGGACATCGCGGCCTATTAAAAGGCTTTGCCAACCCCAAGACGGTCTGCTCCTCTTGTAGCAGTCCATAGATTACCGTTAGGGAAATAGAGGCCTTTAAAAATTCTGCTCCACAAGGCTTCGGGAGTTTTCTCTAATCTCAGGCTTGTTTTCCCAACATGGCTTTGTTAAATTCCACTAAATCTTTAAATCCCATTCCTCCTTGTGCTTTCCTCTTCTTCAACACTTCCCAACTCTTCCAATGAATACCTTTTTCTTTGTGCGTTAAATGTCTCCACCGGAAGGCTGAGATTTTCCTTTCGATTGCCCGGCAAATAGATAGAGGAATCTTAAAGATATTCATGGCATATTGGGGTAGTGCCTCGAACAACCATTTTAATTAACACCTCTTTCCCCGCCTTCGATATTAATTGTTCTTTCCATCCCTCCAATTTTCTGTCCACCCGTGCAATGATCCAATCTAGCATCTGTTTTTAGTTTGGCCCCAATCAGATGGTATCCCTAAATATTTCCCAGTTTTCTCTAGGATAGGAACCCTCGGTTCATTTTGCAATATTGTGTTTTAAAGCCTGTGGACAGCTAGCCCCAAGAAAAACACCAGATTTGTTCGGGTTGATCGGCGACCGAAGCAAAACAATAACAATTTAGGATATTAGACAGATTACGAGCTTCCATGAGAGTACCATCCAAGAAGAAAATAGCGTCGTCTGCAAAGAATAGATGGGATAAGATAGGGCGTGTGGGTTTAATTTGATACCCTTTAAGGTCCCATCCATAATAGCCTTAGTCACCATGTGGGAGAGGGCATTTGCCATAATGATGAATAAATAAGGTGAGAGAGGATCCCCTTGTCGAATACCTCGAGTTGGAGTGAAAGAATCCCCTGGTTGGCCATTAAGTAACACCCGGAAGTGAGCTGAAGATATACAAAATTTGACCATATTCACCCATTTCTCGTTAAATCCCATCTTCTTCATACAGTCACATAAAAAGTCCCACTCAACTCTGTCATATGCTTTCTTCATGTCTAGCTTCAGCACGGCTTGGAACTTTCGACGTCGCTTTCTAACCCGTAGTTGATGAAGGACTTCTTGAACAATAAAGATGTTGTCCTGTATTTGCCTACCCCCTACGAATGCGCTTTGTTCCGAGGATATAATAGATGGGAGCCAAGGTTTCAATCTATTTGCCATGACCTTTGCAATAACTTTGTAGCTAAAGTTGCACAGACTTATAGGTCTGAATTCTGTTATGCTTTCGGGATTAGCAACCTTAGGGATAAGCGTAAGAAAGGTCTCATTAATGGCTGTATTGAATCTGCCTTCTTTGAAAAAGGAATCTACTAGATGAAATATATCTTCTTGAATAGTGGCCCACCGACTCGATAGAATAGACCGCTTAAACTGTCTGGTCCAGGGGCTTTGGCTGCCCCCATTTGGAAAACCACTTGCTCCACCTCCTCCATAGTAACCTGGGCTATTAACTGCTCATTCATTTCTTCAGAAACAGAAATTGGACAATGCTCTAGAACTGGTTGATAATGCCGAGGACCCACCGTTCTATACAACTCTTTGTAATAAGTGGTGATGTGGTGTTTAATGACATGAGGCTCTCGACACCACCTATCTTCTTCAATCTTCAACATCTTGATTTGATTTCTTTGTCTCCTTTGGATTGTGGTAGCATGAAAAAATTTTGAGTTCCTATCACCCCACTTTAACCAGTTAATTCTAGAACGAATACCCCAATACAATTCTTCTTGGCGCCACAAAGAGCTGATTTTTCCGTGATAGTGTTATATTCCTCTACCCTTGCTGTCGATTTGCCCCGTTTGTGATCCGAATGAGCTGATGGCTTAGTTGGTCAATGTGTTTTGAAGCATTTTTAAACGATGCCCGCTCCATTTTCGCAAATCTTCGGTTACCCTTGTTGTTTTCTGCACCGCATCTCTTTGCTGCCAATTCTCGACTTCCAAGCGTTATCTACTATCTTTACACATTCAGGATGATCTAACCAGAAAGCCTCAAACCTGAATAATCGATGTTTTTCTGTTCCCCCGCATTTAAACATAATAAGAGGGGACTATGATCGATCCTATTGCTGGAAATGCATAGGCTTCAAAGACTGGGAAATAGGATTCTCCATTCGAGGTTGCAAAATACTCGATCAAGCCTTTTTTTGACTAAATCATCCCCTTCTCTCTTGTTAGTCCACGTGAATGCGCACCCCTTACTTTCAATATCTATCAAAGAACATGAGTCAACAAAGTGCCTAAACGCCGTCATTCGAAATCTTTGTGTTAGACGTCGGCCTATCTTCTCCCAATGATATAGCACCTCATTAAAGTCACCAATACAGAGCCAAGGTGCTGTTGTCACTCCATGTCTAGTGTGAAGTAGGTTCCAAAGAGATACTCTCTCATGGAAGTCAGTGGATGCATGTAAGAAGGAAATCTGCATTTTATATCCATTTCCAGTCATTTTACATGAAAGATCAATGAACTCTTGGCAGCTGTGCTCAATAGTAAGTTGTACCAAGTCATCCCAAAGTAACACCAAGCCTCCCGCTGTGCCGGTAGGATTAACAACAAACATAGAAGAGAAATTTAGACTTCTTTTGATATGTTCCACCTTATGGTACTGATTTTTGGTTTCCATAAGGAAAACCAAATTAGGTCTCTCGCGAGCCACCAGGGCTCGTAGTTGCTGGACTGTCAATTCAACATCAATTGGAATTTGCTTGTTTTGGACAAAATGCATAATGACACCGACATTATATAAAAAAGCTGTAATTTTCAAATTATAGGCATTGGTTCATATGGAAACTAATGATGGCTTCGTGTCTGTCCTTAATGACCCGAGTGATGAATGTGAAGCCATCACTATAACAAAAGCTTGTTTTGCACTAAGGTACATATTCATATTCCTATTAGCAGATGTCGACCATATTAATTGTCCAAAAGTCAGTTTCACGATGTTTGGCGTGCCGGATTTGAGCATCTCCAGCATCGAAAATGATTCGTACCAACATTTTTTAATTATAAAATTTATCTCCGAGGTTAGAGGACCTCTTTTAAGAGGGGATATATCTAGCTTAATCAACTAGTACACGTGTCAAGCCAGATGAATCTCTTACGGCGCAGAGCCGGCCTTGAATGGATCGTTTTGCTTTTCCTTGCTGGTCTACATGAAGGAGAAATTGCAGCCATGTTGTCGACTTCCATCACGAACTTTAGCGTCTGTGTCGAATGTTGATTTCACTTTGATGATGACCCGTCATGAGCAAAAGAGTTCACACACTTTATGAGCCTGGAATTAATGTGTTTCTAAAAGAAGGAGCACCAGATTCCATTCATTTCAGAAACCCAATAAAATTGACCTAGACCTTGAGGGAGAACTAGTCCAATCTTCGGTTCCATGAACCTAAAATCAACCTATAATCAGTTTACTTCTAATTTTCAAGGCCATAACCACCGGTTCTACACAGGAATCGGTTCAATTAAATTTGGTTCTTGGGTTGAACTGGTTATAAACCAATTTTGAAGTCTCTTTTAGGGAAAAAAAAAGTACTTTTACATCATTTGAAAATTGTAGTATTGTCTTCAATATGAGCAAATAATAATATAATGACTTGACCAATATATATTTTCACAGAGAAATTGTGCAATCATTATATTTTATTCTAAGAATTTGTTTTTATATTTAAAATATACCGTAAAAATATGTCTCAAGTTTAAGTTTAAAACGAAAATATGAATTTTGGAAATAAATAAATAGAAGGAGGAAAAGAAAACAAGAATAAAAGACAAAAAAAAAAAAAAAAGAAAGAAAGGTGCATTTCCTTGAATCATGCTGAAGTTGTCGGCCAAGGACAGGTACGGGGAAAGCTTACTTTATTGACCGAATTCAATTAAGACTGCATGGGATTCCCATTCCAAGGTGCGGTCGGCGACCAAGTGTTCTTTTTCTTGGAGAACGAGATATACGTGCGTCTCTATACATACATACATACACACACACACACACACATATATATATATATATATATATATATATACATACACGCACACACATACATAGGGCTGTCCTTTTGCCCCAAGAGAGTACCCCGGGGTACGTGCCAATGCGGAATCTTGAAGCACTGGTTCTAAGTGAGTAGTTGACATTGGTTATCTTTGTGGGTATTGTTCGTGGAATTATGGGAATTACATCAATAGTTTTAGTGTTAAAGCTGGTTAAATCATGTCATAAGATTCATGTTACATTTTTTCGTGAGATTGAGATATTATTTCATGAGAAATCGCGAGGCTAAACAACATATAAGTCATTTGATGTAATTATAGTTTGAAAAACACTAAGAATATTTGAGTGACTCCGATGTAGTCATTTCCATTATATCGTTTGATCTATAGTGAAATTTATTACTACTCTCCTCATGGACGTAGGTTACTATGATTGAACCATGTAAATATAGTGTTTGATCCATTTTCTTATTTTGTTTATTTTATTTTTCAATCGCTTATTTTTGCAGCACATACAATGGTCGGGTTTCCAAAAGAACCAAGAATCGAAGGTTTTGGAGCCAATCAATTTTGATTCATTTTTCCAATCTTTAAATCTGAGGGTTATAAGGCCGGTTTCTAATTAGTTTCATATTACGAAAAATCTCAAATCAGTACATCTATAATCAATTTACCCAAATAAAAAACTCCATACTAGTACAATTATGATATATTTACCAAAAACTAATTTTTTGACAATGAAAAATCTCAAATTAGTATACTTATGACAAATTTATCAAAAACTAATTTTTTGACTACAAAAAATCTCAAATTTATATACTTGTGACAAATTTACCTTCCCTTAACTTCCATCAAATTTAATTATTAAATTTGCTGACTTAAATCACACATGGTAACGTGGCAAGTCCGTGAGGAAATTCATAGGGTAATTATCACAAAAAACCTCAAATTGATATACTTGTGACAAATTTAACGATAATCATATGATAAATGTAACGGTAAACCTATGATAATTTTGGGATATTTCATGGCATTAACTCTATGGATTTCCAAGTGAACTTGCCATGTCACAAAAACATGTCACCATGTGTCATCTAGATCAACAAATTTAACAATAAAATTCCATGAAAGCTAAGGGAAGGTAAATTTATTAAAAGTATACCGGTTTAGAGTTTTTGACAGTCAAAAAAATAATTTGTGGTAAATTTGTCATAAGTATACTAATTTAAGATTTCTCATAATATTAACCTTTTATGATTCTAAGCTAGGCACTAACCCACTTTGAAACGGATCAAAGCTAACATATAAAGAGAACCTTTCACGATAAAAAAGAAAAATTAAATCAATGCGTGCGATTATTCTTATGTAGGATGAACTGGTACATAATATTCCACATGCATGATGATCAAACGAATAAATTAGAATTAACGATTGGGCGTCGCATGTTTGCATTCTCTTATGCAGAAATCAGATTCCAAACTTACTCTATTATTCTTGGGATGATGATTAGCTTTCGGCAAATATCCTTAAGAAAACTAAAACCCTAGTTAGTTTTGTTATATTGCACGAGATGCCTCGTTGTAGTCCCACTAGTTGAGAAGCAGAATTAAAAAATACTCAAGATTCAATAATTATAATTGGATGGATATCGATGTAGGCATCGATATTTAATGTCATGAGCATAATGGAATGTTTGCTAAGAGTTTTTATGGAGTTATTTTGCAATGCCACATTTGTTGTTTAAATGAGAAACCAATTTGCGCATGAACCCTACTTATTTAAACATTGAACGGGATCTTGAAATCGGGAAGTAGTAATTTTCGTAATTTCTTGAATATCCCAACATTTTTTAATTGAGTATGTGAAAACAATAAATTATTTCTATGTCTATAAATCGATAAAAATGCGTACTGCAACGACAAGCAAATATGAATATGGTATTCTTTGGCTGATGCCAGGGTGCTTCAAAAGTGTCGATGACCTCCCCAATCTCAGCGGCATTGCTATCACCGACACCATCTCCAGCAAAACAGCGCTCACTGCCTCTTTGTCGATACCGATTCGATGTAGTTGCTGAGGTCTCAAATCTAGTTTTTCCAAGTAGTAAATAGGTGCAAATTATCCATTGATGGGCAGCTGAGTTGGTTCGGCTTTGAGTACTATGGTTTCAGAATCGAAACTCCGCAGCTGCTAACATATCTTAAGTGGGGAGTCATGGTGGTGGGATCCTGTGCCAATCTCTCCCGAGATATAGGAGCCCGGTTCTTTGGTGCCGTTCGGGTATAAGGAGTCCGTGGTGAAGTCCTCGGTTACCCAAAAAAAAAAAAATTGGCGCAAATTTCTAAAGTACCGCGGAGATTAGTAGATGAACTAGGGTGTGGTCCCGCAGATGCCTGCGAACTACTTTTTACGTGAAAAACCCGATATCATGGCAGATTTATTGATTCAAGAAATCTTCAGCTCCATGCGAGATCTCAAATCTGAGATTTGAATAGATTGATGAAGAATAGTTTAATGGATGATAGAATGTTAGTCCGACAACAATGGACTGACGAATTTGTCACATGTAGAGGCCCTAGGCCACGTCGCTGGGGTGATTATTAGTCAAAAATGTTAAAGTAAGGCAAAGCTGACTCCTCAACTTTAATTTCAATCAAGATGTACTAGATATTGAAATTTATTCACTTGTCTTGAAAATTACGAACCTGTATTTATGCGTATTATATAGTAGTCCATTTATTTTGCTATATGTATCCATAGGTTTATTAAACTTGGAAGCCCCAATATTCCCTGTCTAAAATCTACCTGACCATGCTTTTTCACATTAAAATGTCACAAAATCTTGTAAATAAGTCTATCGTTTGTGATAGTTTTGCATTGATTTATCATAAAATGATCATTATTATGGATTTGGGTTAGCAATGATGTCGTATCATGTTGAAACAAGGGTCACGCAACACATAATTGACCTGTACAGTATGCTTTTACTAAATATGTCGAATTGACCGGCATGAACATGACATGTTTAATAAAGCGGATCAAAAAACAAGAATAAGATTAATATGATTATCAAACGCATTAGGTGTTGACACGACAATATGTTAACCTATTTACATATATAGGCTAATCTATGTCTAAGATAATATGTGTTGATATGTTTCTAGATACTAAGAATAATTCCACTTCATGTTAATTGAAAGTATAATGTTGAGTTAATCTTTCTTTCAGCTTAGTGAAATTTGAATTTCTATGCATGTTTTTATTTTACCATTTATTGTTTTTGACATGGGGTGTGAGTCTTACATGGATTAAAAAAGTCTTGACACAAACTGCTCAATTGTGTGGTTTTGATTATTGAAAAAGATAACATATTGACGTGTTAACTTTAACATGTCATTCTTCTAGTCTAAACTGATTAAGTGAGTCAATCGTGTGAAATACAGTTTTAATTTAGCCATAACCCAAACTTGTTTATCTCAAGTCTGAAGCTGTATAATTGCATGTCAGCTCATACCATCTAAACGGATCATGATGAGGATTTGTCGGTTCTTATTTAGAGAAAATCTCTCTTACGAGCTTGGATTATGCAAGTCCATTCTATCTCGGCCATTGAATGGTGCAGGTCCACTCTATCTCAACCATTGCATAGGACGAACCCACACGATTTGACGGTTGTGGCTCGCATTATTCAATTGGCGAAATGGAGTGAGCTCGCATGCACTGTGCGCATGTAATATTTGCATTCGGTCTGAGTGTGCATCAACGGTATAATTACATGTTCATCATCGGATCCGAAAGTTGGAAACTTTTGCTATGACAAAGCGAAAGGGCGAATTGCTCATAGTTAGTGGGGATGATACAACGGAATTTTTGGCATCCGAAGTGGCAAATGTCCCAAGCATCCTCGAGATTAACAAAAAGCAGGTCCCCTAATTAATGGAGCAACATCAACGTGGAATATCATGGAATCGATGAATAAAGCACAGACCTCAAGGAAGAATGAACGGAATGACATATTGAATGGAGGAGCATCACTCAAAAATATCGAGCCGATACATAAAATGGTAGTGCTTTCAGTGCAGGAGCCCATGATAACTTGAATTTCCATATGTATAGGGAAGACCTTTGTAAAGCCATTCATAAGTAAGATGTACTCCAAATGACAATGACTTTGATCGCTGGAGTAATCCATTATGGAGGCTTCAGGTTATTTACGATTTCATTCATTCCTCCAATCTCTGTTGTCAATTTTAAGAAATTCTATTATCCGGTGAGCTACTCCTTCTAAGCTTCATCTTAGGATCCAAGATAAAGTTCTTGTTCCTTCTTAGATCGTTGATCATCTGTGTGACACATTAGAACTGCAATTTTTTGCATTTGATATTTTTAATTCTTCAAAACTATGCGCAATGACTCTCAAAAGTTTTGGGGGGCGATTGATTAGCATACATGATTAAACTGTGACTTCAATAATAGCGTCTAATGCTCTATTTATTGCATGAAAAAAATGAATGATTTATAAAATATTTTCTTAAAAATAATTATTTGTATCACTTGAAATAATTAATCAGTGAAATTTGTTATTATCACTGACAAAAATTTATGTTTAAATCCTTTTTGTGGAGGCTGAAAAAAAGTTCCTTCATTAAATTTTGTAAATAATATAATCAATCTTTTTTTGAAAATATTTTTAAATTAATAATTTTTCGTGAAATAAATAAAACCTAAAATGTAAAGAAATCGTATAAGATGATTACAAAAGGACCAAGGATCTATCAACTTAGAGAGTCATCAATAATGCCAAAGGTACAAAAGGAAACCTATAATATTGTACTACAGATTGATGCGATGGACTCTCACTGTCCTTCGCTACTACCAATTCGGTTAAATTCGTGGCGATTGAAACTATTTTGCCGAGAAAGTAATTCTAGGTCGAATCTTTGGGCGTGCATGTTTATGTTCTTTTTATCTGCTCATGAACAGATTTTCTGTTTTTTTGTTCCCGAACAAAAAAAAAACAGAAAAGATTTGTTTGCGTTTTTGTTCAAAATCTATTTTTTTGTTCCCTAACAAAATTGGAACGGAAATGAGAAAAAAAGTTATTTTTTTGTTCCGTAAACACTTTTGAAGAACATTTTTCTCTTTTTTTTTCTTTTTTCTTTTTCTTTGGCCAATCGCCAGCCTCGGCCATGGCCGTCGAGGGCCGGCGACCTCGCCGGAGCGTCGTCGGCCCCTGGCGTGGCTTGGCCTTGCCGAATCTGGGCAAGCTTACCGAATTTGGGCGAGGCCAAGCTCGTCCAGCCAAGGTGAGGCCGAGCCTCGCCCGCGCCGGCGACGCTCGGCCTCGCCGGATCTAGGCGAGGCCGAGCTCGCCCAGCCAAGGTGAGGCCGAGCTCGCCCAACCAAGGCGAGGCCGAGCCTTGCCCAACCACGGCGAGGCTTGGCCTCAACGGGGCCAAGCAGGCCTCACCCGCCTCCGGCGACCGACCAAAAGAAGAAAAAAAGAAAATAAAAATAAAAATAAAAATAAAAATATTAAAAAATTAAAAGAAACAAAAAAAAAAGAATATAAATTTACCAAACGTGTTTCTATTCATTTTTTATTCTCGGAACAAGTTTACTAAACGTGTCTTTCTGGTTAAAAATTGTTCCCCTAACGAAATAGTTTTTCTATTCCCGTTCCCTGGAACACTTTTTGAACAGAAACACAAACAAACGCGCCCTTTCTGGCGTGACGCGACGCTGGGAATTTGACATTAAAAAACCCCTTTCCATTACATAACAGGACAGACAGGACATTACCATAGACGCACTAATTGAGAAATTGTTTATGACTAAATATTACCAATTCAGTCATAAATTTATTATACAAATATTAATTCAGTCATAAATTTTTCTATTATACTAATATAGTTTTATACCATTACATGAAATTCCAATGTAACTCTTAATGTGGTGGTCCACGTAGGATATAGACTTAAATAAATAGTTGGTAATGACTATACATTACATCAACAATATCCAATGGCAATTGACCGGAAGGATTATATTGGAATTTGTGCAAATATTCGTGACTATATTGATAAAATTGGAAAATTTAAAACTGGATATGATTATTATCGCTTTCAAAAGTCCTTTAAACTTAGATAAAGCAAAAAATTGAATTTGTTTTCTTAAATTAAAAATGAGCTTTTGATATTCCCCTTTCTCCTTTTAATAATTCTAAACATTTTGAACATTAGATGAGTATACTGTCCAATATGTCCATGTGTCATGACTTAGAGATATTAAATTAGATTAGTAATACGAAAAAGCTCAAATTGATATATCTGTAATAAATTTATCTAAAACTAATTTTTTGACCATCAAAAATCATAAATTAGTATACTTATGATGAATTTATCCCAAATTAAACAAATTTACCGCCTGTTAATTACCGTTAAATTGATTAATACGATGAAAACTCATAAACCGATACACAAGTATTAAATTGAGGGTAAAATTGGAAATTGGTACACCTGTCAACCATCACGTGTAAAAATCTAACATTAACTAATAGAAGATAAATTTGTCACAAATATACTAGTTTGGAGTTTAGTTTGGGGTAAATTTATTACGTGCATATCAGTTTGGGATTTTCATGAAATTAATCCTATTGAATTTGTCAAAATTAGGTTCATTTTTTGGAGACCTTGTACAAAGTGCACTAGATCCCATGATCCAAGTTAGGCAATCCCTTATAGTCATGTTCATATTCATAAATCAGTATAAATTGGGGTGTGTAGGTTACAGGATGGATAGGGCATCCGATTACAGAACTCGCCCATTCTTCTAATTTCCTTTTTTTCAAAGAAGTCACAAGTTCATACTTACGATATTTGTTTAAATATAAAGGTAATCACAGAATGAAATGAATTTATAGATTAAAAGCATCATATAATAAAACCAAAATACATAATTCGATCATAAAAAAGATACACACACAAAAAATGTCACATTATGATAAAAATGAAGAATGAGAAAATTACCAATAAAGTCCTAAACCTATTAAAAATTTTCCAAATCAGTCCTAAAGTTTTTGTTTAGCCAATTCAATTCTAAACATTTTTGTAATTATGCCAATTTAGTCTATTCAGCCAAATTTAGCTAGTTGACACTAATGTGGACACTAGCCGACAATTTTTTAATGATATATTTTTTTTTTGAAATTTTGAATTATTTTTTATTCTTTTCTTTTGCTTTGGATCTAGCGAGGGCTCGCCTTGCTAGTGGCTGGGCGAGGTTGGGCGAGGTTGGTTGGTGACCGGCCCTCCCCTTTGGTTGGTGGCTGGAGCAAAAGGGAGGGAGGAAGGGAGAGGGAGAGGGAGAGAGAAAAAAATAAAAATTAACAAAGAATTCAATAAAATAAAATATTATTAAAAAAATATCCACCAAAGGCCGGCTTGCGTCCATGTTAATGCTAGCCGGCCAAATTTGGTTTGATGGACTAAATTGACACAATTGTAAAATGTTTAAGACTAAATTAGCAAAATAAAAAAAGGTTTATGATTTATTTGGAAAAAATTATAATAGATTTAAGACATTTTTGGTAATTTTCTGGAAGAAGAACATCATGATGTTCTTTATCCAATTTCATGATTAACCTCTCTGACTCTAGCCTGATAGTACTTTTGTTAACGCAATATGACTAACCCAAACATGCCTCATTTAATCAACCTGTGGAACTGACGTGGCATGAACACGACATGTTTGATAAATCGGGTCACACGACATCACAAGACTAGCAGGATTATCAAAAAAATTACCTTATCAAGTGTTGACACAACACGATGAGTTGATATTTGTACAAATAAAGGTTGACATACACACTTGTAACATGTTCAGGCATGGCAATTTGTGTTAACACGTTTATAAACAATATGAATAGGTTGATCACATAAAGAGTATTATTGGGTTAGTCGTTCTTTACATTAATGACTTGCATTCTTTTAAACATGGGTGTTACTTTTACAAATTTAAAATAAGTCTTTCAATATGATTATTTTTTACTAAAAGAAAATTGTGTTTATTGTTTAAAAATATACATAAGAAGTACATAATCCTCATGACAAAGCAAATTGAAATAGAGCAAGACTACTGAAATACAAAGCCAAAGCCAAATCCAAAAAACAAGGAACACCAAGAAAATTAAGCACAAACTGTTCTACAAGAACGAATCTATGAAACAAAACAATCGATGATTGATTATTGGGTCTCATGTCTTTGTCAATGATAAGCACATGTTAGAAATTCCTTTTCTAGTAACTACAACATTGCCAGTTGGCAATATGAGCCTAGATTCAGCTTCCTCTATACCATAACTGTAGAGAGACAACTAAAATAAGTTGAATAAACACAAAACTAACATGTGGATGGGCAAATCTTTATGATTGAATGAGATGCCAAAGCTTTTGCTGTTATTATTAAAGCTGGAGGCAAGGAACCCGTACAAGAACATAGGGAAAGAGGTATCAAATCCCTAAAAACATATTTATTAAACACCTAGATCTAAATCGTGAGAGGATATCACCCATATCTAGAACTAGACTGGAAGAGTTGAAATCTCAAATTGATAATTAAATCAGGAAAAGAGAGCTCTCTCATATAAATCAGAAGAAGAAAAAGCAAAAAATAAAAATAAAAATAAAATGCAAACAAAATCAACAAAAAAGGGAGGGAATGTGAGACTTGCGCAAACCCTCACCCATAGTTGAAGGTTGAAAAAGACGATGGAGAGAAAAGAGACAAGGAGAGGTAAAAGACTTTATTTTAAATAATTTAGTTTTTTAAACTTATTTTAAATCAATATCAAATTAATAAATTTAGGTGGCAAAACGACGTTGTTTTGCACATTCATTGCTATGTAACCATTCCGATGAGTCATGTAAACCACTCATATTATTAAAATAAGTCACGTTGGATTTCTGGCTACTCTGGCTAGACTTAGCACTAAAATGTCCCAATATATATATTTTTAAAGTGGTATTTAAGTATACATTTTGGAACTTTTTACACTAAAGTGTTCACTTATGTTAGGTTTTGACACTCTCGATGTACTATGCCTGATTATTAAATGTGTTAAAATGTATCTAATTGTGTTGTGGGAAATCATCTTGGAGTGATACTCTAGTTTGCTTCTATATCTTCTAAATTAAATGAGAATTTCTTCCTTTGACCTTTGGACAATTCTAGGCAAAATTGCCCTATATAGGTTAAGTGAGTCAACTTGCATAAGACATGATTTATATCACGTTGAGAAATGTTCGATGTGGATTTAAAGTGTACGTAACAACCGTTCACTTTAAAGCCATTTTTTAATGGCTTTAAATGCGAATACCAATTCGCATTGCTTGAGGTTCAAAAGCAAATGAAATTGTCTGCATAGTTAAGTGCAAAGAGATTCAGGTCTACCAAGGTCATCATATATCGAGGATGCAAGCGACTCGAGGCACTACGTGTGCACCATGAATCAGTTTTTTTTTTTTTTTTTTTTTTTTGAGTGCAAACATGTACTATAAATCCTGCAACAGAAAATGCATTATGACATGGACATTATATTTCTTTTTATGAGTGATAGGAAATATGGACATTATATCCCTTCATGTGGACACTATGATAATTGTCCGAGCGATGGAGAAAAGGAATCACATTTAGCCTTTTGCTTAGTTTTATGCCAGAATTGTTTGCACATGCTTGGAAAACAAACGAGTAAATTAAGCTTTAATCATTTGAGCATCCCATGTTCGCAGCTGCATATAAAATCAGATTCCCAACTTAATTCTATTTATGTTGTACACCCCTAAATATAATAAAAATCTAGTTATAAATTCCGGGTTTAAAAGGGAAAATTACTTTGTGCGCAAGTGTTGCTTATCTAAACATCCAATATAATCCTGTCACCTGTCAATAAATTCCCATAAAAACTTTTTAATATCCCTAACGTTGCTCTTTCGAATTGAGCATGGGGATATGCTGATGCTAACAACCATGAAAAAGAGTAAGTTTCAAAAGAATTGGTAAAGATGCAGTTTATAATACGTAGTAGTACCCTCTCTAGCCGTCGCCATGGTGGTCCCTCAGCTCTGACAGCGGCATCATCACGTCAGCATCTCCGGCCAAGCCACTATTTTCACCTCTTTATCCTGCTACCAATTGAATCGAACGGTCCCATCTCGTTTTACAAACATACATGAAGATTACAAATAATCAGTATTAAAGTCATCTTTTTTGAATTCTCAAAGTAATTTGAGATTTAGCATAACGTAGTTATACTGATAAACTTGAGTCAGAAGATCTAAGGTATAATTAAATGGTTATATTTAGTTTAATTTATTCGTACACGTGTTGGGTTTGGTAAAATTTTTAAAGCGCAAAGCCGGCCTTGAAAGAACTGATTTGTTTTTATTTGCAGGTCTTACGGAGGAGAAAAAGCAACCATGTGCTTAATAATGACCGGAGTGACAAGCGTGAAACACGACATAAACAAAAACCGAAGAGTTTGCACATAGGTACAATACATATTCATTTTGTATTAATTGGAATTTATTGTTAGCATGTTATCGGAGAGGAATCTGATCTAGTAAAGGGACATCTGTTAGGGATTGGCTCTCGTTTTATCCAATTCGTAAGATTGGTGAATAACTTTTTTTTTTTTTTTTTTTTTTTGGGGTCAAAAGATCAGTGAAGTACCTTTTCAGCTTGAGATTTATCAATTTATAATAGAAGTGAGAGTCGACTCCAATTCAAGGTCAAAAAACCGGTTTAGTTCGTAATTTTGCAATCTATAATCGACTTAAGATCAGTTCGGCTTGATTTCTAAGGTTGAAATCGCCAGATTTTTTCAGGACTGATTCATATGGTCCGATTCTACGTTTGCATCGGTTATTAACCAGTTTTGAAGTCTTTAATGAAAAAGGAAAAATAGATTTGCATTCATTGAAAATTGAACCATGGTCTTCAGCATGAAGAGATAATAACATAACAATTAGACTAGCATGTGTTTTTTCAGTGAAGTGGTGTAACTTTATATTTATTATAAGAATTTAGTTTTTTAACCTAAAACATAAGATGGGCTAGTTTCTAGGTAGAACCAGAACCAAATTACACTAGTTTAGTTCCCAATTTCAATCTATCGAAACCAAGGATTACAGTGTCGGTTTTTATTTTAGATTAGAAATTAATTCATCCTATAGCCGATCACTCCTAATGTATAAAGTAAACCTTTCACGTGAAAAAAGAAACAAAGTTATGCGTGGGATTCCATATACATGATAAACAAACGAATAAGCTAGGATTAATCATTGTGTCGCATGTTTCCACTCTTTTAAGAAAAAATCAGATTCCCAACTTACTTTATTATTCTTAATGATTAGCTTTTGCTCAGTGTACACTTGCGTAAGGAACATGACAAATGATGACCTTGGTAGACCTGAATTATATAAGTGGCAAATTGTTCAAAAAGTTCTAAATCAATTATATAACAATCAGTTCAATTATAAATTTTTTAATTATACTATTTTAGTCCTAAATTTTAACAATTTGTTGATTTAATCATTTCGGCCAATTTTGACCGGGAACCATTGACATGGACGCCGGCTGGCCTATTGGTATGTTTGGCACTAATGTTGATAGATTTTGAATTTCTTTTTTGTAAAATTTTCCTTTTATATATGCTTTCTTTTTTCGCATATTCTTTTCCTTTAGCCCATGGCAGCCATAGTTGAGGGCATTGTAGGCAAAAGGAAAAGAAATAAGAGAAATAAAGTAAAAATAAAAAATAAAAATAAAAGAATTGCAAAAATTGTTCATATCAATGCTAAGTATACCACGTAAAATGGCTGACAGCTGACCAACGTTCACGTTAGCAAGTTTTAACCAAAATTGGTCAGAATTACTAAATTGTTAAATAGTCAAAATGTTTAAGATAGATTAACTAACCTTTAAAATGTTAAGAATTAAATTGATACAATTGAAATATTTATTATTAAAGTGGTAAATTGTCAAAAGAATTAGGATTATATTAATATAATTGAAAATTTTAGAATTGAATTAATTGCTATATAATAAATTTAGAATTTTGTGGATAATTTTTCTTTTGTGTAAAACGATGAGCAATAGGATGAGCAATAGGCTAACGGATGATAGGACAATAATTCAATCGACAAATTCGTGAGACGTGGCAGGATTAACCATTAGTCAAATCGACATAAAGCTGAACAATCAACTTTAATTTCAATCATAATGTACTGTATAATGAAAAGAAAATCACTCTCTCGTTACACTAAAAATTCGCGACTTTCCAATAAAGTATTGACGTGTAAAAAAAGGCGACTAATTTTTAAATACTATGTCGTCTTTTTCCTAGAGATCCCATGATCCAAGTGAGGAAATCCTTTACAATCATGAATACATTCATAACTTCGTATATCACAAGATGATACATATATCTGGCACGGAACTCTCCCTTCCTTTTGATTTCGTTTTTATCAAAGGAGTCACATTTGTCATACTTACAAAATTTGTGACTATATATATGTGATTTCCTTTTTATCAAAGGAATCACATTTTTCATACTTACAAAATTTGCGTGTGTATATGTATACACACACGCGTGTGTGGAGATAATCATAGGATGAAATGATTGTATGGATTAAAAGAATTTGTAAAATAATACCAAAATACCTAATTTTGGTCATAGAGGGAAAAAAAGAGAGAAGAAGACATATAAGCAATATCTAATTTCAAGGAAAAGTGACAAAAAAGTCATAAATATATTGCATTTGTGCCAATTTAATCTTAAAAATGATGCTAATTTAATTCTAAACATTTTGACTTAATACAGATTCAATCCTTCTGACTAATTTTGGCCAAATATTGCTAATGTAGAAGTTGACTAGCTTATTTGATATCGTCGGCGGTGAAGTGGATAGTTTTTAATAATGTTATATTTATACTTTTCTATTATCTTTCTTTCTCTCCTTCCTTTATTCTTCCTTTTGCTAGGGACATGCCATAGGTGATGGCAACCGAGCGGGTTGGCCTGGCCTGGCCATAGTGAGGCTGAGTCGCTAGCCCACTTGACCATGGTCGGTGGCCAACCATTGCCTATGGCTAGTTGGTGCCAACAAATTGAAGAAGAAAGGAAGGGGAGAAAAAAATATGAAAAATTATTAAAAATTGACTATATTAGTGCCGTCAATGTCATGTAAGCTGATCGGCATCAATGTTAACAATATTCGACTAAAATTAGTAGGAGGATCGAATTAGTGCTAGGTCAAAAGATTTAGGATTAAATTGTCACAAATATGATAGGTTTAAGACTTTTCTCAAACTTCAATTCAATGATTATCCTCCAACTCTTGCCTCCTGGTACTTTTGTTAACACAATAGCTAGTGGCTCAGTACACTTTTGATCACCTAACTTAGTTTTATATTGGTAACAATATTTTCGAAATTTTTTTGCACAACCAAGTACTATGATTTATTTAATTTGTTCGATCCAATGTCTCCCACTTTACGTGATTTGCGCAATCATGTATGTCACTCCTGCTCTTAAGAAATACATTGATTTTGCTGATCGGGCCAAAATTGCCGCATGAAGCTATCATGGGGCGTAAAACAAGCAAAATACAACAAAAAAAGAATCGTGCCTTGGGGGGGGGGGGGGTGGCGCGGGCGCAACCGTCCTCTACCATCGAGGAGAGCCCCGGAGCCCTTGCCTTGTTGTGGCAATACTTGTGAATTGGTGGATCTTGGTGAGGGCGTATTGGCCCTCGGCTGAGCACTCAACCCAGGCTAGAGCTTCTCGGTCCTCTATCGCACACGATACTAACTAATGGGGCCTTGTGGGAGATGATGTCGCTTGAGATGGTGAAAGGCCAATTACCTTTGCTAGACCTCCGACTAAGATCGCGCAACCTTTGCCAGTGGTGGATGACAATAATCCCCCCTGTCCATCCTTTATTTTTTTTTGTTAATTTTTTTTAATGTGTTAGCTCTCATCAGTATTATCGAAAAAAAAATTAAAAAATGTTAAACCTATTGCACATTTGGGGAAAAATGTTTAAAAAGTCCTAAACCTTTTGTTGATGCTAATTTAGCCTTAAACATTTTTACTTGGTGCAAATTCAGTTCTTTCTAACTAATTTTGGCTGGATTTTGCTGACTGGGTGTCGGCAAGGCTGACTTGGTATGATCGGTGTTGACATAGACAACTTTTAATAATATTTTAATATTTTTGAAATTTTATTTTTATTTTTTATTTTTCCTTCTCCTCATCCTTCCTCCAGCCAGTCGTTGGACCTCGATGACTGGCTAGAGACGACGGTCGACGAGGCCAGCTCAAGGCTGCTCAGGTTGCGAGGGCGGCCTCATGTCGGGCTAGCGATGCTCACCCTCATCGAATCTGGCGAGGGTCTAGCCTCGCTAGATTCGATGAGGCCATGGGCAAGATCGAGCCTCGTCGGCCATGGGCGAAGCTCGACCTTGCCAGTCTGGTGCTAGGCCTTGGTTGCGAGGGCGACCTCGCCAGAGGTTTGGTGAGGCTTGACCTCGCCGAATTTGGTGAGGTCGAGCTCGCCCACCTCGTCGGCTGTCGCCTTTGGGTCAGTCGCCTTGGTCTGGCAATCGGCTGGATGGAGGAGGAGGAGGAGAAGGAAAAAAGAAAAAAGAAAAAAGAAAAAAAAAAAAGAAAAAAAGAAAAAAAGAAAAAAAATTAAAATGCCCAGTCAGCAAAATTCGGTCAAAATTAACCGAAAATTATTGAATTGGCACAAAGTAAAATTGTTTAGGACTATATTGGCATCAATAAAATGTTTAGGACTAATTTGACACAAATACAAAAAATGTATGACTTTTTTAACACTTTTCCCTACACATTTGTCAATTCAATGCTAAATCTTTCAATTTTATTAATTAAGTTCATTAGGCTAATTTTGGCCAATTTTTTTTTTTTTTTTATATGGACACTAAAATCGGTACTAATATGGTCAATTTTTGCATGGCGAGGTTGTCTCGTCCTATGGGTACTCAAGCTTCACTCATGGCCACGGTGGCCAAATCTTGAGCTTACAATTGCCATGGCTGCCCAAGCTCGAGTAGCCATGGCCCCATTGGCCCGGTGGCTGATGAGGATCTGATGATAGGATCTGATGACTCTTACCAACCATAAGTGAAAAAAAGAAAAAAAGAAAAAGAAAAGAGAAGAAAAGAAAATAAATAAATGAAAACTTTGAAAAAAAATATTATTATTGTTAAAATTTATCAATGTAGGATGCCTAGCATCCACGTTAGTGATTATGATCAAAATCGGCTGATAGACTCAATTGGCAAAATGTGAAAAGTGTTTAAGACTTAATTGACAAAATTGAAAAATTTGAGACTAAATTTGTTATAGAGCATAATAAGTTTAGGATTTTATGAACAATTTTCTCCAGTATTATCTCTATAGTGATATGATAATATTTTATAACAATGTTGCTACATCTAAATAAATTAACAACATATGACGAAAGGGCTCAAGAGGACGCATCGCAAAATTAGGAGATTTGGTTTCAAAAGAAAATTGGGACCCAATAGCACGTTGGACAAAGATTGAAGAACAACACTCAAAATTCTTGTCATTTGATGATACAAACAATTTTTTTTCTAAAGGGTATTGTAATTCTCAAAAGGTATATGGTTCGTTTGGACCATGTTTGCTTGGGTAAAATGAAGTACGGAACAATATATAATTTGGTTTTTGATATGAATGTACTTTTTAGTTGACTTTTATTGTAAATCACGCTATTTCATTAAGAAATCAATCAAGGGAGGAGGTGATAATTAGAAATTGATAATACTACGTGCTTCTATATGCTCCTGTGGAAATGAAACCATTCATTCAAGGTGAAACTCATAATCTTTTTCTTACATTTCAATATATATTTTTTTATTAATTTGTGCATTTCATAAGACAGTTGACATCTTCTTCTCTGATTGCATGTAACGTCTAATGTATAGTGAAAGCTGCTTTGCAAATGGAGTAATGATAGAGCTTTCACACTACTTTTTCGTCATTTTGTTGGCAATGTTGAAGGCTTAGAGCTCCTCTCTCTTAAAATTATTATCTTCTCCTCCTTTTCACTCTTTATTTGTAACTCCTCGATTAATATATATATATATTTTGTGTAAAAATTTACACGGGACTGTAATAAGCAAGAAGTAAGTGTGCCGGAGATATACAAAAAGGACAGTTAAATTATTCTTGTAGAAAATATAACATGTACAAGATGTTACCTGATATTCATATGTACATTACTTTCTCCAAATACCATCTTGTGAATTTAAATTTATTATTTGGTTATCCTTTTATTTTTTGGGGTATTATATACACACGCAAATATCCATAGGTTCCCAAAATTTGAAGCCCCAAGTATTATGCCCTTTATTTACTATAGGCACTCTAAATCTACTTGACCTTGATGTTTTCAAAAATTTCACTGCATATCCTTGATAAAAACGTCACGTGTCTCCTTTTGGTGATTGGTTTATCGTTTTCGATACTTGGCATTGACTTTGGATAAAATGAAGATCTGTTGAGATTAGGGTTGGTAATTCATGTTAAGGAGTATTAAATAGAGCTCACATGAATATGACCAATTCGAATAGAACAAGTTTAATATATGTGTCAAATTGACTCGATACAAACGCTGTTTGCTAATAAAGCGGGTCATACGAGCAACAAGATTGACATGATAATTAAATGTTTCTTTGTGTAGAATGTGATATGACACTATATGTTAACTTATTTATAAAGATACGTTAACTTTTTCCCGTAAGCCGACAGCCGGCGGGCAAACCCTGGAGCTCACGAAGGAACCCACCATCCCTGTGAAGTGGGTAAATCCACCTGTGACGTGCTGGGGATTCGAACTTCTTCCCATCGTGAGAGGGAGAAAGCCCGAAACCAGTAGTGCTACTCAGTGTAGTGGTAAGATACGTTAACCTTTGTATACAATAAACATGTGAAACATGGTAGTTTGAGTTAACACATTTCTAGACAAAACGAATAAGTTCACTTGACAAAATCTAAAGTGTACTAGTATTGAGTTAGTCTTTCTTCATGTTTAATGACTTTTGTAATTTGTAAACACATTTTATTTATCACCGAGGATTAAGAAAATATCTTTAAATATCGTGTTGAAAAAGAGGACACGATAACTTCAACAAGTTAACTCATGTCTAAAAAAAAGTTAAGTGGGTCAATCAAGATTACCCACATCACGATACGAATCACTTCATGCCAAATGCAAAACTATTAAAATTGCGTGTAATCTCGTGTTCGTGCAAGCCAATCATGTCGAGAACCGTCTTATCGACCATAAATTAGAGCGGACTCGAAAGCTGGAAACTTTAGTTACTACCAAAAAAAAAAAAGATGAGCGAATTGCTGATGTTGAGTGGGATACAATGGAAGTAGTAATAAAAAAAGCAGGCCTGCTAATTTAATGGAGGGGCGGTCTCACGCGCGCTTGGATCCATGAATGAATGAAAGCTTCAGCCACTATGCTGTCGGTGGCACGAGAAAGCACGGGAAAGCAAAAGATAAAAAAAATGGGGAGAATAAGGAAAGGAGGAAGAAAGCAGAGGCAGACATCATTGATTCATTCATCACTCAACGGTCCGCAGGAGGAGAGAGAGAGAAGAGAGAGAGAGGGTGTCACTGTCTCTTGCCTCGAAAGCTTTGGAATGCTGATTGCTGATAAACATTACAGCTTACGTACAGGTACAGATCTTGTACCGACCTTTCATAGAGGCCCCTCCCATTCCTTGCGCTTGCCATAGGCCCCTCCTCCCCTCCCTTTGATAGCGACACGCCTCTGTATCATCAATACAGGCCTAGATGTACAGGTGTCATGTGACGAGAAGATGCCCTTTACTGTCTCTCTCTCTCTCTCTCACTAAAACCACCGAAAAAGCAAAGCATTTTGCAAAGCCCAGAGTGACATCTTGTGGGGAGAGAGAGAGAGAGAGAGAGGGATTAAAGTTGATGGTTTTATTTTGTTTGGTGGCTTCTCTCTTCCTCCTCCATTAAAACCTTTGTGAGGTGTAGGGTTCTTGTTCTCCTCCTTCTTCATCAGACCACCCATTAAAGAAGAACAAGAAAATATCCCAGTTTGAGAGAGAGGGGGGGAGAGCTTTGAGATCTGAGGCTTCCTGGCTTGGCTCTGAGCTTTAAGATGAGGCATCAGAGTGGAGGGGCTCTCTTTGGGCTCTTGGGTTTGCTTCTCCCCGTTTTCTTTTCCAGTTTGTTCAGTCCCCTGAGCCACGCCTCGCCTTCTGCTTTCTCGGTACGTCTCTGCTTCTTGTTTGTTTTCTCGCATCAAGTATGCTCCTTTTTCTGTCTTCTTCCTTGATAAGTTGTGAATTTATGTTCATATTCTGCAGAGTGTGGTTCTTTCAGTTGGACCCATTTGGTCTTAAAGCTTTATTAGCGTAGCGACTGCTCTGTGGGTTCACAGTTCATCTAAACTCAATTCTTAAACGGGAGAAAATTTTTTCTCTGGAGTGAACGGTCCTGCTCTTTTTTTTTTTTTTTTTTGGAATCTGTTAATTGAATTTGCAGGTTTTTTCTTTTTGTGTGTTTAATTAGTTTATCTATGTTTTTTTTTCTTGAAGTAATGATTTTTCCGATGCTTGTGCACGATCAGCTTGGATGAGTGATAAAATAGTATGTTCATTGCTTTGAGTATGTTTATTTAGTATCCTGAATGTAACCGCAAGAATCGATTATGGGTAATTGGGTATTTCCAGTCGTGATAGAATCATGCTCAAGATCGAGCTCAGATTTTCTTGGGTGAAAAATATTTGGTTGTCTGGCATGAGTGGACTCTCAAGTCTTCGCAATTTGTCGGACCAGTTGACTCAGTTTACTGAAATGTCGTGGCTTTCACGATGGTCATCCAAACTCAGAATATGACTTAATGGGTTGAATGAGGTCTTTTCTGTCAGTATCATGGCATTTGCATAGTGATTACCTGGAGGAGTTTAATACCTCTTGGGCATTTGGTTCTGTTTATTCCTGTCACTCTTCTTGATGTGTTATAAAGTGAAAATGCTCAAAGCGCTGGTTTTTAATTGGGATCGGAAGCTAAAGAATGAGGAAATCCATGAACGCTGGTCTTATTTGTTCAATCCCACCCCACTTAGTGGGATAATGCTTTTTTATTTTTTATTTTTATTTTTTGGGTTATGGATCATAGGATGATTTGGAAAGAAAAGTGTAACCTTGATGTTTAATGTTACGTTCTTTTAGTATCTATTTGCAAATGTCTTTGAGATCCAATTGACTTCAGTTTAGAATTAGTGGCCACTTCCAAGAAGTCCAAGTTGACCAGCCTGTAAGTGTTGTGGAGCTATCTCTATGTAATGCCATGGCCTGTGATCTTTAAGTCACAAAAACTGAGATGGACTCATATATACTGATAGTTTTGAGTGTTACGTGCCTGAATTCATTTTTTGGAGTTTTTATCATGGTGTACAATGAGAAAGGGGCTTTGTGCAGGAATATAATGCTATCAAGCCGAGACACATGCATCTTTTGAAGAGTGCTGTGGAGCGCCAATGTGTGAGTTAATTGGCTGTTTAAAAGTCCAGTAGTGAAGCTCTTATCAGTGCTCATAAGTTAGTTTTTATCTGATCATATTCTTTTCCATATTTAGTCAGATTCAGTACAAAATGAGTTCTGGAATCCATTGAGTGACCCAGGTTGGAGACCATGCATCCAGACTACAAACGCTCCTTGTAAGTAATATAAGATCCAATTGTGGTTTTTGTCTGTTCCTTACCAATTACTAAATCGGCATTATTACGATGCTCAATGGAAGCATGAGCACCCACGACCCTGGTCATGGATTTTATATTTGCAATTCTTTTTGAATTCTTTTGGGGTAGAGGATGGGAAATTTATCTTGTTTTGTTTTGGCATCTTGTCTCACATACAGCCTTGCCTGAGAAAAGCCGGGGATATATTCAAGTGTTTCTAGATGGAGGCTTAAACCAGCAGAGAATGGCGGTAAGTGGAGAATCTTTTAGTGTTCCATTTTCAGAGGTGTCAGAAATTGCAATCTCTGGAGGATCCATTTTATGGAGATTTTAGATGGCAAGAAGAAATTATAGTCTTGTCACTTTTCTATAATGCAGAATTCAGTGTCATCATAACTGGCTAGAGATTATTGATCAGTTATGCACCTTCTCTTTATTTTTTTGTCCACATGCAGTTTTCCTTTGTAATTTTTTTTTTTTTGGGGTGGGGGGTATCTGGACCTTTTAGAGCACCTGACTAATTGCATCGGATGACTGTAGGTCTGTTGACCCTCCACAACCGCATCAGTATTGGGTGAGGAGGTCCTGGAGTGGACTTGAGGGAATTACCCTCTCTGAAACTCAAACCCATGACTATGCCTCCGAGGCAAAATTTAGTGTCGAGCCTTAATCAACTGGGCAAGCCCGCATGGTTGATTAGTGATGCACCTTGTGATATTAGTTCACAGATGTGTTGTGTGTTTGCCGTTGTTATATAACTAGTCAAGGGACTTATATTTCAACACCTTTTAGATCTCTATTATTATGTTCTCTGTAGATATTAGAAGTGAAGAGGAGGTTTATAGTCTTGTCACTTCTTAATAATGCTGAAGCCAAGAGTGAAGCAATTTTTATTGTCATTTTACAGGTATGTGATGCAGTTGCTGTTGCTAAAATACTGAATGCCACGTTAGTTATTCCATACCTCGAAGTAAATCCTGTTTGGCAAGACTCAAGGTATTGCAAGAATCTAACTCCTGCCTTTGAGAAATATTTTCTTTTCAATCATGCAAATCTATAGAAATAATCAAGGGAAGCTGAAATGTCATTTGCAGCTCATTTGGGGACATATTTGATGTCGAACATTTCATTGATGTATTGAAAGATGACATTCGTATAGTAAGAGATCTGCCTGATGAATTCTCTTGGAGCACAAGAGAGTATTATGCTACTGCCATTCGCCCTACCAGAATTAAGACTGCGCCTGTTCGTGCTACAGTCAACTGGTATCTGGAGAATGTCTCACCAGTGCTACAGAGGTTAGTAGGTACCCGATGTTATATTTTCTGTATCTTAGATCTTGTGGTGTTAATTGTACTGCTGCATCAGTGCCAAGAATAGTTATGTGCTACTTTTCCATCCATTCATTGCCTTGATTTTTCATGAATTGCTTTATTGAAATGATTTTTTTGTTCCTTCTCTTTACAAGTTGTGTTGTGTATCTCAACATAAATTGGGCGATATCACTTGCAAATTGGTGTTATGTTAATGGGTTTTGAAACTCGCTTAGGGTAATTTGCTAGTGACCATGGGAACACTGCAGCTCCTTTCTTTTATGTGACGCTGTAAAGAACGAATAGCAAATTGACTTGAGAAACAAGAAATGGTGCTTTGTTAGGAAGCATCAATTAAAGGTTACCTAATTTCTTCAGATGTGTTTGTACTCCTACTCTGCAAAGATACAGTAAGATGTATGGAATGACCTATGTTAGTTAATCCACCAATTATAGCGATGAGGGATCTTGTGTCCTGTATGCATGGAAAGGAATTAGTTGTCTAAAGAGTTATTTTCATCTTACGTATATAACCTCTGCTATCCTTTAACATTTTGCAGTTACGGGATTGCTGCAATTGCCCCATTCTCGCATCGCTTGACCTATGACAATTTGCCGATGGACATTCAGCGATTGCGTTGTAAAGTGAACTTTGAAGGATTGATCTTTGTCCCCCATATTAGAGCACTTGGAGATGCTCTCGTCAATCGTCTACGGTACCCATCTGATGATAGTAGAGCAACTGCTGGCAACTACCTGCGAGAGGTCACTGATTCCACTGCTAAAAAAGCGGGGAAGTTTGTTGTTCTACATCTCCGGTTCGATAAGGTATAGCCTACTTTGGGAGTCTTGTTCTAGTCATTCTGGAAAGTTGAGCATCATACTACGTACATCTCCTAGCACAGAAGGATGAACTTTGCTGTATCAAGATGTCTGATTCATAACCATGTTCTTATCCTTCCTCAGGATCAAGCCTATCAAATGAGATAAGAAAACCCAGTAGAGCATTGTATTTTAATGAATATGACGATACAGATATTGTGCACGTCACATGTAGATGGTGATGACTTAAATTTGGCTGACTTGTGGCTAGTCTAAAGTTTCCCTAGTGATCATCTACTCGTGTTGCTCCTGCTCCAAATTGTTATGGTTGTCTGATATTCTCTGAGTGGAGTTTGAAAGGCAGTTACAATGCATGCCGGCATTTTGGATAAATTATTCAGCCATGACCTTGACCTTGCTTCATTGAAGTTATATAGTAGGTTTTGTCAAAGGTGTTTATCTAATTACTATATTGTTTTTGAAACCCAAAATGAGTCCAATCGGCTTTCTACATGCGCTGCAACCCCCCAACAACACCCATAAAGGTTGTAGTTCTACCTTGGGTCCATTTTGCTCTCTTTAGTTCCCCTGATTTTCAAACTTGAGATAAGGACTAGAACGGAAATTAGGGCAGTAACTTGACGAGTCACTTTAACAATCTGTTATGTCTTGAAAGGATAGATCTCAACATTTCAGCAGGTAAAAGTTTCGTATTCAAGTTAACTAATATAATTCATACCTATAGGATATGGCTGCACACTCAGCATGTGATTTCGGTGGGGGTAAAGCTGAAAAACTGGCTCTGGCAAAATACCGGCAAGTTATCTGGCAGGGAAGGGTACTTAACTCTCAGTTCACTGACGAAGAGCTGCGAAGTCAAGGACGTTGCCCATTGACTCCGGAAGAGATTGGATTGCTGCTTGCTGCATTGGGATTCGACAATACCACTCGTTTATACCTCGCCTCCCACAAGGTGGTAACAGAAGAAAACCAGTCTAATATTTTGCAAGAAACTGCAACAGAAGTTGTCTTAGTGAGGGAAATTTAAAATTAATTTTGTGCTTTTCAGGTGTATGGTGGAGAAGCTAGGATTTCCATGCTAAGGAAAATGTTTCCACTGATGGAGGATAAAAAGAGTCTCGCATCCGCGGACGAGCGAGCCCAGATAAAAG
Source organism: Eucalyptus virginea (assembly GCA_014182375.1). Lineage (NCBI taxonomy): Eukaryota > Viridiplantae > Streptophyta > Magnoliopsida > Myrtales > Myrtaceae > Eucalyptus > Eucalyptus virginea. The sequence goes on from CM024522.1 coordinate 9,583,619, forward strand.
GGAAGGCCTCTTTGCTCGCTGCATTGGATTATTACATTAGCATGCAAAGCGACATCTTCATCTCCGCTTCTCCAGGGAATATGCACAATGCATTGGTGAGTCTTCACAATTGCATATTTGTCATTTCCAATCTTTAGAAGCACGTGCAATGCTTATTCGAGTCGATGCCTATGGGGCGATAACAATTGGTATGTGATTTAAACAGGTTGGTCACAGGACCTACGAGAACATGAAGACCATAAGGCCAAGCATGGCCCTATTAGGTCAGCTCTTCCTGAATAAGAATATCAGCTGGTCCGAGTTTCAGGAAGCGATCATTGAAGGGCATAAAAACAGACAAGGTCAAATCCGTTTGAGGAAGCCTAAACAATCCCTATACACATATCCAGCTCCCGATTGTATGTGCGGTGCGTAATCTAATTTTTACTTCTTTTCCCATTATAGTGTTGGATTACTGGGGGGAGGGGGGGATACTGCCTGTTAGTGTCATTATTGTTTGTGGCGTGTAATATCTGGTCAATAAAAAAGCAGTCCTGTTTTGCCTGCTCGTCGTGGGACTTTACTTAGCATTCTGTGCTTGGGGAGAGTGCGGAGGAGTGTAGAGGTCAGGACACGGGAGGGATTTATGCGGAAAACGGGGCTGCTTTTGTCGAGGTCTTCTGGGTTTCCTTATATATTTATGAACAGAAAGATTTGGATCTATATAATACTACACATTGTTGCAGTATATCTTGTACAGTTCCATGTGCATTCTTTCGATTTCTCTCTCAAAACTCTACATGATTCGGATGAAGAGCCATAGAAATGAAGGTGCTTTATTTGGTTTTGACGCAAGTGGTTGCATGAGGAGACTAGTTCTCATTGTTCCATCGATAACTCTCTTCATTCTTGATGAACGAGAGTTTCAATTGACAATTGGCAAATGAATGCTGTGAAGTGAAGGAAGCTTTCGATATAATAATGCCTCTCTTGTGGTCACATAAAAATAGATTAGGCGATTTTTGAACTTTGATATCACTCAACTAAATGTAGGCTTCCGCCCTCTGTCAAGAAAATGACCTAATGATTGCAAGTAAATTTCGTAGGGCTTTTTGACGCTTCTCTTTGGCGACATTGTTGATGGTTCAGGGTTGTACTTGGAAAGAGGCAACGTAGGTGATGGATCATCTTGGCTATAATGAGCACGATCTTTAGTTTCTACTTCTCTAGATTGCTGCTGCACGGTTACGTGTAGTCTTGAATTTTGCTTCCAATTTGGGAAAAACGTGATCTTAATCGAGAAAGCACGAGTTGTGCCTGACTAATTAATCCCCGCATAATCCCCGTCGGTCATGATAAACGACCATCTACTGCCCAATTCATGCATATCAGTATTCCAATTTTGGGTTGCATGTGACTAGCCAAACTGCAATTGTTGATGTAATTAATTTAATGCTAGATTCTAGTTATGAAACGCACTGCCTATGAGGTGAATGGTGGTCCATCTCATATTTGATGAGGTCCTAGGATAGCATTTGTGCTGAGGTTTTCGACCATCAGTTTTTTGGGCAGAAAGCTTTTGACCATCGGTTGAGAAAAAGACAACGGGCATTCACTCTGTCAATATATAGGCCATCACGCAAGAGATGTGACAATGCTTTCCCATGAGGAGACTAGAGTGGGGTCACCTTGTTCTTCGAGTGACAAGTGACAACAAGTTATTGTTTCACTTTTATTCTCCTGGCTGCAGTAAAAGAACGAATCGGAGCGACATTTTTGTTGAGGTGGACGTCTCAGGATGTTAGGTGATAATAGTTTCATCTTGGAGAATTGATATTGGAGAATTGATATGGTGTCGAGTAATTAAATATATAATACTTATCTCATAATTCATTCATTTGAGTTTTTAAGTGAAAGTTGTTTTATATGTTGATGTTCTCGAATTTGGGCTTCCTTTTTGGTTATATCCTCGAATGAGATATCAAACATAATTGAGGCTCACAATAAAGTGGTATCAGGGCCTTTTGTCATATTTGAGGAGAATAATCCATTTAAATCATCCGGGCTAGGTGCCTTTGTTGCTTCATGATCAAACACAACTCTCTCCTTGTCTTGAGAAACTCTTTGTATAAGGGAGTCATACAACTCAGCTGTGATGGGCCCGGAATTGAGCCTCCCTCTTGGTGATCCCATTGAATGAGATATCGGCTTTTAATTGTGCGTTGGAAGAAATTGCTATTGGAGATGAGGAGAATAGTGCATTTAAATCATTTGGACCAGGCGCCTTTGTTACGCTAAGATCAAACGCAGCGTTCTTGCCTCTCTTTCGATACATTTTGTAGGAGAGAGATTCGTTTGTTTTTCATGATGAGTTTGGAACATTGCCGAAATATAGGGTCCAAACTCTTAGGGCTTTTTTATGGGCTCAGACTTGGGCTTTTCTCTTGATGATCTCTCTGAATGAACTGTTAGGTTTCAGCTGTGCATCAAAACGAGTTGATATTGAATCCCTATATCGTTGTTGAGGTGCCTTTGTTGCTGCAAAGTCTAAGATGGTTTTCTGACCTCCTTTTTAGAAACTCTATGCATAAGAGAGTCATTTATTTGTGCTGTGATCAGTTCATAACTTTTACAAAAAATTGATTGAAAATTGTGAACATAGATGCTGACCATCCTATATGGCGTGGCATGCGTTGTTGTAGACAATTTTAGAAATTTTTTAACAGTTCGTAAGAATTTATTATTATAATTTTTCGTTTAAATTTTTATTTTGGTTTGACAATACTTTATGTCCAAATAGAGGCGAGCCATATCTAAGTTCAACTTGGAGGATCTCGAAAGTTATGGAATCCCCCTTCAAGCCATACATATGACTTTCATTAAATATGGCTTTTCACACACACACACACATGTCCATGACATCGGGTATGGATTTTTGAGATGTGTTTAGTAACATTTTTGTTCACAAAAATAATTTCGTTTTAGAAATAGTTCTGTTCTTTTTCTATTCTTTAGAACAATTTTTAAATAAAACAACCCGTTTGGTAATTGTTACAATATTTCTATTCACAAAATAGAAAAAGAATAATAATACATTTAGTATGACTCACGAGTTTTTTTGTGAGTTAAAATTTTTAATTTTTAAATTATTTTTTTGAGATTTTCTTTTTTTCCTCTTTTCTTCTTCCTCTTCTAGTTGGTCACCGGGTGGCGGTGGACCATGAAGGATGGTGGTGGTGTGTGGGTAGAGGTGGCGAGCATCGAGGGTGACGACCGGCGACATGCAGGGGGTAGACGGTGGCGAGCGGCAAGCAGTGAGGAAAAAGAAGAAAATAAAAAAAAATATGAATTATTTTTAGAAATTGTTTCTAGAGTTACTTTTTTTTTCTTCTTGTTTATGTTTCAAATCTATTCTTTAGTCATTTTTCTATTTTAGGGAATAGAAAAATTGACTTATGTTATCAAACGGATTTTTATTTTAAGAATAGAAGAATAGAGAAATAGAAACATTGCCATGCAAACTCTTATTTTACCAACCTAAAATTGAATACACGCTTCTCTCCCTTTCCTGCAAGGCTCTGGTCTCGCATTTGAGAACTTTCTATTTGCTCCAAGTTGATAAAAGCATTGGAAACCATTTCCAATTTAGTAGCAAAGGCCTTTCCCAGGCAGAGAAGAGGATATCCAGCTGTCCTTGATCAGCTTCGGACATTGTCCGCCATAATTAGCAGAGCTGTCGGCATTCTTTCACTCTAAAGATGGGTAGGCTGTGTTTGGTGGGTCAGGTTTGGGACCGAGCTTTAGTAATTATGTAATTTCTCATGACCATAAAACATTAGATCTTTCGTATAAATTGATCTAGACAAATACCAAAAATCCTACCCAATTATCAATTCAAGATCACTTTGCAATCTCTAATTTCAGGAAAACTGGTTTGCCTCATAAAAATTGCTTTTAGACACCGCTTTGCATCTTGACATTGGCAATTTATTAGAAATCACTTGTATATTCTCTCCAGAAGTGCCATCCATCTCCTTAATTTCCAAGGGAAAAGAGCTAGAAAAATCCTGAATTTACTGTATTTGTATTAATTTAGTCCTAAACCTTTTACTGGTTCCAATCTAATCCCAAACTTTTTGACCTAATGCTAATTTAATCATTCTGGCTAATTTTGGCCGATATTACTGACATGGACATTGGTCGGTTGACATGACACGGCTAACGTTGACTCTAACGACTTTCCATAATATTTTAATATTCTTTCAAACTTTTTTATTCTCATTTCTTTTTTTCTCTTTCATTTTTTTTCCTCATTCCCTTTCATCTTCAGAGGCAATGGCTAGTGAGGTCATGCCTTGCCAAAGGTGGCAAGGGCGGCCTCGTGCTAGGCTAGTGAGGGCTCAAGACTTGCCAACCCATAAGGCCACCCTTGCAGCCCCTGGTAAGCTAGCCAAAGTCTAAGGGCGCGTTTGGCGAACGATTACATTAGAACCGATTCGACAAAGAAATGATTATTTTGATTACTTTCCTAACGATTCTCGAGTAAAAGAACGTGTTTGGTAATCGTCTAAAATTTTGATTACGGAATAGAAATTGCGTTTGATAACGTGTCCATTGATTCTGTTCCAATTTTTTTTTTTTTTTATTTTTAAATAATTTTTTCTACTTTTTTTTTTTTTTTTTACCTTTTACCTTTTTTTTTCTTTTTTTTTCATTTTTTCCTTTTTCTCCTATTTTTCTTTTCTTCTTGTGGCCGGCGACCTCACCAAAGCGTCGCCGCCCTTGGCGAGGCCGGCCCTCGTCGGCCGAGCGTCGCCCGGTAGCCTCGCCAAGGCTTGCCGGTGGCTTGCCCGGCCCCCGAGGCTCGGCCTCGCCGGATCTGCGAGGCCGAGCCGCCGTGGACGAGCGGGCCTCGCCGGGCCGGGCGAGGCTCACCGGGCCCGAGGCCCGCCCGGCCACCGGTCGAGCTAGGCGAGCCCGGCCGGTGGCTAGGCGGGCCTCGCCTAGCCCGGCAAGCCTCGGCCTCGCCCGGATTTGGCGAGGCCTCGCCTCGCCGGTGGACGGGCGGGCCTCGCCGGGCCGGGCGAGGCCCGCCCGGCCACCGGTTAGGCTAGGCGAGCTCGGCCGGTGGCCGGCGGGCCTTGCCCGGCCCGCGAGGCTCGCCGGTGGGCCGGGCGAGCCTCCGGTGAGCTCGCCGGACCTCGCCTTGGCCGGGCGAGCCTCCCGGCGAGCTCGCCGGGCCGCGGCCGGCGGTGGTGGGCGGCGGCGGACGGTGGCGGGCGGCGGCGGGCGGCGGTCGCGGGATGGTGGAAAGAAAGAAGAAGAGTTTTATTGTGTTGATTCTTTTTTGATTCTCGGACGTAGAATCAACTTTTTTGATTCTCAAATCTACTCCAAAACGATTCTCGGGAACAAATTTGTTCCCGGAACAAAATTTTTACCAAACGCGATTCTCGTCCCAAACTGATTCTGGGAACAAAAAATCAGAATTAGTCACTGTTTGGAGTGTTGCCAAACAGGGCCTAAGTAGCCTCACTAGTGGCTGGCAAGGATCATCGGAAGCAGGCGAGGTCTTGCGACCGGCTAGAGGAATAAGGAAGGGAAGGAAAAAAAAAAGAAAAAAAGAGAGAGTGAGAAAAGAAAAAAGGAAATAAAAAGAAAAAAAAAAATCGAAAAATATTAAAATATTATTAAAAGTTGTACACTTATTATGTCACATAAGTCGAGCGGCATCTACGTCAACAATATCTAGCCAAAGTTAGTCGGAAGAATTGAATTAATATTAGGTTAAAATGTTTACGAATAAATTAACACCAACGCAAAAAGGGCGGGGCTTTTCAAACATTTTTCGGCAAAATTGTCCAAAAAGTCATAAACCTATTGTACTTTTGCCAATTTAGTCCTAAACCTTTTTTTCTTGCCAATTGAGTCCTAAACCTTTTACAATTGTGCCAATTCAGTCCATTTGGCCGGCGGAGGCGCGTGGACGCCGGCGGAGACAGTTGGCCGGCGAATAATTTTTTAATATTTTTTTTTCGAATTTTTTTCGAATTTTTTTAATTTTTTTCTACTTTCTTCTTCCTCTGGCGCGCGCCGGCCGGCCAGGGGCGAGGCTCGGCCTCGCCCAGCCATGGCGAGGCCGCCGTTGCTAGATCTGGTGAGGCTCGACCTCGCCACGGCCGGCGAGGCCGAGCCTCGCCTCGGGCGGGCGACGGCGGCCTCGCCCGGCCGACGGCGAGGCCGCCGTCGCGAGATCCGGCGAGGCTCGCCCCCACCGGCCCGGCGAAGGCGAGCCTCGCCGGCCCTCGCCTCTGGCCGGCGGCGCCGCGCCGCCGCAGGAAGAAGAAAAGTGGAAAAAAAGAAAAAAATTCGAAAAAAATATTAAAAAATTGTTTGCTAGCCACTGTCTCGCCGGCGTCCACGCGCCTCCAAATGGCAAAATGGACTGAATTGGCACAATTGTAAAAGGTTTATGACTCAATTGGTAAGAAAAAAATGTTTAGGACTGAATTGTCAAATGTGCAATAGGTTTAGGACTTTTTGGACAATTTTCCCAACATTTTTCCCTTATTTCCACCTCCACCTAGAACACCTAATCCAACTCGAACCCAAAGATACCGATACCTCTGACCACCGTTGCCGCCTCCAAGTCACATCCTACTCCGCCTATCTTGCCGTTGACTCAGGTCCACTACCCTTTGCCCTTTTGCGCTTGCTGCAAGCCTGCAAGTCCCCTCTTTTGTTATTAGCCAAACTCGGTCGGGCTTGTGCCATGCTAGTGTTGCGCAACCTCAACCACGGTCGTCCATGGCAGCTGTGACCTCAGATTGACAAGAGCAGTTTGGTCTTCTTCAAGAATGGAGAGTTTGGTCCAGAATGAGAAAGATGTTAATGCAAAAAGGGTGGAGGGTATTTGGTATTTTCTCTTGTAAAATTGGCTGGACCTAAGCATGTAAGGCCAATCCAAGTCTACCCTTTTGCACTTCGGGTCAATGGGACCTGAGCTAACCCAATGGGCAGAGAGGCCGAGGCGCATCTCCGTTAGGTAATTAAGAGCTTGGATAATGACACATAACTTGTTCAATATGCAATGAAATCCATAAATTTTAACTCATGAATTTTAAATTTGGTTAATGTGATCCATGAAGTTTAGTCACAGACATTTATCGTGATCCCTCTACTTTGGATATATATTCAATTTAATCACACAATTATAAGAAAATATACAATATTATCATTCCATTTTTTCAACTTTAAGGATAATATTGACTATTTACATATAATTTTGTTAATTTTTAATGTTTTCAAAACATTCATTTTTCACAAAAGTAGACAGAGCCGTCGACTTGGGCCCAAGCCTCATTATGGAAAGTCCATAACCGGACCTACTAGGTCTCCAAATGGCTTTGTCCATGCCTCATCTAGGTCTGTTGGCTCTTGCTAACTTAGTTTGGGTCCACGGAAGGATCGATGCAAGAAATGTTCGATTTCAGCTAACAAGAGGGAATTGCCAGCTCAAATGACTGTGTGTGCATTTGGTACAGTTTTCCCAGGAGTTTTTGACCTCCAAAGCCCCTTGAGGAAACGCTAAGGTATTTGACAAGTTTTCCTAATAAACTTTTGACTGAATATTAGTCTTGAAAAAGCTGAAAGCCCGATGTTAGGCTCTATTGGCAGTGAGCTTTCAAAACCATCCTCATCATTTTTCAAATTTTCGATTTTGTCCATTGTTATATATTTTTTTATTAAAAGAAGACCCAAACCCTTCGTCGAACGGCGAAGGATTATAGTTGTCAACGTGCTAGATCCGGCGCCTAGTACTGTCGATTGAGGCCATGTTACCCAAGCGAGGGCCGCCTAAGGTCACTTGACCTTGGGCGACTCTCAACGAGGGCGGCAATGCGTGACCTAAGCGACCACTTGCTTGGGTCTCGCGACCTTAGGTAGCCCTCACCCGACCCTCACCGAAGGTCGCCCAAATCAACCAATAGTCACCATCGCTAGATTTGGCTCGTCGGCGTGCCGTAGCTCTTTGCCAGACCGATAAAGGGTTTGGATTATTTTTTAATTTAAAAATATAAAAATATATATACCGAAAGCCCTTTGCAATTTTTATTTTTTTGCTAAACACAACTTGAATTTAAAGTCTATTTGCAAAGAGTTTTTACCAAACACAATTTACATTTCCCTAAATAGCTTTGGCTTTCAACATTTGTATTACACTCAAAGCCTATTTGTTAAAATAAACCAAATGCAATCGTCCATAGTCAGTTTCCATCACAAGACTCGTGCTGTTAAAACTACGGTGCCTCTAGCTTGTTGGTGCCGAAGAATATACAGTGAGAAACGCAGCTGCCAAAATATACTGTACCAAAGTTTTTGCCTAGGAATCGAACGTCAACGTAACAACAAATTTACTCCCTAATTTTCCAAAATGCAAAAAACGATCTTTGAGCCAAAAATTTCAGGTATCACCACCAATATTATCATCCGCAGTCAAGTCATATGTGGTCGATAAAGCTCATATGTTCATTGTGGTTTGAAAAAAATGCTTGGACATTCACCAACCAGAATTTGATTGCAGGCTTGGGCAACTATAGTTCATTTTTCAAATCAGTACTTGTAACAGCTTTTCATTAGAGGTCTCTCTTATCCAACGGAGATTCAGTGACTAATACACAACAGCAGAATTCGCCCTACCAAAGCAAGGTAGGAAATCGGCTAAAGAAACGATACCCATCAGAAAATAATGCCTGGAATCTGTTGAAAAGACAAGTCAGCAAAAAAAAGCGAGTTTCTGTACATGGATTGAACATGTTTTATTCTCGAGTGATCATTCATTACTATGATGGTCTAAGAATATGTGCCTATTGTTGGATGAAGCAACAGAGTAAGGAGGAGAAAAGAATTACCATGGTATTAGCTTGTCGGCAACAGTCAGCAGCGAACCAAAGCAACTACCTTCTGCAAATCAATCTAACTGGTGCTTCTGATGAGTGGCATTTTTACTGGGAGATGCCGGTACCGAACCATCTTTGTTCTTTTCAGCATTTAAATCTATTAAACCCGCATTAGTTGGAGGAATCACCTCTTCCTCAATAGGGAGTGTTCTCTTTCCCCCTTGTAATGCAACACCAAGAACTATATTATCTTCCAAAGGAGGCCTTGATACAGGTGGCTGTGAGACCATCTTCTTATTTTCATGGTTTGATGGAGAAGTTGTTCCAGCTTCTTTATCAGTGTCAGCTCCTAAAGCGGGAACAGAAGAAGACACGGCCTCACTCTTTTGTAAGCTTTTCTCAGGATGAACTGCATTAGATTGCTCACCGTCGCAAACTTCTTCGGTGGGTTTATTAGGAATTGAGTCCATCCGTTTGGCTTCAACACTAGGAGTAGCAACCTGAACATTCAACCTTGAGGCGGGCTTTGACACTGGCTTACTCTTCATGTTCTCCCCTATTTTTTCATCAGAAACAGGAGTGCTTTTGTTCTTCTTATTCTCTTTGGACTCGATGTTTCCCCCAGATTTGTTCTTGGTATCAAATTTAACATTGGCAATCGGCATGTCTTTGACTTTTGAGTCGGATGTGTGTGTGTTTCCAGCCTTAGGATCTGCAGTGGTGTCAGGTGTTGGCTGAGTGGATTTCTTACCACCTTGCTCCCCAGTAGGTGTTCGAGTGCCACGGGCCTTTGTTTTATCCTCTCCATTGATCTTATATGGGGGTTCAATCAACAAGAAGGGACGGTTAGACACCGCTCCACCAGGAGGGAAGCCTACATCTGAGAATGGTACATTTTCCAGATCGTTGTCACCATATATTCTCTGCATTGTGCGAATTGGTGTAGCAAGTCGGGCCCTGTGATGGCTTATTACTCTAAGGAGATCTAACAATATAGTTTCCTGTAGATCATAGATCATCCAAGTATTTGCATTAGTATTTCAACAAAATTCACTGTTGAGCTACATTAAAGATGCGCATGGCAAATAAGTCAAACAACATCGACTGCATACAGCATGATACTTCTAAAATGGACTCAGATGAAATGCCAGATCCTGTCAAACAAAAGCAATTCTGCTTACAAGATGATGCTTATGAGAGGTTCAACAAGCAATCTAGAACCCATTGAAATGACGCTCATTGCAAATTGAGTGTCTTTTATTTGCAATTATTTATAGACAGATCACTTCAGAAAAACGAAATCATCCAAATTCATGATTTTTTCTCAAGATCTCCCATAACATGTCTGCTTTTGTTTTTTTCCTCTTAGTTGGACTCACTATGATCCAGATAGGATTTATTTAAGTTTGGACAAGCTCCCCAACCTTTGACAGATACTGCATGGAATGATAAATTTCATACATTGACTAACTACATTCACAGTAGCATTTCTGGTCCACTTGAATTAACAAAGGACTGCTAAAAAGTATTGTCTTATTGTTATGTCCTACGATGAAATAACAGTGAAAATTGCAACATTTTTGTTGTAATTTATCCGAAACTCAACAATTGCCAGTCATTCACCCTCGATAGTTTTGGTACATCTTTAACTTTATGGAACAACACCATCTAAATCCAATTGTAATTGCACAGAAACAAAGTAAGAACAAGCACATCGAAAGTAGCCAGTAAATGACTCTTCAAACTTGTTTATGAAGTATTGAGAATCCAACCGTTTCTACAAAATTTCTCCCCAATGCTTACAATGGTGTTAACAGACAGGTGCCAAAGATGCTACTCATGATGATTTTCTCCCATCTCTGGATCTCGCTAAGCCTGCTAATAATTATTCTACTCAAATATGCGACAAGCCAAGGTAAACATCATTTTCTTAATTATATCATAAAGCACAAGAGAAGTCAGCTCTAACCATAAAGCAAACAATGGTACATTGTGGTTCTCTTCTGTTTTGGGTGGTTTTATGTGCGAGATTTCTAGTGCTGGGGAGGGGGTGTGCAGAAGATGAACGAAATCCTGTCCAAATATACCACCTAAGAAAAATTGTGTAACCGATTGCCGGTATTTAACAGTAGGTTCATTATGGTTTTCTTCTCACAGGTACCTGGCCACTGCAAACTGTCAAACTGATAGTTTTCGCCTCTTAATGCCTAGAGCAGACAACATATTCAGCTTTTTTTGTTACCAGTCCAGCTCATGGACAAAGTAAAGCTTTTACTGAATGATACATACAGAGAGAAGTCATCTCACCTTGACACAAAGATACTCTTCATAATGTGATGTCTTCACAAAGCAGGACACTAAGATCTGTAAAAGGATTAATACTCAAATGAGACAAAGCTTTACTTATACGGTCATGTTCAGCATTTCATTCTCTAACAAAAGGCAGGTAAAGAACTCTTATTGATCTTTTGTACTCTAAATAAAAGTCTCAGATCAGACTACAAAATTTAAAAAAACGCAACTTCACAATTCATACTGTACTTAGGCATTGAAAATTATTGAAGTACTGTAGTTAAGCTCTTTGGATCAATGAAAGATCCTCATTAATCAGATTAAACCTAATTAACCTATTTAAGCAAACAATCAATTATAACTTTGGGCTAATAGTTGCAGCTCTACCAAAATTCACAGGTTGGGATTACTACAAATTCATCAGAGAAAATATTACGAGAGTCATCATCAACACAGAACAATTATAGCCTTGGTGGTAAAGACACATCATGTACCAAAAGAGCCTGATTTTCTGCATTAATATTGTCCAAGAATACTCTTCTATGCAACCTCTGCTGCTCAACTTGAGGATTTTTTGCCAATACTTTGCGCATGTCAGCAACAATATTCTGCAACCAGAAGAATCTAAAATTGGTAAGAAAAGCATATTACTTCTGCAATCTTGTGGCTACATAGAATTCTACTGCTATTTAGGGAAGAACTCACATGGATTTTGCTGACATCCAAGTGACTAATTGCTAGATGAGTTTTAATCCGCCAATGAGTTTTTTGGCTCAAATTCCTAACAACATTCATGGTGAACTTGTGATTTGGAATATGAACTGCTTCACGATCTTCACCTCTCACAATTGTTGGGGACCACCATCCCACATGCTGCCCAGAGAGAAACATAAAAAAGTATATGCTTATTCTATTCACTACATGTCTATTTGAATCACTTTTTTAACGCAATTTGGTGAGAAATCTTTGAAAGTCAATTCCACTTGTACAATAATCTACCTCTACAATAATTCATCATAGAGACCGACCTCAACAGTACCAGAAACATCATAGCCTTCTATCCTTGTCTGAATCCACTCATTCACAACAAAAGGACGAGTTGCATGAATCATTGCACTAGAGAGGAAGTTTGTGAATATCTGACAAAAACAAACCAGAGTCACTTGTGGTTCTCGAAACACAGAGACAAAAGAAATTCAAGGATATTAAATAAGTAGGCACATACCTCACGTCCTGCAAGAGTCAGTAATACTGTCCCAAGACCTCCAGCAGTAAGCCATTTTTGGGTAGAGAACCCCAGCAGCTCCATGAACAATGAAACAGCTGCAACCCATACTGCAGTATATACAGCCCTCCCCGCAAATTGAAAACCCATCTATTCAAAGGGGAAAAGAACACTAGTATGAATGTTGTGGACGGTAATTTTAACGTGTATAATGGAATTTTTTGAGCAAAAGTGAGAAAGAAAAACTAAAGCAAGAGATGGACAGCTCTCAGTCCTCTTGAACTGATACTATACATTCAAGCCACCTTTCTCCAAACTCGTCGTTTAATGCTTTCAGCATTCATGCTTCAAAAAATCCTTTGCTCACAAGTAGTACATTGGACAGAGATGAGGAGATAATTCTATGTATATACTGTTTAGCTATTGACCAATGCCAAAATAAACTAGTGACTACTTGAAAGTCCACCCTATCATATTATAGGATCAACCCCGCATCATAATATGTCACGGTTTACCAAAACCGGAGTCCTCATCAAGTTGCTAATCAACGCATCTCAAGCTTATAGCTCAAACAAGTGGCTTGGATATTAGCTGCTTGAATTAGATTATGAATCAAATATCACTATTTAAACCTAGTAATCTCAGCCAAAGCCATCAAGCAGATCACTAATATTTTTGAAAGTTGACACACCAAAGAACTGAGGGTATCTTCTCTTTTATCTAGAATAGCTTTCGCTGAAGCATATAACTCTAGTATGTATGTTCTCACAATGAATTGTTTTATCTTCTCGTTGCACTCACAAGAGAGGGGATCAGAAGAAAATAAGTGGGTTTGCAACTATCACGAGTTGGAATATGTATTGTTGCCAGTCTACTACTGAACCTAATCAAGCATGTATCTAGAGATACTTAAAAGACGTTGATGAAGGAGAATCACAGACTGAAACTACTTGGCATATATTAAGACCACACTAAAAAGAATGACATGTCAGCTACAATATTAATCAGACACAATAAAGACAATCCAACAGTGTTAACATATACTGCAAGCTCACATTGGGTTATAAAGATGTTAACTAACTTTGCAGAGCATCACAAGAAGATGGAAGATGGACATACGTTTCTTGCATCCTTGGGATCATTTTTATCCATGAGAAACTTCTGTGTCTGTTGAATCACACTGCAACACCAAGTTCATCACTAGATTAGTCATTAGGGGAATATCTAGCGGGACTTGAAGCTACAAAGAATCAATGCCATGAAAGGCCAAGATCACACACCACTAACGGCAAGCATTCGGTACAATCGACAAAGCTTTGAAGAAGGCAGAACAACAATGAAATTGTTCATAAGGTATTGAAGTAGCTGGTGGGATTTCTCATCAATATAAAAGAAAAAAGATTCAAGCAAACAGTTTCTTGGGTCTGTTCAAAGTCAATAACCAAGTTTCAACCAACTCTCGAGTAGATAAATGAGGATGGGAAGAAGTGCACCTTGACAAACAATATGCTAGAGCTAGCACTGTTGACAATGACCTCACAAAGTTCAGAAGCCGTTGCTTAATGACCTGGGATGCTTCTGTTGGTAAAAGGACTGGATCCAACGCTCTGAAACATAGTCATTATCAGTATGATTACAGATGAATGAAAACTAACCCATGCAAAGAAAATGCCTCTCTCCACTTGGATTAAAACATTCCATAATGGTCACCTGCAGAGAATTGTTGCACCAATCCAAAGTAGCAAAGGTTGAAAATAGGAAGTTGTCACATAGTATGTGTTGCTTTTTTTCCAATTATTGTCATTCTTCTGAGGTCAAGAAAAGAACTTCAAAAATTAGATGTGCACGAATCAAGTTGAAAGTAAGAGGACATTATGACAGTAGTTACAGTTGAAAGTACATGAAGTAGTAATCGTCGGCTCTGGCGCATGAGCGGACCAAGGCCCCACAAAGCAAAGACAACAATACTGATAGCGGCAGCCAACTTTAGCGTGATAGGACTACTTTGTAACACACTGAATGGCCTGCAACAAACATCTATCAACGAAAGTTACAAGGAGCTTAGTATTTCTCCTTTGAAAGGACAAAACTGAAAGAAAGGAAGAAGCAAATTTCTAAAAACAACAATACGGAACACTATGGGAGATAAAATGCTAAAGAAGAACCTACAAGGAGTAAATTGAATAAGATAAGAACATAATGAAATGTGATATTGACACAATTTCATATTCTCAGAAAACAAAAAGATGCTTTTTGGATGCTAGTACCAGAGATCCATATAAATATTTTGCAATAGCAAGATGCTATACCCTAATAAACTTATCTCAACAGCAAACATTCAAGCATCTCAAGTTGAAGGCAGTGCTTTCAAAATCAGACTGGTAAGAGAACCAGCCAACTGAATTGTTGTGGTTCAACCGCTTGAATCTTTTTTTCCCCCATTTTATTAGTGTAGACATTAACTTTGTGTTGGCTTGATGCTTACAAAAACAAAGAGCCCATTGTTATGGCTTACATGCCCCCAGTTCAAAACCTTGGAAGAGTTTTCTGCTACTATATATTATTTTGGCATTTGCACATGAGCATCGATATAATTGTTGGCACAATTAGATACAAGGTAAAAATTGGCTAAATGACAGGCATGTGAGGGGTTATTCCAAGGAAAGACGAGCCCTTGGTTCAAAACCTAGGTTATTGCCAGTTCAAGTGCTCTGGTAGAACCAGATCAATGCTGTTTTTAATCCAGTTTTGGATCCCAAACGACAAGCACTGAAATGGACTGGACCGTGAATCGCTCTTAGTCAATCAGTTGAATGAGCAAGTACAGTCTGATTTTAAAAGCACCAGTGGAAGGGTCAACTCCATTGAAAAGACCGCACTGGAAGATAAATTCTATAGATAGAGAAACCATGCCAATATTCAGATGCACAAAGTCTCAACCCAAGTTCTGGACAGTCATGTGTCACGCATTAACATGTCGAAAGATCAGGGGAAACAGAGGTGAGCATGGAGCAGTTTGATTCAGTCTGGATGCCAGACCAAACCAAGCCGTGCAAGTACGTTTGAATAAAAATGAAACTAGACCAAACCTAGTTATTGTTTGGAATATAACCATTTTCTCATCTTCTATGTTTCTCTTTTTTTGGGTAAATTCATGAGCTTAAATTCACCAAATAGTTTCAAAAGAGAAGTAATTTCATGATGATACTGAACATTACACTCAGCAGAAATCACAGACACTGAAATTCAAACAATAAGGCCCACTTTATAAAAGTTTTAATAGGTAATAAGGTTTGGTTTGATTCCAAATAGTTGACCCAAAACTGAACTGCAAAAAATGGTTTGTTTGGTTTGTGAACCATTATTTCAAAAAAAACAAAAGTCCTGTTGGACTGAACCAAAAAGTAATAATGGTTAGGTTCAGTTTTAACTGTTTTTCACACCAAACTGGAAGTACACTTGAGGGAGTACCAAAAACCCTTTGAGAATCTGGAATATGGTTGTAACATGTTGGCTGACATGGCTTTAGTTGTTAAAAGTAGAAGAAATTGATTTTAATCCTTCATTAGACTATCAGGCTAATGCTTTTGTGACTTATGCCTTAGAGATTACACTCTTTCCTCTGTTAATATGAAACCGAAATCAGTTTGATGGCTAAGAATTGCATGAAGAGACTCAGTGATACAGCTGAATAACAAGTTCTGCTGAAATACCAAGTAGCACTTGTGTGCCAGGTCCTTGAGTAAGACTTGTTGTTTAACCATGGGCAAAGTGCTATAAACCTCTCAGTCTGGTGATGCAACAGGTTATGTGTTCAGGAAGAACTTTGTCAAGTACAATGGCCATTACATTACAAGGGAAACTATAGGGAATTCAAAAGAATATCAAATTAAAAAGACTACATTGTTACACAACTTAACATAAACATCACTTGTAAAAGCAGGGTGGGTGGGTGGGTGGGTACGTGTGTGGGTTTTTGGTGGTTGGGGGGGGGGGGGTGTGTTAGAGGAAGAGACCATTTAGGAACATGGATGACGAGGTCATATACATCAAGTGAGATTACCTGGACAATGCCACAGCTGCATTCTTCACTAGTGAATTTTCATGCAAATTCCTTGGACCTAAAAAAGAATAGCATTTAAAAGCACCGTATGTATTTTGTACAGTATATACCGGAGCATATAAACTTCGAGATTGAGCCATACTCCAAAATTCCTGCCAGTCATGCCGTTTAAAGTAAATTAAATGTTAAATCAAATCAGCAGTAATTCAACTTAGATTCCAACACGAGAACAGCTCATGTAGCTCTACGAACGACAAAAGATAAAATTTTGCTGCAAAATGGTCAAGACGTAAGACTTAAAAGTCCTCAACTGAAGCTCTTCCAGCAATAGCTCTCAGAAAGTATCTACCCCGAGAAAGCAAAGATCACCCCGCTAAATACAATTCGAGTTCCTTGTTTAAATATAAGAGGAAGCTCCATGGTGTTTCATTATAATAGTTTGCAAACTAAGTAGCCCTCATGGTAAAGCAGTGTAATGAGATGAAAAGAGGTACAAGAAGCAAAAAGAAAGAACGGAATTGACTACTCTCTGTCATTTCATGTTTCCAGGATGTAAAGAGCTCCAAAATGCTACAGATTAGAACATTGCCGTGTCTTGTCAACAGGTACTATGCATTATCAGTGCTACTGCCTACAAGACTGAAAAACGTAGGAAACAAAACAACCAAGAATTAAAATGTAAAAGCATGGAAGAATTTAGCTGAGCCATGTCTACAGTATGCGCTTATTAGTAAGCTCCTTCCATCAAGTTGTGGTCTCCCCTTTAAGTTCTTTTATCAATACTGTTCTGGTCTCCCTTCTTGATTTTTTCTCCAAGTTTATTCTTGATGACCAGTTGGTTAAAAGAAATCCGAATCCATGTAATAATAGCCTTGTACAACCCATTTCAGCCCCTAACTACAATAATTTCACATGGAGGTTCACGTCCTGTTAGGCATACAGCTGAATTTCATTTAAAAACATTCATGGGCACGCATCCAATACATGCAATCACTCATCTTATCCAGCAAAATTTCTGTACCTCTGCCACAGAACCAACAAAATGCACTCTATGATAAACAGAAATTTCCATTAAAATCCAAAGTCACTTACCGAAGAACGTGATGACAAAGAGAGACTCCCTACGCACAAGTTGCCTCTTCTGCCTAAGCTCTGGAATGGGGAAAACAAAGAGATAATCGAAGATCATCAGAACAACCCCCCTGCAGAGAAAAAAACACGGTTTCGAAATAACAGGTTACGTACCTTCAGCAAATAATTGCGGCCCCTATCCTTGGGAAGTCCCAAATTTTGGGACAAGTACACGGAGCCAGCGAGAGACATTTTTCAGTTGCAGTCAACCGATGGCTGAAGCTAGCGACAAAAGATCATAAGCTGCAAACAAGCAACGGAGAAACGTTCAGGCACCGAAACGTCCTGGAGAAGAACGGAAAGGGAATCAACCTTCCGGCGGCCTCAGTCAACCTCAACCCCCAACAAACCGTACGGATAACGTGATATTCTCAACACGGACGACAAAATAGAAAGGGACAACAGATTCGTTCCCCGTATCGAAGCCGAAGCTCGTTTCGAACGAAAAGCAATCGGCCGCCGAGACTACAGCGTCGGCAAGAGGAATCGATAAACTCGTCGCGTAAAGAAGGGGAAATCGATCGCGGAATCGAATCCGGCGACAAGTACGACGCAAGAAACCAGAAACGTCCCCGATCAACATGGAAAAAAAAAGGAGGGACGATCATCATACGATGGCAGATGATTCCACCGCAAGCAAACGAGGCGAGCCGATTACCGGAAACGAGAAGCCGGCGGCGGCGGCGGCGGCGGCGGCGGCGGGGGCGGCAGAATCGAAGATTCCGGTGGAAGCTCCGGCGGAGCTCGGAGACGGAGAGAGAGAGAGAGAGAGAGGTGTGCGCGGGGGACGGAGATGTCCAACTGTCAAATTGCGTATCGCTTTTTTCTTTTTTTTTTTTTTGGTTTTTTTGGAAATGAAAAATGAGGGAAATTTGTGTAGCGGTTATTCCATCGGGCCCCGCACCTCCGCGCCGAGTTTCTCGCCACGTGTCCTGCTTTTGAACAACGGATACCTGAAGTGGGTGGAGCAGTTACGCCGGGTCCTTCGACCAAAAAAAGAAAACAAAAGTTACGCCGGGTCCGGGTCAAATCGGGTTTCATATTTTTCTGTATTGAATTTTAACTTTCAATTTAATCGCAAAATATATAAGGGGAAATACAGGATTTCGCAAAATTTAAATTCGGGACCTCATGTGTGGATACTAGGTGAAAATTTTGTGCAACCAATGCTAATTTGAAAGTAAACGGAAGTTATTAAAAGGCTTAATTTTATATTTGATTATTTTGAAAAATTTGTGACACGCAGTGATACTTTGTTTGAAAAAATAGGTCACAATGGAAATTATAATTAAGACATATTTCAACCAGATCCCAATCCTATATGGTAATTTGAGTCCGGTTAGGGTACTATGGAGAATGGCAAAAATGTGTTGAGCCATTTTCTCAGGTTCTATCTCACGTCTTACTTAGTTCACAATATTAGCGAGATTACACAATGAGTCAACACCTGTCATGTCCCAAATCCTTCCAAGAAATGATGATCCTGAAATACCCAAATTAGATTAAGCTGCTGAACTGAACCTACCTGCCTCCAAGTTCTGGTATGGGAAATAGTGCACTGATCTCTCTCAGACTCATTCCCCCACCTCTCATAATGTAAACCCATCTCTGTCAATTGTTGCCCAGTGGCACGTCAGTGTTTTCTTTCTCATTAACAACTTGGTATGAACTACATGGGATCTGCAGATATAATTCTGCAGTACTTCTATCGGACATACCAGAACGCCCATGTAAGATCTACTGAGAAGTCTATGATCCTTCTGAGCAAACTAAATTGCCAATGTTAACATAAGAAATATCACATGGGCTAGTGAGGTGCCGTGCCTCAGAAGTTCTCCTCTGAGATACAATCTCCAACTTTTTAAAACTCTGTCAATGGTACCGATTAGCAGGATAGAACATGAGCTTCAGACCAGTGATGCTCTTATCATATCATAGAGACTCCGCAAACTTCACAGAGGAGAGAATGGATTCGTTCTGAAAAAGATCCAGAACATCAAGGTGTATTCTTTATCATGGGCGGATTTCCCCTATGCGTGCTATTGCAGGTGTATGCAACAGGCGTCTTTCTGTATGTAGTTTGCTCAAAATATGTCCCTACCATGTATCTAATCTACTGTACGTAACATGGGTTTCTTCACATTGTCAGTCTCTCCCAGAAATTGGAGATACCCTGAACTATTTTCTCATCCGCAGCTTGGAGCTGTCAAGAAAAATGCCTTGGAAAAAAGTGACAATCCAACAAATTTGCAGATACAGAATCAGCGTAGATTTACAGTACAAATCGCGTGACAACAACTTGACATGACAAGTCATACAAGGTTTCTTTCAACAACAAAACAAATGTCAGCAATCATATTTAGAGGTCAGTGGCACAAACAGGTTCCTTGCCCAAAACCGAAACCTGGCATTGCCAGTCTTGAAGTGGAGCTAACTGTTAAGCTCTCTGAAAGGAGATCTTCCATTCAAAACGACTGCCCATCTCTTCATTGCAAAAGGAGATTTATCAGACTTCGAATCCTCATTGACAGGGACAACATTTTGGTTGTTCCCTTCAGAATCCTTACTCGAGCCATTACAGTCAAAAGACTGTACTATCGTGTCTAGCACCTGCATCAGTTGGTTGTCTTCGCTGGAAGACTCGTTGATCCTCTCTTCCATCTCCCTAATAAGCCCCAACAAGTCTTCCTTTTCTGATAGTAATGCTCGGATGTGTTTAAGCAAGTTACTATTTTCGCTCTTCAGCTCATTAACCAAGGCATCTGAGCCGGTGAGCCTCGTATCCATCTCCCGAGACAAGTTTTTCATCTCTGACTCTTTTGCCTCCAGTGCAGCTTCAATCTCCAATGCTCTATGCTCTGACCATGAAAGGGATTTTTCCTGAAGCTCCATCTTCTTTTGCAGATTAGTCAATTCATCCTCCAATTCCGTAATCAGCATCCTCTTCTCTTCGACTTCTATCTCGGCCACAATTTCTGCTGCTGTTATCTTCTCCCAGGCTTCGCAAAATGAATCGATTGCTGCCTCCTTTTCAGCTAGCTGGGAGGACATGGACACCATTGAGCTGTTGAACTTGTCTTCCAGGGACTTCATGGAGTGCATTAAGTCCCTTATTCTCCGGTCCTTCTCTTCCGTGAGATGGACAAGTTTGTGTTTCTCATTCTCGAACGTCCTCTCTGCTCCTAATTGGGCGAAAAGAACGCTTTCGAATTCTCTTCTAAGTGATTCCTGCTCTAGCCGACTAATCTCCTCTTGGAGTTCCTTGAAGATCTCATCCTTCTCCCTGATCATTTCGAAGAAACTATTCCTCTCTGATTCGAAGGCCATCAGTGACTCCATCTTTGTAGAATTAGCAACTTCTAATTCTCTCATCTTGATTTCTTGCTCCAGAAGCAAAATCTTCTTCTGCTGACGGTCGATACTTCTGCGTCTATCTTCCAACAGGTGGGCAAGTTCATCTTTCTCCGCCTTCATCGCATTCTCAAACTCAGATTGTGCAAGAAGTGAGGCTTCCATTTGTTTGCGTGTTTCATGGTTTTCTTCAATTTCAAATTTCAAACGATCAGCAACTGATCTCCATATCTGCAACTCAAATTCCATTTCATTCGCTTCGCCAATTTTCTCGGTCAGCTCAGACGTGGTTCTATCTAGGGCATCACAAACTTCTTTAATCTTCTCATTAGAATTGACTTCCATTCTCAAAGCTTGCTCCTTCAAGTAAAACTGGCATCTTGACGATTCCTCAAGCATTTCCTTATAACTCGCTAGCTCAACCCGCACCTTCTGATGTTCACTGACGATCTCCTCATGAGCCTTGGCCAAGGCTTCATTTTTCATCTCAAGCTGCTTTATCAGAAGAGAAGCATTCTCTTCTCTGATCTTGTTATGTGTGCCGATATCAGAAGCAGTATTAGCAAGCTTTAACTGATACTCGGATATTCCTGATTTCATCACCAATTGTATCACAGAGATCTCCTCGTTCATCAACATCAACTGCATCAGAGAGGCATTGCAATCTTCTAATTCTTTCTTGACATCTTTGAGTTCCGCTTCCTTACACAACAACTCAGACCTGCAATCCTCCAGTTCAGCTGTCAATTTCTCCAGCTCTCGACTCCACTCAGCCTCTTTTGCTTTAAGATTTGCAGCACAGTCTTTGTGCATCTGCTCGACGCTCTTTAGCCTGTTTCGCAGCTTAGCCAAAGATGGAGAGTTTCCTGCACTGTTTATCCTCTCTTCTTGGAGTTGTTTGATGTCTCCTATTAGTTCTTCATTTTCTTGCTGCAATTTCCTTGCCTGGTATTTCATCTCCTTGCAAATTGTCTCGTTGTTCCCCAGTAAATGCCTCAAATTTGCCACCTCTTCATCCCTCTGGGCCATCAAGCGTTCCAGCTGCGACTTTGCTCCCTCACATTCGCCAAAGACATTCTCAAAGCGTGTTTTAAAGTCAGAGACCTGAAACTCCAAAGTCTTTCTTCTGCTTTCTTCGTGGGCAAGAGCTTGGTTACACATCTGCAACCTGCTCGCAAGATCCTGTGACATTCTAGTTTGAGAGTCCAGCTTTGTCTGCAGCAAAGACATCTCATCAAGAAATGAAGATCTCTCCATCTCCCATTCTTTCTCGCTCGTCTTGTACTGTTCACGAAGCTTGTGGTGCGCCTCTTCCAAATGCTTGAACTGCTCTTTCTTCCATTTAAGCTGATCTTCAACTTTCCTGACTCCCTGCTCTAAACTGTCGATTACATCATCTCTTTCTCTCAGCTCTTTAGGAGCCTTCACCTTTTCCACTGCTTCAGAACATTTCTTCTGTGAGGTATCCAAAAGCCTTTTCAGGCCTTTAATCTGTTCTTCAAACCCTCGCAGCTTCTCCTCTTGACTGGCACATCTATCGTTCGCTTCTTCTACAGCCAATAGCAAGCGCCTGTTCTCCTCTTCCCACTTTTTTGACTTCTCTTTACAATCAAATCTGAGAGTGTCATTCGCAGCACTAAGACGTTTAACAGTTGATTCCTTTTCGCTTAAACTGCATTTGAGATCTTCACACAGACGCTTCAATTCAGAAATTTCTTCTGTCTTTCCAGTGAGTTCTTCTGTCTGGTTCTCAATTTTCCCCCTCGCTTCCTGCAGCCTATGTGACTGCTCATTGAACCCTTTCTTTAAGCTCTCATACTGTTCAGCTTTAGTCAGGTAGTCTGCCTTGAGCCTCTCAATCTCCAGTTTGGCTTCATCCAATTCCTCGCAAATCTTATCCATATTTTCCTACCAAGACTCCACGAAACCTGATCCGGACAATAGGCAAGATACTGAGAAAATGGACCTTGCTACTGAAATTCTCTAGGCCATACTATATTCACAGTACACCCCAATACAAATAGATCATGGAGATTGCAAGAATCCATCATGCAAGAAAAAAATACAGATCATTCCCACAAATTTTATCCATATTTTCCTACCAAGACTCCACAAAACCTGATCCGGACAATAGGCAGGATATTAAGAAAATGGACCTTGCTACTGAAATTCTAGGCCATTCTATATTCACAGTACAAACCAATACAAATTAAATCATGGCGAGTGCAAGTATCCATCATACGAGAGAAAAAAAAAAAAAAAAAAAAGATCGTCCCCGGAAAGAAGTCAAGAAAGTGTTCAAGATCATCGCCCCCAAGAAGCCCTAACTGACCTTCAAGTGTGTCTTGGAACCGCAAGAAAGGTAACCCTTGTTACGGCGGTCTTGTAGTGGGAAAAAAATCAAATCTCTTACGTCCAAGAAGAGATTTCGGCTTATATACATCTATTCAACTAGCCTAACTTGAGGGAACTCCTATAAGGGACAGCAAAACTGCACAGACAGAGTACAAACAACAACGAGCAGAATTCAAGAGAGCCATTCATTTGGATTACCCACGTAGAAAATCAGCGAAAAGAATGGGATGAAATAGACAGAAAACACCAATGAGGCGACTATCCTTATACCCATTTCCCATAAACGCCACGAATCCTACCAGAACACACACCCTTCTCAACGAAACGAAGCCACCCGAAAAACCCAACATTCGAAGGAGTCGAAAGAATCGGAAACGAAGGAAAGACATTCGAATCCAAACCAAGATTCTGCGGCAGTTCCCACGAAATCGAAGCAAAACAACCGACCCATCAGAGCAGAAACGCACCATTTCCTCCGACCCGGAACAACCGAACGCCTAGCGATCGAGAACAAGCGGCAGAAACGTACCTGATTATCGCTGGCTTCGACTGGACTGGACTCGACCCGATCGGTAGGCGGAAGAAGCCTGGAGTTCCGTGGTTCCTTGCGTGGAAGAAGAAGAAGAAGAAGAAGAGAGAGAGAGAGAGAGAGAGAGAGAGAGAGAGAGAGAGAAAGAGAGGGGGTTTTCGAAAAGAGCCGTTGGAGAGGGAAGGGGGTGGGGCTTGGAGGATTTAAAAATCAACGGCTCGTTTGCGGTCCGTTAGTTATAAAGATGCACTTTTGTTAACCTTGGATTCGGTTCGTAATTACCACTAGCCGTTACCGATCGAATGTATGAGTTCCTGCCTACGCCTTCGAACGATTCCATTTTTGAGTTTATTCTTATTAATGAAAATCATTGCCCCCCAAAAAAAATCTCTGTAAAATTCGCGAAAAAAATTATCTTTTTGCTGGTAGATTTATGAAGTTATTAGTAATCATCAATGATCGAACATCGTTGGTGAAAAAGGAAATATGTCACCATGGTCTTACAGACGCCAACATTAATAGTAAGCTGCTGACTTCTTTTGAATATTGTGAGTATGGTTGGTTAATTAATCATCGGAGTCTCTTATTTTTAATTTTACATGTAGGATTAGTAAATTACCAACAATTTATTGATCAGCAAACTATTAACATTGCAATGAATTTACCAACGTCCAAATGAAATGGTTATTTACTAAATTCTTTTCAAGGTTACAAGTGTAATTAGTACATGATGAACTTACCAAAGTCCCAACAAATTAGTGAATAAAAATAATATTATATTTTATGAGTATGGGTAGTAAATTACTAACATTATAATTTATTTGCCACCGTCAAAAAACAATAGTAAGTTATTATCTTTTCTAAGAAATTTTACAAATATGGTTAGTAAATCACCAATGCTGTAATGAGTTTACCAACATGCCAATGAATTTACAAGCTACTAACTTCTTTTAGATTTACAAGCATGGTAAGTAACTTATCAATATGTATGTAATTTACAACATCATCTAACTTTGTTAATAACTTATTGCAAATGAACTTATGCACGTTTTGAATTTACAAACATCTACATAATATGAACTTTTTTTTTCTATTAGTTTTTACTGACCGTCGTTTAAGTTACTTACCAACATGTGTTGGTTTTTGTCCAATTATTAATCTAACCAACTTTTTGCAATAATTGACCAACTCTTACTTGTGAGGAAATCCCAACTTTTAGGCTATGCTCATTTGGCAAAAAATGAATGATTTCAAAAATATTTTTTTAAAAATGTCTGCTTGTTGCTCTTGAAATAATTAGTCAACGAAAAATATTTTCATTATCATTGATAATTTACGTCTTTTTTCTCTATAAAAGTACCCAGTCTAATGTATTTACTCTTATCTCAGCCATTTAATAATGTTGATAACTTACTAACGGGTTAACGACGTAAGCCCATTGACGGGGCCCCTTTAAAAGCCCACGTCACCGAGCATTCAGCGACAAAGGGACGAAATGGGCAGCAAGCCAACGGACAGACCAAATTTTGGAGAAGACAACTTTTATGATGTTACATCCTCGCAAATTGCGAAATTCCAAATTACCAAAGTATAAACAGCCCTAAATCAATCATTTGAGGTATGAGGATTTTGAGGTACATTAACCCTTACTCCGTTGATGTCATTTATCACAAGGTAGTACTGACTTGAGTGTCAAAGGATACTGAAATCCACCCATAGGTGTTCAAAAAGCTAACACGATAAAGATCGAGTGTCCCGCGTATGTTCGATGAACGATTCTCTTGTGAACATTTTGCTTCAACAAATTTTGCTCGGTTCTAATGAAATCAACACCCCTCTTTTGAGTAATCGAGTACTTCCCAACAGTATTTTTGGATTGCTTTGTATCATGAAATTTCCTAAATATGCAAAATCGCAGCATCTTTATCAATTGGATCATAAGAAAAGTATATACTTTTTCTTTTAAGCGCAACTACTTCATCATCTGCATTTTCATCCTCTAAATTATCAGTCTCATCATCATCATAACTTTCCTCATGTTTTGGTCCAAAGTGGTGCATTCCTCCTTTGTAGATATTCCCTTACTTGTTGCCTTATCCATGCAAGTTCCTCATTATCATTTGGGCAATTTATACACACCAAAGCTTCCTCACGAGATTCACCGGACAGAGCAATTTCCCAATCCTTGCCTCACTCTAGTCCCTTCTTCATCAATTGTCATCACTACTAGATCTCGGACATGTCTCAGTTTATTGATCTCTCTTTGCAACATGAGTTGTATGCTGCGCCTTGCTCTCCTACACAAATTGATAACTATTTTTACACTCCTAAAATGAATTCATCCCTTACCTAAATTGTTCAATACCGGCTCATACTACTCCTAAATCTGTGCCTTTGAACATACAAATAAGCATTATGACCATGGAAATAATGGTAAACAAGATACCTAATAGGTTAATACCATTATCATTCAATACCTTCATTTTCATCACCAGGAAAAATACATATAAGCATTCTGACCGTGGAAATAATGGTAAACAAGATACCTTATAGGCTAATACCATTATCATCATGGTATCTCAGAATGTCCTTCTAATGCAATTTCTCTATTTTGCATCCTAGCTCTATGTGCTCAATCAAGAATCGTATTGGAAAGCTACTAACAAGATTCTTTAAAGATGTTGTCGATCTCGACGAAGCAATGATGCATGAAGGTTTGGTGTGGTTTCCCACCAAGCTGGGTCCAAAATGCATATGCTCATCCAAAGGCATGGCCAAAGACATGATGAGATCCCATGCCCACCTCCATCCAAATTATGATAGAAAGTCAAAACGTGGCAATTCAGAGGCTGGGCCAAGGGACCTTACTGGGGAAACCAGACCTTCTCCATCACTCATTTGTCATTATATCCACTCATTATTTCACCTAGTTGGTAGAAACCAAATCATTAAAGAAAGTTGAGCAATCTAACATGATTGAATTCATCAAGCATATCGATTTGGGCAAAGTTGTACGAGCAGTCCTAAACCTATTGTACGGATGTCAATTTAATACTAAAATTTTCAATTTTGCCATTTAGTTCTAGAGCCAAAAAAAAGCATCACTCATTTGTTATTATATCCACTCATTATTTCACGAAGTTGATAGAAATCAAATCATTAAAGGAACTTTAGCTATCTAACATGATTGAATTCATCAAGCATGTTGATATAGATTACCTCAAAGGGTAGTTTGGAATCCAATTAGGATTTTCCTCAGGACCCAAATAATCGACCTGTTTGCCAAATAGAGTCTCGCGAAATCTCCCCTCTATGCCTTCATTTTCATCCGAAAACGACTTGTAAATCTTATCATGACCATCCTTCATTGATTGTCCGCGAATTCCATTATCAAGACATGTATCCATGGTTTCTCATACCAATTTCTCTTGACACATTACTAATTCCTTTTGTGTACATGACTAAGCCATTGTCTTTAATGTCATTAGTATGCAAGAATTTGCACGAGAAATTTGGCTTGAACACAGTCAATTCCATCTTTATTGTACTCAAGCCAATGGTGAGGTTGAGGCCACCTGGCAAAATCATGAAGTCGAACATGCCAAAGATGATCTCAAACCATCCTAGAGAATGGCATGAATTACTCCTAGAAATGCCTATGGGGACATCAAGTCACGATGGTTTTCCCCATGTTCGAAACAATAATGGCAAGTATCCTAAGTTATACAAGCCAATCGATGTGGGAGGCCAACAAAGAGACTCTAAATCTAGGGTTTCCAGAGCTCTGGGATATGTTTAAGCAAGAAATAGTAAATATTTTCTATTGATCTTCCCATCTCTTTACATATGGGAAAAGTACCAAAAAAGTCATAAATCTATTATATTGATACCAATTCAGTCATAAACATTTTAATTGGACCAATTCAGTCCTAAACCTTTTAATATTGGTACCAATTCAGTATATCCGGCCAATTTTGGCCGGCCGGCGTTGACGTGGACATCAGTTGATGGCCGGATGCTGACGTGGCAATTTTTATGATTTTTTCGAACTTTTTATTAATTTTTTTATTTTTTCTTTTCTTTTTCCTTTTCTTTTTTGCTTTCTTCTTCACGGTGGCCAGCAAGCCTTTGGTGAGGCTCGCTTGCCATTGGCGAGGGCCGCAAAGCCCTCGCTTGTCGCTGGCGAGGGTTGCGGCCCTCGCTCGGCCTCTCCCAGGGCCGTCGGTGAGGTGGCTTCGCCTGGATTTGGGCTAGCCTCGCTTGTGGCTGGCGAGGCCATGGCGGCCATCGCCAGGGCGGAGGCAAGGGCCAGGGCCACGGGGAGGCGGCTTAGCCCAGATCTGGGCGAGGCCAACCTCGCCTTGACCTTGCGAAAAGTTACATGTAACAACACCGATGTGCCGGGTCATCCTAGACACGCATCTCTCCCCGACAATGTCGGCTCCAAAGAAGGCATACGCGGCATAGCGTGCGGAAATGGCTGTGCACGCGATTTCATTTCCATACGAGATCATTTCACAAGGTCATAGCATGCTTTTTAGACTTTTTGGGCAACATCCAGATGCAAAGCAACATCTCCTCTCGTTTTTTCAACCAGAGAAGAGGTCTGAGCTACTTGACGTAAAGCATGTAAAAGGCATCGCTCTGGTCGGTGGCCGGTATTGCTTTTAAAAGGGCCAGCCTAAAAGTATAATAACTTCCATTGGCCGAAAAGGATATTATCGATTCCCATTAGGACAAGGTCGGCTGGTACCGGGTCCAACCCAAAAGAAAAAGAAAAAAAAGAAAAAAAAGCTAAGTGGTTAGATCTAGCTAAGTGATTGTGAGGAGTTTATCGTATAACTATTGTACAGATATCAATTTAGGCATAAATTTTTTAATATAATTAATTTAGACATAAAACTTTGCTTGAAATTACAATATAGTTCTTCTATCCAATTTTCGCCGAAAATCCCTAACACGGCAATGTGCTCCATGGGATGATCAGTAATGATTCTATCGCCACGTTGGTGATTTAAGGCAAAAATTGATCAAAATGACTATATTGAAATTTTGTGCAAAGATCTAGAATTAGATTATCGATTTTGAAAAGTTTACAATTAGATTAGTATTTGTGCAATAAGTTTAATCCTAATTTGGTAATTTTCTCAAAATTTGAATTGTTGCACTTGCTCATTTTTTTAAGTTCACCTTCAAGAGCACATAGATCCGTGTCCCTAGTTACCCGGTATGGTTGGCAGGCACCTAGGTCATGCCACACCCAGCAATAATTCGTTGGGTGCTTAAAAGAGTCTTGAATATCCCGTCGTTATCCAAAAAGAGAAGCTCGAGTGATTTAGATGTCCTAGGTCAAATCCATTATATTTCAAGCAATAGCTAGATTTATGTCTTAGACCTTTCAACATACCAAAATCAAATACTATTCGACCGCCATGTCATGTCGAGGAGGCTAAGAAATTATTGCACAATCAATGGACCATATAGATTAACACTTATTCGAATCCTCAATTACATTGACTCCTATTGTAGGCCGGCGTGATGAACGGTCCAGACATTACGCGCATAGCCGTGGCGCCACGTGTGCGTGGTCCATCCGTTTCCACTTGTCGGACTCCAGGGCCCACTTTCTTTTCTACTAAGGAAATATTTTCTAGAGAGAGAGAGAGAGAGAGAGAGAGAGAGAGAGAAGGGGAAGGAAAGAAAAGAAAACGACAAACGAGAAAGGGCGGGGCTTGCAAAGATAGGCAGCGAAGTTTCCGCTCCTCCATGATGTTATTGTTAGAAAGTGCCCCCGGCACATCCCTTTGTTGCACGTTGCCTTCTCAATGTCTGCGTTGTTCATCCTCCTGTCTCCCCCCTTTGAATCTTCTCTCTCTCTCTCTCTTTCCCTTACACCCCTTTGAGGTTTACATTTGACTTGGGCTTGCCTTGTCTTCTCTAGAGAGGGAGGCAGGGAGGGCGGGAGGGAGAGTCAAGGAAGAAGGAGAAAAGATGATGTTGCAGAGAGCTGCGAGCAATGCATATTCATGGTGGTGGGCGAGCCACATCAGAACCAAGCAATCCAAATGGCTGGAACAGAACCTCCAAGGTAAGATCCGCGATCTTTCTTTTCCTTTCCGGGACGGTTTCGGTCATGTTGTCATGAAGTCCCGTTTCATTCGGATCAGGAAGTCGCTTGTGTTGGTCGAATGATTAGGTTGTGCGATGCAATGTCGAATGTTTCATCTGTCTTATGTTTTGGTGCCCGGCTTCAGATGAAATATGAAGAACTTTCATAATTGGCTGCTCTTGATGTAAAGTTTCTACGACCTTGTGTGAATATAAAAGCAAGTCAAGGCTCCAAAAATCTCCAGCATCAAATAGCATCAAATAGCTGATCATGTTAGCCTAAAGATTACCAGATCAATTACTTTCATAAGATCTGTTCTTTGATTTCCTTGGTCAATAACCTCACGAGATCTGCCTTCTGGCATCAGGTGATCAGTCGAAATGATCTGTGCCGCTTTCTTGATTCCAGTTCCGGATGATATTACATCTGAGTTTAATGAGATATCTGAAATTTTGATACTCAGTTCCAATTTCGAAATCACGTCCACAAGGAGATTGCATTAATCCATGAGTACTTTAAGTAACTATAGTGCTCAAGAAATTGACACCCGGACTATGTAAAATTTGTGAAAAATTGTCAACTGATCAGTAAGAGGGGACGGAGTATAGTAATTTGTTCTAACCCGAGACATAAACGATTGCAGATATGGAGGAAAAAGTGCAGAATGTGCTTCAGCTCATCGAAGAAGATGGAGACTCCTTTGCCAAGAGGGCAGAGATGTACTACAAGAAAAGGCCAGAGCTGATAAACTTCGTTGGAGAGTCCTACAAAGCCTATCGAGCGCTTGCCGAACGGTATGACCACATATCAACAGAGCTACAGAATGCCAACACCACGATCGCCTCAGTTTTCCCAGAACAAGTCTCGTTTGCCATGGACGAAGATGATGAAGATAGCCCGAAGAAGGCTGTCCGCGAAGTCCCGAAGCAGAACATTCCGAAAGTACCGAAAGCTCCCGTCAAGGATTTGAAGAGCATCTTGACATCTGGTGCGAAGAAGTTGCAAAACAAGAAGGACAAGAAAGCGGCAGGTGCTGCTAAGAAGGTCCCCAAATCTGGTTTGAGCAAAGCGGAAGCGCTGGAAAAGATCGATAAGAATCAGAAGGACATCCTCGCCCTGCAGACGGTGAAGGAGTTTGTGAGGAGCTCGTATGAGAGCGGGCGCGCGAGATACTGGGATATCGAGAAGCAGATCCAGGAGATGCAAGAAGAGGTCTCCAACTTACAAGATGAATTCGGCGAGGGAATGGTCATCGAAGACGATGAGGCACGGAGCGTGATGACCACGGCCGCTTTGAAGTCTTGTCAAGAAACCTTGCTCAACTTGCAGGAGAAGCAGAAAAAATTCTCCGAGGAAGCAAGAACGGAGCAAGAGAAGATCAAGATCGCTCGGGAAAAGTTCATGTCGTTGAAGAGAAAATTCCTTCCTAAAGAGAACAGCGAAGAAATTCCGTCTATCGAATCGGAGAGATCGAGCCAAGAAGCTGTGAAGTGCACAAGGAGGAGAAGATTTGCGAATCTTTGAAGAAAAGATCAAGCAACATTTAAAAGCCGAATTCAGTACATCGCTGACGGTGAGTGAAATGGCGGAGAAGATTGATGAGCTCGTGAATAAGGTGATCATCTTGGAAACTGCAGTCTCATCTCAAACGGCTCTTATAGAAAGATTGAGAGCAGAAACCAGCGGTCTTCAAACGCAATTTGAACTGTTGGAAGACGATAAGGCGAGCTCGATTGATGGTTCCGACGATACGCGGAACAAGATGCGGGAGATGGAAGAGAAGCTGCACGGAGTAGAGGATCTTAACAGGAGCCTCGAGGATCAAGAAAAGAATCTGAGTACGCATTTCACCGAAGCGCGTTGCAACTTAGAACACCTGTCCAACAATCTGGGAAGCGTAAGATCTGATGAAGGGCAGGAAGTCCCTTCACTGCCTAACGAAGTGGGAAGCGTAAGGCCGGATGAAGAGCAGGTAGTAGCCTCACTGCCTATCGGAGGAGCTTTAGCTGAAGGAGAGAAACCAGAAATTAACGACAGGTCTGGGAAATTGCCAGAAGAAGATCAAGACGATGACCGTCCTGTTCCAGTTGCATCCTCGCAGGCAGATGAGGGACTGGAGTCTTCGAGTTCATCGACAATTCAAGATGCATCTCTCGTCAGTAGTGGGTCAACAGAGTCTAGACCGATGGGTTCCAGCGATAATCGTGACAAAGATGCAGAAACAACAACCCAAATTGAAGATGACAGGGTTGAACATGTTCAGAAATCTTGTTCTAGTGCCTTGGAAAATAGTGCTGTCCAGGCCGAAGATAATTTGGAAATTCATCCAGTTAAGCCCAATGGTGCACAGTCGCAAAATGAAGTCGAGCCACATGTCGTACCACAGAAGATGCATGTTTCCTGGAAAGATGAAGTACAAGAAGAGACATTGGAGGAAGAAGAACCAAACTGGAAGGAATTGTTCCTTAAAGGGCTGGAAAATAGAGAGCAGACTCTTCTGAAGGAGTACACCACTGTTCTTCGAAATTTTAAGGAGGTCAAGAAGAAGCTCACAGCCACAGAGAAGAAAACCCTGGCCCCGGATGGTCTCCTCGATACAAGTGTGCAGCTGTGGGACCTGAAGAACTCAAATGCCATGAAGGATGAAGAGATTTTGTCGCTCCGTCAGAAACTCAATCTTATGCAAACGGTTTTAGAGGGCAATGCCGGGTCAGTTAAGGCTGAAACCCACATAACAAAGGAGCAAGAGACAGAAGATGACATAAAGTTGATTCTTGATTCGACTTCGGAGATCGAAGACAAATTCAGGATGGATATCGATCAACTGCTGGAGGAGAACTTGGAATTCTGGCTCAGGTTCAGCACAGCATTACATCAGATACAAAACTACGAAACCGCAGTCGAGGACCTCCAAGCTGAGACAACAAAACTCCTGGAAAAAGAAAAGAAGAAAGAAGGAAGCCGGTCAGGACCTTTGAAATCAGATGTAAAGCCAATATACAAGCATTTGAGAGACATTCAGAACGAGCTCACCGTTTGGCTAGAAAAGTGCATGACACTAAAAGACGAGCAGCAATGCAGATTCTCATCGCTGTGCAATATCCAAGAAGAGATCACCAAGGCACTTAAAGTGAGCGCAGAAGATGACGACTTCAAATTCACCAGCTACCAAGCTGCAAAGTTCCAAGGTGAGGTCCTGAACATGAAACAAGAGAATAACAAGGTTGCAGATGAACTGCAGGCCGGTTTGGACCACATATCCGCCCTTCAAGTGGAGGTCGAGAAGACTTTGGCAAACCTAAACGAGGGATTTGGAATTTCGGGATCGAGAAACAGTCAGCAAACCAGCCACTTGAGACACTCTGTCAGCAAGACACGAGTCCCTCTGCGCTCATTCATTTTCGGTGTCAAAACGAAGAAGCAAAGATCCTCACTCTTCACTGCCATGAGCCCTGCAATGCATAGGAAGTACAATGCCTTCAAAGCAGCACATCAGTAGCGCCAATTTTTTTCCCCGTTCCTTTTTGATTTTTCCCGTTCTTTATGCTGGATTATGGTGATAATTTTTCTGAGCATTTAGTTTAGGCAGCTACATGTTCTTTATGTACCACGGTTCGGAAGTTGAGCAAATGTATCTTTTTTGTCATCAGCGAAATGACAGAAGCAGGTCTCTCCTCTGGAAGAAACCGAGAAGTGATAGTTCACTGTTAGACAATAACTAACCTCGCAAATGAGTTTAGGATCAGTTTAACTACCATCAGGTAAAGCATTTCCACTGCCAATAGTTCAAATTTATGATCGAAGACCACATTTCCCTTTGGTCAGCTAAGCGTATGATTTGCCAGGTTCCTTTGTGAATTGCCAGAAAAATCACAACCTTGGTTGCGTTGGTTCTACATCGGCTTCATGCTTAGTAGAAAACCAAGATTGACCATGAACATAAATGCTCAAATAGTGATGCATATGGGAGACTTGAGCAATTATAAATATTTCGCTAAGAGATTCATTTTGCTGCTCATCTTGCAACCAATGACCACAATTCATTTTAAGCACTCTTTGCAAGCCGTTAGCTATATAAATTACATGCTTCCTATCCGAATTGCTTTTGACACTCTAAAACAGAAAGGCTCAGTTATTGAACCTCTATCCACACCCTGAATATATAGAACATACACTGAAATTAAACACAGAAACGACAATTGGACAAGGACATCTACTACCTAAGCACAGAAACTAGATAGGAATTTGAGCTAAAATTCCCAGAAGCATCATTAATAGCACAGTTTTCCACTTACATATCATCAAATTGTATAAGCATTGAAGTAATAATTTCGGATAAACAAATTCTCGCTATTTACAGCCACCAACAAACAATGTTTCAAGTGCCAAACGACACCTCTGATGCTACCTTGGCTCCCCTTCCCTTGGCTATGTAAAGTCCAACGTGATGCATGAGATCCTGTGAAGGAAGATTAAGATATCAAGGATTGCAGGGATGATATCTTGTTCAAACTAATCATGCCAAGAAATAAAACACAAAGGACAAAGGCATGCATTCTAAATTAAAAGGCTGATATCTACGCTTTGAAATCCTCTTTTCTGGTGAAGACAGTACCCTCTTGCGGTTTTGCTAAAGTGGAGGGATATAACTTATATGACTTTGAAGGCCTTTGTCCTGCAGTTCAACTGCACCTTACAATGACAAAATCAAGAGATAAAGTAGACCATGACTCTTTCGGTAATGTTCTGATGTCTCACAATTACACTATTTTCTTCAAGTTTCTCTTTGTATCTGAAAACTAACTTGAAATTTCTGTTCACCTCCCATTCAAATGTACTGAAGAAATGTCACCACGATTGGGCTTACAAAACTGTACTGGAGAAACTTCTGACCCATTCTTTGCATCCCAAATGCGCAGCTCACTCTACTCGTTTCAACATTTCACATTTTTACAGTTTGCTTGACCTTTGCTGTTCTAAAATATCCCCCAGTTCCTGTTGCTCTAACTACCATGTCTCTTAATTGAGCAGGAAGGGCAACATTCAAAATCAATTCTACAGTCTTGCAAGCTGATGATCACTCATGCAAGGAGATCTCAAAGAATTGAACCTACTTGTAATTGTCCTTACTCCAGTATATGTCATAATCACAAGTTTTCCATGATTAATTTAAGATCAGAAAGTGACATTCGGGGAATTAAATACTCGCACTGTTGGTCGCTCATGCAGATGAGCGACTGCAACTGCATGAATGAATGATGAATGGGGTACTCCTGTGGACTCACGCAGTTCAACAAAAGCATTCTAATATCCCAACATCTGGAAGATGAAGTGGAAGATTGAAAGTACCTGTGGATGGGCGGTAAGGTCCTTATCCTTTTTGGCAACATCGACCGGAATGTCGAAAGTAGCACAGGCACGTGAGTACACAATCACACCCTCTAAAGGGGCAAGAAGACCACGATTTCTTGCTGACATGGTGGAGCACACGAAATCAAGAATACAAATATCTGTGCAGATCCCCACCACAAGTATCTACAAACACAAGAGACAAGTAACTCTTTTGAACCAGAACAAACCAGATAGGAACAAAAGACAAATATTTTTCCACCATTAATATTCTAAACAGAAAGTCCAGACAATTGTTTTGCCCGTCATCTTAAAGTATAGACACTTACCACTTGGATTTGATTGCTTTTGACCCAGTCTACAAATACATTAGAACCATCTTTCTCCATTGAACCGAGGAAGCCATCAATACAGTCTTTAGGCCTTAGGGTAGCATTCGGTTCATTCTCTAACCACTCCAGGGCTGTGTATCATAAGAAAGACACATAAGCCAACTCAAATTCTACGAGGCAATAGTACTATATATCACTAATTCAGAAAATAGCTGCAAAAATAAAGAAATTGCGCGGCAAATTACCTGGTACCAACTTTGCTTCATCCGTTCCGATTATACAATGAGGAGGATAAGGGTGCTCTGGAACATCTGGGTGATGAGAATCTAGGAAAGCAAAAACAGGCCAATTCTTCTCACAGAAGACCCTGGCAACTCTCACCGACTCATCAACCATTTCCTGGATTTGCTTATCGGGCTGCCTAGGTGCCTAGCAAGAGACGCGCACACAATATCAATTTTGTGAGGTCCTTCATGAACTCATATCGGTAGCAATGAACCATCATTTGAGAATTCGCAATTTGATAGTTCCCTAACAACATATTTTCATTTTTTATGTTTGCCAAAGCTTTACAACGGATTTATTCGCAGTCTTTACTTTCAACTTTCCAACAATCTCAGCTATAAATTATTACAAATCCAAAAACATGTCTTTAGAATATAACATATTGCAGACCAACACAATAGACAAGTAACCATCATGCTTCATTTATTAATGAAAACAAAAACGAGAGATAAAGAACATGAACATGGAATGCCTGCCCTATCATCCTGAACCGGATTCAAGAAAAACTCAACCGAGATACAAAAAGACAAGATAATAAATAAAAAATAAATAAACCAAAATCGCAGAATTAAAAAACTAATCCCTCTGCTCCATTTCTGAGCACCCAGAAACAACAGAAAAACGTCCATATCGAGCATGTCAATCGCTGACCACTAAACGAAGAAAGAACAGGACACATCGGAGCCTTACCAGATTCCCAGCACCGACCGTGCAGAAGCCATTCACGACATCAACAAGAACGAGACCTGTCTTGACGTCACCAGACAGGACCACGGATTCTTGCTCCACGGGGAGATGCTCCTTCAACAGATCCACCGGCGACGAAACCATATCCCTTCTTTTCCCCGCGATCAAGAACAACAAACCCAGAAACAAAAACGAGGGCACAGTGAATATTCCGAAGACGCGGTGCGAATTTAAACTCGAACAGAGGGAGAATCTCTATTGTGTCCTCTCGCTTTCGTCATCTTTCCGCGAACCCAGAATCTCCATTGGCTCCTTCCGCTCGTTTTCCCACAAAGCCAAGGGCCCTCTCGTCCTTTTGGGAGATGCAGATTGGTCGGTCCGGTCAACGAAAGGCCGTGGAAGAGAACATTGAGCGAAAGATCGAGCGGTGAGAATGCGACGCTTTTTCAAGATTAGGTTTGTGCAGAATCGTTCTTCACGCTTCAATAATTTAATGTTCAAGAGGCAGCTGCCACTTTGACTTTTTAACTTGTGTTATTATGCCATATGACCAGCAGGATCATATGATCAAAGTATAATTTTTTTTTCAAATGACTTCTTAGATTAATTACTCTTTTATAAGTAGCTTTGTCTTTACTTGATTTCCCCCTTCGATTCATATGGACCATTATAAATCAATGGAATTCTACGAGATCGATGGAACATGCCCACTTTTCTCTTGCCCGATATAAAACATCAATATATCAACCTTCCAATTGGAAATTTAAATAATTAATTGTATTGATATGCATCTCATATTGAGAGATGAAAAATTAAATCATAAGTTTTTCTTTGCACTCATCCACATAATACCGATAGTTGATTTACGGATGCAAGATTTGTTTCACAGTTGACACTTGTCAAGGTATTAATGGAGCACCGATATTTTTAATTTTTTTTATCCCTTTTGATTCTTTTTCTATTTAGTATATCACGATTGTGAGCTTCCATTAGTTGGTTACCCCCCAGTTTCCTGGGTGTTGTGCGCGGAATCTCAAGTTAGATTCGACCAGACAAAAGCTTTCATTAGAAATCTCATTACATTAATAATATAATTCTGTAGCATTTGGATGTGACTATTAAACAATGTAAAGAAAGCACTGAATTTTTTATTAGGTATAGCTGAGGTGATGGTACCGTTATAATAACGGTGCCATTTTGACCACACACAAAATGGAGATGCAATTGGCAACCAGAAGAGACAAAATATGAGACGTGCAGCAAATATAAATCATTGAGCACAAGCTGTCGCAATCCCAAGGACCCTCTCTCCCCCCGCCGGTGTTACCTCGATCCTTGATTACTTAATCTCAGCTCTAATCCTTCTTTTTTCCATTAATTTTTGTTGTTTTTTTCTAAGTTCTTGTCAAGCTATTCAAGCCAAGGGAAAATCCTTATGATTTTCCCTTCTGTCTATAAATTCTGAGATTATACAAGTCTTTTAGAGTACAATTTTGAATTAGAGGTACTAACCCAAGTCTTTATCCTACAACTTGCTTTTTATTCAATTCAATTCATTTTATGCCTGTTGCCAATGCAAATTCAACGTATTCATTGTATTACTTGCTTGATTAAAATTTTAAGATTACTCTCTTATAAATATTTTATTATTTTATAATATAAGTAATAGTAATCAAAATACATTAAATACATTTTTTTTTTTTTTTTTTAAAATGGAGTTTGAATACTCCATTTTATTGGTCTAGCCAATCCAACCATAAATTATTATATAGACCATTCTAATAGATAATATGAATTCGAATACCCTCCAATTCAAAAAAGGATATAATTACGGGTGCGTTTGTTTTACGGAAAACTCAGTGATAAAGGAAAATGTTTTCCGTGAAAGCATTTTCCAAGAATACGGTTTGTTTCCTTTGTTTGGTGATGTATAATTGAAAATGTTTTCTACTGTTTGGATCCCATTAAAAAATAATTTCACACTTCATCACAGGAATTTTTTTTTTCCTGGCTAGCTTACAAGGGGTGAGCTCCGTTGTCGCTAGAGGTGCTGAGCTCGCCACCGGCTACTAGAGGTTACGAGCTCGCTCAATTTGGCGAGGCTTGAGCCTCATCATTGGAGGCCACAAGTTCACCCGATTTAGCGAGGCTTGAGGCTCATCGGCCTCGGGCAAGCTCAAGCCTTGTTATTGAAGGCCATGAGATTGCTCGATTTGGTGAGACCATAGTTCATTGGCCGTCCTTGTGGCCAATGACGGGCGAAGTAGAAGCAAAAAGAAAAAGGAAGAAAAGAAAAAGAAAAATAAGCAAATTGGAATTTTTATTTTATTTTAAAAATGTTTTCCAAATTTTAATTTAAAAAAATAAAAAAATTCAAATTCAATTTTTTAAATATATTTTTATAAGAATAATTGTTTGTAAACCAAGCATCAAATCTAAGCTTTGGTAGATTCGGAAAATGTTTTATGGTCCTTTCAAAGGGGAAATCATTTTTCTGAATTTAAGTTTTGTTAGGAAAACATTTTTTGTTGATTAGGAAAACGTTTTACGTTGACTTATTTTCCCGAGCGGGCCTGGACGCCAGAAAATGAGGAAAACATTTTCCCTGAAAATGTATTCCGCGAAACAAAAGCACCCTACATCTGATTTCACTTTGCGCACCAATTTTTGGATAATTTAAAATCTTTTTGAGGCTAAAATAAGAGTTGTTAATTTCACATAAGATTTGATAATTTAAGAACCGCAAACAAATGTTGTTTATTGTGAAATGGTAAATTATTCTTTAAAATTATTGGTAGTTTCGGGTGTGTTTGTTTCACGAAAAACGTAACGTTTTTGGAAAATGTTTTCCGGAAACCCTTTCTAGGAAAACGGTTAGTTTTCCTTTGTTTGGTGATACGTGACTGAAAATATTTTCTAGTGTTTGGATTGCATTTGAAAAATGATTGAAGGTGTAGAAGATGCCGGCGAAGAGGAAGAGGAGGGAGCGAAGCCAACGGGAGCGCAGGAGGGGCTAGGTTGGAGGAGGTGGCGGTGACAAAAAGGAGGGGGTGAAGGAGAAGGAGAGAGGGAGGAGGAGTTAGGGTTTATGTTCACAAGCAAAAAAAAAAAGAAAAATAAGAAAAAAAAAAAGAAAGAAGAAAGAAAAGAAAAGATATAATAATAACAAATTCAAAATTTTAATTAGAAATTTTTTAATAATAAATTTTTCATCAAGCAAGGACCTTAAAATATTTTGGAAAACGTTTTCCTGGTTTTTCAAAAGGAAATCGTTTTCCCGAATTTAAAACTTTGGAAGGAAAACATTTTCCATCGACTCGGAAAACATTTTTCGTTTCATTTTCCTAAATGAACCAAACGTTGGAAAATGAGGAAAATGTTTTCCCGAAAATTGTTTTTCGCAAAACAAACACATTCATATAAAAGTCGATCACCCAGTTCCACATATAAATATGAGTAGATTCTTGGAAGAGTTGGTATTTATGAAACCATCAAAACAAAACTTGGTAATTGGAGTTAAACAAAAGTTAGTGTTTTAATATAAGATTTTTTGTCCTTAACACCTTGGCAAGTTGAACATATAAAAATCAATAAATTAGTGGCATAGTTGTTAATAACAAAATGATCAAATAATTGTTACTGATTTCTCATATAAGAGTTGGTGATTTTGTACAAGAATTTGGTAACTTAAGCTTCGCAAATAAATGTCGGTAAATTTATTGGAACAGTTAGTTTTCTAAAATAATAAACTTAAACGTCAATAATTGGACTTCAACAAGAGTTGGCAATTTCGTATGAGAGTTGGTAGCTTTATAAGTTTGCAAGTTGTGCAAATAATTGTTAGTAATTAGAATACTGGTAATTTGGAAACAATAAATGTTGATGATTAATTCAAATGAGAGTTGGTGACATGATAAAAGAGTCGGTAACTTAAGCTATGCAATTAAATGTTATTAAATTATTAGAACAATAATTAATTATCAAAGGTGTTTGTAATTACTCAACATGCTATCTCCTATCTGATATGTGACTGGGACGTCCCAAAACTGCTGCATCTTTTTATGAAGTTCTGAAGGAAATCGCCTGCTTTCATGCAATACAAAATTATTAACCCCCATGAGCATTTTTCGTAGTTCATGTTATGCATTACGTGAATATCAATATCGACTCGAATGTGCGTTGAATATCTCCTCTCTTTGCTTCGCCAAAAGGCGCGTGTAGAATGCCTGATCTGCTTATGTAATGCCTTGTTCATCGGGACGACTCAGCAAAACAAGCTTTGTTATGGCAGCAACTATACCTTCTCATCAGAAAAAATTATTTGAATCTAGCCTCTGTGGTGTATGATGATGTACTTTACGGTTAACTATTTTGATTTACAAATGACCGGCTGCGGATCGTTTACTTTGCCACTCTTGAATGAACGCCCGGAGGGTGTGATTCGGCGTGAGGAACTTGTGCTTGAGCTTCGAGTTGGTCGCGGGGGAAGTATCATGCCCTGTCCACAGCCAGTCCTCAATGGCCTCTAGCTCGTACGAAAACCCATCTGCTGCTACATGAGGGTTCTTCATTACCTCCTGCACCAGCAGTAGAAAAGTCGTGCATTCATGAGACCTTCCACGAACTAAACAAGAGATGCGGCGCCCGGAGCGTGTAATCAAACATCGTACCTGAAGTATGGGGCAGATGAACATGTTGGGGACGCCCTTCAATTTGTTCCGGTCGGTTCCCATTCCGATGGCGGCCTCATTCCCTCCTCTCGCCACGATCCCATCCGCTCTTCTTCTTAGATGTTTGAGCTTGTCTATGATCGCTCCAATGTCGAAACCTGCAGCAGATGCTGGATCAACGGATAAGCACGTCAAGGCTATCCCAGCGATCTCTTCTGCCAGATCCAGTGGCCACCGTCCAGCCATCTGATCCAATACTTCGACAAGGCCCATGCGGTCCATTGTCATCGCCTGTTCGAGTAGCCCCGACGAGTT
The DNA here is from genome assembly GCA_014182375.1 of Eucalyptus virginea. NCBI lineage: Eukaryota > Viridiplantae > Streptophyta > Magnoliopsida > Myrtales > Myrtaceae > Eucalyptus > Eucalyptus virginea. The sequence goes on from CM024522.1 coordinate 9,625,191, forward strand.
CCTTCCTGTCAAAAGTTGCACCAGTATAGCACCGAAAGCTTGGATATCCACGTGCACATCCTTACTGTCATGGCTTTCGAGCCCCTCGAGCCCAAAATTGCTGATTTTCGCTACGAGATTGTGGTCGAGGAGGATGTTAGACGGGGTTAGGCGCCCGTGAATCATTGGTGTGAGTTTGGCCGAGTGGAGGAAACCCAAGCCCGATGCCACATCGTGGGCAATGCGGATGCGGTTGTGCCACCGGAGGGGCCAGGTACATCTTCTGGACTTTTTGTGAGGGGAATGCAGAATATCCCTCAAGCTCCCAGAATGCATAAACTCGAAGGCTATGCATCTCAGCTCCGAACAAAAGCCAACTATCGCGACGATATGCGGGTGTCGAACTTGACTGAGAAATCTCATCTACAGATAGAAAGGCCAATTTCAGCTATAACCACAGACGTTATTGACAGTTCTTTTGAAAGACATAAGCATTTCAACTTACCTTCCATCGGAAATCGTCTTGAGATAATCCATCTGAAGAGTTGAGCATTTTAAACGCGACTGTCGTCGCATGATTTATCCGTCCTCTGTACACATTCGTCCATTCTCCCCCAGACTTCAGTCTGAGACGCTCGGCGAAATTGTCGCTTGCCAGCCTGATCTCGTCTTCTGTGTACTCTTGAAACCCGCAGCTAACTTCGGTCAACCTGTTAACCATTTCGATCGCGTCTTTTTCTCTACAAAACTCGATCCGGCGTTGGAGGACATCTCTCTGCTGCCTTAATTCCTCGATCTCCCTCACCATTTCTGCCCTTGTTATGACCGCTTTCTCTAGGCGGGCCTCAGCATGCACTTTTGTGAGGTTCAAATTTGGAGTTTGTTCGAGAGTTCGCTCTGAAGTTGCAGGAGCGACTTTAGCTTGCTCCTGCTCTCTTCATTGTCCCTGCTCATTTCATAGAGCTTATCCTTCTCGGCCTCCAAATCTTTCTGAAGCGCCACTCGGTTCGTGACTTCTTCTTTAGCTCGGGCTTCGATATCTTCTAACTATAAAGGATTGGATAAGATTGGATAACACTCAGAAAATGAAATTCTCGAAGCAATAGATAGTCGTAGAACAACAAATCAATGCAATCTTACTCGCTCATTGCACAAAGTGATGGCCCATTCGGCTTTCGAATGTCTTTCCATGTTCTCCTTAGATTCTTTCCTCTTCAATTGGATTGTCTGGTGTGCTTCCTCTATTTTTCTCTTGAGAGCTTCAATCTTTTCCGCAGGGCTCTGGTCGATTACCAACAATACAGGGTTAATACGTAAACCGCCAGCAAGATCATTTCCCCAAATTGCAGGAATGCCAGAAAGAAAATTTTTGGCTAAATCTACGAGTTTGGAGTCTTTGACACTAAGAAGAGGGCTTAAAATTGAGTAACTGTGAGTACTTCGTTTCAAGAACTAAAAAACCATAGAACAAATCACTGAGATGTTCTCAGATGTCACATTTTTTCAAACTTTTAAGAAGATAAAATTAAGAAAAGGAGCAAGTACTTGAATGCTTTCTTTTTTTTCGGTCGAAAAGAACTTGAATGCTTACTTGGTTGCAGAAGTGGAACTGTTAGAACAGAGACATCACATTCTAACTGCTCCTAACTAAGAACAAGACAATAGAGACTGTCTGTGACATCAGACTATTATCTAATCATTATTGAATTCACCAAGAAGGGAAAAGAACAAATTAAGAGGAAAGATTCAATAGCTCACCATAGTAGTAATAGCATCCTCTGGCACTTCTGGCTTTACAGGGCTACCCATTCTGTGGTCCTCAAAATTGTCATCTTCTTTACAGGAAATCAGCAGCTCCTGGAAATAATCTTCGATTTCTTCCGCATAGCGTTCCCACCGACATTGCAAATCGGGGGAGTCTGAGTTCGCCGACGATGGGGGTGTGGAGCTGGAATTTCTTTCCAGCGAAATGTTGTCGTTGAACATCTTTCCTAACCAACCTTTGAAGATAGACTTCTCCTTTAACTTAGCAACTGTTACGCCCTGATCATCCTCCATGATTCCGTCTTCGCCCTCCCATCTTTGATGCACCAGTTTTCCGGCGAATATCAAGTACAATTGGCAAAAGTCAGGCTTATGTCTATGGACATAGAATGACCCACTAATTGCACCTTTTGATTTCCTACACCCAATATGCATCGATGGGAAAAAATGACGACACGCCAACTGATTTCGGACAAATTATAATGCTAAAAGCGGATGCCTAAGGAGGTCCGATAGTAAGGCAAGGCTATGGCATACCATGATGAAGAGAAGGATTTCAAGAATGCGAGACCCATCACCAACTTGGTTATGTGCAATCCAGATATCAAATCCACAATGAGCTTGTGAATGGGTTCATCATATTTCTCTACTTTCACTGCTTCAGCCTTCACCTGGGAGCAGTAACAGGAAGCTTAGAGAAAACACCAGGACCAGAAGCAAATCAAAGGCAATGTGAAAATGAAAACAGGACAATATAATTTGCCAGAGCGATTTTGGTACTTCGCTCCACGAAACCATTCCACCGCTTCCCTATCCACTAAAACAGTCTTAAGTATCACAATTCATCAACTTGATTAATCCAGAGTCATCTTGCCAATACAACACTGATCTGAAAGCTTCATACTTCTCTCTAAGTGTATAAAACCAGAGCTCAATCTTGATTTTCAATGACAAATGTGTTTCCCACAGATGTCTAGCTTGAACAAATGATTACAATTCATCCTCTGACCAAAGAGAAGATTTAAGACAAGTTGATCTGTAGCCGAAAAAAACTTAATCTACTCAGCTTGAAGGAAAAATTGTCTACCTTGCCACAGAAAGCTATGCACTTGGAAAGGAGATTGTCAATCTTTTCCTGCTCATTCTTTCGTAGGACTTCGAGCACCTCCTCACTAACAGAACTTGCAGGAAGCTTCCCAACTGAAAATCCACCAAAAGACGAGCAGAAGCAGAAAAATCACGACCCATGAAGCACAATTATCTCAAACGGCAAGATGCTTCAGCAATTGTGAAACTTACATGGACCATACACGAATTCCTTGGATATGTTTCTCGATACATGAAGGATGACTATGTGAATTGGCTGAGAAGACCATTCTTCAGTGCCCACTCCAAGGTCTTGAAGTTATCCTGCAGATCATTCCCCACGGCGACATACACCTTCTCTGCTTCGGCTTCCATCTTCCTTCTCCCCCCGAGCTCTCAGCGATACCCAAACTTCGGAACGCTGGACCAAAGAATAATCAAGACTCAGTCAATTTCGAGTTATATCGATGACCCATGCCGGGTCTTGCGAAAAAGCGACGGCCTGGCTTTCTCATGTGGAAAAACCAGAGCAGAGCACGTGAAGGGCCTTCCGTTTGAAAACGGAATCGGTAAAGCCAAGCGAAAAGTTGATGGGGGCAGTCGATTTTTTCAAAGCTAGAGGTGGAGATTTTCCAAAGGCCATCGCCTGTGGATATCCTTTTTGTTAAAAATATTTTTCAGTACGAAGAGCGGGACGGCGAAAGAGGCCGCACGCTGCGGACTTTCGTGGACGAAACGTCGAAGCTGGGACCGAAAGAACAGCTCGGTCGCTGGCCCGGTCGTCGGTTCTCCGAGCGACGTTGACGTCGAAGGGCCTTTGAAATTCCCGAGCATTGCCCCCCGCGCGGTCCCTTTCGTGGGAGCGTGCGGGATGACAGACTGATGATGGAGGAAGATCCAAGGTTAGTGGGGAGTCCGAGCTACCAGCGAAACGACCATTACAAAGAAATCTTATTCAAGTCAAGAACATTAGAAGAGAATCTCTCAACTTAATGCGTCATACTTGGTCAAATATTTGGTGATCAGATCATTAAATTGCATCAAAATTTTTAAGATTCTTCGAGATTCTTCAAGATTTGATCTAGGTCATCTCGAAGATCATAAACCATGACGTCAATAACTTACCTAAATTGCTTTCAATGAGTCCCTAGCACCACCTCCTCGATATGGCTTAATGCTTGCATAAGACATGACCCTGGAGTGCGTAAGAGAGAGGGACTGCGGGATTTTCGTGGCTCGATGTCCACATCAAGACATGACCCCTGGAGCGCATAAGAGAGGGACTGCGGGATTTTCGTGGAAGTCGCTGGTGCCAGTCCCATAAACGTTGTGGGAACTGACGTTCGTACAGAGCAAGAATTGCAAGGATTCTGGTCTTGTAAAGGTTTTGTTTATGGTTTTCTAAGGTTTTCTTGGAAGTCTCTAATGCTAGTTCCATAAACGTCGTAGAACTGACCTTCGTTAGAACAAGAATTGCCAGAATTCGGGTCTTACAAGGTTTTGTTTAGGGTCTTATAAGGTTTTCTTGGGAGTCTCTAGTGCTAGTTCCATAAACGTCCTAGGAATTGACCTTCGTATAGAACAAGAAATGCAAGAATTTGGGTCTTACAAGATTTTGTTAAGGGTTTCATAAGGTTTTCTTGGAAGTCTTCAATGCTAGTTTCATAAACGTTGTAGGAACTGAAGTTCGTGTAGGACAAGAAAATGCAAGAATTTAGGTCTTATCTGGGGAGGTCCAAGGTTGATTTTCTTCAGCCGCCAGGTGGAACGGCGGTCCAGCCAGCTTCTCCTGGAGAGAGAGAAAAAGAGAGACAGAGAGAGAGAGACAGAGGGGTGGGGGGAGACTTTTTCCAAGTTGGGCAGGTCAAGACGTTCATTGAGATTTGTCATTTATCTTAACTGTCTCTACTAACTTTGCGGTTCAGAAAAATTGCATCAACCCTCCCACCAAGCCCTAGAGTTTCTCTCTAAAGTCCTCTCACTCCAAATGTCTAGGGCAAGATCCTCTCCCACATCTTTAAAAAGATTTGACGATGTGGCCTTGCCATTCACGATCCTCAGTAACATGGTTAGAGGTCACCACCGCTGCCGGAAAAAGCAATTTTTGGGTGGTGATCAAGAATGCTGATGGTGGTAGTAATAAATGTGGAGGAGGCGTGGGTATGGGGTAGAATATACTACTCGCTATTCAGCTTAAGAGAGCATATAAACTTATGTTTAGAGCGTTCACACGTCATAACTTCAATGAATAGTCTATCCAAAGATAGGCTCAAACTTATTCAAGCTTTTTTTGCGTACACATCTCATTAAACCGAATTGACAAGCGAATACTATCTAAATCCACGATCTTGACCCGAAATTGACGGACCGCACTGTCCAGGGAAGGTTTCCCGGATGACACGGTTGTTCCCCAACATTCCTCGTGTAACACGGTGCAAAAAGGTATTTTGTTTGGTAACTATGGTTTGATCGCTCCAAAGCTCTCTTAGCTCAACAAGTTTGACCAAAGTGTCTTACGCGGCAATCTTGAAAAATAATTGGATTTATTCTAGAATAAAGATATGAATTGACTCAAATTTTGGCAGGTTGAAGATTGAGTCCGGTATTGAAAAAGATGTCAACTCAATCCAAAAAAGCCGACCGACCCAAAAAAAAAAATTCCAAAAAAGCCGAAATTACATTATCTTAAAAGGAGTCAACCGAATTAGCTGGTTATCAATACCTCGATAAGTAAAAAACTTAATTTCTTCTTAATAGTACTTATTTGAGTAGGTAGATTAGATGATGAAACTATATCCGTCAATTTTATTGACTACATCATGCTTAATGATATAGATAATAAGATCATTTAACTATCAATCTTTTAAACGTGAAACAAATATGAAATGATAATAGTTACCGGCGTAATTATATTTTGAGGGTCCAGACTAGTTGTTGCACTCCTAATTGATATCTAGAATTCGGGGAATGACCGCTGTCCTTTATAAAAGGAAGGATGGAGCCTTTAATCAAGATAAATCATTTTACAAAACATATTGATCGAGCAAAACCTTTCGAAAATTATAACAAAGTCCAATGTATCATGATTTAACCGAAAGCTAGAAATTCTCAAACCCCAATTTAATGAATTTTATAAAAATAGTCCAAATTGAAGTCTCGTGATACCTTTGAAGCGCTCTCCACGTACGTTCGATTAAATTTCCCCGTATTCTAAACTTGATATGCTAATAAAAGGGAGTGAGCAAAACCATGGCTGTATAAGTAACGATAACCACTATATAAAATCCAATGGTGATTGATGCTAATTTTATATCAATTATGCAGTGCATCGCACGATGACAAATAGCACATACAATATCACATAGTATATGTCATCATCTCAACATCATAATATATAGATGTCTCATTTGCTAAAGTTCGAACACTATGATCATACTTCGTCGAGTGACTGAACTTGTAAACTATATCAATTTTGGTCAAGCCCCCTCAATCACTTCAACTCTTATTAAGCCCCAAAAATTACATTAGTTGTGATTAAGTCCCAAAGGAAAAAAAAAAACTTAAACATATATCGTATCTTGATAAGTAGGTCGATGATGAGAACTAATCTAATATGCATAAATCATATCCAACATACCAACAAATTCTTTGCAATAATTCACCTATATACAATTTCAATGCATATCCAAAATACTTTAATTCTCATTCATTCTTAAATACTTCCATGCTATATTATATAAGGTTTTTTCTTTTGGTGACCATGCGATCCAAAATTTTACCAAAGGGATAATTGCAAGGATTATCTTCAAATTTACACTTACATATCAAATACCATCATCACTTTTAAAAACTTTCGATTTGCATTTTTTAAAATTGAAGAGAAAGACAATTTACTCCCCCAAACATTATATTTATTACAGAAACTATCACAGGCATAGGCAAGAATTTACGGCCTTTTGTCAAAAATTACTCCCTTTATAACAGCGGCTGAACTATCTCAGCAACTTATTTTATTATGCATTTAATTGTCAAGACTTTTTTTGAACACCTATTCACCCCCCTCTAGGTGTTCATACTAGCATTTTCAGAAGCTACTCACTGGCGTTAGGGAATTCTTGATTGGACAGGAGTAGGACTTTCATCAATCTGCTCGACGTTGTCTCTGAGTGTTCTGTGTGTATTGCCCTCTGTATGAAGAAATCCCCTTAAAAGTTTCAGCCGCGTATGTATAATTTTTGCCGTGTGCGTCTTTCGTAGTTGAGATGTGGCCCCTTACCGTTGAATATTGCTTTTCCTTATTTTGATACTGATTGCGTGCTTTGATCGAGAGGAAATATGTGATCTTGAATCCATTTTCCTTCTTTTATTTATTTTTTTCGACCAGCTTGTCTTCCTCCATTTATCCGAGAATCCTCTCTTTTAAATAGCCAAAAATATTTTCCTTCGTGATGCAAACATTTTATCCTTCTAGATGTAGATGGATTGATGGATTTTTTTTTTTTTTTGGTCGAAAATAACTTCAGATTACTAACTCAAAGATGAATTACAACCAGTACCAAATTCAAGACTTAAAATTAACCAAAGGGAACGAGGGGAATAAGCAACCCAATTGGATGGTAGGGTTCCAGCTCGGTGGGCCTTGGCTACCTAATTCACAACACGATTTGCTTCTTTGGGCTCATATTTTTGTTTAATTTCTGCTCCTAGTTGGGCCAATAGAAGACCACAATCCTAGATGATGGACCTAGAAGTCCAAGGGATTTCCATTTGGCCCATGACATAATTCATAGCATCTAAGTTGTTTGAAGCTATCTCCACGTGCAGAAGACTTTGACTTCAGTGTACTTGTGCAGAATTCAACTCATGCCTCAGCTTTATCCACGAGAGAGCTTCTTTGATTGCTAGGGTTTCAGCTACAAACGCAAAGGGGGCTCGGATTTGCTTTGTGAACCCATCTATGAGATTTTCATCTTCATTTCTACAGATCCCCACAACCGATCCTTCCATTGTGGAGCTACACCATGAGCTGTCGACGTTCAGTTTTAGAGATCTTGGTGGCGGTGGGTTCCATCTTTTCGTTGGAGGATGGATCGCTGAGTTTGATCGAGTCATGTTGGTATTCCATCTTGCAAACAGCTAGGTTCTTCCACGAGTTGTTTTGGACAAGATTTGCATCCTTGAAAGATGAAGGCATTTCTCGACTTCCAAATTAGCCAGATGACTCCTGCAAACAGCCCTTGGATGGGGGGGGGGTGGCTTTCGAGGTAAGAACTTCACATACCTTTTTGTCGATTTGAGTAATACTTGTCAGGGAGGTATCGACTTCAAGCTTGGGATCTAACCATATCTCCTTTGTCCAGGCACATAAAAGGAAAAGATGTTCTGTTGATTCTAGAGCGTGGCCGCACAGAGGACATAATGAGTCAGGTATCATATTCTTCTTGTAAAGGTTCTCTTTGGTAAGAAGAGCATCGTTGCAAACACTCCACAATAGGAATCCGATTTTGGGATAGGTCTGTAGTTTCCAAATTTCAGTCCATAATCTTTTGGGATTTTGGTAAGAAGTTGATGTTGAATGCTCTGTTTGAGTTGTCCCCTAGGTGCGAAGTTTGTTATAGCCACTTTTTACTTTGTACAAGCCTGAATTGTTCGTTGTTCGCTGTCCAAAGTAGTTTGTCTGGCCCAGGGTTTAGGCTTAGGGGAGTAGCTAATATTAATTGTACAATAGTCGCTCCAAAAGTCTCATTCAGTAATTGTAAGTTTCATTCCCTAGATCTCTGATAATCAAGTCAGCTACAAAGTGGGGATCACTTTGATTTGCAGGACCTCCAATTTTCCCAGATAGCAACCACCTATCTTCTCTAATCTTGATGTTTTTCCCATCTCCTACCTCCCATTTGATCTCCGGTTCAATAACATCTGTCATGCCCCAAATTTTGAGCGTGTGCACATCCCTCAATGGTCGATAAAATTCTATGACGTGCCCAGGACTCGTCGCTGACCCTTTTTATTTTATTGTACATGCGGAAGCAAATTAACTAATCCCTTGACAACAACATATATGAGATAAAAAAGCAGGACAACCAGTTTCAAATCAACTACACTTTCAAAAACACCTCAAGCTTATACAAAAGATCTATCTTATAAAGAACTACTGAGCCACCTATGCTCCTGACCCTTCCGCTTCAAGCTCCAGGTTCTTTACACTAGGGACCTGAAAATGTTTATACAATAACCAGTGAGATATAAATCTCAACGAGTCCTCCCCTAAGCCCTCGATTAGAACACCAACTCAACTCGGGGTATTTCTTCAGAACCACCCCACAAACAAACCAAAGATCAACAACCAACACTCAATAGTCGGTTCACATGCAACCTTACCTGGTATGACATACCCTGCACATTATAATTTAGCACGATACACTTAATGCGCATGACTATTAGATGAAGCAGATCATCAATCACATACGAGTCGCGTCACAAGCGATCTCACCTAGCCATTGCCACACCCTGCACATTATCGATTCATGCGTGCGTGTCATAAATGATGTGCTCAACTCATGCCTTCTAATTAATTTCGGCCACACGGGCACGATACCCGACACACAGAAATACGGCCACACAGGCACGAACTTATGATGCTTTCTTGCACATTAGTGTGCCACTTATCCCGCATCAATCCATGATCTCAACACTCATGTGTATGCCAGTTCTTAATTATTGCCACTTAGACACGATCTATCCGCACACACAACAGTACGGCCACATAGGCACTATCTTACGCCACACAGGCACATTCTACGCTACACATGCACGATTAATTATCCCCACATAGGCACGGGCTTTCCACATAGGAGCATCGCCCACCCGATACACAGCAAGGGATGGATTCAACTCAATGTTCACGCAAGCACACTACTACAACTCCTTTTTTGTGAAATTTACTCAATCCATGTGGATGCCCATGCATTTATACACTCCAATAATCTCATAAGATCAAAACACATGAAATTAGATACTTTTTTTCATTTTCGGGTGAACAGTGTTTTGTGAACAGTGCGCGTGAACAGTGTTTCGTATGAATAGTAAATTTTTAGAATTAAATAACTAATAAATTAAATCCACAGGTTATTGAAAATACTAATTGAAGCAAGTAAAGCATCAAGAACCATCACTAAAGTACAATAGATCCTAATTAGCAAAAATCAGGTCACTCGCGTGTCTCTAAGTTTAAATCTAGAAACCTAACTAAACGAGTTCGGAAAATTCACAAATTTGAATATGTTGTGAATGACACATAAACGAATATTTTTTGTGAAAACACCTTAACTTAGATCATTCTAGATTCGACCCAGCAAATCGCTTAATTTAGCACCAAAAAATGAATATTTTTTGTGAAGACACGATCTATCCAACACACAACAGTACGGGCACACAAGCACTATCTTACGCCACACAGGCACATTCTACGCCACACAGGCACGATTAATTATCCGCACATAGGCACGGGTTTTCCACATAAGAGCATCGCCCACCCGATATATAACGAGGGATGGATTCAACTCAATGTTCACGAAAGCACACTACTACAACTCTTTTTTTTTTTTTTTTTTGTGATTTTTACTCAATCCATGCGGATGCCCATGCATTAGACAATTTCTTCATTTTCAGGTGAATAATGTTTTGTGAACAGTGCGTGTGAACAGTGTTTCGTATGAACAGTAAATTTTTAGAATTAAATAACTAATAAATTAAATCCACGAGTTATTGAAAACACTAATTGAAGCAAATAAAGCATCAAGAACCATCACTAAAGTACAATCGATCCTAATTGGCAAAAATCGGGCCACTTGCGCGTCTCTAAGTTTAAATCCAGAAACCTAACCAAACGAGTTTGGAAAATTCACAAATTTGAATATATTGTGAATGACACATAAAAGAATATTTTTTTTGAAGACACCTTAACTTAGATCCTTCTAGATTTGGCATAGTAAATCGCTCAATCCAGCACAAAAAACTGGGTCCGTTTTCAGAAAGTCTGTTTTCCAAAATCAATTTGGTTCGAGATCTAAAACATGTCTATTTGATTTGAAATTTGAGTATGTTAAACTAAAAGATGTGATAAACAACTTTTGTGAAGAAACCATTTTGAAATTAGAACCCTAAGAGTTGATAAAAACCTCTAGAATCCTAAAAGGTCACCAATTCTAGCGAAAACTAAAGTTCTGTTTGAAAATGACGGAACTGATATCTACTTCTGTTAAATCCCTAAAAATTTTGAGAAAAATATATGTTTTAGTTGAGGATGTCTAAAATATTTCTCCAGAAGAAATCAACCTCAAATTCGCGACTCATTTTGATTTACAAAAATGACAAATGGCGAGGGTCTAAAGATCCGAATTGCAAGGAGTCCATCGATTTGGACTAATCCATCTCAAATGTGCTAATCTCACTAATTAGATTAACATTAATCCATTCTAAGGCTAATATAACAATTACAGATTATCACTAATTCATTCTTAAGTTAATCTAAACAACATTTAAGCATAAATTAACCTTCTAAGCAAGTTTATGCACTAATTAAAGAATTATGAGCTAAACTCACTTGTTAAACGGGCTGGAGAAACGGACGCAGTGGCAACGACGAAGGCTATGCACCGGGACCCCAACCACGATGATCCAATGCGATCTCAGGGCCAGAACAACAGCCACAGCCTCTGCTTCCCTCTGAAACTCCCAAAAACTGAACAGTCAGAGGAGAAAACAAGTTGGACGGCTGATTAAAGCTCCGGCAAGGGCTTGGCCGGCGATCGGCGACACTTGGGGGGGTCAAGGGGGACTTGCTGATAGCTAGGCTTGGTGAAAGCTTGGTCGAAATGGAAGAAAACAGGCTGAAAACTTGAAACAGTTCACTTCAGGTGATCCGGCGAGTGATGGCTTCTCGCCCACGGACAAGTCAGCTGGCGGCTCCGTTTGGCGAGCAGCTAGGCTCATCTGTACAGTCTGGGCCTCCTAGACATAGAGGTGGGTGGAGTGTTGGTTGATTTTCACGGGAAGGCAACGAACAACTCGAGTTTTCACAAGAAGGTTAGTTGGAACAGAACAGGGCTAGGTGGTCAAACTATCGCTGGCTTCTAGCTGGCCAGCGAGTCAGCCGGTGGCTCATTCCGGCGAACGGTTGGGTACTCCTATACGGTTTGGATGTCCTGAGCACAATGTTGGGTGGCACGAGAGCTAATTCATACGGAAAGCCAACAATCAACTCAGATCATTAGAGAAAGGTCTGCTGGAACATAAGTAGGGAAAAAAGGGAAATAATGGAGGAAATTGGCTGTAAATTTCTTCAACTGCAAAGGAGGAGAGAGAGTGAAGATAGAGCTGAAGTCTTCTCCATCAAGGCTTTTCAATGCTTGCTCAAACTCCTCATGTAAGTCCTCTCATATTCTCTCTCTTTCCTTGCCCTTATCCAAATGCTTTTAGGGGCAATTTGGTCATTTCCACCTTGCACAATTTCCTCATTTGCCCTTGAGTTGAAATTGATGTATGGGCCTAAGAAATGGGTTGGGCAATGAATAGAAGTGAGCTTGGGAATTGATTGGGTTTGATTGGGCTCAAATGGGCTGAAGGCTAGGTAATGGGCTTAGAAGAAAAAATAGTTGATTGGGCCGAATGGGCTCAATTGCTTGCCTTGGGCCCACCATGATGGCTATCCCACCTTGGGCCTAAGGCCCACACTAACTTCACTTGGCCCACATCCTCATGGGCTCGCTTTCTCAGTCCGAAAATCCCTTTTCCAAAGACTCGGCTTACTGGCGCTGTCGACTGTCAAAGTAGCTTCATCCAAAGTCCGTCCTGGACGTTCCTGATAATTCAAAGTCCAATCTTTAGTTCTCATGTCATGTCAATTTCACCTAATGTCATTTTGGCTACAACTCAGACTAACAAGTGGCTTTGAGGATTCACGTGTGACCAACTCGTGCCAAACCACGTTCAAGACATCTTAACGTATGGACGTCCTTGACAACATGAAATTGTGAATGATAGATTCTTATTTCAAAGTACACGATTATTGAGGATCGACATAGGGTCATTCGCGAGCTCGATAATAGTAAACGGAATCACCCGTCATTCCATTATGTTCATTCCGCGAATCAACTTTTAGTCGTCCTTGAAATCGGCATGCCTATCTACAGGATCGTCCTCATGCAAGTCTCACGGTCAAGTCGTTTTCCCATGTCAAGTTCTTTAATCGTACGAATTTTATCCTCATTAATCTTTTCTCTCAAGGTTAGTATCTCAGGAGTGATTAATTCCGAATGAAATCAACCAACAATGCATTGACGAAATTCACATTCATTCATCCCTCAGAGGGCTCGAATTTTAGGATGTCATAACATCTCTTCCCATTAGTATACTTTGCCAACCCCAAGAGAGTCTAGAGTCTTTTTTAGCGTTCCAAAAATCTCATCTAGGAAAGTAGAGTTCTCTAAAAATTCTGCTCCATAAGGCATATTGGGCTTGACTCAATCTCCAGGCTTGTTTCTCCAACAAAAGCTCTATTAAAGTTGACTAGGTCTCTAAATCCCAAACCTCCTTGATCTTTCCTAGACTTCAATAAGTTCCAACTTTTCCAATGTACACCTCTTCGTGTTGTATTTTGTTTCCACCAGAAGGTTGAAATTCTCCTCAATCGCTCTACAAATAGAGATAGGGATTTTAAACATTGACATGTCATATTGCGGTATTGTTTGAACAATTGTTTTGACCATCACCTCCTTGCCCGCCTCGAAATTAATTGCTCTTTCCATCCCTCAAATTTCCTATCAACCCTTGCTAATACCCAAGAAAACATTTGTTTTTTTTTGTTTGTCCCCAATTTGAGGGTATGCCCAAATATTTTCCTATTTTCTCAATAATAGGCACTCTTAGTTCTGCTACAAGGTTCGATTTCAACCCCTGATGACAGTTTTTCCCAAAAAAAAAAAGACTGACTTTTTAAGGTCAATAGATTGACCCGATACAAAGCAAAACTGGTTTAAAATGTTTGCAAGATTCTGTGCTTCTGTGACAGTTCCATCGAGGAAGAAAATGACATTATTCGCAAAGAGGAGGTGTGTAAGTAAAAGGCAATTGATATTCAGTTGGATTCCCTTTACGCTTTCATCTATCACTGCTTTTGACATAAGAGAAGATAAGACATTAGCCATAATGATAAAGAGATAGGGGGATAATAGATCCCCCTGTCTAATTCCATGGGTTGGATGAAAAGCTTCACAAGGGTCCCCAATAGCTGTAATGCTGAATCATGTTAAAGATATGCAATACTTGACTAACAAGACCCATTTATCACAGAAACCCAATTTTAACATGTAGTCACAGAGGAAATCCTATTCAACCCTATCGTAGGCTTTTTACATATTCAACTTCAAAATCGCCTGAAATTTTTATCTCTTTCTAACTCTCAGATGATATAATATCTCCTGGACAATAAAACTGTTATATTGGATTTGTCAACCTTTAACAAAAGCACTTTGTTCCAAAGATATAATATTTGGAAGCTAGAGTTTTAGTCTATTCGCCATAACCTTCGCAATGATTTTATAATTAAAGTTACAAAGGCTAATGGGTCTATACTGGGTAAGACTCTTAAGATTTGTGACTTTGAAAATAAGAATGATTTTAGTCTTATTAATTTCAGAATCAAAAGTACCTTAAATGAAGAATGAATCAACCATTCTGAACATATCCTCTTGAACTGTTGACCAGTTGCTTTGGTAGAATAAACCATTAAGTCCATCTAGCCCTAGTGCCTTTGTTGCTCCCATTTGAAACATTACTGTTTGCACTTCTCTAGTGATTTGCCTGACAAGAGTTTCGTTCATTTCATTTGTAACCACTAGTAGGCATTGCTCTAGAATAGGTTGATAATGTCTAGATCCAACCAAGGTATATAATGATTTGTAGAAGTCTATCATATGTTGCTTGAAGGAAACTGGATCTCGGCACCAACTGTGATCATCTAGCCTAAGCATAGATATTTTGTTGCGTTGTCTTCTCTGAATTGTGGTGGCGTGGAAAAATTTTGTATTCCTGTCCTCCCATGTCATCCAATTAATTCTGGATCACATGCACCATTACATTTTTTCTTGCCTCCATAAGGTTTCTATTTGCTCAACTAGTTTTTTGTATTTATCTCCATTTGATGCCCCTTCTTCAGCATTTGTTAGTACCGTGAGTCTTTCCATAAGGGGATCCAATTGTTGGGATGTATTTTTAAAATTTTCCCTACTCCACCTCCCAAATTCAGTTATCACTCTCCTTGTCTTACTAACAATATTTTGTTGATTGCCCATTCCAGCTTCCTAAGCATATTTAACTATTTCTTTGCACTCCGAATTCTCTAACCAGTAAGCTTCAAATCTGAAAGGTTTCTTTTTTTTTACCTCAGTTGAATGCAATGAGAGAAGAATCGGGTTATGATCCGAACTAATAGCGAGCAGAGCAAATGCCTCGACATTTGGGAATAAAACTCTCCATTCAAGGTTACACAGGGCTCTATTTAATTTCTTTTTAACTAACTCATCCTCCTCTCTATTATTGGTCCATGTATAAGCACTACCTTTACTTTCAATATCCATAAGGGAACATATATATTCACAAACTCCCGAAATGCCACCATCCTATACCAATCAACCTCTCATGTACCAACCTTTTCCCATTGATACAAAACTTCATTAAAATCTCATATGCATAACCACGGTAGAAAATTGAACAAGTTTGTAGAACTCAAGGTTTGCCATAGTGTGATCATTTACTGAAAGTTGGTAGAAGCATGGAGAAAGAAGATCCTCATTTCAATACCACTGCCAAGATCCCTGCATAAGACCCCAATTAACTCCCTAGAGCCAGATTCCACTTTCACATCCACCTCCTTATCCCACATGAGTGCAAGTCTGCCTGTAATTCCCACAGGATTAATAATAATTGAAGAATTAAACTGAAGACGCTTCCTTACTCAATTGACCATATCTTCTTTCTTCTTGGTTTCCATGAGGAATACCAAGTTGGGTCTCTCTCGAGCCACTAAGGCTCGAAGATGTTGGATTGTCAAGGGATTGCCCAACCCTTGACAGTTCCAGCTTAGTAACTTTATGTCTTCTTTGGTGGCTTATTAGGGCTAGCCACCAAAGCCCATGTGTGCACCCCTTCCAACACCTGGATTGGTGTGTCCAAAAGCTTCTCCCTATCAACTATAGTCACCGAGACTCCTCTCGTATCATAAGGAGCAAACCGTTTCTGTTTTTTTATAGTTTGAGTTTTAGGTACTGCTTTCCCTTTTTTAGATGACTCTACACATTTCCGATGCTCTGTCGCGTATACAGTCAACTCCTGGTTTTGTTGCATTCTTTTTCCCCAAGTTAGGGATACATGTTAGGCCATCTTTACATCATTAGTTGGCTCATTTACTGTTGGATTATATAAAACTAAAGCCTTCTTATTCAGCTTTATGTTGTCATAACGTAGGTTTTCACTAGCAGGGGGGTTTGATGTTTCGAGCACAATTTCCTCTTCCTCTAAAGACTAATCAATATTCTCATAAAAGGTTTTCCAGCATGGGCTCAATTCTCTCACTTCTGTCTTTAGCCACGACCCGTATATCCCCGATTTGTCTTAAGCTAAACTAGTCTCTTCATAAAGTATCTTTGGACAGTAATTTGCATAGTGACCCATACAACCACAGGAAAAACTATAATGTGGTAGCCTCTCTTAATCATCCACCAATTCCTTCCACCCAAGTTAATTACAGTGCCTGTTTTGAGAGGACATAACAAGTTCAGTTTGATTTTTGCTTTACTTATCTTATGGGAGCTATTGTTTCGTGCTTCGATTTTCACTTCCTCGACTTTGCCTAATTTTGCAGCAATCAACCTCATAGAATCTTTCGTTACTGTAGCACAAGGGAGTCCCAACAGACGCACCGAAAATGTATAGTGGGAAAAATCGTAACAATGTTCCGGGATATTTGGATCACCTTCTTGCAAGACTAGGAGGTTACTAGCAAATGACCAAGGCCCCGATTCTAGCACTCTAATCTTCTCGTCTACCGATACAAATATGAAGATGAAAAACCCTGATTCTATGATTTCACTTCCATGCTCTCTTCATTGTACTAAAAAATGCTTTTAAAATTGACATTTGGTTTAGAGAATAATTTCCTATATAGTAACAGTTTACTTTCCTGCTTTGCATTCTGTGGGATTCCTGTGTCCAACTCTGTGCTGTCTTCTTCAGCCCATAAATCTCCCATTCTTCTACGTAGTGCCATCACTCTGAGATGATTTTTGTGTTCTTCTTCCATCTTGACCCAGTTGCAAATTCACTTACTAGTTATTGGAGTGGCGAGATAGCTTTATGAAAATGGAAATGGGAGAATTACGCAACTGTTCGATTGACAAAATGGTTTTGTGCTTGGGAGTGAAGGGAGCCCTATGGGTGAGGATCTGTGAAAGTCGAAGGTTTATTGGATGAGGGGTTGCTTCGAATCACCCCCACTATTTTGCTATTGCTCTGTTGGTCGTAATTCCAGAGGATGATGTAAGTGGGCTTTGCGGTGAGAGAGAAGGAGAGAGATAAATCCCTAATTAGGTGGATATAGTGTCGATTTAGTCATGAAGCTTCACTGCAAGGAGAGGGGATGGAAAAACTAGGGTTTCGAGGGGTTAGCTACCATCATACGGAGTGGAGGAGAGCTCACACAAGGTGAGAGAGAAAGGCCTAGTGTTCTAGTTCACAAGGCGTGAAACCCCAGATAGACTGATGGATGATTCGATGATTCGCTCGAGGGAAGATTGTGGCCAAGACTAGTGCTTCTCATCCTTTTGCCTATTAGCAAGACCGTCATGCCAAATCCCCCCCCCCCTCTCTCTCTAATCACCAAGTGTTTTCTCTTGCTTGCTCATTGATTCTCAATATGTCCTTATGCTTGCACGTGAGAATACCGTCATGCCAAATCCCCCCCCCCTCTCTCTCTTTCTCTCTAATCACCAAGTGTTTTCTCTTGCTTGCTCATTGATTCTCAATATGTCCTTATGCTCGCACGTGAGAATATATGATGCATCATATGTGGCTGAACATGTTGCCAAGTGGCGTACTCTTACTCATCAAATTTGGTCTAAAATCACTTTCCTAATTTAGAACATTAACTGCATTGCACATGTAGAATTCAACCAAGCAAAAGGATATAGGTCGGGTTGGGTCTTGAAAATCCAAATGAGGTCAGGGTCCCCATCTCTTCTAAATTCAAGCACATTTAGCATGTTGGCTCAATTCAAATGCAATCCACGACCGAGTTGATTTAAATGAAGTTTGTTAAATGCGACATATTATGCCTAAGTGCAATGCAATATCAATATTATGCAATGTCAATGATTTTGTTTAAGGTTTGGAGTAAGTCCCAAATTTTCTTATGCAATAAATGATTAAAAGGAACGATCCAAATTTAGGGGTCAATATTCTTTCATCCAAGGCTTTCAAATAAAAATAATTTGAGGCATTTAACTTAAACATCGTGTTGTTGGTTTCCTCCACCATGCTAGCTCTAATATCACTTTGTCGGAGAGAAATGATAACAATTCACTAAGAACTTAAGTCAATCCATGATCAATATCTTCCCTAAAAGTCAGTCAACTAATATCAAAACAACCTCAGGTACATCCGGCCACAATATTCCAGCAACAATAGCCACAAAACCAATCAATATATAGTACAAAAATTAAAGATGAAAGAGAAAACTATACCGATACTATTTTATAAATTCGCCTTATTAATAAGTATTATTTAAATCTTGAATTAAAACGAGCTGTTGTGAGTGAGAGAATTAAAAAATATTGATACCAATGTCAGCATGAGGTATAAGGAAGCCTGGAATAATGACAATCTAATAAGTGTGATGTCCTTGAATAGGAAACATCTCTTAGTGGCTAGTTGGCTAATTAATCTAATACCAAAAGTAACATTGCCTTGTATACACTACTATTATTTAGCTAGTGACTAAAATAATCATCGAAGGCCTCCAAATAAAATAATCTACACTTCACTTTCCCTCTTTATGGTATTTGCCAAATGGTAGCTGGATCCTCTAGTTGCAAAAGATGTGGCATAGAATTGAAGAATCGTTCAAGAGAAATTCAGAATTGTCATAACTATTCTATACATAAGATATTAAACTTGGTAATAAGAGATGTTTATATGGAAATTCTTATACCAATGCAAAAAAGGAAGATATAAAAGGTAATATTGCAGTTCTTAGCCCTGAGTATAAAGGAATTCTAACTAAAGATAATATGGTTATGGCATGTTGGTCTCATCTAATATCCTCTATTCTTCATCCTCAAATAACTGAATGATGTTGAAATTGGAGCATAGATATCCTACAATGATGAATTCATCAGCTATATTCATATTTATTTGCTCTTTATTGCTAACTAGTTGTGGGGGAGGTATTTTAGTCAAGACTCGTGTTGTGATCTATAACAATTTACCAGCTGGAACTACTCTGTCAGTTCATTGCAAATCCAAGGACAACGATCTAGGGATCCATGATATAACGAGCAACTGGGATTTCTCATTTATACCCAATCTTTTTGGGAAAACATTGTTCTTTTGTAGTTTTACATGGCCGAATCAATTTCAAAGGTTTGACTTATATGTGCAAAAGAGGGATGCAAAGCATTGCACCGTGTGTGCTTGGAAGATCTCGCCTACTGGTCCTTGTAGGTTCAATGAGACAACCACAGAGTATGATGTTTGTTTTCCATGGGATCCTCCTACACAATTAGAGAAGAGACCTCTTATGTGAACGTATGAGAGAGAGAGATGATGTTGTGACTTGATCCATAATAGTTTAGATGGAATAATAATCATCTTGGCTATCTTTTAATTATATCAATATCTATACCCACATATGTGAGTGTTCCTTCTAATATCCTCATCATTTTGATTCCTATTGGCATCTCTTTTCTAGTCGTTTTGTGTCATTCTATTTGTTAAACAAGTCAAAGATATGATATTTTCCTAATAACATATGATCTAGATCTTTTCCTCATCTTCAGCACAAGATACGATCTTTTCCTATTTGTGACATCCTGAAATTTGGCCCTGTTTCGAGTATATGAAATGGTTGTTTTGTCGACGCACTTATGGTTATTTTACTTGGAACTGATCACTCACAAGTTCACTAATTTATTAGGTGAGACCGTTAAGAGATATAAACGCGACAGACTAGAGAATTCGACCATAAACCGACTGCTCAACCATAATAATCGACAAGGGTCAATATGACATCGTTATAAATCGATTAGCAAACGAATATCGGTCGATTCGATGGAATCACATAGTTGAATTGCGGGTGGTTCTGTATGATTACGATATTCGCGTTGAACGGTAGTAAACCAATTTTCTATCAATATTATATTCGTAATACGTAATTGAAACCTCATGATTATGTGAAAACTGAGGGTCGTCTATGATTCGAAGATGCACAAACGTGAATAAAAAATTATCGACCACGGGTTAAACGTGCTAAGATCCCCAAAAGCTACTCGATAGGTTAGGTCGTACTAAAGTTGCGTCCGGTCGATTTTAACCACGAAATTGAATTCGGTTTCAGGAATAGGATGTTCGAGCATGTCACGATTTATTTATAGGACATCGTCTCATCTTTCGGTGAATTTTCAACGAGTTTGGGGTATGAAGACTTTGGGGGCAAGGTGATGATGGTTTAGATATTTGGCTAAGTTTGTTTGGTTGTCCCATTGACTTGTTTCTTTCTCTCTCTCTCCCTCTCCCATGCACGTTCAGCCCCCCCCCCCCAACCAGCAGAACAACCCCTCTCTCCTCTAATTCTCTCTTCTTCTTTCACGCGTTTCCCTCCCCCTTGATTCTGGTTTTGCCTTTCCCTTCATCTTTGTTGCAGCCAACCATCACCATCCATCCTTCCTCCATTTTTCCTTCTGCTGCCACACGCCTAGCACCACCACACCAGCTCGCCATCTTCATCCCAGCGCCACCAGCCACCAATGCCAACATAGCACCGTTAGCCCTCACGACCAGCAACCCCACACTATATTCTCCGTGTCCGCCCACTCCACTGCTGCACCACCACATCACAGCAGCATCTCCATCTTCACACGTCCAACACCATCGTCACCTAGCAGCCACCTCGCGTCAGCCCACCTTGCCGCCAACCACCACAGCCATAGCATTGTCCGCTCAGCACCATCTAGCGGCCACGCACCAGCCCCAAACCAAGTTCCCTCCCTCCTTGGCTGAGCACTTGTAGGGCAGCCACAGCCACTGTCAAGCCTCCATTCGAGCCATGATTATCTCGAGTTTTCGTTGCCGTCATCACGAGCCCACTGCTGCCGTAATCCTATGAGTTAACTCCCTAATATTTGATGATGTTGTTAATTGCACTTAGGGGATGTTTAAATTAGTGCTAATCATTGTTAGATTAGTGCTAATGGGGATTAGTTTTAGTTAATCCTAGATTAGTGTAACTAAGCTTGGTTAGGTTAAGAAAGCCCATTCCATTCAAAATTACAAAAGTGCCCTTTTGGGCTTTGATCAATGGGGCCCTGGGCTCAATGACTAATGGAGTAGCAGAAGATTATCCAGGTAAAAGATCGTTTCAAGTGCTATAACTTGGCACAAATGGGACACTTAAGTGCCAAAACTTACGAAAGTGACATTTAAGTATCAAAATCGAAGATAAATGGATCACTTAAGTGCCACTCCGGCCAAAATGCTAACGTGCGCAATTTCCGGCAAAATAAGTGCAAAACGACGTCATTTTACATGCTGACGTGGCCAAATAATGCAAAAACGACGTCGTTTTTGTGCTGACGTGATAATAAATTAATATAAAAATTAATTAAATTTAATTTAAAACTAAATTTATATAAAATATTAAAAAATATAAATACAAATATTAAAAAAATTTAAAAAGGGGTAGGCGGCCGAGAGTTGAGCCCTCGCCGCCGCCGCCTCCCCACCGTCGTCGGGAAGGGCTAGCAACAAAGGGGGGAGGGTCGGCCAGGGTCGTTGGGCCCTAGCCAAGGGCCGGCGACCTCAGCCAACTGACGGCGAGGGCCGTGAGCCTTCCTCCTAGATCTAGGCGAGGGTCGGCGACCCTCACTCAACCATGTTAAGAGCCGTCGCCCGCTGAGGGTTAGGCCAAGACCCTCAGTGGGCCGCAGCTCTTGACCCGATTAGGTGAAGGCTCATGGGCCCTTGCCACCGGTCGGCGGGGGATTTTTTACCACGTCAGCACCAAAACGACGCATTTTTGCACTTGCTTCGTCAAAAAATCGCCATGTCAACATTTTGGCTAGATTGGCGCTTAAGTGATCCATTTTGCTCCGATTTTGGTACTTAAGTGTCACTTTCGTAAGTTTTGACACTTAAGTGTCCCTTTGTGCCAAGTTATGGCACTCTAGGAGTCTGCGCGTCGATTATCCAAGAATGCATATTTCAATAAAATACTGATTTTTTTTCCAGAAAATAGATTTTGTTCGAAAATATTAACTTTATGATTTGCAAAGTTTTCGACATTACTGGCCAAACATATTTATTTTTACTGGGAAAATGGAAAAAAAAAAAAGGAGTTTAGAAGAGACCCAATTTTTCTATTTATCCTAGAACCACTCCTAAGTGGACCGATTTGAACAATCTTGACCGGGTAGGTTTTAAATTGTATATCGAAATCGACCAAATCTATAACCAATCACCTGAACCCATCTTGATTGGAGAAAGAAGGCTAAAAGATTACATATTTCTTTGGCACTACGTAGCACATATCAATTCTTGATTCCTCTACTATGTGTTAAATCTCCTGGAAAATAGCACTGCAAGTTATGAAGGTTACAAATGCAATTTTTGTTTCATATCTTTGTCGAGCTTCATGTCACTTGTCTCCAAAATGATTTCGCCATTACAATTTCACGTAAGGAATGCACGATACCTTGACACTTAGTTCTTTCAATGAATAATATGAACTTGGTGCTCCACATAAGCAATATTTCTTTTGAATTGGAGCTGCCCTTATTCAATCATGATATTAGGGTTCAGAACATATTTACGCAGCATAGATACATGGAAAATGTTGCGTAATTTTCATGGGGCGAGTGGTAAAGCGAGGTGATAAGCTACCTCTCCAATTTTCACATGGTGCTAACTCATATTGGAATGACTTTATTTTTGCAACAGAACAGTAGAATAGAAAGACACGTACAAAGATAAAGGGACCTGAAGGCTATGAACTTTCGCATGGAGAATGGAAATTCGTCATATTGTTCGAAGGACAAGTGACAACATAAATCCCTCAAAAAAATATTTCTAAATGAACATATAAAAGATGAGCACGAAAAGGGTCCAAATAAAGAAATACTAAACTTTATTACTATCGATTTGAGATTACTGACAAAAGTACACAAGCGTTGTGTTTATACGAAAAAAGAAATTAAAATTTAGAAGATTTTGCAAAATGCTCTTATTATGGAATAATTATTGACTAATAGAAAGAATTCATCATAATTGTACGTATATATGCGATTTGAACCCCATATATATTTTTTAAATTTTACAAACAAGAAATTTGACTGTAATGGAACTTACCAAATGCAAGTTAGGCATTTCATCACTTGATGTGGTCTCTTCTTTCAATCAAACATTTCATTTTGACTCCAACCTTTTAAGCCGATTGGACTAACCGCAGGCGGTGCCATCCAAGTCGAACTGGTAGTCCTGAAATACGTTGTGCATCCCTCGTGAGCCACTCACTCATTTGACCAAATTTACTTAGGGCCGACAATTTATGTCAGCGTGTCATAAATCAGGTCAATTTGCACCAGCCTAAAACCTTTTGATTTCAATTCTACATGTGGAATAATTGAATCCCACGGAGAACACGTTAAATTTGCACCAACATATGAAAATTAGGCGTGTCATACCACGTCGTATGTGAAATTTGTCTCTATTATCGTGCAAACGAGTAGGCCATCGTGCATTGGGGCCTGAACCTCGACGGGCCTCGGTCGTTCTCTGAAGCGCAATCATGGCCGTGGCCTCATCGTTCTCTCGCTGTCTCTTTCACTTCACCTCCTCCTTTTAGCCCGGGTATTTTGCTCTGGGCCGTCAAGTGCCGGCATTATCTTGAAATTTTTGTCTTGTAATTTTCATTCGAGTATTAAAATCTGAGAAAAAAAACTGTTTCTTGGACATAATAGTAGAAAATTGTTTTTCTAAGCCTTTTGAATTTGCTTGTGAAACCGGCTTAACGTGGACCCCTCCCCCTCTAGGATCCATGAGGCTCAAGCCTTCGCTCGGCCCTAACGGGCCAACTCTCGGCTCGGATCGAGCAAACCGATAATCAGCCAAGAAAGATCAGCTCACAGAAACCAAGCCCATGTCCGCCTTTTTCTTTTGTCATCCAAAAAAAGAGAAGAAGAAGAAAGCAAATACCAAGTTAGTTTACTAAAATTGTCCAGCAGCAGTTTCACTGTAAAAAGGATTCATTTGGTTTTCTAGAAGTGTTTGTCAAATACCTCATATTTACACCACTTCCACAGCTGTTTTTCAAAAGCTAACCTCACTAAAAATAATTTATGGTGCAATAACTTGAAGGTATATTCATACCGATAGTGTGCAACCTACTCTATCAAGGTCAATTTCAGCTTTTTCATAATCGAAAATCAAACCGGTTTTCTTAGGAAGTGTCCTGGAACAAAGCCTAAATTTAAGTAACATAACTATTACAATAGGAGAGATATCATATAAACAATTTGTACCATAATGGCCGAGACATTGATGGATTTATTTGACTTTTCTGGTTTTGAACATATCTCCAACATGGTTATCTTTTTCTTTAAGTAAAGTAAAAAAAGAAGCTTAAATCCGGTTCTACCCACGCTTCACGGTATAAAACTTGAAACTGAGTGATTCAAGGCCAGTCCATTACTTCAATCTGAACTTGTCAGATAAAGTCGGTTTCTAGATTCAACTAGTCCGACCTCACTAGCCCATAACAATTTTTTTAAATGTTTTGACATATACGAGCATGCTTCAAATGGAAGCAATTATATAAAAATCATGTTTATTTCTCATACATATTTCATTAATCCTTAGAAAATTCCGGGAGTATTATACTAATCTAGGGCAGAGGGGTGTGAGACAGCTAGAAGGGAGCAAGAGACAAAGGGAAGGCGAAATGCAAAGGGGGGCAAATACGTGGGGAGGAGACAAACGCTGCACGTGCAACACCGAAATCGTCGAGATTTTGGAATGAAACGATGCCCTGCACGTGCTGCCTGGTCAAAGGTCAAAAGCTCTGACTGCACGGCCCTATGCCCCGACCATGTTATTTTATTTATTTATTTTATAAAAAAAGGGTTAATTAAATTAAAGATCTGTGTCCACAAAAAAATTGAATTTAAGAAAAAGTTAATTAATCAAAGGAAGAAAAGGTGGAGAGGGAGGGCGAAGATGAGGACGATGATTAGGATTTACTTGCAGGTGGTCAGTAGAGAATCTACGCCGCTCATCACGAAAGATTTCCCTTCTTCCCATTTTTTTTTTAATTTTTTATTAATTATTCTTCTTACAAGATATTTTCATATTTAATCACACAAAAAAAAAAGGAGGAGGAGGAGGAGATGATTCTGATCGGGATAATTAAATAAATGATATATAAATTTTGACTTAATATATAATATTATTCATGACCTTTTAATTTGTTTAATATGGTTTATTGAACTTTAATTTAATATATCATGTTACTGGACTATATAAAAATATTTAATGTTGTTATTGAACTTAAATTAATAGAATGACAATATTACATATTGAACAAATTAAAAGTTTAGAAATGATATTGCATATCAAATTAAAGTTTAAGTACCACATTGAATACATTAAAAGTTGAGGAATGAAATTGAATATCAATTTAAAATTTAGGAATCATTTGTATTATTTTTCGTAATTTGATTTAATGAGGCTTTTTATGCACACCATTTCTAATTCAATTGTTATTCGAAAATACAAGTCAGCGTATTGGAAAGCTTATGTATAAAGAGAAAAGCTTGCATGAAAAATGAGTTGGGCGGCGAATTGTTTAGATTAGTAAGCATACATTCAACCAGTAGATCGTTAGCATCATGCGGTGAGTTCAGATTAAAAAAAAACCATTGGCCGAATGCCAAAAATATCCACCATTAACATTTTCATTCCAAAAATAATTTTTTGATATCTTACGTGGTCAAATCGATATTACTTCTTTTAAAATAAAAAAGACATTGTTTAAGCAAAGTTTGACTCATTTTCTGAGAGAGAGAAAGAGAGAGAGAGTGAGAGAGAGAGATCAACCCCATTTTGAATTTGCAATTGGAACGACTAGTAAAGTTCGATTAGGACTCCATTTATTTAGTAGAAAATAAATTATTTGAAAAATATTTTTACAAAAATAATAGCTTATATATCTTGAAATAATTAGTCAATGGAAAATGTTTTCATTATTGATAATAATTTATATTAAAATATTTTCGTGGATAATGAAAATATTATTTATTTATTTATTTATTTTTATAAACAACAAAAGGGATTGTTGTTAGAAAAATATTATCAAAATCATTTGTTTTTTGTTAAACAAACAGAGCCTACATTTTCGAATTCATAAATTAGGTTTTCAAATCATCCATTATAATTGAAGTGACATGGCATCATTATGGCTCGGCTGATATGCTCATTGCATATTTCGCCACTACTAGCTGCAGTAGATGTGCATAGCTTCTTTGAATGTAAAAATTAATGCCGGAAACTTTTGGATTGTTGAG
The DNA here is from genome assembly GCA_014182375.1 of Eucalyptus virginea. NCBI lineage: Eukaryota > Viridiplantae > Streptophyta > Magnoliopsida > Myrtales > Myrtaceae > Eucalyptus > Eucalyptus virginea. Next base: position 9,651,905 of record CM024522.1, read on the forward strand.
TCATTTTTATCCCGAGGGTATAATTTTGGCTAATCGGTCGCAAGCAAGAGATTAATAGAACAACAAACGACAAGTAAAGAAACGAAGCACCAGAAATTTATGCGATTTGGCTTGTAGTGACCTAAGTCTAGGGAAAATTGGCATCAATAATTCACTATGAACAACAGACATTAAAATTAGTTTAATCTACGTATCTCAATATCCAAGTCCGGATCACACCCAAATGCAAACTCGAAGCATTCCACCCCATCTCTCCTAATGCTTTCGCTCTTGAGACTCACATCGAGAAATCATTCGAGAGGCAAAAGTGTGTATAATACAACATAACATAGATCGAGTTTGTACTTAAAAAAACACGATATGGCCGGAATTTGCGTCGCCCTTGGGTGCCCACTACAATTAGTGAAACTTTCTTGGTCTAGGGCCTTCATCCGAACTCAGATTTGGCATGGACTAGAGGTCACAAAATCTAACATCACATGTTTTGCACATCCTATTCCCCGAGTTTGAACTTGAGATGAACTTAGAAGTTTGTAATACATCAAAGACCGTCATTTTTTTTCTAGGTCGAAATAAAGATACCATTCATATGCCAGAATAATCAAGAGGTATGTAGAAGGTTTTCTAGCCTAACAAATCACAAATAACGGCAAAACAAATCAAAAGCCGAAAAGTAAATAACAAAGCACAGTTCGCAGTTAAATGCACATTCTTATCTCTCAAGAACATATCTAATGCCATAAACGATTGATGGCCCATCACCAGAGTCGGTGATGAGCACACTTCAGGATCTCCCACTCCATTTGTAATGGTTTGTGGTACGCGTCTAGATTTAATGTTCTCATCACCAAACTTTCCTTGGCATTTGGATTTTCCCATGAGCTCTTCCTAGTTATGTATCGGTCAAGAAGTCACAATTCCCTAATACTCAATATTCGAAAAGTAAACATTAGGTTACTCTTCATTCAATACTGCTAACAAATATACACATTGCGCTATCTTTGTCTGATGGTTTAACCTTTTATAACCGATTGCGCACCTCAACCTCCAAATTATAAATGTTCTCTGACCTTTGCTTGTAATTTGTCAGACATTTAACTAATGAATGAAGATCTTCTTATTTGAAAAATACAGAACTTCAAAATAGTTGCCAAGTCAAAAAATTTTAAGTTAAATTTTGCTCATTGCTCATTTTAAGCCCTACAAATTGATTAAATCCAAACCTTTGGCTTATACATGTGATCATGACCCATAACAGTTTGTATGCAACATGTGAGATACTCCCTCGGTTTCACTCATTGATTAAATTTGATATCCGAAATTTACAAGATAAATTATGTTCACTTCTATTGTAAAGTCCATGTTATCTTAATATTGACATCGTGCTCGTGAAGTCTCCGCGTAAAAAGGTCGAGATCAGAACTCACTTCTGGATTTACTTCAGTTGTATCATATAAAGACAATCTCGAAATCGAATCTCTTCCTGCACAAACTAGTGTGTAAGCGCCAGTGATGCTGAGAAGAGAACTGGCCAGCTTCAATTTCGCCGAGTTCGGTAAGACTTGTTCACAAGCAAACAAAAACATTTTTGCTGTGGGAACCGAAAGGATTGGTCGCATGCACAATTAGAAAGACCCGAAATTAATCGATTCATAAATATTTTAAGATATTTTGTGGATTTCTAGATAGCTGAATTTCTGAACTCAGATTCTTAAATGGTCGAAATAGAATGTTATCGAGTAGAAGAAGTCCGATTCATTGCATCCTAGGCACTAACCTTGGAATCATTTGAATGCGACTTCGACGAACGAATGTTTATCTACCGCTTGCGACGTCGCTCCTCATGGCGAAAATCTCAATTCCATTATGTTATTGTGTATTTGATCTCCGTATCTCCTAGTATGCCCTCGAAAATGGACACATTTCGTTGCTCCACTTGAGGGCGATCACTGGTACCCTTAATTTCTTCGATTTTCTCTTGGTTTGTAATCCCTTCGAATTAGAATGCAACAAAACCAAACATTGATCCTACAACTCCGTTCATCCCGCAAGTATATCACATTCTGTGAAGCAAGTGGAGCTTATGTTATGTACACGACACAGAGGTCGAAGCCCGATAAAAGAAATGAAGTGCGTGCATGTCATTTTCAAAGGGCAAGTGTATCTGTCGGCGATTACGACGGAGCGGCCACGTCCCAGAGAGAGAGAGAGAGAGAGAGAGAGATGACGGGCGGGGGCCCGCCCGAGCGGGAGAAGCGGGAAGCGGACAGAAACGTCGGATGCTTCAATGCGGGACAAAGGACCTTTTCTCGCACCGAATCCACGTCGAATGAACCAAGTCCACGTGCGCGCGTTCCTTTCGATTCGAGCATGTATGCATTCACATCTGGTTTTCCTTTTCTACGGCGATTCGTTTCGTATCCTTTTCGAGTACGCCTCCTTTTCTACGTTAGATACGACGACCGTGTACGGCTGGCAATCCGCATTCGACCTGCCTTTCATTTTCGTTATGGGTCCTTCACGCTCTGTCCTATTCCTGTGACCTCAGACCCAAGCATACCGTTGCGAACACGTATAGAAAGAAAGACAGAGAGAGAGAGAGAGAGAGAGAGAGAGGCGATTAGAGTACGTAGGCGATGACGGCAACGGCGGAGGTGGATTTGCACGGCGTGAACGGAGGTTGATGTTGACGACGGGGCGGGGTTAGAGATTGTCGGGTGTCCGGTGGCCTCGGGCAGGAGCCGAAGTGTTGAAAGAGGAGAAAAGGGAACAAAGGAATGGAGAGAAAGAAGAGATGTCCAATCTAGGCCATTCAAATCACCTTGTGCTGCTGAAACGGTCTTTGCTAAGTTTACCCCTAAATTGGGAGGATTCATATCAGTTCATGCTTCCACCTACAAGCTGTGATGATAATTATGGGGGCAGCAATGGCAGTGAGAAATTCTCTGTTAAGAGAACTTATGAATTAATCTCACCGGAACAAGTCTTGCCTATGAATAAATTCTGAAGCTTAGTATGGAAATGGGAGGGACTGCAAAGGATCAAAGGTTTTCAGTGGCTGGTTTCACACCGGTCTACTTACTAATTATGAAAGATTTCATCGTAAAATCACAGCGGATCCCTATTGCGCTCCTTGTCCACAATTCTTTGAGACCACCTCTCACGTACTTCGGGATTGGGAGCATGCGAAGGTTATTTGGTAAAAGATTTTGCCTACTGGTTTGAGTGGTCATTTCTTCACTCTTAGCAAACATGTCTATTGCGACAATCCCGGTAAAAGAATAAGATTGGCCACTCGTATTTGGAGTACCTTGTTGGCATTTATGGAATTGGAGGAGTCAAAGATTATTTCAGATAGACTTTTCTATTCCAAGTGCATCTGTGAATTTGATCTTAGGATATGCCAACAACATTATTTTTGCTCGAATGGTTGAAAATAAATCGTTCACCAAAAAGGAGAAAAGAGATAAGTCTGTGGATTCGACTCGTCCTCCTTCTGATTGGTCAAATTCAATCTTGACGAAGCCTCTGAAGGCATACCTAGGTCCAACTTTAGCATGTGGACTTATTTGCGATGACTCGGGCAATTGCCTTGCTAGATTCATGCAAGCTGTGGAACTATGTTTTTCGCTCAAAGCAAAATTTTGAGGCATATTCTTGGGTCTCAAAATGGCAATTTCTTTGGGAATTACCAAACTTATTGTGGAGGTAAACTTGTAACCGGCCATTTCTCTGCTTTGAAAATTAATTTCATTGCTTTATTTTATTAACACATTCATTTCTCAAATTTGAAGTATACTCAAGTAGTTTCAACATGTTGAGATTCTCCATAATTTTAGGAAGGAAATGCATGTGCAAATTGGCTAGCAAATTGGGTTGTCTAGCCAAATAATGTGGGTGATAATTTCGTATTAGATAGGTCACCGATAAGTTTACTTCCTTTATTGTTAGGCGATCAGATTTGATCATGTTTTGTTAGAAGAGTAACGATATATTTTTTGGGCCTACCCCTTTTCTTATATATATATATATATTTGCGCGTCATTTGTTGTTACCTACCAAATGTGTTCATTGCCTAATATATATGTATCTATTTCAACTTGGCACTTTAGATGTTGAAAGTACTTTCTTTTGATTGATTTGTTATAGCAAAGCTGCATTTGGCAATTGGGATAAAGTTTAAGATGGGATAAAATTTATCCCATTTTACGTGCGGGGCCTATTCAAAACACGATAAAGTTAGATATAAGGGGATAAAAATAGGATAAAATTATCTCATTAGGGAAGTGAGATAAATATGGGTAAGATTTCTAGCATCCATAATATGAACATTATTTTTCTTAAATAACAAACTTTTTAAATTAACAAAATTAAAATTATACTTCAATATAATTAATATTTAAATTCTAATATAAGGAATTCAAAATAGTGAAAAATAAAAAATCAGTTATTTTAATATCTTTTTATTTATACATTCGAATTTAATTGTATTCTATAATATAAATTCAATATATAAATATAAATATTTATTATATATTTAGGTATTTCAATATTTTAGGTATATTAGTACAATTTACTATTTAATAAAATTTTATTAGAGAATGATGGAAGGGGAAGAAAGAAATAGAAAATAAATTAATAAAAAAAGAGAGAAAAATAAAATAAAATAAGTAAACAGTGCAAGAGTGTGGTGAGATATTTTTATCATCTCCATTTGTAATTGCTCATTTATACTAATGTTTTTGATATCAAACAATGTACATGATAGATGTGAATATATATAACTTTATTATTACAAGGATGTAGCAAAATTTTTTGATTTCATATTCTATCATATCCAGTCCTTTATTCTAATAAAAATCTGGACGACCAGATATAGCCCAAGTGTTTCCACGTGGTGGAACCTATCACATGAAATACCTCTCAAATAAAGTGGGGGTAATATTAGCACCATGATGACTCTCTCATCACACTACACTACTGGTTAATTGTTGCACTAACGGCCCATTTGGCATATGTTTTAAAATAGGAGCACCTTGAATCTCGGTAAGGCAATTTCGTAAAAGTTGCTAAATCTACGGTGGTGCGGCAACTATGAAATGTTTGTTCAATGCTCCATGAAAGCTACGCCATCCCTTTTCACAACTGAACCTACACCATCTCTTTCCATGGGACAACATGTCCATGCGTAATTTGTGTTGACTGATCTACAAACTTTTGGGGAGGACTCGAGAAAAAAGAAAATTGTTTGCCAGTTTGAAAATACCATATATCTCTATAAAAAAAAAATTCAAGAAAAAGCAAGAAAATGTGTATGGTACTCTCATGATTTCAAGTAGCCCTAACGTTGGAGGGAAAGCTTGCAATAAACCCTAAAACCAAAACGAAATTGATAAATAAGGTGAAACTAGCAGCATTGGATTCTTCAAGAGAGCGACATATATACATTATTTTAGAGGCCGCTGTAACTATAGGCACAGCTTTACATACGTATTAATATTAAACTAGGGTTTTAGCGGGATCATCGTCATCATCACTTTCACTCCTCCCTTGAAAACGGGAGGGTTTTACCTTTGCTTTTCGTCGTATTACTACAGAGGAATTAGCGACAGCCCGATGACCGGGGCCACTGTTTCCCCTGCTTCTTTGGTCACTGGTCTCTCTCTCTCTCTCCATCCCAAAAGCTTCGTTTCGAGAGAACCGAGGTTTTCTCTGTGGGGCTTTTTAGATTGATCCTTCGCTTCGATATAGGCGATTTTGTTTAGAGAGGGCGCACGGGTGAGTGGCTTTAATTGCGATTCTTGATACGGACAGAGACATTTTGCTTCTCCTTTTAATAATTGAGGAGGATCTTATGATTGGAGAGGAAACTAGGGTTTGATTTGACTAATGAATATGTTATGGGGTAGCAACTCATGAACATTGAACCCAACTTCAACTTTCCAATCTGACTAATGTTCACGAACGTGTATCTCTTATTTCGATCCATTTAGCGCTATGGGTATCTTATTTTAATTCATAGGATTGGCAAATTTATATATATGACCTGTTTACGGGACATATTATTAAGCACACTTGAGTTAAGTTTAATTTTGTCACAATAGGGTTATTTCACTTATCTTGAAATATAAGCGTGTCATGTGCATTTTCAAGACGGTTCCTACGCTCTTGGACATGTTTTTAAACAGGTCGGTCTGTCATTTGTGTCCATGTCATAATTTGTATAGATTGGAACATGTTTAGGGACATCAAAACATATTTTACATATTTGGAAGCTAATTTCTTAACCTTGTCAAATTTGTGAGCTTTTTTTGGGAACATTGTCCATAAAGTCCTAAACCTATAGCACTATTACTAATTCAGCCATAAACTTTTTAATTGTGTAAATTGAGTCCTAAATCTTTCATATTTTGCCAATTGAGTTCATTTAGTCAATTTTGGACAAAAATCACTAACTTGAACACCAATTGTGCCATGTACAAGCATTGATGTAAATTATTTATGATAATATTTTGAATATTTTTTTTTTCGAATTTTGTATTTATTTCTTATATTTTCTTTTTTTTTTTTCCTTCTTTGCTTTTTTTTTTCCTTTTTCCTTTTCCCTTTCATTGACCATCACCTAATCCCCGACTCTTGGGCATGAGCACTGGTACTAGTCTTAAATCCACTGAAATTGAGCCCAAGAACTCTTGCTTGTGCCTGTGCCCGTGCTCGACTCCTTGGCGCCCAAACCTAGTCTATAGAGACCGGGCCCAGATCCCAGCGCTCGAGCCTCAATAGGACCTAGGCCTTAGATCCTAGTGCCCAAGATCAAAACCACCACTTCAAGCCTAAGTCAATTGAGGCGAGACCCAAGACTCCAAAACTGGTGCCTACGCCTTGGTCCATTAATGCCGACCTCAAAATTTGATGCCCGAGACTTAGTCTTGCAAGCATAAGAGTCTCGGGCTCGGCCTCGATGACCCCGGTCTCGAAAGTCAAGAACCTAGGCATCAGCACTGAGGTACAAGGCTTAGCCTCAATGGACCTAAGCATGGGCACTGATGTCTTGGGCTCGGCCTTGATGGGCACAAGAACGATGGTTGGGTTCTTGGGTGCAGCCTTGATGGACTTGAGCTAGGGCACTAAAGTCCCGAGATAGGGCGCCAAGATGGACCTGAGCTCGACCTTGAAGGACCTAGGCTTGGGGGCTAGGGACCCAAACCCATTGCCAGTGACTGGGATTGAGTGTCAGAGTTTCCATGCCCAAGCATCGATATCTAGTTATATTTTGGAAAATTATTTCTGACTTTCTAAATTTAAGCTTTGGTAGAAATTTTTTTTCATTTAACTTATTTTTCTAAACAATATAAATGTCTGAAATAAGAAAAATTTTATCCTAGAAAATGTATTTCGCGAAACAAATGAAGCCTTAGTATGAGACTAGCAAGTAGCATATAACTCTTTGAAAGTGACTTTATGTACATAGAGTGCTAGTATAGTTGAGACTAAAATAATAATTAAACATTAAGAGTGCATTCATTTTGCGGCACCTGAATGATTTGGAAAACATCTTCATAAAACTGATCGCTTGAAATAAATAGTAAACAAAAAATAATTTTATCATCCATGAAAATATCCAAATGTAAATTGTTATCGATAATGAATATATATTTTATTGAATAATTATTTTAAGTGATGCAAGTAATATTTTTAGGAAAATATTTTTTAAATTATTTATTTCCGTTAAACAAACAGAGTTAAAAGGGCGTTTGCAAAGCCGAACCATGAGGATTCAACATAAATAATAATTACTTGATCAGTGTACTAATGACTATTGACATCCATCAAATGATGAGATTCTTCTATGTACCTCCATATCTATATAGTCAAACCCATGCACGAATTTATATACATGCACATGTGGGTCAGCACCGAGACGAAATCTTATTGTCTGTATATCGAAATTTAAATCAGGAATATCCCAGCAACTTCAAAAGCTAGACCCAAAGTGCACGTCAGGTCAGTCAAAGAACAACCTAATCAAAGAGCTAATCTAGTAGAATCCAACATGGCTTTGTATGCTTATGGGACTAATCTATTGGAAATAGCCCTTGGAGGGAGCATGTGGGTATGTGTATGTGTATAATTAAAGATATTCAAGAATCAGGTGGACGGACTATATGGTATTGAAAAAGATATGCTTATATATAAACCTAGCTAGGAGCTGCATGTTTCCCACGTACTCTAAACGTCCATCCAAAGCTAAGGATAATCTTTTCTTTCTTCTTCTCCATGTGAAACTTTCTTTAAGCTAATTACAATAAAGGGTACTTTTTTCCCCTAAAGTCAAATTCAAATTCTCTAAAAAAAATTTCGTATCGCGAAGAGAGACTCATGTTACTTTTCTTTTCTTTGTTATTTTATCCTTTCTAAGAAGAATAGATTCCCGTTATTGCTTGTATATGTCAATGTACCGATCTTAATTTGTATCTTATGGTTATCAAAACGATAACACGTATATATAAAGAAAAGGAAACATTCTCCAAATCATGACGAACCCCAAAATCCATCTTCTTTATCTACCGTCTCACTCTCCATGATGTTGTCATCGACCTCGTCGGCCAAGATGTTCTTGCACCGCCTCGGAATGCCGGAGCCTTTTCGAGATGACAATAGCTGTCGAGGTGAGGAAGTTGATCGATAGCATCATCTATGGAGCTCGGTCGTGGAGGAGACCGGTGGCGCCGATGGCTACCCAAAGTTGGAGGGAGAGAGGGAGGGGGGCGGGGGGTGCGTATATTAGAGTTTGCTTTATGAACTTTTGACAAGCAAAGGTTAGATGAGTTGTGAGCCAAACATTAAAAAAATCTCAATCTTTTACACCGATAAAAATAACACAACTTTTGAAACGTTAAAAGAAAGAAGAAGATAGGCATGATGTTTCGTTGATGAAACAAACATAACGCCCGTGACAAATTCCATCCATTCATGCCAGTAAATCGCCACATGCCACAAAAAACAATGTCATTTTTAATTTATAATCTTCATGATGAAATTTACTTTGTAACATTGGATACCAAAATTCTTGCATTTCGCATACGGAAACAATGTCAATTTTTGTCATGTTTAACAGCTGCTGATCCACCTAAGATGACACATGACTATTTAACGGTGAGAATGGACAGATTTTGTGGCGGGTATCATTTTTGTCCCACGGTGGAAATGTTGTTGTTGTTTTTTTTTTTAAAATCATGTGGGAAAGGATGCGTTTTTCTTTGTCCCAGATTCAAAAGGTTAGGTTAATCGAGACATTTGAAAAGGCGCATTATTTTTGTCTTAGGTGGGAAAATTTGAACCTTTTTTTGGAATTCGGCCACTAATTGTAGGGGCGTTTCAAATTTTTTTAATAAATAATTTTGTAATTATAACAAAAAATTTAATAGCAAAATCCAAGGAGCAACACAGTGGTTTGAAACGTGTAAAAAGTATTATTGAGATGAAAGATGATACCGGTATTTTGAATCCGCGCTTCAAATAATTATGCAGTTTCAAAGAAAACGAGGTAGCGAGGGAAATATGGAATTATTTCTATTTTGACTTTTGTCTTCCTAAAGATTGTTTGTGCTTCCTTTCAGGCTGAGGGTCATTTTATCTTCTGCATTTCTCTAACTTATCAAGAAATTTTTTTATCACGAATAAATGCATTGAAACTCTTCAAACGTGTTGTTGATAATGCATTCGGATCTTAAAAACTTGTTAAGTTTGTATCATCAAATCATTTTATTCACTTTATCTAATTTGATTAACAGAAAATGCTAGAATAGTTCTTTTTATTATATATTTTTTTTTCTCTTACGTGACCGCTAATGTTAACTAAAGTGTGCAATAATGGCCAAAGCGACGTGGTTATTCTCCAAAATCTAATTTTTCCCTGAATTGTAATTAAATGAGATTGAAAAAAGTAATAAATAATAAATAAAAAACCACACACGGGCTCGTGACAGACCATAGAGCGCCGGATGGGGGTTGGGTTTTAAGTGGGCAAGCAGCGCTTCCTCTGAAACCCACCTTGATCTACCTACTTCTAGCAAAAATAGATTTTGGCTTTTTTTTTTAGTGTTTATACTTTTGCCCTTTTCTTTTAATGATTTATCCTTTTATAAAAATTTTAAATTTATTAATCCCTTTTTATTTTATTTTCTCTCCTTCTTCTTTTTTTTTTTTTTTTTCCTAAAAATTTCAATATTATTTTTAGTGTGGTGCTTGATGGGTGCCAACCCGGCGTTTATGCATCCTCCAACAATATCAAAATGTACTTGACTATATTTTGTTAGCCAAATTGGTTAGCGACAATAGTATGACTCACTTTTTCTTTAATTTTTTCAAGATATGGTCATATTTCTTGAAAATTTTAGAGTTTGATGGTACTTTTCGAGCATGTTTTAAAATTTCTAGAATACTTTTCTCCTTATGTTAATTAATTTTTTTTTTTTTTTTTTTTTTTTTGGCAATATGTAGCTCAATCAAAGAGTAGAGGTAAGCAGTTCCAAATTCCTTATAAATTCCGTCTAAAACCTGAAATCTACAATCAGGTACAAGTTCATAATTTTTTGGAACTTGAAACATACCCATCGGAATTTGAAACCTGAAACCTACCTTGTCACAGGTTCCAAGATTGGTTTAAAGATCTAATAGGGCTTTTTTTTTTTTTTCAAGTTAAACAAAACAAAATGAATACAATAATAATAAATAAGTTTGTCATCCATCAAAGAGACTACAAAATGAACAAAACTACAAAAAAAAAAAAAAAAAAAAGAATTGTTGGCAAAGAATTCAACTAAATAAAAGTAGGGGTCAATAGTTCCAAATTCCGTACAGGTTCCATCTGAAACTTGAGACCTACCCGTTGGAATAAGTTCATCATTTTTTGGAACCTAAAACCTACCTTGCATACCCTAGAATTTAGAATTTATCATGTTATAGGTTCCAAGGTCTACTCAAGTCTCACTTAAATTATTATTTGAACGATTACAATTCATTAATTATAATTTATATGTAAATACATGAAAAGTTTAAACATTAATAAAGTAAAAATCTTAACCATAAAATGGAAACTCAGAATAGTACTTCTAAATTATACATTCATCATCAAACATCATGGAATATCGGAATATTGCACAGAGACATGGATTAAGAAAAATATTAAAACTTGTTCCAGGTTCTAGGTTTCTCCAACTAAGAATCTGGAACTTACCCGTTGAAACGAGTTCCTCATTTTTTGGAACCTAGAACCTACTCTGCATATCTTGAAACCTGGAACCTATAGGTTCTTACTGGTTTGGTTCTCAAGTTCCAGGTTCTATCCTAGAACCATGCTCACCCCTACTAATGGTACTATCTATACATGGGTTTTCTAGTGTTTAAGTTTGAAATGCTTCTAAAAAAATATTCAAACTCAAAGTATAAAAAAGAAAAGGAGCGAACTCTCTTACCATCAAAACTAAATTTTTTTTTTTAGAGATAATCTCAAATAGGGACCTAAAGTGCCCACATTTTCTCAAAAGAGGACTTGTAGTGGAGTCTATCTTAAATAAGGACCTAAAGTAACCATTTAATCTCAAAGAAGGACCTAACTTGCTAGCCGGCGAATAGATGCATCTCTGATGCGTATTTAGGTGACTCGGTCAGGGGTATTTTCGTTAAAAAAAAAAATCTTTTTTCGTATTCCTTTTCCCCTGTTCATCTTCTTCCTCATCTCACCCATGTTTGTCCTTGTTCATCATTTTCTTCGTCAATTTGCATTGCCTAGATCAAGAACACCGGAATTGGGGAAGGGCCGACGAGAGTTGTCAAGCCTTTGCCGGCCACTGGTAAGGGCCAGTGAGGCCACTCTCGCCAGATTTGGCGAGGGTCAGCCTTGCCTATGGTTAGCGAGGGCTCAACGCCTATCGTTGGCAGCGGGCGAGGGTTGTTGAGGCCATGCTGGCTGTAGGCAAGGTCTTGCAGGCCGACTCTCGCCGGATTTGGAAAGGGTGGCCTCATTGGCCCTTGCTAGCGACTGACGGGGGTTTGACGATGCTCGCCGAACTCTATCAGTGTCGGAGGTCGATTCAAACGAGGATAAGGGGACGACACATGTCGTCGAGCGAGATGTGCCACCACTATTAGAGTATCTCGGGAGTAGCACCGAGGTCTGCATCTGGCCGTTCGACTTCTCCGTCAAGAATCACTTGAGAGCGGTGGACTCGATCGCGGAGCTCTACGGCGAGGCGAGCGTTGGCGCGCTCCATGACGGCGAGATTGTGAGGTTGTCTTCTTCGATTGCTTTCTCAAGGTGCGCGATTTGAAGTGATGGTGAGCTCAATTGGAGCTTATGTCAGCTCGTGCTTAGGTTTTTTTCGCTTGCTTGAACTCTAATCTTCATGTTCGTTGCTAAATGTAAGAAGACATTGTCACGCCCATGTTGTTGCTTGCAATGACGAAGAAGATGATGAACAGGGACAAGCATGGGTGAGATGAGGAAGAAGATGAACAGGAGAAAAGGCAAATGAAAAAAGAATTTTTTTTGGACGAAAATACCCTGGACCGGATCATTGGAATATGCATCAAAGATGCATCTGTTCCCCGGTTGGCAAGTTAGGTCATTCTTTAATACTAAATGATTATTTTGGGTTCTTATTTGAGATAGACTCCACTTCAAGTCATCTTTTGAGAAAATGAGGGCACTTTAGGTCCTTATTTGAAAATTTCCCTCTTTTTTTTTTTATCGTCACTCTTCCTAAATTTTAATGACACGTGAGTCATGAGACATACTTTTTCATTTCTTTTTAATTTCGAATTTCGTATTTTTTGACGTCACTAAAGTAAAAGGATGACGCCGAAATTACCAAACATTTCACGCCTAAAAACCATGAACCGACCGGCGAAACCGTCTCTGAAAGGCATTAAAAGCCATCCGCATTGGTCACCAACGACGGCTAGCTTGCCCGTCACTGGTCATCGCCTCTGCGCGTGCTACTAAAGACAAACTTTTTTTTTTCTTTCCCACAGAAGGCTTGTTATAAAATAAGGTTTGTTTACGAAGTTAATGTGCTGAATTCACACGACCAAAAATGAAAAGTGCCAATATATGGATGCACTTGTCTAACCCTCTCCTCTAAAGTAAAGTTTCAAGGCATTCCTTCCGATTAGGATAAAAAACCTTTCAAAGGCTCGAATAGACGTTTTCCAAAAAAAAAAAAAAAAAATTAAGTAATGTTAGGTTGAAAAAAGAATTGAAGATTCTTAAATTTTTTCCCCCTCGACCGTTGAGAGAGAATTTTTCCTTCAGTTCCAATTCGTTTCAATATACTTCAATCAGTATGCACAAGAAATAGGTCAATTTGATGGGCTTTTACTCGATTTTGCATGAAGTCAAGTTCTCATCGGTAAAAGTCAAGGGAACGGCCCCAACTCATTATTGTATCATGTTTTTAAAATTCAAGAGGAGAGTATTAATAGCATTGTTCAAAATGGGAAGTAGTTATTGAAGCAAAGAAGGCTCCAATAATAGGTGGAGATTGTCATGTGATAATGATTTCACGGCAAAAGGTGGTAGCTATAACCGGGGTTTTCCTTGATGATTTGCTACTTTTGTTTGGTTTAGTGAATGGATTTTTAGTCACGTTGAGTTGACATTGAAAAAACTAAAAGAACAAGGACAACATGCCCAAAATGGCCTACCACTCTCTTGATTGCCTCTACCACAATGATAGAACTTGCCATCGACTCAGATGATCAACAGTGGAGAGTCAGTAGAAATGGTTTATGGGGGATATAGCAGTTGTGGTGGCCAGTGATGGTGGCAGATATAATCATCGATTGAAGTCACATAATCGAAAGAGAGGAGAAGGGGCTAATCTCGACCGATATCCGAAATCCGAACGAATCTTCTCAAATTCTCTTTACTGGGTTCAGCGGGGACTCCAATTCGAGCTAAAGAATGAAATCCGGGTCGGATTATATCTCGGAACAAGCATGGATTTTTCCTCTAACATAATTATTTGTCCATTGTGCAATCAAATGTGGGGAGCCAAACATAACTTCGCTAGTCATATGAAAACCTTTTTTGGCCATAAAGGAATGGGTGGCAATTTCGGTGAAAAAGGACAAAGTGAAAAGGAGACGGGAGGCAGGCAGAGAACCCTAACAAATTCTCCAATCTTCCGCCAGCCCGGAAGTCTCGCGACTCTGTTTCAGACAAGTTTTCTTCCCCCCCGGCAGAGCTAAAAGTCACCCCTTCTCTCTCTCTCTCTCTCTAATTTTATATTTCCAAAACTCCATTTTTTGTCTGCATCTCTCTCTCTCTCTCTCTCTAACTCGCCACGCAGGTTGGCAGCCGAAACCGCTGGCCTCTCCTCCCCCCCCTTCCCTTCCCCCCCACCATTATAAACCCAACACTGCCATCACCTTCACCTTCTCTCTCTCTCTCTCTCTCTCTATCTCTGTGTGTTTGAGTCTGCATCTTTTTTTTGAAAAGGGCGTGCATGTAGCTCTCTCTCTCTCTCTCTTTTCCTATCTCTCTATTTCTGTATCTGTCTGAGTGTGTGTCGTCGAGGTTCTTTCTTTCTTTCTTACACCCAAAAAGCCTCTGCATGCGGCTCCGCTTTACAAAGTCTCGTTCGGCCACTGCCCCTTTCTCGACTCCACACACACGCAAAAGCACCGCCACCCCCCACTAGCGAGCGCGCGCCCCCCTTCCTTTTCCCTCCTCAGGACCCGAGAATAATCTCGTAAATTAACGCCGACCCACTTCGCAAAATCCCATCTTCCATTCCCCCCTCGCGACTATCGACAGCGAGTGCGCGCGCGTCTCTCGTTCGCGTTTTGATGGCGGAGAGTAACGGCTGAGCTCCAAGGGCCATTTTTCCGTTCCCGGGTATTGGACTTTTCCGAGTCACTGCCGTTCCTTCCTTGTTTGTTTCTTCAGGAAAGCACGCTCTCGCGTTGATTGTATTGGCGTGCGGTGTATGCGTGCTTGAAGGGTTCGTTTCAGTTCTTTGAGAGAGAAAGATTAGAGAGAGAGAGAGGGATAGAGGTAGAATGATGGCTCCCGCAACAAACTGGCTATCGTTCTCCCTGTCTCCGGTGGAGATGCACCCGCAGCTCATCGTCCCTCCTTTCGATTTGACCTCCGCTACTTCCTCTTCTTCCTCTACTTCCTCCTCCTCTCACTACCTCATCGACAGCTTCTATGGCGCTCACGGTAATCATCTTTTATTGTTGTGCATGTTCGCTGTTTTCGCCGGCGATCTTGAAATGACTTTTCTTTTGCTTGGTTCTCGTTTCTTGGGAACTCTTGTTGGGCAGGTTGGGATAATCCGAAGCCCCAAATCCTGTTCGCCGACGTCGGGGACGACGCCGCCGAGCCGAAGGACCGCCGGCAGCAGCAGCAGCAGCAGCCGCAGCAGCCGCCGACGATGGCGGACTCCTCCGTCGTCACGACCTTCCTGGTCGACCCGTACGCCCCGACCCACCACCACCACCACCACCAGCACCACCAGCAGATCGCCTCGGCGCCGCCGAAGCTCGAGGACTTCCTCAGAGACTCCTCCACCACCGAGGACTCCTCCCTCACCACCCACATCTACGACCGGAGCTCCTCCCACTACTTCGACGACGGCCACGGCGGCCACCACCACCACCACCACCACCACGATCTCAACGCCATCGCGGGGTTCCAAACGCTATCCGCCAACTCGGGCTCCGAGGTCGACGACTCGGGCTCCATGGGTCGGGCGACCCAGGCCCACCTCGCGGAGTTCAACCGCCACTCGACCGAGTCGGCGGGGACCGAGCTGGGGTTCGCAGCGGCGGGGGGCGGCGGCGGCGCCTTGTCGCTCGGGGTGGTCGTCGCCGCCGCCGCCTCGCAGCCTCAGACCACAGAGAAGGCCACCGTCGCCGTGACGGCGGCCGACTCGGACGGCTCAAAGAAGATCAACGACTCCTTCGGTCAGCGAACGTCGATTTACAGAGGAGTTACCAGGTGAAAACTCCTTTCGGGGTATCAGCGATTGATATGTAGTTATGGGTGTTTGATGAAATGCCTGATGGATGCTTCTTCTCTTAGCGAGATTAGTACTAATTAAGTCGTGGGTATCGTTTCAAGTGCGATGAATCCTCTGGAAATGCGTAAAATTAGAGGAAAAACAAACAAAGAAAGTCGCATACTGTAGCGGGTCCTTGACTTCTTTTAAGAATTTTTGGAGCTTTTGCAAATGAAAGTTCAATTTTTTTTTTTTTTTTTTGGGGGAGGGTGGGGGTCTGGAATCTTGAATTGAATCTAATGGATGGGACGATATGCAGACACCGATGGACAGGTAGATATGAAGCGCATCTCTGGGACAACAGCTGTAGGAGGGAGGGCCAGGCGAGAAAAGGCCGTCAAGGTTCTCTCTCTCTCTCTCCCCGCTCTCTACTGATTTGTTTTGACTTCATTTATGAGTGTATGTCATGCTCACAACTGATTTTAGGTTCCCCCATGCTTTATCCCAAAAGAAATAAAAAGAAGAGAGAACTCAATTGGATTACGTTAATGGATACTCAATCCGAACTGCATTATATCACGTGTGGTGTGAGATTTATAAGCTGAATTATCATACATTATATGTGCTTGATAAATGCTTGGGTACTCATTCATTGATTAACAGCATCATGGTATGGTTGTATCGTAAATATGATTAAGTTTTGCATTTTGCTAGCAGAGATAAAAGTTTTGCATGCACTCGAAAATTCAAAGGGTAGGACAGGTACATGGGTCAATAGGGACTGTGATTCAAGGCGTTGGTGTGATTGATTGACTCATCTGGTATATATGTGAAGATGCAGGTGAATAAGGACAGATGAATTATTACAAGAGCCCTTTATTTGATTTGAGTTGTCACTGCGTCCTCTCCCTTCCTCTTCCTTTTCGATTCACTCCACTGTTCTGATTTCAATCAGATGTGCCGCCGTTTTGTGCACGCCTGACAGGAATTTATTTCTGGGTTTTTGCTTTTTCCCTTTGGGATGAATTTGTTCTGGCTTTGATTTTTGCTTGCTTGCGTGGTTGCTTTTACTTTCTCACCTGGGGACCTAGAATTCAAGCGCGAGGTTAATTTGACACGACTTCCGGATTGAACCAGACGTTGCAGAAACCAGTTTGTCTGGACACGAGCTCTGATCCCGTCTGAGCCGTGGGTTAAGGCTTTTCCGCTTTTGCTTTTCCCATCTTTCACATCCATCAGAGCTTTGGGTCTAGGTTTGACCATAGCACTTCCCATTCCAGCTGCATTATTCGATTTCCTTTTGGGGTCCTCGAATTTCTTCTGCGCAGGGCAAGAATTTTGGGGTTCTTGATTTTTCTTGTACTACACCAGGAAACAGACTTTTGACGAGAGACGAACAAAACTGAGAGAAGCTCGATCTCTAAACATGTTCACTTGAAACCTGAACATAAAGACCGCCATGTATGTACTGATTTTCAATGGATTTGGTTAAGACATGGAATAGTGCCGCGACACAACTAAGACGACCTAGATTGAGGCAAAGTTCCGCCTTAAATTAACACTGTCATTAACCATTACATTTTCTGAAACACTCTACCCTAGTCTTATGCACCTCAAATTTAAAAATTCAGAGCTCCTAACAACTTTCCAGTTTGGTAGTCTTCAATTTTCCAGTTTGCTAGTCTTTAGGGTGTAAGCCGCAAGATGTTTGTCGAGTGCAATCAAATTGCGGGCGCATGCTTTTGACCTTAAAATCTCGTGTGTGAACAGGTTTTTAGATGGCTGTGTAGCCCCTTTTAGCTTTTTAAATTGCATGACAGTCCAAAAAACTGATGATTAATTAAAATTCCATTTGTTTTGTTTGTCTTTCCTTTTGTGAGTAGATGAGGATTCTTGCAGAAAAAATTGACTTTTCGGTGAGCTAATGTTTGAAATGCGTTCCTTTTGTGCATGAAACGCGCGGGCTGTTGATCATGTGCTGTCTGGCTGTCTCTCAACTTACACTTATCTTCCATAGTTTATCTGGGTAAGAAACTATTTCTTTCAAATAAATTTGTTTGAACTTCCAATTTCAACAAAAAAGAAAGGAGCTTTAATGGGATCGAGTCCTTTATTCTATATCAGGCGGGTATGACAAAGAAGACAAAGCAGCTAGGGCCTACGATTTGGCAGCTCTGAAGTACTGGGGTCCCACGGCCACCACCAACTTCCCTGTAATTATATTTATGTATTTCGTGTTTGATTGTTTTTCTTTTTCAAGTTTTCTTTTGCATGGAAAGTGATGTTTCTACGTGAAGCAGAACATCAGCTGCTTGTGGAGCTTCCTCATGGCTTGGAAACTTTTCTTCTCAGGTTTCGAACTACACTAAGGAATTGGAGGAGATGAAGCATGTGACCAAGCAGGAATTTATTGCCTCGCTGAGGAGGTACTATACATGGCCCTTTCGCTTCTGTTTGTTCACTTGCTGGTATTTAATTGCGGTTGAATTGAGTGGAGGCTCTCTTCTGGAATGAATATTTTTGCAGGAAAAGCAGTGGGTTCTCGAGGGGTGCTTCCATCTATCGAGGCGTGACAAGGTTTGGAAAATTATCTTGATACAGTCTTGAGTTCTTTTATTATTTCACTTTAGGCCAGAGTTTTTTTTTCTTATGTCTGCTTCTAAAGTCAGCTCGGAGTCATTTTTCTTCTCGTTACAGGCACCATCAGCAGGGTCGTTGGCAAGCAAGGATCGGTCGTGTTGCTGGCAACAAAGACTTGTACCTGGGCACATTTGGTGAGTATGCTATTTACGTCTTATCCACCATTTCAATTGTTCGCATCGTGCTTCCAGGTGGCACTCCAGCTTGAACAACTTAATTCATCATTTTCAAATATAATTATCTGGCAGTCTGGTTTACTGTGTTATCTTTGTCGGGAAAAATTAGAGTGAAGCTGACGACTCATCTTTGATGATGTTAAAGTACAAAGAACTCCAAGTTACAAAAGTTTTGGATTGAATTTGGTAAAACTGTTTACGTTTGTGGTACCCATTTGGTAAAACACGGCTCGCCTGGAACCGCTTAGCTATACTTCACCTTTCACTTTATATTTCATCTTCTTGCCTCGATGAGTACCAAGGATCATACCAAACACTGACTATGTACATGATGTTGTTCAGCTACTGAAGAGGAAGCTGCTGAGGCATACGATATAGCTGCCATAAAGTTCAGAGGCCTCAATGCAGTCACCAACTTTGAGATGAACCGCTACGACGTGGAGGCTATAGCTAATAGCACGCTCCCAATTGGTGGAGCCGCCAAGCGCTTGAAGCTCAACCTCGAAGCAGAGCAGAAACCGTGTCTCGACATGATTCATCAGCAACCGACGCCCCGAACTGGCGGGGGCAACATCAGTTTCTCCGCCATCCAGCCATTCCCCACAATTCCATGCGGCATCCCATTCGATACCTCAACTGCTCTTTACAACCCGAACTTCTTCCACCACCTACAGCCTAACATTGGCAGCAGCGCCATTGCCAATTCCCATAGCTCCACCTCCACCATCCCGACACCGGCGGTGACTGCAGTACCTCAAACAGCTGACTTCTTCATCTGGCCCCACCAATCTTACTAGGTATGACCAGCTTTAGATATGTAATAATCTGCTAACTATAGCAACAAAACCCTTTTTTCTTTTTTCGTCTCTTTGCGGCATCCTTAAAGAAGCTGACCTAAAATGTGATGACTTGGCTCTCACCCTAACCTCTCTCCTGGCCCTTGGTGGTGTAAGCAGGAGAAAATTTTGGCTAAATCAAAAGGGTATATGATATAGCAGCTCTCCTATGGATAGGTTTTTTTTCGCTCTGTTTTTGAATTTGTAGACTGAGATGTAAGAGAGACAGGACCATATGCTGTAATCTTTTTTTGCTGAAAATCTTTCGGTTTCCCATTACTCCCCTCGTGGAATGTATGATGATCTCCCCTCTGCGAAACCGGCTTCGCCTGTCGATCTCTCGTGTTTTGTGGCCTCAGTACTAGTCGGTTTTTCGCGACGTTTGGTTTGCGTGAGGTAAAATGTACTGAGTTGCGAAAAGGGCATATCATTCGGTGGGACTTTGCTCGAGATATGCCATGTGCGGTTATGTACCAAAGCAATAGATTTTTATGACGTGCACCTGGCGATATGCGTTCATGATGAAAAAAGAAAGAAAACTAGCGCACTCCAAGAAAGTGTGTAGTGCAGATGGGGGAAAGCACCCCGAGAGTGGTACGAATTTTGACAGAATCGAGTCAGATTCTGTCATTTCAGCGAGGATCGTTTCCGAGTCAAGAATCAATAGTTGACCTCAAGAGCTTCAGCCTTTATATAACATGGGTAACCCAACTTAGCCCACTTCCGACTATCAATATTCCTGCCACTGCCGCCACAAACGTGGCTGCCGGCAACGTTGCCCAGTCTTGCAAAGGTTGTTTGCGTGATGTACTTTTTGGCTGTGGTGCATGGAGAGGTCAAGAGCGGCTCTTTCGACCGGTGCCATCCATGGGAGTCGACTCGCTCTCTCGATTTGTAGGTCGAGGTTGGCGATGGCCTTGTGATCATTCAGGGCCTCAACACTTAGTGTAAGTCCAGTTCTATGAATGTCTGCGTGCTGGCAAGAGAATAGCGGGTGGCATAGTTATTGGTAGTGATTTTGCCTACACCGGTGGCATTGCCTATTGGTTCCAGGCGACATCACGGGTGATTACTGATGAAGAAAGTTGCATTGTTGCCTCTATGATTTTCCCTTTATTCTTCTCTTGATTTGCCTTTTTTTTTTTCAATTGCTAAACTACAAGTCAAATTTTGAACATTTGTCAGAGTTTGCACTTTTGAGATTAAATAAGAAAGTTGACATTAGTTCAATTTTCAAGGACAAAATTTAAATTTTTAAGTACGGCTAAATGTAATAAAAGGCCCTTTGTTAGAGGGAAGAAGAATTAGGCTCAAGAGATCTCAGCCCATCTTCTTTATTTTCTGTTGGAGCTGGTTGCAAAAAATATGAAAGAAAAGAAGACAAGGGAGAGAAAATAGAGATATCAAAAGAATAAGGGGGGGAGCAGTTCTAGATTTCTTATAAGTTTCACTGGAAACTGGAACCTATTCTTGGAATCTGAAATTTGAAACCTATCTTGTCACATGTTCCAAGGTCAGTTTTAGCTTGTCACATGTTCCAAGATTAGTTTTAAGATCCAACAGGTTTTTATTTTTATTTTTTTGCTTCATTTTCAGTTAAACATAATGAAAATGGATACAACAATATGCACAAGCTTAGAATGTTTGGCTTCTTAAAAATGATGGAAGAGTGGCAAAAGAACTTAAAAGAAACATACAAAAACCCTATTATTTGCCAACTTCAAATTTTTCTAACATTTGGATAATCATTTATTTATGAGTTCTCCATGGTTTTTTTATTCATCCCATATTCTTTTAAGAGAAACTATAAGTAGATTGCAACCACAATCATGAAAAAAGTAAAGAAAAAAGAACAAAGATGAATCTAGGTCCTTGTAGACTATCCAAATATCTTATTTAGAAAATACTTGATTGAGGAAGAATGATAAAACAATGGGAAGACAAAACAAATTTTACTCCTCAACCCAATGGGTATCTCATTAAATTACATAACAAATCATGAGAAATGAACTTGAGTTCATCTCTTGTTTGTCTTTGCAAAGAGCTCACTAAAGTGATCCACAAATGTGCACAACTCAATTAAACAAATGTTTGGAGTCCATTAATGTTATGTTCCGTGAATTCGATGATGCAAATCCCATAAGAAGCAAAACAGATTAGTAAAAGTCAAAAAGAAATGCAAAAGGCTTAAACAATTTTAGGTTTAGGAATTTTGATCACTAGAATTGAAACCTCCTTTCCTAGAATCCAGGTTCTACTCGCAAACCGTGTTCACTCCTAAGAAGACCTAGAAAAGAACAAAAAAAAAAAAAGAAAAAAAGAAGAGGTGGAGAGAGTAAGCTGTGAGTGAACAGGGAGAGAAGAGATGAGGGATTGAGGGTGGACCATTGAAAACATGCGTTGACTTCAAAGAGCGACATTTACATGTGACTGGCAAGAATTTCTTTCTTCCTTTTTCCTTTTTTCCCTCTTAAAAGTTAATTGTGTTCTTTTAGAGTATAAATTTCCGAGTCTAATTATGTCGACATCGCTAATAACGCTCCAACTGAGTCTGAATTGTCCAATTGTAATAATTAAGTTGCTCACATCCCTATGAACTTATAAAATTTCATGAGTTGTGATTTGGACTACCCATTTAAGAGATATTATTTCCCAAAGTTCTTGGTAATTGCTATATAGTGACTACCGCCGGCAGTGTTTCTCACTAAATTACATAACAAATCATGGGAAATGAACTCGAATTCATATGTTGTTTGTCTTTGCAAAGAGCTCATTAAATTGACTCACAAATGGGCATGACTCAATTAAATAAATGGATGGAGTCCATTAGTATTATGTTCTGTGAATTCAATGATGGAATCCCATAAGAACCAAAATGCATTGGTAAAAGGCAAAAAGAAAAGCAAAAGATATAAGACAATTTTAGGTTTAGGAATCCCTGGAATTGGAACCTCCCTCCCTAGGACCGTGTCCACTCATAAAAAGACCTAGAAAAAAACTTTTTGAAGAAGAAGAAGAAGAAGAATTGGTAGAGAGTGAACATAGAGAGAAGAAGAAGAAGAAGAACTGGTAGAGAGTGAACATAGAGGGAAGAGAAGAGGGATTGAGGGTGGGCCATTGAAATCATGTGTTGACTTCAAAGAGCGACATTTACATGAGACGTTGAGAATTTCTTTCTTCTTTTTTCTTAAAAGTTAGTTGTGTTCTTTTAGAGTATACATTTCAAAGCCCTAATTATGTCGACACCGTTGATGACGCTCCAACTGAGTCTGAGTTGTCCAATTGTGATAATTAGGTCGCTCACATCCCTACAAACCCATAAGATTTTATGAGTTGTGATTTGGACTTCCCATTTAAGAGACATTAAATCCCGAAGTTTTTGGTAATTGCTATACAGTGACTACCGTGGGTAGTCTTTCGTGCTGAGTTTTGTCAATTGTTGGCATAGATTTTGGGTTGAAGGAGCTTGGAGTTCTTTTAAGTACTTGGAAAGAGTTTTTTTTTTTTTTTCCAATTTACTGTAATCTCACTTAAATCGGAGTTCAGTAGGTAGACCCAAATATGTTGCGCAATGCGAGCGTGCTACTCTCCTTACTGTAGCAAGTTTGCTGTTTGTGTGGTTCTTTGTCAAACCTTAGCCCAAAAATAGCCTTGCTTAGTGGCGTTTTATTCGGGGTTGGTGGGCTCGCTAGTTTGACTTTTGATTAAAAGATTTTCGAGCAGCATGGCCTTTGATTAGTTGTTTGGCTAGCGGTAAGTCTTGTTTATCTTTTCTATAATTTGTAAATTGATATGTTGCACATCTATTATAGAACGTGTCTATGTTTAGAAGATATATGTATTGCTTACCAAATAATGGTTTGTTCATACCATTCATCTCATTTTTTCTCAAGTTTTCAGCTAGTGTCAAATAGGACAAGGGCAATGTGAGAGGGATTTTTTGAGAGTTGGATTATGAATATAAGTTGAGATAAATGTAATGGAATTTGTTAGGATTTAATTTCTTGCCGACACACACACATTCATAGAATTGGATTTATGGTATGTTTGGTTCAGCTTTTTCAAGGGACTTTCAGTCTCTAAAGCCTTTTGGAGAAATGCTTGGGTGTTTGGCAAGTCTGTCCAAGGGGTATTTAGTCAAATGCCGGCCTTGGGAAAACTAAAAGCCCAATGTTGATAGAGACCAACTTTGAGCTTTCAACATTTGGCCAAATGCCGAAGTTACTTTTTTTTTCAAAACTACTATCATAAATTTTTAAATTTTGAACATTTGTTAGAGCTTACACTTTTGAGATGAAATAAGAAAGTTGACATTTATTCAATTTTCGAGGACAAAATTTAAATTTTTAAGTATGGCTAAATGTAATAAGAGGCTCTTTGTTAGAAGGAAAAGAATCAGACCCGGGAGATCTCAGCCCATCTTCTTTATTCTCTCTTGCGGCTAGTTGCAAAAAATATGAAAGAAAAGAAGACAAGAAAGAGAGAAAAAATAGAGATGTCAGAAGAATAAGGGGTGAGCGGTTCCAGATTTCTTATAGGTTCCGCTTAAAACTTGAAATCTACTCGTTGAAATCTTGAACTTGGAACCTATTCTATTGCAGGTTTTAAGGTCAATTTCAGGGTCTAATAGGTTCTTCTTTTAGTTTCATTTTTAGTTAAACAAAATGAAAATGAACGTAACGATAATGAACAAGTTTAGACATGTTTTGCTTCTTAAAAATGATGGAAGAGCAGCAAAAGAACTACTTAAAAGAAACATACAAAAATCCTATTGATTGTCCACTTCAAATTTTTCTAGCATTTGGATAATCTTTTGTTTATTGATCCTCTCATTGTTATTTTATTTATCCCACATTCTTTTAAGAGAAACCATAAGTAGATTGCAACCATGATCATGAAAAAAGCAAAGAGAAAAAGATGAATTTAGGTCCTTGTAGACTATCCAAATATCTTATTTAGAAAATACTTGCTCAAGGAAGAATGATAAAGCAATGGGAAGACAAAACAAATTTTATTTCTTAACCTGACGGGTATTTCACTAAATTACATAACAAATCATTGAAAATGAACTCGAATTCATATATTATTTGTCTTTGCAAAGAGCTCACTAAATTGACCACCAAATGTGCACGACTCAATAAAATAAATGGATGGAGTCCAATGATGAAATCCCATAAGAACCAAAACGCATTGGTAAAAGGCAAAAAGAAAAATAAAAGGCATAAATAATTTTAGGTTTAGGAATCCCGGTCACCGGAACCGGAACGTCTCTCCCTAGAACCATATTCACTCCTAAAAAGACCCAAAAAAGAACTTTTTGAAAAGAAGAAGAAGAAGAAAGCCCATCCTGTCGGCTCTCTTCCGATTTGAGTAAAGATAATTTAATCAAGCGGCCGACTGGGTTGCTAAAGCCCATCGTGCCGGCTCTCTTCCGACGAATTGGGTTACACATCCCCCGCATCCCCTTTGGTTAATATTATGTTCAAATCTCGAACTTTTTTGTAATTCAGCATCTTTAGTTTAGCAATGAAAATTCACGTTTTTAGACCAAAAAGAAGAAGAAGAAGAAGAAGAAGAAGAAGTGGAGAGAATAAGCTGTGAGTGAACAGAGAGAGAATAGACGAGGGACTGAGGGTGGGCCATTGAATACATGCGTTGACTTCAAAGAGCTACATTTACATGTGACTTGCAAGAATTTTTTTCTTCCTTCCTTTTTTTTCCCTCTTAAAAGTTAGTTGTGTTCTTTTAGAGTATAAATTTCCAAGTCCTAATTGTGTTGACATCGCTGATGACGCTCCAATTGAGTCTGAATTGTCCAATTGTGATAAGTAAGTTGCTCACATCCCTACGAACTTATAAGATTTCATGAGTTGTGATTTGGACTACCCATTTAAGAGATATTATTTCCCAAAGTTCTTGATAATTGCTATACAGTGACTACTGCCGGCAATGTTTCGTGCTGAGTTTTGTCAATTGTTGGCATAAATTTTTGGTCGAAAGAGCTTTGAGTTTTCTAGTACGTGGAAAGAGTTTCCTTTTCTTTTTACTATAAACTCACTTAATTCGGAATTTAGTAGGTACATACCATACATGCCCAAATATGTTGCACAATGCCGGCGTGCTACTCTATTTACTGTAGCAAGTTAGCTGTTTGTGTGGTTGTTTGTCAACCCTTAGCCCAAAAATAGCCTTGCTTAAGTGGTGTTCTATTCGGGGTTGGTGGGCTCACTAGTTTGACTTTTGATTAAAGATTTTCGAGCAGCATGGCCTTTGATTAGTTGTTTGGCTAGCGGTGAGTATTGTTTGTCTTTTCTATAATTTATAAATTGATCTGTTGTACATCTATTATACATTGAATTTGTAAAAATGTGTTTCTGTTTAGAATATATATGTATTACTCACCAAGTAATGATTTATTCATACCATTTATCTCAATTTTTCTCAAGTTTTCAGCTAGTGTCAAATAGGACAAGGGCAACGTGAGAGGGATCTTTTGAGAGTTGGATTATGAATATAAGTTGAGATAAATGTAATGGAATTTGTTAAGATTTAATTTCTCGATCATTAAAAGTTTATATTCTATTTTATGGGATTTAGAACCCTAAAACCGTTACTAACTTGCTGTGCGGCAATATATTTTGATAGATTGTAAATGTTGACTTTGTGCCTGAAGTTGCGTCCTTTAGATATGAGGACCTTATTATGTAGAGCATCCCACTCGAAGTCGAAGGTATTTTATATATGATTAAGACAATTTGTGGGTTTAATAATTTGAAGAAGTGTCCAAAATTTTATCAACATCGTCATGACGTGACGCTAGTTGTGCAACACTAATAGTGAAAAACGTAAAAGAAATATTCCGCCTATATCTAATTTTATGGAACCCATGCGATCCGTTGTTAACCACTTGAAATTTTCATATACAAACAATTCGATTAATAGCTACAATGGAGCCGATCCACGGCTCGGGTTCATACAAGAATTTGTTCGTGAAAAAGTCGTTTTGTGAGAAGATCAATACAACGGGCAGCTCTAGCTATAGCTCGATTATGCTCGAATTTGAGTGAAAAATCCGTCATCCTAATGATTTTTGGTGCAATAATTGTATCTACCATGCGAAAAAACAAACAAATTTGGTCGTTCATACTATTTACTCATTTTACAAATTTTCTCTGGCTCTCAAATTGGCTGATTACAAAAGCGAGTGGCTACCAAAACCTCCAAACTTTGCCATCGTATATATATATAACAAGACATGAAAAACAAAAAACCAAAAAAAAAAAAAGAAGAAGAAAAAACTGAAAATAAAAATCAAGAAGGAGAGCCTAACCGGTCCAACCCGCGACGAGCCGGGTCGCACCCAGGCTCGATCCGCAGCGCCTCCTCGAACGCCGCCGTCGCCTCCGCCGCCAGCCCCTCCCGCTCGCAGCACTCCCCCAGCACCCGCCACGCCGCCGCCTCCCCGGGCCCCACCCTCACCGCCTCCCTCGCGTCCTCCACCGCCGACTCCTCCCTCCTCCTCCGCCCCCTCCTCCGCCCCCGCCCGCTGCCATCCCCGCTGCCATCCCGAGCTTCAGCTCCGCCCTCCTCGCCAGCGCCTCCGCCCTCTCGCTCCCGGACAGCGACCGCGCCCGCGGCGCCGACAGCGCCGCGTCCAGCGACCGCAGAGCCGAGCTCCGCCGCCCGAGCCTGTCGAGCGCCAGGGCTTTGAGCACGTGCGGGGCCGCGTCCTTCGGGGCCTGCGAGATCGCGGCCTCGGCCTCGGCGAGGGCGGCCCGGGCGAGGGTCGGCGCCTGGGCGCGGTGGGCGCGGTGGGTCGGGGAGGACCGGGCCCGGGCCAGCAGGGCGGACGCGCGGAGGGAGTGGCGGCTGGGCTCGGCGGCGGCGGATCGGGTCTTGGTCCGGAGCTTGGCGGAGGGCGGGGCGGAGAGCCGCCGGACGGCGAAGACGAGCATGGCGAGGGAGGAGACGAGGATGGCGAATTGGAGCAGGAGGTCGGTGGGCATTGCTGCTTCCTCGTCTGCTGCGAAAATGGTCGAGAGAATTTCCCAAATTTCCCGAATCCCAATCGGAATTCGGACCATTCGATTTGAGGCAGGGGAGGTTTTTGGGGGCAATGGAATGCGACGTGTCCGTGCGCGATTGCTGCGAAGTTTCTTGAGAATGGTCGGCCCAAAGAAGCTAAACGAAAGGCAGGAACCAGACATCAATCAACGGGAGCCCAAAGGACTGAATTTTGTTGTCTTAGATTCAGTTTTTTAGGGCCCATTTATAACGAGATTTGAATTGGAAATGGTCATTTGAGATCTCATAACTATGAATTCGACACTGGGAAAGTAATAGAATTGGGGGAAACGAATAAAAGCTAGTCTATGATGCTCCAAGTTTTCATCTCCTTCTGATTCTTGTTTGTAGAAAGCTAAGCAAATCGAATTGTATTTCTTTGTAGAAGTCTGAGCGCTTTAATCGGAGAAGAGAGCATTAAGTGTATATGATTGCTTGTATCTCTAGATGCAGAAGCACAAGGAGAAGTGACCATCTTCAGACGCGGTAACGTTTCAAGGATTAGAGCCTTGATTTAGGCTACTAGAGCTGGAAGAGCAGAGCAGGCAAACAGACTAGGCTAAAGTAAACCACTGTGAATTTGTTCTGCATTTCTTCGATTCTTCAAACTCCTTCATATTCTGTTGATAGATGGAAGATAATTGTTTCTACAACACCAATGCACGTTATGCAGGGTATCTGGCAATTTATACAAAAATGTCTCCAGTTTCCTTAGACAACTGGTTCACCCTCCTCTTAAGTTGTTTTCGTCTAACCCATTTATCGCAGCCGGACAAAAATCATGAAGTTAGGGCCATGGATTTAGCCTCGTGGAACCGTCACAAAGCTGCAAAGTGGCCATGCTTTGCGTCAACCGAAAGGGATGATAGTACAGAATACATACACTAATACATCACGCATCAATAGCATTATACTTTCTCCCTCAACATAAAAATGCAGATCATTGCATAGTTCCTCTTGAGACTTTTGTCCCTTCCTTCAGACAGGAGGACATCACCAGCAGGAGCGCCGGAGGGGAAACTGAGTGCGTTCACTCCAACACGAGCTGCATGTGGCGATTGAGGTCGTCGAGGTAGGTCGCGCAGCTGTAGTCCTCCGCATCGCAAGCATTGAGGAGGAGCGTCCTACTTGAGACCGACGCATGTTTCCACTCTAAAGTTCCGTCCTCGCCCCTCAGAATCTTCACAACCTGCAGAGATAGAGATCATGGGCGTTGCATCAGAACCACACAGTCCACCTCAAAGTTCAAATTGGAGCTAAGGCAAAGGTGGTCACGGCTGTCGTGATCCACGGGAGCAGCAATGGCGAAGGAAGACGTGGAACAGGACAGTACCTGATTCATGCTCGGTCGCATCGTGGACAGATGGTGGATGCACATCGAAGCTGTTAACAACGCCCTCTTCATTTCAACTTCATCATATGCTTCTCCTAGTCGAGGATCGACCAAGTCTGTTATGTTATTTGCATCCAGGAGTGGCTTTGCCTGCACCAGAATCAATCAGAAAATCAAGATTATCATCAATACAGACCTCACTGAGCTCTTTTATTTGCTTTCTAATCCCTCAAGATGCGACAATCTCAGAGCATCGTCCGTACCCACATCACGAGGCTTTGTCGGCACGAATCAACAGCACGGCGACCTGTCATGAGCTCGAGCAACAGAACCCCAAAGGCGAAGACGTCAGTCTTTTCATCGACAATTCCGTGCATGAAGTATTCGGGAGCGAGGTACCTGAAAGACAGATGATCACATCAGTATCAGAACAAGTTCGTTCTGAACAAGGGCTTTCTGAGTACTAACCCGATTGTGCCTTCAATCGGAAAGATGACGTGATGAACCCATTTCTCCGGAAGCCACTTCGCCAACCCGAAATCAGAAATCTGCAGATCAAAGGATCGACATTTGCACATCCGGCTTATTCGAATAATGAGCGGATTAGAGGAGAATGACTGCGCAAGAGTTACCTGAGGCTCGTAATCTTCGTTTAGTAATATGTTTGAAGCTTTGATGTCTCGGTGAATGATGCGCCTCGGGCAATGATGGTGGAGATACTGCAGTCCTTCTGCAACGCCGACCGCTATTTTGAACCTGGTTGTCCAATCCACAATCCCCGTCGAACCTGCAACAATGATCACCCAAAAAAAGAGTCACAATTTAATGAAATTGTATCAGCCTTTGCAAGAAAGAACACGCTAAACCACCTAATACGAAGGTAGATTAGAGTTTCAACATCACCGTGCAGAAGTGAAGCGAGGCTGCCATTCGGAGAGAACCGGAGGACAAAGTACAATCCGCCCTCGATGCCGAACCCGAGCAGCCGCGCGGTGTTCGGATGATTGATGTGCGCCACGATACCGAGCTCCGACAGGAAGTCGCCGATCCTATCCACTTCGTCCTTCTCCTTTTTCCCCAGCCTCTTCACAGCCACCGTTTGCCCGTCCGGGAGGCGACCTCTGTACACCTCCGCGTGCCCGCCTTTCCCAATCAAGTTCTCTACAAACCCGCCACGAAAAAGTCGCACACCATTCAGTCAGGCAGGCGAACAGAACAGACAAGAACTCATCGACAGCACACACGAGAACAAAGTTTTCGAGCATAAATTCTAGTCTGTCTGTCGATCATCAAGTGACTTATACATCGTACTCCCGCTTTGCAACAGCTCGAAACGTTTGTAAAGCAGATAATACGTCACGAGTTCGAACTCCAACATCGAGCTACTCGAATGTGTCCATCTTTTCGATATCCTGATGTTCAGATTACACATTTCTCGTAGAAAATTCGGCTTACAGACGCGCGAAATGCGAAGAAACAGGAGCATCCCATGACAGACATTTTCCAGGTCCAATTGAAACTGTAAACTAAGCAGGCATGGCCGGAACGACAAAAGATCTCGAACTAAGCAGAAAGGGAGGAACGTTTTCTTTATGTCTATTTGTCATTATGTCGTTTAGCTGACTTTTCTTCGCCTGAATCGCGCTCTTTTCCCGGGCATGCGCGCAGCCCTTTTTCAAAATGTCAAAGTCAAAGTCGAAGAGAATGCGCACTCTAGACCCTTAAATAATGATGATTCTTTCACACCCAACCATCTTTTTTCCCTAACCGATTTAATTATTAATTGCCCCAAGATTTACTAAACAATGAAACAAAAAATATTTACGATTTTCGATATATTTACTTTGTTAAGACTGTCTCCATCTTCGATTAGCGACGTCATTTGCAATTCTTAATGTTCACCAAATATCACGTGATTGACGGAATTTATATGGAGTTGACTTAGGTTTCTCCAATTATTCGTGGCCCTGGGAGAGGGTGGGGGCGGGAGATTGAATTTTTACTTTTGTTTTATTTTTTAAAAAATCCACGTGGCACCCTTTTGGCACTATATCCGTACCTAGCTTTGGGCACGCTCGTGAGGGAAAGAATAATCATAATTTCAAGCATGCTCTAGTGACAAGGAAAAGCAAAGAACAATCAAATGCCCAAGCAAGAGGCCGCCGTTCGCTCCGTAATTTGCGGCGGCCAACAGGTTTTGCCTTTTTTAAAAAAAGGAAATTAATTCAGTAATTTTTAAAATGATTTTTCGTATGAAAAATTTGATGATTTCTTACTAAATACAGATTTAATATATATGAATTTAAAGCTCAAATAAATGAAAAATGGGTTTGGTTTTTTTTTTTTTTTTTTTTTGGTGGGAGAAAAATGGGGTTGGTTCAGTTCAGACGAGCATTTTTACCAGGGCTGAAATCGTCAGTAGCGGCGGCGAGTTCCGAGTAGTCGAAGTTCCTCCACGACGGCTTTCGCGTCCTCGGCACGCCGGCGGCGGCGGCGGCGGCGGCACCCTCGTCGTCAGCGCTCCGAATCCTCGCCAACCTCTTGGCCTCCCGCTTCGAGACGCGGCCGTGCCCGGCCACTACAGGTGGCGGCGGCGGCGACGACCACCTCGTAGATTTCATCTGCCGCAACGTGTCCATCACCTTCTTCCAATTCGACGACGACGACAACGACGACGACGACGACCCGCGGCCCCGATTCTCTCGCGGGGACAAGCTGCAGGTGCTGCTGACGCTGTGGTCGGACTCTGAACCCGCGATGGGGATCTCCAGCACTCCTCTCGGCGACAACGACGACGCCGCTCGGCCCTCTTCTTCTTCTTCTTCTTCCGCCCTGTTGTCTGCTTTCCTCACATGCCTTTTCGACCTTCCCCGCGCGTTTCCTCGGGTCCCTTCTGTTCCTACGACGACGAGACACAAAGTAAATCGGAGCGTCAATTTAGCCGTTCAGCACTCTGTTTTCAGCCCTCTGTTCCGTCGCCACGCCGAAAACAGAGCCTCTGAAACGGGCGGATGGGTCTCTCGCGTTTCAACGCATTTTAACCGCAGCGAGAACACGAACAGTCTACAGCTCGAGGGAAGGCAGAGAGGCACATGCATTCCCCCGAAAAGGAAAAGGAAAACGGAACGATCGATTGCGGAAATCAAAGAGAAAGAGGCCCCCCCTTCCCCCTTACGAAAAAAAAAACATCGACCCTTTATTAATGCTGTCCTAAAAATCGAACCTTTAATCATGCGCTCCAGTTTTTTTTCACCTTCCTCGTGCGTCATGTCGCCTTTCCGGAGATGGGAAAAAGCTTTCTCCTCAGATGGGACAAGAATTGTACAGGCGGGGCTGAGATGCCTGAACGACAGAGCTCTCTTCAGCTTTTCTTCAAATGAAGTTCTGTAGAGAGAGAAAGAGAGAGAGAGAGAGAGAGAGAGCTGGCTGGCTTTCTTTCTCTCGCTCTGCTTTGTATTTATTTCGGTTCCACCGGAAGGGGCGAGGTAGAACAAAGGACGGAGGATACTGTCTGAATAATATAATCCGAACCGTCGATTTATGTTAGTTTCGTCCTGTCCGGAATGATCAACGGTCCGGATGGATCTGGGACCTTATGATAATATGACATTTTAGTCGTTACCCTGGTCTGAAGGAAAGAAAATGGGTAAAGAATGCATTTCCCCCACGTACGGGAAATGAAAATTAAAAATTCGACCGAGTCGACAGAGAAGTGAGATTAAGAAAGTAAAATGTTGTTTTATACGTATATAAATTATTATTACCACTTTCTTGATGGCTGCGATGGTTTAGGCTCTCTTCTCCTTACGAAGGGGAGGAGTTCGAATCCCTTCACGGTCGCTTGGGGTCTTAAATAAGATGTTGGGGGTGGTGGGTCCTTCCGCTTACGAGTTCTCTCAAGTTTACTCGCCGGCTACCGGCTGTATGGTGTTCCTGGATCACAAAAAAAAAAATTATTATTATTGATGTTTTGCGTCATTAGTTGACTAAAAAGAAAACATTAGAATTATGCTGATTGGGGGCTTTGGTCACGAGAGATATCGTTGACACTTACAATTCCAAAGTGCAGAAGTGAAAGTCTAGAAGAGAATCAGAGGCTTTGACCAAACGTGCATTGGAGGCTTGATTTCTCCTAAATTACATGGTGGTAAGTATAAATAAGTGCTTGGGCCAAAAAAATCCTCCCTAATGGAGAGATAGTTGGAGAGGTGACAAAACCCTATACTTTTCATTACAAAACCAATAAACCGGAAAATGATGGATTGTTCTGTGAAAGAATTTTTGGTCCTATAAAAAGTGGAATTTGTGATTGTGGAAATTATCGAGTAATTAGAGATGAAAAAGAGGACTCGAAACCACCATACTGAGTAGCTGGCTTCAGGCTTTCTTCCCCTCACGAAGGGAAGAAGTTCGAATCCGCAGGTAGACTTACCCGCTTCACGGGGGTGGTGGGTTCCTCCGTAGGCTCTAGGGTTTGCCCGCCGGCTGTTGACTTACGAGTTTTCCTGGGTTATCAAAAAAGAAAAAAAGACCCGAAATTAGTCATGACCCAATGTACATATTTCTTACTTCAACCTGTTCACCCCGCCTTTAATTTTGGAAAGCTGCAATGTTACCCGTGATCTATGCACTTTTATCCGAAACCAAAGTTGTCCTTCTACTTTAATTTTTTGTCTGTAGCATTCAGATATGTTTTAAAAGGTATCACAAATCGCTTCTAGACCACTCCGGTAATGGAGTTTCCTAATTTATTATATGGCCATTAAGATTTTTTTATTTTATTTTATTTTATTTTTTTCAAAATGCTCCTTATTTTTCTTCTTCTTCATTTGTAAAAATCTTCTGCTTAAAATCTTAAGATACCCTGGTACCAAAGCAAAATCTAATTACTCATTCATGAGGTTCGCCAACTCCAAATCATGTGACCATGGTGGCAACAAGTGCTAGATTTATTGAGCTCCAAGTCCAGTGGCCATGTTGGTAAGTTCAGAGTTTAAGCTGTTGAGGTATGGTGTGAGTTGTGGTGGAAAAAGCCTCGAGAACTAGTGTGGTCTGGAGCAGTTAATATATTCTAATTGATCCATAACTCATTAACTTAAACTTTTAAGTAAAAGTATATCCGACTGGATATATTAATAAAATAAGAATTGGGTTCTCCCTTGACAATCTACCTTTTGTGCGTAGCCATGAGCTTGAAATCTACAAGCTTCACACCTCACAACCACGACGGACGAGAGCTCAATATTAGGATTGATCGGTTTCCCATCCGGTCCAATTCCCAGATTGACCGATTGGTCCGGTCCAGTGGAACCGGTAAATTTGCTGTTTTGGGCCAAAAATAAAACGAAAAATGGGAGAAATGAGGAGGAATTAGGGTTTGTTTCTTAAGAAATTTTAAAATGTATATATATATAAAATAAACCGGTTCGGTCTAGTCAGTCTTGTTCCCACATTGGAATCGAGAACCAAATAGATCGGCCACTAGCTCCAAAGATGGGAACCGGGAACCGGAACCGGAACGCCCTCCTTGGGAACTGTCCAAAACCAGCCGGTCTAGTCCTGTCTGAGCGGTTTCTGGTTCAGGCGGTTCCCGGTGCATATCCCTACTCAATATCCATCCTTCTTGAGATCCGATCTCTGTGTGTGTCAATTTTGTTTTTCTTTGGCTTTCTAGTTGCCTGATATGAATCCTATTTGGCACCACATATGTTGAGCGAATCATAGCATACTTTGACGTTCAACTCAAGAATTCAAGGGTCAATATCAGCAAAAATTGACCGGTAAGAGAATAAGTATATGACCAAATGCATCACAATCATTCCTAGATTAGCTTGAAATGCGTATGAGGTGGAATCTACTTCAATGATGCAGTAAATACATTCACAGATGTTAAGCTTTGTCATTACAGCGAAAACTCATGTAACCAAATTTTTAACTTCATTCTTAATCAGCTCATTCAATTTAAAATAAGACACTAGAAATTATGACAAGAGTGATGGCACGATTTAAAGTAGGGATAATGCCACCGGTCTTCTTTTTACTTTTTCCCGAAATTGAAAAATGCCCCTCTATTTTTTGGTTCAAAATCATTATTATACATGTGTTAAAAATGTTCCACATTGCTCCTTCCGCAAATTTTTGCTGTCGCAATTTGCAGTTTGCAGTTAATCTTTGTTGACATGGATTGTCGAATTACTAATATGAATGTTGCAGTACACATGTAATGTTATGATTTGCTAAAAACTATTACGCCAAGCAAAAGAAACAGTAACATAAATAAGTGAGAGACAGAGAACCGGCCCATGAAGAAACAATATATTGCTGCAATGGCCTCTTGAGTTCGAGGATTGTGACCGTTGCCATGGCAGCTCGAGTCACCAAAGCCACTCGAGCTCAAAGCTCGCGACCATGGCAGTTTGAGATCGAAGCTTGTGGCTGCCATACCCAAATCTGGCTTTGAAGCTCACAGCCATGGTCATTGGCCATTTGAGCTGGAAGGTTGCAACTGAAGCTCATGATCGCCATGGCCACTCAAACTCTAAGCTTGAAGCTCATGGCCCCCATGACTACTCAAGCTGGATGGTCGCGATCACCGTGACTTCTTGAGCTCGAAGCTCATGACCATAAATGAGCTGGAGCCGCCATGGCGGTGAATCTGAAACTCTTAGAACATGAGCACCAGGGAAGCTTAAGCTTTTGAGCTGCGGCTACGACCGTGGAGGGTGGTCGTGAATGAGAATTTACTAATTGCATTAGTAGGGTTTGAGGAAGAAAAAGAAGACGAACTACGACTGGACTACTGGTGGAGGGAAACAGGGACAAAAAAAGGAAAGAAAATAAAAGGAGACAAAGAAAAAAAGAGAAAAAAGTACAAATTTAAAAAAATTAAGAATATTACAAAAAATTGTTCATGCTAGTATCAATCATGCCATATAGAATGACCAACGCTAATTAAACCAACCACATCAGTGATTTCTAACCAAAACACTACATTGGTAAATTTTTAAAAAGTGTAGGATTAAATTGATCGTCGTATAATAAATTTAAAACTTCTGAGACACTAGTTGTAGCAAGAACCATTTGACAATGTAGAAATTAGTTATCTCCCCAAGATTTTCATCTGGCACCATCTTTGAAATTATGGGCAAAATGTCTAATGTTTTTTGTGGGCTGGTAAATTTTTGAAAAACATAGGATTAAATTGATCGTCATATAATAAATTTAAAACTTCTGAGACACTAGTCGTAGCAAGAACCGTTTAACAATGTAGAAATTAGTTATCCCCCCAAGATTTTCATTTGGCATCATCTTTGAAATTATGGGCAAAATGTCTAATGTTTTTCGTGGGCCAACAAGATGAGTAGCGTAATTGGGAAATTAAGCAAGTTGAGAGCGGTCTTTGTTAGTGGGTGAACTAAAACCTGCTTCTTATCTAAGCCCGCCAACCGTTGCCGATGTCGCTTCAGTTCAGTTAGAGGGGAGTACTTAACTAAATTCTGCTCTTTCATGTCCCTCTCACTATAGGACCCAACCCTCCTAACCGTCCTATGTCAACTTAGACAACTCTAATGAAACCGACATTAGGTAAAAAAACAATGTCGCTTTATCAAGACAAGATAGGATTAGTTAAGATTTCGCGTGAGGCTTATCCAACATATAAAAGTTAAGTGTTTATTAGTGCATGAACATTAAATCCATATTTAGTACGTAGATAGAGAGAAAGATAAATAAAAGGAAAATATGCATTACGAGAAAGAGAGACAAAGGAATTCATCAATTTACTTAGAGAGTGAGAAAATGATTAAGCTAGGATTAATTAGATTTTGTGCATCAAAGCTAGTATCTGTTAGTGCATGTGCATTAAATCCGTATTTAGTACTTAGGTGGAGAGAAAGACAAATAGGGAAGATGCCCATTACAAGAAAGAGATATTTAGTTAGATCTCGTATGAGGCTTATCCATGTAGAAGAGTTGGTGTTTATTAGTGTATCTGCATTGAAATTCTGTTCATTTCATGAAAAATAATTTTTAAGAAAATATTTTTTGGGTTTTTCGATGTCAGTTCATAGAAAATAACTTGATTGGGGAAAACATTTTCTATTAAGAGAAAAAAGTCTTCTAAAATAGAGGAAGATGTTTTCCACTTTTCAAATAAGCGAAAATATTTTTTTCACTTACTCTTATCTCACACCCCTACTAGCCCATTTTTTTTTTTTTTTTTTTCAATTCAAAATTTTATTATTTTTTATTATTTTTCTTTGTCTTTCTTTCTTTTTGCTTTCCCTCTTACTCAGTCGATTGCCGGCCATGATGATGGCTGATGATCGGCCACAAAGAGGCCTAAGGCCGATGAACTCAAGCTTGCCGTTGCCATGTCCCTTGATAGGTTGAAGAAGAAAGAGGAAAAAAAAAATAAAGTAAAAAAAAAAAGAAAAAAGTAGAAAGAAAACAAAAAATATTAGAAAAAATTAAAAAATAAAATAAAAAATTTATTAAAATGAGTGCACAAAGGAAAATCAAATTGAATTTTCCATAACGAATGATAGGAAAATATTTTCTAGTTCATTTTCAAATTTCAACATCGAAAAATATTATCATTTTCTTAAAAAATGGCTTATTGAAAAATATTTTTCAGAAATGCCACATTTTCCGTGAAACGAACGGAACTTAAATCCATATGTATTGTCTTTAGATGAAAGAAAGACAAATAAAATGAAGTCATGCATTATGAAAGAGAGGGAGTTATTTAAATTTCTTGTGAGGATTATCTATGTATAAGAGTTGGTGTTTTCTAGTGCATGTGCATTTAATCCATATTTAGTACTTAGATAGAGAGAAAGACAAATGAAAAGAGGATATGCATTACGAGAAAGTGAAATAATGGAACGTATCAATTTACTTTAGAGAGAGAGAGAGAGAGAGAGAGAGAGAGAGAGAGAGAGAGAGAGAGACCAATTGATTAAGACTGGATTAGTTAAATTTTACGTCCAAATTTTACGTTAGGCCCATCCATGTATAAGAGTTGGTGCATGTGCATTAAATCCATATTTAATTCTTAGATCGAGAGAAAGACAAATGAAAGGAAAATAAGCGTTACAAGAAAGAGAGAGATAATGGAATCAATCGATTTAGGTTTTTTTTTTTTTTTTTTTTTTTTGGTTGTGTCATACAATCGATTTAGTTTAGAGAGTGAGAGAGAGAGAGAGAGTAATTGACAATGTCGAAAATTACTATAATGGCCTTCATGTCGAGTGGTGAAAAGCTCCAATCAATGGAATTTCTTAAACCGGATTTGCCGGCAAAGCGACAGCCGGTGGGTGCATATATCTTTTATGCATTTTGTATGATTGCTAATGAATGTCTCAAAGACACATGTTAATTACCCATTAAAATTAGTCTTCAACTTCCAGTCCATTGTCTTTTACCAAAGGGAGCGACTAGAGTACTCCTGCATGTTAGAGGAACTTAAACAAAATACCACTCTCTATTTATCCGTGGCATTGAGAAGGTAGTGCAATTGGCCCCAACCAATGTGCCGCCACCATCACGCCACCTCCCGTCGGCGTCGGCGCTTCTTGCGCCGCTGTCGGGGTACGTCTTGTCCTCTCCCTCCCCTCTATTTGTCAAGCACGGTGGTTGTGACCTTGCAATTGCCAAGGTTGCGACCACCTTGATGCCCCTAACCTCGGGCAATGTCGGTCCCTCTCTTCCTTTGTCCTCATTGAGGACATACAGGACGACTTGGTGGGGTTGCAACCTCATAGACATTAGTGAGGAATTTGTTGGGATTTGACCCAAACGGTAACTCAGTGAGATCTTCCCATGTGATGATCTTGTCGTATGGAGATTGGCAAATGACGTGCCACCACATGTCATGAGGAGAAGAGCCTATTGACAGGTGGCCGCTTATCAAAAGGACACGAGTCAACATTTAGCCCACTAAATAAGGTTTGAGATATATCTCGCTAGACCCTTCCTAGTGAGCCCCATTCCAAGACTGCCGAGCCAATCTCTCTAAATAATCCCCAAAAGATTAAAAAAAAAAAAATTATCTAGGATTGCACCACTAATTTGAAGTTATCATTATTTAGACCGTTGTTTCATGAAATATAGCTTCAATAAATCTATGGGTATGAGCCCTTATTAGTGCATTCGAAATATTATGACATTGAATGTTATATGTATATATCTATCTTTCTTCATAAATTTCAAGTATCATATAACGATGAATTTATACAACTACATTTTGCTCCCCGAATCCTTTAAATTTTAAAGGTTGCCATGCATGGAAAAATAGTTTGCAATATTGTCATGATTGTAGCCTTTAACAGTATAAAAGTAAATCAAAATACAACCAAAATTAATCAGACAAAATGACCTTTGCAATAGTCAAACAAAATTATATGCATTAAGCATTTGATAAAATCAAGATCATGGTAAAAACAAGGCTATCGACAGTGCAAAATAATGCTTCGATATGGGCAACTTGAAGTAAAAATCTAACTCCATGGAAATTTAGCAAGGCACAAGTTGTGGTTCAATGGAGCTAGCAGGACCACAGATTGTCCCTTTCCTCAGCTATCTGTCCCTTCCAAGACAATAATTTTTTTCCACCCTTCCAACTTTGAGTCAACTCTTACTATAATCCAAGCAGAAGCACCCTAATCCAGGGGGAATTCCCAAATACTTTTCAGACTCTCATCTCGGGTTCTCTTAGCTCTTCTGCCATAATATGCTTCATATTCATAGGACAATACTTACTACAGAAAATTCCCGACTGATTCAAATTGATATGTTTTCTTGAAGCATAACAATACTGGTTATGGATCTCAGCCGACTGTCTGCATTCTCTGATTGTTCCATTGAGAGTCGTCGGCGAAGAGGAGGCGACAAGGAATGGCTGAATGTTATCCCCGACAGTCGACCAACTTCAATTGCAAATTCTACAGGAGTAGACAGAACAATAACTACCAAAATGACTGGATAGGTTGATAATGGATAGCCTTTTCAAAGGTCCTGTGAAGGTTTGAAATATTGCAGAGACCATTTGATTTCACACCGAAGGAAAAAGTGGAGACACTGCATCTCCCACTGAATCCATTTCTCTTCAAAACCCTTCTTTCTCAAGCAATCCTCCAAAACAGTTCAATTTGGACACAGCTTGAAATTCCTTCCTCCTTTTCCACGCTATCACTGATGGAGGACTTCTTGAACAACCAGGATGTTGTCACGTATTTGTCTGCTGTGCAGATAGGCACCTTGCTCAGGGCACCCAGTCAGGGCAGCAGCCAGAACTTTGTCAATAATTTATATGCAGAATTGCGTAGCTTACTTGGCCTAAACTGGTGAAGAGTTTCCAGATAGGCAACTTTTGGCACCGACAGTAATTTGAGTCTTGTTGAGCTGTGTATTTAACATCTCGGTGTCAAAGAATTTCTTGAGGCCTTAAATACGTCATGTTGTACAGTCTCCTAGTTTTTCTGGTTAAACAACCCCATTCAGTCCATCTTGATCGGGGGCTTTTCAGGCCCCCAGACTGAATACAGCTTGTTTCACCTCCTCAAGAGATACTTGCTGAGTAAGTGTGGCATTCATTTCATCAATAATCGTTCTAGGACATTGATGTATCACTGAGGTGTGTGCGTGATGAGGGGATGTGTTTCGACTGATAAGGGTTGGCACAGAGGAACGCCATAAGAAAGGATAAAAATTTGGACCGAAAAGGCATGAAGGACTAAGCCATCTGTTAAAGATAAAGGACTTCTTGGTTCACCATCAAGGGAATCGGGGTTGAAATTCACTCACTTGAGAAAGAGCTCATATATTCATTAAATTCAAATTTCATATTTCTTACAAATGAGATCATGCCTTTGTTTATGGAGTGATTGTTCTAAATAAATAAAAAAAAGACTTGGAATCCTAAAAACTGAAATGATGATAAGAGTATTCACATTATTTAGACTCTTGAAAGCAACCCATAATAAAGACTCATAAAAACTAGGACTCCAAACTCATATAACTAAGAATTAAGACACTTAATTATTAGGACTAGATGCATTTAACTAAGATATAGATGCATTGTAACTTAATATGACCCTCCAAATTCTTCCACCGGTCTGGGCACTCGGATAGCCACCTTGAAAGATAGACAAACTGCAAAGGAAATCAATCAAAACAGCCTCCACTTGATAGATAGTCGATTAGTAGCCTCAAAGTCGGTAATAAACTTGCATTTGATATCTTGGTGGTCAATTGGCAACTATGAAATCGACAACTTATCCATTGAATAGACAACTTCCCTGTAGAATCAACATATATTTGAATTTGAACCCATCGAGTCAAATTATAGAGCGGACTTGGTTTTTGCTAAGGATTGTGTTGAATCTACTGACGAGGTCTGAGTTAAGCAAGTTGATCGAAGGACCATATTCTCCCGCATCAATCACCGGTTGAAAATTTCTGTATCTAGTTGACGAATCCAATCCAGAGAAAAACTGGACAACTTTGCTTTTAACCTCGGTAAAGTATCGGCAACATGCAGATTCTACTCCTCTGCTTCTTTGAGGAGTTGTTGCGTGGATAAATCAAAGTATTCTGATCACCTCATTGAAGCCACTGAAATCGATGCCTCGTGCCCTAGAGCGTCTGCTCGTCTCTACAAAGCCTCTAATCTTTTTTTCGGCTGCTATTCCTTATCTTTAACATAGGCATCATTTGGCCCAGTTTAAGTTTCTTCGGCCCATTTTGGCCGTTCTGCAAATCAAGTAGCCAAGTGGGATCTTTTATGTTTGGACGTCCCTTCATCGGGCTTTTTCTGTTCAAGAATTCTTCAGTTTTCGACCGAAAAAAGCATAGACCATTGTTTGAAGATCTAATTTTGACCATCGTTTGATCGTACTATGTTAAAATTAGATATTCAACTTATCCCGTCCGCGTCAAACAGAGGAATCAGCTTCCTACATGAGTGTTCCTCAAGTGAAGCACTGTTTTGTAACACTAATGTTTCAACCCAGAAAATAGAATCATTACTCGATTCAAAGAAGTATCCGGTATGCATGGAATTATGTTAGGATTTCTGGAGAACGATTTGGTACATTGAGCTTTGCTTGATCATCGCGGCATTGGCGACACAACGAGGAATTGATCTCCCTTCTCTCTGGAAACTGAAGAAGAACCCATCTTATTCTATGACTAGACAACAGCAATAATCGTTTGTATTACAGATTCAGAGTGGGGAGTGGGGATACCAGGCACTGAGAGCACTCTATAATCAAGCAATTACCGGCCGGTCCATCACCAATATCTAGTGTCGCTGTACATTCTCTACGATCTCGAGACATAAAAGTGGAGATCTTCTTTTATTCCATTCGTACGAATTCCCTACTTTCAAGTTTTTACAACACCCCTCCCATGTATATTGCTGCGAATCATTGAATTTGCAGCAACGAACTTCATCGAAACTGGAGAGAGATCGTATTGGCTTCAGTTTCTCTGTTCACTTGAACTGAAAAGCCTCTTTCTGCCTGCCCAATAACGATAGGATGGTCGCGCATATATGCTTCGAGGACAGCCCGGCTTGTTCGATCTGGTCTTGCGGCGCTCCGTGATCGATGTATCTATCAGGTAAGACCATAGCTCGCAACTGTACACAAGCACATCAAGGAAAACTTGTTAGCTGGAGACATTAAATTGGAATTTCAGGTTCGATGCGTATCGTCACAGATTCGGACCAACAACATCTACAGCCAGGTACTTAAAACTTAGCTAGTCACAGAAATAAGCCAGTCCATGAACACTTCTGAGAGACGTAGTATAATCAGTAGTGCTAAGTTCATGGTCGCCAGAGAAATTTCCATAGAGACTTGCCTTTAGGGGTCCATCCAGAATGCCGGATAGACTTAGGAAGTGCGACACATGCGATCCGAAGCCGCCAACCGAGCCTTCCTCGACAGTAATCAGCATCTCGTGATGATTGGCCAATTGGGTGATGAGATCCGTGTCCAGAGGCTTGCAGAACCTCGCATCGGCAACAGTAATATCAATGTCTATGGACTTGAGCATATTTGCGGCGGCAATACACTGCTGAACTATCGATCCGTACCCAAGAATCGCGACTCTGCTACCTTCCTTCAATATCCTTCCCTTTCCTATCTGTAACATTAGTTGAAAAATACTGGATTAGCATCGAGTACTATTCAAATCGAGAAATTGTTACGTCATATACTGAGACTAACCTTGATCGGAATTCCTTTGTTGTCTGGAGGAAGAGTCACACCGACACCATTACCCCTTGGGAACCTGAAGCAACTGGGCCTATCGTCGATGGAAGCCGCAGTAGCAACCATGTGCATAAGCTCGGCTTCATCCGATGGAGCCATAACCACCATGTTAGGCAGGCAAGCCATGTATGTTATGTCGAATGCCCCACAGTGTGTAGGCCCATCTGCACCGACCAAACCTGCTCGA
This sequence comes from Eucalyptus virginea, assembly GCA_014182375.1. NCBI lineage: Eukaryota > Viridiplantae > Streptophyta > Magnoliopsida > Myrtales > Myrtaceae > Eucalyptus > Eucalyptus virginea. The sequence goes on from CM024522.1 coordinate 9,695,430, forward strand.
TCTATTGCAAATCGAACCGGCAGTTTCTGCAGATCTACATCGTGGACAACCTGCACAAAATTACCCTCAAATTGCTCATATCGATGACAGGGCGGAAAATTCACAATTGGAACAGGACTTGTTTTAGGAATCTCCACGTTAGTTCACCTGATCGTATCCTCGTTGCAAAAACGATGAATAGATGGCGCAAAAAGGCTTGAGACCCTCTGTGGCTAATCCAGCAGCAAACGTGACGGCATGTTGCTCTGCGATCCCCACATCGAAGCACCGATCAGGGAACCTCTTCTGAAAATAATTGAGACCTGTCCCGCCACCCATAGCCGCATGAATTGCCACGATCTTGTTATCGACCTCGGCTTCTTTTATCAGTGACTCTGCGAAATACTGTGTATAGGACAGGGTCGGCGATTTCGTCTTGAATTGCTTTCCGGTTCTTGGATCAAACTTGACAACCCCTGAAGTATGTCAGAATCAGATTAAGGGAATGCTCTAAGGATTCACGCAAAGACATATAACAGAGCAGGATATGGAAAATCGGTCTCACCGTGCATCTTGTCCGATGCAGCCTCTGCCGGAGGATACCCTTTGCCTTTTTCTGTCACGATGTGGATCAAAACAGGACCCGGAGCTGGCATGGCTTTCACTTTCTGGAAGATCGTCACGAGATCTTCGACACTGTGCCCGTCCACCGGCCCAATGTAATACAGCCCAAGCTCCTCAAAGAACGTAGAACCAGAGGCGCTGATCAAACCCCTCGCGTATTCGTCTACTTTAGCCGCGACTTCGTGTGTCGATCCCCCGATCTGCTTTGTAATGCTCTTTGCAAACAAACAGGAGTGCGGACCAATCTTTAGTTCAGATAAGGATCGATGAAAATGCGCATAACTCTATATGGAATCGATGAGATGCTCACTTTGGCAGCTTCTCGGAGCTTGCGGAAATTCGTGCTTGCTTGGAGTTTGGTGAGGGCGCTGCTGAGGGCGCCGACTGGGGTCGCAGGGCCATCAAGAGTAGCAGTAGGCAAAGAAACTTGCTTGTTGTCATTCAACACGACAATTAGATTAGAATCCAGAAAGCCCGCGTTGTTCATTGCTTCATACGCTTGACCGGCCGTCATGGCTCCATCTCCAATCACGGCAATGACATTGTTGTTCTTTCCCAGGAGATCTCTCCCAACCGCCATACCTTTTCATCATTCACAAGAAAGAGTTATCATCTTGTTTCTAGGCCGTATTACTGGTACAAAATCATGGTGAAAAAATGGACTTTCGATCTTAGAACTCATACCGAGACCGGCGGAGATGCTCGTAGAACTGTGTCCCACGCCAAATGTATCATAAACGCTCTCATCCCTCTTGGGAAACCCCGCAAGCCCCGAGGTCTTCCTAATCGTGTGCATCCGAGTCCGCCTTCCGGTCAGAATCTTGTGGGGGTATGTCTGCAGAAGACACACCACTTTCAGTGTTCATAATCTGTTTCTTGCCATGAAGAGGATCGATACCGACATGCTCGAAAGGATTTTCGGTGCTGTCTTTCCCGGCGATTTTACCCCTAACTTGACATTTCTCGTCTTTTAACCAATGAATTCGATTAGACTTATACCTGATGTCCCACGTCCCATATGATTTTGTCTTCTGGGGCATTGAAAACATTGTGAAGAGCCACCGTGAGTTCCACCACGCCGAGGCTCGCGCTCAGATGACCGCCTGTCTTCGAGACCGAGTGCACTATCTCTGCCCTTAGCTCTGCAGCCAATTGCTCAAGATCCTAACACACGCATTATTCATTCAAATTAAACTCATCATCCCGAAACTCGCAAACGAACAGCCAAAGAGAATCATTCTACATATACTATTCAAAACAGGACATTGGTAAAAGTCATTTCATGGAAGTATTAAACCAAGCCACGGTCTGACAAAGTAAATGATCACTGAGATCGAAGAGTTGAGGATTACTAATTACCGGCGGGGTCAAGTTCTTCATATGAACCGGATAATTCACGGTATCGAGCAAAGGCGTGGCGGGTTTGTCCCCGGAGAAGTTGACGTACCACTCGTCCTTCTCCTTCCGCAGCATCACCTTGCCCTTCCCTTCGTCCCCATCCGGGGTGGAACCAGAAGACGAAGCTCTCACGCACAGCTGAAACGACAAAGAGAAACACCAACACCACCATTGAAACGCGTGAAACTTAAACCCCTGGGGGGGAGAAAGACTTCGGAGGCTTTCTTGCTTAAGAGGATTTTCGAAGGCTTACCGTGAGACCATCGCCGTGTGCTCTGCCACCGCTGCCGGCGAGGGATCCCGCGGAGGGCTTCTTCAGCTGTGTTTGGGGATGAGGGAAGAGAGAGTGGTTCAGGGTGAAGGATGCTCCGCAAACAGCCATGGATAGATGAAGATGAGACGATGCTGGCTCGAGGAATTTGAAGATGCCTCGAGGCAAATCGCAGAGATGAAGACGAGAACGAGGTTTGAACCGTTTATATAGCGGACGAACGCTCTTTTTTTTTTTTTTTGGTGGGAGGGGGAGGTGCTGCACGTGGTCTTTTTTTTTTTTTTTTTTTTTTTGCCTGGTACAACAATACTTTTATATTTTTTTTGTCTAAAATTTTTATCGGTCCTACTTTATTCGTACTCTAACTCTCACTCTCGACTTTTGTCATATCTTCTTACAGGGCATGAGGGTCAAAATCCACATTTGAAATTAACTCGTCCTTATTCCAATCTCCTTAAGAATGTGAAGATTCAAACTCCTTATCTCCCCCTTCTATGTTGGAAGAGTGTCACATATTATATAAACTTGTACCAATGACCAAAAAGTACCTCTTGTCTACATAGCATATGAAAATAGAAGGTGGCAGCATGCACATGGTAAAAAAAAAAAAAATCTTACGTGATGACCTCTTGATCGATGTGGTAGCCTTCCTCCGTTGTCATGTCAAATTAGTTTGGCTAAAGTGGTCCACGAATGCTGCCACGAGGAATTTGCAATGGCCACCATGGACGGAAGCTAATGGAACATAATTTTCGATCAATGATGCGAGTTTGGGATATTGATTTAATGAAAAAAAAAGTTTGGCATAGCAAAATGTTTGGGATAATAATGCAAATGGTTCATGAACTTTAATGCAATCCTTAGACTTTTAGTTTATCCATCGTGTTTATAAATTTTAGCTTAATGTACAGTGTGGTTCATGAACTTTCAATTTATTTAATATAATTCATAAAATTTTGGTACATGTTTAACTTAGTTTCGGAACTATATAAAAATATTCAATGTTGTTCCTAAGCTAGAATTAATAGAAGGACAACATTAACAATTTTCATATAGTTTAGGGATTAAGTTGAATGTATATCAAAAATCTAAATGCTACATTGAACAAATTGAAAGTTTAAGAATTACATCAGATCAATTTTATTATTATCCCTACTTCTTTTTTTGTGGGATTATTCTTTTAGGAAAACACCAAAAACCATTTGCATCCGCTACTTTTAAAATTACATATTTTCATCCTCACTTTTGTGATTAGGCACCACATTCCATCCCACCACAAGCATTAATTTACCATATCATCATGTCCTTGCCCAAAATATTCTTTATCGCTTTCCTATCCCCCTCCTTCCACCCAAAAATCCCTACGCTCACTCCCAAAGCACTTGAAGCAACCAATTTGGCTCATTGACTTTGTATATATCTTACGACTTTTACTTATAATTAATTCATTCCCTCTCGACTTTGTTTTGAACGAATAAAATCCAAACCCTCGCACAACATACAAATACTAACGCCTACTTTGGCGGGTAATTCTCACATTTTTCTAATTTAAATTATTGTAAATTATGATGATAGAATGTGAAAGAAATAGTTTTTGAGAATAATCACATAGAAAGGCTATTGAAACGGTCTGGAATGAATGACAATTCCATCGCTGAGTTACAAACAACCTTTTCGATTGGTTCTTTCACGTGTCGAGTTTGAGAGTGTTCCGTATTCTAAAGTTTAGGTCATAGAACTAAATATGACAATCTTTTCATTAATTACTCGAAAGGCATCACCAAACGAATCTCTTGTTAAACCTAAGTAGATCAGACACCTAAAGATCCCCATTAGCACGGCGAAGTCATTTAAACCTAGGGATATGTCGAAAGCTATGTAAAAATACCTGGAGCCTTAGAGGTTGGTGGTTAACTCTACACTAGAAAAGATGAACCTTCTCTCGAATGAAATTAACATGTCGGCAATACCTTCTTTGTCAAAATGCCGTGAGCTTGATGATGTGAGCATGTTTGGTCAATCACTTTGATTTTCATGTGATGTGTGTTGTGTACGTAGTGCATTTTTCAAAAATCAGCAGATGGATTTAAACTTTGTTATGTAAATTGGCCAAAAGAACTATATTAGAATTTTACGCAAAGATTTATGATTAAATTGACAAAATTTAAAAATTTAAAATTGAATTAATATCTGTATAATGGGTTTAAGACCGATTGGATGATTTCTCCATTAGATGATGGCAAAACCTTAGAAGTGGGGAGGCAGTTAAATGAATTACTTTGTGGGTAAAGATTCAAATTACAACAATGAACCTAGAAACATTTGCGTTTCAGCATAAGTATGGTTTGCAAATTGGCTTCTTATGGAGAAATGACCAAATTTCATGGACAATACTTGCTGATTATTATTATTTTTAAATTAATTCATAGATAGGGTTAGATACCTAACCAATATGAATAGTAAATAAATTTGCATATTTTATTTAACTACCTGATTAATTCACTTTGGCTGTTAAGGATAGGCACGAATTTCTTCCTAGGGAAAGTAACTTATGCAAAGTCACTTTACTAGCAACTTAATCTAATATGGCTTTGAAAGCAGCTGAAAAGTGTTTTTCTCTCCCTCTCTCTTCTTTATTGATTTTTCTTCTTCAACTTTCGACCATGAGGACCCTCCCCTCCATTTGTTGTTAATTTTATTTGAGTTTTTTTGTTCTTTTTTTTTTCTCTCTCTTGATCTCCGCACGGCGATGGTGTATATGAAGCTGAACTTAGCATGCACTACCAACTGGCAACACTGTAGTTTTTTAAGAAGAAATTTCCGACGTGATGTCATACGAGATCCTATAATCGGCCACCAATTAATTTGCTTGACAGATTTGTTCATATGGAACGAGTGTGTGATTAAACCTATCGATGTTCTGTTGATCTTCATTGTTTTCTAGATTTGGCTTTATTTTGTAACATTTTAGCCTTTACTTTGGTTTGATTTATTTTGCCATAAAAATCTATATACTTGTCATGTATCCTTTTAAGTAATGATTATAATTTTCTTTCAAACTAAATCTAATATGACTTTCATGCGTCCTTTACGCGTTTCGTACACTAGAGGGGTGAGATAAAGCCCAGCCTGGCTCGATTTATGTTGAGACAAGGATGCCAAACAAGTTTTATTATTAAAAATAAACTATACAGTTATCTAGCAAAAGCGTTAAAATTTAAAAATGATCAAATAATAACTTATGGAGATTGTCTTGCTTAAGTTTTTTTTTATTACTGATAAAATTAAGGTGTCACAATCTATCCATCCAATTGTCTACAAAAATATACTATTGTGCTTCAAGGAGAGTCGTGAAAGAATGAAATTGGTGGGGCAGGAATTTGAGTTCACCAACTCTACTTGTTGACCTTTTTCTCTTTCTTTATTTTCTTCCCAATAGAATAATTACATATTAAATATGCATTTATTTATCTATTTAAGTTTTTGGAACAGTTATTAATAGTCTAACACAAAATCTCACATGCTATCAGAGCATGAGGTTTTAAATTCAAATTTTTCCTTAATAATAAACAAAAAGACCAAACTAAGCTTGAATAGGAGTGATAGAATTATTAAGTATTAAATAGCGCCTTCATTTATCAGGTTAAACGTTTAGAATAATTGGCAATTTGACGCAAAATCTCGCTCTTCCCCTTTTCTTTGATTTTATTTTATTTCACCTCTTTGACTTAGTTTTTCAGCTAACCATACATGTAATGAAACATTAGTGGGGTTTTACATTAGTGAATTTAATATGTGGTTAAATTGTCAAGGTTGTAATTTATGAGTATCGAAAGTTTTTATTTAGTTCATATGCTAAAATAAGTTTATGTTGTTGATGTATAATTTCAAAGATACTAGCAATATGACTACATAACGGGTTCACAAAGATTGTTAATTATATACTTCATACTGCTTGAGCCATAAAAACAATCCAAAGTTAGCACGATATGCTGTCTTTAAAAATATTTTCGATATCTAAATAGATATGTCATTTCAAAAACTTGACCGCGGGGACTCTAAATTACTAGAGGAGCAATATTTACATGATTCAGTTGATTGTAGCTGTTGGATCATATGGGACCTATGTGGGCCCACATGATTGAGCGGCTGGGATGAACTGGGCCCATGTGTATTGGGACCAACTAATAATTATTCTCACAAGAGATACCTTCTCCTCATTGCAAGAATTGCATTCGACAAAATGAACTGCCACTTGGACCCCAATTAATAGGATAAGAATATCATAAATCTCATAATTTTTGTAAACTTTTTTTTTTTACTGACGAAGAGAAATATTCACTTGAGGGTCGTAACTTTTCAATTGATCACTTGAATGTTATTATTTTTAAAAACATTCACCACGTACAAAAGTTATAATATTTGTAGTGTTCTTTTATCAATCTAAGTAATTGAAAAAGTTTTTAATGATAAGGAAAATCAATTACATAACTCTTACCATTTATTAATTATGGACATTTTGAATATTATTGCGTGTGTGGTTGAGGAAAATAAATCTACTCAATACGCTACGCTATTGAGTGTGATTCTGTTTTTCACTTTGTTTTAAATTTTGTTTTTATTTACAATAAAACCACACCCCGTTTTCTAGATTTCATTGATCTAATATGACAATATAAATTTTTAAAAAATCTACACAAACTTTGTTTCAAGTATTCCTCATAACTACCCGTTTTCGTGGCATGTTCATGACAATTGTTCCAAATTTTAATTGCTTACTTATATGTACAACTCTTGACAATTGTTCAGCAAAGCTTTTTATGTCATCGGATTTCATTGTTGATTAAATCCCGATGAAGTGTATCTATTCCTTGCATCCCTTTGATACAACTCTTGTCCAGATTCCCCATAGAATCCGTCTCAACTTTAGAAAAGTTGGACAAATTTCGATGTAAAATAAATTGTCAACGATCCAATTTTGGTGAAACAGAAATGTTTGAAAATCAGCTGCTCACTAACCTTCTATTACCACTATTCTAATCTTTTTTCATTCTATATTAAACTAACACTTAGAAATAAATGAACGTTAGAGGACGATAAAAACGTGTAGAAAATCAACAAAAAAAAAATTACCTAGGATTACCAAAACGTTTTAAAAGAAAAATATGTGTCTAGTTTTTACTTCACCAAGAAGATGACATAAATAAATATTAGATTGGTACCTAATAAGCCTAGCTACATTTGGTAATGATAAATCATAAGTGTTGCTTCTTTAACAAGTATTAGATAAATAGTAATGTGCTTGGACTCTTGGAAGATAAATAAGGGGATTTCGATAAATTTCAAAAACCAATAAGGACGATAACAATTAGCATTCGATGTATCCGAAAGAGTTTGTCAATCAGTTCAGAATACTTTCATCATTTATAGGCGTTCGGTTTTTTTTTTTTAAATTAGCGACGCTTCAAAGCATAAACCGCCTCACACCTTAGATATATCTTATCGAGATTTTATGATTTTCTAGATAATAATATCTCATGCTGATTTTGATTTTATTCCAATTTTTTTTCTCTTTAGAGGTTTTGAAGCATGGGCCCTCCAATATTTCAGCATTGTCATATGAATGTCTATATAACATTTATTATATATAGTGACGTGGTAAAAATATTAACCAAATCATGATACAACCAAATTAAATTCACAAAATTGGGAAAAATAACTAACTTGAAGCATCAACAAATGATGGATGTATTACAACCAACGTTGGTAACGAAATTTTATATCTTTTTGATTGCTCAAAATATTCCATGTATCTATAATATGATTCAATAAATTGCAATTTTAGGTCTCGTGTTTTTTTATTAATCGGATGATAAACTTGCATCTTAGGGTTCTCTACTTCAAACAAAACTCTATGTAAACCAACAGAGAATTTGATTGACGTTAATATTTACTCTATTGTAATTGTCTACTTATTATTTCTCTTATGAAAAGTCACGTTGATATCAAAATTTAGAATAATATAACAAATAATCTTAGACTCGTGTAATGCATGGATCTCTTGCTAGTTAAAATGAACTATGCTTGATGGGTACAGCGGTTTCTTCATTGCATAAATTCACGACATTCAAAAGCACTACACACGTACCCGTTACAGAACCAATACATGAAAAACACTTCCCTCGTATGAAATGGTGAGTAGCATGATCTGACCTCATTAGGAAAGTTTTGTTTTTTCAGGTCGACATTGGGAAAGTTTGAGACTACCATCTTAGGAAAAATTCTAAATAATGGCCTGAAATGTCATCATTTTATCAAATAAGGACTTGAAGTGGATTTTGTGTCAAATTAAAGCTTAAAGAGACTATGTCAGTTTCAAATAAGGGCCTGACTTTCCAATTGGTCATGGCATTTTTGTCCTTTACCTCTTTGAGTTTTTTTTTTTTTTTTCCTTTTTTCCAGTTATCCCTTTCCTCTCCGTCGATGGTGGGCCACTAGTGATGCTCGAAGATAGCTAGGCGAGGGTCGCTCTTGCCTGATGACCCTCGCCCTAGGTGACACTGTCCTCCTTGACAACAGGCGAGCGTTGCCTCGCCAGCCATGGGCGAGCGTTGCCTCGCCAACCATTGGTGAGGGACGGCCTTGCCTTGGCGAGGCGACCCTTGCCTTGGGTGAGGCCACCCTCATCGGCCTCAAGTGAGGTTGGCCCTCTCCCAACAATAGAGAAAAGTGAAGAAAAAAAGAAAAAAATTATTTATAGAATTTTCTTTTGATGGAATGGCTTTCTATTGGTTAGAAAAATTCAATTGATTGGCGACCAGTGGATCAAACCCTTATTTGAAATTGTCATAACTGCTTCAGGTTCTTATTTGAAATTTTCCTGTGATCTTATTATGGAAAAACAAATTCTTCTCTATCAAATATATAAATAATAGTAATCATGATTATATTATCAATTGGGTACTTTTCTAAACGTGAGTTTTTTAAGTTAGGTCCAACAGTTCCAATCATAAATAATTCTATGAGCTATTCTAATTGATAAAAAATGAAGTTGAATACACTCAAGGGCAGCTAACTAAGGTTTAACCCAAGATTTTTGGATCAGCAGGATCTCTAATTGTAAGACATGCGGTCGTCCTTGAGCACAAAAGGACAGGAGATGAGATTGCTTTTGGTCCAAAATGCTTTGAGGAAGAATCTCGGCTATCATCAAATCCATACAAATTGCAAAGTAAGAGAATCTTTAAAAGGGAATTGAAAGTAGGAGAGGCATAATTCTTATATCAGCCTCTTGGTAGGTGCTCTTGTCTCATATGGAGTTCTTGTTCAATACACAAAAAAAGGAACAAAGAAGATAGATGCCTTTTTGGCATATTGCATCAGAGCAGTTTCAATTACGAAAATGGGTGTTGTAGTTTTAATTAGGTAGGTAAGTGATATGACATAAGTATAACATTTTCATAGCTACAATCTATTATAATGGTTCCAAGAAGGATGCATCACCTAGCTTAGCTTTAAGGCACTACGGTTGAAATGTCTTGCCAAACATGTAGTTATAGCACTTCAAGTTAACAACATGGCTATAATACAGCACGACTACAGCTATACCAAATAAACTCTAGAATAAAGAATTTTAACCGTGATCCCATGTGTGTTATTAGTATTCTTTTCTCGATGAGAATCCCTCAATTTAATGATAATTGACTTTCTTTTGAAGCAGCATACCGCATTAATAAAATAAAATAAAAAATCTAAAAACAGCACTTGAATCGCATGACCAAAATCAACCGTAAACCTCAATCCGATTTCCCTTTCTTTTCTCTTCTCTCTGGTTGAGAAATTACTATATGAATGTACTATACATATTAAACTGAATATGAACTATGTGAATACCAATTACGTCCCATCACAAATGACGATCCAAATTCAAGTTCATGGCATAATTTTTCTGTTCGAAAAGGAGTTGCTATTGCAATGTGGATTTCCATCGATGCATTTATCTTGACAATCAACCGTCATCCTAGGACGACCAGTCCCGAGGGTGGGGTTGGGGGAGGCCAAAAACGTCAAAGTACCCTTGCCCCCACCCGACGATTCCCTCTATCTCTCTCTTCCTTTTTTTTTTTTTTTATTTTTTTTTTTCTGACCCGACGCCACATTATCACCACGTCAGCTCCACTTATGCTACAAAAATTTAGAATATCATACGAGCCAAACTGCGGCAAACTTGATGGCGCATTATTCAAAATTTTTTAGATTTAATTGCACATTTTAAACGTTTAAGACTTGACTGGACATTGGACAAAACATTTAGAAATTTTAGACTGTTTATGTAAATCCAAAGTTTGGGGACCTCGCATCATTTTAACTTTGTTGGAAAAAAAAATTGAAAAAATTACTAATTCAGTCATAAACTTATGATATTTACGCCAAATTAGTTCTAGACATTTCACTTTTACTAATGTGATTCTAAACTTTTGCACAAAATTTCAATATAGTCCTTTTAGCAAAGTGCTACTAGAAACCGCTAACCCGGCGATCAACGTACGGCGTTGTTTTGATGAAGCTGTCCGCGTAATCGTGCCATATAAGATGGTCGGCAATGACCAAACGCTACATTAATTTGTAACAGTAATTAACCGGAGGATTACATTTACATTTTGCATCAAGGTTTGGAATTATATTGGTAAGATTGAAATGATTATAATGAAATTAGTATCCATATATAGTTTAAGATTGATTTGATGATTTTTTGAAAAAAAAAAAAAAAAAAACTCCATCTTTGAGTTTTAAAACTCCAGGTATTTGATTAAACATATCTACCGCAAATCTTTCAACTTCACAACTGGAGAGAAAATCTATATGTAGTCAATTTATATTTTTTGTTTAAAACCTTTTACTACTAATTTTGTTGCCATTGGGTTCTTATTTGAGCAGATACTCCTACTTGTTCTGCAATGCCTTCTTCAAATCCGATAATTGAGTTAATACCCAAATTCTATTCTTCTTGAGTGAATCTAACTCATTATGCACTAATAACTCTCACTTAACAGATCTTTAACTAGCATTGTTTTTGAAAAAAATTATGGTTCACAAATGAGTTAAAAGCAAAAAAATGGAATGATAGAGAATATCTCTATATTTAGATGTTCTACTAGATTTTCTTCAAGTGGATTTAGGTATATACGATTCTTGTCTTGGTTTCTTATCAAAATCTACAACAACAGTTTAAGGATTCCTAACTAGAACACTCTTAAAATCCCCCTCCAAATTAATCTCTCTAGTATCCATCGTTTGTTTCTTTACACTAAATTCTACCACAAATCTATTCTTGTACAACGTGTTTTCATTGAATGTAATATCAACAGTTGTTATTATTTTTCCATTTTATTCATTCTAAAATCGATGGCCAAAATAATCTAGACAATATCCAATAAAAAAAATATTTTTTAGCTTTTGCATTAAGCTTATCTCTATTTTCAAAATTTATGTGGATATACGAAACATCATCGAAAATTTTCAAATGCGAGAGATTCACTTTATTTCCAACCCATTTTTAGTCTGACAGCTTGAAGTCGAATGAAGTTGAAGTTCCTCTATTGATCATACATGCTGTTGTGTTAACTGCATCTACCTAAATGGCTTTGGTAATCAAGCACGCATCCTCATACTTCTTATAGGCTCGTTTAGATTTTTGTTCATTTTCTCAACAATTCCATTTCGCCGTAGTTTGTTGGGAGCTGTTCTTGTCATTCTAATGTAATTCTCTACACAAAATTACTTGAACTCTTTTCTATCATACTCACCACCATTGTCAAACCTTAAACATTTAATCTTCAGGCTAGTCTCGTTCTCTACTTTAGCTTTCTATTTCTTTAAAATAGACACACATCAGATTTATTTTTTAGTAAATAAACACATACCTTCTTGGTAGAGTTGTCAATCAACATGTCACGGTAGCATGAACCTCCAAGGGAATGCATAGGGGTTGCCCCCTAAATATCTATGTGCACCAACTCTAATTATCCTATCTTTGATTCTCTCTCAATCTTCAAAAAACTTACACATTTCTGCTTCCCCAGAGCATAATCCTCACATAGAACAATATCTATGGAATTCAAATCAAGTAGTTTTCTCTTTGATGTTAATACGTTCACCCCCTTTTTCATCCATGTGTCCAAATATGCGGTGCTACAATTTGGGATTAGCTTCCAACTCAGCAGCCGATGCTATTTCTCTACTACTTTCGTCATGTACAATGTTCCTGACTTTGTTTCCTGTACTACAACTATAGCACCTTTAACAATTTTCCACGAGTTACCTCAAAAAAGAGCCCTATATATTGTGCTATCTAATTGGCCTATAGAGATCAAAGTTTTTTCAAGGCTAGGAACAAATTTGACATCTTGCAACTTCCATTGATACCTATTATTGATCTTTATGTGAACATTACCCTTCCCCATAATATCCAAAGGTTCATCATCAGTAAGATAAACCTTGCCAAATTTTTAAGCAATAAATTGTGTATTTATCTTTGTACAAAGTGGAGTGAAATGATACACCTAAATCTAAATTTTAAGACCCAATTAGACTGTCAATGCTCTAAATTAAGGCATCATTGTCAAGCATCTCTTCAATAGTTGCATTCACAGATTTCTCCTTCTCTTGATTTCAATTTTGATGTTATATATATATATATATTTTAGGCTTTACAATCTCACCAAGATGGTCTTTCTTTTCTCAATTCCAGTAAATTATTTCACCACAACATCTAGATTTGCTTGTTCCTCTAGATTTTGATCTACCACGGTACTAGTTCCATCCTTGTTGATTGCTTCTCCCTCTACCTTTGGTATTTGGTATTTAAGGTGACAGTAAGATATTCACCCGACTCTCTTTTACAAATATGCTTGCTAAGAATCAAATCTCAGATTTCTTGAAGCTTCAACTTTTTCTGACCAGATAAACTACTCACTGTAGTCACAGTTGCACTCCAACTTTCAAGTAGAAAAGATAACAAAATTAAAACTTTTACCTTGTCATCATTTTTTTTCTAATGAACTCAACTGAGTCATGATCGCATTAAATAGCTGATGTGATCTATCAGAGAAAAACCTTTGTTCATTTTCAAATTGAACAAAATGACGTATCAAATATACATTGTTTGACTTCTCGTACATATTTGACAAAAGCCCTCATCAATTCCATCATTGTCTTCTTGTTGGCGACGTCAAAGGCAATGTTTTGCACCAAAGCTAGATGAATCCCACCTACAGTTTACCAATCTAAAAATTTTCAATCCCCTTGCTTTATCGAATCTAATTTCTCTCCTAATAAAGGTTGATGCAAAATTCCTCAAAAACAATAGATCCTCGATCTGCATCTTTTAGAAACCAAAGTCCTTGCTATCAAGCTGATCGATCTTCACCTTCCTTTGGTCTATATTGCCTGCTTCCACTATTTCACCAAACCCGGCTCTAATAATAGTTGTTAAGAATGCAAATCATTGAAGAAAGAATAGAGAAGACTTGAATTTTTACATGGAAACTCATTCAAAATCAGAAAGGTAAAAGGCATGATGTCGCATTAAGTAATCTCTTCATTATCTATATCACTATCAATTTTCAAAGTTATAAGTTTTAGGGTCACAACTATCATTAACTAGAGTTTAGAACATGTATAGTTATGATGAAAATTACATGTTTGCCATGAACAGTAGTATTATGTTCTCTGTTTAATATGAAATTTACATGTATGCTATTAATAGTGAAAAATTCTTAGTTTTAATATTAGTTTTCTCTATTAGATTCCACAACTCCATTAGTCGAGAACCAGACATGGTAGGATGTTAGAGATGGGGCAGATGCCATGGCAGGGTGAAGCGTTGTGCTGATGAGTAGCGTGACAGCCGCGAGTATCACGATAGACAGAAAATAAGAGATGGGGTGGAGCCAATTTTGGTATTTTTCTTTTTATTTTCTGTTATGTTTTAGAGTTATGCGTGATTAATATTCAAGCATATATCCCATCAATCAAAATCTGTGGAAATTTCTTCAACTCAAAGACCAAGGAGAACAAAGCGAATGACGAAAAAAAAAAAAACACAAGTCGTGGACAACACGTGAGGTTGCCCTTGGCTCCCTTACTCCCGTCCTTGTCCTGCGAAAGGACCACATTTCCATCAAACTGGGTGTCTCCTTTAAGGATTCGTCTGTTGGGAAGAAAATTATTTTTTAAAAATTTATTTTTCCACTTACAATGCTTGATAACAAAAAACTAATCAATTTACAAAAAAATATTTTCTATGAACTAAAAAAATTTAGATCCAGAGAAAATAATTTTTCTTTTTAACAAGAAAGAAAATGCTTTCTTTAATCCATCAAATAAATAAAAATTACTAATTTTCCTTTAAAATCATTTTTGTAAAAAATATTTTTATCTTACCAATGAAATAAACACATCGCGGTTGTTGTTTTTCTATTTTCCCCACCATGTGAGGGTGAAGCTCAGCAGTTTCAATCAACCAATCCAACACAAAGTGCCAAATCACGACTCATTACACGTGTAAATGTAATTGTCAAGCCTTTTCATTGTCTATCACTTCAGGTTGGGGAATATCATATGTTTCTGACTTTAAATCGACATGAGGGTGGCTTTTCTCGAAAAATATATCTCTATTAACGTGGAAAACGTGCTCGCTCCGAGGTTTTCTCTCAAGCTCGAAATCCTTTCAATTCTTGAAAAGGGAAACTCAGAAACTTCAACTTCTTGCTCCCACAGTTCATACACAGCATTCTGAAACCATAATTTTTTTAAGGGTTGCTTTCAAGAACTTCTGATACGTTTACGGATTGCATGATTCTCGCATTTCTCGTGTAATATCATGTTCCACGAACCTCACATGTTCACAGTACGCTCTCTTGCAAGCAATTTGATCTTTGATTTTGACAAGTGAACGACATTATTAATGTTACCGAGGCGAAATTTGCCACCTTTACAACATTTGCATTTTTTATTACGTTGCCACTGAAGTTTTGCACTTTATTCGATGCTTTTCCTTTGATCTTTGCCACCAAAGAGTAAAATGCACCATTTTTATTGATATAAGTGAAATTAGTTAATGAAATAATCATTTAATGAAAAATATATTCATTATCGACAATAATTTGTACCTAAATATTTTTGTAAACAATGAAAACGTTTTTCGTTCATTCATTTTTATGAGCAATATAAACGACTATTTTTAGGAAAATCATTACATTCAAACCAAATTAAAAAATCATCGCATTTGACCTTCTAATCAAACATTCATCATATTATAATATCATTTTATAGCCAATCGAGATACTATGACTCCTACCAAAAAGCTGACACCTCTCAATCTTTATTGGTGACATGGTCATCTCCATAGCTAATAATACCAAATATTAAGAGTGAGCAGTTACAGGTTCTATATAGGTTATACCTAGAACTTAGAATCTACTCGTTGTAACAAGTTCCTCATTTTTTTAAAATATGGAACTTACTCTGCAGACTCTGAAACCTAGAATTTATCTCATCACAAGTTCTAGGATCTATCTAAGTTCGATTTGTATTATTAATTGAACAATTACAGTGAATTATCACATTTAATAACCACCACTTGTTGCTACAATCCACTTACCATAATTTTTAACAAAATAAAAGTCTCAATCATAAAATGGAAGCTCAAATTAGTGATTTCAGATTATGCATTCATCATCAAACGCTAGAAAAGACCGTAAGATCGCATGAAGACATAGATAAAAAAAAAAAAAAAAACACAAATACTTGTTCCAGGTTCTAAGTTACAGGTTTTGAATTCCATTAACCTAAAACCTACCTATCAAAATAGGTTCTTCAATTTTTTAAACTTGTAACCTACTATGTATACCTTGAAATCTAGAATCAGACAGATTTCCACCGATCTGATTCTCATATTCCATATTTTACTCTAGAACTATACTCACTCCTATCAAATATTATTTTCTAAAATTTATTTTTCAACTTTCTGACGGTTGAATGATGAAAAATTAATTGATCTACTAATAACGAGTTTAGATCGGAAAAAAAACAAAAGAAAGACAACTTTTTTTCTTGATAAGAAAAAGTAATTTTTTCTAAACTACTGAACAATTTTCCTTAAAAATGATTTTCATCAAAGATATTTTCCCTCGTCCGGAAGTTACCGATGAAACAAGTGCACCCTAATAGTCATTTCCCATTCTCCCCTCCACCTAAGGTAAAAAAGGTTAGCAGTTTCAATCAACAGGTCCAACACAAAGTGCCAAATCACTACAGAGTGTATGTTACAAATCTAGTTGGCAAGCCTTTTCATTTTCCATCACTTCAAGTTTCTCTTGGAGGAATCTCATCCGTTTCTAACTTCAAATCGACATGTGAGTGGCTTTTGTCCAGAAAAAATAATCTTTCTATCGACGTGGAAACGTGCTCACTCCGAGGTTCTTCCTCAAGCTCGAAACCTTTCAATTCTCGAGGAGGGAAATTCGGAAACTTCGACTTCTTGTTCTTTCGAATCCCTTATCTTTTGACGGGTTGCTTTCGGGAACACCTGACACGTTCATGGATCGGCGTGATTCTCGAATTTCTTGTGTAATGTCACGTTCCACGCACCGCACATGTTCACAGTACGTTCTTCTGCTAGCGTACTGTCTTTGATTCTGACAGGCAAAATTGGGTGCCCGCGAGTTGATTTTGATTTTTTATTGTTGTCTGTCACGTTCGACAGTGACATGTGCGGTCCCCTTCAACCATAATATCCCATCAATGAAAGCTAATAAGATTTTGTTTCGTAAGATGGCCAATTCCTCGTTATTTCTATTTTTCAATTCCTCTAGAAAAATGTATAAAAATCTTTTTGATGATGTTAATTTATTTTTTTGGTTCCTTGGAACAGATCAGTAGTCAAGAAAAAAAAGTTAAAAAATTATTTTTTTTATTCGAGAGAACAATTTCTAAAACAAGCCATTTTTTTATTTTCTTTTTTCTCCTCTAACCAATCGTTGGGCTCGACGATGGTTGGCAACTTCGCCAGACCCTCACTGAGGCTCCCTCAAGGTCTAGTGACTGGCTAGAGAAGAAATAAGAAGAGAGGAAAAAAAAAGAAAAAAAAAGAAAAGAAAAATCCAAAAAATTTACCAAATATTTAAAAGAAATTTTACGTTACAAAAAAAATAAAATTAAGAGTCATACTAAATACAATTATGTTCTTTTTCTCTTCTAGAAAGAGATACTTTGTGTAGTTATCAAATACATTTGAATGCTCAGAAACTCATCTAAAGAACAAAATCAAGAATACTATTTTTGAAGATAAATTATTCTTAGAAATAGACCGATTATCAAATACATTCTAAGTGAAAATTTATTCTCCCCCAAGATTGAAAAAAGCGTGGCCAATGAACTAAAGGAAAAGTCCACAACTCGTGAATAACATGTGATGTTGCTCTCTAGCCTTGCCAACTCCTATCCTTTTCCTTAGACGCGCAGCAAAAAGGGACAGCCATTCCCATCAGACTTCGGTTGCTTCATTTATGTTTTCTTCCCATGTGAGTGTTGTCTCCTATGTTTCCCCAACGCGAAAGGTTTCCATCAATAACTCCAGCACAAAGTGCCAAATCACCGACTGCATGAACGACGGAGTCGACAAGCGTAGCCGAAGAAGGACGTTGCAAGCCTGAGTCGTGAGAAAATGGGAACATGTTTGTCTTGACTTGAGTGAGAATCACGGAGCCGGTCATGAAAACAAGATACCTCCATAAGTATGAAGTAGGGAATGTATCCCCTCCTTTTTCGCAAACTCCTAACCCTCGACCGGCCAAATGTACAGTACCTCGCAGAGATATTACTCCTTTGATTGTATCGTGATCAAGTGCATTTTATAATAATCTGTATGTAAATTATATTAGCATGCAAGAACTTTTTATATTTTCAATCAGTGGCTGAACTCTGTTATTTTGAAATCCAAGCATTTAACGCACGATGTGCTCGATAAAACACAGGGAAAGTTCCATCTCTGTGGGTTGCAAGGGCAGCATTCATATTCCATCTTTAGCTAAGTTTACATGCAGATGTTTCCATTTTCACGACTCGCCTGCTAAGGGCCTATATGACTAGAGTAATCTGTAATGAATGAAAGAAACCACACCGCATTTTTATTTTTATTTTTGTCTTCTAATATGGTCCCGAGAATTTGCCTTCTAATTTAAGATGGAACCAAATAATATTACCCCTTTTTTTCACAGAAAAAAGAGGAAGGGGGAGAGGCAACTAATACTACCAACCCTTTCTTGGCGTTAATGAGAGTTCCACATTTGTCACAAAAGTTCAAATGGAATCGTAACTACTTTACCTCACATAAGATCTGAAGGTCGGAGGTTGGTAATCGATCATCGCATGCTATTTAAGACTAGGCCACTGACCTCGGCAAAACACTGCACCTCTTATACGAATGATGTCGCTTCTATTTCTTGAAGCTCATGGAATAACCTTACTTTCTCTTCTTTTTCTTTTTTTCCAAAGCTTTTTATTGAAAGAGACTTTTAGCCTCATGAATGACACGTCTATTTAAAAATTCTTATAATGTGTTCATTTAAATTAAAATTACTAGTAAAAAATATAAGTGATTCTCATCAAATAGATTTTATAACATTTAAATAATATATCACATTTTTATTTGTTAGCTTAAACTTTTAAAATAATTGGTAGTGGCCCCACAAAAAAGGTCCCTAGTTCAACACTTCAATCTAAAGCCAAAGTCCAATTTATGCCTATTGATACTTAAATTTTGACAAACCATTTAATCATTCATTACATAGAAAATTGGATTGGCATTGAATGGGTCTAAACAGGAGGTTCTGAGTAGTTGGGTTAAGCCCATAAAGTGAAAATAAGAGGAAGCCCGTTAGTCCCTCACGTGGCCGAAATTAGCATACGGGACCAAATTGGGAAAAATTGATTTATTAAGACAAATTTGGAGGATTATTATGCATTATATTGTTAAATGGAGGTTTTCTAATCTTGAGAATATCATATAGTCCAAACTAGGAAACAAACATATCCTTAGTTCTTGCAAGAAGCCCTAAACCTAGCCTCTATAAAGGTTTGTTCTATTGAGATTAAAATAGGTTGGACACATTAGAGAGGCTGGACAACAAAAAAGAGACAATCACCTAAAAGAAAAACCCACACGTAGTGGACGTTTCTCTCCAAGCGGTTCCTGCCCTCCATGAATATCACTGCTGCTGCTTCTTGCCTATCATTGTTCTCCGCTGCCGGACTCGTCCGTCTTCGCACCTCCACTTCGCTTGCTATCACGCCTCGTCGCGGGAATCGCTGCCAGCCTCCTTGCGCCATGCCCAAGCTCCTGCAGCACTTCGACGCTTCACCTGCACAGATACAGTAGCCTCGACAATGACAAAAGCTCCGGCGATCATTGTCAGCCTCCTTGCGTCATGCCCAAGCTCCTGCCTCTGCGCTTGCAGCCTTGCCGAGTTATCTCGAAGCCACAACAATAGCCCTCAGCCTCCCCATGACTTGCTATTATTCCCCATCGTCAAGCAGTAGCACTGTCGAGCATCAGTCCTCTCCGACATAGTCCCAACCACCCTGTCGATGTTCCTACAGTCCTCTATGCACCGCAACCTCACCCGATATGTCAATTGAATTGACAAAACGCACTGGACAACCTTCAGCGTAATTGGAATATGCTAGTGCAATTGGAAGTCTGATGTACGTTATACATTGCACTAGATCGAAAATAGTCTCAAATGTTGTAAATTGTCCAAATTTACCAATAATCATAGTATTGTACATTGGAAGGTCATAATAAAAATTCTTGATTACTTAAAGAAAACAAGAAATTATGGTCTACTTTATGGAAGATAAGCGACAGTACTAGAAGGATATTTGGATGCTGATTGGATAACTAGCATAATTGATAACAAGTCGACATCCATATCGATTTTCATGCTTGCGAATGTTTTAGTCTCTTGGGCATCAAAGAAGCAAATGTGATAGTTCATTCAACCATGAAATCTGAATTTATAACAACATAGTAAAGAGGCTGCATGGCTAGGAGTTTCCTACTGGATATAAAGTTGTAGTCATAACTAATGACAACCTTATCTTCACGTTACGATAGTGAGGCAACAAATTCTAATACATACAGTAAAATATACAATGGAAAATCTAGATATTTTAGGGTGCAACATGAGTATGTTCGACAATTATTACTGATGGAATCATTTCAATAATTTATGTTCAAACAAATATTAATTTGGTTGATTCATTCATTAAGGGACTTTTGAGAGGTTTAGTTGGTAAATATTACCAAATGAATGGGTCTTAAACCAATTGATAATAATAAAGCATAATGGAAGCCCAAATTCACCAATTTCTAATGAAATTGTCAAAATTGAATGGGTAACAATAAGCTAATGTATAGTGACAATGATCGAGTACTAGGGCACAAGATTAGTACTTATAGAAAGTTAAGATGATGAGTGTAAGAAAGCACTCTTAATGAAATTCAAGTTTTAGCAAGGCAAGGTTATGGTAATAAGTTAGGAGCTTCACCTATATGAACATAAGAAGTGGTGCCGCTTCTAACAAAAGTTAGATAAACTTTTGTAAATGTTCATAAATCCAAGAGGCAGCACAAGACCACAAAAGTGCTAAAGCATGTGAAATTTCTAATTGAATGAGTGTAGATTCAGATGTTTGATAATTTGACTTACAAATGAATCATGGTTTAAAATTTTATCTACCATTGATTTTTTTAAATGAAATTATTTACATTGATTAAAGGTTCAAATCTTAATAGATACCTTCTTGTATGTATGAATTTATGTCAATTAGTATAAATAACAAATTAAGTGTGGGATCTTTGAAATAGTTTGTTATCTATAAATAATCAAGAAAGTATATCAAATTGAATATGAAAAGAAGTGATTATTGGCATGAAAAGAAGTGATAGTTGATCATGCAACGTGGTGATGCTTCCGATAAAATATCTAATCCTAGGAGATGCGCCGTTTGGTTATTTGCAAAGGACCAAATAACATATTATTCATAACAACTTTCTCTTCTTCATAACTCTCTCTTTTTCACAATATTCTTTATAATTCTCTCTTCTCTCTCTCTCTCTTTTTTTTTTTTTTTTTTTTTTTTTCACACAAGTTTGACACCACATTCAAGACGAAATTCCACAAGAAAAATTAAGTAATTCTCGAACCCGTTTCTTTATGACCTTGATATATATCTTCGACATATATTTGCTTAAACCCGGCAATAACAATAATGATGGCAAATAATATCTTAAAGATAGTGATCAGTATCATACATCAAGTCATCAAAGAACTAATAACTATTGCTCGTACCTTTATTATCAATCAAATTTTATTAACAATCCCTTGAATTCTACTTTCATACTGAGTAGTCGCCTTGAATTTTATGTTATAGTAATGTCGTATCTATACTAAAATCTTACGATCCACATGGTGCGCAGTAAACTAATAAAATGCGAAGTAGATAACGGCCATGCATGAATGAGAGGTTCTTCGGCAAACGTACGTGAGTTGGATTTACCATAAAGAAAACTTACGTCCAAGGCAGATGCAATGTACTGTCTCTAGTTTAAAACTTCATTAGACTTTTTCTGTTTCGTCTATTTCTATTATAACTGCATTTTTTTATTGCTTCTTGCGCAGCCAAATTCGGAGAATATTGCAGATAGGGCATAATCAATCTGTGACCTTTTTTTTTTTTTTGCACTGAAACACGTTTTCTCTACCGCAATGGTAGCTCTCTCTCTACGCTATGTAGAGCGCTTCTACCGAAATGGTAGCTTCTTCTTCTTCAACACCTTCTACCTGGTTTTCTTTTACTGAGCGTTTCGGAGGTGCTACTTCCAGTTGTTAATTTCCCAATTCCTTCTGACCCACTCCATCCTTTCATTCTCTGTTCCATCGGCCTTTACCCACATCCTTTTCCCTTTGCATGTCATCATCGGCCTCACAACTGTGCTGAATTCACTCGATTTCACTTGTGTCGCTTTCTCTGGTTGATACCTTCTCCTTGGTTCGGGTTTTCGGCATCCTCTTCTTGGGTCTTCGCTGAGATTTCTTCTCACCGTTAGTCTTCGTTTCTTTGAAATGGACCACCTCACTTTGCCGCAGATGACGCTCTCGTCAGCCTTTATGCGGTCGCATGGGTCGATTATGGTCCGAACAGCCAATTGAGATATGGGATGAAGAGGTGCCTAGTGACAAAATTGAGGAATGTCAGCTAACTCTGGTGGGTAAGCTTCTCAATAACCCCTCAGTTAATTTTCAGGCTTTTCAAACTACTATGAAAAAGGCTTGGCGCACCGAGTTAGTGGAATTCTCACAAGGCGACTCTGGACTGTTTATTATCAAGTTTAAATCTTATGACGTCAAACAAAGAGTGATAGAAAACGGACCATGGTTGTTTGGTAATCATCTTCTTATCTTGAAACCTTGGATAGCTAACACGCCGCTGTCTTGCTATGACTTTAGTACTTGTGCATTCTGGGTCCACATAGTTGGCTTGCCTTTGGAGCGCTGCACAGAGAATATAATTCGTCGGGCTGCCGGTCATATTGGAAAGGTCACTGAAGTAAACATAACAAGTAAAGATGGACTACCGCTTAGAGCAATGAGGGCAAGGGTGGAATTGGACCTTAAACGACCGCTGAAAACAGGGCTTCTCCTTAAGGTTGAAGGCAAAAATTTCTGGTTGGACTTTAGATATGAACGTTTATCTTACTATCAAGTTTGTTATTCGTGGCATACTTGGGACACTATGCCACGGCCCGTAAAACCTTTCCCCGTGATGAAAATAAATTAGATGAAATCAGTTTTCTATATGGATCTTGGTTAAAAGCGAGGCACGGGAATACAGCCCTTTACGGCGTACCTTTTATGATACGAGAGATTATCCCCGAGACCCCTCAAACTTCTTCCGCAATTATTTCTGTGCCGGACCCTGTTCATGTTGTACCTGATACTTCAGTGCAAAAATCTGTTCATGCTGTACCTGACATTTCAGTACAAAAAAATAAGGGTAAAAACACTATGGAAACATCAGTCAGAGATCCTATTATCACAACAACGAACCAAGCTACTCAGGATCTTCATACTCTTGATCAGCAACTCATATTGGCAAACCCACCTGTTGCTAGTTCTTCTCAGTTGAAAAAGAAGCTTAAACACTCACATCTTAATGCATGATCCGGACCTCTTAAGAAGGTAAAATGAGCTCTGCATCATGAAGTTCGACATCACCTACAGGAGCAGTTTGATGAATCCGCTTTACAAGACACTCCTATTACTGAGGCAGACACGTCTGCATGTTGGGCCCTAGTGGCTGGCCCTAAAAAGCCACCAGGTGAACAATGAGACTTATAAGTTGGAACCGTCGGGGTTGGGCAATCCCCGACGACGGTTCAAGCGCTTAGGGTCTTAGTGACCCAGGAGAAGCCCGATATTATATTTTTGATGGAAACAAAAAACCAGACTCAGTAGCTTTTGTCTATCCAACGAAAACTCAATTTCTCAGCAGGTTATATACAAGATCCAGCAGGATTGGCAAGTGGTTTAGCCCTTTTTTGGACTGACAAGATTTCTTTGAAAGTTACTTACCAGTCAACAGATATGCTAGACTCCATTTGTACTGACCTGGATTCTGGCATCACTATGCGTCTTACCTGCTTACATGCTCCTGCTCGCTATCCTCTTCGACAACACCTGTGGACAGTTTTAAGACGCATCAGTAATTTTAACTCCCTTCCTTGGTTATGCACAGGGGATTACAATGAAGTATTATATCCATGGGAGAAAGTAGGGAAGTGTCCCGCCGAGTCTTACTGAGAATGATTTCTTTTCGTGATCTTATTAATGATTGTTATCTTATGGACCTCGGCAAAAAAGGATGTGCCTTTACATGGACTAATAACGATGACGGGGTGATGATATGGTAAAGGAAAGATTAGACAGAATGCTTTGCACAAAGGATTGGAGATTGGCTTACCCTCTTGCCGAAGTTCTCGCCCTTCCAGCCCTCGGCTCTGATCACAACCCTCTTCTCTTGTCTACTGAAGTACTTCCTAGCTGTAAACAGCGAAAATCTTTCTATTTTGAAGCTTTTTGGCTCCAGGATATCGAGTGCCGTTCCATTATTGCTGCATCCTGGACCTCTTCTCAGCTTGGAGAGGTGACACTTCCTCAAAAACTACTCTCTGTTTCTATTGCATTATCCAAATGGAGTCGTTCCAAATTTAGGAATGCACAAACTCAACTTTATCATCTCAAGAATCAGCTTCAGTCTCTCACCAATCAAACACATCTTCACTCAAATACTAATGTGATATCAGACCTGAAAGCAAAAATACATAACTTATGGTAGTAGGAGGAAAATTTTGGGCAATGCGATCCCGGGTTAATTGGCTTAAATGGGGGGACAAGAACACCAAATTCTTTCATGCCACTACGGTTCAACGACGACAACAAAACAAGATCAGAATGCTTCAGGATGATTAGCAAAACTGGATTCGAGACCCTACTGCTCTTAAAGAGATGACTTTCAATTATTTTCAGTAGTTATATTCATCTACAGGGTATAGAGACTATGGCCCAACATTAAATCTTTGTAATCAGATTGTGACAGAGGAGATGAATGAACATCTAACAGCTACAGTTACCTATGAGGAGGTCCATACTACAGTATTCCAATTAGGAGAAACAAAAGCTCTCGGTCCAGATGGCTTGAATGGTCAGTTTTATCGAGCCCATTGGGATATCCTGCAAGATGACATAACATTAGCTGTGCAACAATTCTTTCATACAGGGATCTTATTACTGGAGTATAACCGCACTGCTATTTCCCTAATTCCTAAGATCCCTCACCCAGAACGTTTGGCCAGTTTCGTCCTATTAGCCTCTGCAATTTTATTTATAAGATTATTTCCAAGATTCTTGCAAACCGTCTTAAACCCTGGCTGCCACAGTTGATAGCACTAGAACAAACTGCTTTTGTTGGTGGTCGCCAAATCCAGGATAATATTATTGTGGTTCATGAAGTCTTACATCAGATTAGAATCAGAAAACGCACAAAGAACTTTCATGCAATGCTGAAACTAGACATGCAGAAGGCTTATGATCGGGTTGAATGGGATTTTCTCCGAGATTATCTCCTAAAACTTGGTTTTCATACTAAATGGGTCCACTGGATATTCCAATGTATTTCTACGGTGTCTTATAGTGTCAAATTAAATGGAGAATTTCTACCGTTCTTTCATCCTACCAGAGGTCTCAGACAAGGTGACCCGTTATCACCGTACCTGTTCATCATGATGGCTAATGCTTTAACAACTCTTATAAAAAATGCAGTGGACAATGGCAATCTTAAAGGTATTAAACTTAATCGATGGTGTCCCACTCTCTCTCACTTATTTTTCGCTGATGATGCCATTTTTTTCCTTGATGCGAAACTTATGGAATGTCAGAACTTAGCTGCTGTCCTTAATGAATACTGCCTAGCTACAGGACAAGCAATTAATCGAAACAAATCAGGGTTATTTTGTAGCACAGAATGTCCTATTGCCTTGAAAGAAAGTCTAGCTGGAGCCCTTAGAGTTCCTATATTACATCAAACATGCAGATATCTAGGCATACCTTCAGATTGGGGCAAATCTAAATGGGAAATGTTTTCTTGGCTTATGGGTCGAGTGCATTCAAAACTCGAAGGTTGGAAGGAAAAACTCATTTCAAAAGGAGGCAAGGAGGTCCTTATTAAAATTGTTGTGCAAGCTATACCCCACTACGCCATGTCGATTTTCAAAATCCCTGCTGCTATTTGTAAAGCAATAGAACAGAAACTAGCTAAATTTTGGTGGCAGTCAGATTACAGCAAGAAAGGCATACATTGGAAGAACTGGGATTGCATTAAGAGGAGGAAAGATGAAGGGGGTTTAGGATTTCGCGACCTTATGGTTTTTAATAGAGCTCTCCTGGGTAAACAAGCTTGGTGTCTAGCCCAAAATCCTAATTCATTGTATAGCAGGCTACTAAAAGGTTTATATTTTCCATCTCAGGATTTTTGGCATGCTACTAAAGGTGCTAGACCCTCTTGGGGTTGGCAGAGTATTTTATTAGGTCGGGAATCTATTGCAGATAAGGTTTTATGGTCTGTTGGTAACGGCACTCAAATTAAAGTTCGTGAGGATCACTGGTTACCTAGCGGTGTCATTGGAGGTCCTGCTCCTAGGGATGAACCAGTCTTGGTTGCAGGTTTTATACTATATGATTCAAACTCATGGGATACTTCACTTTTAACTCAGCACTTTGATAGCCAAAGAGTTGAGGAGATCTTATCAATTCCTATTCGCCCTAACTGCACTCAGGATAAACTAATATGGAGAGGAACGCAGAATGGCCTTTTCACAGTAAAGAATTGCTACAATCAGCTCAGAGCCCAGCAAAACAACAATATTACTAATCAGGCCTCCTCATCTTTTTAGCCACCCCTTAGATTATGGAATGCTATCTGGAAAATACATACTATGCCTAAATTAAGGTCATTTCTCTAGTCTCTTTGCAGTAACGCACTAGCGACTAGAGAGAATTTATATAAGCGACACATCTTGACAGAGCCAACTTACTGTATGTGTGATAATCAGTAAATTCGAAACCCCGAACATCTTTTCTTGTTATGTCCATGGACCTATGATGTTTGGATGCATCCAGTTTAGCTATCAAAAGTTCTACGGTTGCTGTGCATCGCATCGAAAGCTGGTTACTACGGTTTATTGACAAAGAAGGATGACTTACCGGATCTTGAAACGGTTACAACTGTCCTCTGGCACATCTGGAAAGCCCGTAACGATTTCCTTTTTCGCCAAAAACAGCCGGATGCTGAACGAGTTGTGCAGTTGGTGCTCGCGGAGGCCCACTCTAGATGTATTTTCGCTTCCCCAGAGCTGCGTCCTCTTCCAAAACAGCGTATCTTGAACCGCAGATGGCATCCTCCAGACCACGGAGTCATAAAAATTAACATTGATGCAGCTTACCACTCATCGTGCAACGCGGCCTCGGTGGCTGGGGTGTGCAGGGACTCATCAGGCCACTTGATCGACGGTTTTGCTTCTTCTGTTCGTGCCACCTCCGCCCTGCAAGCCGAGGCGATAGCTTTCAACCTCACTCTGCAATTTCTGCTGCAGAGAGGACGCGAGACGGATCAGATCATTGTGGAATCGGACTGCTTGCTCATGGTGGAAGCTGTTCGTGATCCTGCAAGACGCCTGTGGGAAGTTCGATCTATCCTCGATGAAACCCTACGATTGCTGATTCGGTGCCCTAATCTCCGACTTCTTCACTGCCATAGAGAAGGCAATGTTCTAGCGGACCGAGTTGCAAAGGCCCATCGGGCCTCTTTACTCCCACCGAATTGGGTTTCTCAGCTACCCCCTTTTTGCAAGATATTGTGTTTTCTAAACTAAATGTAAATTCTATGCTGCGAGCTTAATATATTGTTGTTTCCAACCAAAAAAAAAAAAAATCTGTGACCTTTTTGGATTTTTTTTAATTTTTGTACGACTTTGTCCCATCTTCCGGCTTAACCACGAGTTTGTAGATGCTTCGCCCAGTTAATGAGACAAGAAGCACCCCCCCCACATCAAATCAAATCGAAGTAGTGTTGTTCTCTTCCTAAAAACAACAAAACACACGCACAAAAAAAGAAAAAGAAAAAGGGTGTCTATCATAGCACATTTGCTTAATAATATCATATTACTTCCGTGTCTCCACATTATTCTTCATTCATATAAAATCATTTATGCAATTAAGGGTAATTATAAAATTCATAACCAGCGTATCAATCAGTGAAATTTGTTAAAACCCTAATCCAAGCAAGGAAAGGGTACAAGAATATATTTAATCAATATTGTCTCTAATTTCTCTTTATTGACTTTGTTTTTCCTCCTTCTTCTTCTTCTTTTTTTTTGGGGGGGGTCCCTAATTCGATAAGCCCTTTTCTATTTGAAAGATAGCAAGTGCTTTCAAATTACATGTGTCAGGTGGAGAGATAGAAAAGGAGTAAAATATGGTATATGGTGCTATTCCTGCGTGGGATTTGAATTCTTCAAGGTCAAGAGCTTTATCCGTGCTATTCCCAAGTGAGATTTGAATTCTTCAAAGTCAAGAGCTGTATTCAAACAGCATCTTTTGAGGAAACGAGATCAAAGATGCTCTTGAAGTGGGAGTGTCCTAGCAGCAATATGCGCGAACCACGAACTCCACAATCCGACAATAGAGAGAAGCAGCACGCGTATGTAGAACCAAAATGGCATCGATTCCTCTTTTAGTATGTCACAAAATTAGTTACCATGCATTTAAGGCCGGATCAAAGTGACATCTCTCGAGGAAAAATGGATGGAGAAAATCTGCCTCCTCGATTTGTCTTGATATATCCTGGAGCGGAGTATGTAACTTGTCGCAACGACGATTATTTAGGAGTTAATTTTCGAGAAGTCGTTCGTCAAGCTCTCTAGAAACATGAAGTGAGTTTAGATACGTTAAAGGATGGAGTACCCGTTATTCTTTATGCAGTGATATGCTCAATTCAATGTTCTTCCAACGCGTCCATACAAATTAAAGTATTTTGGTCGAAGTTTTGTCCGGCCACGCCTCAATATTCTAAGAGGGCTCGATGATTATTAGGTATTTATTTATGACACAGCGTGATTGTGAAATTAGCACAAGGCTCTGTTATCGTGATTTGACTCATCATATGTGTGCATGTCCCTTCCAATTTGAGGTGATGCCTTTTTTCTAATTGCTATTTCTGCCATGGAGAGGTTAGATGATTTTTTGCTATTGACCTAATTATTTTTCCTTCTATTAAATTCATGTATTACGCCCTTAAGTTAATAAAGAACGAGAAAAATTGAGTTTAACGGTAGGCATTAAGATCTCCAAATTTAGGAGGTAAAGTTATATCTATAAAAATTTCCCGGTCCAAACGAGGATGTATCAGTACATTTAGGGTTCGTTTAGTAACGCTTCTATTCCGAGAAATAATTTCTTTTGAAAAGCAGTATTTTTCTATTTCTCAATAAAAGAATAAAAATGTGTTTGGTACGATTCACAAATTTTTTTGTAATGTAGATTTTTTTTAAAAAAATTTCTTATTCTCTCTTGTCGTCGCCAGCCACCGCCGCTACCAATCATTGACCTCTGGCTGCTGCTGACTATTGCCACCTGCCACCAAGCCCCATCAGTCAACAATGTCAGCCGCAGCAATCGGTGGTGGTGGGCAGCAAGTGGCATCGTTGGCAGTCGTCAGCGGTAGGAGTGAGCAACGTTGGTCACGACGGTCAGTGGTGGTGGGCGGCAGGCGGCGTCGTCGACTATCATCGACAACAAGGGTTGGCGGCGGGCAACAACAGTCAGCAACGGCTGGAGGTCGATGGTTGGTGGCAATGGCAGTCAATCATTGGTCGGCCAACCGATGAGCAATGGCGACGGTGGTCGGTCGACAAGTTGGTGAGCGGCGGCATCAACAGTCATCGACGGTGGGCGGTGATAGTCAATGGCAGCGGCAGGTGACAGAGGGAGGTGACGGTTGACAAATAAGAAGAAAATAAGAAAAATAAGAAAGAAAAGAGAAAATAAATCATTTCTTGAAATTGTTCCCATGAATAATAAGTTATTTTTTTCTACTTCTTATTTTTGTTCCAAATTTATTCCTTAACCAATTTTCTATGCCGAGAAATAAAAAAATTAATTGACGTTACCAAACAAATTTTTATTCTTTTTTTGTTTCAAGAAACAAAAGAATAGAAATTGAGAGAAACAGAAACATCACCAAATAGGGTCTTACTATCCAAAATTTGTTATATCCTTTCTACCCTTTTTTCCTTTGGTTTTCCTTTGTAAATTTTTTTTCTATTCCTCTTTCGCCCTTTTATTCTTTTCAACAATCCCAACTCACGTGCATACGACCAGCATCTGCATTACCTCTAGTCGTGACGCACCCACACACACAGAGGACGGTGCAAGCTTATCTCGATGGCGGTTGTTGAGGAGGTGGGTGATGACGAGCCTGCTGGAGGCAGCAGTCGCAAGCTGCCAAGGTGTGATGCGCAATGGTGAAAGATGGGTGGGGACGGAGGAGGAGGGAGAGAAAATGGAGAAGTCGAGATTATGAGTTGATTTTTGTATGGAGAAGTCATGTTCCCTCGTGAATGGAATCGACCCCCCTCGATAGTGTTTTAATCTTTTTTTCTCTGGGCCCAAAGAGTCAAAGATCTCTTCTGATCTGATCGTCCTACTGTCGGCATGCTGCGCGTGTTCCAGTTTTAGTTTCATTAATTGCGTTTGTCGAGGCGATCTTATCTTCTCCGCCGCGGAGGCCCGAACTATTGTATTCAGTTTATGATTTCATGCACATTTTTCTAACCAAAATAAAGGGGTTTCATTTATTTTTCCCTATAAATTCAATGCCATAGATGATGAGCATGAGCAGTGTGTCTAATTTATGAGAAGAGCAAAAGGTGAGTCCATCCATTTGAACAGGAATCAGGTCACTAGATCGACTAGAACTAACATTGGATAGTGCTTACTCTCAAACTCTCTGTTTACACAGTAGTAATACTTTTTGTTATAATCATGAAAAGCAAGTTGACGTATCAATTGGTTTTATCTAACTTCAAAAAGTAACCTGGATTAGTAAAACCCGTTTTTGCACTAACTCTTGCTTGGTGGTCTTTTTGCAGTTGCCAATGTCTCCATTTTAAGTGATGACTGATTTACCTGATATGAACTTCTCACGGGGTCTGAAAATGAAACATTATGTCACTAAATCTACCCTTGATTGATACAAGGCCGTGCTCAAATAAGTAGGTTGAACCCAATATTGAGTATAACTTTAAGACGCGACTCCTTTACTCCTTAAGGTGCTCTCCTTGGTGTCTCGACAAATTTTGACCATCGATGCATATCTCACTTACATTCACCATTGGTCAAAATTGATCGAGAAATGAAAAGAACTGGGGTAGAGGATCTTCATACTTAATTTTGTTACCCAGGCTAATTCCCAAAACTTGCATAAAATTGTTTAGCTCTGGGTTTGTTCTTTGTTGAGAGTCAACTCGGGTTGGGCCAGACTTTTTCTATTTTCCAGCCCATTCATTCGGGCTTAGGTGGGCCAAGAAATTCGTCAGGCTCACGGATAGGTCAAATTGATGCCTACAAGGCTATTATAACCTCAAATGAGAATTTCCTTTTTTTTTTTTTTGCCATTTCCTTTTATTGAGACGGTTGTTTTGAGTCTTTGTGCTTGCAATACGAAAAAAAATTAAGAAAATAATTAAATCAAATGAAAACAAAGTAAAATTCTAATAAAACTTGAACACTACGAGGAAGAGTTGATTGAGGGTCTAATTAAACTAAGTCGGATCGATACAGTACCAAGTAGAACTGACTTGACTCTACTCGCATATTCCGAGCTCAAAACTTGTCTTGAGCTCAGTTATGTCCTGAAGCTTGACACGAATAAAAAAAAAAGTCCAAACACTCAGGCTCGACTCAATTCTAATAAGAATGATATATTAAATCTAGCTTGACTTTAATAAGCACGAACTTTTTCCGAAAATTAATTACCAGGTAATTCAAGAATCTCACGTTTTCTTACTTTGATTTCAAATTGTGAACTATCGTCTTTTTCCTTTTACTCTACCGGAATTTAATTCTTATTTTTGAAATGGATCAACCCTTCTTTTGCTAATTTTCTTCTAGCAGCAACGCGCGTCCTCTCTTTCTATTGGAAATGGACGAGAGTCAAAGGACAAAAGTCAAACTTACCGAAATTCAGGCCGACTGAGTTGGAAATTATACAGAATTACCCAATTTGGCATTGATCTCCTGCTTTGTTCCCTATTGTTTCATCTTTCACTTACTTTGAATTTTCTTCTCTAAATTTTGGATTTTCTTCTAATTTTTCATGAAAACGTCTGGATGGTTTATTTCCTGTTGAGTTTCTGACCAACAAAACTGTTCTTATCGTATGATATATTGCACTAATTTTAAGTTTCAACCGTCAACTTTGATTCTACCCAAACCTATCTCTATTTAATAAACGAGAGACAAAACCATATTTCCAATGTAGTCAGGATAATAAGGAGAAGGATTTTTCTTTTAATTTCTAACACTTTCCAGACAATAGGATCAGTTCATTTTTTTTGTACCAAATATATGAAATATAAATATTTTGTCTTTTTAAAAAAAAATTATTACTCCTTTTCTTTTGGCCACCAAATTTTCATTACATCTCTAAAACACAAATGCTAAAAAGAAAATCATAACCAATTAGCCTTTTTAAGCATGTCATAATAGTTGCTTTGAGTGAGATAGAAATCTAATAGGATTGAAGAATGTTGGGGTGTGGTTCATACTCCCCATTGATAGGAAGACATGAGGGTCTAATTTCTTAGTGAGCAAGCGTGGTTCTAGGGGCCGCCCCGATGGAGGCTTGGGGAGCTGCACGCCCGGCCACCAAAGGGCTTTTATGATTTAAACCCTTGCTTTATTGATAGCTTGGGTTTTAGCCCATGAATAACTATTGTCGCTCCACCTATATATAATCTCTTTATGTTGTAATTAAAAGTTGTAACAAAGATGTAAGATGTGCTAATTGTAGTAGAAAAATCTATTCAATGTAACTTTAGTTTAAGGATGAATTGGGATAAACATTGTGTCTCAATTTTCCTTTCTCACATTTACTCTCTATATCGTTGTGTTTGTACGCCTAATCCTAACAAAGATGACATGTTTACTTGAGAAGAACCAAAATACGATGAATCACTAAAAGTGGATGTTAGCATCATTAGTGAACCTAATGAGGTAGTGCCCCCCCCAAAAAAAAAAAAAGAAAAAAATAGTCCCCTAAATTTTAAAGTTAATTAGACCTATCTAAATGGGTCTTAAACCAAATGGGTTGAGTTTATGACCCGTTTCCAACCAAAGGCACACTCTCTCCCTCTCCAGCCTTACAAAGTTATTTTTTTTACAAATAATTATTTTTTCTTTTTTCTTTTTTCTTCTTCATTCTTCCATTTTCCTCCGACAACTAGTGACCAATTAGGCAAAGGACAAGCCACCAGTCTCAGGCAAGCTCAAGGTCGCCGATCGGGCGAGGCTAAGGCCTCCTTGACTTCTGGCGATGCTCAACCTCACCAACCTTGAATGAGCTCAACCTCGCCAACTGAAGAAGAAGGAAAAAAAGAAAATTAAAAAGTCAAATTTTTAAAAAAAATTAATTAAAAAATTAATTTATTTACAAACATGAAAAAATATTGTTATTTTCTAGGAAAACATTTTCCAATAAGCAAATGGAACCTCAATTATTTTTAAAAAATTATAAAAATTGTCCACTAAATTTGAATTACATGAAAATATTTTAGCAATAATGTTTAAAAAAAATCATAAGAAACAAAATCTCTTAAATTTGCTTAAATAGGTCAAGTTGGCTATAGGTTGGGTATAGGTATGGGTCAAGAAATTTACATTATAAATGGGTCATAAACGGATTAAATGAGTCAATTTGAGTCAGATTATTTATAACTGGACCCAAACACAACCCAACTCATCTATTTAACAAGTCTAAATTTAAGTTATACACAATGAGTTAATAAAATTACTTATTTGACTCCCCCTAAACTTGAATTCTTAATCCACTAGTTAGTATGACATGACATGATAGGACGCATTATACTTAGCTTGCGTACTAAAACAAATTGACACATTTTTGTTGCAAGCTGAAGTCACTACAATTGATGCTAATATGACATGGATTGCAAATTTATGGAATTTGAACATGCAAAAATTGCAAGTCCTAGATTAAAATATATGTATGTATGTTTGTATGTATGTATAAGTATAGGGATATATGCAATAGAAGTTCTAAAACCTGCAAAAGGTGTAATCGAGTCCTAGAACTTATTAAATTGGTATAATCAAGTCATTCCATTAACTTCATCTGACTTAGCAAATGGAAAATGTTGATGTGATTTTTTAAAATATTTTATCTCTCTTACATAGTGATGACATGGCTAAAACACGAAACATAAGACTAAAACAACATTGTTTTGGTCTAAATATGATTTCTAATACAAATTTTATTTAAATTAAATAAAAAATAAGTTAAAATTTGTATTTAAAGAAGAAGAAGAAGAAGAAGAAGGCGGTGAAGGCTACCCTCACCATCATCGCTGCCCCACCATCACCAAGAAGGGGCAATGATTGTGGGAAAATGGTCGGCGAGGATCGTCGGGCTTGCAAGTCCTCACCTACATTAGGTGAGGGTTGTGGCCCTCCTCCAAATTAGGCGAGGGTTCAGGCTAGGATCGTTGGCCCTTGCCCAATCTTGGCCGAGGTTTGCTACTTGATGAGGGTCATCGGCCCCTAGTCGGGGCCTGGCGACGGTGGAGCGGCGGTGGTGATGAGGTCATCGCCATGTAGGAGGGAGAAAATTGTGCTTTGGACCAAAACGATGTCATTTTAGCCATGTCGTCATCGCATGCGCTCGAGAGAGAGAGCATATTTTAAAAACCATGCTAACATTTTTCGTCACCCAAGTCAGACGAAGTTAACAAAAAGACTTAATTGCATTTTTTACAAGTTTTAGAACTTAATTGCACTTTCGTAATAAGTTTGAAGACTTCTAGTTAACATATCTTACTTTTGGAAAATCAAGATAAAATTCATGGTAAGATAAAATTTATCTTATCCTGCATTTGCTACATGTTTAAGACAATATAAAGTTGGATATAAGAGGAATATAAACCGAATAAAATTATTTCATGGAAGTGGTGAGAGAAAGGTTGATAGGATTTATAACATCCATAATAGAAAAGTTATTTTTCTCTAATAACAAACTTCTTAGATTAACAAAATCAAAATGATATTTTAGTATAAATAACATTCAAATTCTAATATAAGAAATTCAAGATAACAAAAAATAACAATTTATATTTTTATTTATATATTCGAATTTAATTCTATTTTATAATATAATTCAATATATAAATAAAAATATGTATTTTAGGTATTTTGTTATTTTGGGTATATTAGTATAGTTTACTATTTAATAAAATTTTATTAGAAAATGATGGAAGGGAAAGAGATAAATAAAAAAAATTAATTAATTAAAAAATAAGGAAATAAAATAAAAACAGCAAATAAAAATAAAATAAAGAGAGATTTTTACCATTTTCATTTTTAAAATTTTTTATTCATTTAAATTAATATTTCATTTATATCAAACAATGTATATGACATGATATGAACATATCCGACTCTATTATTATAATCACCAAGTAATTTATATAGAAATTCGGACAATCAAATGTACCCATAAGTATTTGAGCAAAGTAAAACAACTAAAAGGAAAACTGAAAAATAGCCCAGTCGGCTTGGACCTTCGGACCATCGAGTCGGCCCATACAGCATTCGCCCCGCTCCACATAACCCTAATAAAAACCTTTCCACGACGGCATCAACGGTAACTCCATAACGAGGCAGCAACAACGGTCGAGTCTGAGATTCAAAATTCGAACGCATCTGGATAACCCAAGAAAAAGGCCAAACGCCATAAAAGTGAAGGCGCCTCCAAATCTCCTCTCCCTTTCCTAGTCCATCCTTTTGAAAAACGCAGCAGCCAGCAGCCATCTTAATCTCCCCTGATCCCTGAATACTACTCCCGGGTTTCGCTGTTCTTTCGATGGAAGACGCCGGGTTGGACAATCTCGGCAAATGCCCGGAGACCCTCGATTCGAGGCCCCCTGCTTTCGACTGGGACGAGGTCGAACGTCTGGACAAAGAAGATCAGGGTTCTTCGATGAAGGGCGAGGACGGCGATGGTGGTTTGATAGATTCCATGCTCTGCGACCCCGGGTCGAGACTGATTCGAAGTGGGTTCACGAAGCCAACATGTCCAGGTTAGTGAATTCTGCGCGTTCCGGCGTTTGATTTGGGAAATTTTTGGAATGACGCAAAGATTGAGTCATTTCTCCGTTTCGGTTGATGGCCAGTCGTGTTCTGTAAGGTCTTTTTCTTTTGGGTCCTGTTTTGGCTTATGTGCACATAAAGGAGATACGTTAGGCTGTTTACACTCTTAGGATCCTAGCTCTTTGCCAATAAGCCTCGAACAGATTGGAAAGCGAAGTGACGTTACTTCCAGCACTTCTCTTTTTTTTCTCTATCTGTTGTGCAATTAGAGAACATATGCTTTGAAGAACGTATGACTGGCTGTAATAACTGTAGCTCATTTAAGTTCAGTCATGGTTAATTTTAGATCTGAGAACTGATTATGAACAGATCACAAGAACAAGTACACACACATACATTCATATGTATATGGTAGCATTGTGTATGTTTAGCGTTAGTAATTCATGTCGGCATGTGATTATGTTCCTAGATCGTGTCAATTCATCTTGCTACATGAATTTTTCTAACCAGCCAAATGATCGACTCGCGATAAAAACTTGTTAACTCGTGTCAATGTAGGGGTTAAGATTATCATGCCAAGTCAAATTCGAGCTTCTCTTTATGTTTCGTGTTTGGCCTCTTGTCATGTAACACGGGTTGAGTAAAGGTGGGCATCTTTAAATGAAGTAGAGCCAAGCATCTTTTTGTTAAGATGGCAATATTGCTCTTTGCATATATTTTCTATCAAACCTTAAGTGAAATTGAATGAATTGATAGAATTAGCTTGATTAATTTTTTTATCTGGTTTGGAGCTGGTGAATGAGCAATATGTGTATTTACTGGTGTTATGTTGATGCATCACATAACTTTTAGCAATGCTTACTATTTAGATAGATGGATGTCATTTCAATTTTTCTTTAATGGTTTCATAAGATGAATATTTTAGATGATAAGTAGATAAGGGAAGAGCAATTTTATGCTGAATGGGGCTGCCTAACATGCTTCTTTATGTTGGTCATTAAGCAGTTAGAAGTTAGAATTTATTTTATTATGCACAGTGAACTCCAAGCATGAAACTTTTGTTTGTCTTCTAAAACTCTGCTGAAAGTCTACAGTCCATGGTTTCAAGGTGATTTTTCAGATAGTTTAAGAAACCTCAGTTATCCAGGTTTACTCTAGCTCAGACAAAAAAGTCAGTAGAATTTTTGAAGTGTGGTTACTGAAGTTTACATATAGCATACAGACCAACACAATCACCTTATCTTGCGAGCTGATTTGGATCTTAACCAATATGAATGTTCAAGGAATGATCTCTAACCATCATGGAGAAATAAAGAACATCGGATATTAATTTGGGAAGAGAAGGTAGAAACAAGCTGCCACCTGTGCAGAATGGGTTATCACTGATCCATATGTACTTCCGCATACCAATTGTCTTAAATAAGTCAGATAATCACAGCTCACTCAAGTTAATAGGATTGTATAGAGAGGATCATGAAATAATCTTTTGTGCATCTTACATGATATCTTGATTTAGGCGGCTGCAAGTTAAAGTTTACTTTTGAAGCTCACATTGCCTGTAAAATAGAGATTGTGTTCAGTGTAAACACTATGTGCTCTCTCCGCATGCTATACATTCTGATTGACGCCATTTAGTTTGGTCTGCATCGATTTCCGAGCATATCTCAAGTGGTCTGTCATCATAGTCCTATTTGTTCTTAACAAATGTCTAGGTTCAGTGCCAACTTGTGTGTTCAATATGGTTACTAGATCAAGTTAGGAAGACAGAAGAGAGCACTCATGTTGAGATTGCAACATTTGGACTAGACTTCAAGAGGCATAGCTACCTAGCAATCCCTTTGTACTTGGTTCAAAATTTCCACTGTTTAATGTTACTCAAAGTTCATTTTGATATGCTTTAGTTGCTGTCTCAAAATGGGCCATTTTGTTTTATGTTGCTTTGATTAGAGGAATATGTGATGTTTCTAAATGCCGGAGGTGAGGCTTCAAATCAAGTAGATTCCTTCATGAAGTTTCATGATGATGCTTTCTACGAAGGAGGTGATGCTTTGCGAACCAACGAAATCATAGTGGATGCTGGTGATTATCCATTTGTTTATCAATCAGCACGATTTGGAAATTTTAGTTACTGCATCAATAATTTTCATCCTGGAGACTATTTCATTGACCTTCATTTCGTGGAAATTATATTCACCAATGGACCCAAGGGCATGAGGGTTTTCAATGTATTCATGCAGGAAGATAAGGTAAGAACTTTTGCGCCCACCATCTGTTTTAACCTTATTTTTTTCTTCCTGAGAAATGCATTTGAAGTATATGCTTTTCCTTAATTGCAGGTGCTTTCTGATTTTGACATCTTCAGTATTGTTGGAGCCAATAAGGCATTGCAACTAGTTGATTTTAGGGTGTCTGTAAAGGAGGATGGCATAATTGCAATAAAATTTGAAGGGGTTAATGGAAGCCCGTTGGTAAGTGGGATTTGCATTAGGAAAGTGCCGGAGGTGTTAGGTAATATTTTCTTTCATCCATCTGGACAGTATTGATTTTATTTTTGACTATATCAACCCCATAGGGTTATTCACAGTTATAATTTGCATCCAGGTACTCGGAGGACTTGTGAATGCGTCAAGTGCAATAATTGCTCTGCTGAGATAGAGATTCCTCTAGAACAGGTGAGACTTTAATTAATTTGGAATAGTCAAATTTTCCTCATAAAATTTGTGTCATCTGCTCTCAGAAATTTGGTTATTTGTGCAGAAGAAGATTATGCAAACAAAGTTAACAGCCAAGTTTGAAAGGGAGATTAAAGATCTTTCCGTGCAGAACGAGCACAAAACGAATGAATGTTATCAGGCTTGGATGTCACTAACCACAGCAAATGAGCAGTTGGAGAAGGTCAAGATGGAACTTGACATAAGGACATTTGAGAAGCGTAGTTTGGGTAAGTTCCTATTGGAGCTTGATTATGAGGAAAATATGATAGTCTAATACTGGAAGATAGCAAAAGACAATGCACACAGTTCTTGATTCTTGTGTTTTATTTTATGACTGATCTGAAGAATGTCTATGCTCTTGATATTTTATATGAGATAACCTAGCATATTGCTAGAAAATGAATTATTTGGTAAGGATGGCCTTTGACATCAATCTTTCTTTCTCCCCTGTTTAATTTGATGCATATGTTTAAATAGTTTGTTTATCCATTGTGGGGAGACATTTATGGTTCTTTTTTTATTCTCCCATTAGACCAAGTTGTTGAAAAACAAGATGAGAATTTGAGGAACTTATCCAGCAAGTATGAGCATGATAAGCAGTTTTGGGTTTTGGCGGTTCATGACCTAGACAAGAAACTAAAGGTAGTTAATTGAATTATGAAATATGTAATTTGCCAGCATTTACTGGTCAATTTATTGGACATTCTTAAACTGGTTAATTGGTTGGCTATGTAGATCATGAAGAGAGAGCACTCTCAGCTTTCTCAAGAGGCACATGAATGTGCTGATTCAATTCCTGATTTGAACAACATGGTCTCTGGAGTCCAAGCTCTAGGTATGTTTGAAAAACACTGTCTATTTTTCCATTAGCAGTGACATAATGTGTTCTCCTGAATTA
This sequence comes from Eucalyptus virginea, assembly GCA_014182375.1. Taxonomy (NCBI): domain Eukaryota; kingdom Viridiplantae; phylum Streptophyta; class Magnoliopsida; order Myrtales; family Myrtaceae; genus Eucalyptus; species Eucalyptus virginea. Next base: position 9,735,372 of record CM024522.1, read on the forward strand.
TGGAAGCACTTTGCAGTTGCACAGTGTGAAGATCTCAAAATGAAGTACGGTGAAGAACAAACAAAGAGAAGGAAACTTTATAACCAGCTTCAGGAGACAAAAGGTATTGGAAACATTTTGTACTTTGTACATTTCCTAGAAATATATCTAAAAGTTGAGTAAATTATCAGGAAATATCAGGGTGTTTTGTCGTTGTCGTCCATTAAGTAAGGAGGAGGTAATAGCTGGATGTGCCACCATTGTGGACTTTGACGCTGCGAAAGATGGAGATCTTGGCATTTTGACAGGCAGTGCCACTAGAAAGACTTTCAGATTTGACAGAGTTTATACACCAAAAGATGACCAAGGTACATTTCTTTTCATTGTCTTTGTGATTTGCAATGCTTACACCACAATAGAGGATAAATAAGTAATGAGACTAATTTTCTCCATGACAGTCGATGTCTTTGCGGATGCTTCACCATTGGTACTCTCTGTGTTGGATGGCTACAATGTTTGCATATTTGCTTATGGGCAAACAGGAACAGGGAAGACATTTACAATGGAGGGCACCGAACAAAACCGAGGAGTCAACTTCCGGACTCTAGAGCAACTGTTTAGAACTGCTGAGGAAAGGAGTGACACATTTGTCTATAATATATCCGTTAGTGTTCTTGAAGTGTACAATGAGCAGATAAGAGACTTATTGGCTACAGCTCCAACATCCAAAAAGTATAGTCTATTTTCCCATGTGCAGTATCTAAATAGAATAAGAATTTACCTTCTTTTTGAAGTGAAAAAAATCCCAATTTTGAGTATTAGGTTATTTCTTTTTCGGGTGAAATGGGACTTTGGTTTCCACTCCACATGCAATTGCCTCTTGCAAAAGTATAGGGGATATCTCATCAGTGATAATCGTTTACACATGTCTTTCCAGATTGGAGATAAAACAAGCATCTGAGGGATTTCACAATGTTCCTGGGATTATAGAAGCCAAAGTTGAGAGTATTAAGGAAGTCTGGAATGTACTGCGGACTGGAAGCAGTGCCAGGGCTGTTGGATCTAACAACGTGAATGAGCATAGTAGTCGATCTCACTGGTATGGAACTGTCATTTGAGATTTTTAATGCACGGCATTTATGTGACTTTTTTCCTCACCGCCAACTAAAATTGCCTAACGTGCTCCTTGTTTTAGCATGCTCTGCATAATGGTAAAATCAAAGAACTTGATTAGTGGAGAGTGCACAAGGAGTAAGCTCTGGCTTGTAGATTTGGCTGGTAGTGAGAGGCTGGCAAAGACTGACGCACAAGGAGAACGGCTCAAAGAAGCTCAAAACATCAACAGATCTCTTTCAGCTTTAGGAGACGTCATTTCTGCTTTGGCAAATAAATCCAGTCATATCCCTTACAGGTCCCGTCTCATTTTGAATTGGTTTGATACTTCTATTCAATGCTATATGGGGTTCTAATAGTATTGGGAATTGGTTCTAGGAACTCCAAGTTGACACACTTGCTTCAAGATTCACTAGGTAACTTTGACAGCTTTCTCTCCCAACCCCAAACAAAAAGACTCCTTTATTGGACTATGCCTGTACTCTTCTTCTGTAATAGCGCCTCTTGATGAGAGGGTTGTACATATATATGGCAGGTGGCGACTCCAAAACTCTGATGTTTGTGCAAATTAGCCCATCAGATAAGGACTCAAGCGAGACTCTGAGTTCATTGAATTTCGCAACTCGGGTTCGAGGGATTGAGCTGGGTCCTGCTAAGAAGCAAATTGATCCTAATGAGCTTCAAAAGATGAAAGGAATGGTAATCTTTTGAAAATTTAGCTAGAATTTCTTATTATTTGTGGTACTTCACTAGACATATCAGAGACAAACAACAAGTGATGTATAATTACACAAGACTTCATTGAATGTTACCTCCTTCACTCTTGTCCTACTATAACCGTAGACCTCCTAAATGTGTTAACTCATAGTCTTCATACAATTTTTTCTGAAAGCTTGACAAAGCGAGGCAAGAGTCCAGATCCAAAGAAGAATCTCTGAGGAAGCTAGAGGAGAACCTACAAAGCATAGAGAATAAAGCCAGAAGCAAAGATCAGACTTACAAAGTTCAACAAGAGAGAATCAAAGAACTAGAAGATCAACTTCAGCTAAAATTAGCCTTGCAAAATCAGTCGGAGAAACAAGTCCTACAACTATCAGATAAATTGAAGGGAAGGGAAGAAACATTATGTGCTCTCCAACAAAAGGTTGCTCTCTAACTTAGTAATTTACCGCTTCTATGTTTCATTTAACTTAAATATATTTTGATTAATTTATTCTTTGTGAAGGTCAAAGAGCTTGAGACCAAACTTAGAGAACGAGAACAATCAGAATCTACAATATTGCAACAAAAGGTTTGGATTATTTTCTTATTGTCCAATAGGAGAAGCTTTGCGGGTTTTGGATAAACTTGGGATCATATGGAGCATTATGAAATGACAATATACATTCTAAAGTCCAGAAAACCAATTACATTTCATTACCACTTCATTTAAAATGGTCATGTTTAATCAATATCTAAGGACCTCTACATTTTTTAGCAGGTCAAGAATCTTGAAAGCAAGCTAAAGGAGCAAAAGCAGGAGTCTGAGCATTATGCGCTTATGCTTCAAGAGAAGGTTAGCAGTTTATGTATTATTGAGAAGTGCAAAATCTCTCTCTCTCTCTCAGCCTTTTAGTCATATTTTTTTTTTCTTTTCCTGCTCCTTGTTCCAGATAACAGAACTGCAGAGAAAATTGAAAGAGCAAGAAGATAATTCAGAATCATCGGTGCTCCATCAGAAGGTAATTGATTATAATCAATTTAAAACAAAGTTCACAGTCAGTTCTGGGACCTCATATTATATACTACTTTGGGATCCAATAAATTATATTTTGTACATGTCCATTTTTCATTTAGCTTAGGTGGTATATGCATGTCTTTCTCAGAAAAGGTTTTACCACTAGATCCTGGGCAGCCATATCATCAAGAGAACATTATTTGTTGAAATCTGAATCTTAAAATTAAAGACAGATTGTGAAAACTTTATATTTGTTTGGTATAGCCTCTCCAGAACATTTTCAAGAATCTTACCAATTGAAATTGGATTATTGTCTAATCGGTTGTACTATTTTGCTACCAACTGTTAGCAGCAGTACATGTTAACATCACAATGAAAATTGATTTAACTCTTTGGTCTCCCCTGAGAAAAACGTGAATCTTCAAATAGTGACTAATTATTTGTCCCCTTTCTGGGGGGATGCAGATCAAAGAGCTTGAGGAGAAGCTGAGGCAAAAGGAGCAAGAGATGCAGGGTAACCTGACTCAGGATTATATTGATGGGATAAGGGCAACACCAACAATTGGGAAAATGGGCTCAAACGATGGAAATTTGGGTGAAATTGAGGCTCGTATCTTGAGAAGCACGAATTCAGTGCATCGCCCGGTTAGTCAGGGTTCTCTTTATGACCGAACTAGGAAAAGAAATTCTAGAAGTGGAGAGACCGAGAACTTTCTACCAAATGCTTCAAGCGACAAGAGAGGTAGAAAATCTGACCCGCCTAAAATCACCAAGGTAACAAGACCAGTGAAGCCGGCTACAAATGCCCAAGGACCCTTTACCAGTAGATTTAGCAGAGACCAAGGTCCAGGTCAAAAAGAGAAGGACAACAAGAAAAAGATCTGGTCAAGATGAACTCTTCACTTGTATTAGTAGTGTGGTCCAACATTTGTACTACTTTTCTTGGGTTGTATAAAATGTATATTAACTACTCTGTTTAGTCTTTTTAGCGTGTGAACTGGAAGCAAATATTAGCTGAAGAGATGAGCCATTTGTATAGATTCATTTGCTTATAATATTCAAATACTCGCTCTTGCTGGATTAACTATAATATGGCTGGTCGAAAGACAGGAACCACAAGAATTTCCAAATGCCGGGTCTGTTTGCTTCTCCGGGTGCATCTTGTCTTTCACAAGTTAATCATGTTTTACTTTCAACAGATCTTTATCATAAGTTCGTTAATAAAGTTTCTTCTTCGTTGAACATGATTTGTATTATCTGTGTCTTGACCTCTTACTCCTGTTTTTCTTCCCTTCTAACAAGAATCCCCCCGGTTTAACAGTGAACAATGCCGGGCTTCTGTCTTTTCACTAAAAAATACTGCTTAGCGTTAGATATGCTTTTGGTCATGCATCGACTATATTCGGGCTATTGCTCTGCTAGATAATTTCGTATAACTTCAAATTAGCACGGTGCATTTTAAACTAATTAGCGCAGGATGGGTAGATAATATTGTGCTATGGAGGGCTCTTGGACGAGTTTATCTATAGTGGTACATGAGATAAGGTAAAAATGATGTGATCTGAATGTAAATCAGAATTCACATTATACATGCATGGAATCTTGCTAGGTGAATAAATCTTTCCACAACCTGATATCATGATACACTCTAAAACGGTTGTGGGCGACGGTCCAAATAACCAATGTTTTACTAGTGATGAGATAAGTGAGTTTGCCTACACGGACGGTGATAACTTGATAAAAAATTTCAGAGTATAATCGATCTACTTACCACTTCTGCTACTCATCAAAAACCAAAAGTAGAAAAGAAATATATATAGGAAAAACACTTGACAGGCTTACTTTATCCAAAGCACATGGGATAGATCAAAAGACCAAAATCTAATTGTTGTGGCAATGTTTCTCATTTTCTTGTAAAACTTATCAATGACTCAAATTTGGGGAAACAAAATTGATTGAAGAGCTCCTATCCTTTGGCATCATTTAAAGCCCTTTGCAGTTTACATGATCCAAAGAACATGGCGAGTATTTACATTCTTGGCCACATTTTACTGTGTGCTTACGAGTTTTTGGAATTGTGAAATCAAAACCTAATTCTAGGATAACCCATAGAAGAAACTTAGCCAATTCCATTGACTTTGAAAGTATCTAAAATTTAAGATTCTTGCTCTACTCATACCAAGAATCTCCAACATAAATTTCCATGCAATAGATCGAACTCCCCAAATTATTATTATCTAGACTCATGTTACCATCGAAAAATCGACAAACATAAACTTCATAAACATATGACTTATAGCATAAGTCTATTAAAATTTCTTTCACTGAATCCATTTGAATGACTTTTTATATTTTGATTTTCCAATCTTGCAATCCCCGTACTTTAATTTTATTTCCGTGAAATATCTATAACTTTTCTAAATATTCTTATATTGAAATGCGTATTCACATTTTTTTTTTTAATAATTATCCAAATTTAAACAATAATGACAGAAAAGCAAACACTGACTAGTTGACTAAAGTAACAAAGAACGGGGCTCTTTGCTTAGTGTTTGCACATACTAATGTCTTTTCAGACAGATTTCTTTGGTCATTTATGAAAATAAGATACTGGCAAGTTCTTACAATGACGCATGAAGGAAAGAATTGAGCATAAATGACAACATACAACACTATCTATACAAGTGGATTCAATTCTACTACAAAACTTCAGGTGACCTGTAAAAAATTGAACTTCTAAAGTGGCTAATTTACACAGTCTACGCCAAAACTGAATTAGATATAATGTGTAAAAAGGAAAGTGACAAAAAATATTAGGCAAAATGATGCACCGATATAAAGGGATCAGCACAAATTTGACCTCTTCTCTCCCGCCCATGTTGCAGAAATGACGATCAATTAGAGATCTTCAATCAGGGTTATATGCAGATAGATATTGTCCATTTATCATTTCAAGTGTTTAACAACGAATCTGCTGACCCTTGTAGATAGTATCAACCAGGGTATGATCCCAACCTGCAATTACAAGAAATAAAGTTCAAAATAATCAACATTTCGAACCAATTGGCTTGTAAGAACCACCAGCTATTTTACAAAAAAGCACCAATTGTAAAACACTCATTCCTCTTTTTACTTTTGCATCAGTATGCTCAATGCTACTTTTATTTATTATCTGCTCAACCAACATTAACAGTACCAACTTTTAAAAAGGATGGCATAAAGAATGCGCATCTTATCTTAAGCAGCAAGCAATGCATATACTTGTAAACATATCATATTTCTTCGACCTTCCAAAAAAATACAGAACGCAAGTAAGGCCATGCAAACATGTGAAAATACAGTCCACCTGCTACCAGGTGGAACCAGTGGCCAGGTCATATTAGCATTGTCTCTAGCCCAAAATATCAAAGAACCCTTCTTCTGGTTTTTGGTCCATGATCTGTAAGGAGTATAGTATGACAAGTGTGCTAGGAAATACTAAATAAAATTGGGCATACCATGACATTGCCACCTAAATGGCTTCCAGCTCCCCATGATAATAGTCTTCCTGAAATAGAAGTAAATAAATCAAGTAAATATTGATTGAAAAGTAGTAAGCACTGAATTAAAAAATATTTACAACTATGCATCCTCTAGAAAATATCTATGTGAGGTCTGAGACAGATATAAGGGCATTCAAGTACAAGCAGCAACTGGAAATGCACTATGAAGCTTTCACATTTTTCAGGTCACGACATAGAATTACCAAATGGTTGAACAAGCTGCTGAGATATCATAGCAATAGGAGCCTTCCAAAACCAGCAAATCAGCACAAAATACATAAAAACCTACAGAAGACAACCACATATATCAACATCGATGACAAAACAGTAGGACAATTATTCTGAATGATGCTATAATTCTCCACCTTGGTTAAAAATAGCACTCTCAAATACAAATCATAGGAGTTCTTGATCTCTTTGCTGTGTGATTCTTGAACTGCAAGTCATAAGAAGTTATGAATATACTTCCCAGTATAAAGCAAAAAATAAAACAATATTTCTAGTGATCAAGAATTGCATTCTGAGAAGCTGCCCAAATGATCTCTAAGGAATAAGGGCAGAATTAAGCTCCAGAATGGTATAATCGGATTACAGAGCACAATCTGGTTCAAAAAACTCCAGTTTTGATTCCAAGGCTTAATCCACCCAATGTACACTAGAATATTAAAAGTGCCAGAACTTCGATGGCAATGCTAAGCTAATCATCATTTAGAACCAAATAATATGACATTTCTTGAGGGACTCAAAGCCCCTTGCAAATGCTGAGGCAGCCTTAGGTACACTAGAACATTAAAAGAGAGATGGCATGAAGGGGGAGTACTACACGAGCTCGTAAGTCAAGTACGGAACGAGCCTTGTCTACGAAGCAGAGCGACCTCGGCTTGCTTGCTTCTGGCGAAGCTTCTAGAACTAGATAATAAGCATTCTTCGATAGTCAGAAAAGCTAAAAGGACACCCCACTAAAACCTCAAGTTTTCCAAGAACACTGAAAGTTTATTCATTTAAATCTCCCAAAAACAAACCCATGTGCAACAAGCCAAATGATTTGACAATGAAGCAGCTGAACTTAACACTGAAAGCAAGAACAAAGAGTAACTATATCACTCTATCGTGATGCAACTATACAATAGGATCATTTGCACAGAGGAGAAAGATAAGAGAACGTATCCACTTCACTCTAGAAATATACTACCTCAAGATGCAACCAAAATTTAGAAAACAAAAATGTAAGAAAAGTTTAGACTGTTTGATGAATAGAAAATCTTCTAGTCCTCAAGCAACTAACATTCAAGCCGAACAACCATCATATTAAGTCTCATTATGGATAACATACTTTTGGCCAGTTCCTTCTCCTTAGCAGTTGCCAATCTCCTAAGTTTTGCAGCTTGTGCAAACGTTGATGGCCTGCAACCAGCGATAAATCATGTCATTTACTGCAGAAATTACATGCTAAATATAACGAAAAACCCACGGCATCCAATTCCCAGAAAGAAAATGGCTAACAAAAGAAGTTGACCACTTTCGCATAAAAAGTTCAAGAATACAAATGAACGATTATCAGACAGCGATCATACACGTAAAGAGCCACAAACATATGAAGGAAGTCTTCCACTCATAATGGGCATGTCCATCTTGAGTGTAAGTTTTTGAAGCCGTTTGGTTGTACAGTTTGACCTTTCCCCAATATATCTCTTACTTTCACCAAAAAAAAAAAACATATGAAGGAAGTCCTACACTTCCCTTTCTATATCAAAAATGTCCACACAAGTAAGATAAAACATGTCTGTGCGGTGGCCTACAAGCATCGAAGCTATTTCTCCGACAATCCAGAAGGCACCAATCACAAATATGCACCTACTAATCTGAAGGGAAAAAAAAAAAATGGAGCGTGACCCACATATATTTTTCCAAAGGGACTATGCACCATTGGATAAACACCTCGAAGAACTCGAAAGCTCCATTTCTCTTCAAGAAGAGATGATCAATCGAGCAAGGAAAGAGTAATTCGAGAAAGAAAGATCGCAATTTTCCAACACATTCGCAATCAGAAGCGAAAACCCACATCACATCGATCGATCGCGACCAAGAAAAATCGGCAAAAAACCAAACGTCGACGGGAATCACTTACTGCGACAACGCGCTCGCCTCTTTCAAGAGCTCCCTAATCTCGCCCCGCAGCTGCACCTCCATCGCGCTCATCGATCCTCCCTGAAAACAGAACAAAAAAAGAACACGCCGATCAAAACCCATCGATCCTCTCGTCATCAATTCTTCCATGGTTCCAGAGGGGGCGCTCGGATCTCAACGCGAGCGGCTCCAGCCCGGAGGATCCGCCGGAGCACCGGAGGAGGGGCGACCTCTTCGTACCTTCTTCAAGCGGTCGAACCACCACGAGAGGACGTGGAAGGCCATGACGACGGCGAAGACGAGGGGAGCGGCGACGGAGCCCCGGCGTTCTAGGGTTTCTTCCGCCATTGCAGGAGCTTTCTGCAGAGGAATTTGGGGGCGAATTGCGAAGAAATTCCCTGAAATTGAAGAATCTTTTCAGGCCTGAAAATCGTCGGTCGCAATTTTTTTAAATTTTTTTTTTTTTGGGGGATCAAATTTTGAAATGTATTTCATTAGAAGAGATTACCCACTTAATTTAAAATTTAAGTAAAATTAAAAAAACGAACTAACTATGTAAGTGAAAATACAAAAAAAAAAAAAAGAGTCATAAATTAATTATATTTATAAAGTTAAAAGACTATCATGTGGCATTGTGAACATCTTCCAAAATACGAATAAATTAAAGTAATTTGATAGGGCTTAATGCTCGAGGCGATGATGGGACAAAGCCTAGCTATCGCAAAGTGGTAATTGAGAATATGATAATTCCCGCCACTAGTTGGTTTAAAAAAAAATGCAAATAGGATGATTCGAACTCAGGTTCTTAGTGAAAGAAACAAGCACGCTGTAATTTAAGAAATTTGTTGAATGGTGTTTGGTAGAATGAATACGGTTTTTAGTAATGATGCAGCATATCCTATTAAACGCTTCCCATTATGTCACAGGAATAAATTTGGATTAGCCTTAGATAAAATATAACAAACGAGCCATTTTAGAAAAAAAGGAAAAAAAATGAAAAGATTTAGGCTTAAGAGACCCGAGCCCGTGTCTTACTTAAAAGCCCATGAAGTTATTTCCTCGGCCCATCCATTAATTTTTGTGGAGGCTGGTAGGGCTCAATAAAAGGAGAGGAAACGAAACGACTAGAAGAGAGAGAGAGAGAGAGGGGAAAAGAGGATTAAAAAAGGACGAGGAAGAAGAGAAAAAATGAAGTGGGGCACGCTCCTCGTGGACATCTTCGCACGGAAGATTAACATTATTGCGAAAGCCTAGATAAGAATTCGAAGCCTTAATTCATCTAGTTTTAAAAAAAAATTATTGATTAATATTGTAATATTGGATCGATTTGGATTTTAGGTTGCTGGATTGGTTCTAGAGGTCACTGAGTTATGAAATCATGTTATAAAGAAATTTTAAGTTATCATGGAATCGTAGATCTTATAAAAATGAATTTGAGTCACAATTTGATCAAAGCAAAATTCTGAAATTTGTTACTTACTATTGGATCAAATACGATATTCTGTCTTTGGCATCAATCTTTGCCCATCCCTAGCCATCTTTTGGGCAAAAGGTGAGTTTACCTTTTAAGTGTCTCTAGCTAGCTTTTAATAACTCAGACCTAATTGGAATAAACATTGGTAGAAGCAAACCGTTCAAGACTTAGCACATGAAAATTATTAACATAGATGCCAACAATTTTTAATAATATATATATTTTTTCATTTTCTTCTCTTTTCCTTTTTCTCTTTCCCTTTTTTCGCCTAGGACTTTATGGACAATTTCCCCTTTCTAAAAGTTATGACACTAAAATGATAATAAAAAATTATGATACACTTACAAGATCCTTTTTTCATCATAATATTGTTATCCAATGAAGCAAGAATTGGCATGAGAGACTGTGAACAAAGAGTTCCGCCTTTGAAAGACTCACAGTAATAAAAGAATCTAGTAAATTAGACTCTCGTAATAGCTCTTTAATTCTTAATTTTTGGAATGGACTAGACTTCATTAATTCCGTATGCAGCTATACATGGAGAGAATATAGCATGTTCAAAGGGATTGCCTTCCAAGAACATATGGTGGCAAGTGATTGTATGGTACACATATCATGTAGGCCAATATCATCTCAATCATTAATTATGCCCAATAAGCGAAGCGTTCAATGGCGTTGCCTGGAGGTGAGAGTCGAGAGGGTGGCCGATGATTTGTTGGCCTGTGGCTGCCCTGTCATGGCTGTTCACGGAGGCCGTCGGCAAGGCGTCCTGTTCTGGGGATGGTCCTCGGTGGCGAGGGGAGGATAGAAAGGGTAACAAAAGGGTAGAGGGGGAGCAGGGGCACAATTGGTTTGTTGAGCACTGAGCTTGATTTATGGGCTTGGCTCGTTTGTTGAGACTCGGGCTTGTTTTTTTTTTTATTTTTTTTAGGATTTTGGGTCTTGACTTGGATGGGCTTGGACTGAGTTGTGGGTGATTTTCAGATTTTGGGTTTAGTGGGTCTACCTGAAGTGGGCATGGACTTGGTCTTGTTGAGGCTGAATTGGGCTTGATTCCTGTGAGCCCAATCCATTATCTAAGATTTTGTGTCCATGAACCCAGCTCTTGAGACTGGCGTGCGGCCCATCGGACTAGGCTAAAGGGCCCAGCCTGCGTCCCTATTTTCGGATAAAAAATTAATTTAAAATTTTAAAAAACAAAGTAAAAAAAATCGAAAATTATTATTTTTAGGAAAAAAAATTTAAAATTAGTTTTGAGTAATTTTCTCTTGAAATGTGTGAAAATCCTTGATAAAAGATATTGAGCTCAAAATTGTAGAAGGTCATTATGATGTTGTTTGTCCTTAGAAACAAATGTTAGGTTTTTGTATTTACACCTTTTTATTTCGATTATTACTTAACTGCGCAATACATTGATTGTCATTTTCCTTTAGTTTGATAGTGATAGAGCCTTGGGACTTGTAATTACCGAGAAGGCTGCCTGAATATGTTGTTGATTCAACAAAATTAGGCTATCGAAAAGGGCATTAGTTAATTAATTATTGTAATTAAGTCATCAACTCTAGATTTTCTAATTCCATAGGAAATGACATATACTCACATGTCTCAGTTGGTTTTTAGCCAATTCCAATAAGTTAGTGGCAACTTTTCTTTTGAAAACTTTCATAATGTCAATTTGATTTAACATTGAATATCTTAACATTGCACAGATAAGAATTTGGGAGAGCCAGCGTGCAAACAAATGCCTTAGGCTCATTAATTAGCCAATACCTCTAAACTTACGTCTTTTCCCTTCCAAATGGAAAAAAGAAGAAGAAGGTCGCAATAGCAGTTTGCACGTAGTTGGTTGGATTTGAATGGGTGACTCTAAGTTTATGAATAGGAGATCTCTTGAAGTCCAACCAACGCCAGCTCTGGGATTAAAGCTTATGCATTTTATTGGGCTCCGTCCACTCTTTGATAGGATGAGAACTTCTGGCTAGAATGACCTTGTATTTTCACCGAATATTCTATTCTTGACGATGATCGATGGTTTTAGATGGCCTGTAACGAGTTGTGCCTAGCATTGTTGCGGGTCAGACTTAGCCCATTTTGTACTTCATGCCGGTCTGGCCCGTCGAATATGGTGCAAAGGTCATGGTTTTGGCCGCTAACCAATGATTTTTTTTTTTTTTGGACGTGCTGACCAGTGATTTGTAGTCCCATGGTTGCTGATCACTTTTAATAGTCCTTGGGCTATTGCTCACAGATGTTCAAAGCCACGAAAGACATGCACTTCAACATACACACAACTTAATAGTTTATGTTTGATAGAAAAGATAAAATTATCTTATCCCATTTATTATTTTTATTATTGAGTTTTTTTATACTCAAATTTTTCGACACATGTTGAAAATAGGATAAATGTTCAAAGCCATCATGCAAATATAAGTTTATGAGATATAAATAGGATAAAGTCGAATATAAGAGAATATAACCGGCATAAAATTATTCCATGGGGAGGCGGGAAGAAAGTGGATATGATTTTTAATATTCATGACATAAAAGTTATTATTCTCGAATAACAACTTCTTAAATTTAATAAAGTTGAAATAATATTTGAATTCTAACATTTAAAAAAATTCAAAATAACAAAAAAAAATAGGATTAATACTACAAAAAACTCAAACTAGTATACCTGTAACAAATTTACTCCAAACTACTTTTTTTACCATCTAAAAATCATAAAATGGTACACTCCTATCAAATTCACTATTTTTGTTAAATTTTATTGTTAGATTACTAAGTTGGATGATATATGACAATTGATGGGTGTATGAATTTGAGATTTTATCATATACTTTTCACAAGTGTACAATTTGTGATTTTTCCCCAATTTAGCGAAAATTAATGGAGGATAAAATTGTCATAAATATGTCGGTTTTGAATTTTGTTGATAAAAAAATTAACTTATGGTAAATTTGTCACACATGTATCGGTTTTGAGTTTTTTGTAATAAAAAATTAGTTCGTGATAAATTTGTCATAAATGTATCGGTTTGAGATTTTTTGTGGTATGAAATAAAAACTAATAATAATAATTTTGGCTTTTATTTATTTGTATTTTTATTTATATATTCAAATTTCTTTCTATCTTATAATATAAATTCATTATATATTAATATACATTTACTATATATTTTAGGTATTTTAGGTATATTAGTTTAATTTACTATTTAATAAAATTTTATTAGAGAATAATGGAAGGGCAAAAAAGAAATAAAAAATAAAAGAATGAAGAAACAAAAATGAAGTAGGCAAGAGTATTATAAGAGATTCTTATTATCTTTTTTTTTTTTTTTTTTTTTGGTCTGTGAGATTCTTATTATCTTTATATGTGCAATTTCTAGGTTTAATTATTTTTGTGATTCACTAAATATTGGATAGGGATATAGGAAAATCCTTGAATTTTATATCCTATCTTATTATGATTAGATATCCAAATGACCAAACGAAATCATAATCTTTTCCTCTGTTCTTCTTTTTTTTTTTTTTTTTTTGGGGGGGGGTCTATGGTCTTTTGCTCTGTTCCATAGTAGTCCTTTAAACAAAAGTGTGCCAAGTTTATTAATCACAAAAATTGGCCTAATCCCACGTTGGCAAGTATTCGTAGCAATTTTGGGATACGAAGATCAAGTCGCATGAAGGTCACATCGACACGACAGAAAATACGCTAGTACATCAAAGTGCATCATCTACATGATTTCACCTATGTTTTCTGCTTGATCGCAGACGCTGAAGCGTGGACGCACTTGGTTGGCGGTGGCGGCCGACTTGCTGGGCCACTTAAGAAAAGCCTGTCTCGAGAAGTCACGCTGCTTCGAGGAGTAGCCTAGAGTTTCCCTGGATCTCTCTCGGTCATGAGCTTCTTGCATGCGAACAGTTGCAGTGGACAGCTCGACAAGACACAAAGCTGTTCCCACAAAAGTTTTCTTCCAGTGACCTCCTTCACGTTAATCACGCCCCAGCCCTCCATGTTCATCTCTCTCTCTTTCTCTCTCTCTCCCACGCAAGAGTCCAAGAGTCCAAGTAAATGTGGCAGTGAAAAAAGGAGGAGGACACGAGTATAATGCATGTGCCTGCGCGATGACGGTTTGTTCGCACGTTAAATTCGATGGCCGAAAGAAACAGACAAAAGGCCTTAGAATGACCAGTGCATCTTAGAATGACCAGTGCATCTCACGATTCTTGAAGGAATTATTTGGAACGAAAAGAAAAGGTACCTTTTCAGCGCATGCTTATGCATCAGGGCATTTATTCATTATATTTGAGGAAGAGCACCAGCCTAGAGCATGTGTATGTGAAAAAATTGAGTTCATATTTGTGGGGAGCTTGTCTTAGAAGAACACTTTTTAAGACCTACAAATGGTGCTATTAGGATTCTTGAGAACTGACCCTACTTAGGGTGCGTTTGATAAGATTTCTATTATCGGAAATAATTTCTGTTTATAAATATTTTTTTTTTATTTCTATTCTCTAGATAAATTTTGATAATTAAGAAAATATTTGATAACTACACAAAATTTATATTTCCAGAATAATAATAATAATAAAAGAACAAAAATGTGTTTTGTATGACTTTAAAATTTCTTTCCCAATTTTTTCATTAATTATAAAAATGTCAATGGAAACTTAACAATTTATTTTTGGATAAAGCTAGGCTTTTGTAAGGACTTAATTAATTAAGATATTCAAAGATGCCCTCAGAAAATCCAACGTAATAATTAGTTGAAGATGAGTAACTATAAATGACAGCAGAGTGTTCTACTGGTTTATAACTCATAATATGAGAAGGCTGACATGAAATCTTTGAGTATTGCAATAAATAGGTGCATAGACCTAGAATTTTCTCTAAAAGAAACAACATTAAAAAATCCATATAGTGAAGCCTCGAGGCTTATTCAATATTGAATCTAATTTTCATTAAAATATTTTCATATTTTTTAATGTTAAATTGATTCTAACATGGAATTAACACTAAAATCTAGTAAAACTACTCAAAATCTAATTTCTAAAGTTTACCCTAAATTTCTGGACTTTTTATTTTTATTTATTTTTATTCCAAAAAAGGGGACTTGGATTGGGTTAGGAGGTCGGATCTTATGTCGATTGTGTAAAGACGAGCATTAGGTTACATTGAGCTCATTTCTCTAAAATGAAATTGTTTCTCTTTTTGCCTCGAAACAAAAAAGTACATATATATATTTTTATATTTATTTATGTTCCAAATATATTCTCTAGCCACTGGTTAATTTTGGAGAATAGAAAAATTAGTTGATGTTACCAAACATTTCTTTTTTTTTTTTTTTCTTTTCCGAGGAACAAAAGAACAGAAAAATAGAAAAACATGATGGTTACCAAACATAATGTAAGTCACATGAAATAATATATTCTCTCATGTTGATTTGAAATTTTTCAAAATTTTGTATATCGCGATGACTTTTGCATAGATCGTGTTTAACTCACTTATCAATAGGTAATGAAGCTAGTTTCACAAAAATCTAGAATACCCACTTTAATCCACACCTCTTGGGATGCTTGGCAATCTCGAAAGATGTGTAAGATATCCTTTCAAATGTTTTTACAAAGAGAAATTCTTTAGTTAATTGTGGAAAAGAGAATTATGTAATTTCTGCATCTTTTTTAATAGTGAGTACGTGAGGTATTTATAAGTTTTTTAAAAGACTATCTAAAATAACAAGATATTATGATAACATTTATAATCAATTGAGGATATGCATAATTAAGAGAGAGATATATGCACCAAGAGAAATGGAGATTGAAGGTAGATATAGAGATCTCCTAGATGTATTTAACATCGTCATATAGAATGCAGCCGATTGGAGTTTAGAGATATCACCAGTCTATCAATTGATGGTAGAGAAATTCGATAGAACCAATTCGACAAGTTACATGAACCAGTTTAGTCTGTTAAAAATAGAGTTGGCTAATGTGTGTAGGCTATGCAACAACACGTTGACGTGGCTGCATTGCAGGCTACACGACAACAAGCTAATGTGTCTACTATGTAGGGTAAGTGACAACAGGTTGTCGTGATTACAGTGCGAGCTATGCAACGACAGATTGATGTGGCTGCATTGCAGGTTGCACATTGTGGCTCTGTGACAAGCTACTCAATAATAGGCTAATGTGGGAGGAGATTGGATAATAGGCTGATGTTGCAGGAGACGCGACAACATCCTAAAGTGGCTACTTGATGTGGTTGCTAACATCACAATTGGATGAGACGAACAATGTTGAATATCGACCTCGACAGAGGGATATTGGTAGTAATTGAAAAAGGTAATGACAGGATATGCCAAGTGTACTCCAAGTGTGCATCAGGCATGATGTACACCCAGTGAACTCAAAATTTTCTCAGAATTGCCTAACTTTGATGCCAAGATAAGAATATTTGGAAGAGATAATTGTTTGATTTCTATATATTTCATTATGAAGAGTACATGAATTATTTATAGCATTTACAAGACGACGATCTAAGATAACAAGATATTACGATATTAGTTATAATTAGTTAGGAATGTGGACAATCAAAGAAGAAATATGCATGATCCATAAGATATAAAAGAATCTCTTAAATATGTCTCTAAGAAGTTGCAAGTCTTCTATGATTAATAAGCCAAAGAAAGGCTTGGACTTTTATATGATTTTGATCTTCTGAAAGTTTATTATATTATATCATATTCAAATTTTCTAGTAACGTACTATGTTTTTTCTTGTATCATATAAATGAGTCCGCTTTATATATTCCCTTCTCTAAAGGGAAAAAAGGGGCCTTGACATAGATTTTAGATCAGGAGGAGCTTCACTATTCTTCTTGGCGGGCCATATTACGGAACTTGTTGAGACATTTCATGTCATATCACCGTGTCTACATTTGTGTTAGTAGGTAAGATTCATATGATCTCAAATTAGGATGATGCACTTTAAAGTCATGTTTCACGTTGGTGCTTGGTGAGCTGCAACCAAAATAGATAATGGCCATATTACAGAACTTGTTGAGACATTTCATGTCATATCACCGCGTCTACATTTGTGTTAGTAGGTAAGATTTATGATCTCAAATTAGGATGATGCACTTTAAAGTCATGTTTCACGTTGGTGCTTGGTGAGCTGCAACCAAAATAGATAATGTTGTACCACGGCAGACCTAGGAAAGACAAAATTCAAGAAATTGATCTATAAAGCTGAGCTAGCACTGTAAAGGGAATCACATCCTGTGGATCATAAAGCTGGATTAGGAACAAAACAGATGGTACGGAGAAAGATGAGACACGGCCATCATCTTTATATTTTGTAAGTTCTGGTCATCCAGTGTAAAGTCTTGACGGTGGTTGGCCTGCTGAATGTTTCTGAGAGATGCTAATTGCAGAGAGGCCAAGTTATTAAGTCCTGTATTTCCGGATACTGTTGTTCTTTTTCCTATTTACTGGGTGTATGAGCAATCATTAAGTCCTGTTACTAGTCCAAGTACAGAGGCATAGGACGGGACTTTCACAAGTGGGAACTTTTCACACCTTTGATAAACTCATAAAAGGGAAAAATAAATTATACTTGCTCTATTTTCACTTCTTATAACTTTAGGCACATCTTAAAATTTTAATGATTCAAAATTGCCCCCACTGGGACCTCATCAATGGTAAGATTGATGAAAGAGAGAAAAAAATATACTTTTAATATAAATCAATCAATCTAATGATTTTTATCGAAACTTTCATAAATTGTTGCTTCTTCTTCTTTTGTGTTCAAATCAGAGAAGTTTCCAACAAGTTTGTTTCTTTTTTAAAAGAACTGCTAAGATTGAGCATTTCGATATTACTCAAATAACTTTGGACATACTTAAAATTTAAATGGCCCAAAATAGCGCTCACTAAGACATCAAGGGTGGTAATATTGATAAAAGAGGAGAAATATACCTCTAATGTGGATGAATAAATATAATGATTTTTATCAACCTTTTTTAAACCCTTGTTTCTTCTTGTTTTGCGTTCAAATCTGAAAAAGTTCACATCTTCCTTTGTTTTTACAAGAATCATCTAAAATTAGAGCATTTAAGATCTGTTAATTAATAAAGATTACAAATAAGGTTCAAACTCACTACAAAAAGAAAAATTATAGTAATCAATTTGAGCATGTGGTAAGTGGAGGAGAGGAAATGAATTTTTATAAAAACTAGTGAAAAATGGCATAAAGTGGTGGAATCAAACATCATTGTATTAATTACTACAAACGGCCTTATATTTTCTTAACAATTTACGGTTTTTGCATTTAAAGAAACAATTTTTTATCCTTTCAATCTGTGAGTTTGATTAATTAGTTCTCTTAAGGTTATTTTCATCAACTCAATTAGTAAGGGAGCGTTGTAACCATTAAGCGTGTGAAAATAGTGCTAACCTTTAATTGATATGGGTCAATATGTCTTTTGCTCTCTCTCCCTTCATAAAAAACGTATAAAGGGATTGGGGTCACTTTTGCTGGAATATATGTGTGTGTGTGTGTGAAAGTCACATATTAAGAAGGGCCATTACTACAAAAAACCAAATTATGACAAATTTATCCTAAAGTAATTTTTTGACAACAAAAAACCCTAAACTAATATACTTGTGATAAATTTATCCCAAATGACTACAAAAAACTCAAAACTAGTACATTTGTGACAAATATATCATTCACTAAATTTAATTAAAATCACTGAAAATCATAAAACCAATACAACAATGACAACTGTGTTAAACGGAGAGTAAAATCTGAAACTAGTACATTAGTTAACTGTCATGCGACATCTAACTCAGCAATTTGACAATAAAATTTAACGGCAACTAACAAAGGATAAATTTATCACAAGTGTACCACTTTGGGGTAAATTTGTCAAAAGTATACATGTTTGAGATTTTTGATGATTAAAGAATTTATTTGAGATAAATTTGTCATAAGTGATACCGATTATTTTTTTTTCATGATATTAACCCTATTGAGAATGTATGGAAGAATTGTATGGCAACCATTAAAAATCCTTCAAATTAGATTTTTTTTTTTCTTTTAGGTTCCGTTCGTTTGGTTTGCAAAAAAAGTGACATTTGTGGAAAATATTTTTGAGGAAGTCATTTCCTAAGAAAATAACAATATTTTCCGATGTTCGACTAAAACTTGAAAATGAAGTGGTTTGGTAAGGAAACTATTTTCTTTGTGCATTTCTTTGAAAAATTATATAATTTTATCTTTTAAAATCTATTTTAATTATTTTTCTTTTTAATTTTTTTTCTTCTTCTTCTTCTTCTTCTTTCTCGGTTGGTCGCCCGCCATCGTGACGATGGCCAATGAATGGCCATAGGCGAGCTTGAGCCTCATTGGCCTATGGCGAGGCTCCGCTTGGCCTCACCCGAGCTTGCTCAAGGCCATCGGGTAAGCTCAACCTCGACAAATCTAGTGAGCTAGATGGGGTTCGAGCCTTGCCTGAGGTCCCCATAGGTTGGTGAGGCTCGAGCCTCACCTAGCTTGCCGCTCTCGAAAGGCCCAAGTTTGCCTATGGTTGGTCGCTAAGGCTAGTGACTAACAAAAAAGAAGGAAAAAAAAAGGAAGAAAAGGAAAGGAAAAGAAAATAAAAAAAGGATTTTAAAAGAGAAATTAAAAATAAGTAAAAATTTGATTTTAAAAAAAAAAAAAAAAGGTGTTTGTGAAAAACAAGTATCTTGTTTAGAAGTGTAAGAAAGAGGATGGAAAATGTTTTATGCTTCCTAAAAAATGAAAAACATTTCTCCTCATTTTAGAATACTTTTTTTTTGTTGATGGAAAATATTTTCCTAGACTAGTTCATTTTCCATAAAACAAAGGCTAGAAAATACAAAAAATGTTTTCTTAGGAGTTATTTTCTATAAAAAAAATGGAGTGTTAAATAGGTGTTTAGTCTATGGCCTCTTAACATGTATTTAGAATCGTCTACCTCATCTATAGCATGGGCTGCTTCTTTAATTCGTCCTTCTAGACTTTTCACAAATTTCGCCGAATGGTCTGTTCACCTTCTGCAAATAGGTTTTTCCAAGAAAATTGACGTCCTGATGTTCTACAAGTTGTTTATATTCTATTGGTCTATCCAAGCTTTAACTTACCTCGTTCTACGTTTGTTCACCTTTTATAAAGGTCTTTCCAGACTTAACACATCATCCATCCAATAGCTTGTTCTCCTTCTATAGAGCCTTTCCATGCTATTGAACTTCCTATTCATGACACTATTTGCATATGACTTGAGTATATAAAAAGCTGTCCTAAATATTTAAATACACAAATTAGTAACCCTTTATAATTTTGCATCTTCAAAACATCGAGGTTTTTCTCAATAATTTCTCATTTAGTAAGTATTCACAAGCATTATTCAGTAAAACCTTATTAGTAGATGTACATACTTATTCGAACCCTACTAGAGTTTAGGATGCTTCCAAGATTTGCCTAAAATGTAAACTTGAAACTAAACTGTTCAATAGATCATTCACGAATATAATCTAACATGTCTAGTAAAAATAGCCATTTCAAAGCCTGAAATCATTTTATTGCTACATTGTAGAATTTTACAATGGTTAATGGTAATTTGCTGTAATCTTATTTTGTATGATTCTTTAGATTCTCTCATTGGAGATATACAATGCAAAAGTTTTGAATATATCATCATGTTTGCAAATTTAATAGGGTTCATTATGTATTTAATCATATATATTTATTCACAAAGAAAGTACTACTTCAGCTTGCAGATGTCGATAGCTTTAGAAGACGCGTTTATGATCTTTTTATGGCGAAACTTATAAGGTAAACATGGGACGGATTTGGGAAATAACAAATCATTAACGGGATGAGTTTGGAAAGAGGGTAAAAAATCCCAAACCTGTCTTGTTTTCCATCCCTAATCTCTTATGCACATGACAGCCATAGACAAAGAAAGGTGCTATGCCAGCTATGAGGAGAGAGATTTTATTAATCGACCAAGAGTGGCAGCAAACATACTACATCTGCCAAAGCTCAACTTTGAATCGAAAGTTAAGGTAGCAAAAAATATGAGATCGTGCGTGTTCTGGCAAATTTTTGCAGTCTCATGATGAGTCGTCGCTAAGTCAATAGTTGCAGAGCTTACATGATAAAGGACATGAAAACTTGACTTGTCCTGGTGTATCCTATTTGCATCCTCAAGTACTATTATTATGAACATGGCCGACCTCAGTCTCTCTCTCTCTCTCTCCTTTTTTTTTTTTTTTTTTGAATTTTTCAAAGGAGTTAGGCATGATTTACGAATTATAAAAGCTCAGGAATGATTGCATGCCTTTACTCAAACAACAATCATGGGACTCAACAGTTCCCGCATGAATAGCTAAAAGTAAGGAACAAAAGGTGACCAAAAAGAGATTAATTACAAAAAGCAATCCCTTTCCTTGGCTCTTTTCACTTGTGTCCTCAACAGAAACTTGTAATGGAATCGAAACCCAGAAAAGATAAAGAGAAGAATTAAACAGAAGTTGTAATCAGATGCGCGAGGGCTCATTCCCCAAAGAACGAGCTCAATGCTCTCTCTCTCTCTCACGCATATCCATTTAAAACGTTGACAGTCTTTCATTGAATACACTTTCAAACCATCACTTTTCCAGACACTACCGGATCGCACCACACTGAAACTAATTATTGCTATAGAGAGAGGGAGAGAGAGGGAGGGGCTATATAGCCTTTATAGGTGAAAGGTGAGGAGACCAGAGGCACCAGATGTACTATTCTGCTTGTTCCATATATAGACCTGATCAGATGCTTATTATGACCAGACAGAGAGAGAGAGAGAGAGGGAGAGGGAGGGAGGGAGAGATCTGATTCTGCATCCATATGTATATTTTGCAGACGAAGAGCATGGAAGAACTCAAAGATGTGTTCAAGTGTTGCTACAGACATGCTTTAGTCAGTCCAAAAAATTAAAAATCTCATCACAGATTCCAAAGCGATGGTGGGGAGGACCGAATTAGAGATCTACCAGTCTTCGTCTTCAAAAAGGAATCATGAAAAAGGAAAGCGGTGCATTGCAATTGCATGCATGACCACTTTTTTTATTCGGTCCCATAATGTCATGTAAAGTGAAACATCATGTTCCATTTGCAATAGGACTATGGGTTAATAAATAATCGGTAAATTGTGGTACAGTTTTTGAATTTGAACTCTGTCATCGCATGCACACATTGTTCAACTTCTGTCGTCTAATAAGATAGTAGATTTCACTATACTAATACGATATTGAAGGTACACGAAAATCTTATGTATCAAACTCTCGAACTTTATTAAGAAAGCCCAACACAGATGGTAATTCATTTGAATGTCGGTTTCATTGAGATGAGAGATAGCATATGTCAAGATCAATCAAATGCTCAAGCAGATATAAGAAACCAATATTCCAACGGAAAGGATATATTCCCCATTTCCACTTGATAAATTATATAGAGAAGAAGAATGAAACGGAAATTAACGTTTCTTATATAAGCAGGCAACTCAAGCATAAACGAAGGAAAAAAAAGTAAAAACTTTATAATATAACCATGAACCTCTCTACACAGCATCGGTTACAAATTAGAAAAAAAAAACGCTAAAACCTAATGATTAGCTTCTTGACAATCACACAGTTAATACAACAGGAAATAATTAAAAGCATGCTATTTCTGTTTCTCTCTTCTTTTTGGCTACTGTTACATGTGGATTTCGTTTGAACCCAACGAGTTAAACACGAGAACAGACATGTAAAAAAACCCAACAGCAACATTCGGAGATAGATTAAATGATTCTAATCAATTTCTTTGTTTCTGAGGCTATCTTTTTTAGCTTTTAAATTATGAAAACCCTTGAAAGACTTACTCTTTTTCTTAATATTCTGCGTCTCTCTAACATCCTCAGCTAGGGCAAAGCAGTGTATTGAAACCCTTGACCCGGTCCTTTGCTGTTCCAGTTGCCGGCGTTGTTGTTGTTGTTGTCGTTCCCGTTACTGCTGCTGTTGGTTGGGCTCGGCGTCGTAACTGATGCGTACGCATTCCCGAAGAACCACTCGGTCACTGACGACCCTTCCTTTCTCGAGCTACCGGCAGCATCCAGATTCTGGAACAAGACAGGCTGTCGCAAGTTCTGCGACTGATCCTCGAAAGGCGCGGTGGCGACGTTGATCGATGAGGCGGCAACGTCGCCGCCGTTGTTGGCCTTGGGATTATGGTTGTTGTTATTGTCGCCGGCGAACAGCATAGCCAGCCGCTGCTGCTGCAGCTTCCAGTGCAGATCCTGGTTGATCGAGCTCAGCGACTCGATGGACGATGCAAGATTGCTGTCGACCTTCATCGAACCGCCTGGCTCGTGAGGTGCACCGGAAGTACCAAACCCCGGAGCAGCCGCGATGAAGGGAGGGAGCGCGTGATAATTGTTGAACCCAAGAATAGTGCCGCTGGGACCCGCCATCTGGTCTAGAGAGAAACAAGTGGGAGCACTAGTAGGAGCAGCGGCGGCCGTTTCGATGGCCGATGCATCTGAAAAAGAAGAGAACTGGCCGTAAATTCCAGGGGCTGGAGGGTTGTGATTCTGAACCGCCTTAGAGAAATTAGAAAGCCCGCCGAGCTGGAAATCCACGGCCGGGGACAAGCCGTGGAAGAGCTTGAAGCCGCCGAGTTCCGGGTGGGGTGGGGCCGCCGCCACGGAGTAGTACTCCTTAGGGTCGGCCGCCCCGCCGGGGAAGAGCCTGGACGAGGCCGAGGAGGGCTTAAGCTTCTTGTTCTTGCGGCAGCCGCCGCCGATCGGGACGTTGCGGAGGGCGCCGTTCCTGGTCCAGTAGCGGCGGCAGGTCTTGCAGAAGTGGCGGGGCTGGGTGAGGCTGTAGTTGTTGTAGTAGCAGAACTTGGTGTTGGACGAGTCGCACCTCGGGCACTTTAAGGCTTGCTCCGGCTGCTTCCCCGACGACGAGGACGACGCCGCCTTGCGCGAGCCGGAGCTCGGGGCGGCCTCTTCCTTTCCCGCCATCGGCGGTGGCTTCGGCGGGGCGGTACCGGGCGGAGTCATTGAGTTCTGTAGAAGGAGAGAGAGGGAAAGAGAGAGGGAGAATTTAGTGAGGGAGGATGAAGGATGCGTTGGGTTTCCCTTGGGAGAGGGAAAGAGGGAGGGAATTGAATGGTTTCATGGATGGAGTTAGTGGGAAATTGGTGGTGGAGGAGGAGGAGGAGGAGGAGGAAGACGATGAGCGCCTGTGAACTTCATCAAAGAGAGGGGGTCGTCTCCTTGGTGGCATATGATTAAAGCAAGACTAGAAATAGAAAATGGGTGTTCAATGTATATAAATATTTATATATTGGACAAATTTAAGAAAAGCAGGGTGATCGATCTGAAACTGACTTCGCAGCGTAAAGGGATCTGCGACTAGCTTTAATAATTGGGGCTCTTTGGATTGCATAGACAAAATATTAAACCAAAGCAGGACAAAAAGTGAAGGGGGATCTAATTTGCATTAGAGCATTTTTTTTTATTTTTTTTATTTATCGATTTTCATCCATTGCTTCCTTCCATGGTGAGGTGTCATTTAATTCTGAGTCACAGGTCAAAAGCTTATTTCTAGTAAATCGTATTCATCAAAAGCAAAGAAGACCTCATTTATATAAACTTTTCCATTTTTCAAACGGAAAAATGAAATTACTTGTGTAGTAAAATATGGTTGTTATCGGTAACATCATCTTCTTTTTTTCTTTTTTGGGGGGGGGGGGTGGTATACGGCGTTTTATCAATAAAGTGAGTCTATTTATTGGTCAAAATGATTTGTTCACAGTAAAATTTACTTGTTCATGGTTAATTTTGTAAAAATCGGGAGAATGACACTAAAAGTTGTGCATTTAAGCATCAATTTTTTAAGAAAATGATAACTTAAGCGCCTACTTCAATCTAGGTCACTAGAACTCCGATGTTGTCATATTTTATTAATTTTTTAGTCTTGTGCAGCTCGCCGACATGTCCAATAGCAAATAACCTCTAAATGATACATATAAAAGTTGTAAATAATGATTGTTTGAGTGCTAAATTTTGTTTAGAATGATCATTTCAATATTAGCTATTGTTAAAAAGTGATCATTTCAGCATCTAGTATGCCATGTGGACTAGATTTTTTAAATAAAATGCCAATAATATAAAATTTTAATTATAAAAGCTGGGATGTAATTTCTTGATGTTAGCACTTAAGTGATCATTTTTTTCCCGATTTAGCACTTAAATGATTCGATAAAAACTTTTAGCACTAAAGTGAGTGCCATATATAACTTTTGGCACTTTTAATGTTCTTCTAAATGTAAAAAATCATATATTCATAATACATTTTATTTGTTTGATTTACCACTACTTATAGTAAACATAACCAATTCTTAGTAAGTGTAATTTGTGATTTTGTAAAAGCAAGTTGCTAGGTAAATAGAAGTTCTTGGTAAATACAAGTTGTTTGCGGTAGTTGCACTTTTCATAAAAGCATGTTCTTTTAGGTAAATGCAACATGATCTTGGTAAATACTTGTTATTCATAGATATAGGCGTTTGTCTGTGGTAAAATTACTTCTTCTTGATAAATATTGAAAATATTTACCTTGAATAAATGAGATTTATCAAATATGGTTTAGCAATTAACATAAAAAGTTTGCCACTACTTGTTGTGGGTGAATGCAAACTATTGTCAATAAAGGGCTAAAATGATGAAAAACTTCAAATTGGTATACTTGCAACAAATTTATCCTAAACTAATTTTTGGATTACCCAAAACTCTAAATTGGTAGGCTTGTGACAAATTTACTGCAAACCGATATGGATTTCTACGTAGACTTGGCATGTCAATTAAGTTACTATCATATGTCATCCAACTTAGTAAATTCACAGTAAAATCTGACAAAAGCTAGGATGATTAATATTTCATGAGTGTACTAATTTGGATTTTTGGTGATCAACATTAGTCTTATGGTAAATACGTCACAAGTATATCAATTTGGATTTTTGGTAATCTAAAAGTTAATTTGGAGTAAATTTGTCATAGACATACCGGTTTGAGATTTTTTTGGTATTATCTTGTCAATAAATGCAAGTTATTCTAGGTAAAGTTTGTTGCTCTTTGTAAATACAAATTATTTAGGGTAATTCAAGTTTTTACAAAAGTAGGTTGAATGCTAAATGCATCTTGATTTTGGTAAATACTAGTTGTTCCTCTTGAACATAAGTTGCTTGTGAAATTTTTTTACTTATTCTTGACAAATTAACCTTGGGAAAAGAATGAATAAGTTTTATCACTATTTTCGTAACATAACGTCTTCTCAATAAATGTAAATTGTTCTCGGTAAATGTATGTTGTTCTAAGAAAATAGAAGTACTAATTGTCCGTGGTAAATGCAAGCTTTTTATAAAAACAAGGTACTTTTAAGGGTTTGTGTGTGTGTGTGTGTGCGCGTGTGTGTTCGTGGGTATTTCGGTAGACCAACTCTCAATTTGGTCAACCGAGTGAAAGTAATTATTAAAATGAATTTAAATTTGTTGCAACTGATAGGTTGTCTCACCAAAAGTGAGTTTTTTTTTTTTTTTTTTTTTTGGAACAATAAACATATTTATTGTATATTAAATTATTTACCAAGTGAAGGATTGTTTTACCACGAGGTTCGGCTGACCGAGAGTGCAACTCGGTTGATCAAACCTGAAAAATAGACAACCGGTTCATTAGGTAAAAGAATGGAAGGTCTAGAAAACACAAATTTTTTAAGGAAAAAAAATAAAGAAGATAAGTGAATTGTTAAGTGAAAAACCCTTTCAAAATCATAAAAGGAAAAATTAGGTGTGACACTAGACAATCTCTTCACTATGAATATCATTATTAGTGTTATAAGCTTTAGGGTTACAACTATAAAAAATAATGCCACAATAACAAGAGTTTAAGGCATATATAGTTATGATGGAAATTACATATATGCCATTAACAACAATTAAAAAAAAAAACTCTAGTATCTATTTTTTATTTGAAAATTACATATATGCCATTAGTATTAAAAGCTTTTAGATTTAACATTACTTTCCTCTATCAAACTCCATAATTCCATTGATCTCCCACTTGGAGGTTGATCTTCAAAGCAGTAATAGTTTTTTCATAGTCTTCATATCTCTGTAATCCAAACTGTCCTTTGTGGTGGCTCATTTATTACTAATCATGGAGGTCAACTGAGTCAATGCATAGCATTAATTTCTCAATGGTGATACCCTTTATTAACATATTTGCTGGATTTTCTGTACCAATAATCATCTTCAATGACAATGTCTGATCATCTATCAACTGACGAATATGATAATACTTCAATTCAATGTGCTTTGTCCTTTAATAAAATAACAGATTTTTTGCAAGACAAATATTACTTTGACTACAATGTTATTTTGCTCCTTACCATCTCATTCATAAAAATTATCAACCATATCATCTCCTTACTAATTTCAGATATAGCAACATATTCTGATTCAATGGCTAAGAAAGACACATTTTTAAAGTCTATACATCCAACTAATTATGGTGCCGCCTAAGGTAAAAACATTACTTGAAATACTCTTCCTGTTGTCTAAGTCATCACCAAGATCTGCATCCACAAGGCCTTGTAAATATTACACTATTTTAATGACATCTCTAAAGTGCCTCTCAGGTTTTTTAATAATCACCTTATAATTTCCTAATGTTTTATTTATAGATTAGCCATGTATGTACTCACAACTCTCACTGCTTAAGTTATGTCTAGTTTAGTATATACCATAGCATATATCAAACTACCGACACATAATGCATAAAGCACATTAGCCATATACTCCTACTCTTCATTTGTCTTTGGGGCTACTTCTTCGAGTACCTTTGGGGTTTGCATTTTGAACTTTGAATTCATCAAACACCTTTTCAATGTTCTTTTCTTGGGATAACTTTAGAATTCTTTCGAATCTATCTCGCGTGATACTTATCTCAAGAATCTAATTTATTGTTGTCAAGTCCTTCATGTCAAACTTTTTTTTACACTCATTGCTTTAGTATGTTGATCTCCCTCATGTTAAATCTTGCAATGAACATATTATTCACATACAACAACAAAATAATATAGTAGTTATCAAATTTGTTGGAGTAACAATAGTGATCTATTTCACTTTTAGTGAACCCATTATTGCACATAAATGTGCCAAATTTCTTATATTATTGTTTATGAGCCTATTTCAAGCCACAAAGATTTTTCTTCAATTTGCAGACATAATTTTCTTTTTCCAAGAACCTGAACACTTTATAGTTGTACTATGTAGATGTCCTCCTCTAAATTACCATAGAGGAATGCAATCTTTACATCTAACTACTCTAGATGTAAATTCTCAATCGTAACAATACTTAACACTAGCTCAATAATAGTCAACTTCATAACCGAAGAGATAATTTTTTTTTTTTGGCAACCAAGGACTCCACCATGGACCCCCCGTGCTTGAACGGCCCTTGAGGGCTAGGCCCCTATACCTCGGAGAAAACTAGCCTAGCAACCCACCGCCAAGGCCCCCCACTTAAATCACTAGCAGTTGTGGGTTTCGAACTCTCGACCTCTGCGATGAGGGAGGGACTCTCAACCAACACAGCTACTCACGGATGGGTAAAGAGATAATTTTTGTGTAGTCAATTTATTTATTTATTTATTTATTTTGGTTGAGAACCTTATATTACTAACCTTGCTTTATATCTCTTGTTGCCATAAAGTCCTTCTTTGACTCAATATATCCACTTGCTATGCAATGCTTTCTTGCCATCTAGTAAATGACTTAACACCAAAGTTTTATTCTTTAGAGTTAATCCAACTTATTTTAACTCCCACTTAATAGAATCTCTAACCTACACTATTTCCAAAAAAAAATTGTGGTTCACCAACATTAGTCAAAAGCAAATAATGCAATGATGGAGAATCCCTCCATATAAGTTCATACGTTCTACTATATCTTCTTAAAGTGAGTTAAAGTTATGTGATTCTTGTCTACAATAATAGTTTTGGGATTTCTAACTAGAACACTCTTAGAAACGCCGTCTAATATAATCTTTAGAGTCTTCACCATTTGTTTCCTGACTCTAAATTCTACAATAAGTCTATCCTTGTACTATATGTTTTCATTGAATGTAATATTAGCATTTTATATTATTTTTCCATTTTGTTCATCCTAGAACCGATAGCCAAAATAATCAGAACCATATTGAATGAAAGAACATTTTTTAACTTTTGTATCAAGCTTATCTCTATTTTTAGACTTTATGCGAACATATGAAACATAGCTTAAAACTTTTAGATTCAAGAGATTCACCTTATTTCCACTCTGTTATTCTTCTAGTAGCTTGAAATCAAGTGGAACTTAAGGTTCTTTGTTGATCAAATTGGTTATTGTGTTAATTGCTTTTGCTCAAAATGTATTGGGTAATCATGCTCGCATCTTCATACTTCTTACATGCTCATTGAGAGTTTTGTTTAATCCCCTCAATAACTCCATTTTGTTGCAGTTTTTTGGGAATGGTTCTTGTCATCCTGATTCCGTTCTCTATACAAAACTGCTTAAAATCTTTGCTATTATACTCACCACCATTATCAAACCTTAGACATTTAATCTTGCCTAGAATGCAATATTCACATAGATAAAAAGCTATGCATGTTAGATCCAGTAGTTTTTCTTTTATGACTAACATCTTCATCCCTGATCATATTTCTATTAAGTCTTGAACATATTTGACATTAGACAATTTCCATTGGTACTCATTAGTAGTTTTTATGTAAACATCACTCTTTTTCAAAATATTCAAAGGTTCATTGTCAGTAAGACTAACCTTTTCAAACTTCCAATAACAAAAATCGTACATTGATTCTTTGCACAAAGTAGAGCAAAATGCCGCTTTTGAGTCTAGTATTGAAGATTCAATCAAAATGCCAATGGTCAAAATTAAAGCATCATTGTCAAGCGTCTCTTTGAGAGTTGATTCATAGACTTTTTTTCTTCTTGATTTCGATCTCGGTACTAAGTTTTCTTCTTTGAAGCCCTACAATCTCGTCTCAAATGGCCCTTCTTTTTGCAATTCCAACAAATTATTTCATCACGAGGTCTCAATTCGCTTCTCCCTTTGAGTTCGATCTACCAAGTATTGGTTCCACCCTCATTGATTGCAACTCCATCTACTTTTGGTATATAAGATGAAACCCAAAAATTCACCCAACTTTATTTTGTGAATGTCCTCGCTAAGAATTAAACTTAGATATCTTGGAGCTTTAATTTTCTAAACATATGAACTATTCACCGTAGTCACAATTGCACTCCATCTTTCAATAGAAAAAGATAACCGAATTAAAATTTTTACCTCATCGTTGAATTTGATATCCACCAAACTTAACCGAGTCGTAATCTCGTTGAATCTGTTGATCTGATCTATCATAGAAGCATCTTTGTCCATTTTCAGATAGAAAAAATGACACATTGTTTAACACAGAAGGTCTCTTACACGTGTTGAACCATGCCCTCATCAAATCCGATGTTATTTTCTTGTTGGCAATGTTGAAGGCAACATTCCGCACCATTGTGAGATGAATTACACTAAGAGCTTGCCGATATAATGATGCCCACTCTCCTGGCTTGATCAAATTTGATTTCTCTCTCAATAGAGGCTGATGCAAGGTCTTCTAATACAACAAATCCTTGATCTGCATCTTCCAAAAACCAAAGTTTTTGCCATCGAATAGATCGACCTTCACCTTTCATTAGGCCATAATCATTGCTCCCACTATTTCGTCAAATCAAGCTTTGATACTAATTGTTAGGAACCCGAATTTTTCAAGAGAAAAAAATAGAGAAGAAGACAAGTGAATTTTTATGTGGAAAGCCCTTTCAAAATTTAAAGAAAAAAAAGAAGCCATGATGTCGCACTAGGTAATCTCTTCATTATTAGTGCCAGTATTAGAGTTACAGCTTCAAGATTATGACTACAAATAATATTGTCCAATTTATAGTAAGAGTCAAGGATATAAATTGTTATGATGGAAATTACATGCACGTCATTAACAACAGTACAAAAACTTTATTCTCTTCTTTTACATGAAAATTACATATATATCGTTTGCAATAAAAGCTCTTGGCTTTAATACTTTCATCTATTAAACTCCACAATTCCATCACTTTTGTCATTTTATTTAAAGGTCAAAGATTCAACCTCATGATGAGGTGGTCGAACTCTAGAATGCCTCTTCATTAATCCTTTTTTTTTTTTTTTTTTTTTAATGGAAAGAGGTTTGTGGTTACTAGCCCAGGAAAGAGATTATAAAATAAATTATAACAGTCTTTAGAAAGCTAGCTCACCTCCCACTAAATGGAGGTGACAATACATGTCGTATCGTGTCAATTATATCGTGTCGAAATAAGGCCATCATACTAATATGGCTAATCATGACACATATAATCAATGTATCAAATTGTCTCAAAACTAATATGACACACCTAAAAAAGCAAGTTACATAATATGACATGAAAACATGATGTCGAATGTTAACATGACACAATATTCTAACTTGTTTACAATGTTAATCAGTGTACACAATTAACATGTAAAACACGTTTATACACAATAACTCGTGTTAACACATATTTGGACACACGTGAGTAATTTCACTTCATATTAATTTAAATTATATGTTTGAGTGAGTATTTCTTTATGTTCAATGACTTTTGTATCCCTAAACATGTTTTTACGTTGTCATTATTCTTTTTGAGATATCTGTTATTTTTGTAGACTTCCCAAAGATAAAAAGAAGTGTTTGAATATCAATATCAAGCATGTTAAACATGTGTCTAATTCTGTCTTGTTGAAACAAATGAAACTATTAAACATATCGATTTTGTTGACTACTAGTGTTGCTGCTTGCAATAATCACATGATAAACTTATTATTTCCTCTAGTAGTAAGACTCCTCCTGTGCCCATTCTCTCTCTCTCGATCTCTCGATCTTAGATTTGTTAGTTCTTAGTTGTGGGTTCAATCCTAAGGTGATATCATTGGCTGTCTTTAGAGCATACCATCACGTTAATAATTTGATAATTTTGGTGAAAATTTAAAATTAAATTGGCAAAATTTAAATATCTAAAATTGAATTGATATTCGTATAATAAGTTTATGATTAATTAAACAATTTTTCAGACTTTGTAGGGTACAAATAGCCAAACCCACCTCTTCAAATCGAATTAATTTTCCTCCATACATAAGAAGAAGACAACGGAGCACGACGACACAGCGTGGATGGATGCGTGAACATCACTTCCATAGGCATGGAAGTAAGACCCTAGCGCAACAGAGATCCCGAATGACGTATCCAGAGAAGGTTAAGAAAAGGAGAAATTGAAAATGTAAAGACCGAGTTTCTGAAGTGATGGGATGTGATGTGATGTAGTATAAGGTAACGTGAGAACTGAAAGCACAGGAGCAGCAGGCGCAGTGGTTGGTACGTTTGTCCAGCAGGAGGAGAGAGAAAGAACTCACAGAAGCAGCGAGAGCCAGCAGCAGCAGCAGCAGTATTAGTAGTAGTGGGGGTAGGGTTTAAAGCAAAAGCAGAAGCAGAGAGCAGAGGCAGGCGAAACGGGGGCCAGCAGAATCTGCAAAGGCTCGGTCACTGCCAGTTTCGCAGGGGCAGGCTTTGTCTATTCATCCTGTCTCATGTCCTTCTTGCCTCGCCGCCCAGACCATTTGATTTCCTGGTCTTGCTGTCCCTCCAACACTAAGTCCGGCTTTTTGTCATTTTGCGTTCTATTCACCTTCACCCTCATCTTGTAAGTTGATCTCCAAAACAAAACCGTCTAATACACCTATAAATCATGTGACGACGGAACCGGTCACAGACTCAAGATGCGAAATAGATTCGTAGGAAATTTGTTATAAAATAAAATTTGGCATGAAATTCCACTTCTTATAATGCAATCATATTTGATAACCTCAATTGGAATGAAAATTGCACTTATAGATAGAAGAAGTATTCGGATCTTGATACCCCGAAGGGAGGTTTGAACAGCCTCATCTTTTGCGAGTCCTAGATTTCTATTCAACCTCCCATATGCATACCTTAGATCGTCATTCCATTACAAGTTATTATTTCTTTTTTAGGTGTTCACTTATCTCATGACATAATAGGTCATAACTTGATTTAGTATTGAAGCAAATATCGTGTTGACATTTGAATTACTAATTTGGCTATGGTTACCGGGGTGTTATTTAAATATAACATAATCACGTTTTCCTTAAAAGTGCCAAGCATATGGAAATCGACTATAGATCACTTTGTGCGATACCATGCACTCCATGCTATAATTCATCTTGCTTTTAATTCATCTACCGATAAGATTGCTAAAATCTTTACCAAACACTTCCTCTAGGTGTTTATTAGATTTTTTTTTCCTCCAAAACTCCAATTAACTGCTTCAACATCACTTTGAGTTTGAGAAGGGTGCTAGGCATAATTAGGAGATTATACTTATTGTTCTTGATTGTGTACATCCCCTTCTCCCTTATTTACATATATGTTCAATTGATTATTCTTGATATTCTAAATTATGATAAGATGATTTACATATCTCGTTATCTTAAATAGTCTCAATGTGCAATTTATAAATATGTTCTATATATTAAATTATGGAATATATAGAAGTTACTTGTTCGCACACTTTATCTACGAATACATAGATTTAAACACAACTAAGTCTCGAGCACTACAATTGTCTCTTATTGCCATCTTCAAATAGTTAATACCTGGGTTTGATGTATTGTTGTTGGGGTCGGGGGAATTTCCAGTCGAAGGACTGGAGTTGACTCGTTCAATAATAATAATAATAATAATAATAATAAAGAATTGCAGAAAAAGGTCGGGGTCGTCTTTGTCACATTTATGATGCTTGTTTGGACTATAGGGAACAGAACCGACTATGCAGAGTTAAATAAGCAACTGGTGAGTCTGAAATAAGCAAACCAAAGGTAACGTTCTCTGCATAAACAAATAATTTAAATGTTTTTGACACATGGAGTACCCTCAAGACACATGGCGTATACATCTCTTTAAGTAAGTAGATTGAATGGTCTGAAAGTTTTTGACCATATACAAAGTGTGGTATATTCTTTTTGGGCTAAATACAAATACATTTAAAAAATATATGAGTAAATTTAACAAATCTTTTCTTACTCTAGTTGATATGAACTACTGAGGTTTTTCTTTGGCCAATACATCAATTAATGACTATGACTTAGGAGA
The DNA here is from genome assembly GCA_014182375.1 of Eucalyptus virginea. Lineage (NCBI taxonomy): Eukaryota > Viridiplantae > Streptophyta > Magnoliopsida > Myrtales > Myrtaceae > Eucalyptus > Eucalyptus virginea. The sequence continues at coordinate 9,769,696 of CM024522.1, forward strand.
ACCACCGAGAAGGTTGGTCGAGCGGTCTTGAATTTGATTTGCAAGTGGAGGATCACAAATTCGCCTCCCCAATCTATAGTCGGTATAAAGAAATCCTAGTCAGCCTAATGTATCGTTGGTTCTGAGTTCCCCACTTGGTCGTAATTATGACTTTGGAAAAAACTCAAGACCCTGGGCGATCTTCTCCCAGGTACATTATGTATGTATAGATATTTCTATATATTTATATACATAAACTTATTAAATCCTCGAAGAATCCTTCACTCTAAATGGGAAAGGTTCCTACGTATAGACGTGCCAATCCCAAAGTCAATGTCAGCGAAGTCGACGTCGACTTGGACAATAATATGAATTGAATGCAGAAGGCATTAATCTGAGAAAACAATTTGTTTATCGCGCCAACACTGGTGTAATTTTTAGGGGTGAGCATGGTCCGGATTGGTCCGGGCCACCCCCTAACCCTAGGACCAACCCGTACAGTGTCGGTCCTCAATTTTTAGGACCGAGGACCAACCCTATTGAGCCTGGGACCAAGGACCGGACCGACCCAATGGGTTCGGTCCGGTTCCAGGGTCAACCCGGGACCGATCGATAATTTTTTTCGTCTTATTTTTTATACTTCCTAAAAAAGCAAACCTACAAATTCAAATTACACATCCATTAACAATACGGTATTGTGCAACTAAACTATAAAATATCAATATATATTTAGCAAATTTAAGATGACACAATAATAGAAATTTCGTATCCGCTAACCGCTCATCGAGATATGGGACAAGATGGAAAGTTCTTGTAATCATCTATCTTTAATATTTATAACACCATATGCAAAAGCGTCTTCCTGATCATGTAGAGTCCACTCAACCAAAAAATGAGCTTCGCACCACTTGACTAACATTTGATCATGTAGAGTCTACTCAACCAAAAAATGAGCTTCACACCACTTGACTAGCAAATCACCGTAGCAAGAACTCAGTACTACTCTACTCTTCAAAAACTTCTACCATTTGACACAAATTAAAAAGCAAAGTGCAGCTGAAATTCATTAGTAAAATACAACTAAATCATAAAAAGTTCAAAATACTTAATATAAACCATGAATATATAATTTCACATCTTGTTAATTTACTTGAATTTCTAAACACTTTAAAACAAAACAAACGACACATAATTAATACTTAACAAAAGTTTTAAATTGAAATTACTATTAGTGCTATTGATAGAATATCTCAATATAATATAATATAATAGACATTTTACTTAGGTTTGAATATATAAAATAATTATAAATAATATAATATAATATATAGGGTTGGTCCAGGGTTAAACCGACCCAAAACTCTTAGGACCGAGGACCAACCCGCACAGTGTTGGTCCTGGAATTTCAGGACCAAGGACCGACCCAGTCCCCTTGGGAACCGGACCAGGACCGGCAGGGTTGGGCTAGTCCAGGGTCGGTCCAGGGTCGACCCTAAACCGCTGCTCACCCCTAGTAATTTTTGACCAAATTCGTGTTGGTGGGGTCCTCGGAAATGTGGGCCACCGGTAATTTTGTTTTCTTTTAAGGGAAGGATTCTCGAAAGCCGAACCTTGCAAGGATGGAGACCCTATTTATTTAGGTGGTGAATTTTATCTCCCTAAAATGGCCCAGTAGATTATCCATTTCAATGGATACATATTAGCTTGGCTGGGGAAAATATCAAAAAATTTCTAAACCTATTTTATTGATACTAATTCAATCATAAATTTTTTAATTGAACAAATTTAGTCCTAAATTTTTTCATATTGGTATTAATTTAGTTAATTCGACCAATTTTAGTCAACCAACGCTCACGTGAATGATGGCCAATGTTGGTCATCCGGCCAACGCCAAGGTGGTAGTTTTTTAATATATATATATTATTTTTTTCGAATTTTTTTTTTCTTTCTTCTTTCTTAGACTTTCCTTGTGGAACCTCATTGGCCACTAGGCAAGGGTCATGAAGCCCTCGCTGGCCATCGGCGAGGGTTGCGCTCATAGCCCTGGACGAGGCCGGCGAGCCTCGTTGGAGCCTCATTGGCCACTGTGGGGAAAATCTTTGGAGGAAGAAGAGAAACAATAAAAAGAAAAAAATTAATAAAAAATTCGAAAAAAAAAATTATTAAAAAATTACAATGTCAGTGTTGGCTAGACGACTGGTATCAGTTGGCATCTACATCAGTATCGACTAGCCAAAATTGGCAAAATGAACTGCATTTGTTTCAATGTAAAAATATTTAAGACTGAATTAGTCCAATTGAAAAGTTTAAAATTGAATTGATACAAATATGATAGATTCAATACTTTTTTGGTACTTTTCCCTGGCTCGGCTACTTGATAGTCAATGAGAAAAATGTCCCCGGAGGTGGCGTTGGCGGCGACAAAATGGGGTTGGAGAAGCTAGAGTCATTATAATAGATGTGATCATTGGGCAAGTAGTAGTTGGGATTGCAAATTAGACTTAATGTATTGCTCAAACTCGCCCTCGATGTTAAATCTACAGATAAATGTTAGGGCCCGAGGTGAGGGTAGTGGTGGCCTAATCGACGGTTGTCGTGGTCGAGATTAGAGTATTTATTTATTTTTGTGTTTAAGATTAGGGGTGTGCGTGCGCTCTCGGGTGCATGCACGCATGTTTCTTTTAATCAAGTGAATGGTATGTTAGTGAATTAGCGTAATTCAAAATTGACCTGGCACCTCGATGGAAGGGCCCTGATTAAATGATCAAATCAGTAACAATTGAACCGGATCTCAGTGTGCAGTACCTGAGGCTGTGGCACCTTTCGGAAGCCGCACCTTTTTTTAAATCTGTCACAACCCTGAAGAGAACAAATCCACTTAAAGATTGTTGTTAAAAGATTCTAGTTCAATAAGCAATATTATCCAAAAAATTCTAAACTTATTTTACTTATATCAATTCAGTCATAAACCTTTTAATTTGGCCAGTTTAGTTCTAAACCTCTTATTGATTTATCAATTTAGTTCTAAAAATATAATTTGCTAATTTATTAATTCTAGAAAATTGCTGACGTAATGGTCGAGTCAACGCTGGCTATTAATGTTGGCCATTCTACATGACATAATCGGTACTAACGTGAACAATTTTTTTTTTTTTTTAATTTTTCTTCTTTTCTCTTATTTTTTTTCCTAACCCTAAATCGGCAAGGTCACGATTCTTGTTGACCATAGTCAAGGGCGTTGGCCTTCGCCCATATCCATGCGAGGGCTTGTTGACCAACAGGCGAGAGCGTGAATACCCTTGTGGCCCTCAAGGGCTATGGTGCTCTCGCCCAGACTAGGCAAGGCTTACCAACCCTTGCCTATGGCCGGGGTAAAAAACAAGGAAGAATAAAAGAAGAAAAAAATAATAAAAAATTCATAAAAATTCAAAGTATTGAAAGAAATGTCAATGTTAGTGTCGGTTGTTTCATGTAAAATATCTAGGAAAAAAATTCAGAAAATAAAAAAATTGAAAATTATCAACGTTAGTGCTTACCGTGTCATATATGATGATTAGCATTGACTAAATCACTATGTCAGTGATTTTCCAACTAGAATTGATTGGATTGACTAAATTGGTAAATTGTTAATAGGTTTATAACTAAATAGATATAACCGAAATGTTTAAATGTCAAAATTTTAGAATTAGATAAATCGAAATGTTTATGATTGAATTAGTATAAGTCTAATATATTTAGAGTTTTTTTTTTTTTTTTTTTTTTTGGCAATTTCTCCCACGTGACCCCCATTTTCACAAGTGCACATAGCCCTCGCTTTCGTCCCATCTTCGAGATAAGACAGATACGGGGGAGAAGGGAGGAACGCGTGAGGGAAGGAGGAGGAGGAGGGAGGGGGGTGGCCGGATTCCCGTGAGACCAGAACCGAAGAGCAAACGTCACGCCCCCTCCCCATCTCGTGTCGTTCGCACCACCTCTCCCCCACCCACCCTAGTCGCATTTAACCGCGCCCTCCATTGATGGGGATCGCCTTCCATCGTTCACGAACCTCCGGAAAGCCTTGAGTCAGTAGACACATCACGTTCTATAACTTGGTCCCATATGGACCACAAAATTTTGTTTCTATTTTTTATCTTTTAATTTCCGGGCGCAACAAGTTAATATGTCACGACACGGGTTCTAAAAGTGTACCCTCTTCAAGATTCGATCGGATTCTCTCTTTCTTTTGTTTCCGATGAAAGGTCGTTGCATTTTCTTAAAAAACAACCGGGGAGTTCAGTAAGTGGGCTGCTGAACATAGTACATCGGACAGGGCTTGAGGGGGCTGGAGAACTGACTTCGAAGAATGGTTTTTCGAATTTGGGATTTGACAACCTAATTCGCTACCCTGATTGTCTCTTTTGAGCAAAGGGCTATTTGGGGATCTGGGTACCTAATAAGCAGATCTTGGCACTCCTTGGTAAGAACACGCTCATCCCAAGCCAGGTGCTGTGAGCCCAACGGTGTACTTATCAAAGTTTAACTATTTGACTCGTGACTCAACTTTGTTTAGGTCTTGCATGGGAAAATCTTTGGTTTTCCAAGAAAGCAAGGGTTTTTGCTTGAGACGCTGATATCACCCTGACAAATCGAGCAAATCCTTCGATAAACTTCCTAGAGGATCGGGACACATGCACAAGAAGGCGCCAAGCAATTCGAAAAAAAAAAAAAAAAATCAATCATTACATATCCAAATTAGAATCACCAAAAAATTGTTTGTAATTATTAAGCTCAATTAGAAATGAAAAATTCAAAATATTACAGGGGAAGTGGTGATCATCTAGGTCGTGTGAAAAGCTTGGTCTATTCGCGTATAGCCAAAGCAAATATAGGATTCTGACGTCAGCAAAAGTTGACCTGAGAAAGCCCACAATTGTTGACTAGACCTTAAACGTCGAGATATAGCCAACTAATGATAGAAATTCAAGGTTAAATCCTCCTGCAAGCTTATCAAGTCGTGTACATAAAATGGATTGTCAAAACCCCGTTCCACCACTATTGTCAATTGTTCTAGAGTTTCTTCTAAATCTTCGAGCTGTAGCCAGTTTATGTACATGACTTGATAAGCTTGCAGAAGGATTTAACCTTGAATTTCTATCATTAGTTGGCTTCTTATTTTCCCACTGGAGTTTGAAACATGAATCTGAAGAATTGCTTGGAGTAAGATTGGGGAAAAAGTTTAACGGAGACTATTTTTGACCCTAATATTTGTCCTTGGAATAAAGAAGCTCTCTACCTTTTTTTTTTCTTCAAAATAGGATTGGTATCAATAGAAGAAGGCAAATGATTTGAGATTCTAGGGATCCAAGGGTGATTTTCAACCTCAATTGACTTCCCATCCCCTATATGATATGGATTGCACTATTTAAGTATTTCTCTAGTACATATAATTGCCTTCTATAATGGAGATGCCAATGCCTTAATCTTGTGGTTCCAGAAATTGGAACTTCGTAGGTATTTCCTTTCAAGGACACGAACCCATAATTTGTCTCTATTGTGGACTGTTCCCCAACCGAGCTTAAGAAGCAAATCATTATTGAATTCCCTGGATTGTCAAAACCCCGTTCCGTCACTTTTCTTGCTTCTAACAAAGATTCCCAATATTTAGGTGGAAGTACCTATTTTCTATGATGGAACATCACACCAGAATTTTCTGGCGGGGGAGTCAAGTGTGTCACACGTGTTTTTTGGCAGCCAACTAGATAGCATGGACTGGTGTGCTTTATACAATGAACTGTTATCAAGGCACAGTGCTTCTAGATTTGTCTTTTTCAAGTGAAACTCTCTCATATAAACTTTTTCATGCCCACATAAAAACTAATGATTTTTTAGCACTATTTTGGACGGATAAAGTTTCTTTAAAAGTAATCTATCACTCTTCGGATATGCTTGACTCCATTTGTACTGACCTAGATTCTGGCATCACTATGTGTCTCACCTACTTACACGCTCCAGCAAGGTACCATCTCCGACAGTACTTGTGGACAACATTAAGGCAAATCAGTAACTTCAACACCCTACCTTGGCTTTGCACAGAGGATTATAATGAAGTACTGTATCCATGGAAGAAAGTAGGGAAGTATCCCGCCGAACCTCACCGAATGTTTTCTTTTTGCGATCTACTCAATGATTGTTATCTAATGGATTTGGGCAACAAAGGCTGTGCTTTTACATGGACTAATAACCGAAATGGCGAAGATATTGTAAAGGAAATATTAGACAGAATGCTTTGCACAAAGGAATGGAGATTGACTTACCCTCTTGCTGAAGTGTTGGCTCTACCAGCCCTCGGATCTGATCACAACCCTCTTATTTTATATATTGAAGCGATACCAAGCTGTAAAAGGAGAAAATCTTTCTATTTTGAAGCTACTGGCTTCAAGATATGGAGTGTCGTTCAACAATTGCTGCTTCTTGGGCGACTTATCAACTTGGAGAGATGACGCTGTCCAAAAGCTAAAAGCTGTCTCTGCCGCTCTATCAAAATGGAGTTGATCCAAATTCAGTAATGCCAAACATCAGCTTCATTACCTCAAGAATCAACTTCAGTTTCTGACAAATTAGCCTCATATTCACTCTGATACAAATGTGTTATCTGACTTGAAAGAGAAAATACACAACTTATGGTAGCAGGACGAAAAATTTTGGGCAATGCGATCCCGAGTTAATTGGCTTAAATGGGGGGACAGGAACACAAAGTTTTTTCATGCCACCATGGTTCAAAGACGACAACACAACAAGATAAGAATGTTGCAGGATGAACAACAAAATTGGATACGCGACCCGAATGATCTCAAAGAGATGACCTCTAGTTACTTTAAGCATTTGTATTCTTTAGCAGGGTATAGAGATTATGGTCCGACGTTAACTCTTTGCAAACCAGTGGTGACAACGGAGATTAACGATAATCTAACAACATAAGTTACCTGTGAGGAGGTCCAGACAGCCGTCTTCCAATTAGGAGAAACAAAAGCACCGGGTCCAGACGGCTTGAATGGTCAATTCTACCACGCACATTGGGACATACTAAAAGAAGATATAGTATCAGCTGTGCAACAATTCTTTCAAACATGGATTTTGTTACCTGAGTACAATCGCACTTCTATTTCCTTGATCCCAAAGGTCCCTCGTCTAGAAAGTTTGGACCAATTCCACCCTATCAGCCTCTGCAATTTTATTTATAAGGTGATTTCCAAGATCCTAGCTAACCATCTTAAACCCTGGCTACCAGATTTGATAGCGCCAGAACAAACTGCATTCATTGGTGGTTGGCAAATCCAGGATAATATTATTGTGGTTCAGGAGGTACTCCATCAAATCAGAACCAGGAAACGGAAAAAGAACTTTCAGGCTGTGCTTAAATTAGACATGCAGAAGGCTTATGATTGGGTAGAATGGAATTTCCTCAAAGATTATCTCCTAAAGCTTGGATTCCATACCCAATGGGTTCACTGGATATTGCAACGCGTTTCTACGGTTTCTTACAGTGTTAAATTCAATGGCGAATCTTTACCCTACTTTCATCCTACTAGAGGTCTGAGACAAGGTGGCTCTTTATCACCGTACCTGTTCATCCCGATGGCTAATGCCTTAACAACTCTTATCAACAATGCAGTGGACATGGGAAATCTTAAAGGTATTAAGCTAAACCGATGGTGTCCCACCCTCTCCCACTTATTTTTCGTAGATGACACCATTTTCTTCCTAGATGCGAAGCTTACTGAATGTTAGAATTTAGCCAATGTCCTAAATGAATATTGCTTAGCTACAAGACAAGCTATTAATAGAAACAAATCAGGTTTATTTTGTAGTACAAATTGTCCTATTAGCTTGAAAGAAAATCTTGCCAGAGAACTTAGAGTTCCTATATTAAACAAAACTGGCAAATATCCTAGCATACCTTTAGACTGGGGGAAATCTAAACGAGAAATGTTTGCATGGATTATGGGTCGAGTACATTCAAAGCTAGAAGGTTGGAAGGAGAAGCTTATTTCAAAAGGAGACAAGGAGGTCCTTCTTAAAACCGTTGTGCAAGCAATACCTCAATATGCAATGTCGATTTTCAACTCTGCTGCAATTTGTAAAGAAATAGAACAGAAAATAGCTAGATTCTGGTGGCAATCAAATTACAGCAAGCAAAGCATACATTGGAAGAACTGGGAATGCATTAAGGCATACATTGGAAGAACTAGGAATGCATTAAGAGTAGGAAAGACGAAGGGGGTTTAGGATTTCGCGATCTCATGGTATTTAACAGAGATTTACTGGGCAAGCAAGCTTGGCGTCTAGCTCAAGAACCTACTTCACTGTGCAGCAAAGTACTTAAGGGTTTGTACTTTCATTCTCAGGATTTTCGACATACCACTAAAGGCACGAGACCCTTTTGGGGTTGGTAGAGCATATTGATAGGCCGGGAATCTATTGCAGATAAGGTTTTATGGTCTGTTGGTGACGGAACAAAAATAAAAATTCGAGATGATAGATGGTTGGCTAGCAGTGTAATTAGAGGTCTTGCTCCTAGAAATGAACTAGAAAAAGTTGTAGGTTTTATATCTACAGAATACAACGCATGGAACACAACACTTTTGCACCAGAGTTTTGATTGCCAAACAGTTGAAGAAATTTTATCTATCCCTATCCGACCTCAATTTGCGCAAGATAGACTAATATGGAGAGGAACGCAGAATGGGCATTTTACAATCAGATCATAGCTCAGCAAACAAGCAACATCAACAATCAGGCCTCTTCATCTTTTCAGCTGCCCCACAAACTATGGAACGCAATCTGGAAACTGAATACTATGCCTAAACTGAGATCATTCCTCTGGTCTGTCTGCAACAACGCTTTGGCGACTAGAGAAAATCTATACAAGCGACATATCTTGACAAACCCGACTTGCTATTGTTTGCAAATCAAGTACCCGAGACCCCAGAACATCTTTTTTTGTTATGTCCTTGGACACATAATGTTTGGTTGCATCCAAAAATCGATATCAAGAGTCATACAACAGGTGTGCATCGAATAGAAAGCTGGTTACTTGCATATATTGACAAAAAGAGTGGCTCACCAGATCTCGAAACTATTACGTCCATCCTTTGGCAAATTTGGAAAGCCCGGAACAATTTCTTGTTTTGTCAACAGCATCCAAACGTTGAGCGAGTTGTCCAATCGGCGATAGCAGATGCTCGATCCAGCCATCTTTTCAATACGCAAATGCAGAGGCGTGTTTCAAAATAGAGAATACCGAATTAAAGATGGCGTCCACCAGAACAAGGAGTCCTAAAAATTAACATCGACGCAGCTTACCACTCCCATTACAGCGATGCTTCAGTGGCTTGTGTGTGCAGAGACTCCTTCGGCCTCTTGATCGATGGATTCGCGCGATCTGTCAGCGCCTCCTCAGCCCTGCAAGCTAAGGCGATCGGCCTTAATCTCACCCTGTGTTTTCTGCTTTAGAGGGGGCGAGAACTGGATAAACTTGTTGTGGAATCTAATTGTTTGACCATTGTGGATGCCATCCACAACCCTGCCCAGCGGCCGTAGGAACTCAAATCCCTTTTTGACGAAACTTTGGCATTGATGCTTCGGTGCCCTAATCTCCAAATCGCTCACTGCAATAGGGAAGCTAAAGCTACTGCAGACCGGGCCACGAAGGCCCATCGGGCCTCCCTTCTTCCTCCTAATTGGGTTCTTCATTTTCCTCCTTTTTTGCAGGATATTTTGTATTTTGAACTTATACCTAATGTAACTTCTACGCTGAGAATTTAATATATGTGTTGTTTCAGACCAAAAAAAAAAAAAAAAAAGCTTTGACATGTCTTTGAAGAGAAAAACTAATGACATTTTAAGCTTCAAGTTTTGATATATCTATGAACAATTAGTGTCAATGCATTGCTTCTAAGCTCTCATTTGTTGCTCAGTGGCTTAACGAAGACCCTTTTGGGGTTGAAACTGCCTATCGGTCTCTCGTGGATGAGTAAAGCATAATAAGCTATAGAAATACACTTGTTTGTGAGCTCGAAAAATGGTCTGACTATCCTAGGCTCGGCTATTTTACAATATAATCTATCACAGGCTTTTGACATATCAACCTTGACTCTCTTGAAAGAACTCCCCTTTTATTTCTTCCTTACATAGTCTATGATTTCCTGTGCAATTACAGAATTCAGCCCTAGAGGAGTGTGATCAAAATTTACCATTTGCAAGTGGATTCCCCTTCCTCAGGGGATGCTTCTCACCACGATGTCAAACCAATTGATTGCTCTATCAAGTCTTTTACGAACACTTGCAAAACCTATTCTTTCATTTCCCCGAGTATAAGATTTACCTTTGAATCCAAGTTCGACACAACCCAATCGATTCATAAAATCCACAGAGAAATGATGGGATGGAACGGAATTGAGTGTTGCTATTAAGTCCTGATGGCGTTGCTGGCAGATACCAATATGCTCCGTTCTCCACTTTATAAGAAATCTCTATCAATTTTAGCTTCCTGTGTCACACATTCATTTGGTTATCCTTCGATTGGGCATCTCGATTTATCATCAAGGGAAGTCAAATTCAGCCAAATAGGAGTGGGATCAAAATTCACTACCGGCAATTGGACCTTACTTCAGGGAATATTTCACACCACAATGTCAAACAAATTACTCTATCAAGTCTTTTACGAACACTTGCAAAACCCGCTCTTTCATTTCCCCGGGCATAAGGTTTACCTTTTGAAGCCAAGATCAACAAAACCCAATTGATTCATAAAATCCACGGAGAAAAGATGGGATGGGCCGGTCCCCTTTTACTTGACGCTTCTAAGCACTTGTAGTCTCATCAAAGTCTCCAATGCCAGCCCAATCCTCTCTCAAATTTCGAACCTGAGCCGTGAAATCTTCCCAGAACGCGCTCCTAAGAGCAAAATAAGGAGGTGCGTGTACCAAAGAAAGCCACAACACCTGGTCAGGATTTTCTCTGTTATAGACCTCCGTATTACTGCCGATCCGCCTCAGTGTTTTGTGCGGGAATGGAGGAACGGAGTAAAATCAATCCTTGTCCGAACAGTCTCCATCCATTTAGCATTACTTTTTGTCTCCAACGCGAAAACAGTATCCGAATCACAGGAGCGACATTTATTTTTCAATTCTCTGTCTGTCAAATCTCCAACAACACCTCGACAGTTTCAGGCTATCATATTGATGGCGCCTCAGTGCACCGTTCAGACTTCCTTTTCACTAATCCAGTCGACTACTACCCTAGCCAACATGTCTTGATCTCCTCAGGAAACCACGGATCGATCCGAAAGACACTACAGCAACAACTAAAACAAATCCTTGAAACAGAGTAAAGGAGACGTGGAAGCACAAAGTCGTGGGTGGTGGAGACGATGGAGGACTGGAGGCACAGCAGACGAGGTGGGAATACTCTTGTATCGAAATTGAGAGATGAAGCTCCTATGGAAGGGAGAGATCCATGCGTAAATCATGTTAAGCACAAAAGGAGACGTCGTTTGACGGCCATTTTTTCTGGTAGCATCTTTGATGCTGCCGTCGGTCATGTACTAGAATTAGATCGATTACCCTCATTTCACCTATCCTCAAATGATTGCACAAAAGCAAACGAACTCCAAACTTGTTTATTTCAGATGAAGAGTTATCATTTTCTCTATGAATCTTCTGGGAGGTTCTGGTAGAAGTTATAAGTTCTGCAGTTGCAAGACTAGTTTGTTGTACCATGTGTGCGTCTTGATAAGATGTGTAATCAGTAAAGGGTGTCAGATGCCGCACGGTTGAGGAGCATTAATAAGAGCAACTACTTCTACTAAAGGATGTAAGTTACCTAACACTTCTACGATACAAACAAGAATAGAGATCCTCCACCGGAAAGTTGTAACAGGACTTTTAGCCTCGGGCTGCCTCGCCCGACCCGCGAGAACTTAGTAGGTTCGCTGCTGGCAAACCCTTCGCTACTGGGTGAATGGTGCTTATAGATCTAGCTATTGATAAATTGCAGGGACCTGGCCTTAAATGGAGCCAGTGAATATCGTACAAGCCAATTGACACTATGACACATCTTTTAGAACTTCATTTTTACCCCCATATGGTAGCGCAATTGACTTTTCCTTAAGAGCTGAGGGCTCCTAGCTGACTGTTAATAACAGTTAGTTTTCATTTTAGGATTCATTGGTAGTCCAGAATGAAAAGGGATATTAACATCGCTAAGTATATGGAGTTTTGTTTTTTGTTTTTTTTGTCAAAGTACTTTTTTTTTTAACAACTTTGTCAAAGTACTTGAATTTTTTGAATTTTATTCAATCTAAAGCCTCAATTAGATTGATGGATAAAAACTGGTTAATGTGACACTAACATAATTGGGTATTTCTAATATGGCAATCAATGCGTCAATGCAACATCGGCAAAAACGCCACATCAGCTCTCTTCTCAATGATTTTATTTTATTTTCTAAAAAAATATTTCTCGCCCATAAAAATATTAATTTGACACAGATCTTACATTGAGCCTAAGTCAAAGGGTTCAGGTTCTCAATAGAACAAAAAACAGTTTAGGCACTTAATTAAGAAACATACAAATATTCACATATTTGCGGTGTCATTAACCCAAAAAACAAATTTCGCAGGGAGGCAAATTGTGCAATACTCATTTGACTAACCTGATTTTAGCTTTGTAGAGTAGTTAGAGCTGCGACAGGATTCCAAAAGCACCACGGACCTCTGTAAATCTGGATCCAACCTTCTCTTCTATATTCTGCCTTATCTATTCATTGTCCACATTTACGAAGGAATGTGTCTACTGTAATGCTTGCATGGGAAGTGCGCAAAAACTAGTTTCAATTCAACCAATCGACTTCCTTTCTGGTTGCTATTTTAGGACCTAACACCATACGCTTCGAGTAAAAAGCGGTCATAAGACCAAAACTCGAGATGAGGAACCTGAATTGACTACGTCAGGTGACCAAGAAGGCGGATTAGGAACTTGGAACTGCGCAAGCAAGCGGGGTGTCGAACCAAAATGTGCATCTTCCACACACTCCAAAGTTCAGAACAGGAACGTTCTCACTTACTAATGGATTCTTACTGCAGAGAATTACACAGATACGGACCATCATGCATGTTCAATGATGTTCAATCCACCTGCCAAACTATAATCTTCCTGAATATGCTTCAAGATCTGTGACAAACAAACTGAGCCAGACATTCGGCCTTAACCTCCCAGCCAAATTTTTATTTGGACACCAAAATTTTGACTTGACACCATCATAGGCAATCTAATCAGAGTCTTTGGAGCCTCACGCTTCTTTTAAGGTGTTGCCGATATCGATCACAAACCGGTACTTGACATCGCCCTTGGCAAGGCGGTCCATTGCCGTGTTCACATAGTCGATAGAAATGACCTCAATATCGGCGGTAATCTTGTGCTTTGCTGCAAAATCAATCATCTCTTGAGTTTCCTGTATTCCACCAATGCAACTCCCAGCCACAATCTTCCTCCCTGAAACCCCGATCGAGTAGTATAATTATCAGTTTGTGTTTGGCTAAACAAAAAGTTTGCCACTTTTACAACAATGTATCGGCTGTATCAGTTGATTCAACATTATTGTTGCAGCAAAGGAAGAGAATGGAGATTCTTACCAAAGATCAAGGGAAAAACAGGTAACTCGAGAGGCCGATCAGGAGCTCCAACGAGAACAAGCTTTCCATTCTGTTTGAGCAAACCAATCAAAGGCAGTATCGGGTGCACAGCCGAAACCGTGTCGATTATACCATCCATTGTGCCCATTGCAGCCTATTGACCAAAACAGTTCCAACACAAACTCAAATCACAGAACATACTACAAATGAGAAACCAGACTTGTTTTTTTATGCCGAACCCATCCCTAGTCTCTAACGCAGCGATATTACTTGATAAAGGACCCAATGTACAAAGAATTAGGTTATTTGTTACCTCACCAGCTTAGAATATGCTCACTTAAACTATGTTCCTCGTCGTTACCAAGGAAAGAAGGAAAGAAGCAATAGCAGTACTTCAATCCAGAGATCACCTGAACTTGATTGGTGTCGCTGCTAATAAGGAATGCATCGGCGCCGAGACGCTGGAGCGCTTCCTCCCTCTTCCCGGGAGAGGAGCTGATCACGGTCACCTTGACCCCCATCGCCTTCGCAAATTTCACTGCAACATGGCCCAGTCCACCGAGACCCACCAGGCCCAAGTGGATCCCGGGGTGGTCGAGCCCAAAGAACTTCATTGGGCTATAAACAGTGATCCCGGCACAAAGCAGAGGAGCGCCGGCATCGAGAGGCATGTTTTGCGGGAATTTGATGGCGAAGTGCTCATCCACCACCATCATGTTGGAGTATCCTCCGTGGGTCATCGTCCCATCATGGTACATGGCACCATAAGTCAGAATCATTTTGGGGCAGTAATTCTCGAGTTGGTCGTGGCAACTATCGCAGGAGCCGCACGATCCGACCAGGCAACCCACTCCCACTTTGTCTCCCACCTTGAACTTCTCCACCTTGCCCCCAACCTCAACAACTTCACCCACGATCTCGTGCCTGCATTTTATATAGATTAAGCTATATACAAAGTACAAACAAATCAAAAGCTTAAAGTTGTAAGATATGTTCAATACTTGTAAGGCTTTGTGATCGCTGTGCATTTGGTGTTTAACATGATACGTCTAATTAAAGCTTGTCATGCGTCTCGCGTAGATTGAGTTTAACGGGCGGAAGATGAAATGCAGAAGCTGGACTCATCGGTGACCTCATTTTTGAATTGGGGGATGAAGAAGATCCATAACTTTGTCTTAGCAAGAGAAACTAGTTCTTCCATTGTTGTCGCTTTGCTTATGTACTAAATAATCCAATCAGTGGAACAAAAACCAAATTGAAGGGTGGTAGTGGGTTTTGACCGGCTAATTGAGCGTGGTACTGACTTTTCAAACCATTTTCAATAATGCCAATTTTTTTCACGACTTTTGAGAGCTAAAATTGTGTTTTTTTTTTTTTTTTTATAAATATTTTCATTAGAATTGAATTTTCAAAAAAAGCAGGGACATGTCTGCTGAACAGCAGCAGGTGAGGATTAGGCATGTGGTCAGGGAAGCAAATCAATGCGTAGAAAACCTAGCGAAGATGGGATCTACCTTGAGAGACTCAGAGTAGGTGTTGGCCTTGATTTAATGGTGTTATTTTGAGCATGTTTCTACTGTAATGGAAAAAATCATCACCTCCTCATTAAACTTTTAAGGGAAATTTTTAAATAGGGTCATGAAGTGCCTTTATTTATTTATTTTTTTCAAATAAAAGTGTGAAATAGACTTAATTTCAAATAAGAGTGGCCAGTCAATCTCATATAATGACCTAAAATGGTCATTATAGTTTCAAATAAAGATTTAACCTCGTCAGTCACCGGTTGGATAGATATTCCAGTAGATAAGGGACATTTTACTCAAAAAACAATTTTAAATCTAAATTATTTTTTCTCTTTTCTCTTCTCTTTTATTTTATTTTTATTTCTAGCATGCACCAACAAGGGCTCGACAACCCTTGCTAGCCATTGGCAAAGGCTTGCAAGCCTTCATCGGTCGTTGGCGAGGATGAGCCTTGCTTGAGGTCAACGAGGGCAACCTAGCCCAAGGCAAGACCATCCCTCACTAGTTGCTGGTGAGACAGCCCTCACCCAAACCTCTCCGGTGCTTCGCCGCGAAGAAGACAACTGGAAAAAAGGATAAAAAGAAAGAAAAAATCCAAAAAAAGGTAGATGACAAAAATGCCCTTGATCAATTGGGAAATCAGGCATTTCTTTGAAATTGAATAGCCACTTTAGGTCCTTATCTAAAACAAAATCTACTTTAAACTCTTATTTGATAAAATTAGAGTATTGCATACCCTTATTTGAGAGAATAAGGGTACTTCATGCTTTTATTTGGAATTTTTCCAACTTTTATTCAAGGCTTTACTCTTTTGTTGCTGACAATTATTAACTAGTCATATTATAAAGTTGGGTTTTATAGTTAGGATTTAAGCTCGACTAAGGTTAGAATAATCCTATCTAACGTTTGCTGAAGTACTAAGACGGGATGCACATGAATAGGTCCAAATAAAAATCTGCTCCGGCCTAAGGGATGGATAGACCCAGTTAGAATAAGAAAACTTTTTAAAGGAAAATATAGTAAAGAGAGACAGGACACCCCTCCGACTGTCGATGCCAGTCCTTTCCCTGTTGTCGCGAATCATTGGCTCCTCCAAGGATGCTGATGGCGGAGCAGCCACCGCGTGATGGTTGCCACAGGCAGCCAGGCCCCACATAATGGTCGAGGTACTCATTGATACGAGACGACAAACCGCCACATGGGTCATTGTCCTAAGCGCAACATGCAGTGGCCGCACTCCCTAAAGGATTCACCGCCGATCGTCCCCTCTCCTTAGGCATCCACCAAAGTGGTGCTCCCTTTCCTTCCCTTCTCTATGCTGTTTCCCCTCTCTCTCTTCCCTGATTTTTCTATCACGGGGCAGACGACCACCAACTTTTTTAAGGGTTACCTACACAAACGAAAAGAAGAAAAAGACGACCGCCCCAGCGGAGGTCCCTGTGGAAAAGGCCACTGTCGTCAAAGAAGGCAGCGGCCGCACCTCAGTGGTACCACCGTCCATTCATTTGCCCTTTTTTTTTTCCTGGTTGTCATCCTCATCCAAGGCCCACCAAGAACTCGATCCAGAGTTTGCTAATCCATATCGTTCTTATCAATGTCCTCGAGCCTCGCCCCACTAACCGAGAGGATGACAACGGCCGTTTGGGTGGTCGGTCAGTTTTGTGGTCACGATTTGCCCCCCCGACTTTCAAGGCAACAAAAGCTAACGCTGAACGCTTCTCAGAAAAACGAGTGGAAAGCGCTTCCCGCCTGTCACTTCAAGTATAAAGTAGACGGCGATACGCGAAGACCTCGCCTTGGTATGGTCAAGTCCTGACCAGAATTATACGTCGTGCAATTCGCCTCTCGTGGATTATTGTCCCATCATGTACTAGATCTTTGAACAAATGTCCCTCACATGATCGTGCACATAAATAAATAAATAGTTACGAGGATGTGAACACGAGACGATTCTGACTGCATTTATTATACCTTTGAAATAACGAAGGGTTATCGACGTATGACATGAAAGCTATTGCCAATAGGACGATCACACCATTTTTGGCCATCTTAACTAAGCTAGCAATGTATGCAAAAAAAAAAAAAAAAAAAACTAAGTTGGCAACGTTTTAGAGTTATGAAAGCCACCAACTCATGGCCCCTCTTTCACTCTTCATTTTGATCAGAGTGGACAGATTTCATTGAAACCTGAAACCTACTCTATTATTAATCAATTTCCAACTTTGGATCCTAAAACCTACTCTATTGCTTGGAACTGATTATCAAGCCTTCTATTTTTCCGATTTGATTCCAAAGTAAACTTGAGAAACCATTTTTTTTTTACAGTAAAAAAATGAACAACATAAATCCCTATATGCTAAAAACAAAAATTTATAAGATGACAAACGATAAAAAGTTCAAATGCGTAACATAAAAATAATTTATAAAACTCCATTCTCAATTCATTCACAGAAATTTAAGGGAAGATGAAAGACTGGAAAGGAATTTTAAGGAAGAACAAAGGACAAAGGAGTACTGGGGTTAGAATTTAGGAGAAAAAAATTAAAGTTTTGGCTCTTTAACTTATAAAATCAATTCTAAACCTATTCTCGGACCAATTCTAATAGGAATCAGTTCTTGTATCTGTTTTTCAGGCAGTCCAATTTGATTCTCAGACAGCACTAGTATAGATGCACATCCTTAATTGAGATATACTTAAGACTTTTTTTGTTGTTGTAATTTTTCCTCATTTTAACTATGTATTAAATGACAATATGGGCGATATGCAGGTTAAAACGCATAGTTAGAACATAAATGGTCGTTATATGCCATGAGATCATTACAGTAAATCAAGTTGGACTGATCGAAAGAATCCGACCAGTCTCTACGATCTTGATAGAGTCTTCAGGAGCGAATAACGCAACAGTTACCCAGAAGCAAAGGCTGCACATCTTTTTGTGTGCGCGTGTTTTTTAATATTTTAATTCGTTCTTGATTCAAAAGATTAAGAACGCAATAGTCCTAAGAATCTAAGTGACTAAATTTCAATTAAATAAAGATTTATATTAGTCTTCAGCCGAAGAAAAATAATAATTTAAGGGTACGAGGAGCAGCGCAAAACAAAAGAGGAGATTTAAGAAAAGGGTAGTAGGATTACCCGGGAACAAGAGGATAAGTCGAGAATCCCCACTCGTTCCTCACGCTGTGGAGGTCACTGTGGCAGATTCCGCAGAAAAGCACCTTGAACTTCACGTCTTTCTCTCCCGTTGTCCTGGATTTGAGATCGAACAAGCATGCAAAAAATCAAATCGGTTGATCACCAGCAGTTCTTGTCAAAGCTATCTGGAAGACGAGTGAACTGCGGCGATTCCACCATGTGAGAATGACCGATCGAGGAAGAGAAAACATGGGAAAGGGAAAGACCTGCGGGAGAATTTGAAGGGAGAGAGGAGGCCGGAGGGGTCTCTCGCAGCCCAGCCGAAAGCCGCCTGCGGGTGCTCTTGCTCGGGCGACTTCGCCATTTTTTCCCCGATGCAATGGAAGGATTTTCTCTTCTTTCTCGGGAAAAGGGTCACGAGAAGGAAAATGCCGTGGGTATGGAAGAGCAAATGCTTGCTCCGTTCGGAGATTATATAAGGGGGCGTTGGGAGAAGGACAACACTATGCACCCGAATTCGATTTGCACGCTATTCCATAAAAATATCATTAACAGGGAGGTAAATAAATGCCCAGAAATTTCACAATCTTTAAATTGAATGCTCTGCAATATCATTAACAGGGAGGTAAATAAATGCCCAGAAATTTCACAATCTTTTAAATTGAATGCTCTGCAATTTCATCTGTCATGTTCAGTCAAGAGTTGGGTGTTGATGAAGATCTAAGTTGAGATATCTTGATGCAAAATGATACATTGATTAACGAGGAGCAAACTTAACACAAAGCTCACACATAAGGGAGAGATTACTAGGATGCACGTGTGAATTGTATTAGAATTAGGATATACAAGTGAATTGTGGAGCAATTGATAAATTGTAGTGAAGAAAAATAAAATGATCAACTTGTTGATACTCTACTTGATGTGTTATCTTCATACTGACTTGTAGAAGATTCTACACGGTAATCATTCTGATTTTTTCCCAATTGATTTGTTACTTCAATATGTAGTTGAGACTTGGGCTTCCCCTTGGCCTCCTCGGTAGGTGAATGTATCAAATTTCTATTACATGCTTCTAATAAGAATTCCTGTTCAAGTTTGACTTCAATGAAAGGTCTAAATTATTGGAGCCAGAATTGATCCGACTCGATTATGATGGAGTTATATGTTGAGAAGATCACCGTCTCTCTCTCTCCTGAAACTCTCTAGATCTCTCTCTCTTTACTCTTCCAGATTTCACTCTCTCTCTCCAGATAATTCTTCAGCCGCAATTGTTGACAAATGACCAACAATTTGTAATAAAATATACTTGTAGAATAGTGTAGAAAGCCAGCAAAGTCACTGACTTTGCCTCCTATAAATAGGGGTTCTTGCCCCTTGAGTGTGTACGTGTGTGAAGTAAGTGTGTGGGGTGTGTACGTGAGGTGTGTGGGTGTGTGTAGGGGTCTTGTTTAGTGTAAGTGTAGGGTGATAAGAAGTGAGTGGGTGTGTGCGTGTGGTTTGTGAAGTGAGTGAGTGAGCAAGTACAATGAGCAGTTGTGAGAGTGTGATGGTATAGAGAGTTTGTAATATTGTTTATATAAAATAAAGCAATTATTTTACTTGTACATCCACTTGCTTCCCAACAAGTGGTATCAGAGCAGGTCGTCGGAGACTATGCGAAGACAGTGGTCGGGGACCATTGTAAGTAAGCAAGGCTGTCGGGTTCGTCGAGCCAAGGAGAGAAGTACGTCAGAATTCTGCCAGTGCATAATTTGGGATTGTGAAGTCGGTTGGTCTGGGACCAGGCTTACTTGGTATAGTGCGGGGTATTATACTCAAGTCACCATGGCGGATTTCTTGAGTTCGGTGAACGGGATGGAGAAGCTCAACGACTTCAATTATAATAATTGGAGTACCCGCATGCAGTATTATTTGCTTGGACAAGATTTATGGGATATCGTTGGCGGCAACAACACCACACCAACCACAAATGATAGTGATTTAAGAAAGTGGAACATCAAGTCAGGTAAGGCTCTTTACGTTCTTGCCGTGACTGTTGAAGATAAATTATTGCAATACATAAAGAGTGCGAAGACCCCGAAGGAGGCTTGGGATAACTTGGCAACGCTGTTTGCGAGGACAAACGATGCCAAGTTACAATGCCTGGAGAACGAGCTCCTCTCAATCTCGCAACAAAGTATGACGGTAAGTCAATACTTTTCTAAAGTTAAATCTATTTGCGAAGAAATTTCAAAATTAGATCCTCAGAATGCCATCTCTGAGACAAGAATGAGAAGAATAATAATTCATGGGTTAAGGCCGGAGTATAACAATATTGTTACGGGTGTTATACTCCGGCCACCCGTGGATGGGCAAATGAGCCAACTCTAATTGAGTTGGAAAATATATTGGCCAATCAAGAGGCCTTAGATAAACAAATCCCTAAGGTCACAATTCAAGACGATGAAAGTGCCCTCTTTAGTAATAAAAGAGGGTTCAAGGGCCAAAATAGAAATAGAGCAGGTGCAAGAGATGGCAAACCATGGAAAAATCATGGAGATTGGCGGAGGCAACCAAGCGAGAAGGGTTATCAGCCAGGGGGAGCTTGTCAAGATCGCGACGACGATGAAGATGAAGACAAGAGCAACAAAAGGCGTAGCAAACGGTGCTACGTTTGTGGCAAGGTAGGACATATTGCTAGATTTTGTTGGTACAGGCGAGAAGAAGGAAATGTCGTCACTTCCTGCAAGAAGGAGATTGAAAGCGAAGAAGAATGGGACTTTCAAGCGCCTGTTGCAGTGAAGGAACAAGAAGAGCTTGCAACTGCTTGTATAATTGAGTTGGATGATTTGACAGGTTCTATCACGACCCCGAATAAGAGAAAGCCAAGGGAGAACTTGAAGAAGCAACTAACAATGCCAACAAGTAGTCGTGAAAAGAAACTGCAAGAGATGCAGGAGATGATAAAGAAGCTAAAAGTTGAGAAGGCAAAGATGGAGAATATGTTGAAAAAGAGGGATGAGATGATAAGGCAGAAGGATCGAGAGCTCGAGGCAAAAGAAAGAGAGCTAGAAAAGTTCCGATGTGAGTTTAAGAAGCCGCAGAAGCTTCAGGACCTCAAGCCCACTATGATGTTTCGAATTAATCATATCGGAAGAGACAACGAACAAATGAAGGAGAAAAATAAAGTTTTCTTTGAGAAAAGGAGGCCATCTACACCCTACATCCCGTGGTATAAGGATCAGTGGAATAAGATCAAGGGGAAGAAATTTTATGAGGAAAATGATCAAGAGGGCTACATTGAAGTGCTTCGGATGGGATTGGATCGGTTGAAGCACGAAATGAAAGTCACAAATGAGAGACTTGATCGAATGAGTTCCAATCTCAAAATTCTTAGAGGAGATATGCTGAATACAAAGATTGAATTGAGTAAGAAGAAGGAAAATGAGACTAAAGGGCAGAATGAATTGGCATTGCAAAAATTCAAGAATCACAAAACTCAATGGAAAGTCGCAGCTTTGAAGATGGAGCCATAGAGCCATCCACATATGAGGAAGCTTCGCAATATGCTGAATGGAGGAAGATAGTTGAAGAGTCCAAAAGTAATATCGGCACGGCTACTATATCTAAATTAAGAGAGAGCAGTCGGTGAGGGGGAGTGTTGAGAAGATCACCGTCTCTCTCTCTCCTGAAACTCTCCAGATCTCTCTCTCTTTACACTTCCAGATTTCACTCTCTCTCTCCAGATAATTCTTCAGCTGCAATTGTTGACAAATGACCAACAGCTTGTAATAAAATATACTTGTAGAATAGTGTAGAAAGCCAGCAAAGTCACCGACTTTGCCTCCTATAAATAGGGGTTCTTGCCCCTTGAGTGTGTACGTGTGTGAAGTAAGTGTGTGGGGTGTGTACGTGAGGTGTGTGGGTGTGTGTAGGGGTCTTGTTTAGTGTAAGTGTAGGGTGATAAGAAGTGAGTGGGTGTGTGCGTGTGGTTTGTGAAGTGAGTGAGTGAGCAAGTACAATGAGTAGTTGTGAGAGTGTGATGGTATAGAGAGTTTGTAATATTGTTTATATAAAATAAAGCAATTATTTTACTTGTACATCCACTTGCTTCTCAACATTATAAATGTGACTTCAAGCCGAGCATTGGCACTTGCCAAAATAATACTCGGGTGACTCAGGCTTGAGCTCAACTCAAAGTCTGGCGAGTCGACCTTGAACACCGACTGAAAGCTAATCTATCTCGTCACGGCTCAACTAGTTCTGTCCTTGCCCCTACCCCCAATGTCAACTGATCCACCGACAGTGAAACTAATTAACAGAAAGAATTAACTCATCCGCGAGCCGAATAGGCGCATCATCATGTGAATGAAAGCAGCGACATGGGTAGGTTCCAGCAATGCCGTCGAGATGTGAGCGCTGCAAAAGAGGAGTCGCCATCCACACTTCTCATATGCTAGTTTAAGGGGTTAGTGTTGCGTTTTGGAGTCGACACCCAATATGAAGATAAGATAAGAGCTAGTTGGACTTTTCCTCTGATGTGCCAACTCCTGTGAGAATGCCGGATATCCAAAGGCGGTGATTGAAACCGCAAGTGAAGAACTCTCGAGAGACTTCCTGTTTCAGTCGCACATGAATCCAAAGGAGAAAGATAACTTTTGGTCAAGAATCAAAATAAGCTCATATTATATCGTAAGATATGTTGAGAATTGTCTGGATTTTCCTCCTTATCGAGCGCAAGTAGTTAACTTTGATGAAAGGAACGAGGAGGGAAAGCCAACCTATCTCCTTCTCATTGGACGGCCGCGATTGACCCTATTTCAAAAGTTGAACGCGGCAACCACGGCGGTGACTTTTAGATACAACGATATGAGGAGCCCTTTCGGGGAACAGAGGGCCGGAGCAGAAAGAAGAGATAGACAGCAGTCTATACAGCTCAAGTAGAGAGACTTTACAAGTGCGAGTGTCTCTCTAAAAGTAAGTATTGGTTCGAGTGTTTTGAGCTGTGGTGAAAGAAAGTAGATTATAATAATTGTGTGAGATAATATTGGAGTGTTATATTGTAGTTGAACAACGATACAACCGTGGGACTCTTTCCTCCGTTGGGTTGATACAACTTTCCATTAAAGGAAGGAGGGAGAGCCGTGGCGCATTTCAGCAACCACCTGTTCCATCTCCAGCACCTCGGGAGTGAACCCGGTGAGTAACTGGTTTCCTGACCTTCTTTGCAGAAGGCGAGGTGTAACTCCACCTCCGAACAGCCCACTGATTTGACACCCCAGTTAGACTCCGGGATCAGGGGAGTCGCAACACACGGGGATTCCCATCCCCACCAGGTTCTCCCTGGAGTGTTACTTAGCCTTTTAAGGACATGCTCAGGTCCATTTCATTAAAGTTGTATCAACCGTGGGACTCTTTCCTCCGTTGGGTTGATACAACTTTCCATTAAAGGAAGGAGGGAGAGCCGTGGCGCATTTCAGCAACCACCTGTTCATGCCTATCTCGGAAGGGCGTACAGGATATAACGAGTGTTGTTCGAGTTGTCTATTATTATTCTATCGTACATCACCATAAAGCTTTTGCTTAACCTAAAAGTGGTATCAGGCTGCGCAATTTATTCTCCATACCAAATATCTTCCTCAAGCCACCTGTGTGCTAGCCAATCCCAACTCCCCAGCTATCAAAGGACGAAAAGAATCCTCCAACAGTAGGCTTTGCCATTCTCCAGATGCTCGATGCCCTTGTTGCCAATTGCAAAAAGTTTGAGAGGGAAACAGATTCCTTATAGAACCTTGCTGCATAAAGTGTTAGGAAAGGAAGCTATTCTCCACCATTGCTTAGAAAGCATAGCTCTGATGAAGAACAGAGACTCTCGATTATGTACTAAGATATTCGCTTAAAAGAAGACAAACCAAAACTTTACATTAGAGGGTAGCATTATTTAATTGTGGTGGCTTTTGTATTAAGCTAAGATAGATCCAGGTTATGCTTATAACCATATGAAGTTGTTTCACCGCAAAGGACAAAAAAAACGGCAAGGATGAAATTGATGGATTTTTGTGAAAGAGGGGTTCTTTGTAGGTTTTGGATAGATAAGTAAATTGCTTTGAAATTAAAGGAAATTTAAAGTGCGAGTACTGGAAATTTAAAGTCTACGGGAATGATAAAATTGCAAGAATTCAAAGGTAATGGAAGAGTAAATCTGTGGAAATACAAAGGGATAATTTAAGATGCGAAGAACTTAAGTTTTGATATTGATTGTGTGCGCAAAAAATTACAATGTTGCATTTATATCCCATTAAAAACCATCACTTACAAACAATTTTAATTTCAAATTTATAAATGAATTCCTAGTGCTATTTGCATTTGTTCATAAACACTTCCTGAGAGAGGAAAAAATATCAAAAAAATTAATAAATCTATCATATTTGTATCAATTTAATCATAAATTTTATACCTGTTGAGTTTTAAATCATTCGATAATTTGTCAATCTGGTGGTCAAAAATCACTAACATTGATACCCGTCATCTTATGTGGTACAACCATGTTGACATAGATAATTTTTTAAATTTTTCTTTAATTATTTTATTTTTTCCTTTTCTTTCCTTTCTTTTTTTCTTTTCCTACTAATGGGTTAGCCAGGTTGTAGGTTGACCCTTGCTGGCCACAAGCGAGGCATGGCAAGGGCCTTGTGCCCTCACTAGCCACATATGAGGACTGCAATGCCCTCGCTGGTTGAAGGTCATAAAATTAAAAAAACAAAGGAAAGAAAAGAAAATAATAAAATATAAAAATTTCAGAAAAGATACAAAAAAATGTAAAATTCATTTGTGTTGGCGCCTACCATGTAAGATAATTAGAGTTCATATAAGCAATTTTCGACCAAAATTAATTAGATGGACTCTATTAACAAATCGTCAAAAAATTTAGAATTGATTTAGCACAAATTTAATATGTTTAGAGCTTTTTTTGGTATTTTTCTCCCTCTCGAGATCTTAGGCATGATCCTTCATGCTCAGATAATGGTTCTCCATAAGGAGTTACAACTTCTGAGATCATTCAGACGACCACCATAATTATGTGCTCGTGTGGATTCATTTTCTCTGTCTTTGAGCTCCAACACTTGGCAAAATGTGCAATGACTAGCTGTCGATGACTCTTGATGTTGACTACTTTACTTGTGAGTTGCCGATTTTTTAAGTTGTCAATTATTTGGTCATTATTGACTTCTATTTTGATCAAATCCTGATCTCATTGATTAAATTATCACTTATCGATAATAATCAAAAGTTAGTTACTTTTTTTTTTCAACATATTTCCTCTTCAAAAATAATTTCATGGATTATCAATTATTTGATTCTTTTAAATATTTTGGAGTTATCCTCAACCCCAGAACTCTTTTTTTGAAAGAAACCCTAAAACTTGAAGAGACGTGCATTTAGCGTTTACGCAGTTGACTTTTGACTGTTGTTATGTCGCTTTTTTTCTGCCGCTTCATCTCAGAAATTGCCAAAGCGCAGAAGAGAAAGTTTAGAGCCACACAAGTTTGACCAAAAGCGCATTGGAGGCTTGATTTCTCCTAAATATTAAATAACATAGTAAGTATAATCAATACAATTTGGACTTCTTTACAAGAAGAGCTTTTCAATGGCATTTATCTCTCCCAAATCCGGGAGAACTTCCACATTGTCATGAATATATTCCCACTCTGAGCTCATGACCCAATGTAGACATCTGCTTACTTCAATCTATTCATCCGCCTTCTAATTTTGGAAAGCTGTAATGCTACCAGTGATCCCTGTACTTTTACGATTCATCGGATAGGTGCAGCATTTGAACCCGAATTTGCCATTTCATCTTCCCCTTTCTGCAAATTTTCTCAGCTTGAACTTTCATCTCCAAAAATTCCTAATCTGATATATCAAATTCCAGATTTCCTTTTAGTCCTTCGTCTCTTCTACTCGAATGGCACCCATTGTTAAAGCTGATAGTCTCTCACTTTACTTAGGTCAAGGAGTTGGAAGAGGAAAACAAGCTCTCCCTTCCGTTTCTGAGCAAGCTTGACGACGGTTCTAATCAAATTGTTCTTGATCCTTACTTCAAATCCCTCATGTCCCCCAATCTTTACACCCGTTTTTCCTCGTCAACAGCAACGCGTTCTTTCCATTCACCAAGACTATTCTAGAATTTCTCCAGTCGAGGAAAAAGTGGTAGCTTCAGGGCTTTTCCCATCTGTAAAATTAAGTTCTTTCATTGGTACTTAGGTTATAACCTAATATAAACTATATCTAGGAACAAGCTCTAATCAATTTAGGGTGCGTATGATAACGTTTCTATTATTAGAAATAATTTCTGTTAATAAATAATTTTTTCTATTTCTGTTCACTGAATAAGTTTTTGAACAGAATAAAGCGTTTGTTAATTGTACAAATTTTTTATTTCTGGAATATAAATGCATTTGGTATAATCCCCAAATATTTTTGTGAATTAAAATTTCTTTTAATTTTTAAATAATTTTATGATATTTTTCTTTTTTTCTTTTCATTTTTCCTCCTCTTCTTCTCCTCCTCCTTCCGTTGGTCGACGACCATGTCGAAATGTCACCGGCCCCCGTGAGGCTTGACCTCGCTGGCAAGCCTCGCCGGGCCACTTGCCATGACTAGGTGATGCCGCCCTCGTGATGGCTTGACAGCTGGACAAGGCTTGGCCTTGCCCAACCAAGGCAAGGCCGAGTTTGCCCAACCACTAGTGAGGCTTGACCTTGCTAGATCTGGGTGAGGCTTGGGGTGACCTTGTCCGGCCTCATCTGGCCTGTCACCAGCCATTGCCGAGGCTAGCGATTGGCTAGGGGAAGAAGAGGAGGAAGAGAAAAAGAAAGAAAATAAAATAAAGAAAATAAAATAAAAAAATTGGGCTTGATTCTTGAGTTGTTCTTGAGAACAAAGAAGTTTTTATTTTTTTTTTTTTTTTTTTTTGTTTCTTGTTTACTGTTCCAAATCTATTCTCGATAATAAATTTATTCCCGAAAACAAAAACCTACACAAATGGAGTTTTGCTCCGAGAAAAAAAGAGAAACGACAGTGTTACCAAACGTGCCTTTAACCTCATAATTTTCTTGTTCAGACTTGAGCTTAGAGCCTAGTTTGACAAGTTCTTTACTTAACTTATGGTCTTCTTTAACTAATTGCTTCTTTCTTCTCGTTAGACCTTATCGATCACCCTTGAGGATCGTCTAGCTATTGCTGATCTTTTTCATTATGACCCTGAGGCTTATGACATTGAGCTTGGCTAATGTAAAATTTTGGAGAAATGGCACAAATGGTCTTTGAACTTTGGCTCAATGTGCAATTTCATTTCTCAACTTTTAATTGTGCTCCCTAAATTTTAACCTAATGTACAATTTTGGCCCTAAACTTTTAACTTATTTGGTGTGATCCTTGTACTTTTTGTAGATGTTCAATTTAGTACCTAGATTGTACAGAATTGTTCAAT
Organism: Eucalyptus virginea; assembly: GCA_014182375.1. Classification (NCBI taxonomy): domain Eukaryota; kingdom Viridiplantae; phylum Streptophyta; class Magnoliopsida; order Myrtales; family Myrtaceae; genus Eucalyptus; species Eucalyptus virginea. The sequence continues at coordinate 9,797,478 of CM024522.1, forward strand.
ATTTATCATTCCATTAATTCAAATTAACATAATTTGCTAATTTGGCTTCCAATCATGTATGTTTGAACAATTGAGAAAAAAAGTTATATGTGGATTATCCATATAAGAATACAATAATTTATTTAATTTTTTCAATTTGGAAAAATGATTATTGATGTTATTTGATGATGTGAATTATTATATCCTTATTTGAGCTTGAATATCTTACATTGATAACCCACATGTGATATTATATATATTTTTTTCCATCGTTCAAACCTATGGAATTGGAAGCCAAAACAACAAATTCCATTAACTTGAATTAATGGAAGGATGTCATTCGATATTTTCATATAGTGTAAGGACTATAATGAACATTTACCAAAAGTTCAGGGGTCGCATAGAACAAATTAAAAGTTTAAGGATGACATTGTACATTGATTTAAAATCTGTAGACTATTAGTGTAATTACCCTGAATTTTTTGTTGGTCTAACCAGCAATGAGCTTCCTTGGGGACCATTTATCAAGGAACTTTATGGAGATTCTAGTGATGTTCCCTTGAAGAACACATAGCTTTTCTTTTGCGTTGGCTTTTTCAGTTTATCTTTCGTCGTGCTTCAATAAAATTTCCAGGGAGTTTGTCAACTTAGCTCACTTTATCTCATAAGGAAATCTCGTGGCATTAGGCCGAGAGCATTGGTATTATTCTTCCTGAACATTGGTATTTTGCTTCAATATCAGTGACAAACAAATTTAGCTACACATTCGACCACGAAATCGTCCGGTCAAAGTTTATTTTGACACCAAAGTTTATACTTGACACCTTCATGGGCAATCTAATCAGAATCTTTGGCAACCTCACGCTTCCTTCAAGGTGTTGCCAATATCTATGACAAATCTATATTTGACGTCGCCCTTGGCAAGGCGGTCCATTGCCGTGTTCAAATAATCCACCGGAACAACTTCGATATCAGCAGTTATGTTGTGCTTTGCGGCAAAATCAATCATCTCCTGAGTTTCCTTCAGTCCACCAAAGCAACTCCCAGTCACAATCTTCCTCCCTATAACCAGTAGTATAATCTATCAGTCTCTGTTTAGTTGATTCAACATTAGTTTTGAAGCAGGGGAGAGCAACGGAGATTCTCACCAGAGATCATGGGAAACACAGGTAACTCGAGAGGCCGATCAGGAATGCCGATGAAGACAAGTTTCCCATTATGTTTGAGCAAACCAAGCAAAGGCAACGTTGGGTGCACCGCTGAAACAGTGTCGATTATACCATCCATCGTTCCCATCGCAGCCTATTGACCAAAAAAGTTCCAACACAATACTCAAAAATCGCATGACAAACTACAAATAGCAAGCTGGTCTTTTTCAACGCGGAACCCCTTCTCTAGTATCGAAGAATTAGGCTATTGGGCATTTCAACTTAGAACATGCTCGCTTAAACTGAGTTCCTTGGCATCACCAAATAAACAAGAAAGAAGCAATAGCAGCACTAGGATCCAGAGATTACCTGAAATTGACTGGCGTCGCTGCTGACGAGGAATGCATCGGCACCGAGACGCTGGAGCGCTTCCTCCTCCTTTCTGGCAGAGGAGCTGATCACGGTCACCCTGACCCCCATGGCCTTCGCAAACTTCACTGCTACATGGCCCAATCCGCCGAGACCCACCACGCCCAAATGGGTCCCCGGGCGGTCGAGCCCGAAGAACCTTATTGGGCTGTAAACAGTGATCCCGGCACAAAGTAAAGGTGCACCGGCGTCGAGAGGCATGTTTTGCGGGAACTTGATGGCGAAGTGCTCATCAACCACCATCATGTTGGAGAATCCTCCGTAGGTCATCGTCCCGTCGTGGTGCATGCTACCATACGTCAGTATCATTTTGGGGCAGTAATTTTCGAGATGGTCGTGGCAACTATCGCAGGAGCCGCATGATCCCACCAAGCAACCAACTCCCACTTTGTCTCCCACCTTAAACTTCTCCACCCTGCTTCCGACCTCCACAACTTCGCCCACGATCTCGTGCCTGCGTATCAAACAGGTTAGTACAAACAAATTGGGTCGTACGCCATACGAATCATTACAAGAATCTCGGGACTTAGGACCCGAAAGCCGCGGCCAAGGGGCTCAACCCAGACATCAAGGAGCTAATTACTGACCGGAGACTCTTTAAGGTCTCGTTCCTTTCCTGCCTCAGACTAATAAAGGTAAGTCACCGGCAAATTACAATTTCTATCCCCACACATTTACGAATAATCAGTTTTAGTTGATATGATTCAATTTCTTTCGATGACAAAATAAGTCACGATATGAATTTTCCACAAAAACTTACTTTCATCATTAAAATTCTTAGGAAAAGATCAAATCAAGATCAATTATTAATTGACAGTCCCATTGAAATTAATTCCACCGTATTCAACAATGGCATTCTTGTTTTCAGTTTAGATCCATATAGACACTACTCAGGTCTACTTTAAATAACTTTAAAATATGCTTGCCCCAATTTTAACTCACCATCAAATAGGCGATGTATTTTAGACAATTTATGAGAATTGATGATTAAATCTCTACTCTTGAATAGTACATGGCTCTCGACAGTTTCCTAAATTATTACTAGTAAAACTATAAGGGTCTGTTTGGCAACGTGCCAAACAGTGCTAGATTCTGATTTTTTGTTCCCAGAATCAGTTTGGAACGAGAATCGCGTTTGGTAAAATTTTTGTTCCTGAACAATTTTGGACAAGATTTGAGAATAAAAAAAAAATTTGATTCTCTGTCCGAGAATCGAAAAAGAATCAAAACGGTAAAACCCTCTCTTTTCTCTTTCGTCATTCCGGTTGCCGTCCGCCACCGCCCGCCACCATCCGCCGCCGCCCGCCGCCACCGTCCGCCGCCGGTCGCCGGTCCGGCGAGGTCGCCGAGGCAAGCCCAGCCACCGGCGAGGCTCGGCCTCGCCGGATCTGGCGAGGCCCGGCCTCGCCGGTGGCCGGCCGGCCTCGCCTAGCCCCGGCGAGGCCGGCCCGGCCACCGGCGGGGCTGGGCGAGCCTCGCCGGCGCTTGGCGAGGTCGAGCCTCGCCCAGCCGCCCGAGGCTCGGCCAACGAAGCCGACCTCGCCGAGGGCCGGCGACGCTCCGGTGAGCGTCACCGCCCTCGTCGGCGGTCGCCGGTCCCGGCGACCGGCTAGATGAAGAAGAAGAAGAATAGGAAAAAAATAAAAGAAAAAAAAAAAAAAAGGAAAAAATAAAAGAAAAACAGAAAAGAAAGTAAAAAGTAAAAAAAATTATTTAAAAATTATTTAAAAATCAAAAGAAATTAATTTGGAACAGAATCAATTTATACGGTACCAAACGCAATTCTATTCCGAATAAAAAATTTTGGACGCTTACCAAACGAGCTTTTTACTCGTAATCGGTTCCTAGGAACGAATAAAAAATAATCAATTCTAGTCGGAATCGGCTCCCGGAACGAATCGTTACCAAACGCGCCCTAAATATTAACAAATCATGTAAAAAATTAGCCGGTCATTTGAGTGTTGTTAGGAATGGAAATGTGAAAAATCTTACTTAAATCACATCAATCATTGGTATAAGGACTAGTATTGTTGCAAAAACAAAGTAGATTAACTAAATTCGAACAATTCAAAAAGTACAATTACCCAAAGTTTGATTTCTTTAGAAACTCGTATACAAAAACGCCGCTCGTCAATCGTGGTGCTGACTTAACAAATTCTATTGAATTTTATGTGAAAATTATGACCGAAGGACTTATATTATTGTCGGTGAATATATAAGGACTAGAATTATAATTGAATAAAGTATAATGATCAAAAGTGAAGTTCATCATAGGAATTTTTAATTAGCATTTTATCTTTCAAAACTCAGTTAATGGTTGAAATTAATGGGGTATAAGTAGGATGGCACCTTACCATTGACACCGATAGTGGCGCCACTGATTACCATCACATGGTGGTTGCCCATTGTCAAGCCGCCCTCTGCGGTGGTCTAGGCTCTTAGACGACTATTACACAGTGGTTATTTGATCTCTCTCTCTCAATTATCTTGATTTTAGACAATAGACCCTTGCACATGTCAACGTCATAGGTGCCAGGCAACCCCCATTTTTAGGGTCACCGGCACAATATAAAAGTATAGATTTAACTAGTTCATGGGACTTATAAGGTGCTCTATAAGTCTTCACATAGTCGAATTTCTAAGCCTGTGCCTTGGATTATCAAAAGAAAAGGGAGATGACCCCCACTACGGTGGTCATCGTGAAGAGTTGATCATGCAAGGGAGTCTATGTCGTCAGTGGTGGCACAACGGTCATCGTAATGGCCGATGTAGACAATTGATTTAGGTATTATCCCTTTATTTTGCCTCTTTTAGTAATTTCAATCAATCCTTCCTTTTTATTTCTCTCTTATCTAAGGTGCACCTAAAGCTTTCCGATATTAGATATGTCCGTAATAACTACGGTTCAAAAGATCTTCCTTCTCATCTCATCCTTTCCTATCCAAATTTTCATCCTCATTTATGGGTAACGGGGCACAACCCACCTTGGTACTCCTGTCCTAAATGTCAATTGTTACGGACGTACTGGCAATGAGGATGAGGATGAGGACAGACGACTTCCTCTGGTCGGCCTTATTTGTCATGTTTTGTGGTTTCGATTTGCCTTGGCTTCAAGGCAATGCAAGCTAAAGTTGAACCCTATCCAAGAATCCAGTAGAGGAAAGAAGGTAATAGCCCCAAGAATCTACTAGCCAACATGGTACTTTTAGACAAAAATATAATAAAACGACGATTTGAAAGAGGAGCAGAGGAACAGCCAGAGGAGATTAAAGACAAACAGAGAAAGAAAAGATTACCCCGGAACAAGAGGATAAGTTGAAATTCCCCACTCATTCTTCGTGCTGTGGAGGTCGCTGTGGCAAATCCCGCAGAACAACACTTTGAATTTCACGTCTTTTTCTCCCGTCGCCCTAAACACGAATCAAACAAATATGCATAAAGCGAACCGATGTTCGCCACCTTTTCGTTTGACCATTTCAATGCAAGGAGAGCGGGCAAAAACCTGCGGGAGAATTTGAAGGGAGAGAGAAGGCCGCAATCGTCCCTCGCAGCCCAGCCGAGAGCCTCCTGTGGGTGTTCCTGCTCGGGTGACTTCACCATTTTCTCTCCGATGCAATGTGGGAATTTTCGCTCCCTTTTCGCACTTTCCCGGAAAATTGAGTTTGGCGAAGGAAAATGCGGTGGTGGTGGTGGACGGGAATCAATTCACCTTTTGAAGGATTATATAGATGAAGGTTAGGGAAGCAGGAAGACACTTGACACATGCAATCCGCCTCACGGTTTGGACACATGTTCAGCCTTCTTTTTTTTTTTTTTTTTTTTTTTTTTTTCTGGTCGAAAATACCATTACCATTCATTCGCCAAAACTATTAAAACATAAGCGAGACAAATGCCTAGAAAAATTGTAATACTATCTTGTCCTTTAATAAGCCTTTCAAAATACTCGTGATAGAAATTTTATCGGCCGTTTCCGAAGAGACAAGATCCTCGTTAATATAAATTATATGAAAGATATGTTTGCAATTTCGTATGCTCGAGCTTGCCTCGGCTCACAAACTCAGTGCTTGAAACTTGGCTTGAGCTTTAGGTAGTATTGAAATTTCTGTTCTAGTTTGATTTCTCTAAAATTTTCAGATACTCGACTCGGGCTCAACTCGACTCGGTTATGATGTAGTTGTAGAAGTAACTTGAGTTTGAGTATGAATATTTTCCCCACATTTATTTATGGAGTTAGATGGTGTAATTAATTTTGAAAAATTATGTGTCTATCTTTTATGATAACTGAATAGTTTTTTCTTTTTTAAAAGTCCAGAAACTCACTTAGGGGGACAAGCCTTTCAAGAGGAGCATCGGTGAGCTCAAGCTCAACTTGACATGTTAAGATAACTCAAACTCAAGTGTGTTGTTTCGCAGAAAATGAACGGCTTGAAAAATATTTTTTTCTACGAATGATTGCTTGTGTTGCTTGAAATAATTAGAAAATGGTAAAAAAAAAAGATTTCATTATCGACAACAATTTATGTCTTAATCTGTTGGTGCCTGGTTTCCCCCCCTTCCTTGTAAGTTTCTGCTAAATCTATATATTTCTTACCTTTACAAAAAAACAATTTATGTCTTAATATTTTTACAGGCAATACAAATATTTTTTGTCTATTCATTTTTGTAGGCGATATGAGCGAGTATTTTTAAGAAAATATTTTTCAAATCATTTATCTTTCACGAAATAGATGGACTCCTAAACCCACTTCGAGTATTTGGCTATCAATTCTGAGGGATCATGGAGCCAGATTTAAGTTAACCCTGCGAAACTAGACTTGCAGATCCATCCTTAGGTCCAATTTCAATTTCGATCGCAAGATCGATTCAGTGAAAGTCGAAACAATTTAAAGAAACAATGGACTCATTGACGAGCTGAGGAAAGGCACATCATCGTGATTCCTGCCGGTCGCGGTAGGTTCAACAGATCCGGTCGGAGTGTTAAGGTTGCTCTCGAATGCCACGTTAACAAAGGGACAGAAGGAATCTCTCTGCGCATTTTAGACTTTGCCACTCCAAAAGATGCTCGACGTCCTTTTCGCTGCGTGCCAAAAGTCGGCATTGGGGGACACAGATTCCTTTTGAAACTAGATGCGTAAGGCATTAGGACATTAAAAACCAGAAACAGTCCAAGCTTCCCTCAATTAAAGAATCCACGTGATTAAACCTCACTTAAACAAAGACTATATCAGTCACCATGGCACTTCTAGACAAATGCAAAGTCGTCTTTTAAAATAGGTGGAGCAGAGCAATAATCAGAGGAGATGTTTATCAATTTAATCTTTACTTAAATATAACATATTACAGTCATAAAGATTTTTTTTTTAAGTCCTCCCGCTTAATAACGACATGGTAGGTTAGACGGTGCATGTACTATTATTTTGACAAGGGAAAAGTACCAAAAAAATCATAAACCTATTATATTGGTACCAATTTAGTTCTAAATTTTTTAATTGGACAAATTCAGTTCTAAACCCTTTTACATTGGCACAAATTTAGTCCATCCGGCTAATTTTGGCAGGCCGCTAATTTGGACCCCATTTGGTGGTTAGACGCTAATGTGGCAATTTTTCATCATTTTTTTATTAATTTTTTCTTTTATTTTCTCCCTTCTTCCTGCTTGGACTATCCTTGCAGTGGTCGGCAAGGGCTGCCAAGCCCTCGTTGGTTGCCGATGAGGGTCGTGCTCTTCGCCCAGCCTTGCCCAAGGTTGTGGGCGAGGTGGCTTCGCCTGGATCTAGGTGAGGCCAGCCTCACCCTGGCCTCGCCTAGTGGCTGGCAAGCCTCTAGCTCGGTGATGGTTGCCATGGCCTTGCCAATTATGGGTGAGGTCGCCTTTGCCTGTGGCAAGGCTAGGGCGAGGCTAGCCTCGCCCAAATTCAAGTGAAGTCGCCTTGCCCACGGCCCCAAGCGAGGGCCGCAACCTCGGCGAGGGCTTCGTGGCCCTTGCCCAATGGTCGACGAGCCTCTGGCTTGGTGATGGCCGCGACCCCGGCAAGGGCTTTGTGGTCCTCGCCTAGTGGCCGGTAAGCCTTTAGCTTGGCGATGGCCACCATGGCCTTGCTAGCTACGGGCAAGGTCACCTTCGCTTGCGGCCCTGGGCGAGGGCTGCGACCCTTGCCCCCTCGCCCGGCGGTTGGCAAGGGCTTGGTGGCCCTCGCCTAGTGGCCGGCAAGCCTGCGGGGACAATCCAAGGAGGAAGAAGGGAGAAAAGAAAAGAAAAAAGAAAAAAAAAGAAAAAATAAAATAAAATAAAAAATAAAAAGAAAAAGAAAAGAGAAAAGAGAAAATAATAAAAATTCGAACAAAAGAAAAAAATTACTAAAAAAATTGCCATGTTAGCGTCTAGCCATTGGCTGACGTCCATGTCAGCGCCGGCCAGCCAAAATTGGCTGGACGGACTGAATTGGTATCATTGTGAAAATATTTAGGACTAAATTGGTTCAATTGAAAGTTTTATGATTGAATTAGTATTAATGTAATATGTTTATGACTTTTTTGGTACTTTTCCCATGTTGACAAGTACTTCATTCCCATCTCTCGACCGGAACTTTTTCTCCCACCCTTCATTTTTCATCCTAGCCCTAGCTACAATGAAGGCGAAAATTTGATTCTTTGAAACCTCCCAATCGAAAGGAATTCCCAAATGCTTTTCGGCTTGTGCAATCTGTGGAACTCTCGAAACGTTGATTGCGTTTCCACACGCGTTCACGTCTAAATTTTTACCCATAGGTCATGTAATATTTTCCGAAAAATTGGGAACTTACTTTCATGCAAAAAGCATTTCATTTTGTTAAATGTTACGTACTTGCATTTTAGATTATTTTGAAGTCAGGCATTTAGCAGTGTTTGTACGAATTAGTATTGAATTTCTAGAAATTTATTCCAAAAAAAAAAAGATTGAAAGAAATACCAATAAACAGATAGTATATTTCACCCACTGGTGGATAGCAGAGTTGGTTGGGCAGAGGTCCCAAGGTTGAAACTCCGCAGTTGCTAACACGTTTTAAGTGAGGGCTATGATGGTGGGGTTTTGTGCTAGTTTCCCTCGATGTATTGATGCTTGGTCCGAGGTGCACCGTGCACTGTACGGGCCGTGGGTTGCCGATTAGCGTAAGCGAAAGGCGGGCCTGGCGGATCCTCGGTTACCAAAAAAAAAAAAAAAAAGATAGTATATTTCATTTGGCACGTCTTACATGCATTTTGTGAACTTAGAGATTCATGGTAATGTCAAATGTGCGCATTTAGTTAAGGGGTCAAGACGATGTTCGCTATCTCCTGCAGGATTGCCCATTTGCCGCGGTTGCTGGATCTGTAAAACCCATGTCTGATCTTAACACGAAACAACTGAGTTGATTCGTGCTGCTAAACTTCTTTCGATTTGATCAATGAAATCGTTTAAGATGAGTCCAATCCGTTTGGCTAGAGATTTGGGAGATCAGATTGTGAGGTTATGCAAATTCGACGTGAGACTTTTAGGATGCGTCTGATAATATTTTTGTTCTCGAGAATAATTTCTATTCAAAAATAGTTTTTTCTATTTCTATTTCTAAGACTTAAAAAATAAATATATTTTTTACTTTTTATTTCTAACCCAAATCTATTTCTTGGCTATTGAATTATTCTAGAAAATAGAAAAATTAACTGAAGTACACAAATGGATTTATGTAATTTTTCTATTTCAAGAATAAAAAACAAAAATAAAATAAAATAAGGAAATAGACTAGTTATCAAGCAGGCCCACTATCCAGGTTCGAATTACTGCCAAAATTGCATCATGTTAGGTGAGGCTTGGACTAGATCATGCTTAATTGCGTGACCAGATGGTTGTGCTTGCGTATCCAGGTTCGAATAACTACCAAAATTGCATTATGTTAGGTGAGGCTTAGACTAGATTATGCTTAATCGTGTAACTAGATGATGGTTGTGCTTGCGTAGTTGTTCGGACCCACATTTGATCAGGAAAATTGAAAAAGTCGGGGAAATTGGGATAAAAAGCGCGCCGACCAGATTTGATGCCGTCCTTATTTTGTCCTTTTTAATTGACTTACATGTGCTCTATAGCCTCAGTGTCTTTTTAAAATCATAGTTTAGTCATGTTGCGACCTACCCCTCGTGGCGGAAAAGGCTGAGAGGATAAGAGGAGGTAGTTGGTCCCATATGGTACAATTTTTAGCTCAACATTTAGAGCTGTCTATAAGAATCCAATGGAACCCTAATAGTTGGCTAAGGAAAAAAGAGCCAAGATCTAACGTGAGAAGAGAAATTCCGATAAATGCCTATCTGGCTAGCAATACCGTACCCAAAAAGGCTTTCTAGGTAGGGTAGTTGAAGCTTAGAGAGCACTTAATAAGGGAGCTAACCCGTGCGAAAACATCTAGGAGCATAAAGCTTATCAAAGTCAGCAATGAAGAAAGTTGCCTGTATCATATTATTGATGGGGAAGGGATCAAGGAGGCCAAGGGGACTTTGTCAAATGGTGGATTGAAAGATCTTATTTGGGAAGAAAAAAGGAGTGTGATCCAACACGAATGTAGGATTATTTCTAATCTCGGATCTATCATGTTATCTCCGAATCACCCTTTTTACGGCATTCGTTCTTCGATAGCACCCCTCATCCCAACTAGTGAATTGGTGGCAATAATCACTCCTATCACTTCTCCAATACTATTATGATTTTTCATTTTGATTTTGGTTAAATCCGATCTACGCCATTTTTTTCACCCCTACTTCAAATCCTTCATGACATATTTATATCATATCCTTCAAATGTGGTAAGGGTCGAGATAAAAGAAAATCTTAATGAAGGAGTGAGTTGGGTGACTGAAGACGAAATGACGAGTGGGGATGAGGGCTCCTTTTGTTTCAACTTTGTTTAAGGCTATCATCTTTCTATCCTATCTAGAAAGATAGTTGATATCAAAGAGAAGATAAATGCTATTGGCCGCTTTGCTTCTCGAGAGAGAAAAAGAAGCAGCCTATTCACCAGTTATTGAAAGAAGAGTACAGTAGGTATTGGTGCTTGAGTCAGTCCGTGCTCAATAGTGGATTAGGTGGAATTGATAGTTGTTTTTGCTCCCGGTCAACGATGGATAAATTTAGGGGTATTTGTTTGTAAAACAGTCCAAGTAGGTGTCCCATAAGAGACGGCTTTAGAAGCATGTTTAGTTGGTGGGTCATACTTGGTCCATTAATTATAAATGCGGGTTCTCCCAAACCCATACATTGTGTAATAAGGATTCATTTAAAAGTTTTTAAAGATACCTAAATATAGATTTAGGTGTTGCCACCAACCTCTTTTTTTGGGGGCCGGCTAGTTGCCCAATCAAGGGTTGAGACTCTTTTCTTGATTTCCACGGAACCAAAGATCATGTATACAAGGACTTGGGTTATGCTAATGATTTCTTTTGGTGTCGTTTTGGTGCCTGATAAGTTTGGTTGTTACCTAAGGTGGTCATGTATTCTTTTACGTTTTCATGGAAATTCATATAGAAGTATAACAAAAAAAGTGATCATGTGTGGATGGTTCATTCGGAAAATTCTAAACTAATTAACATGATACAAGATAAGACAATCAAGTAATGAAATTGCATTGCAAGAAAGTAAACATTGAAGACAAGTAATAATCGAGCATTTCATCGGCTTGAAAAGTAAACCCTCAACTCGTCGAATGTTATTACAAATTGAATTTGAACACTTGAGACATATGTTGGGGATTAAATGGGTACAAGGTCAGACTGGACATCGGTCACCTCCGCATCATCACATGGACATTTCGGTCACCACTTCTTTAGAACATTTCATCGGCTTTCGATCAAATGACTCAAAACACAATGCATTGCAAACAAACGTGCATTTCATACCAAGCGATTACAAACAATGACAAACAAGATAACCAATGTATTAAACAAGTGCATTCAATTGGTCAGTGATAGTGCTAGTATGAACAAAATAAAGGAGTTAGGGAAGAGAATAAGAACACAAGATTTATAGTGGTTCGGCTTAATCCAAGCCTACGTCCACTCTCCCACGCTAACAGCCTCCTTGGCTGGATTCCACTATGCAATCAACAAGAGATTACAACTTCGAGTGCAAACACTTAGTAGTAGATCACACTATCTCACTAAGTCACTCTTTTGGTATTTCTCTCACGATTACAAACGTTTAAGCTCTCCAAAGACAAGTGTATGAACAAAGATCGCTCGGACTTTGGAATTATAAATTCTACGCTCTATCTCTTACTTGCTCATCGGTCCATGATCTCCTTAAATACTCCTCCACTTCCAAACTACCCGTTGGACAGCATCCCGGAGAATCGTCTTCCAATATACCCATTGGACAGCTCAGATTTAGAAGATTTGGTAGCCGTTGAGTGACAAAGGTAAAATCCCAAATTGATTCCGATCGCCCATACAAACGGAATCTTGGTTTCCATAAGTAAAGCTTCTTCGTATAGAAATGTCTTCAAGATCCAATTGTCAATCAATTAGATTGAATCAATCAAGTCAATCTTGATGTGGAATCCAAACCAGATCACTAGCCGTTGTATGATTGGGCTTGAGTTACGTTCTGTTGAGTCTGGATGTAAAGTCTGAGAGCAATAGACTTTACAATCTGAGTCTGAACATATTTTGCTTCTGAACAGATTTAGCTTTAGGGTCTGTACCCAGTTCAGCTTCAGCATAGAGTTTGTCTTCTGGTTCAGCTTCAAAGATAGAGTCTCGTCTTCCGGTTCAGCTTCAGCATAGAGTCTCGTCTTCTGGTTCATCATTCACGTTCGGGCCCCGGAATTGGTCGAGTGAGCAGACTTCGATGTAGAATGACTTTGACACTAAAGTCCTGCGCCTTCGGACTTTGAGTCTTGAGTCCGGCAATCTTCGACTTTGGGTCTTGAGTCCTGCGCCTTCGACTTTGACACGTAAGTCCGGATATCTTCAGAATATACTTTGGACATGAGTTACCTTCAGTCTTCTGGCCGTCTTCTGACTTTGATAATATCCTTTACATGTTCTATCATCCGCATGGTCTATTACTCAACCATCAAACATGTTAGTAGCCTTTGATTTATTTTGTCATCTTCAAAACATCATAAGGGATTTCCCTAACAATCTCCCCCTTTTGATGATGACAAAACAATCTCTGAATATGCAGATTTGTAAACATGCTTTTACTAATTTAAATCAAAGGATATCATAAGATAACAAATAGATTGAGCATAACAATATATAGAAAAATAATCGCAGCTCAATATTATGCCATAGATAATATCAATCAATCAACACATATGCATATTCATATATTCTCCCCCTTTTTGTCATAATCAAAAAGCGATAATAATGGATTCACGTAGAGAATATAAAATGATAACAAACGTGTCTTGCATGAATCACAATCAGCTTTTATAAAGTAAGTCAAATATTAAAGATATGCAATATAGCTCACTTCGATCATATTAGCAAATATCCAATAAAAATCACGGATGCATCATGAAATTCACGTACCATTTTTGTCATAATAAAATGATAATATCAATACAAGATTTATCAATGACAAAAAGTAATAAAAGATGCACTAACCGGATTTTTTAGAACAAATTCTGACACATTTACCTTTCCTTCCATCCATAATAAGATCACGATCAATCCAAAAGATTTTTCCATAATTGATCAAAGCTCCCCTCAATTTGTTGCCTTTTTGAGATGATCACGATTCTTTTCCTTTTCTTTTGGATTTGCTTTCTCCCCAATTGTCGCAAGAGATATTTTCTGATTGCACCAAAATCTGCGTAGATTTGCAATCATCCTTCCCTTAAAGAATTTCCTGCAATCAACTTATTTCCTTTTTGGTATCCATCAATTTGGATCCTTCCTTGACGTTAGAGCAAAATAGAAAATCTCCATAATCAAATATTCTTTCTTAATTCATCGTAACAAAGTATTCAAAGAAAGAATATTATGCACAATGATATTTTGAAAAATAAATTCTCACTTAGTCATAGTACAATAAAATCAGGGAGAATGAAATCCTTGAATATCTCAGAAAAAAATATCTTGCAAAATTAGTATAACGTAGAATCGGATTTTTACTTTGCAAAATATGACAATTTGAGAGCATAAAATTAAATCAAATAATCTGAATTATCTCAAATAATCACACGTATTAAATCAAATCTGAGAGTATAAAATCAAACCAAATAAATTCTTTTGTCTTTAAGCATGATATCAAAAATGATCACACGTATCAAATTAAATCTCGAATCACAAAAACATATCATGTGATTCTTTCTTCAATAAAACAAATCAAGAAATATGATCATTATAAAATCTCAATCAACCAAGGATATATCGAATATCAAGTATAATGAGAATTATTGCCCAAATCAAATTGAGAATAAAAAATTCCTTACCAAATCCTCTTTCTTCTTTCTTCTTTATATCCTGCAAAAATAACTTATCTTTTCTTTGGTACCCATTTTTTTCTTGGGTCCATGAGAGTTAGCAGAATATGTTGCTTTTATCCAATTTTTCTTAATAGGTCTCCAGACTTGAGAAAGATCTTGTTGCCTAAGTCGAGAATTCTCCTTTTTAGTTCGAAAATCCTTTTAAGAGAAGATTTGAGATTTGAACAAAGCTCATTTATATACTTTGAAACTTTGAGAGGAATTTTTGAATTGCTTACCTCGATTTCCTCATCGGATTCCGAGTCCGTGCTCGAGTCGACTCGATTCTCGAGTCCGTGTCCGAATCGACTTTGATTCTCGAGTCCGTGTCCGAATCGACTCAGATTTTGAATGTGCCATCAAGCATATATTTTCTTGATCATCATCTTCTTTCATGATTCTTTTATGGCCATTATGCTTGTATTGACTTCTTCCATCGAAGTTCCTTCCTTTTCTACTCAGCTTTTTGAATTTCTTGACCGTAAAGGCAAGTTCTTCGTCGTCCATGTCATTTTCTGAATCTGTTTCATCAAAAACAGCATTAGATATTAAAGCGATGGACTTCTTACCTTCGGGATCTTCATCATTGAGTTGTTCCACTTCATAGGATTGAAGAGTGCCAATCAATTCATCAACGGAGAGTGGCATAATCCTCTGAGTCTCCCGGATTGAGGTCTTGACATGGTTCCAATCTTTTGAGAGACCTCGCAAGAGTTTGTTAACCTTCATTGGGGAAGAAATTGGATGACCTTGATATGCCAAACCGTTTACAATTTCTGTAAAACGATCGAACATATCTCCAATCGACTCTCCTTGCTTCATCTTGAAGGATTCATATTGGCCAAGCAAGAAGTTTACTTTTGTCTCTTTTACACGATCAGTCCCTTCATATGTAACATGAAGTCTATCCCAAACTTCTTTTGCTGTTTCACATGAAGAGATTCTATTATATTCAGCATGAGACAAAGCGCAATATAAAGAATAAATTGCTTTCGCATCAAAAGCTTCTCTTTTGGACATCTCCGTCCGAGACATAGGAGCGGGGGGTTTTATTTCTTTGTCTTTGCTATTCTTATTTGATGTAGACGCAGCAATGGGGTTGATTCCTCTTTCCACAACATCCCATTGTAAGAGATCTCTGGATCTTAGGAATGCTTTCATTTTGTTCTTCCATACGTCGTATTCCTTTCCATCAAAATATGGTGGCCTTGTGTTGCTTTGCCCTTCCATAAGTCCCGGTGCCAACATACTAGCCATAAAGAATCTTTAGCTCAAAAGTAAAAACACTTTTATAAATCGAGCACTTGGCTCTGATACCAATTGATAGTGCTAGTATGAACAAAATAAAGGAGTTAGGGAAGAGAATAAGAACACAAGATTTATAGTGGTTCGGCTTAATCCAAGCCTACGTCCACTCTCCCACGCTAACAGCCTCCTTGGCTGGATTCCACTATGCAATCAACAAGAGATTACAACTTCGAGTGCAAACACTTAGTAGTAGATCACACTATCTCACTAAGTCACTCTTTTGGTATTTCTCTCACGATTACAAACGTTTAAGCTCTCCAAAGACAAGTGTATGAACAAAGATCGCTCAGACTTTGGAATTATAAATTCTACGCTCTATCTCTTACTTGCTCATCGGTCCATGATCTCCTTAAATACTCCTCCACTTCCAAACTACCCGTTGGACAGCATCCCGGAGAATCGTCTTCCAATATACCCATTGGACAGCTCTGTATTTAGAAGATTTGGTAGCCGTTGAGTGACAAAGGTAAAATCCCAAATTGATTCCGATCGCCCATACAAACGGAATCTTGGTTTCCATAAGTAAAGCTTCTTCGTATAGAAATGTCTTCAAGATCCAATTGTCAATCAATTAGATTGAATCAATCAAGTCAATCTTGATGTGGAATCCAAACCAGATCACTAGCCGTTGTATGATTGGGCTTGAGTTACGTTCGTTGAGTCTGGATGTAAAGTCTGAGAGCAATAGACTTTACAATCTGAGTCCGAACATATTTTGCTTCGAACAGATTTAGCTTTAGGTCTCACCCGGCCTTCGGCTTCAGATAGAGTTTGTCTTCTCGGTTCGGCTTCAA
The DNA here is from genome assembly GCA_014182375.1 of Eucalyptus virginea. Lineage (NCBI taxonomy): Eukaryota > Viridiplantae > Streptophyta > Magnoliopsida > Myrtales > Myrtaceae > Eucalyptus > Eucalyptus virginea. The sequence goes on from CM024522.1 coordinate 9,813,611, forward strand.
AGATAGAGTCTGTCTTCCGGTTCAGCTTCAAAGATAGAGTCCGTCTTCTGGTTCATCATTCACGTTCGATGGAATTGGTCGAGTGAGCAGACTTCGATGTAGAAAGACTTTGACACTAAAGTCCGCGTCTTCGACTTTGAGTCTTGAGTCCGGCAATCTTCGGACTTTGGGTCTTGAGTCCGGCGCTTCGGACTTTGACACGTAAGTCCGGATATCTTCGAATATACTTTGGACATGAGTTACCTTCGTCTTTCCGGCCGTCTTCGACTTTGATAATATCCTTTACATGTTCTATCATCCGCATGGTCTATTACTCAACCATCAAACATGTTAGTAGCCTTTGATTTATTTTGTCATCTTCAAAACATCATAAGGGATTTCCCTAACAGTCAGGAGGGCCTCGGGGGCAGCCTTTGATTTTCACAGGTCGCCCATTCTAAGACCACTAGTCGATTAATTTGTGACTAATGGTAATTGGCCATCCCTTGTGTTCACAAGCGGTGGTCAATATCACTTGGTCCTCAATTCGGATCTAGGTGTCTCCTAAGGGTTTTCCATGAGCATGCATCAGCCCTAAAACATACATCTAACATTAAACACATGAAATGAAACATGCACTTAGGCTAAAAAGCCTTGTTTCTCAAACAAGCAATCGAGAAAATCATATGCTAAAAATATGCAATCGAGAAAATCATATTCATTATTTTGACAATTCGGGTCATTTTAAGTGTGAAAACGATAAGACCCACCAAATGATCATCAAATGATGCAAATCACATGCCATTGGAAAACTAATGAAGTTTAAAACAAATGTCCGGAAGACCATTTATCCCAATTTTGAACCATTTGACCTGAAATGACTGGTTTATCCCAAAGAGTTCAGAAACCGACCCTATTCGGGTCTGAATATGAAAAAAAGTTTAAAAACAATGTCAAATGACTTTCAAAATGCACGAAAATTTTTGTATAACTAGAACAAGATATGCCAAACAAGTTCTCTATCACGCCTCGAACCCCGGGCACGCGCACATCCCTCGGCGGTCAATTAATAGCGCGACGTCCCAGGATGTGTCGTTGACCCTTTCTTTTTCATCTTTCAATTAAGCACATGCGGAAACGAATTAAATAAACATCCGGCCAACAAACAAACACAGGGATAGTAAAAACACGGCAAACATTTTCACAAACCACACTTTATAAACATACCAAGTCCGTCCTACAAGGTCATATGCACAAGTCTGTCTCAAAAAGGTAACCTAAGCAACCTACACCCCTGATCCCTCCACCTCCGGCTCAGGATTCTCCATGACACCATCCGGTATATCGATGTCCATGGTGGTGAACTACCTCCTCATCCTCCGTTCCGACGGGCAGTCCATCAAAACCCTGTAGGGAACCCACTCGAGCACCACTGCGCTTGTTAATGAACCACGCTTTGAAGTGATGAGGTACCAAGTGAAGGAGACCCTCATCGACCAAAATCATGGTCACCACTAACTCGCAAGTCTGGGTGCTCTTGGGAATAGGGAAGAAGGTAGACTTTGAATCCATGTGCCACGGTAACCCAAAACGGACATGATGGTACGCCATAATAAGGACCTGAAAAAGGGTTAACCACAATGGGGTGAGATAAATCTCAGTGAGTCAAAACCCTAAATCCCGATTAAGATGCAAATTCGCTTCGAAGGCGGTCCTAAGCACACACCAAACAAAACTCACCTCGCATCGGCACGTACCTGCACGTTAGCTCATCATATAACTGCAAATCAATGCGGAAATCACGATTAATGCACAAGTTATCAATGTCGTTCTTGGCCACAAGTTTGATCCAGTGATAGTCGAACTGATTACAAGAAATAATCGATTAAATGACGAGGGAGAGGCTCATCATCGTGATTCATCCCGGTTCCGGTAGATTTAACAGATCCGGTCCAAGTGTTAAGGTTGCTCTTCAATGCCATTTTAACAAAGGGACGGAACGAATCTCTCTGCGCATTTTAGACTTTGCCACTCCAACAGATGCTCGAAGTCATTTTCGCCGCGTGCCAAAAGTCGGCATTGAGGGAAACGGATTCCTTTTGAAATCTAGATGCATAAAGCATTAGGATATTAAAGACAGTCCAAGCTCCCCTCAAATAAAGAATCCACGTGATTAAACCTCACTTAAATAAAGTATATATTGTAGTCAACATGGCACTTCTTAGACAAATGTGAAGTCATCTTTTAAAATAGGAGGAGCAGAGGAATAATTGGAGGAGATGCTTATTAATTTTATCTTTACTTAATTAATTATATAACAAATTCGTATTATTATCAAATTTTAAAAAACAAAAAGATCCTGCCAGTTTAATATTGACATGGCAGGTTACAAGGTGCCTGTTCTGCTGCTTTAATGCGTGCTTCCTTCCCATCTCTTGACAGGAACTTTTTTCTTTCACACTTCAAGTTCCACGCTAACCCTACCCACGATGAAGGCGAAGACTTGGTTTCTTTGAAAGCCCCCAATTGAAAGGAATGCCTAAATGCTTTCTGGCCGGTGCAATCTGTGGATTTCTCAAAACACTGGCTATGTTTCCACACTCGTTCACATCTAAATTTTTACCCACTGGTCATGTAATATTTTCCAAAAAATTTGGAACTCATCTTCCTGCAAAAGGTATTTTATTTTGATGACTGTCACATACTTGCATTTTAGATTATTTTGAAGTCTGGCGTTGTTTCCAAAAATTAGCATTGAATTTCTAAAAACTTTTTCCAAATAGAAAAAACAATATAGAAAAAAATACTAATAAACAAATAGAGCAAAAACCACAAGAAACCCTAAATTATGCTTATTATGACACATCTACTCTAAACTTTTTGTTTTTTTCCTGTAACACCAAAAATCCTAAACTTATACCTATATGACACGTAATCTCCGTCAAGAATCATTGAAAATTTGCCTCCATGGGTACTAGAAAGCAAACAATATTGACGTGGCACCTATGTGGCTTAAGTGAAATAAAAATGACGTATTTTAGTTGAAAAATCATCTAATGAAATCTTGATGGAGGGTAAATGTGTCACATATATATAAGTTGGGGATTTTTTAATGTCACGATAAAAATTTACGATAAATGTCTCGTTGCGGGTATATTTTAGGGTTTCCAATATCACAATAAAGTTTAGGATAAATGAGTAACAATAAGCATAGTTTGAGATTTTTTATAACTTATCACTAACAACTACTATATTTCATATAGCACATCTTATATATACACCTTTAAACTTAGATATTTACAGGTCATATTAAATGTGCGCATTTAATTAAGGAGTCCAGACGATGTGCAGGCCAGATTGTGTACGCCATCTCTAATAGGATTCTCGTGTTTGGTGGTTGTCGGATTCATAAGCACATGTCCGATCTTAACGTAAAACAACCGAGTTGATTGGTGCTACTAAACTTCTTTGGATTTGACCGAAGAATTTGTTTACGATGAGTCGAATCCAATTGGCCAGAGATGTGGGAAATTAGATGGCGAAATTGGTGCATATCCAACTCGGGACGCTTACTACCTAAATTTGAATTACTGCTAAATCACATCAATTTAGGGGGGGCTTGGACTAGATTATGCTCAATCTTGTGACTACATGATGGTTGTGCTTGCGTATTTGTTTGGACCCACATTTCGATCATTACATTAATTGACTTAATGTGCTCTATAGACTTGGTGTCTGTCTAACATCATAGTTTTTTTTTTTTTTTGGTCTAAAACGATAGTATTATTTATGAACGCAAAATGGAACAACCATTCGATAGTGCTTCAGAGTAAAGAAGGTCCAGAAGATGATGGGGAGGGGAGATAGCCCAATTCGGTGGAAGTGAAGAACACCCATGGGCTTTGGTAGCCTAGTCGGCAATGAAGTTTGCTTCTCTTCGACAGTGGCGAATTTGGAGATTAGGGAAGCAGGGAAGAAGTGTTGTACTTTCAGCAAATAGAGCTCTGCTCTCCCAAGGTGTCAAGCTAGGGTTCTGCATGGCTTTCACAAGCACCAAGCAATCTGATTCCAGCACAAGGTGATCCTTTGATTTCCCTTTTTGCAGCAGAAATTTAAGAGTGAGATTGAGGGCCTGCACCTTTGCTTGCAGTGCTGAGAAGGCGGTGATGTTGCTAGTGAAACCATCGATCAGTTGGCCAGAAGAGTCATGGCACACGCACGCCACTGTGCCTTCGTTGTGGGCTGATGGGTAAGCACCATCTATGTTAATCTTTACAACTCTCGGCTCTAGTGGGCACCACATTTGATCTGGAGCTGATGGTTGTAGGCACTGTTTCGGCAGTACCCTGTTACAGCACCAGATGGATCTAGTATTTGCGAGAGCCACTTGTACAACCTGCTCGGGATTCGGCCTTTGCTGGCAGAAGACAAAGTTGTTTGGGCCTTCTAGATCTGCCACTGAATGGAAGCAATAGTCTCCAAATTAGGTAAGCCATCGCTGTTCTCGATTAGATCTACTAGCCAAGCGTCGATTATGTGGACTCCATGTAATTGGATCGTAAGTTGGACTTGTGAGTGAGACCAAATAGCCTACGTCCAAGGACATGAGAGGAAGATATGTTCTGTAGATTCCGGAACCTGATCTTAACATAGGCGGCATACCGAGTTTGGTACGATGTGCCTGTTGTATAGATTCTCCTTTGTAGACAAGGCATTGTGGCATAAAGACCACATGAATATGCACAGTTTGGGGGTGGTTTTCATGGTCCAAAGTCTGTTCCACAGCTTACGAGGGGTTTGGTATGATGAAGATGCATGGCTATGTGTGTCTCTGTTGTCTTGTGATCTGATCGAGTTATAGTTGCTCTTTATTGTAAACATACCATTGAGCTTCCCTTTCCAAATGAGTCGGTCGACAATGTAGTGTGGTCGAATTTGGATGGATAGAATTTCTTCGACAGCCTGATCATTAAAATTGTGGCAAAGTAGGGGTACATTCCATGTATTTTGGTCTGGGATAATAAAATCTGCCATCTTCTCCAGTTTGCCTCTAGATGCAGGCCCGCCTATTATGCCTTTAGAAAGCCATCTATCCTCTCGGATTCTGATCCGTTTTTCGTCACTGACTGACCACATGAGTTTGTTTAATATTGAGTCCCGGCCAAGCAATAAACTCTACCATCCCCAGGAAGGTCTAGTTCCTTTATCTGCATGCCAAAATTCTTTAGAATGGAAGTACAGGCCTTTGAAGAGTCTGCTCTATAGGGAAAAAGGATGTTGTATTAGACGCCAAGCCTGTTTGCCCAGTGAAGCCTTATTAAACGCAATGAGATCGCGAAAACCCAGTCCCCCATTGTCCTTTCAACTCTTGAGGGTGTCCCATTTCTTCTAGTGTATGCCAAATTTGCTGCAATTAGTTTGCCACCAGAACCTAGCAATTTTCTGTTCTATAGACTTGCAAATAGACACAGGGATTTTAAATATAGACATAGCATACCGCGGGAATGCTTGTACTACCGTTTTAATTAGAGTTTCCTTACCTCCTTTGGAAATTAGCTGTTCTTTCCACCCTTCCAGCTTGGAGTTTACTCGACCCGGAATCCACACAAACAACTCCCTTTTTGATTTCCTCCAATCTAACGGTATGCCGAGGTATTTGCCAGTCTTTTCTAACACAGGGACTTGGAATTCTCTTGCCAAATTCACCTGAAGGCTGCTAGGACAAGCCTTACCAAGGAAAATTCCAGATTTGTTTTGGTCACCTCTTGTCCTGTAGCTAGGCAATATTGATTTAGTATATTGGCTAAATTTGGCATTCCAGGAGTTTTCCTTCTAAGAAAAAGATGGTGTCGTCTGTGAAAAAAAGATGAGATAGGATAGAACACCACTTGTCTAATTTAATATCTCTAATATTGTCCATGTCCATAGCTTGACTAATAAGTATAGATAGGACGTTCGCCATTAGAATGAACAGGTACGGAGAAAGGGGATCTTCTTGTCTGAGACCCCTAGTTGGATGGAAGTAGGGTAGGGGTTCTCCATTAAATTTGACACTCAAGGAGACCCTTGTGATGCATTGCATCACCCACTAAACCCATTGTGCGTGAAAGCCCAGCTGAAGGAGGTAGTCTTTTAGGAAATCCCATTCCACCTGATCGTAGGCCTTTTTGCATGTCTAGCTTCAAAACAACTTGAAAAGTCTTTTTCCTTTTCATTATCCTGAGTTGATGGAGAACCTCTTGGACCACTAGAATATTATCTTGAATTTGACGGCCACTAACAAAAGCACTTTGTTATTACCAAAAAAAAACAAAAGCACTTTGTTCCGTAGCTATCATCTCAGGTAACCATGACTTCAGTCTATTTGCTAGAACCTTTGATATTATTTTGTAGATAAAGTTGCAAAGACTGATTGGTCGGTATTGATCAAGCCATTTTGAGTGAGGTGATTGTCCTATTGAACTCGGGTCACATCACTTTGGAGTTGAAGAAATCCTGCATAGAAAAGAATATGTCTTCCTGTAAAATATCCCAATGAGATTGGTAGAATTGTCCATTCAAGCCATCAGGTCCTGGTGCTTTTGTTTCTCCCAATTGAAAGGTTGCTTTCTGGACTTCCTCTCAAGTGACCGCTGCTACAAGGGTAGTGTTCATTTCCTCTGTCCCTCTGTCACCACGAGTGTGCATTGCGCTAGAACAGACCCATAGTCACGATGTCCCACTAAGCTGTACAAATTTTGAAAAAAAATCTCAGTGTCATCTCCTTTAAACATTTTGGTTCACATACCCAGTGTTGATGTTCATCCTACAACATGTCTATTCGATTGCGTTGTCTCCTTTGTATTGTAGTGGCATGGAAAAATTTGGTATTCTTATCCCCCCATCTAAGCCAGTTGAGCCTTGTTTGCATTGCCCAATACTGTTCCTCCTGCTGCCATAAATGCTGTATTTTCTCTTTTAGACTAGTAACCGTGGCTTTGTCATACTGACCATTGGGTTGATATATTAGATTTTGGAGCTGCTGCTAGAGAATGTTGATTTGATGATGGGCATTGGAAAACTTTGATGGACTCCAACTATCAAGGGCCTCAGATAAAGTCGTTAACTTCTGAGGAAAAGTCAATGCTCTAACCTGGAAAGATCCCCATAAATCTGCAATGATAGTGCGGCACTCTTGGTCCTATAACCAAAAAGCTTCAAAAGTAAAAGCCTTTCGTCTTTTGATTGGGATTGCTTCAGTTGTTAATAGGAGCGGGCTGTGATCAGATTCAAGAGCAGGTAAGGCAAAAACTTCTACATCGGGGAATGTTAGTCACCAATCCATAGTACATAGCACCCGATCCAATTTTTCTTTCACAATGTCCTATTCGTCTCTATTGTTGACCCACGTGAATGCACAACCTTTGCTTACCACATCCATCAAAGAGCAGTCATTTAGAAGTTCACGAAAAGAGTGCATGCGATGTGATTCTGCTGGCCACTTACCAACTTTCTCCCAAGGATAAATTATTTCATTGAAATCTCCAGCACACAGCCACGGTTAAGTGTTATAGTGACTGATTTGTCGCAATTCTGCCCATAAGCTTTGTTTGAGTTGGTACATTGCCGACACATGAAGACATATGAGGCGCATTGTTATTCCATACTCAACATCCATGCATACCATATCAAGTAAAGCCAAAGATTGACGGTCCACTCTCAAAGAAATCCTATCATTCCAAAACACCACTAAGCCACCAACCAAGCCAATAGGGTTTTCTAAAATATTGCTAGGGAATCTCAACTTCTTTTGAAGTCGAAGAAGCATCACTTCCTGATTTTTAGCCTCCATAAAAAAAAAGAACGTTGGGCTTTTCTTGGGTCACTATGGCCCTTAGAGCTTGAACTGTCAGGGGATTGCTCAAACCTTGACAGTTCCAACTGACTAGCTTCATTTGTTACTTGGTAGCTGTTTATGGCCAGCCACCAAAGCCCAACTATCGGGTCCCACTGCCGCAAAGATTGGAGTATCCAGGACATGAGTTTCATCGATCCCCTCTTGCATCTGAGTTCACAGATCATACGGGTTATACCATTTTGCTTTCTTGATGGGTCCCGTTTTTGTGTTCAAACGTGTGCTTTTTAGTTTTTTAGATTTGGATGAACCTTCTGCTACTTCCTTGATTATCGCATTCTGCTGGGATGTAGGGAACTTAGCAGTTGTAGCATCAATTCCTACTGTTTCCCTTACCGGTGGTTGCCATTTGAGTGGTTCTGCCACGATAATAATTTGACCCCCAGCTGGTAGCTCCATAATTTCTTTATTTTTACTATTTTGTGGCTGATCTAGAGGTATCAAATTAGTGGGTGACTGAGGAGTCTCCGGGATAATCTCTTTTGCCTCCTCTCGGGAGTGTTGAGTCTCATAAAAGGTACGCCAAAAAGGACTATGTTCCCAAACCTCAGCACGGATCCATTGACCATAATACATATTATCCTTTCCTTCGATTTTTTCTGCATCGAATGAGAAGTCTTTACAGTATATTGCATAATGTCCTAGTATACCACATGAGTAGCAATAGTGTGATAATCTTTCATAGCGAAAATCCAACCAAATGTTCTTCCCTCCCAATCTGATTAGCTGCCCTGTTTTGAGCGGCTCTTGTAAAGTGATTTCAACCCGGGCTCTCCTTGCTCTAATAGTTGTACCTTCTTTATGCTCTATTTTAACATCCAGCACCATACCTACATGTTGCACGGCTTTACTAATCATACTTTCAGTACACCGTTCCAAGGGAAGGCCAAATACTTGGACCCAAAAAGCATAGGTTGTGAAGTCATAGCAGTGCAAGGGAGTGTTGGGTATCCAGGGCTTTAAAATGACCAGATGATTCGAGAAAAGATCCAAGATTCTCTATTTTTCCCCTTCAGATTTGAATTTAACGACATATAGTCCCGCTTCACTTTGGGATATATTTACTTGGTCAGTGCGCCATGCTTGCTTTATAGTATTATGAAACGCTTGGAAATTAATGGATGGGTTGGAGAGAATCTTACCCACCAAAATCAATTTGCATTCCTGGAAAGAAGGAAGTTTCTCAAGATTTGGTTTGGAAAAATAGCAGCAAAACTGGAAAGACGGAAAGGTACAAAGAATACGAGTTTCCTGGGCTCAAACCAAGAACAAGAAATCAAACCTTTTTGCCATCCTACGAACTTACACTCATCAAAAAATCCCACTAGAAGCTAGAATAGCCATGCAAGACATCATTCATGTCACGCCCCGATCCTTGAGCGTGTGCCCATCCCTCGGTGGTCAATAAATTTGCGACATCTCAGGACGCATCGCCGACCCATTCATTTTAATACGCATGTGGAAGCGAACAAATACACCTGACAACAAATAGCTTGGGATAGAAAAACAGGAAACAAACCACAACCAAAGCATGCTTTTATAAACACCCCGGTTTATATACAAGACTAGTCTAAAGACCAGAGTTTACAAAAGACCAGCTCTCAAAATGAAGCTGTCCTAAGACCAACTAGCCGGACACATTCGTCGATCCTTCGGTCTCCATAGGCTCCGGGGGCGTCGGGTCTTCCATAGCACCATTAGGAGGGTCAGCTACACTCTCACCTAGAGTGGCATCGACTACCACAGTGAGAATTTCAAAACCCTGGAGGGGACCCACACGGAATCCATTGAAACCGTAGTGAAACCACGTTCTGAATCAATGAGGTACCCTCTGAGGTAGGCCCTCATCGACCCAGACGGTGGTTACCACGAGTTCATAGACCCATTAACCCCCTGGGGCATGGTAATCAAAACTCCGCTTGGTAACCCTTATCGGCCGACCAAAACGTTCCGGAGGAACCGCCATCTAAGAACCTGAAAAGGTTGAGCCCACGACGGGATAATATAATGTCTCAGCAAGTTCACCCTCTAAACTCCAACTAGGAAGGAAATACGCCTAAAGGCAGTTATACACACAAGTCAGAAGACTTACATTGCCTCAATTTCCTCCTACACGTCAGTATAGTTTATAATCTCAATCAATCAATTCAATCCAATCGATTCAATATAGTCGATACCATCCATCAATCAATACTACCTATCAATCAATCGATATGATTACTATTCACACAAGTTGAAATAGATTATAGCTCTCACAAGCTCATATATAGATGGTAGCTCGCATAAGCTGATTTATAGATAGTAGCTCAAACAAGCTGATATAGTATATTGCTCTCATAAGTTGACGTATCAATGCTCACACAAGCTGATATAGTAAATTGCTCTCACAAGCTGACATGTCAATGCTCACACAAGCTGACGATTCATTATTACTCACACAAGCTGACGATTCATTATTGCTCACACAAGTTGACACACGATCAGTCAATTTCGGCCAAGGACATTGTGCTTTGCAAACAAATTCCTCAATTAAAATAATGAACTTGGCATATTTTCATCGTGTTAAAAATACCCGATAAAAATAATCGTGTGTGGGTACATAGTCGGTCTGAGCCAAAATGCTAAATCATTCTTTTCAAAAATCTCACTATTTAAGCATTTTTGGCGTTAAAAACCGACGCTTCGGTATTTTATGATTAAATACTGAAATTGCACAATTTTGGGATAAATACCAAAAATTCCACTCACCACTCAATTTGCAGAAAATAGTATTCAATTGCAAAAACTAAGCACACCATTGCAATCAGCATGAAATTTTGGTCACCGGCTATTACGGTATAATTTCCGGAAAATAATAAATAATTAAATAAATACCATAAATAATTAAATAAATACAATTAATTACCAAAAATACCAACTTAGGCCGGAAATGCTTAATTAATCGCCCGAATGGACCAGAAAATTTCCAAACCTATCTAGATAAATAGTACAACTTATATAGTTTCTATTTATCCGTTCTAACCACCGAACATGCACAAACAGATAATTAAACCACTAATCCATACTAACTAACCACTTAAACCATACTTAACCTAAACTAATCACCCCATAAGAAGAGTTTAGCAAGTAAACTCACTAGTTTAGCGATCCAGTGAGTCCATGACGATGGCAACGCGGAGACGGGCAACAAACAACCCTACGGCGACACCAAGCGGAGACCGGACGGGCCTAAAAACGGGCCACGAAGTCCAAAGATCCTTGTTGGCTCTCACTTCTACTCCTTGTTGTTGGGCTGGATTGAAGGGCTAAAATAGCTTGGGAAAGGGACATGGCGGGACGACTAGGCTTCTGCGGGGCCAGACAGAGGCGGACGGTGGCTGGACGGCGTCGACGGTAACAGGGCGACAGTGGAGAAGTTTGAGACAGCCAGCTGCGCTCGTTGGAACGCGAGCAGGAGCAGGCACGAGCGAGCGGGCGATGCGACGGCTTTAGCGGGCGGAAGGGGGCTTAGATGGCTTCGGCAGGCGTGCGATGGCAAGGGGGAGGGCTACAGGTTTCTCTCTGGTTTTTGGAGCTCAAAAGGTGACTAACAATTAATAAAGGAGGCTAGTTGAGGGAGAAGAAGACTGCAGAAGCCTTGAGGGTCCCCTTTGACCACAAATATCCTCTTTCTTGATCATTGCATGCCCCCACTAGCTCTGCCCTATCCATAGCCAAGTTTGCAGCACCAAAACCTCCCCTAAAAGCTTCCTTTGATGCCCCAAATGTTACACACCCCTTGGCCTACGAATTTGGTACACTTGCCATCCAAATTGATTGAATTCCCCTATGATTGAACTCAATTTGACTTCTATAAATCCAACCAAGGTGTTCTCATCAAATACAACATTTTTCCTCACTATTTGAACCATCTTGAATCTCAAAAACGCGACAAAAAACGATCCTCTGATTTTCCCGGTCAAAAATGGCTCTACTTTGAATTTCTGCCAAAAATCTCGATTTGCAGAAAAAAATTTGGAGGATGAGTCAACGTTCCTAAAATGAATTGTGACATGACAAAACTTTCAATTTCTGAAATCGGGATTAAATTCGCGGTTAATTTCAATTTGTCACGATTTTACCGTGACCTAACCTATCGGGTAGCTTTTAGAAATTTTTAGTGCAATTGACTCGTGGTTAATTATTTTCAAGCCACATTGTACATTTTCGACACATTGGCGGCTCTCGGTTGTTGTGAAAATCTCGAGATTTCAAATGCGGACATAGAATACCAAAATGACAGAAAAATCGGTCTAGTGTCGATCAACGAGAATTTTGCAATTAGGTGGAATCACCCACATTAAATCACATGTCTCAGTCGAATCGACCTATTTCCAGTCTCTAATCAATTTTTAACTGTGCTATAATGACCCTTGTAGATTAGCACGGTCGAACAGTCGGTTCCTTGTCGAATTCTTAATTCTATTGCATTTAGATTTCTTAATGGTTTACCTGATAGATTAGTTATCCCATGAATAATTAGTTCAGGGAAAAGAATTATAGGCACGTCGGTGAAAAACCCAACTTATTCAATTGAAAACAGAATTAGAATTTAGCATGTCACAATTCATGTCATTTCACATCCACAAGTCATTGACAACACATGCAAGGCACAATCTTGGCATATTACTCACCGAGAAGACCATCCCCGGCTATATCAGCCACATGCAAGGTAAAAAAAAAAAAAAAAAAAAAAAAAAAAAAATCATTAGAGAACCAACATGCATCAGGTCAAAAGGACTCAAGCCTCGACTAGGGTTGTTCCTTGGTGGATCTCATCAGCTTGCTTACTCAAAAAAGGGAGGAAAAGACACAAAACAAGGCATGCACAACAACAAACATCCAACATAGCTCAAACAAGAAAAATACCAAGACAAAGAGAGATCAAAAGAGTTAGTAATGAGTCTCATCTCCTTGCCTTGAGGTTGAGCTTCTCTTTTGGTGAGATTTTGAGCAAGAAAAGGGCAATCAAGGAGAACGGATAGAGAGGAGGTGATTCGGGGGAGTTACGGTCGAGAGAGAGAGAGAGAGAGAGAGGTTGAAGGGTATAAGAGAGGGAGGAGGCATCATTTTGGCTTGTTCAATACTCAATTTGCTTGAAAATTTAGTGGCCTTGCCCTATTCATGCATGATTACATGCATTTAACCTTTTAAGGGCAATAATGAAATTTTGGAGCTAAAAATGGGTGGTGATGGCCGGCCATGGTGTAATTAGGGCTTAATGGTAGTTTATATTATTCTAATTTAATCATACATAATATAATATAAGGCATACTTTAGGGTATAGTGGCCATATTAATTCAATTGGCCATAATATTTCTACTTATCACAGGAATATAATCGAAACTATATTCTACAATTGTCTGATGAATTTTTCCAATGTTCGTGGACCCAAATATGCTGAGTGAATTTCCAAAGGTGTCTCGAGAGATTTATGTTTCCACCTCAACCATTACCAACCTTAATCTTTACTTAATTATCGCTAAATAGGTGGCTAAATTCTGGATGTCATAGGATGTCTAGACTTCATAAGTGTGTGTCTCTCTCAACTACTAGAATAACTTCTAAAGCGTAGTATATTGCTATATCTAAAACAAGCAAAGTGATGATTTGGTTGATTTTTTTTTTTTTAATAAAAAAAGATAGGTAGGGAGCAGAATAATAGTGTTTTTTAGTGATGGTTAAAGTGCTATTTGTCTTGCCAAAAATCTAATATTTTATTCAATGGCAAAGCACATTGAGTTGAGATATCATCATATTCATCAACTGATAGATTATAGGACATTGTCACTAAAGAAGATTATTAGTGTAGAAAATACAATAAATATGCTAACCAAGGTTTTCACCACTGAGAAACTGACACTGTGCATTGCCTTAGTTGGCTTTCATGGTTAGTGAAGAGGGGATGCCACACCAAGAGAATTTGGGTTATAAAGACGAGTGAAGACTATTAAAGAATAACGTTGTTTTGAAGATCAGCATCCAAGTGGGAGATTAATGGAGTTGTGTAGTTTGATAGAGAAAAGTAATATTAAAGCTCAAAGCTTGTACTATTAATGCATACATGTAATTTGTATTATAACTATACATAATTTAGGGCAAAAGAACGCTTCAAGTGCCAAAAGTTACGAAAGGTATACTTAAGTGCCACATTCGAAGAAAAACGGATCACTTAAGTGCCACTCCAACCAAAGTCCGGCCAAAAGGCTAACGTGGCATTTTTCCAACGAATTTCCGGCGAAGTGAACCCAAAACGACGCCGTTTTGCATGCTGACGTGGCCAAATAATGCAAAAACGGCGTCGCTTTGAGCTGACGTGGTAAAAAATAATATAAAAACTAAATAAATAAATTTAAAATTAGATTTAGTTCAAATATTAAAAAATAATAATTTTAAAATTAAATTTAGTTAAAATATTAAAAAATAATAATTTAAAAATTTAAAAATTTTAAAAAAAAAAATTAATAAAATTAATAAAAAAGGGGGCGGTGGTTGAGGGCACCGCCGCCTCCTCGCCGTCGCCGGGAAGGGCCGGCGATGGAGGGAGGGTCGGCGGCCCTTGCTTGGCTGAGCCAAGGGCCGCCGCCCGCCGGGGGTCACCCGACGAGTGGCGGCCCTTGGCCCGGCCGGGCGAGGGCCACCGACCTCGCCTCAATGGGGTGAGGGCTCGCGTGCCGGGGGCCGGCGACCACGGCCGACCCTCCCCTCCATCGCCGGCCCTTCCCAGCGACGGCGAGGAGGCGGCGGTGGCTTGCCGCCCCTTTTTTTTAATTTTTTTAATTTTAAAATTATTATTTTTAAATATTTTAACTAAATTTAATTTTAAATTTATTATTTTTAATATTTAACTAAATCTAATTTTAAATTTAATTTATTTAAATTTTATATTATTTTTTTATCACATCAGCCCAAAACGGCGTCGTTTTGGGCTCGGTTCGCCGGAAAAATACCACGTCGTCATTTTGGCTGGATTTTGACCGGATTGGCACTCAAGTGATCTATTTTGCTCTGATTTTGGTACTTAAGTGTACTTTTCGTAACTTTTGGCACTTAAGTGTCCCTTTGTGCCAACTTTTGGCACTCCAGGGTCCGCGTCCCCATAATTTAGACTCTTGTTATGTGTTGAGGCAATATTTTGTGTGGTTATAACCATGGTAACTCTAATATTGATACTAATAGTAAAATAATTGCCTAGTGCAACATCATGATTTTTCCATTTTTAATTTTAAGAGAGTTTTCCCCGTAAAAGTTTGCGTGTCTTTTCCTTTTTTTTTCTCTTCAAGGATTCGCATTTCTAACAATACAGACTTTTGGCACGTAGCAAAAAGGCATCAGAGAATCATGCGAATGGGACTGTCTACTAGGAGCAGAGATACCTTTTGTCCCTTTGTTCGGTGGAGGGTGAGGAATGGAGAACAGAATCGATTTAGAGCAGACAACTGACTTCAGGAGGGTCTTTTTCTATGGACCTGTTAAAGATGATCCTGAGTTTAATTATGAATTAATTGATCAGGTGCAAAACGATTTTGAGGATGGTATTGCAGTAGAACTTCAAGCTGTTCCTCTTATAATATTCAACCTGGATACCTATTAAAAAAGGAGGAAAAGCATGTTCTCGATATATCATGGCCAAAATATATGTTAATATATGTTTACAATACACTGAATTTTTTAAATGAAATAACTGAGCTTTTATAAAAAAAATGAAAAATGAAAACTAAAACGCAAAGAGGGTGGCCCTGAAACTAGTATATGAAAAGGGTGAATGGAAAATATCAATTTTATTATGTTCGAGCTGGAGGTCGAGTTATATTTATCACTTCATCATAAGCGATCGAGTAAAGTCCTGCTCGAATATCTTGGTTTATCATTGAAGTCAAACTTAAACAAGCTTTCAGTACTCGCTCAACCTTAAGTCAAGTTTTGAGCAGCGAGTTTGTGAGCCAAGTTGAGCTCGAGCTTGATTTTTTTTTTTTTTTTTTTTCCAAATTGGTCATGCCCTTAAGTGGAATTGGTAGATGAAACCGCAAAACATGCAACCGGTTTTCATGATTTTAATTAATCATGTTGAAAGATTATGAATTTGAGTTTGATCACTTACTCATTAGTGTGGAGATTTGTATTATATTTAAGGCGCGTTTGGTAACGATTTTGTTTCCGGGAGTAGATTATGATCAGAAATAATTCTTTTTTATTCTATTCCCGGGAACATATTCTAAGCATTTTAAACCATTTGGTAACTGTCCAAAATTTCTGATTCTGGAATAAAATTGCATTTAGTACCATGCTCATTGATTCTGTTCCGAATCAATTTCTTTTAATTTTTAAATAATTTTTATACTTTTTATACTTTTTTTATTTTCTTTTTTTTTTTCATTTTTCATTTTTTTCTTTTCATTTTTTCCTTTTTTCATTTTTTTTATTTTCTTTTTTTCCTTTTTTTCTTCCTATTCTTCTCTTCTTCTTCTTCTTCAGCTAGGGTCGCCGAACCGGCGATCGGCTAGACGAGGACTAGACCTCAAGGGCCATCGCCCTCATCGGTCAACCTCGGCCTTCATCGGCGAGCCTCACCACCCTCACCCAACCCCGCCAAGGCTCGCTCGCCCTCGCTAGATCTGGTGAGGTCGAACCTTGCCGGTGGCCAAGTTGGCCTCGCCGGGGTGGGGCGAGGCCTGCCACCGGTGAGGCCTACCCACCGACGAGGCTCGCCTTGCCCTGCCGAGGCTCGGCCTCGTCGGTGACCAGGCGAGCCTCACCGAGGCCAGGTAGGCCTTGCCGAGGAGGCTCGCCTTGCCTAGCCCCAACGAGGCCCCCTTGGCCACCGATGAGGCCAAGCCTTACGAGTGGTTGGGCTTGCCTCTGGCAAGCTCGTCGGACCGGTTACCGGTGACCAGAGGCGAGTGGCAGCGGACGGCAACCGCGGGATGGCGGTCGATGAAGAATAAGAAAAGAGATGAAGAAGAGAAAATAGAAGAGAAGAATTGGTTTTGATTCTTAGATTTGTTCTCGGACAATAAATCAACTTTTTTTTGTTTTTATTCTTGATTCTGTTCCAAATTTACTTCCAGGAACAAAAAAATAGAAATTTGTTCATGGGAACAAAAATTTTACCAAACATGATTATGTTTCCAAACTACTCCCGAGAACAAAAAATCAGAATAAGTCACTGTTGGGATGGTTATCAAACAGGCACTTATAGTATGTACATGAGCGGGAAAATCACAATTGAAAAGAAAGATAAGAATCTACAATATTATCATAAATTGTGGAAGATTTACTCTATCAATGGAATTGCACAAATCGTGGAAGATTGACTCTATCAACAAGATTGGTGCAGATTTTGGAAGATGCTCTATCTTGGGAGATTTGCTCACAAATTGTGGAAGATTGACTCTATCAATGGGATTGTCGTAGATCGTGATGCTTTGTCTTGGGAGATTTGCTCTATTACACCCTCTCAAGCAAATGGTGATGGAGTCATTGTGAGCTTGTCACGTAAAATCGGAAATCAGGATTTGGATAAAGGTTTTGTCATGACATCAGTTGTTTGTGCGTTGAACTTCCAATTGCTTTTGATTAATTAAATCACGAACAAAATGATAGTCAATTTCCATGTACTTGGTTTGTGCATGAAAGATGGGATTTGTAGCTAGATAGATTACCCCTACATGACTCCTAATTCAAAATTAAAATAAAGAAAGAACTTTGTTGGAGGATTTTTGACGGAACAGATAGGGCTCAATAAAACTATTTAGGTTATGACATAAGAATGCATTGCACAACAATCCACATTTCCTTTTTTTTCCCCTTTTTTTCCTAGTAAAGGAAAAAAGAAAAGAAAAGAAAGAATAATAATATAATAATAAAAAATGACACTTTGATTCTATAGAATGAAATTCCATATCATAAAAATGGAAAGATCCCTTCTTTTGATTGTTGTTTCAATAATCAATAATAAGCATTTTTATTTTCAAACAAATCTTTTTATCTATGATTTGGAATGGAACAAAAAATGGCCCGGCTAGGTACTGACCAAGCCAGGCCGTGAAAAGAAAAAAAGCTCTTTTGGAAGAAGAGGTATTCTTGCTTTTTTATTTTTTATTTATTCGAAAAATATCTCTTTAGAACCTTTTCTTTATCTAAATGGGATTGCTTATAAAAGTTGTATATATTAAAGTTGTATATATTAATAGAGTAAAAAAAATAAATAAAGAGAGATAAAGAAAGAAAGGCTTTTTTTTTCAGCCTTACTTTTTGTGTAATGTAAGATAGTAATTATCCTTTTTCAATTGGGAGAGATGGCTGAGTGGACTAAAGTGTCGGATTGCTAAACCGTAGTATGAGTTTTTCGTACCGAGGGTTCGAATCCCTCTCTTTCCGTGTTGATGACTTGTTATTTTATTTTATTTTTTTTTCAAAACCTTTCCTTTGTTATAAGGATGTACAATAGATAAAATCCTAAGTAAGAACATTGAAAAATTAAGCAAGTAAAAAGAAAGGCCTTTTTTTTCTTCAAGTCCAAGATTACGTCCTAGATCATTAGATAGGAATCCAAAGAACAAGTGGTGACTGGTGGAGAATGTATCAAAGATTTTGGAGTTGTAAAAGCCATAGTAATTCAGAGGCTGCATTAGCCACCCCTTTGTGTTCCGATTCAATGTTGGACCAAGCAATGATAGGTTGCTTTTTAGAACTCCAAGAAACCAAGTTAGGACCAAAATAAATGCAATAACCACTAGTAGGCTTTCGGTCATAAAGGCAACTGACCTAGTGATTATCTGTAAATGCAATGAAGGTCGGTTGGCGCATAGGCTTCAAGGTAATTCCATGAGGAATAATAGCTTTGAGATGGTGCAAAATCCGTTTGATGGCTAACCAATGATCCATTGTTGGACAATGCATAAATTGGCACACTCTATTGACAGCAAAGGATAGATCTGGCTTAGTAAGAGTGAGGTATTGCAATGCCCCAACCATACTCTAGTATGTGGAGGCATCGATTAGTGGTTCATTACTTTGCTTTGACAACTTAGAAGCTAAGGGAGCCATAGGCGATGAGCAAGGTTTTGCATTGCCCATGCCTATAAGAATGAGAAGAGTAGTGGCAAACTTGGATTGAGTGAGAGATAGCCTAGTAGAGGATCTATGAGCTTCAATGCCAAGAAAGCAGAATAGCTATCCCAAATCAACAATTGCCAACAAAGTGCCAAGTTGAGTGATTAATTCAATAATGGAGGAGGTAGAACTCCCAATAATGATAATATCATCAACATAAATGAGAAGAAGTAGAATGTGGTTAGATCTATGCTAAATGAATAATGAAGAATCAACACTGAAGGCCACAAACCCGATAGGTTATAGATATGAACTTAGTTGAGAAGACCAAGCTCTTTGAGCTTGTTTTAGCCTATATAGAGCTTTCCAAAGATGACATACATGGCTAGGATAATGTGAATTAACAAATCCTTAGGGCTACTTCATGTGGACTTCTCCTTTAATGATTCCATTGAGAAATGCACTCTTGATGTCAATTGGTGTAGAGATAGTTATTTTTAATAGCTAAGAAGAGCCAACTCAAATTGCTGTTGGTTTGACAACTAGACTGAAAGTTTCATCATAGTCTAAGCCAACCTGTTGAGTAAAGCCCTTATTAACGAGTCGTGCTTTGTATCTATCAATGGAGCCATTGGCCTTGGTTTTTAGTCAATAAATCCACTTGCAGTTGACCACATTCATTGAAAAGTGTCATTTTGAATGAGAGTATTAAATTCACTAGCCATAGCTTGTTGCTAGTTAGGATCTTTGTTTGCAATGGAAAAACAGGTGATCTCACTTGGTGTCAAGTCTGAGTGAAAAAAGAACATGTGCGGTGCTTAATGGAGAGAAAAACTTTTGGTTTACGAATGTTATTTTTTAGATGAGCAACCATTGGATGGGCAGAAATTGGTAGTTGATATTAAGAAGATAGTTAGGGTGGAGCTTTTGGAGAAGAAGATCCACATGAAAATTGTGGAAGTAGAGGATTGTTGTAGTGGTGATGAGGAATTGCCCATGATATTAGATGGATGTAATGGGATTGATATGGAATATACGTTAATAGAACTTGAAGGGAGAGAGAAGGCTGGACGCGTCTATCGCAGCCCAGCCAAAAGCCTCCTATGGGTGTTCTTGCTCTGGCGACTTCACCATCTTTCCTCTGATGCAATGCGAGAGTTTCTGTCTTTTCCCTATTTTTCCGGGAAATGGGCTTGGAGAAGGAAAATGCGGTGGTGGTGGCGGGTAGTGCACCTTTTGAGAGATTATATAGAACAAATTCAGGGGACTGGGGAAATACTTAGCGCCTGGACTCTCTGTCCCGGTTTTGGCCTATTGCTCGGCATACTCGATGAAGAAAAAATTATCAACATAAGCGAGATAGATGCCTAGAAAAATTATAGTTTGATACCATGAAAGATTACGAATTTGAATTTGATTGGACACTCGTCGGTGTGGAGTTTTGTATTATATTTATAGTATTTACTTGAGCGGGACAATCGCAATTGAAAAGATTTACAAAACATAAGAATCTATAATATTATCACAGATTGCAGAAGATTTACTCAATCAATGGAATTGCACAAATTATGGAAGAATGACTATTAATGGGATTGGCGCAAATTGTAGAAGATGCTCTATCTTGCCAGATTTGTCATTCATCTTTTAATATAGTGTCTCATCTCTTCGGAGACATCCTATAAAATTTATATTCACGTATATTTACAAGATAAGACTATAATTTTTCTGGGCATCTGTCTTGCTTATGTTAATAATTTTTTCTTCATCGAATATGCCGAACAATAGGCCAAAACCGGCGGAGAGAGTCCAGGGGCTAAGTATTTCCCAAGTCTCCTGAATTTCTTCTATATAATCTCTCAAAAGGGGCACTAATTTCCCCCCGCCACCACCACCGTATTTTCCTTCTCCAAGCTCCTTTTCCGGGAAAATAGGGAAAAGACAAACTCTCGCATTGCATCAGAGGAAAGATGGTGAAGTCGCCGGGGCAAGAACACCCAGAGGAGGCTCTTGGCTGGGCTGCGAGAGACGCCTCTGGCCTTCTCTCTCCCTTCAAGTTCTCCCGCAGGTTATTTCCTTTTCATTCTCATACGGTGGATTCTCTATACACAGGGTGGTGATCATCGCTTTGCTTTGTGCGTATCGTTTCGATTCGAACATAGGGCGACTGGAGACAAAGACGTGAAGTTCAGAGTGTTGTTCTGCGGGATCTGCCACAGCGACCTCCACAGCGTGAGGAACGACTGGGGATTTTCCGCCTATCCTCTTGTTCCTGGGTAATCATCTTTGCTCTTTCCTAATCACCCTTCTCCATTGCCCCTTTTTCTTTTCCTGGTGATTTCAAGGTTTCGCGAAATAGAAAGACTCAATCATAATGAGCCGATACCCACCCCATTAGTGATCACGTGGTTTGTGCTCAATCCCTCTTCTGAAAGGGAGAAAGTTCGAATCCCCGCTGTCGCTTGTGCGACTCACCCACGGTCCGGGGGAGGTGGGTCCCCTCAGGTCGCCCTGGGTTTACGCTGCTGGCTGTCGGCTGTACGGCAGTTCCGGGTCAACAAAAAAGTGGTTCCCGAAAAAAAATAAAAAATCATAATGAGCTGATGGCAAAAAATTTGGACACTTTCGCGACTGCCCAATCGAGCTCCAACAATGGCGCCATCGGGTCACATTAGTCCACCCAACGATGCTTACGGAACAAGTGTTAGGGGCCAACTATCCAATGAAAACCCCCTATCGCCTTTCATTTAGATTTTTGTTTGATTGATAGACTTATTTCAAGTTATGATTAGAATAAGCAAAACCACGAGGGAAGAACTAGTTCCTCTTGCTGAGACGGAGTTGATTGTGTTTCTTCATTACCCTATTCAACAGCGAGATGACTTATGAGTCCAGCTTCTGTAGTTCGTCTTCAACTGTTAATGAAGTTGATGCCCTTAGACGTGCAACGAGCTTTAATTAGACATAATGCGTATCGATCACAACTGTTGTACAGATATCGAACGCATATACAATTTTAAGCTTTTGATTTGTTTGTTCTTTATATGTATCATAACCTGTTTCATATGCAGGCACGAGATTGTGGGCGAAGTCGTGGAGGTCGGAAGCCAGGTGGGGAAGTTCAAGGTGGGAGACAAAGTGGGAGTTGGTTGCTTGGTCGGATCGTGCGCCTTCTGCGATTGCTGCCACGACCATCTCGAGAATTACTGCCCCAAAGCGATATGGACTTATGGTGCCATATACCATGATGGGACGATGACCTACGGAGGATACTCCAACATGATGGTGGTGGATGAGCACTTCGCCATCAAATTCCCGCAAAACATGCCTCTCGATGCTGGCGCTCCTTTGCTTTGTGCCGGCATCACTGTTTACAGCCCAATAAAGTTCTTTGGGCTCGACCGGCCAGGGGACCACTTGGGCGTGGTGGGTCTCGGTGGATTGGGCCATGTAGCTGTGAAATTCGCAAAGGCGATGGGGGTTAAGGTGACCGTGATCAGCTCGTCCCCCGGCAAGAGGGAGGAAGCGCTCCAGCGTCTTGGCGCTGATGCGTTCCTTGTTAGCAGCGACACCGATCAAGTTCAGGTGATTTCTGGAGCGAAGTATTGCTCTTGCTCGTTCTTTTTTTTTTTTTTTTTTTTTTTTTTTCGGGTAACGATGAGGAACTCTGTTTAAGTGAGCGTATTCTAAGTTCGTGAAACAACCAATAAAAAAAAAGTCTGGTTGGCTCTTTGCGGTATATTATGTGATTTGAGTTAGCGTGGGACCTTTTTTCTATCAATAGGCTGCAATTGGAACAACGGATGGTATAATCGATACAGTTTCGGCAGTGCACCCGGTATTGCCCTTGATTGGTTTGCTCAAGCATAATGGAAAACTTGTCCTTGTTGGCGCTCCCAATCAGCCTCTCGAGTTACCCGTCTTCCCGTTGCTCTCCGGTAAGAATCTCTGTTGCTCTCCTTTGCGGCAAAAATAATGTTGAATCAACTAATACAACCGAGATGATATAATAGAAGTGCCAAATGTCTTGTTTGGCTATACACAAACTCATAAATTATTTTACTCAAACCTCGTGGTTTCAGGGAGGAAGATTGTGGCTGGAAGTTGCATTGGCGGAATAAAGGAAACTCAGGAGATGATTGATTTTGCAGCTAAGCACAACATAACTGCTGATATCGAGGTCGTTCCAATCGACTATTTGAACACGGCAATGGACCGCCTTGCCAAGGGTGATATCAAGTATCGGTTTGTGATAGACATTGGCAACACCTTAAAAGAAGCGTGAGGTTCCCGAAAGCTCTAATTAGATTGCCTATGATGATGTCAATTAAAATCTTGGGAGTTCAAATAAACTTTGATCAAGAGATTTTCTGGTGGAATGCTTACCTAAATTTGTTTTGTGGGGATGAAAAAAAATTCCAAGATTGATAAGATGTGACGGACCCGAATTTTGCCTAACTAATTAATTAGTTGAGACGAATTTTACAAGTATAGATGATTTAATTTAATATATGAACTTAGGATACAAGGCAATTAAATTATGCCTTATATGATTATTATATGCACCTAAGTCTTACTATAGTACCTAATTCAATATCTAATATGCATGGAATTACATGGTCGGCCACCTAGGCTTTATTTAATATCTAATAAGCCATGCAAAAATGGCTGATATTGCAAAAATAGGCCTAAATAGCCTAAATTAGATGCAACGATGAAGAATATAGTTCTTGCCATAAGAATTCATGCAAGAAGTGTCTTCCACAAGCCAAATCTCTTCCTAAGTCAGCAGGCCCCTCTTCCTCTTCTTCTTCATTTTTCTTCTCTTCCTCTCTCATCTATCTCTCTCTCCCTCTCCCCCCCAAAACAAGCTCGCTTTCCCTCTCTCTTTTTTCTCTCACCCACGAGCTCTCTCTTTCTCCTTCTCGTTCCTTTCTTCTCACCAAGATTTACCAACACACTCTGTACATTCTCAAGCTCACTGTGGACCTAGAAGCAGGAAACCCTTTGATCTTTTTGGAGCTTGATTTTGTAAAATAGGGAGGATTGTTGCTATTCTTGGTGTTTGTTCGTGTTTAAAGCTTTGCATGTGATGATGAGAGATGCCTGCTGAGATGCTGTTGTTGGGATTCAAAGGAAAGATGGACATGCATGTTGGTTTTGTAGCTCGAATTATGTTACATAGCTTGTAGGAGCTTTCTATGATCCATGATTGAAGACATATGTTGCATGTAGTCTAATATGTCTAGTTTTAGTGTATTCTTAGGCTGTGAACTTGTGTGGTTTGAATTTACAATCAATCTAAAGCTTTAGTGTGGATTTCTAGAAATTGGAATTGCTGGACCTCTTTGGCTTTTTAATTTTGTGAAGTTTCATGTGATTTGGAATTGAGGAGACTTTTTTCGTGAAAGTTGTACAAGACATCTTGAAGTATAACATACTTTAATTTTGAAATTGTCTGAGGTAATATGGCTGGTACGATGGACTTCTCTTTTACCATGTTTGACTTGTCCAGTGCAGTAGGAACCGTGACCCAGTTGATTTCCTGAATTTTTATAAAAATTTTCTTTTAGATTTTGGACTTACTTCCTTAGAGTCGTATAGGACATCCTTACATATAACATATCCAAATTTCAAAAAAAAATTATGCGTCTTGGGCTGTGAGACGAGTATATTTTGAAGAACGGTTGCTCTGTTCCAGCGAACCAGATTTTCTCTATATTTTGTGAATTACATCTCTTTATACAAAATGTTGTGGACTTAGTGCCCTCATGAAAAATGTTTGTTTTATAACATATTAAAATTTTATAATTTTTCGAGTTCATTTACTATGGTTTTTAGAGTTCGATTTATTTGATTGCACAAATCTGGTCGTGTCTACTTTTGGTCCAAATTTTGTTAAATTCTATAGGAAGATGATAGAATCGTGAATTGTGGTCTACTGATGATAGAAATTACATTCATTTGGCTACTCACCAGTGTATATTTGGTTTTAATCTAATACCATTTGCTTGTGGAAATTGAGCTAAAAACGTGAGGGCAGAATTTGGATTTTTCTGTATACTCTGTTTTGAGTGTATCCTTATGTCAATAATTGGTTGTGGTAACCTAGTGCTCATCCCGTGTCACGTGCATGGCATGAGGTACAATCTATGGTGTATGATTGCCATGTCATTGCATATGTGCGATGTACTTGCAATGCATGAGATGGGATTGGAATATGTGATGCCCAAGGCTAACGGAACTTGGATTCCCGACGATGGCCTAGAGTGGATGTTAGAGGTGTATGTGACATCTTGAATTTCAGGGTTTGTTTTCAATCGAATAAGTTGGGCCTTTCATTGACGTGCCTATAGTTCTTTTCTCTAAGTTGGCCACTCACGAGATAAATAGTTTATCGGGTGAAGCTATTAAGGAATCTAAATACAATGGACTTGAGAATTCGACTATGAATCGACTGTTCAACCGTGCTAATCCGCAATGGTCATTATAACACTGTCAAAATCGATCAGAGATCAGAGATAGGTCGATTTGACAAAGGTATGTGATTAGTGTGTGGGTGATTTTACCTAATTGCAAAATTTCTGTCGAACGATACTAGACTGATTTTTTTGTCATTTATGTATCCTGTATTTGTATTTGAAATCTCGAGATTTTCACGATAATCGAGAGTCGCCAATGTGTCAAAGATGCACAATGTGGCTCGAAAATAATCGACCACGGGTCAAATGCACTAAAAATTCCTAAAAGCTACTCGGTAGGTTAGGTCACGCTGAAATCGCATTAAACTGAAATTAACCACGAAATTGAATTTGGTTTAGGGAATCGGACGTTTAAACATATCACAATTCATTTATTGGATGTCATCTCGTCTTTTGGAAAAATTTCGTCGAGTTTGGGATTTTTCAAAAAAATCGGATTTCAGATAAATCGGAAAAAGGAATGAAATTCGGATGGGTGAGGGAATTGGCCATTTTTGCTGTCCAAAGTTGATTATTTGGGGATTTATCTTGCTAGAAAGTATTAGGGGACCAATCTTTAATTGAGTTAGACATTTTAGTTTGACTTTCAAGGCTTTGGTTCCCTCTCTCCCTTATCCGTTCTCCCTTCTTCTTCGAGCGTCTGCCTCCCTCGACGCTACTGTTTCCTGCTTTCCTTTTATTTCTCCTATCTTGGATGAGTTGCTTCCGCTTTCCTTGACTTCTTTCGAAAGAACCCAGCATCCACTAACCGAAACCACCGCTTCATCTCACCGTCCCATGCGAAGTCAGCCGCCAGCTCTTTCTTCACTCGATTCCATTTGCTGCCAGCATCGTCCACATTTCTTCCTTCCACCGAAGCAACCCACGATCGACCCCCTCATTGCTTCTGCTTCAATTTCATTTCTCTCCTTTAAGTCCACACCCCACTCCACCGAATAACTCCTTGCAGCCATTTGTCTTCATCTCCATTTCATTGCCCCCAAACCTTCGATTGATAGCCTTGCTCCATTCCCATGCAACAACCCCATCGATCCTCCTTCACTGGCTCTCCGCACATTTGGCCCAGCCCCAAGTCCAAAATCGAGCAGCCCATTTGTAGACTTCATGGGTTTTTTTGGCTCAATCCGAGCTCCGTTGGCGCCGCCGTAAGCCGAAGTTTTGGCCATCGTCGCGCCGCTATCACGGTGAACCGGTTTTCGCGCTAAACTGGTGAGTTTATGCAATAAACTCTAATTAGTAGGCTAATGATGTTTAATGGGTGTTTAGATTATATTAAGATTAGATTAGGGTTGATATTAGCTTGTTTAATTAATTTAGGTTAGTTAGATTAGTGAATTAGGTGGTTAGAACTTGTAATTAGTTAGTTTATTGTGTGGCATTGTAGTTAGAATGATTAGGATAATTTAATTAGGTCAATAGGAGGTTAGATTAGCAATTTCTAGTCTAAGTATGCATTTATTGATTTAATTTGCATTATTTAATTAATTCTGGTATTTATTTAATTATTAGTTTTTTTTTCCGAAAATTAGACCAAGATAGTTAGTGACTGAAATTTCATGCTGATTACAATGGTATGTTCAATTTATGCAATTGGGTGTTATTTTGTGCAAATTGTGTGCTAATTAGAATTTTGGTCAATTATCCCAAAGTTTGTGAATTTCGATATTTATACAGAAAATCCCGAGTGTCGGGTTTTGACATCGAAAATGGTTTTAAATATTATATCCAATAGTGGGATTTGAAAATAAAGAGTATCAATTTTTCTGGTGTGAATTAACCGTGTATCTACACACAACTATTTTACTGCGTATTTCTAATATGACGAAAACGAGCCAAGGTCGTTATCTTAATTGAGGCATGTGAGTGCAAATCACAATATCTTTGGCCGGAATTAAATGATTGTGTGCTGGTTAAGAGAACCTGTCCCCGGTGTGTGTCAGTGGACGTTACCCCTATATAGGACGCCCTTGGTCAAGGGAAGCCGGTTGCAGTAAATTTTGGATCGAAACTCCTTTAGGAATGCCGTAAGAAATGCCGTCCCCAGTGTGTGTCGGAGGATATAGCTGTGCTCAAAGGAGTGAGACGAAACCTGGCTATGCTAGAGGACCGATGTGTGTCGGGTAAAACTGTCTATGCGGGTAGTATTAATCAATTGGAACGCATGATTGATTGAGATAGATGCGTTGAATTATGGGACAAAATTGTGTGCCATGAAATGGGACGTGTCATAATAATTTGGCCCTATAATCAGGACCCTTGTGCTTGTTTGAAATTTGAATGTGGCGTTCCAATTGATGAGCTTATTTGCTGCTCATGTTTTCGTGGCTGTCTATGATATGAATTGTGCTCACCTGCGGGAATGATCTGAGATGAAGTAAGTCTCTGTGGTTGTATGGTTGTGTAGTTAGGATGAATCTAGGCATATTACCCTCTTAATCGGGGTTTAGAGCATGAACTTGCTGAGATTTATATCACACCCCGTCGTGGGTTCTTTCCAAGGCCGTAGAGTGGAGGATCTTAAGCCAAGCTGAGGGGATCTAAAGTATTGGTCAAATAGGATTGCTTCCTTTGAGAGTCGGTCTTTTGAAGTCTTTTGGTCATAGACTTTTGTACATGACTCAATGTGTATATAAAAGCAAGTTTTGTTTGTGAATTTGTTGTCCTACTTTTCTACCCCGAGATAGTTACTATCAGGGGATTTGTTATTCGCTTCCGCATGTGCAATAAAATGAAAGTGTTGGCAACTCGTCCTGGGAAGTTGCAAATTATATCAACCACCGAGAGATGGGTATGCACTTGAGGTTCAAAGCGTGACATCCCCATTTAAGTGGTATCAGAGCTAGTCGGTAGTTGGAGTGATAAGGTGCGATGGGTTCTTGGGATATTGAGTAGGAATGACCTTTATTTTATGCTGATGCATTTGAGTGATAGCCGATTGGTAGATTGTTTTGTGAGGGTCACTTAAATTCTAATTTGGTATTGGAATTGGGAAAACGGGTTTCTATAAAAATCCTGTAGTATGAGTGATTAGGAGCAGAGAACTCTTAAAAAGAAAACCATTGGACTTATGACTCGGGGTAGGATGTCGACTAGGGTCGGTACTCGAGGAGGTCGTGGTAGAGCGCCAGCTCAGGCTAGCACTAGTGGAGTAGCATCGCCTCCTATTAGTGCTAGGGTAGCAACCCTTGGTGATCCCAGGATCGAAGGAATCGTGCAGGCGCTTGAAGTTATGGGAGCACAAATGGGGCAACAGGCCTAGAATCAAGATACCGCCGCCACGACTTCAGCCACCGCTCCAGTCGTCGCTATCGTAGCCGCCGCTACTGCCACCAATGCCGCCGCTGATACTGCTGCTGCTGCCGTAGCCATTGCCGCACCTGCCACCACACTACCAAAGTTCCACCTAGGAACGTAGTTGTTGAGAGAGAAAGACCGATGCACAAGCTTGTGGAGTAATTTTTGAAGTTGAACTTGCCGAGGTTCATTGGCGCAAGAGATCTCGAGGCTGTAGCCCTTTGGATCCAGGAATTGAAAAGGCCTTTGCACCGCTGATGTGCACCGAGGCGGAATAGTCGAGAGCCACCAAAGGAATAGTGTTCCGGAAGGTGTGGTCCCGGAGTGGAACGCCTTTGTCGAAGTGTTTAATGGCAAATATTTCTCTACAATGCCAAAGAACTGAAGATGGCAAAATTTCAATACCTTCACCAAGGTATCATGATTGTGGACCAATACGAAGCGAAGTTCGCTGAGCTATCACAATACGCCCTAGATTGGTTGAAGATCTAGTAGATCGAGCTAGAAGATTCAGTGATGGGCTCAGACCAGAACTGAGAGTCCGTTGGTGCCATTCAATTTAAAGGACTATAATGACCTATATGAACAAGCCTAGCTGATAGAGAGAGACTAAAACAAACAAACCGCTGCATCAGGGTCGCGGTTTGGTTCGAACAAAGATAGGAATAGGTTTGGAAAGAGACCTATGCTTGGAGGAAGGTATCCCATTCCGCCCAACAGGAAGGGTGGGATAGGAAAGTCAGTGCCAAGACAGAGTGGCGTGTGTCATTTCTGCGAAAAATGACACAAGTCAACCCCATGCCATTTTAGAATGGGTACGTGTTATGAATGTGGCTAGCAAGGTCACATAGCCAAGAATTGTCCCAGGAAGTAGATGGGACAACAGTAGTTACCGCCACCACCACCGATGGATCATAACTGAGGATTTTCACCACCGAATGCACAGCAGGGTGGACTGATCAGACCTCCAGCTTAAGGGAGAACGTACGCTATCACTAGAGGACAGGCTGAAGACGTGCCTAATGTGATTACAGGTATTGTTTCGCTGAACGATCACGTTGCTTACGCTTTATTTGACCCTAATGCAACTCATTCGTTTATAGCTGAGCAATTTGTTAAGCTAGTAAGATTGATTCCTGAGTTGTTGGAGTCAATGGTTAGCATATCTACACCATTAAAGGATAAGGTGTTAGCTACAGTGCGTTGTCCTGGTTGCAAGTTAGTAATTGGTGAGCGAGAAGGGAGGATGGATTTGATAATCCTAACCATGTATGATTTTAATGTGATAATTGACATGGACTGGCTCACCAAGCAACGAGCTAAGATGGACTGTTATCGTAAAGCGATTCAGTTTAACTCGTTAGCGGATGAAAATTTCGAGTTTATTAGGAGTCGAGGATGACCCTCGATTACCTTGATCTTGTCGCTCAAGGCAACCCACTTGTTAGACGAGGGTTACCAATGTTACTTAGCAATTGTTGTGGATATGACAATTGAGGAGCTGAAGATTGAAGACATAGCAATGGTTCGGGAATTTCCAGATATGTTTCCGAAAAAATTGTCAGGTCTGCCGCCAAAAAAGGAGATAGAGTTTGTGATTGAGTTAGCCCCCAAGACAAAGCCAATTTCTAAGGCTCTTTATCGGATGGCGTTGTCAGAGTTGAAGGAACTGAAGGTGTAGATGCAAAAGTTGTTGGATAAGGGATTCATACATCCTAGTGCATCATCTTGGGGAGCACTGGTTCTATTCGTAAAGAAGAAAGATGATTCGTTGCGCCTTTGCATCGACTATCATCAACTCAATTAGGTGGCAATCAAGAACAAGTATCCACTACCGAGGATTGACGACTTGTTTGACCAGTTACAAGGAGCGTCGATATTTTCTAAGATCGACCTGAGGATAAGATATCATTAGCAGAAGATTAGAAATGAGGACATATCGAAGTCAGTGTTTCGTACTTGATACGGCCATTATGAGTTCATGATAATGCCGTTTGGTTTGACGAACGCCCCAACTGCTTTCATGGATTTAATAAACCGAGTGTTCAAGAAATATTTGGATCAGTTCGTGATTGTGTTCATCGATGATATCCCAATATACTCGAAAAGTTCTGAGGGACACGAAAGGCATTTGAGGATGGTACTCAAGACCCTGAGGAATCATGAGTTGTACGCCAAGTTCAATAAATGTGAGTTTTGGTTGACCCATGTAGCATTCCTAGGTCACGTGATTTCAGGCGAAGGAATCTCCGTGGACCCGTCCAAGATCGAAGCAATGATCGACTGGCCAAGACCGACTACAGTGACAGAGATTAGAAGCTTTCTGGATTTAGCAAGGTACTACAGACGATTCGTGGAAGGATTTTCAACCTTAGCTTCGTCTTTGACTCGACTATTAAAGAAAGAAGAGAAATATGTGTGGACAAAGAAGTGCGAGAGTAGTTTCCAAGAGCTTAAGCAGAAGCTGACTATCATACTTGTGCTGACCATACCATCTGGTCCTGGAGGATACGAGATCTATAGTGATGCATCGTTTAGAGGACTGGGTTGCGTGTTAATGTAACATGGTAGGGTTGTTGTATATGCGTCTTGTCAGTTGAGACCTCACGAGCTGAATTACCCGACGCATGACTTAGAACTCACAGTAATAATTTTTGTTTTGAAGATTTGAAAACATTATTTGTGTGGAGATCAAAGTCTCAAGTATCTATCCTCTCAGAAGGAGTTGAATATGAGACAGTGTCACTGGATGGAACTCCTAAAGGATTATGATTGTGATATTTTGTATCACCCTGAAAAGGCTAATAAAGTAGCAAACGCGCTGAGTCGGAAGTCTTCAGTTGCGCATATGATGGTTAAGGAATGGATTTTACTAGAGAGAGCTCAAGATTCGATTTTCAAGTTTGAGGTAGGTCACCTTTCGAATCTTATGGCCACCCTCAAAATTGAGTCGGAAGTGCAGATCAAAATCAAGACGCTTTAGACTTAGAGATTAAGAAGATCCTACAAAAGGATACCGAAAAGAGAAATGCTGACTTTCAGATTTTTAAGGACGGAACACTGAGGTTCCAAGGACAATTGTCTGTACCTGACGATGCAGAGCTTAGGGAGGAGATCTTATCAGAAGTTCATCGTAGCAATTATAGCATTCATTCTGGTAGTACAAAAATTTATTAAAATCTGCGTCAACATTATTGGTGGTCCGGTATGAAGGCAGACATCACCAAGCATGTAGCCAAAGTGTCTGACATGTTAGCAAGTGAAGGCACAACATTGTAAGCCGAGATGACTTTTACAATCTCTTGAGATTCCCGAGTGGAAATGGGAATACATCACAATGGATTTTGTGACGAGCTTACCGAGGAGTCCAAGAAGTAATGATTCTATTTGGGTAGTGGTCGACAGACTGACAAAGTCAGCTCACTTCATTACAGTATAAAAGGACCTTAATTTGGACAGGCACGCAGAGTTGTATGTGCGTCAAATTGTTCGCCTGCATGGAATGCTAGTGACGATTACCTTAGACCGAGACCCGAGGTTTACAACTGCCTTTTGAAAAAGTTTGCAAACCGCCTTATGAACGAAGCTGCAGTATAGTATGACCTATCATCCTCAGACGGATGGCCAGTCTGAGAGGATGATTCAAACCCTCGAAGACATGCTACGAGCTTGCGTATTGGATTTCAAGGGAAGCTGGGAGGAACTGTTTTACTTTGTCGAGTTTGCCTACAACAACAGCTACCAGCAGAGTATTCAGATGGCACCGTTTGAAGCGTTGTAGAGTAGAGCGTGCAGAGCACCAGTTTGTTGGGATGAGGTCAAAGAACGAAAGATCACAGGCCCAGAGTTGGTTTAGTAGTTAGTGGATGTAGTTGCCGGTATCAGAGACAAATTAAAGACCGCTCATAGCCGCCAAAAAAGCTACGCAGATAAGCGTCGAAGACCATTGGAATTCCAAGTGGGTGATCATGTCTTTCCAAGGTGTCACCGATGAGGGGTACTTTACGCTTTGGCAAGAAGGGAAAACTAAGTCCGAGATATGTAGGTCCCTTTAAGATTCTAGAAAGAATCGGGACTCTAGCATATCGTCTTGCATTACCGCCGACGTTAGCACAAGTACATGACGTCTTTCACATGTCGCTGTTGAGAAAGTATGAGCCCGACTCGACCCATGTGCTGAACTTTGAAAAGTTAGACGTGGATGACAGAGTGTCGTACATGGAAAGACTGGTTCAGATTGTGGATCATAAAGAACAGATTCTGAGCACTAAGACCATCCCGTTGGTTAAAGTTGTCTAGCAATACCATGGCACAAAAAGAGCAACCTGGGAAAGTGAAGATTCGGTGAGACGACAATACCCCCACTTTTTTTTTAAAGTTTGTAATGGTTTAAATTTCGAGGACGAAATTTTTATAAGAGGGGAAGAATTGTGACATACTAAATTTCAGGGTCTATTTTCAATCGAAAAAGTTGAGCTTTTCATTGACGCGCCTACAATTCTTTTCTCTGAGTTGGCCACTCGCGAGATAACTAGTCTATTAGGTGAAACCGTTAAAGAATCTAAATACAATAGACTTGAGAATTCGACCAAGAATTAACTATTCGACCGTGCTAATCTGCAAGGGTCATTACAGCATCATCAAAATCGATCAGACACCGGATATAGGTCAATTTGATAGAGGTATGTGATTAGTGTGTGGGTGATTCCACCTAATTACAAAATTTCTATTAAACAATACTAGACCGATTTTTCTATCATTTTTGTACCTTGTGTCTGTATTTGAAACATTGAGATTTTCACAACAATCGTGAGTCGCCAATGTGTCGAAAATGCACAATGTGGCTCGAAAATAATCGACTACGGGTCAAATGTGCTAAAAATTCTTAAAAGCTACCCGGTAGGTTATGTCACGCTAAAATCACATCAGACTGAAATTAACCACGAAATTGAATTTGGTTTTGGGAATTGGATGTTCGAGCATGTCACAATTCATTTATAGGACGTCATCTCGTCTTTTGGAAAAATTTCGTTGAGTTCGGGATTTTTCAAAAAATCGGATTTCGGATAAATCGGAAAAATGAATGAAATTCGGATGGGTGAGGAAATTGGCCATTTTTGCTGTCCAAAGTTGATTATTTGGGGATTTATCTTGCTAGAAAGTATTAGGGGACTAAGCTTTAATTGAGTTAGATATTTTAGTTTGACTTTCAAGGCTTTGGTTCCCTCTCTCCCTTATCCGTTCTCCTTTCTTCTTCGAGCGTCTACCTCCCTCGACGCTGTTGTTTCCAGCTTTCCTTTTATTTCTCCTATCTTGGACGAGTTGCTTCTGCTTTCCTTGATTTCTTTCGAAAGAACCCAGCATCCACTAACCGAAACCACCGCTTCATCTCACAGTCCCATGCGAAGTCAACGGCTAGCTCTTTCTTCATGCGATTCCATTTGCTGCTAGCATCGTCCACTTATCTTCCTTCCACCGAAGCAGCCCATGATCGACCCTCTCGTTGCTTCTGCTTCAATTTCATTTTTCTCTCCTCCATGTCCGCACACCACTCCACTGAATAACCCCTACAGCCGTTTGTCTTCATCTCCATTTCACTGCCCCTAAACCTTCAACCAATAGCCTTGCTCCATTCCCTCGTGCAGCAACCCCACCGATCCTCCTTTGCTAGCTCTCCACACATTTGGCCCAACCCTAAGTCCAGAACCAAGCAGCCCATTTGCAAACTTCATGGGCTTTTTCAGCCCGGTCCAAGCTCCGTTGGCGCCGCCGTAAGCCCAAGTTTCGCCACCATCGCACCGCCGTCACAGTGAATGGGTTTTCGCTCTAAATCGGTGAGTTTATGCACTAAACTCTAATTAGTAGGCTAATGATATTTAAGGGGTGTTCAGATTATATTAAGATTATATTAGGGTTGATATTAGCTTGTTTAATTAATTTAGGATAGTTAGATTAGTGAATTAGATGGTTAGAACTTGTAATTAGTTAGTTTATTGTGTGGCATTGTAGTTAGAATGATTAGAATAATTTAATTAGGTCAATAGGTGGTTAGATTAGGAATTTCTAGCCTAAGTATGCATTTATTGATTTAATTTGCATTATTTAATTAATTCTGGTATTTATTTAATTATTAATTACTTTCCGGAAATTAGACTAGGATAGTCGCTAACCAGAATTTCATGCTGATTACAATAGTATGTCCAGTTTATGCAATTGAGTGTTATTTTGTGCAAATTGAGTGCTAATTGAAATTTTGGTCAATTATCCCAAAATTTGTGAATTTTGATATTTATTCAGAAAATCCCGAGTGTCGGGTTTTGACACCGAAAATGGTTTTAATATTATATCCATTAGTGGGATTTGAAAAGGAAGAGTATCAATTTTTCTGGTGTGAATTAACCGTGTACCCACCCACACACATACGTTGGCGGTTCTTCCATTTCCAACGCCTCTTGGTCTTTCCACTTTTGACTTGTCGGCTACACAACTATTGAATCGCAACTCATTCCACAAGCAATTCCTTCTTTGGTCTAGCCAACTATTGAATCCCAACTCATTCCACAAGCAATTCCTTCTTTGGTCTAGCCATTTCCATGTCACTCAACAAGTTCTCCAATTTTGGAAAAAGCACATGGATCAGCATCTCACTTTGAGTTGGTGTAGGTCACCTTCCCCCTTTCGCCCCTCCAAAGGTTGTGGCTTCACACTCTTAGCTACAAGTCGCTCAAATTCCTTTCATCCATGAGTTGTATCATGGAGATGCCCTAGTCTCTGTTAAACCAAAAATCATTGGTACCGCCAATGGATATTTGAAGTTAATGATGACAATTGACTTGGTTCTCATATTGATCATGGAATTCGCACCATTAAAGAATTCCAAACCCAAAATAAAATCAAATTTAACAAGCAGAATTACCTTGATAGAGAATTTTCCTTTCAAATCACCTATTTGCGGTTCCACATTCCGAGCAATGCCAACGGTCAATACATCATCCGAGTTAACCGCCTTGAACTAATGTTCAGTTGGTTTCACTTGAAGTCTCAAATTATTCACCACTTCGCTTAACAATAACATGTTTAATGGACCCATGTCAACCAAGGTATAGAGTTTGGTGTTACAAACCTTTGACTTCCACAAATGGCAAAGTTGCACTTGGAGGCTTCTTGGGCATTGCTTAAGTCTTTATAGAGTTGAGAATCTTTATGATTCCAAGCTGCACTTCTCTCTTCTCATGCTTTGCATTCCTCTTTCTTAATGGTGGGCAATGTTGTGAGTTTGTTCCTCTTTGGACAATCTCAGGACCAGTGGGGACCATTGCAAAAGAAGCAAAGGGAATGGTGGCTTCTTCTCCCTTTCTCTGTGGGAGTCACCTTGGGGTTGGTTTCACTTTTTGTTGGGTAGTTTGGAAGAGCCTTCTTCCCCTTCTCTTTCCCATTGATCTCTTGGAGCACGGGTAACTCTATCTTCTTGGTCTATGTCATGGTGGTGATCCATTTTCCACCCATTTCATATGGACTTGGAAGATTCAAGTTTGATGAAGTTAGCAAGAGAGTTAGTTATGGTGAGTGCCTTTGAGATACTTCGGATATCTCGTCTTTTAGGGAGAAGTATATCAAAAGTGCCTTAACTTGTATACAACGCTTACTTTAATGCCACAACTTTTCGCCGACTCACTTAAGTGCTACTTTTAAAATAAAAAAAAAAATTGATCACTTAAGTACTAACTCTAATCTAAGTTACTGAAAATCCGACGTGGCAATATTTTATTAAATTCTCAATCCTCTATGGCTTGTTGGCGTGCCTAGTGAACATATAATCTCTAAACGATGTCGTGTAGCAAGTTAAAAAAAGTGATCACTTTAGTGGTAGTCATTATAAAAAAAATGATCACTTCAATGCTAATTGTTGCTAAAAGTGATCACTTCAATATCAATTTTGATGAAAAAGTTATCACTTTAGTGCAAAAAAAAACCCCTACACAATGTCGTATTGCAAGTTAAGAAGTGATTACTTCAGTGTCAATCACTATAAAAAAAAAATTATTACTTCAATGCTAATCATTGTTAAAAAGTGATCATCTTAGTGCCAAAAAAAGCCACATAATTTCTCTAGCCGGAATTTTTTGCCAAAAGTACTGAAGTGATCATTTTTCTTTGGTTTTGGCACTTAAGTGAGCCGGTGAAAAGTTGTGGAGCTAAAGTGAGCGTTGTACACAAGTTAAAGCACTTTGGTGTACTTCTCGCCCGTCTTTTAAGCTCGAGTTGGGCCCAAGGCTTCAAACCATCCATAAATGCCCCAAGAGGTTCCTCCCCTCCTAAGTTGGAAATTTGGAGTTTGAATTCGAAGAATTCCTATATGTACCTCTAGATCATGCCTTTTGTTCAAGGCGCTAGAGTTTGCTATGGCCTCTTGTTGGGCGAACTCAAGGAAGAAATTATCCCAAAATTCTTTGACAAAACAATCCCACGTGTTGATGGGATCAGCATCTCACTTGGTCTCATCAAACCTATCATGCCAACAAAGCATGACATAATCGGTTATGAACATAGCGATGGCCATCTCATCTTGAATGTCAATAGCACCAAAGTATAATTCCATGCTCCAAATGAAGTGGTCCAGTTTTTTAGTAGATCGATTGTCATTTAACTCCTTGGGTTTCGACACATCCACATTACATCCCACTTTAACGGGTACGGCACCATTCATAATACTAGTCTTGAACATAGTTGTGAGCTCTTGCACCTCTAACTTCAAACCTAGGACTTCCAACTTCAAAGCCTCAATTGTTGCTTTGAGGAATTCGTCCTTTAAGTGCAAGGGGCCATGGATTTATCCACAATGGTTGTGATTTTGAGGTGAAGCGTCTCTTTGACCTCATCAATTCACACTTTCATCTCATCGATTATGTCCACAAACTCTATTAGGGTAGCGTTCATTCTAACAAACCTTTCCTCGAGAGCAGGCATGGCATCCATTGGAACAGCCCTCTTATTGGCTCTACCGCAAGTCTCCTATGGGACGACTTTTTCTTGGGGAGCCTTACCACCAACGGCAACATAGGCTATTTCTTGGTTTGACATTCTCTATACTACTTGTTGTGCTCCTCGATCTCTTTGAACAAACTCTCTTCTACTAGCTCGGATACCACTTGTCACCACCAATACTTGAGATCGAAATGTGGCAACTTATGCTTCCTTTGGTTTGTTGGGTCACCTAAGCTAAGCTTTTTTTCCAAGGATCGATTACTCGCTTACTAACTCCTAGATTGTAGAGAGAAAAAGTGTTTAGAGGGAAAAATTTTGGGAGAAAATCTACTTCTATTGCTCAAATGTTTGGTGTTACAAATGAGAGAAAGAACACCCCTATTTAAACACAAGGCCTTTCAATTATTATTGCTCAAACTACTATTATTCGTATTAAATATAAAATTATCATCCACCTCGTTAAATAAAAGAAATATCTTGAATGCAAATATATATTTTACCTATCATTCTTAGGAGTGTTTTAGAATTCTCATGAAAATCGTAGAGTCCAAGACACTTAGGCTGCGCATGACAAAATTTTTGAAAGAGAAATTGATTTCGCCGAAATCAATTTCTTAATTTCTATTTCTTGGACAAGTTTCTGAGCAAAGAAAACCCGTTTGATAATGACTCAAAATTTTTATTTCTGAAACAAAATCCGTTTGATAACAAAACAAAATTTATATTTCTAGGAATAGAAATTGATTAGATAACAACATAGGAAATCCTTAAATACAAAATAATAGTCAAAATAATACTAATACATTACAAAAGTTGAAAATACAATTTCATGGAATTTTCAGCATATTATTATCCTTTGCCATTTTATTAGCAATTGTTTTCCTAAGCATATTTATTGGATTTCCCTCATCGGTCAATGTATCGCTTGCAAGTTCATCCTGCGTAGGTTCAGACAAGAACTGCGGAAGCATGAATATGGGTGCCATCAATGGCGCCTATACAGCCTTGTCATTTTATCAAAAACTAGTATTATACAAGATTATCAACAAAATAAAATTAATGGTGTAAAGGAATATATGAGAATTCTACCTTAAAGTAATGTTTATGGTTAGGAACCAATCGGAGGAAGGTCGGTTTATTTTGATTCTCGAATTGAATAAGTCCAGTTGCTCATCCCTAATTTCTTTATTGTTGCTCAATGAACCTTTAATGGCCCTTGCATAGCAAAGAGAGAGATTCTCTTGAATCTCTTGCCTTCGAATTAAAATTCAAGATTGTGTAACAATCTAATTATTTTGATTTTGCAAGAATTTTGAATCTGTAAAAAAATAAGGTTAAATTTCTAGGCACATTTTTTATTCATCTATTACGTAAGAACTTTTTCTTTAACTAGCCATGCGCGTGCCTTTTCTAGGAGGAAAGAGCCCCATTGTTTTTAAGGCTACGCATGACAAAATTTCTGAAACAGAAATTGATTTTTGGTCAGAAATCAATTTCTTAATTTCTATTCCCCGGACAAGTTTCGAGCAAAAAACCCGTTTGATAACGACTCAAAATTTTTATTTCTGAAATAGAAATCCGTTTGATAACAGAACAAAATTTCTATTTCTAGGAATAGAAATTGATTAGATAACAACATAGGAAATCCTCAAATACAAAATAATAGTCGAAATAATACTAATACATTACAAAAGTTGAAAATACAATTTCATGGAATTTCCGGCATATTATTATCCCTTGCTATTTTATTAGCAATTGTTTTCCTAAGCATATTTATTTGGTTTCCCTCCTCGGTCAATGTATCGTTTGCAAGCTCATCCCGTAGGTTCGGACAAATGCTGCGGAAGCATGAATATGGGTGCCATCAATGGAGCCTATACAGCCTTGTCATTTTATCAAAAACTAGTATTATATAAGATTATCAACAAAATAAAATTAATGGTGTAAAGGAATATATGAGAATTTTACGTTAAAGTAACGTTTATGGTTAGGAACCAATCGGGGAAGGTCGATTTATTTTGATTCTCGAATTGAATCGCCTAGTTGCTCATCCCTAATTTCTTTATTGTTGCTCAATGAACCTTTAATGGCCCTTGCATAGCAAAGAGAGAGAGATTCTCTTGAATCTCTTGCCTTCGAATTAAAATTCAAGATTGTGTAACAATCTAATTATTTTGATTTTGCAAGAATTTTGAATCCGTAAAAAATAAGGTTAAATTTCTAGGCACGTTTTTTATTCATCTATTACGTAAGAACTTTTTCTTCAATCGGCCATGCACGTGCCTTTTTAGGAGGAAAGAGCCCCATTGTTTTTAAGTAAGCATTTAAGAACTTTGGTCGTTTTTGAAAATTAGGGACCCATTCGATTGCCTTTCATCCTAAAGAGGAAGTTATCAAAAAAAAAAAATTGAAAAAAAATGCAGAAAAAAAGAGCAAAATAAGAAAAAGAAAATTAGCAATAATTTGTGAAGTTGTGGTTATGAGTGAATTAAGTTAGCAAGAAAGTGCAAAGTTCTTTTATATGGCTTGATTTCGTTTTGATTTCTATTTCGAAACCTGAAAGTTAAAAATTTCAACTTTCTGATTTCTTTTTTCATTTTTCTATTTCTAAATGAAATCTATTTCGTAAATAGAGAAATCAAATCATACAAACGGATTTACATTGCTCCAAACCTTCTAATGAAAGAATAACGAAATCGAAATATAAATTTTGTCATGCGCACCCTTACAGTCTTGCCGGTCATATGGGGCCGTCTCTTCGATTGCTTGGATCTTGAAACTTCTAGTCCATGACACTATGATCTTCTTGGATATTGGGCTAACGTCTGATGCAAGCCTTTAGGCTGCTCCAAGCACGTAGCCCATTCGCGTAAATTATGCGGCCCTAGCGTGCTGGCCTGAACGCACGGCTCATGGGCCCATCACTCATGTGTGGGCATGTCTATGGATTGTTCTGGTACTTCTTCTCTATTTTTCCACCACGATCAATACATTTGTGTGCTTAAAACATGGCAATGAAAATCGCGGGAAGTATTAAAATGTTCGACAAAGAGAACATTAATCATGGAAATATCTCTTGAAGCTTGTTTGCACGAATCAACTCAGTTGTTATGTTAATAAGATCATAGACGGGTTTCATGGATCCTACAATCACAAAATTTAAATGCAAATCTTGTCAGAGATGGGATACATCGTCTTGACTTTTTAACCAAATGCACATTTAAAAATGACCTATGAATCTCTAGACTCAAAAGTGCATAAAACTTTTTTGGCGTGGAAAATTTCTAGAAATACAATCCCCATTTTTGGAAGCACTGCTGGATGCCTAACTCCTAAGTAATCTAAAATACGAGGATGTAACATTTAATAAATAAACATTTTTCGAAGGAAAACAATTTCCAAATTTTCGAAAGCATTTTCTGACCTTCAGAAAAATATTTAGATGTCTACACCTGCAAAAACATCTGATGCTTTGAGAGTTCCACAGATTGCGTAGATTAGAAGGTATCCGGGCAATCCTTCCTATCGAGGGTTTCAATGAAACAAATGTTCGCCTAGATATCAACTGGAGTTAGCATTAAACTAGAAAGATGGAAGGAAAAATCAATGTAAGGAACCGGGAATAAAGTATTTAAGCAGCAGTACAGGCACAACTCACCTATGCCATGTCAATATTCAAAATCGACTGGTAAGGCTGAATAAAGGAAGGAGGATATAGGGTTGGAGACTCTGTTGAGCTTTGACAAAGCCATACCTACTAAGCCATCTTGGATTGTAGCTTCCTGTCCTAATAATAATACTTTATGCAACAAGATTTTAAAAGGAATCTTACTTATTGGCGCGTAGCGAAACGGGCATCGAGCATCCTAATATCTACTGTGGGCGGAGATACCTTTTAAATCTTCTGTTTAGGTGGAAGGTGGGGAATGGAGACCAGAATCGATCTAGTGGGTTTGGTTTTATGGACGGTGTTAAAGAAGATGATCCTAGGTTCATATCTGAATTTATGAATCAGGTGCAAAACGCAGAATCGACCTGGAGAAGACAGTTGACTTCAGGAGGGTCTTTTTCTATGGACGGTGTTAAAGAAGATGATCCTGAGTTCTTTTCTGAATTAATTAATCAGGTGCACAACGATTTTGAGGATGGTATGGCAGTAGAAATTCAAGCTGTTCCTCTCAGTCAACATCGGACGACCGACACCTCAACCTGGATACCTTAAATAAATGGAGTTTCTTAGGAAAAGTATGTTGTCAATATTGTCATGTCCTACGACCAAAAAAAGAAAATATTGCCATGTCCAAAATATATGTTTAAAATGCATTGAATTTTTTAAAATGAAATAACTGAGCTTTCATAAAAAAAAAAAAAATTATAAAATAAAAAAGCAAAGAGGGTGCCCCTGAAACTAGTATATGAAATGTGTGAATGGAAAATATTTAATTTTATTATGCTCGAGAGCTGGAGGCCGAATTATATTTACGATCTCATCACAAGCCATCGATTAAGTTCAGCTCAAGTATCTTGATTTTTCATCGAAGTCAAACTTGAACAAACTTTTATTCGCTCAATCTCAAGCAAAGTTGCGAGCGGTGAGTTTGTGAGACAAGTCAAGCTCGATCTTGAAATTATTTTCCTGCCCAAATCGATTACGCCCTTAATTACTATAAAGCATGCGATCAATTTTCATGATTTCAATCCACCATATCATTTGTTACAATAAAGCAAAAAAAGAGAAAGTGTGTATATTTATGTGTATATAATATTGATGATACAAGAGCTTATTTATAGGTTATTCTAGATAACTATCTAAAGTAATAACATACTACAAAATCAAATAAAATCAACTAGAACCAATTAGGGAGGATCACTGCTCTAACATCCCCCCTCAAACTCAATGTGACTTAGAAGAAATCAACTGGAATTTGGAGAAAAGATCTTTAAAATGCCTAGGTGGATTTGCCTTAGTGAAAACATTAGCCATCTGATCAACTAATGAGGTGGTAACAAGACAAAAGCACCACAAAGCACATGAGAGTGTATAAAATGACAATCTATTTCAATGTGCTTAATTTACTCATGGAAAACATCATAATGGGATAATCGGATAGCACTCCGATTATCATAATGAATGATCATTCCACCATGATGATGAACTCCATGTCTTCTAATAACCATTGCAACCATAGTAATTTGAAGTTGTATCAGCAAGAGCACAATATTCCACTTTGTACTCAATCGAGTGACACTAGTCTATTTCTTGCTCTACCAATAAAAAGGGACTTCCCTAAGAAGAAGCAATAGTCTATAGTATAGCAACAATCAAGAGGATCACTAGCCCAATCAGCATTAGAATAAGCCATCGACTCTAAGGTTGAATTAGCAAAATAGTAAAGACCATGAAATAAGGTACTCCTGACATAGCGAAGAATTCAAAGAACAACGGCAAAGTGAGTCATTTGCATCATGGTCATGAATTGACTTACAATATGAGTAGCATAAGCGATGTCAAGATGAGTATCAGTGAGGTATACCAAACTGCTAACCAATTGTCGATATAGTGTAGGGTTTAGAAGAGGAGTCCTATCTTTTTCATCAAATTTGGCATTAGTTTTGATGGGAGTAATAGCAATCTTGTTATTAGTAAGTTTGGTCCAAGAAAGAAGATTAGTGGCATATTTCATTTGAGAAAGATAATAGCCAAAGGAATCTAAAGCAACCTCCAATCTAGAAAATAACTTAGCTACTCAAGATATTTCATTTCAACTATTGACTCAAATACTACTATAGTTTTGTAATTCCATAATGAT
Organism: Eucalyptus virginea; assembly: GCA_014182375.1. Lineage (NCBI taxonomy): Eukaryota > Viridiplantae > Streptophyta > Magnoliopsida > Myrtales > Myrtaceae > Eucalyptus > Eucalyptus virginea. The sequence goes on from CM024522.1 coordinate 9,857,146, forward strand.
CATTGCAAGCAATAACTATGTCATCCACACATAACAATAGCATAATACTCCCACAAGATGTCCATTGAACAAAGAGAGCATTACCATAGGGGCTGGACATAAATCCAAGGTGTTCCATGGTAGAACTAAACTTGGAATACCATAAAGAGGAGCCTTCTTAAATCCACATAATGCTTGGTGTAGTCGATGCACTTTACTAGGAGTATGAATGTATCCAAGAGGTGGCTCCATATATAGTTCTTCAATGAGATTCCTATTAAGAAATGCATTTTTGACATCCATTTGAAACAAGGTCATCGTTTAGTAGTAATGATAGTAAGGAGGCTACAAACAAAAGTAAGATGTGCAACTAGAGCAAACATCTCATCATAGTCAATGCCATATTCTTGAGTAAAGCCTTTTGCTACTAGCTTAGCTTTGTAGTGTTCCATTGAACCATTTAACTTGGTTTTGATCTTTTACACCCATTTACAACCTATAGCCAACTTTTCAAGAGGCAAATCAACAAAATCCCAAGGATGAGATTTTTCTAGTGCTTGCAACTCATCCGTCATTGCTTGCTACCAAAGAGGATTACTATGAGCTTCTCTATATGTGCGAGGCTCTTGAAAAGAGGCAATTGTAAATGATAGTGAAATTCATGAAGCTGAACAAAAGATTGACTTACACTAGTGGAACGAAGAACAAAAGAAGATAGAATATCCAAGGGTGATGAATATGCGGATGGCACATACATATTAGAGCTATCAAAATACCTACATCAAGATAAGGAGAGGACAATTCCAAAGAGGAAGATGCAGGATGTCATCTTTAGAAATAAATTGATAGAAGGATTGGTGAAAATGCAATAGTTGGAACAGTAGGAGAGGATGCAAAAGGACATAGAGGTGAGACCATCTTATGTTCCCATAAGGTAACATGACAAGACACATGAAAGTCGATTGGAGAAAGGATCCCAACTTCTATACCCTTTATACTCAACACCAAATCCAATGATATAACATGGACAAGCACGAGGTTCTAACTTCGTGTTTCATTTGGGAGAAGATGTATAAAATATGTACCTCCAAAGACTCAAAGTATACTGTAATTAGGAACACTATCATACAAGCGCTCGTAAAAGAAATGTTGCCTATAGTAGGTGATGAAATATGATTGATAGTATATATAGCAATATGACTAGCCTCCCCTCAAAACTATTCTAGACAAGATGCTTAGATTAGAAGAGGCATATAATATTTAAGATATTCCTATGTTTACATTATACTTGACCATTTCTTTGGGAAGTTCCTAGACAAGAACAATGAATGACAGTACCATTCCGAAAAAATTCTAATAGACTCTATCCCTATATTCCACAGCATTATCGGTACAAAAAAACTTTAATATCTCAAGAAAATTGTGTTTTAATCAAGGCAAAAAAAATTACCATAGATATGAGTAAGTTCATATTGATTTTTCATAAGATAAAGCCATGAATAACAATAATAATCATCCACAAAAATCACAAAATAACGAGATCCTGCCATAGTGGGAGTAGAGATGGTCCCCAAATATCCGATTGAATTAGATCGAAAGGAGCACAAGAGACAGATTTGTTAGGGAAATCCCTTATGATGTTTTGAAGATGACAAAATAAATCAAAAGCTCGAAACATGTTTGATGGTTGAGTAATAGACCATGCAGATGATAGAACATGTAAAGGATATTATCAAAGTCTATACTTGGAAGAACCAGAAGACAGACTCTATGCTGAAACTGAACTAAAAGACAGACTCTATGCTGAAGCAGAATATGTTCAGACTTAGATTGTAAAGTCTATTGCACTCAGACCTAGATTGTAAAGTCTATTGCACTTAGACTCAGATTGTAAAGTCTATTGCACTCGGACTTTACATCCAGATTCGACAGAATATAACACAAGCCCCAATCATATAATGGCTAGTGATCTGATTTGGATTCTACATCAAGATTGATTTAATTGACTCAATCTATTTGATTGACAATTGGATCTTGAAGACAAGAACTTTCTATACGAAGAAGCTCTACTTATGGAAACCAAGATTCTGTTTGTATGGGCGATCGGAATCAATTTGGGATTCTACCTTTGTCACTCAACGGCTACCAAATCTTCTAGATACAGATATGTCCAATGGGTATATTGGAAGACGATTCTCTGAGATACTGTCCAACGGCTAGTTTGGAAGTGGAGGAGTATTTAAGGAGATCATGGACCGATGAGCAAGTAAGAGATGGAGCGTAGAATTTATAATTCCAAAGTCTGAGCGACCTTCGATCATACACTTGTCTTTGGAGAGCTTAAACGTTTGTGATCGTGAGAGAAATACCAAATTAGTGACTTAGTGAGATAGTGTGATCTACTACTAAGTGTTTGCACTCAAAGTTGTAATCTCTTGTTGATTGCATAGTGGAATCCAACCAAGAAGATTGTTAGCATGGGAGAGTGGACGTAGGCTTGGATTAAGCCGAACCACTATAAACCTTGTGTTCTTATTATCTTCCCTAACTCCTTTGTTTTATTTGAAATTTATTTTATTCCGCATATATTTGCCAAGATTTATTTTAAACACCTATTCACCCCCTCTAGGTGTTCGTACTAGCTTTCACAATTGGTATCAGAGCCAAGTGCTCGGTTTATAAAAGTGTTTTTTTACTTTTGAGCTAAAGATCTTCTATGGCTAGTATCTTGGCACCAGGACTTATGGAAAGGCAAAGCAACACCAAGCCACCATATTTTGATGGAAAGGAATACAACGTGTGGAAGAATAAAATGAAAGCATTCTTAAGATCCAGAGATCCCTTGCAATGGGATGTTGTGGAAAGAGGAATCAATCCCACTACTATATCTACATCAAATAAGAATGGCAAAGACAAAGAAATTAAACCCCCTGCTCTTATGTCTTGGATGGAGATGTCCAAAAGAGAAGCGCTTGATGCAAAAGCTATTTATTCTTTATATTGCGCTTTGTCTCCAATTGAATATAACAGAATCTCTTCATATGAAACAACAAAAGAAGTTTGGGATAGACTTCATGTTACATATGAAGGGACCGATCGTGTAAAAGAAATAAAAGTAAACTTCCTGCTCGGTCAATATGAATCCTTCAAGATGAAGTAAGGAGAGTCGATTGGAGATATGTTCAGCCGTTTTACAGAAATTGTAAATGGTTTGACGTATCAAGGTCAGCCAATTTCTTCCCAAATGAAGGTCAACAAACTCTTGCGAGGTCTCTCAAAAGATTGGAACCATGTCAAGACCTCAATCCGTGAAACTCAGAGGATTATGCCACTCTCCGTTGATGAATTGATTGGCACTCTTCAATCCTATGAAGTGGAACAACTCAACGATGAAGATCCCGAAGGTAAGAAGTCCATTGCTTTAGTATCTAACGCTGTTTTTGATGAAACAGACTCAGAAAATGACTTGGACGACAAAGAACTTGCTTTTATGATCAAGAAATTCAAAAAGCTGAGTAGAAAAGGAAGCAAATTCAGTGGAAGAAGACAATACAAGCAGAATGGGAAGAAAAGAACAATGAAAGAAGATGATGAGCAAGGAAATATTTACTTGATGGCACATTCAGAATTTGAGTCTGACTCAGATACAGATTCAGAATCTAAGTCTGACTCATACATAGACTCAGAATCCGATGAGGAAATCGACGTAAGCCATTCAAAAATTCCTCTCAAAGTTTCAAAGTATATAAATGAGCTTTGCTTAAATCTCAAATCTTCTCTTAAAAGGATCTCCAAACTTAAAAAGGAGAATTCTCGGCTTAGGCAACAGGAACTTTCTCAAAAAGAAAATTTTGAAATTTTGCAAAAAGATTTTCTACAAACAAAAGAAAGTCGAGATCTACTTGTCAAAGAAAATGATTCTTTGAAGAAAGAATTTTCAAATATTTCGACAAGACTTTCAAATGGATCAAAAACATTAGAGTATATCATTTCTATACAAGTACCTTACTATAATAAGTCGGGACTTGGTTTCAATAAGGAAAGTAATTCTCTAATTGATTTTCCTAAAGTCAAGGAGAGACTTAGACTAAGACCTCCAAAGATATTTTACAAAAATCATTTTCAAAAAGTGTTTGTAAAACCTGTTGGTGGAAATGCCCTCAAGTGTTCAAATTGTGGAGATTCAAAACACTTTGGGAAAGATTGTCCTAAAGATTGGAGACCTATTAAGAAAAATTGGGTAAAAACAGTATATTCTACTAACTCTCATGGACCAAAAAAAAAATGGGTACCAAAGAAAATGTGAGTTGTTTTTGCAGGATTTAAAGAAGAAAGAAGAAAGAGAATTTGGTAAGGAATGCATATATTTTTATTCTCAATTTGGTTTGAGTACACAATTTAAAATTTCTCATTATACTTGATATTCGATATATCCTTGGTTGATTCAGATTTTATAATGATCATATTTTGTTTTATTGAAGAAAGAATCGTATGATTTGTTTGTGATTCGTAAGTTGAGATTTGACTTAATACGTGCGATTATTTGAGATAATTCAGATTATTTTGTCTAATTTTATACTATCAGATTTAATCATATTTTGCAAAGTGAAAATCTATTTTACGTGATATCAAATAATTATGCAAGATATTTTTTCTGAGATACTCAAGGATTTTATTCTCTCTGTTTTTATCATACTATGACTAAGTGAGAATTTATTTTTCAAAATATCATTGTGCATAATATTCTTTCTTTGAATACTTTGTTATGATGAATTAAGAAAGAATATTTGTTTATCTAGAAGATTTTATATTTTGCTCTAATGTCATGGAAGGATCCAAATTGATGGATACCAAAAAGGGAAATGAGTTGATTGCAGGAAATTCATTAAGGCAAGAACGCTCGTGAATCTACGCAGATTTTGGTACAATCTGAAAAATATCTCCTACGAAAATTGGTAGTGATGTTTTTTTTAAATCAATGGTATATTTCTAACATATACCATGGGTAAGAGAATATTTTTTTATCATCCTACCTTGCAAATCTCTATGTGCATTTTGGATGATTGTTTATTATATTGTAAATATCTTTTATCATAAATATAAGGCATTGCAAGTTATTACTTGATTTGGCACGTGATAAAAATATCAACTTTCTTTTTGCGAAATAATTCAATAATATATTTTTGAGATTATGCTTAAAGAAATACCCTTGATCTTGAAAGAGATTATTGCATATTTATGGATATTCTTGCTATATTCTTAGAAGATATATTATATCTAGCAAGTTTGATCCGCAAATCAAAGGAAGATTATTATGTGACATTTTTGCAAAGATTATTATCTGTTATATAAGAATTTGCAGGTCACAAAAGAATCTTCCATATGGATATTGGAAAACTCAGTCAGAAAATCATGGAGATTCTATACAATCTTTTGAAAGTTCAAAAATTCTATTCCTTGTGCAAAATTTTTGGTTATTGAGGAAATCCCTTATACATCGTACAAAAGGTTGAGTAGTTCTGAATTTTAATAATTGATAATTTTATATATGATATTCAACTTATTTATTTGAAGAAAGGGTATTATATATTATGTGGATATTATTACAGCTTATTTGTGCAAAAAGTTTGTTAAGTTGATGCAGGTTGAATTCGAGACGAGCTTGATTGAAGAAAATAAATTTTTGCCTCGAATTTCAAAATGCAAGTGATTGTTGCGGATGTTGTTGCTACAAAGGAAATACTGGAAAAATATTTTGTTCAACGTGCACAAGCAACAATTGTTTCCATTTGCAAATATTGTCATGATCACAAGGGGAGAACGTGAATCCAAAAGAAAAGGAAAAGAATCGTGATCATCTCAAAAAGGCAACAAATTGAGGGGGAGCATTGATCAATTATGGAAAAATCTTTTTGGATTGATCGTGATCTTATTATGGATGAAAGGAAAGGTAAATGTATCAGATTTTGTTCTAAAAATCCGGTTAGTGTATCTTTTATTACTTTTTGTCATTAACAAATCTCTTATTGATATTATTTTTTATTATGACAAAAAGGATAAGTGAATTTTATAATGCATTTATGATTTTTATCGGATATTTGCTGATATATATGATCGAATTGAGCCATATTGCATATCTTTAATATTCGATTTACTTTATATTCTCTACGTTATACTTTTTCCATTATTATCGCTTTTTGATTATGACAAAAAGGGGGAGAATATATGAATATGCATATGTGTTGATTGGTTGATATTATTTATTGCACAATATTGAGCTGCGATTATTTTTTCTATATATTGTTATGCTCAATCTATTTGCTACCTTCTGATATCCTTTGATTTAAATTAATATTTTTAAAAGCGTGTTTACAAATCTACATATTCAGAGATTGTTTTGTCATCATAAAAAAGGGGGAGATTGTTAGGGAAATCCCTTATGATGTTTTGAAGATGACAAAATAAATCAAATGCTACTAATATGTTTGATGGTTGAGTAATAGACCATGCAGATGATAGAACATGTAAAGGATATTATCAAAGTCTATACTTGGAAGAACCAGAAGACATACTCTATACTGAAACAGAATATGTTCAGACTCAGATTGTAAAGTCTATTGCACTCAGAACTAGATTGTAAAGTCTATTGCACTCAGACTCAGATTGTAAAGTCTATTGCACTCGGACTTTACATCCAGATTCGACAGAACGTAACACAAGCCCCAATCATATAACGGCTAGTGATCTGATTTGGATTCTACATCAAGATTGATTTAATTGACTCAATCTATTTGATTGATAATTGGATCTTGAAGACAAGAACTTTCTATACGAATAAACTCTACTTATGGAAACCAAGATTCTGTTTGTATGGGCGATCGGAATCAATTTAGGATTCTACCTTTGTCACTCAACGGCTACCAAATCTTCTAGATACAGATCTGTCCAATGGGTATATTGGAAGACGATTCTCTAAGATACTATCCAACGGCTAGTTTGGAAGTGGAGGAGTATTTAAGGAGATCATGGACCGATGAGCAAGTAAGAGACAGAGCGTAGAATTTATAATTCCAAAGTCTAAGTGACCTTCGATCATACACTTGTTTTTGGAGAGCTTAAACGTTTGTGATCGTGAGAGAAATACCAAATTAGTGACTTAGTGAGATAGTGTGATCTATTACTAAGTGTTTGCACTCAAAGTTGTAATCTCTTGTTGATTGCATAGTGGAATCCAGCCAAGAAGGCTGTTAGCGTGGGAGAGTGGACGTAGGCTTGGATTAAGCCGAACCACTATAAACCTTGTGTTCTTATTATCTTCCCTAACTCCTTTGTTTTATTTGAAATTTATTTTATTCTGCATATATTTGCCAAGATTTATTTTAAACACCTATTCACCCCCCTCTAGGTGTTCATACTAACTTTCACAGGATTCACTGATATTGAACGGTAAGCATGATGTTTTCCCAACTTACAAGGTAGATAATCAAAAGTTTTATTTTCAAAGGTACCAAGATGACCACCTAAAAGCAAAGGACTTAATCTAGAAAAATAAGAATGACCAAACAAGAATGCCAAATTTCAGATGATACCGTGGCACCACAACCAGTGAAGGATTTGGGAAGCTTTAACAAAACAAGCTCAAACAAACATCCCACTTTACGATGTATCCCAACTGTCTATCTCATCCATAGATCTTACACACAACAACCATTTGAAGAGAAATGAACATCAAAACCGAGCTCACATAGCTAAACAATATATACCGAGTTTAATGAGAGTTTGGGAACCATATATGTATCGGGCAATGACAATTTGGACGTTGCAACGTTCCCTAGATGACTAACTATCATCTGTGAGTTATCAGCTATGTGAATAATAAGTATTTGTTGAGTGTATGATTTTGAATTGAATAAATTGGAATTGGAGGTCATGTGATCACAATAGGCATAATCAAAAAACCATGAATCATGAGTACTTAGGGCGATTGACAGAACAAAATGGCTAGAAGTATTAGTTTCTTGAATAATGGAACGAACTATGGACCGAAGATCATCTAATGATATTGTGACAAATGAACTATTAGAGGAATCCTCTATCGCAACAATAACAGTGGATGGGTGGCGTGCAAGCAGATCTTTGAACCACGATCGACTGTTCGTTCTTGTAGGTTGTTCAGATTGTAGCTGATAACAATTTGATGCACGATGACTCGGTTGACAACAAGGCTTGCGCCATGAGTAGGAACTAGAAGTGGCAAGCATTACATATGTAGGAGTGGAGACTAATGGAGTAGAATAGTGAAATATCAGGTGTGGATTGAACCACCGATATGATTTACCAACGCCTAATTATGGGACGAAATTTGTGTGACACGGATTGAGATGTGTCATAACGGTTTGGTCTTATAATCGAGACTCTTGTGAATTGCTTGATTGAATGATGGATCAATTGTGTTGATTCAATTGATTGATTGATTGACCAAGGTTGAATGAGATGTTCCAAATGCTCGTGTGTTGTTACTGCACTTATGTGATATATGAATTATGCTAACATGCAGGAGGGAACTGAGGCGAGGTAAGTCTTCTGTATTGTGTACATAGACTATCTCTAGGCATATTTCCTTCTTAGTCGGGGTTTAGGGGGTAAACTTGTTGAGATATTGTCTCACCCCGTCGTGGGCTTAACTTTTTAGATCCATAGTGTGAAGAACCCGAAGCTTGAGGCAAAAGGGTTAGAAGCATGGGTGGCTCAGAAGTCCTTTTTGGAGATAGACCTCCTGTACTTAGACCCTAGAGTTGGCATCTGTTTGTAAACCAGATTGTTTATAAAAGCTGTGTTGATTGATTTGAAATTTGTTGTCCTACTTTTCTATCCCACGTTTGTTGTGGTAAGGGGATTAGCAATTTGCTTCCGCGTGCACATAAAAATTAATGGGTCAGTGATGCGTCTTGGGACATCGCAATTTTTATCGACCATTGTGGGATGAGCACGCTTTCAAGGTTCAGGGCGTGACACCTCCTGATGGTGCTGTGGAGAACCCGACGCCCCCAGAGCTTGTGGAGTTTGAAGGGTCAGTGAATGTGTCCGACTAGGGGGTCGTAGGACAGTTTCCTTTTTTATGGCTGATCTTTTTAGTAGACAAACTAGTCTTGTATCTAAACCTAGTTTGTGTATAAAAGTGTGTTTTGGTTGTGAATTTGTTATCCTACTTTTCTATCCCATGTTGTTTGCTGTCAGGGGTTTTGTTTCGCTTTTGCAAGTGCAATAAAATGAATGGGTCAGCGACATGTCCTATGATGTCGCAAATTTATCGACCACCGAGGGATGTGCGCTTGCTCGGAACTCCAGGGCGTGACAACCTAATTTCTGGTAATTTGTTTGGAAAAATTCCAAGTAATGACTTCAAAAAATTCACTCACGAGTGATAGCATTGGTGGACCTGTCACGTGGTGGTGCGTGGTGACGCATGCACCAACTTCCCAAGCATGTTGGTGATGAATTTTCAGAGTCTGACTCGTTTAAAGTAGGCAAGTCAAATAACGATGTTTAATTTCAAAATAAGCAACAAACTATCTAGGTAGCAATCAAGCACTGTAGTTTGGTGATTAATGGATACTGACGTAGCTACGACAATGTTGCTATAACACAGTGGCCCCTTCTTCAAACAAACTTGGCTCTAATACCATGTTGTAATAAAGCAAAAAGAGAATTTGTGTGTATTTCTATGTATATAATACTAATGATACAAAAGCCTATTTAGAGACGGTTCTTAAAAACTATCTAAAGTAATAAAATATTATAATATCAAATAAAATCAATTGGAATCAATAAGGAAGGTCACTGTCTCTAACATCATTCATGAAAGTATCTTTTAACAAGTGTCTTGTCTCTTAAGTGACATCCGATGAAATTTCTATTCACAAGTATATTTTAAGACCATCTCACAAGATAAGATTTTGATTTTAGTGGACATTTGTCTCGCTTACGTTGATAATCTTTTCTTCATCGAGAATGCTGAGCTAAGTGTTTACCCAGTCTCCCTGACTTTCTTCTATATAATCTCTAAAAAGTCGAACTGACTCCTCGCCACCACCGCAGCATTTTCCTTCTTCAAACCCTTTTCCCGGGAAAACAGGGAAGAGAAAATAAACTCTCGCTTTGCATCAGAGAAAAGATGATGAAGTCGCCAGAGCAAGAACACCCGGAGGAGGCTCTTGGCTGGGCTGCGAGAGACGCCTCTGGCCTTCTCTCTCCCTTCAAGTTCTCCCGCAGGTTATTTCCCTTTCCATTCTCAGACGGTGGAATTTCCATACTCTACTTTATAGATTATCTTTGAGGGGACAGAAAAGGTGGTGATCATTTATTTGCTTTTGACATATTGTTTCGATCCGAAATTAGGGCGACTGGAGAGAAAGACGTGAAGCTCAAAGTGCTATTCTGCGGGATCTGCCACACCGACCTCCACAGCGTGAGGAATGACTGGGGATTTTCTACCTATCCTCTTGTTCCTGGGTATCCGCCTTTTCCCTTTCCTGGTCACCTTTTTCCTTTGCTCTTTTTCTTTCCATGGTAATTTCGAGGTGTCGCGAGACAGAAAGACTCCATCACGATGATTTAGTGGTAAAAAAACTGGCCAATTTCACGAATCCCCAGTCGAGCTCCGACAATGGCGTCATCCGGTTACATTATTCTACTCAACGGTATTTACAGAACAATTGTTAGGGGCCAATTATCCAATGAAAACCCACCATCACCTTTCATTTAGATTTGGGCTAATACTACGAAGAACCCAAATTGATATACACCTATGATAAATTTATCATTCATTAGTTAAATTTTTTTAGTTTCATAATACATGACAATTGATAGAAGTACCAATTTGGGGTTTAACTCTCCGTTTGTCACAAATGTATTAATTTATGATTTTCAATATTAATCCAAGTTAACAAAAACTAACAAATGATAAATTTATATTAAATGTATCAATTTAAGAATTTCAGTGGTCACAAAATTAATTTTAAATAAATTTATCATAAGTGTACCGGTTTTGGATTTTTCATAATATTAATTACAAGTAAGTGGTTCTAAATTCCATACAAGTTCCACCTAAAACATTGAACTTACCTGCTAGAATAGGTTATTCATTTTTTTGGAACTTGTAATATACTCTACATTCCTTAGAATGGGGAACCTATCCTGTCACAAATTCCAAGGTCGGTTCTAAGGTCTACCTAAGTTCTACCTATATTATTAATTAAACGAATTGCAGTGAATCATCACCTTTAATGAGCACCATTTGCTATCATAATCCACTAACCCCAACTTTTATTTAGACACATGAAAAATATTAAATATTAATAAGTTAAAAGTCTCGGTCATAAAATGGAAGCTCAAACTAATTATTCTAGATTATGGAATACCATAATATTGCTAGAAGATATATACTAAGAAAAATACAAAAAAATTGTTTCAAGTTTTAAGTTTTAGGTTCCACCTATCCAAAATTTGAAATTTACCTATTGAAACAGGTTTCCAAATTTTTAGAACGTAGAACCCGCCATTCATACCTTGGAATTGGTATGATTCTTAAGTTCTAGGTTTTACCCTGAAACCATAATCACCCCTAGTATTAACCTTTTAGATTTTTGTTTGATCAATGGAATTATTTCAAATTACAATTAGAATAAGCAAAGCGGCCACAATAGAAGAACCAGTTTCTGTTGTTAAGATGGAGTTTTCCTGCATCAGCGAGTTCACTCACGTGTCCAACTTCCGAAGTTCATCTTCAACTGTTAAATTCAATCAAGGCGATGCCTTTAGACGCACAACGAGCTTTAACCAGACATAACATGTAGAATCCCAACTGCACATCGATCACAAACTCTTACAAATATCGTAACATATCTAAAACTTTTAGCTGTTAATTTGTCTAAACTTCATGTGTATCTTGACCTATTTGATATGCAGCCACGAGATCGCCGGCGAAGTCGTGGAGGTCGGAAACAAGGTGGAGAAGTTGAAGGTGGGAGACAAAGTGGGAGTGGGTTGCTTGGTCGGATCGTGCGGCTCCTGCGATAGTTGCCACGACCATCTCGAGAATTACTGCCCCAAAATGATTCAGACTTATGGTGCCATGTACCATGATGGGACGATGACCTACGGAGGATACTCCAACATGATGGTGGTGGATGAGCACTTCGCCATCAAATTCCCGCAGAACATGCCTCTCGACGCCGGCGCTCCTCTGCTTTGTGCCGGCATCACTGTTTACAGCCCAATGAGGTTCTTCGGGCTCGACCGCCCGGGGGACCACTTGGGCGTGGTGGGTCTCGGTGGATTGGGCCATGTAGCCGTGAAATTCGCGAAGGCGATGGGGGTCAAGGTGACCGTGATCAGCTCCTCCCCCGGCAAGAGGGGGAAGCGCTCCAGCGTCTTGGTGCCGATGCATTCCTTATTAGCAGCGACATCAATCAAGTTGAGGTGATTTCTGGATCGAAGCATTGCTATTTCTTGTTTTTTCTTTTCTTTTTTTGGTGAAGATGAGGAACTCAGTTTAAGTGAGCGTATTCTAATTTCGTGAAAATTATGTGATTTGAGTTTGTATCGGAACTTCTTTTTGTTAACAGGCTGCTAAGGGAACGATGGATGGTATAATCGACACGGTTTCGGCTGTGCACTTGATATCGCCCTTGATTGATTTGCTTAAAAATAATGGTAAACTTGTCTTCGTCGGTGCTCCTAATCGGCCTCTTGAGTTACCTGTCTTGTCCTTGCTCACCAGTAAGAATCTCTGTCGTTCTCCTTAGCCGCCAAAAAAAAAAAAATGTCGAATTAACTAACAAACCGATTTAATGTCATAGAAGTGCCCAATATCTTGTTTAGCTAAATGAAAATTGATAAATTATTTTACTGAATGGTTTGTGGTTTTAGTGAGGAAGATTGTGGCTGGGAGTTGCATTGGTGGATTGAAGGAAACTCAGGAGATGATTGATTTTGCTGCAAAGCACAACATAACTGCTGATATTGAGGTCATTCCAATCGATTATTTGAACACGGCAATGGACCGCCTTGCCAAGGGTGATGTCAAGTATCGGTTTGTGATAGACATTGGCAACACCTTAAAAGAAGCATGAGGTTCCTGAAGGCTCTTGAGTAGATTGCCTATGATGATGTCATGTAAAACCTTTCGGGTTCAAATAAAACTTTGATCGAGAGAGTTTCACTTGGAAAGCCTACCTAAATTTGTTTTGTTGGAAAAAGAATTACAAGATTGATAAGATGAGTTCGTTTAGTAGCCCAATTATCAAATAAATAAAAGATATGTTTACGTGAAAATAAATGGATACATAATCTCGACCATTGCTCTTAAGATTATTATTAAATAATGGACGTACCGAAATAACCGATGAAACATATGGATAACCCGTCATCTCTCTTCCTTTGGATCAACACATTAAAATTTCGCCGGAATCACCATGTTAAGAAAAGGGATTAAGAGAGATAAATCATTTTCTTCCGGATTCAACAATGGCCTCATCTTCCACGCATTCAAGTAATTTTTTTTTACACGACCAAAAAAAGTAATTTTTTGTTGTTTTTTCCCATGAGATGTGAGAAGAAACTAAATGCATTTAAATGGTTTTATGTTGTATTCTTTTTTATGAAATGATTTGAATAAGAAAATGCTAAATTTAAATACTGCAAATATAAAAAAAGTGTGATGAGACATCGAAATCGTTTAAACTCCCGCAAGGAAATAATGTTGGCGAAACCGGAGTGGGCGTCTCAGCCATTGCTGCGTGAGTTTGGAGACTGATTGCGTATCAGTCGCTAACTTAGTTGGGGGCTCTTACCCAGGCCCGTGGGATTTGTGGTCTGTTATAAAGGATTGCAGGGAGAGGTTGGAGGTGTGTAGTTTCAAGATCAATCCAGATTGCAGATCCTACTCGTTGAAATTGGCAAAATTGTCCAAAAGTCCCTAAACCTATTGCACTTTTGCCAATTTGGTCATAAACCTTTTTTTTTTTTTTTTGTCAATTGAGTCCTAAATCTTTTACAATTGTGCCAATTAGGTCCATTTGGCCGGCCGGAGTTGACGTGGACGCCGACCGAGACAGCTAGCCGGTGAATAATTTTTTAATATTTTTTTCAAATTTTTTTAAATTTTTTCGAATTTTTAAGTTTTTTTTCTTTTTTTCTACTTTCTTCCTTCCTGGGCCGGCGCCGCCGGGCCACGTGCAGCCGAGGCGAGGGCGGCAAGGTCGCCTCGCCGGCCACGGCAGGCTCGCCCCACCGCCACCGGCGGAGGCGAGGTCGAGCCTTGCCTCGGCTAGGCGACGGCGGCCTCAACGTTCCGGGCGAGGCTCGCCTTCGCCGGTGGCCGGCAGGGGCGAGCCTCGCCAATGGCCAGCGAGGCTGACCTCGCTAGCCCTCACCTCTGGCCGGTCGGCGCCGGAAAGTGGAAAAAAAAGAAAAAAATTCAAAAAAAATATTAAAAAATTGTTTGCCGACCAACCAGTCTCCCACGGTGTCCACATCGGCTCCGGCCGCCAAATGGACTGAATTGGCATAATCAGTAAAGGTTTAGACTCAATTGTGAAAAAAAGGTTTAGGACTCAATTGGCAACGTGCAATATAGGACTTTTTGGACAATTTTCCCTGTTGAAATTGGTCCCTCAATTTTCAAAACCTATCTAGGTTTCAAGGTCAATTGAAGCATCTACTCGCAAACCTACAATTTTTTTCTTTTGTTTTTTTCATTTTACACATCCACAATAATAATAATAATAATAATAATAATAATAATAATAATAATATACCCTACCCAAAAAAAATACAATAATATAATATAATTAAAAGGGATAAATACAATAAAAGTTCTAAAATTTGTTAAAAAAATGTAATTAAATCCTAAAACTTATAAAAAGTGAATCAAATCCTAAAACTTAAAATGGTTCAATAGAATCATAAATTTAATATCGTCGTCTTACTAACTAAAAATGCCGACGTATTGCGCGACATAGCATTTTAAATGATTTTTATTTTTTACCTGGCTTTTTAAAATAATTTTTATTCAAATTTAAAAATATATATATTTAAAAACAAATTTTCATTTTTTTTTTAAAACTGTTAAAAAAAGAAGTGGTTGTTCCAGCTGTGACGTAAACATCAGCGACTTTGGACCCAAAGTCGGCCTCAAATTGTGCGTTACAGCTTCAGATGAGCAGGTAACTCGTCGTTTTTGCGAAGCCATGCGCTCTTGTCGGCCCTACTCTGAACGAGCACTCTTGTCTGGTTCGGTGCTAGCCTTTAAAACTACACTTCCCGATGGCTTTTCTTCCTGTCCTTTTTACACATTTAAGACCGAGGTGTCAGTGCACTCTCCTCCAAAATTTGGATCCAATCGATGATCGACGAGCGCCCCGTTGTCGTTTCTGTACAATTGCGATCCATACGTTGGCTGAGATTAAGCTCTCAAATCCTTTTTTTTTTCTTTACTCATTCACTTTCCCTAGCCTAGGAATCTTCAGGAGTTTTCCGTAAACGCGGCATCATTCGATCCGAAAGAGAATCGAACCACATCATGACATTCCTTTCTCGGGTCCGTGAGAGAGAAACAGCGGAGATCGAGAGGGAAAGACGGACCGAGTTTTACATGAGGACATCAGACTGAACTAGGATTTCGTTAAGAGTCTTTTACACAACCATGTTCACTTGAGATTCTCGTTTAAGTTCAGCTCAAAAAGGAAAAAAGACTAAAAAAGATTTGAATCGGGTCGAGCCACGTAACAAAGTTAGTAAAAGTTCGGGATCTCTCTCAAATCCATGAAGAGCATGAAATCCTCAAACCAAAATGTTCTTAATTTCTAAATGCGAATGCAGAACTAATTCCGACATTATCATGTGATTCCGATCCCCAATTTTTCTTGAAATGTTTTGCGAAATTTTTAGATGTCTGACATTTTGGAGAGTGTTAAGGGGTGGGGTGTTCTATCTGAGAACAGGGCTTTTGGGTATGTCTTTTTCTTTCTTCCTTCCCTCATCCTCCTTCTCAGCATTCCTCCCAGAATGAGTGTCCATTTACAAATCTACGCTTTCCAATTCCAAGTGCAGATTGAGACTCAGGGACATATCTCCCTCAGCATTTAGTCGTATTAACTTTACAGACTTCATGAAAATGTGAAGATAGGCTCTCACAAAGCAGAGAGAAGCTCACTGCCAGTTTGGCTTGATTTTATTTTATTTTTTTGAAAGAATTAGTTCTGGATACACACATAATTCTAGCCTATCCTGTCTGTTTAGTACCTTGGCAAAATTAAGATGTCTGCAATCAAGTTGACGTCAAGTCAACTTCACAAAATCTATGTCGAGGTGATGAGTAATTCTGTGTCAATTTATCTGGATCTCAATTCTGAAATCCAAGATCCATGAGGACAATGAATTTGATCATTGTGGGGGAAGCCGAGAGCTATTCTAAAATAGATTTATTATGATCAAATATTCAAATTCCACAGCTCTTAAGCTAATAAATGCTCAATGTTATAACCCAATATGTGAGAAACCAATATTGACGCTTCCCTTTCTGCTAGTACTTTGTAACTTGTAAGACTATATCTATTCACAACCCTGGAGGCCCTTCGAGTCGAATGTAATCGTACATGACTCCCTGATAAGGGTTTATGGCCAAGGCCTGAGTCAAAAATATTGTGTTGCTTCCCCTGCGAAGTTGCGAGCTTGGCACCGGAATGCTGTACAACCAGTATAAACCGTGAATGCCATGTCTCGCTATTGCATTGTCCTGTCCGATTCTCCCTGTGGCGAAGAGCGGGGGGTCCATGGTCGGGTCGTTGAACCGTACCTAAGGATCATCAGTAACTCTTATAATCTGCATTTGACAAATCTCGAAACAGGGAATATGGTTGCTGGTTTGAACTATATTCATCCGTGATGTAGTTGAACAACCTCGATCTAGCTCATATGAACTGTTCAATATAATGTTCTACATGATGTGCCTGTACCTGCAAGTCAGATTCAGTAACAGATGCCAAGGCCAGTTGCAGGACGTAACCGGCTGTCTTTTTCACTGTCTCGAGTTCAAACACAATCTGCCATGTCGTCGCTGCGAATGTGTAATTATATAAATTCCTGCACTCAGAGAGAAGCTTAATCAACAAAGAAGAAATCGAGCAAGTTGTGTAGCGGACAGAGAGGAGACGACACATACCTAGTGACCTGTGCAAAGAACCAATCTTTACGATAATCATCGACGCCCACATGGAAGACAAGATCATTTCTGGGGTATAAGTCTGCATATCGCTCCCATAAGCCATATTGCCTAAATCTGCTCAACTTAACGAGATCAACACGAGATACTAACCGGTATATGAGTGGCTATTGGCTAAGAAACACAATGTTTGTGCTTTATTGAGGCAAACCTGTATTGTCTGTTGTTAGCATACAAATTATTCGTGAGGGTTGGGTAAGGTTCGGGCACGAAGAACTCAGAAGCCGTACGATCGGGGAAGCCAATCTCCCATAGAGTAGGGCCGTGTCTCGGCGGCTCGTAGACGAGCATCCCCAAGTTGATCGCAGAACCTGCATTTTGGAAATGTATTAAGTCCATTTCCCTATTGACAATGTATGCTAAAGTGATGTCCCTGTACATGGAATTGCAATTTCAGACAAAAGTTGCAGAGTTTGGTTTCAATAAACAGAAGCAGAACTTCATACCTGGTGTGATAGTGACAATGCCTTTATACTTGTAATCTCCGATAGTACCAGGAACCCATCCATATAAATTATATTCGCCGGCTCGAATGTTGTTGATTACAAAATTTCCCTTCCTGTCTGCTCGATGCCAAAACTGATAACCCTGGAAATCAAACGACATTTACAAAAGAAAAATCAAATTCAATCATTTTTCTCCTAGGCCGAATTGAAACTATTGATAAGTATGACTCATCGCGCGCTAATTTCAGCTTATGAAAATAAAAGCCAGCGGTTTTATCAACCTTGTTCTCTCTTTGCCACGACCCGGCCTGTCCCGGAGATGCTAGGCCGACATAGGCAAATTCCCCCCACAGGTATCTCTTACTTATATATCTGGAAAAAAAAAGGAAAGAAAACGAAGGAGCACAGCAAAATTAAAATGACGTGATCACGTGAACATGTTTTATCATCATACGGCGGTCTATCTTACACGATAACTTCACACGTACCAGGTCTACCGATGTGAACTTTGATCACACTTTATCGCAGAAAAAGCAAACGAAGACATGAGACTAGTCCAGATTTCATCATGAGAAAAAGAACCTTCGGTTATGGAGCTACTTAGGTACCTGTCGCGAACAAGTAACTGGCCAGCAACCATTCCTCGCTCCTTCGAAGAAGGGAAGTCCTCCGACTCGGCGAAACCGTAAGGCCAGTTCTTTGATTCCTCATGCATCTAACAATCATCAAACCCGACAATGACGAAAGAATTACCAATTGTTGGTCATAGCCTAGATAGAAGACCGACTAATCGAAGCTGAGCAGAGGAGAGGAAACGGTATATGCAGAAAACCTTCTTTTTGGCATTTGGCCAGAGAGTGCTTGTGTCTTCCTCCGGGGGAACTGAGTTGAGATAGATCAGAACAGGGCCAAAGACCTTCTTCCAGGGCCGTCCACCCGTGAACTTCATGCCCACTTCTTTCCCAGCATAGTGGGTGCTCACGAACATCTGCACTGTTTCCTCTGAGTACTTGAGCACAACTTTTGGTACTTTAACAAGAGCAAACCAAGAAAATCTGGGGTCCTAAGCGTATCACAATGTCTGCTCATTTCTCCATTGATAGTTCAATGATTCTTTGACAGAACTCACCATTGCCACTATGTCAAGATCAAGCAAATTCAGAAGAAAGAAAAAATTGTAGAGGAGTCTCACGGAGAGGGTGATTGGGCCGACGTGGGAAGTGAGGTCCTGCTTGACGGGCCCGGCGGTGCGGAACTCGTTGCTGGGCGTGATCAACCAGAAGCCCACCGGCGGGTCGCCGCAGATCCAGCCGTGCACCCTGTTGTCCTGGTTCTCGCATGAGTACTGGTACTTGTCGTCCACCTGCAGCGCCGGTCGCCGGAACCCACTTGTCACGTGACTTGCAGATAAATTGCCATAAAGTTTAAAAACCTTAAGTAAAGAAAACTAGAGCTCAGGGTAATTTCAATAATTATTGGACATTCTCACGGTTTAATATCGGTTTAATATTGTGCGGCACGATATTGACTATCAATTGTTGGATAGCACTATTTGATAAAAAGAATCAAGTAATTGATGGATCTCAATCGTAAGATGACGATCACGGACCGTAAAATATTTTACCTTAAAAATTCACTTTATTTCTTTTAGATGTTTTTGTATAAATATTAATTTTCAATTCACTCCATTTTAGAGCAATAAAATGTCCGAACAAAAAATTTTACCCCAGTAAGTAGAAAGAGATAACATGCACATAAAGTCCATATAAACCCGGGAAATAAGAGATTAGGATAAATTTAGTTTAGAGTTTAACGAGATTTATTTTGTATGGCATTCGAAACTTTTAAGGTTACCTCTCCTCTGAGTTCCGGGTTGATTGGATCGGTTAAGAGAACCGCTTCTGGGTAGGCCAGTGGCTGGCCTGTGATCCGGTCCTCGGGCATCGGCATGACTCTCTGCCTATCATTTGACAAAGCCATGAAATGAAACCTGAACAATAAAGTCGAAGTCCCAAGTAATTAGCATGTAACAACACTTAGAAACTAAATCGCATTGAACGTGCAATTCCAGAAAAGGGAAATGACGAGAACAATTACGAACTGATACTCCATTACTTTTTGTTCTGGAGCCTGTAAACGATCCTGACTTGATCCATTTCGATGTCCGGCAATCCTTCCGGTCGCTCGAAAATGCCGTAAGCATAAAATCCCGAGGTTCCACGCCGCACTATGTACCTGCGGAGTTCCAGTCATCGTTACCTATCATTGCCTAAGTAGAGTTTAATGTTCAAACGCCATAATCTTTATGCTCTCGTCGGAAGCTCCGATCGCACCTCTTGTCGATGTGCAGCGGGACCACGGTGTGGTTGGCCGAGGGGCTCCATTTTCTGACAAACGACATCTCTATTTGGTCTTCATTTTGTGTCACGACCCTGTATATTGTTCCATGTATCCTGCC
The DNA here is from genome assembly GCA_014182375.1 of Eucalyptus virginea. Lineage (NCBI taxonomy): Eukaryota > Viridiplantae > Streptophyta > Magnoliopsida > Myrtales > Myrtaceae > Eucalyptus > Eucalyptus virginea. The sequence goes on from CM024522.1 coordinate 9,877,313, forward strand.
ATTAATCAGTCGCATACTGTGAGAATCGGCAAAAAGAACTCGATTAAAGAACTCGATCTTCACTTGCTTGGAGAATCAACATTCACCTGTCGTATTTGATCGGTTCTCCGGGCCAGTTCCAAACAACATCCCAGTACCTAAAATTGCCAAACGAGATCCCGTTTTCTTTGATATCGCAGAGCACCCAAAAACGCGACGAAACGGACAAATTAAGAGCTAGATTGGGCATTAATACAATACATACCCTCTGTTGTTTTCTTCATTGAGGCCTTCGAGCAAGTTATCGATGCCATTGTACCGAATGCCTATGACATCTCCATCTGGAATCGATAGGGTTACTTGGACAAGCCCATTGTCTATCAGAACCTGAAATATAATCAAGAAGAAAACTTAGAACCTGAAATTTTAGCTAGTTAAATTACATAACTGTGTTATCATGTACCAAATTTGCCTGGTAAAACCTAAAGAGTAATCTTGATTATGCTTTAACTAATGGGTAATTAAACAATTCCTGAGCCTAATAATTGTCGAATTGAGAGCAGCAGGTGAAGCCTAGTTACCTGCCCCGGGTCGTGCAAACTGAGCTGGACCCCAAGAGTAGACTCGGGTTTCTGCCCCCTGGAAAATTGCTTCAACAAGAACCGAAAGAGAAGGCAAAATTTTTAGTCAATACCATTACCCCAAAAAATGAAAAAACAAAAAAGTCATGTAGTAATTATTTGTATCGTTGAAAGAAAGGGACCACATGAGCACATGATCTGCTTTTTTGACTTGCCCAATGGGCTCTTTCCAAGCTATATGGTCTACTTTTCTCACTTTTTCTAATTATGTTTTTGCAGACAGGGGCCTGTGAAAAGTATTTATCTCGATTGATTAGAATAATATTTAATGGAAAAGAGCACCGGTATGTGGTTTTGCTCAGACAAGAATCTCTCGTGAAACACTTCAGATGGTACGAAACCACTGTGTCGAAATGGAAAACAGGAAAAAAGACAAAAGCAATGGGTTCATGTGAAATGAAGTGAAGTGAAAGGGCGAAATCTCACTGGGAAGCATTGCTCGGATTCTCTGCAATTACTTTATTGCACTGTACGAACTTCACGGGCATGCGCGGATGAAAAGAAAAGCATTACAGGGATTTTGCTGGTGCGGCCTCACAGCCACAGAACGACCTAAGACAGCAGTACCCCCCTCCCCGCCCTTTTTCTCTCTCTGGACCGTGTCTGATGCGGGAGCTTTCTCCCATGGTTGTCGCGCATTTATCAAATAATTACAGGTTGAGAGAGAGAGAGAGAGAGAGAGGGGAGAGAAGAATCTAACTGGGTCGACGCAGAACGGACAATGCAGCACCACAGCAGCAGCAGATGAACCGTCGCGGCTCCCCGCCGCCGGCCGCCGGGCCGAGCGGCCTCCATTGTGGCCGCCAGTAGCTCATCTTCACGCCAGCCACGAGAAAATAACCCAACCACGCTAGAAGGAGAAGATAGAAGGAGATGAGGGCCGGCCCAAAGGCGGGTTACCAGGAATCAAGAAAATGTGTGGACCTAGTTCTTGGCATTTCACCTCGACAGAGCATCGGAAACCGATGCGGGCACGCGCGACAGAAGGACTTCCCGTCAATTTCCCTTAACCGGACAAGGAAGAGAGGGAGAGGACATGTGGAATTTATGATGGTGGCGCTTTGTTTCCATGGGAATTGTAATTGACAAACATTAATGGCCTCCACAGCCGTAGTACAGATAGAGAAAGAGAGCAGCGCAAAACGCTAACAAGTGAGAAAGCGATTCCTATATAAGTTGACGAGGAGTAAAGCTTTCTCCTAGGCAAGGGCAGATTCGTCCTCCCCCGCAAGAGTATCACATGGGCTGAAGAAGGACAAAACCTCCAACGTCGTAGGTTCTTTCTGGCATTAAGTAGGAATGGAAGGATTCCAGGTGATTTATGCCGATGCCTTGGCGAATTCGATAATCTTTAGCCCCGTGCATCGAATAAATAGTCGGGGCTATAGTCCCTAAGACTGTCAGATGCTACATTTTCTTTATGTTATCAGCTCGTTTTGCGGGGTGTTGTTCATCATTTTCTTATAGTGGTTGGTCGGCCTCGCTTTTCTTCCTACTCTTAATTGTCCATCTACAGCTCTCTCTGCTTCCATTGGTAGTTCTTTAATAAGTGTTGATGTTAGGTGGCATCAAAGGTCCGTTTGACATGGTTTTTTCCATGCAGGCTTGGTGAGAACGATCGCTACGGTTTTTAACAGCGACGTACTTGGAAAATTGCACACTATTGGAACATTACCAAGTCTCTGAAACTTGAGAATCTCTTATTATTAAGAGGAATAAAGCGAACTCTCACGCCTTACTAAAACTCCTAAACGGCCTAGTTCAAGTTGATGGAGGCTTGTAAAGTCAAAATCAACGAAACGACTAATGAGAAAATCAAATTGCAATTTGGGATTGGCGTGCAAGAGGGATCATTCGCATCCAATTAGCAATTCATCAAACTCTGTTTTGGGAGCCAACCGCACTCAATTCTGTGTTGCTACCTTACCTAATCCACAAATTACTACGACTTTACAGCTTGGCATAATTACAACAGTACAAAACTGATGTTGAAATTTATTTAAAGAGAACCCCTTCCTTGCCCCCCTTGATTTCGCTAATAATTGGATTATCCATGGCAATTAAATAATTGAGGAGGAGGCAGTGTCCGTCGTCTTCACGAACCGGCCAAAAAGCAGAGTATGCCCTTTTCTTTTTGTGAGCAAAAAGAAAGGATTTTTTATCCTATGAAAGAGCTAAAGGCAAAGTATACGCCATTATAAAACTTGCAATTGCTCAAGCAAAGTTAATAGATTACTAAAGCAAAGACTTAACCCATAGTAATCATAGGGGAGTCATCACTAATCTTTTTTCTCTATTTTAAAAAATATTATGGAAGCATTGTTGGTCAATTTTAAGCCTTAAGCCACTAATACAAATGGTGATCATGTAGGTACGTAAGCAATAATTTAACACTAAATAATCAAAACTTATAGATAAATTGCTAGACATGGGACAATAACCTCAATGCATTAAGCAAAACATGACTTCGTTATGATAATGCCCCAAGCATTCTGCAAGATTGTTAATTAAAAAACAAATGTATGCGTCACCTAAACATGATTTCTAGAAGCATAGACATTTGATTATTTTTGTGTATTTCTTCTTTTTATAAAATTAAACTATACGCAATGCATGAGATATGATTTTAATCTAGCTTACGTCCGTATGATCCTTATTTAACTAATGACGTGTGACATAAACTTACATGCCGCCCTGCAACCGAAATCTAACAACGGACAAAAAATTAGTCTAATTTGCCATACAATCTAATTTATATGAGCCTAAGTGTGTACTCACTAAATGACATGGATATTACGACATAAAAATGACAGCAATTTGACAACGTGGTAGAGATGATATGGTAATGCAACTAATAATATATGATATATGCATGTTATTTTTTATTTCTCTTATAGTTAAAATAGGAAATTACCTAAAATATGTGATTGGCTAATTTAAAATAGGAGATAATTTATAATAAACCATATTTTGAAGGTAATTAATGATGCAATTATATAATAGAAAAGTTTCCTAAATTAATAACATGCATTATATAAACCCACGTAATTAAATATTCACCACATCCAAAATTGGAAATCAAGCTTAGCGGAGATCCAATCTTAGGTCTCAAAGATTGAAATTCCAATTATCATAAATACGCATGACTCAAAAATAATATGAAAATTCCTATTTGGGTGAGTCCTATAATCTCACATCAAATCTAATTAGAATCAAATAATCCAAATTAGTTAAACAAATATTCAAATTGGACTTTGTTAAAGAGATTGCCTAAATTGGATTTTGTTAAAGAGATTGCCTAAATTGGACTTTGATCCGATGATGATCTACAGGAAAGTTTAACAACAATGGCCGTGAAGGATAGGTGGCGATACCGTGGTGAGGGACCACGCGCTCCATAAATTTTGTGCATGATTTAACGGTTGACAAATGTGTACTCATCAATTTCATAAAACTATGCCCTGGAATTTTTTTCGCTACCAAGGAAGGAGGCTAATGTCAATTTGGTTAAACATTTTGTCTAATGTCGATTCAATCTTAAATCTTTTAACTTAGTGACAATTCAGTCTTTCCAGCTAATTTTGACCCAGTATTATTAACGTGGACATCGCTCCACTAATGTGGCATAGTTAACATTAACGTAAATAATTTTAAATAATATTTTAATTTTTTTGAATTATTTTAATTTTTCTTTTCTTTTTTTCCTTCTCCTCCTTCTTCCTCTAGATGACAAGGTTGACCTAGTCAACCTTTGGTAGGGCTCGAGCCCTCGTAGGCATGACCTCGCTGGCCCTCACCTTTGGCCGATCACCTTCGACAAATGGTTGGAGGAAGGAGGAGGAGAAAGGAAAAAAAATTATTATTAAATTGTCTAGTCAATGCCGGCCATGTCAAATTAGCTAATCGACATCCGCATCAGTAATATCCGGCAAAAATCAGTTAGAAGGACTGAATTGGCACTAGATTAAAAGATCTAGAACTAAATCAGTAAATTGGCTTATATAAAAAGTTTATGACTAAATTAACACTAATGCAATAGTTTTAGGACTTTTATGACACTTTTCTCCGATGATCTAATTGTGTTAAGATCACGTGACTTGCATGTGATGCATGACTTAAATAAAATGCAAATATAAACTATGCTAATTGTATTTTTCTTCAGGAGTTGGGGTTGATCACTATTTTTCTTATGTAATAAATAACTAATGGGTCATCAAAATTTATGTGTGGACAGAAATTAGAGCTAAATATTGCTCAATTTGTACACGCCTAGACGAGGTGGACCCGAGAAAGACGCTTGTCTTATAGAGAATCATGCTATTATAGAAGTAGGAAGATACCTCATGCATCTACAACAACAGGTAGCACTAAAATGTGGAGAAATAAGTCGGTCATCATAGTATGTTTTTTCAATTTCCCACATGTATATTCGAAAGAATGTAAAGATCTAAATGACAATTTTGACGGGAAAAAATAGATAATTGGGATCAAAGACAAGCAATATGGATTCTGGAGGCGAATTTTACTAGCGGGAATGTAATCAATCTCCAAACTCATTGACCCGCAATGTATTTAGACTTGAGTAGAATGTAAAGATATTTCAAGGCCGATGTCATTGACGACTCAACCTTAATTCCACTTCCCTCTCGTCCTCAGTTCTGGCTTAAATTAAAGTTCGCTCTTATTCTTCAACAAATAATGGAGTTTCATGGACGACTGTTTATGGAGTGTGATAACTAGGATTCCAAACCAAACTGTAACTAATTAAGCCTCCTTTATATTGTAGAAAATAAATGATTTGAAAAATATTTTCTTAAAAATAATTATTTGTATTACTTACGTTTTGAATGAACAGAAAATATTTTCATCATCCATAAAAATGTAATAAAGATATATTTTTCATGAATCAATCGGAACAAAAGGCGTCTCTGGATAGGAGGATATCTCATCATACTCTCAAGTCCTATTACAAAAGTTTAGACAGTACTATCTAGAGCATTACTAATTGGCCGTTCATATAGGTGGTTGACTTTAAAAGATATTAAGGCATGGCCGTTCATATAGGTGGTTGACTTTAAAAGATATTAAGGCAAGGCATGAGCTAGTAGGAACGCAGGTACAAAGGTACAAATTAACTATAACTCTCTAATGAATGAATGAATTTTCCTGAGCAAATCCTTTTACTATATATAGATTGTTATTTTTTGAATTTGATGTGTGTCGTGCATACATTTGTTTACATTGTCACATGAAAGAAAAGAATAGGGTTCTGGGATTATTGCTATTTTGATTAGCCGATTTTGTTTCACTTGTATGGACCTGAATTTGTGGAATATTCAAAGTTTCATATGGGGTTGATGTTGCCATAATTCTAGTGAAGTTAGAGACTAAGGTATCATGACTCATTTGTTTCGCGAAAAATCAATAAATGAAAAATAAATAAACGGAAAATATTTTCATTATCAAAGAAAATATTTAGGCATGGACTATTATTGATAAAAATGGAAATATTTTTTAATTATTTATATTGTGTGAAATAAAATGCACAAAACTCAATTTCTTGACCCAACAAACATAGATATTGAAATAAAAAGCTCAACTTATTTTAAAAAAAAAAAAAAGGGAAGAAGAAGAAGAAGAAGAAGAAGAAGAAGAAGAGAGAGGAATGAGGGCAACTGCAAAATAGTACAAGCATGTGGCACTCACCGCCGGAGTCCGGACAAAAGGGGGCGACTGAAAGGAGCAGCTTTAACTTTCATGTGACCTTGGATTATCTTGTGGGATAAGCAAAGCACATCTCAGAAATTCAGAATCCCAGCGAGCACGTCCCGTGACATTTGCTTCGCCATCTTTCCATGGATTCTTCCGACTCGGAGCAAAGAAATATTCTCTTCCGACACCTTTCCCAACGTCGCTGTTATTCACGAGAAGAAGGTATTGTATGGACAGACATGTGAAAGGGTGTGGTGGATATTGGATAAAAGCAATTGCAACGGCCTTGCAAGGTCCTGCTGATTGGCTTCCTAATCTTGAAATTCTTAAACGTTTGGAAATTATATTCTTTTCATTGCCACCTAGAGAGTTTCTTCATGTGTTTATTAGGTTGTAAAATAGGGGTAGTAGATTTACGATGTTAAACTTTTGTGTTCAAGTTCGACCATTTTTCATTAAAAAAAAAAAAAGTGAATGTACTCAATTCATTTTTAAAGAGACCCAGCATGGATCCCACAAATTCTCGAAATATGATTGACTTGATCTAATAGACTTATGATTTGTTTGGTAAAAGCAAAAGCTCAGGCACTATATATTGAAGGGTTAATACCTTAAAAACCCCAAACCTGATACACCTGCGACAAATTTACCCAAAACTATTTTTTTTACCAAAAAAACCCCAAACCCAGACATATGTGATGATCTACCCTCCATTAGCTTCCGTTCGATTTTTCCGTTAATTTTGCTGACGTGGTTGCTGACGTGGCAAGCCATGTGGAAATTCATAAGTTTAATACTATTAAAAACCCCAAACTGGTATATTTATGACAAATTTACCCTAAACCCAGATATTTATGACAAATTTACCCCAAGCGATATATTTACGACAAATTTACTCTAAATTAATTTTTTCGATTATAAAAAACCTAAATTGGTACACGTGCGGCACATTTACCATCTTTCAATTTTCCCAAATTTGACTGAGTTGTGATATCCAATCAATTTTATTTTCCGGATTATTCTAACATTGCCTTCATATCATTAATACTTGATTTTTTTTATTGGAATCATTATTAGAAAACTATTCAAAGGCTACCAAATGTGCACTTCATTCTTGTGCCGGGAAGATGCCCATTAACTAAAAGATAGACAGATCGCTTGCGCACATATACAAAAGAATCACACTCAAAGCACACCTGAAATTAGCGACAAACATAAGTGATTTTGGTTCCGGCATTTCAACGAGCATGTGATGTACGAGTCACTCATACCTTTCACATGCAAGTTCCATCTTAAAATTTTGACACTTACGATTCAAGGTAGGAAAGACTACGTAATGCTAATAAGGACCAGCAAAGTAAGAGTGATATGTAAGCGTACAAACAGATTGCGGACAAGTAGTAAACCATGTGGGGCTGAGACATATAAACATAAAGCCAAGTTTGTCACAAACCAAAAACGAGTGAAGCAATCACAATATGTGCACTTCTTTTGTATATGTGCGCAAGCGATCTGTCCATCTTTTAGTTAATGGGCATCCTCTTGGCACAAGAATGAAGTGCACATTTGGTAGTCTTTGAATATTCTCTAATAATGATTCCAATAAAAAGAAAAAAAAAATTAAGTATTAATGATATGGAGGCAATGTTAGAGTAATCCGGAAAATAAAATTGATTGTACATCACAACTCAGTCAAATTTGGGAAAATTGAAATATGGTAAATGTGCCATACGTGTACCAATTTAGGTTTTTTATGATCGGAAAAATTAATTAGAGTAAATTTGTCGTAAATATATCAGCTTTGGGGTAAATTTGTCATAAATATACCAGTTTAGGGTAAATTTGTCATAAATATACCAGTTTGGGGTTTTTAATGGTATTAAACTTATGAATTTTCACATGGCTTGCCACGTCAGCAAAATTAACGGAAAAATCGAACGGAAGCTAACGGAGGGTAGATTTGTCACATATGTACCAGTTTGGGGTTTTTGATGGTCAAAAAAATAGTTTGGGGTAAATTTGTCACAGGTGTACCAGTTTGTGGTTTTTTAGGGTATTAACCCTATATTGAATTGTGTAACAGTTGAAAATAGAAACAAAAGGCTGTTTGATAATAACTGAAATATGTTTTTCTCAATTTTTGTTATTTTGTTCCCCGGAACAAAAAAAGAATAACAATCCGTTTGGTAAAATTTTTGTTCCTAACAATTTCTCTATTTTTTTTTTTAATTCTCGAAAACAGTTTTGGAATAGAAATAAGAAACAAAAGAAAGTAGCTTTTACCACCGCCTACGATAGCTTAGCCGGATCCAGCATGGAGGAGTTCGAATCCCGCAGGACGCACGGGATCTTAAGCGCAACGTCGAGGTAGTGGGTCCTCCACTAGGGTTGCCCCGGGGTTTACCTGCCGGTTGCCGGTTGTACGGGATTCCCTGAGTATAAAAAAAAAAAACAAAAAAGATTCTTGCTCCCAGGAACAGTTTCTAAAAATAAGCTAATATTCTTTTTTTTTTTTTTTCTTTATTCCTCTCTCTTGCCGCGACCACCTCTAATTGCCCAGAGCCACCATCGACCGTCGCCACCGTCCGCTGCTGTCCACCGGCCGCCGCCATCCGTCGTTGTCGCTGTTCGCCGGCCACTGCCACTGCCGGTGGTCAATAGTTGGTGATCCATGAGCAAGAATAAAAAAAGAAACTGTTTTATACCAAACGCATTTCTAAATTTTGTGTAGTTACCAAACACCTTAAATAAACTGTTTCGTACCAAACACATTTCTAAATTTTGTATAGTTACCAAACACCTTATTTTATTCAGAAATTGTTCCCCGGAGTAGAAATAGAAAAGAACTATTTTTGAAAAGAAAATGTTCTCCAGTCAAGAAGCGTTATCATGCGCACTCTAAATGACTAGATAAATCCTCCCAAAACTATGTGCGGGCTTGGCTTCTCCTAGGAAACTTTGCCAGCACACTTGAGTCTCCTTTCGGTACACGTCCTTGCACCAATAAAATAATCTTGGGAACACGATTCCTCCAAAAAGTTGAGAAATCCATTGAAGGTAAGGAAACTAGAACTGAACTTTAACCACTAAAAAGCATGGGGAAATAGTTGTCAATTCGGCATTGCACACGCAAAAAATTCACATAGGATTTTAATGTCTTGTAGAAATCGTCTATTTATTAAAATCCAACTTCACCGTGGCCTTTTGCGCAATATGTTGGAAATTTGAAAATCGATGATAGAAACCCTAAAATTATTTTGATGATTACATAACATTATTAAAGTATTTAATGAGTGCTTTGAGTAGATGCAGAAAAGTATTGCATGTTTACCCCATGCCAAGGCTAGGGCATACCACAAGTCTAGAAGGTTTAGAGTTGATTTATAGGCATACCACAAATCTAGAAGGTTTTGAAATGAATTTACATATTGCTTATCAAAGGGGACTACCAGCAGCATGACTCGAGCGTAGTTGAGTCAGCCCATTTTAGCATCATGAGTCGGGTCTTAGATATATCATACATCAACATAATAATCATGAGCTGAGTCTTCTACACCATTAACATATGTCTTGTTTACTTCTAAAGAATATTCGGGGTATATTGAAGTCAATTGTCCAAAGAGTCCAAGGGCTTGTTTGGTAATATGCCAAATAGTGACTAATTCTATTTTTTCATTCCTGGGAAATTAAAAAAAGAAAAAGGCAAATCATTTTGATAACTTTTTTGTTCCTGAAAATAGATTTAAAACAAAATCAAAAAATAGAAAAAATTGTTTATTTGTTCCCAGGAATAACTCCAGAATCAAGCCAAAACATGTTCTCTCTCTTTTTTTTTTTTTTTTTTCCTCTTTTCTTTTCTTTTATCTTCTTCTTCCTCTAGCCGGTCGCAAAAGATATAATAAAATAATATAATGAAATTATTAAAAAATTAAAAGAAATTTTTTAAAAAGATAAAATTATAACATAAAATTATATTTAAAAAAATAATAAATTTAGATAATAAATTTATATTAAAAAATGATAAAATAATTAAAAATAAAATAAGAAATTTATTAAAAAATTAAAAGAGAAAAATATAATAAAAAGTATTAAAAAATTAAAAGAATTTTAAGTCACAAAAAAAACTAAGGATCATACTAAACGCATTTCCATTCCAAGAATAGAAAATTTGGATAGTTACAAAATGCTTTTAAATGCTCGAAATTCGTTTAGAAAACATAATAAAAAAATCATTTTCTAATACAAATTATTCCCAAAAACAAAATAATTATCAAACGCGCCCTAAACATATTTCATTTTTGTTAATTCAGTTCTATGCTTTTTTATTTTATCAACTGAGTCTATTAGGCCAATTTTGGCCGGACTGACTTGGAAGCTAGCCGTCCAACATAGCACAACCAGCATTAGACCTCTCTCTCTCTCTCTCTCTCTCTCTCTCTCACCAGCCATTTGACATAACGGATATTCATTCAAGTTGCAACGTTTGATTTGGATGTCTACGAATGCTAGAAACAAAGCTGATAGCACAAGAGGATAAACTACAGCATATGCGTGAATCTGCAAATACACATTCATACTCATTAACTCGAATTTATAATTATCACCCTAGTGGATTTTTTTTTCTAAAATGACCACTTGTATTACTTGAAATAATTAATCAATAAGAAATATTTTCATTGTTAATAATAATATATATCCAAACATTTTTGTGGATGATGAAAAATTCGTTCAATTCATTTTTATAAGTGATACAAGTCATCATTTTTGAATTTTTTAAAAATTATTTATTTTTGCGAAATAAACGGAGCTTAAATCTTCTTTAAACATTTGTTATTCTTTTACATGCACTAGGGTGAGTGTGAGAAAAAAGCAGGGATTTTTATTTGAAGTGTTCGCAGAAGCTGTTTGTTTCGCAAACAGAGGGAATTGTGATGCATAAATCCATTGTGGGATGAATGGAAGGTGTGAAAGCTCCGGAACTCTTATGGGGCATTTGCAAAAAGAAAGGTTTGATTCTGGTGTGGGGGTAACGACAGAGAAACAAGTCTTGGAGAAGGTGAACTGCACTGGAAATAGGTTAACACGTGTAGGTTGCTAGAACTGGGAGAGTAGAGTTGGCAGAAGGAAAGTCAAACTGCTATAAAATCTACCTCTTGATATTCTCAATCCCTATCTCTTCTATTATTGTACAACCCGTTTGAGATTGTCTTTATTGTTGCATTTACACAGTTGATAGAATATTCAAAGTTTACAGTTTGTAGAAACTCTAAAAATTTGCACCTGCCAAATTTGAAAAATCGGACATTATTACCAATTCACTCCCTTTTAGTTGCTATATTGGAACCTAAAATAATTAGACTAAGCATCTTCCCCGACGTCCGTTTAGCCATCTTGAGCTTCTTTCCCTCGCTTGTCTTCGTGGCCGCCTCCTTTTCGCATTCATTTTTTTACCCCACGGCTTTGTGCCGTTGCCACCATAATCTCTGTTTGGAGTTCATTGCCCTCTCTTCCTGTCCCCGTGGAGTTCTCCACTTTCTTCATCCCCCTTTCTGGTTCAACCCGCGTGGCCCCACCGTGGGCCTTGTTGCTATGATCGTAGCCCCAGTTCTAATGCGGAAGCATCGCGTTTGGTGGAACAACTCATATGTACAACAAAATTTCATCCATTGATCCGCTCAAGTATTAATGATGCAAGCAAAAACAAGTTGCGGTGACAACTTGATTTAATGGATTTGATGGTTGAAGTTGCCAATTTACCAACTATTTGTCGACGTCAAGGTTGTTACTTGACTACCTAACAACTAAGACTGTTATCGATTTTTGTCACTGTCGGTTAATCTTTCAAGGTGGCTATTTGGCACATGAATTTGAAAGGTCTAATCCTAATTATTAAGCATCTGAACCTAGTTAAATGCATTTACTTCTACTTAATATGCATCTTAATACTATTGATGATTTCAAATCTCAATCGTCTAAGTCTTAAGTTTCTATGAGTTATACGTGTGTTGACAATTCAATAATCATAATTACATAACCGTGTAAGAGTCATAGATTCTAAGTAATTTTCATTTGCTTAGTAAAGTCCTTTGTAAATAGAGGTGCAATTTACAATAGAAGACTTAAATATGACGAATACACAAGATTTTCCTGAAGTGAGTGAATATATATATTTGATTCTTTATCAAATTCCATTGGTGTTGAATTAAAAATTATTTAGGCCATGATGGTAAACTTTATCTATCCGGAACTCTTTTATCATGATAAACTAAATCATTAGCTGGTGCTGTGTTTTATTATGCCATGGCGGTAACCTTGATCAACCTCTTGGCTCACAACTTTCTTGGGATTTCATTGTGTCTCTCTCAGCCGCGCAAATATTTATTATGCCTTCTTTTTCTATTTACTGATTTTTTTCCCTCTTTACTTTTTGCCCTCTTTGCCCCGAAAATCATTGTCACAATCACAGCCGGTGCGCGCCAATTCACGCATACCTCTCCTCACGCGACGAGTCCCCCACGACACGGTAAACGAAAGTCAGCCCCCTAAAAAGCGAGCTCGTAAATTTTGACTGGCCAACATGGTAAATAAATTTTGACTCGCCAACATGGTAAATAAGAAGAATTCCTGCCGCGAAAGGTCTAAAGAAAAGATATGTGAATCATTAGTGGGGTAGGGAAAATTAGGATCTATTTGGTCACGTATTAAATAATGTCTAATTCTATTTTTTTCTTCAAAAAAAAAAAAGAAATCCTTTTGGCACCTATTTTGTTCCCGCAAATAAATTTGGAATATAATAAAAAAGTATAAAAATTTACGTTTTTATTCTTGAAATTAATTTTAGAATCAAGTCATATCACTTTTTTTTTTTTTATCTTCTCTTTTATTCTTTCCTTTTCTCTCATTTTCTCCGCTTCTTCCTCTAGCCAATCACCGACCATCGCTATAGCTGGTGACCAACTAGAGGAAGAAAATGAGGAGAAGGAAAAAGATAAAAGATAAAATTATCAAAAGGTTAAAAGAAATTATAAGTCACAAAAAATTTAAGGATTTTCCCAAATGCATTTTTATTTAGAGAATAGAAATTTTGAGCAGTTATCAAACGCATTTAAATAGTCAAAAACTTATTTACATAATGGAAAAAAATTATTTTTCAACATAATTTGTTCTCAAAAAGAGAATGCTTACCAAATGCACTCTTAGTTTCTAACTTGCCAACGAATTTATCTTCGTCTCATGAAGTCAAAGTTCTTGAACAAAGGGAGCTCTAAAGGTTTGATACCTTATTCTAATCATCGTTCAGGGTATGATCAATAATTCAAATATCAAAATATATTTTTCGAAGGGGCGCTTAATAAGTACCTATTGTATTCATAAAAAAAAATACTCAAAAAAATACTTCTTCCCTTTTTCACTCATGCACATTTGTTTAAAACCTTTCCATTAAACACTCTTCCATACATTTAGCCTAGAAAACGAATTTCTGAATCACTCAATCCCATCACGCATTGAACTCTATCTTCATCATTTGCCTCTTGCTGCATGTTAAAGTTTTGGAAAATTGTGCAAAGAGTTTAAAACCTATTGTATTTTTGACAATTAAATAATTTTGACAATTGAATCATAAATTTTTTCATGTTTTGTCAATTCGGTCAAATTTAATTGGAAATCACTAACATGAAAGCTGGCCATTTCACGAGGTACGACCGACGTTGATGTGGACATTTTTTAATAATATTTTTATTTTTCGTTTTTTTTTTTCTAATCATAAGCCAACAACCCTCACCTAATTTGGGTGAGGGTGCCGTTGCCCTCACCTGGCTTGGGCGAGGGCCTTTGTGCCCTTGTTGGCCATAGGCGAGGCAATAGGGCAAGCAAGGGTTGCGACTCCCTTGCTTAGATCTAGGCAAGGGTTGACACTCTCGCCTATGGGCATAGAGGCCCTTGCTCGTGATTGACGAGTGTAAAGGTGCCCTCACCCAAACTAGTTGAGGATCACTAGCCCTCACCTATGGGCAGCAACCTCCCTAGCCTAAGGTTAAAAAAAAAAAAAAATATAAAAAAAAGTTAAAAAATATTAAAAATATTAAAAAATTTATCCACATCAAAGTCGGTTATATCACATAAGATGGCTAGTAATTACATTAATCGATTTCTAGTTAAAATTAATTGAATGGATTCATTTGATAAAACGTGTGAAAGATTATAACTTAATTGCCAAAATTAAAAAATTTAGAACTAAATTGACAAAGTACAATATATTTAGAACTTTTTGAACAATTTTCTCCCAAAGCTATGCTATCATGGCTACCACTTTGGCGGTATTGTTGGAAGATATCCGACAATTGCTCATGATATTCGAAGGAAGATTTGATCTGATTACGATTGTACACATATCAATTAAAGATTAGATTTAGATTTAGATTGATTCATAGGATCCTTAACTTCCATTTATTGTGTACATCTTGTATTACATCTACAAAAGGCTGTACATTAGAGATTATTGAAGAGAAAATACAAAAAATTCTTTTCCTTCATTTACGATTTCCCTGCGATCTTCAACTTCTTTCATGGTATCAAAGTAGTGAAGCTCTTGACTTAGCTTCCATTCATATATCTCGACCTCTACCAAGGATCTCCAACCTTGCGTAGAAGGATCAACTCTTCAGCAAAGGATTTTTTTTTTTATCATGACTCAGAACTTACCTTCAGCCTCCGGCGAGCATCCACAAGAGACAAATCCATCACAAACTCCAGAGAACCATGATGCGTCTCTTCCTGTTAATGTCACCAGACCTCAAGAACAAATCACTTGGGCCCAAGATATCCAATCTCTTCTAGCTCAAACAAGTCTAGGGCAACCCATCTTAGGCCAACCCATTCCGAGCCACCTCATGATGGGGCATCCTTACTAGTGGCTGCCATTTCAAATGCAACCCAACCCATGGTTGTATGGGCCAAGCCCAAGTGCATCATCGCCGGGGATTCAAGGCCAACAAATTTCCCTTCAACTTGATGGCAGCCCAACAACCAAGAACGCATCAGACTAACAAATTTGGGTAATGCAAAGGTAATGCAAAGGTAATACAATATGGGGCAGTTGATAGTATCAGACTAACCGGGTATTGGGATAAATCCATACCCGGCCCTTTTCAATGTGGGTTATGGGACCGGGTCGAGTAATCCGGGTATGGGAACAAATCCCTACCCGGGATTCTCACTCAGACTTCTACCGTATCCAGTGGTGGCCTTCACCGGATGGCCAGAACCCGACGACCCCTTGTTCGTTTCCACCGCCGACGGACCAGAACTGTGACTGATCAACCAACAACTGACCGGGCTAGAAAATTACCCCAGGTGGTCGCAGGAGTTCCGGCACGCCCTAATAACGAAGGAAAAAGACAGATTCCTCGATAGAACCGTTCCAATTCCTCTTGATGAACGCCTAGCCCGACACTGGAGGAAGTGCAATCAACTCGTCCGTACCTGGATCGAAAATTGCATATCCCCAGAAGTCGTGGTCAGACTTCCACCAATAGAGGATGCTAAAAATATGTGGGAGAACATCAAAGAGATGTACGATAAACTAGACCAAGCGAAGATCCTTAACCTCATGCAGGAACTTAGCGAGCTCAAGCAAGAAACATGACAGTCATGGCTTGCTTCAACAAGCTATCGTCATTGTGGAATGACCTCAAAGTGGCCAAAGAAAAACTTGAGGGACCAGAATCAACGATCAAACAGTACATATCTATCAAAGACAAGGAGAAAGCCACTCGCTTTCTGTTGATTTTAAATGAGTCCTATCTTACCTTTCGTTCGCAGATCCTTACTATGGATCCAGTGCCATCGATCGGACGGATTTTCCAATTGGCTGTACAGGAGGAGAGCTAGTAGCTTGCGTCACCGGAACATGCAAAAAGCTGCGAAAACATAGCCCTTGCAGCTCGTGGTGAACGGCAAGATGGGGCTAACAAAACCTTAAATCGAGAAAGGGAGAAAGGGGGCACGCTAGGGTTTGGTAGAGGAGGAGATGCACGTTTCCTTAAAAAGGAAGGAACGAACTGCCTAGATCGAGCGCAAGGATTGGACTGCTTGTAGGGGTCCGAAGTTATTAGCCGATCAGACAACGGATAGGAGTCCGCAATCAAAGGAATGGACGATTAGATTTTCGCCATGCCATCAAGGAATTTTGGGCAAAATTTCAAAGGAAAGGGTAAATTGTTTTCTGAATATTGCAAACGCTCTAACCATATGATTGACAGCTGTTGGAAATTGCATGGAAAACCAGAAGAAAAAGGAAAAAAAAAAATCGGCAACTTATCAAGTCAGTGGACCCATTGGCCAAAATGCTGATCAACCCATCACTTATGTACAATATCAACAGCTAATGCAGGCATTGCAAAAATTGGATACTTCCAACAAAGGAGGGAGTTTTTCGGGTATCACACATTGCTTGATTAATTCCATATCAAGGAAGGCATGGATTATTGATTCAGGGGCAAGCGATCATCTTATATGTGACAAATGATTTTTCTCGACTATAAATGAAGGATTGAATTTCCCTATTTCTATACAATTACCCAATGGAAATATCACTCATGTCAGTGTGACAGGAACAGTTAATCTCAATCCTCAGATTACTCTTCAAAATGTCCTTTATGTCCCAAAATTCCAATTTAATCTTACTTATGTGGCAAGAGTTTGCAAAGAAAATTCATGTCGGGTATACTTTGATGCTGACACATGTTTCTTTCAGGCTCTTTCAACTAGCAAACTAACGGGCTGGGGTAGCCTTTCTGAAGGACTATTTTTCTGGTCAAGTTTTCCCAGTAATTTTGATTTATCCTGCACTTCCTTGAATAAACCATCTTTATGTAATTTGAGCACCCATGACAAAAATTTCATTATGCATTTGAGATTGGGTCACAGTGCCTCCTTTCCTTGTCCTCAATGTCCCATACGTCCTCTTGTAAAATAGTCTTGTACGCCCTTTTCCATCTGGTAGCTCCCGTGCTAATGAAATTTTTTCATTGATCCATGTGGATATTTGGGGACCTTACCATACGGTAAATCATGATGGATCTCGTTACTTCCTTACAATAGTAGATGATTATTCTCATGCGACATGGATTTTTTTGATGCAGTGTAAAAGTCAAGCTCACTCTCATTTAAAAACATTCATTGCACTATCCAAGAATCAGTTCAGAAAATCCATTTAGCATATCCGTACTGATAACGTGGGAGAATTCTTCAGCCATAATTGCTCCTCACCTTTTTCATCTCATGGCATCCAACATGAGAGCTCATGCGTCTATACGCCACAACAAAATGGAGTGGTTGAACGCAAGCATTGCCACCTTTTGGAAGTCACACGTGCTTTAAAGTTTTAGGCATCGGTTCCGGAAAATTATTGGGGAGATTGTGTCATCATAGTAGCTTATTTAATCAACCGCATGCCCACTCGGATACTCATTGGGTGAACGCCTTTTGAACTACTATTTGGGACCGGAGCTGAAACATCTCAAAGTTTTTGGATGTCTATGTTATGTCGCAACAGTAGGTCCTCGCGACAAGTTGAGTCCTCGCGCTCGGCGTTGCATATTTATGGGATATCCCAATCTACAAAAGGGGTATCGGGTTCTTGAGATATCCACAAAGGAATTCTTGGTTAGTAGAGACATTATCTTTCACAAGAACATCTTTCCATTCAGTGAGAAGACATCTCCAGATGAAGACTCAGGGATAATATCCAATCCTCGTGGTTTCTTATCTGATGAGGCATTACCTCGAGATTCTTGTTATGTACCACTAGTACAACCGAGGAATGTTCCTTCTGCTCCTACTTTTATTCCAACAACAACACCAACTTCATATGAGAATTCGATCTCAAAAACTATTTTGGGAACATACTAAAAGACCCCACTGCTGATGAGGAAATCTAGGATACCTCGTTAACACCCTCCAGTGAGACAATCCCTTCTCCTCCGAGAGTCGATCCTCCAAGACGTTCTGGTCGGGCTACATGACCTCCAACTTGGACAAAAGATTATGTCTGTGCCACTCTCAATTCACCAGGTATTTAATATCCAATCTCATCCTATGTTTCTTTTCATAGATTATCACCGAAACATAGATGTTGCATTAGTCACCTATCAAAAGACAAGGAACCATCTAGCTATGATGAGGTGTCTATTGATCCACGATGGCAAAAGGCAATGGAGGCAAAACTACAGGTGATTGATAATCAAACATGGGATCTTGTCTTGTTGCCACCTAATCGTAAACTGATTGGTTGCAAATAGGTGTACAAGATTAAATATCGTGCTGATGGCTCCATTGAACGGTACAAGGCACGATTAGTGGCCAAGGGCTTCACCCAATGAGAATGCTTTGACTATCACGAGACATTATCTCTGGGAGCAAAAGATGTCACAGTCCGTTCCTTCTTAGCAGTTGCTGCAATTAATGACTGGCCTCTACATCAAATGGACGTGCGCAATGCCTTCCTTCACAGTGATCTAGACAAAAAAATCTATATGGATATTCCTTAAGGCTTATGGAGATAGGGGGAGAATAAAGTATGTCGTCTCCACAAATCCCTTTATGGGTTGAAACAAGCATCCAGACAGTGGTATGCAAAATTTGCGAATGCTCTTATCACAGCAAGCTTCAA
This sequence comes from Eucalyptus virginea, assembly GCA_014182375.1. Classification (NCBI taxonomy): domain Eukaryota; kingdom Viridiplantae; phylum Streptophyta; class Magnoliopsida; order Myrtales; family Myrtaceae; genus Eucalyptus; species Eucalyptus virginea. The sequence continues at coordinate 9,896,318 of CM024522.1, forward strand.
GCAGTCCTAACATGACTATGCTTTATTCACATGGACTAAAGGTATGTTATCTATTTATTTGATGATATATGTCGATGACATTCTTTTTATGAGAAATGATAAAGTTGCCATAGAAAGTATCAAGAAATATTTGCATGCCACTTTCCACATTAAAGACTTAGGAGCACCTAAATATTTCCTTGGAATTGAAATTGCCCTATCTGAACAAGGGATTTCCCTTAGTCAATGGAAGTTTATATTGGAGATCATATCAGAAGTAGGTCTATCAGGATGCAGGCTAGCTGTTGTTCCCATCGAGCGTAATACTAAGCTAACTACCGCAGATTATGATAAGGGCATATCTTAAAATGATGATCCCATGCTTAGAAATCCATCAGGCTATCAAAGACTCGTTGGGAAACTCATATATTTGACTATGACTAGGCTTGATATTTCCTATGTGGTACAAACACTTAGCCAGTTCATGCAAATTCCAAAGCAATCCCATATGGATGCTGCCTTGAAAGTCGTGAATTATTTAAAGAAGTGTCCAAGACTTGGGATACTCCTATCCAAGAAATGCAACATGGAAATGACAACATACTGTGATGCAGACTATGCAACTTGTCCCATGAGTCGAATATCAATCACTAGATATTGCATCAAATTGGGAGAATCACTACTCTCATGAAAGACCAAGAAAAAACCCACTATGTCTTATGTCTTTATCTTTAGCCAAAGCAGAGTATCAAGCTATGGCTAAAACCACCTGCTGGATAGTGTGGATGTGAGGTCTACTTAAAGATCTCGGAGTACAACTGCAAGGGACAACGAAGCTATTTTGTGACAATGATGCGGCTCTCAAACATGCAGCAAATCCTATAGTGCACGAGAGAACCAAGCATATAGAAGTGGATTGTCACTTTACACGAGAAAAAAATTAAGAAGGAGTAATTGAGACGACAGAACATCCAGCATACATCTTCACCAAACCCTTGTGTCAAAAACAGCATGCATATCTATTAAGCAAGCTAGGTGTCTTAGACATCTACAAGCTACTAGCTTGAGGGGAGTGTTGGAAGATATGCGGCAATTGCTCGTGATATTCAAAGGAAGATTTGATTTGATTACGATTGTACACATATCAATTAAAGATTAGATTTAGATTTAGATTGATTCATAGGATCCTTTACTTCCATTCATTGTGTACATCTTGTATTATATCTACAGGTTGCTGTACATTAGAGATTATTGAAGAGAAAATACAAAAAATTATTTTCCTTCATTTACGATTTCCTTGCGATCTTCAACTTCTTTTAGGTATGATTGAATCACTTGCATCCATCTCTTATTAAATCTCATGGATTTGTACTTTCATACATGGTTAAGCACTTTCTCAATGGATCATATGATCTAATATCATATTATTGTTAACTCACTCATCCATCCAAATATTGCGCTCGCTTGAACCCATTCAGAGATCTGTAACACTAAGGGTGATTAGTTCCCAATCTGGTCCAGTTCCACCTAGGAATCAAGAACCAGACTAGGAGGATCGATTCCCAATTTTTGGGATTGAGGACTTGATTGGACAATCCTAGGACTGGAAACTGGACTGGACCAACCAGTTCTGTCCCATAGAGTCAATTACTTACCCAAAAAAAAAATTAAAAATTTTAAAAAAAATATTAGAGTTGTTACTATTTTAATTATTTAGGGTTTGTTACTATTTTTAAGAAATTAAAAAATATATTCTTAAATAAAAGAGTCAATCTGGTTCAGTCCGGTGTCCCCGAGAATTAAGACTAGATCGACAATGACCGGTCCCATTTCTATGGAATTAGGAATCGGATCGATCCTTCCGGAAACCGAATCACATCAACCGGTTTGGTCCAATTCGGGCGATTCTCGATTTAGGTAGTTGAACATGCTCACTCCTATACAACACCCGGTTCGACGAGATTGAGGAGCGATTGTCGAAGCAAGAGATAAGATGTGACTCTTGAAAGGCTTCTAGCATGGCTTAGGGGACAACACCGAACACGACAAATTTTAAGCTAGAAAATATCGGTAATTGTGAAAGAGATAAGGATTGAGAATATCAAGAAGTAGATTTAGCATGAGAAACTTAAATTTTTAGGTGAGAAAACATCGGTAATTGTAAATCAAATGACAAATCCGTGGGGCTCCAAACGCAATGGGGTAAAGAAGATAATATAGAGTTGAGCTTAAAATGCCACGGTCATACCGTCAAGCGTGGGTGGCGAGCTCGTCTCGGTCGGCTCGACTACAAGGAACCCCTGATCAGTCCTACCGGCGAAGAAGGGATGGAGAAGGACGAGTCGCCAGAGTCAACGGCTACGGTTGCGGTCAACTTCGGGAGGTCAATCATAGTACCCAGCGTGCAGGAGCTGGCGAGGAAGCCCATCGTCAACCTCCCGCCCCGATACGTGCGCTGCTCCGATGATGAGGACCCTGTCTCCGGCGATGCTTCTGAGTCCGTCCCCGTCGTCGACGTTCAACGCTTGGCTCGCGGAGATCCGGTCGAGCTGGAGAAATTGCACTTGGCTTGCAAAGACTGGGGATTCTTCCAGGTACACTAAAATTCTCCTTCGTTTCTTTTTAAATTTTATTTTTCTATCGATGGTAAGACACAGGTATGTATGTGTATGTATGGATGTATGTATAATATGCTGTAGAAGTTGATAAGTTGATGTGACATTAAAGAAGTAGGAAGAAAGTAATTTAGAAAAAAAGGGGTAAGTCTCTCCAGGAAGAGTCTTGAGACTTTGTAAATGGTCATAGGCATTTAGTCAGTGAGATGCTGTTTAAGCTCACATTGGATAAGGTAGATCCCAAGCGGGAAGGAGGGGCCAGAAAAGGAAGAAACCCGTTTTTCCAAGTCTGTTGAATGATTGATGATTGCAGATTCAGTGTTAGAACTACATCTGACCTGAACATGTATCACTAATCCAGAGGAGTCAGCCAATCTAAGATGTACAACAAATTAGGATATTCACTTGTTAACGATCGTTTCACTGCATGGCCAGGAATTATTAGTTCTATAGTTATTAGCTCATAGTAGGGGTTGAGCTACCAAGCTGCTCTACCCTGTGATGAAGATAAGAATTTTTGCATTCAACCTTAGAGTGGAAATTAGAATTAAGATGCTCATTTCTGTTTGGATGTCCTTCTTGAGTAATTCACTAATTTGTGCATTTTTAAGCATAGGTTGTAAATCATGGAGTTAGCGTGCTGTTGCTGGAGGATTTCAAACGGGAAATCGAGAGTTTCTTCGACCTTCCTTATGAAGAAAAGCAAAAGCTGTGGCAGCAACCGGAGAACCACGAAGGGTTTGGGCAGCTCTTTGTGGCGTCGGAGGAGCAGAAGCTAGACTGGTCGGACATGTTCTACATAACCACCCTGCCACTTGGTCTGCGGAAGGCCGATCTATTTGACAAGCTCCCTGAGAATCTCAGGTAGAGTCTCATGCTTGCCCTGCTGTGCATGGCGCATGTGGTTTTTGCATAATGACGATGATGATGAGCAGAAAATTTATATGACAGGGATGTTGAATTGAGTGACCGAGTGCCAATATGAAGCACCTACTGTGAATCCTTTTAATTGTTGTGCTGAAATAACTGCTAATTCAGCTAAGTCTGTCTGATATATACATTTGCGGCTGTTGTTGCTACAGGAACAAGTTAGAAGAGTATTCGTTGGAAGTGAAAAAGTTAGCCCTATCGATCTTAGGTCAGATGGCGAGAGCTCTGAAGATGGAAGCCGAGGAGATCAGCGAAATGTTCAGTGACGGTGTTCAATCCATGAGGATGAATTACTATCCTCCATGTCCAGAGCCAGACATGACCGTTGGTTTCACTCCTCACTCTGATTCTGTTGCGCTGACAATCCTTTTTCAGCTCAATGAAACAGAAGGCTTGCAAATCAGAAGGGAAGGGAGATGGGTACCTGTAAAACCGCTTCATAATGCCTTTGTTGTCAACATTGGTGACATTATGGAGGTAATAATGTTTTTTCTTTTCTGGCATTGTGTATTTGAGAGTTATATCTGGAAAATGGGAAGCAGAAACAGAGAAGCTATGATCCTGGTGTGATAGCTCAGTTGAGAATTCAACTAGGAAGAGCTTAAAATGATGCATTTTTTGTTTTGTCTTCTTATACATATGCAATAATGTCTAAGTAAGTGGCATTGCTAAAACCTGAAGATTGAAAAGGTTTTTATATCTGTGGACATCAGTAAACATAGTCTGTGGCATGTGCTAATCATGAGTGCTTGTACAACTATACAGTCAATAGCGCAGAGGAAATACTGTTTGAAATTGTAAAATGATGACGTATGATTGTTGTAGTCAGCTAATGTTTATTTTGCTGCCATTTAACACTTTCTTCAGTATATGTACTGTCATAGAGAAAGTGTTTCTCCGTCTGCTATGTTGGCTTTGCATTCTTTTGTTGTTTTTACCACTATGATGACTGCCTTCGTTCTCTGTCGCACATACTACAAGCTGACGGATAGTTCAGATACCGATGAAAGTATAAATCATGGTTTAGGACTGCTGTTTTTACGCTCTTCTAAATGCCACTTGACAAGGTCTTGATGGAAGTTCATAAGAGTTGCTCATTTTCTTGCTTAGCAGATGCTGTTCCCTGCTCATTCTGTCATGTACTTCAAGATAAGCCGTTGAGTTTGTAATAGAAATGTCACTGTTTAGACTCATTCTATCATCATTGTGACGGACAAAGTCACAGAGAGTATGGAAAACACCAAAGTCCGTGTGTTATTTTTAAGTGGTTTCAGTGTGGTTCCCAAATGTAATTGAAACTTTGGTGATCTGGCGACTACTGCCTCAGGTTATGAGAACATACACATAGTCGGCTACGGATTACCCTCCAAATGAATCTGCTAACCTTTGTCTCTTTGGTTCCTTCATGCAGATTTTCAGCAATGGCATATATCGGAGCATTGAGCATCGGGCCACCGTGAATTCCACTAAAGAGAGGCTCTCTGTAGCCACATTTTACAGTTGCAGGCTAGATACTGTCTTGGGACCAGCACCTAGCCTTATTAGCTGCAATAACCCTCCCATTTTCCGGCGAGTCCCTTTGGAGGCATATTTCAAGGAATCTTTCAGTCGGAAATTGAATGGAAAGTCATACCTGGATTTCATGAGAATTGCCGGTGCATTGTAGGATATAAAAGGTTTTCATATCTGGGGACGTCAGCAAATATTGTATGTAGCATGTGGTAATGATAGGTACAAAATGTACAACCATACAGCCGATAGTGTGGTGGAAATACTGTTTGAAATTGTAAAATAGTGAAGTACAAAGAAGATGAGCCTGTCGGAGTTGGTTAATGTTTATTTTGCTGTCATTCAGCACTTTCTCCAGTATGTGCACTATCAGAGAGCAAGTGTTCGTCCCTCTGTTATCTTGGCTCTGCGTTCTTTTATTTTTCACACTATGATGACTGTCTTCGTGCTCTGTTACGCATTCTACTAGCTGACTGGTAGTTCTCGTATTTTGGTTTAGTACTGCTGTTTTTAAGCTGTTCCGCAGGCCACACAAACAAGGTGTTGATGGAAATGGATAAGAGTTGCTCATTTTCTTGCTTAGCCAATATCGTTCGCTTCTCATTCTGCCATGTAATTCAAGATAGGCCATTGAATTCGTGATAAATATCAGGTTAGCAATGTCACTGAATAGACTGATTTTATCATCAACGTGATGGACAAAGTCAGAGAGTACATAACTTGTTTCTTAGCATGCAACGGCTTTGGACTTCTTGGGCTGCTTAATATTGCAATCACTTTCATATTCATTGATGATGCCTGGAGCTTCAGGTCCTTTGCGCGGTTGCTGGCGTCAAGGATGGCGTCTGCCTCAATTTTGGCAAGGGACAAAAGGGTCAAACGCCCTGACCTGGGGATTTTAGTTGCAATTTAAATTGATCACAACCACTCAATTTTTCTCCTAATCTTATCCGATTGCGTCCTTTAGTTTTTGGTCAAATATCCGATTGTGTCCTTGAGATAGCAAATCTAGATGAGAAAGCAACAATTTCTTTTCCTGACCATTATTTTAGGAAGGATCTTGGATACCGGAGAGATTTTTCAGCTTCGAAGGCATTGAGTTCTCATGTTATGCGGGATCAATGCTTAGAAATTGATTTTTTGAAACTAAATGTGCTTAACAAGTGCCTCAAGATGCTCGTTAATGATAAATTTATAAAATTTGCTCTAACCCTTGTCCGAAAATTCCTACACTAATTTATAGTACGAAGAAATGAATGCGATAAATATCACCGGTGGAAATCCTAGTCAAATTATTAAAGTGGTGAACGAAAGGCCCGAATTGTACTTCTTGTTTTCATAATTTTCAGTAAGTGATTCTATTAGGATTTAATTAATTTTAGAATCAAGTCATATCACTTATTTTTTCTCTTTTATTCTTTCATTTTCTCTCATTTTCTCCGCTTCTTCCTCTAGCCAATCACCGATCATCGCTATAGCTGGTGACCAGCTAGAGGAAGAAAATGAGGAGAAGGAAAAAGATAAAAGATAAAATTATTAAAAGGTTAAAAGAAATTATAAGTCACAAAAAATTTAAGGATTTTCCCAAATGTATTTTTATTTAGAAAATAGAAATTTTGAGCAGTTATCAAACACATTTAAATAGTCAAAAACTTATTTACATAATGGAAAAAAAAATATTTTTCAACATAATTTGTTTTCATAAAGAGAATGCTTACCAAATGCACTCTTAGTTTCTAACTTGCCAACGAATTTATCTTCGTCTCCTGTACATATGAAGTCAAAGTTCTTGAACAAAGGGAGCTCTAAAGGTTTGATACCTTATTCTAATCATCGTTCAGGGTATGATCAATAATTCAAATATCAAAATATATTTTTCGAAGGGGCGCTTAATAAGTACCTATTGTATTCATAAAAAAAAAAAACTCAAAAAGAAATACTTCTTCCCTTTTTTCACTCATGCACATTTGTTTAAAACCTTTCCATTAAACACTCTTCCATACATTTAGCCTAGAAAACGAATTTCTGAATCACTCAATCCCATCACGCATTGAACTCTATCTTCATCATTTGCCTCTTGCCGCATGTTAAAGTTTTGGAAAATTGTGCAAAGAGTTTAAAACCTATTGTATTTTTGACAATTAAATAATTTTGACAATTGAATCATAAATTTTTTCATGTTTTGTCAATTTGGTCAAATTTAATTGGAAATTACTAACATGAAAGCCGGCCATTTCATTTCACGAGGTACGACCAACGTTGATGTGGACATTTTTTAATAATTTTTTTTAATTTTAATAATTTTTTTTTTTTTCATTTTTTTTTTCTAATCATAAGCCAACAACCCTCACCTAATTTGGGTGAGGGTGCCGTTGCCCTCACCTAGCTTGGGTGAGGGCCTTTGTGCCCTTGTTGGCCATAGGCGAGGCAATAGGGCAAGCAAGGGTTGCGACTCCCTTGCTTAGATCTAGGCAAGGGTTGACACTCTCGCCTATGGGCATAGAGGTCCTTGCTCGTGATCGATGAGCGTAAAGGTGCCCTCACCCAAACTAGTTGAGGATCACTAGCCCTCACCTATGGGCAGCAACCTCCCTAGCCTAAGGTTAATAAATAAATAAATAAATAAAGTTAAAAAAAGTAAAAAAATATTAAAAATTTTATCCACATCAAAGTCGGTTATATCACATAGGATGGCTAGTAATTACATTAATCGATTTCTAGTTAAAATTAATTGAATGGATTCATTTGATAAAACGTGTGAAAGATTATAACTTAATTGTCAAAATGAAAAAATTTAGAACTAAATTGACAAAGTACAATATATTTAGAACTTTTTGAATAATTTTCTCCCAAAGCTATGCTATCATGGCTACCACTTTGGCGGTATTGTTGGAAGATATCCGGCGATTGCTCATGATATTCGAAGGAAGATTTGGTCTGATTACGATTGTACACATATCAATTAAAGATTAGATTTAGATTTAGATTGATTCATAGGATCCTTAACTTCCATTTATTGTGTACATCTTGTATTATATCTACAAAAGGCTGTACATTAGAGATTATTGAAGAGAAAATACAAAAAATTATTTTCCTTCATTTACGATTTCCTTGCGATCTTCAACTTCTTTCATGGTATCAGAGCGGTGAAGCTCCTGACTTAGCTTCCGTTCATCTATCTCAACCTCTACCAAGGATCTCCAACCCTGCGTAGAAGGATCAACTCTTCAACAAAAGATTTTTTTTTATCATGACTCAAAACTTACCTTCAGCCTTCGGCGAGCATCCACAAGAGACAAATCCATCGCAAACTCCAGAGAACCAGGATGCGTCTCTTCCTGTTAATGTCACCAGACCTCAAGAACAAATCACTTAGGCCCAAGATATCCAATCTCTTCTAGCTGAGACAAGTCTGGGCAACCCATCTCAGGCCAACCCATTCCAGGCCACCTCTTGATGGGCCATCCTTACTAGTGGCTACCATTTCAGATGCAACACAACCCATGGTTGTATGGGCCAAGCCTAAGTGCATCATTGCTAGGGATTCAGGGCCAACAAATTTCCCTTCAACTTGATGGCAGCCCACCAACCAAGAACGGGGCAAGCTTGACCATCAAGTTGGATCTAGCAAATATGGGGCAGTTGATAGTATCAGACTAACCGGGTATTGGAATAAATCCATACCCGGCCCTTTCAATGCGGGCTATGGGACCAGGTCGAGTAATCCAGGTATGGGAACAAATCCCTATCCGGGATTCTCACTCGGACTTCTACCATATCCAGTGGTGGCCTTCACCGGATGGCCAAAACCCGGCAACCCCCTGTTCGTTTCCACCACCAACGGACTAGAACTACGGCTGATCAACCAACAGCTGACCGGGTTAGAAAATTACCCTAGGTGGTCGCAGGAGTTCCGGCGCGCCTTAATAACGAAGGACAAAAACATAGATTCCTCAATGGAACCGTTCCAATTCCTCTTGATGAACGCTTAGTCCGACACTGGAGGAGGTGCAATCAACTCGTTCGTACCTGGATCGAAAATTGCATATCCCCAAAAGTCGCGGCCGGACTTCCACCAACAGAGGACGCTAAAAATATGTGGGAGAACATCAAAGAGATGTACGATAAACTAGACCAAGCGGAGATCCTTAACCTCATGCAGGAACTTAGCGAGCTCAAGCAAGGGAACATGACAATCATAGCTTGCTTCAACAAGCTATCGTCATTATGGAATGACCTTGAAGCGGCCGAAGAAAAACTTGAGGGACCAGAATCAGCGATCAAACAGTACATATCTGTCAAAGACAAGGAGAAATCCACTTGCTTTATGTTGATTTTAAACGAGTCCTATCTTACCTTTCGTTCGCAGATCCTTACTATGGATCCAGTGCCATCGATCGAACGAATTTTCCAACTAGTTGTACAGGAGGAGAGCCAGCGGCTCGCGTCACCGGAACATGCAAAAAGCCGCGAAAACATAGCCCTTGTAGCTCGTGGTGAACGGCAAGATGGGGCTAACAAAACCCTAAATCGAGAAAGGGAGAAAGGGGGCACGCTATGGTTCGGCGGAGGAGGAGACGCATGTTTCCTTAAAAAGGAAGAAACAAACCACCTAGATTGAGCGTTAGGATCGGACAGCTTGTAGGGGTCCGAAGTTATCAGTGGATCAGACAGCGGACAGGAGTCTACGATCAAAGGAATGGACGATTAGATTTTCGCCATACCATCAAGGAATTTTGGGCAAAATTTCAAAGGAAAGGGTAAATTGTTTTGTGAATATTGCAAACGCTCTAACCATATGATTGACAGCTGTTGGAAATTGCATGAAAAACTAGAAGAAAGGAAAAAAAAATTGGCAACTTATCAAGTCAGTGGACCCATTGGCCAAAATGCTGATCAACCCATCACTTATGTACAATATCAACAGCTGATGTAGGCATTGCAAAAATTGGATACTTTCAACAAAGGAGGGAGTTTTTCAGGTATCACACATTGCTTGATTAATTCCATATCAAGGAATGCATGGATTATTGATTCAGGGGCAAGTGATCATCTTATATGTGACAAATGATTTTTCTTGAGTATAAATGAAAGATTGAATTTTCCTATTTATGTACAATTACCCAATGGAAATATCACTCACGTCAGTTTGACAGGAACAGTCAATCTCAATCCTCAGATTACTCTTCAAAATGTCATTTATGTCCCAAAATTCCAATTTAATCTTACTTATGTGTTAAGAGTCTGCAGAGAAAATTTATGTCAAGTATACTTTGATGCTGACACCTGTTTCTTTCAGGCTCTTTTAACTGGCAAACTGATGGGCTGGGGCAGCCTTTCTGAAGGACTATTTTTCTGGTCAAGTTTTCCTGGTAATTTTGATTTATCCTGCACTTCCTCGAATAAACCATCTTTATGTAATTTGAGCACCCATGACAAAAATTTCATTATGCATTTGAGATTGAGTCACAGTGCCTCCTTTCCTTGTCCTCAATGTCCCATACGTCCTCTTGTAAAATAGTCTTGTATGCCCTTTTCCATCTAGTAGCTCCCGTGCTAATGAAATTTTTTCATTGATCCATGTGGATATTTGGGGACCTTACTATACGGTAAATCATGATGGATCTCATTACTTCCTTACAATAGTAGATGATTATTCTCATGCGACATGGATTTTTTTTGATGTAGTGTAAAAGTCAAGCTCACTCTCATTTAAAAACATTCATTGCACTATCCAAGAATCAATTCAGAAAATCCATTTAGTGGATCCGTACTGATAACGGGGGAGAATTCTTCAGCCATAATTGCTCCTCACTTTTTTCATCTCATGGCATCCAACATGAGAGCTCATGCGTCTATACGCCACAACAAAATGGAGTGGTTGAACGCAAGCATCACCGCCTTTTGGAAGTCACACGTGCTTTAAAGTTTTAGGCATCGGTTCCGGAAAATTATTGGGGAGATTGTGTCATCATAGCAGCTTATTTAATCAACCACATGCCCACTCGGATACTCATTGGGTGAACGCCTTTTGAACTACTATTTGGGAAGAAACCGGAGCTGAAACATCTCAAAGTTTTTGGATGTCTATGTTATGTCGCAACAGTAGGTCCCCGCGCTCGGCGTTGCATATTTATGGGATATCCCAATCTACAAAAGGGGTATCGGGTTCTTGAGATATCCACAAAGGAATTCTTGGTTAGTAGAGACATTATCTTTCACGAGAACATCTTTCCATTCAGTGAGAAGACATCTCCAGATGAAGACTCAGGGATAATATCCAATCCTTGTGGTTTCTTATCTGATGAGGCATTACCTCGAGATTCTAGTTATGTACCGCTAGTACAACCGAGGAATGTTCCTTCGGCTCCTACTTTTATTCCAACAACAACACCAACTTCAGATGAGAATTCGATCTCAAAACTATTTTGGGGAACAGACTAAAAGACCCCACTACTGATGAGGAAATCCAGGATACCTCATTAACACCCTCCAGTGAGACAATCCCTTCTCCTCCGAGAGTCGATCCTTCAAGACGTTCCGGTCGGGCTACATGAGCACCAACTTGGACCAAAGATTATGTATGTGCCACTCTCAATTCACCAGGTATTTAGTATCCAATCTCATCCTATGTTTTTCTTTCATAGATTATCACCGAAACATAGATGTTGCATTAGTCACCTATCAGAAGACGAGGAACCATCTAGCTATGATGAGGCGTCTAATGATCCACGATGGCAAAAGGCAATGGAGGCAAAACTACAGGTGCTGATTGATAATCAAACATGGGATCTTGTCTCGTTGCCACCTAATCGTAAACCGATTGGTTGCAAATGGGTGTACAAGATTAAATATCGTGCTGATAGCTCCATTGAACGGTACAAGGCACGATTAGTGGCCAAGGGCTTCACCCAATGAGAATGCTTTGACTATCACGAGACATTATCTCTGGTAGCGAAAGATGTCACAGTTCGTTCCTTCTTAGCAGTTGCTACAATTAATGACTGGCCTCTACATCAAATGGACGTGCACAATGCCTTCCTTCATAGTGATCTAGACGAAAAAATCTATATGGATATTCCTTAGGGCTTACGGAGATAGGGGGAGAATAAAGTATGTCGTCTCCACAAATCCCTTTATGGGTTGAAACAAGCATCCAGACAGTGGTACACAAAATTTGCAAATGCTCTTATGACAACAGGCTTCAAGCAGTCCAAACATGACTATGCTTTATTCACATGGACTAAAGGTATGTTATCTATTTATTTGATGATATATGTCAATGACATTCTTGTTATGAGAAATGATAACGTTGCCATAGAAAGTTTCAAGAAATATTTGCATGCCACTTTCCACATTAAAGACTTAGGAACACCTAAGTATTTCCTTGGAATTGAAATTGCCCGATTTGAACAAGGGATTTCCCTTAGTCAATGGAAGTTTATATTGGAGATCATATTAGAAGTAGGTCTATCAAGATGCAGGCCAGCTGTCATTCCCATCGAGCAGAATACTAAGCTAACTACCGTATATTATGATAAGGGCATATCTCAAAATGATGATTCCATGCTCAGAGATCCATCAGGCTATCAAAGACTCGTTGGGAAACTCATATATTTGACTATGACTAGGCTTGATATTTCCTATGTAGTACAAACACTTAGCCAGTTCATGCACAATTCAAAGCAATCCCATATGGATTCTGCCTTGAAAGTCGTGAATTATTTAAAGAAGTGTCCAAGACTTGGGATACTCCTATCCAAGAAATGCAACATGGAAATGACAACATACTGTGATGTAAACTATGCAACTTGTCCCATGAGTCAAATATCGATCACTGGATATTGCATCAAATTGGGAGAATCACTACTCTCATGAAAGACCAAGAAACAACCCACTATGTCTTTATCTTTAGCCAAAGCAGAGTATCGAGCTATGGCTAAAACCACCTGCTAGATAGTGTGGATGTGAGGTCTACTTAAAGATCTCGGAGTACAACTGCAAGGGACAACGAAGCTATTTTGTGACAATGATGCGGCTCTCAAACATGCAGCAAATCCTATAGTGCATGAGGCATATAGAAGTGGATTGTCACTTTACACGAGAAAAAATTTAAGGAGTAATTGAGACAAGAGGAATTGGGATGACAGAACATCCAACAGACATCTTCACCAAACCCTTCTGTGAAAAACAGCACGCATATCTATTAAGCAAGCTAGGTGTCTTAGACATCTACAAGTCACTAGCTTGAGGGGGAGTGTTGGAAGATATGCGGCGATTGCTTGTGATATTCTAAGGAAGATTTGATTTGATTACGATTGTACACATATCAATTAAAGATTAGATTTAGATTTAGATTGATTCATAGGATCCTTTACTTCCATTCATTGTGTACATCTTGTATTATATCTATAGGTTGCTGTACATCAGAGATTATTGAAGAGAAAATACAAAATATTATTTTCCTTCATTTACGATTTCCCTGTGATCTTCAACTTCTTTTAGGTATGATTGAATCACTTGCATCCATCTCGTATTAAATCTCATGGATTTGTACTTTCATACATGGTTAAGCACTTTCTCAATGGATCATATGATCTAATATCATATTATTGTTAACTCACTCATCCATCCAAATATTGCACTCGCTTGAACCCATTCATAGATCTGTAACACTAAGGGTGATTAGTTCCCAATTTGGTCCAATTCCACCTAGGAATCAAGAACTATACCAAGAGGATCGATTCCCAATTTTTGGGACCGAGGACTTGACTGGATAGTCCTAGGACTACAAACTGGACTAGGATTGCGAACTGGACTGGACCAACTGGTTTTGTCCCATAGAGTCGATTACTTACCCCAAAAAAAAAAAATTAAAAAATTAAAAAAATATTAGATTTGTTACTATTTTTAATTATTTAGGGTTTATTGCTATTTTTAAGAAATTAACAAATATATTCTTAAATAAAAGAGTCAATCTAGTTTAGTCCGGTGTCCTCGAGAATTGAGACCAGATCAACAATCACCGGTCCCATTTCTATAGAATTAGGAATCAGACCCATCCTTTCGGAAACCGGATCACATCAACCGGTTTGGTCCAATCCGGGTGATTTTCAATTTAGGCAGTCGAACATGCTCACTCCTATACAACACCCAGTTCGACGAGATTGAGGAGCGATTGTCGAAGCAAGAGGTAAGATGTGACTCTTGAAAGGCTTCTAGCATGGCTTAGGGGACAACACCGAACACGACAAATTTTAAGCAAGAAAATATCGGTAATTGTAAAAGAGATAAGGATTGAGAATATCAAGAAGTAGATTTAGCATGAGAAACTTAAATTTTTAGGTGAGAAAACATCGGTAATTGTAAATCAAATGACAAATCCGTGGGGCTCCAAACGCAATGGGGTAAAGAAGATAATATAGAGTTGAGCTTAGAATGCCACGGTCATACCGTCAAACGTGGGTGGCGAGCTCGTCTCGGTCGGCTCGACTTCAAGGAACCCCTGATCAGTCCTACGGGCGAAGAAGGGATGGAGAAGGACGAGTCGCCAGAGTCAACGGCTACGGTTGCGGTCAACTTCGGGAGGTCAATCATCGTACCCAGCGTGCAGGAGCTGGCGAGGAAGCCCATCGTCAACCTCCCGCCCCGATACGTGCGCTGCTCCGATGATGAGGACCCTGTCTCCGGCGATGCTTCTGAGTCCGTCCCCGTCGTCGACGTTCAACGCTTGGCTCGCGGAGATCCGGTCGAGCTGGAGAAATTGCACTTCGCTTGCAAAGACTGGGGATTCTTCCAGGTACACTAAATTCTCCTTCGTTTCTTTTTAAATTTTATTTTTCTATCGATGGTAAGACACAGGTATGTATGTGTATGTATGGATGTATGTATAATATGCTGTAGAAGTTGATAAGTTGATGTGACATAAAAGAAGTAGGAAGAAAAGTAATTTAGAAAAAAGGGGTAAGTCTCTCCAGGAAGAGTCTTGAGACCTTGTAAATGGTCATAGGCATTTAGTCAGTGAGATGCTGTTTAAGCTCACATTGGATAAGGTAGATCCCAAGCGGGAAGGAGGGCCAGAAAAGGAAGAAACCCGTTTTTCCAAGTCTGTTGAATGATTGATGATTGCAGATTGAGTGTTAGAACTACATCTGACCTGAACATGTATCACTAATCCAGAGGAGTCAGCCAATCTAAGATGTACAACAAATTAGGATATTCACTTGTTAACGATTGTTTCACTGCATGGCCAGGAATTATTAGTTCTATAGTTATTAGCTCATAGTAGGGGTTGAGCTACCAAGCTGCTCTACCCTGTGATGAAGATAAGAATTTTTGCATTCAACCTTAGAGTGGAAATTAGAATTAAGATGCTCACTTCTGTTTGGATGTCCTTCTTGAGTAATTCACTAATTTGTGCATGGTTAAGCATAGGTTGTAAATCATGGAGTTAGCGTGCTGTTGCTGGAGGAATTCAAACGGGAAATCGAGAGTTTCTTCGACCTTCCTTATGAAGAAAAGCAAAAGCTGTGGCAGCAACCGGAGAACCACGAAGGGTTTGGGCAGCTCTTTGTGGCGTCGGAGGAGCAGAAGCTAGACTGGTCGGACATGTTCTACATAACCACCCTGCCACTTGGTCTGCGGAAGGCCGATCTATTTGACAAGCTCCCTGAGAATCTCAGGTAGAGTCTCATGCTTGCCCTGCTGTGCATGGCGCATGTGGTTTTTGCATAATGACGATGATGATGAGCAGAAAATTTATATGACAGGGATGTTGAATTGAGTGACTGAGTGCCAATATGAAGCACCTACTGTGAATCCTTTTAATTGTTGTGCTGAAATAACTGCTAATTCAGCTAAGTCTGTCTGATATATACATTTGCGGCTGTTGTTGCTACAGGAACAAGTTAGAAGAGTATTCGTTGGAAGTGAAAAAGTTAGCCCTATCGATCTTAGGTCACATGGCGAGAGCTCTGAAGATGGAAGCCGAGGAGATCAGAGAAATGTTCGGTGACGGTGTTCAATCCATGAGGATGAATTACTATCCTCCATGTCCAGAGCCAGACATGACCGTTGGTTTCACTCCTCACTCTGATGCTGATGCGCTGACAATCCTTTTTCAGCTCAATGAAACAGAAGGCTTGCAAATCAGAAGGGAAGGGAGATGGGTACCCGTAAAACCGCTTCATAATGCCTTTGTTGTCAACATTGGTGACATTATGGAGGTAATAATGTTTTTTCTTTTCTGGCATTGTGTATTTGAGAGTTATATCTGGAAAATGGGAAGCAGAAACAGAGAAGCTAGGATCCTGGTGTGATAGCTCAGTTGAGAATTCAACTAGGAAGAGCTTAAAATGATGCATTTTTTGTTTTGTCTTCTTATACATATGCAATAATGTCTAAGTAAGTAGCATTGCTAAAACCTGAAGATTGAAAAGGTTTTTATATCTGTGGACATCAGTAAACATAGTCTGTGGCATGTGCTAATCATGAGTGCTTGTACAACTATACAGTCAATAGCGCAGAGGAAATACTGTTTGAAATTGTAAAATGATGACGTATGATTGTTGTAGTCAGCTAATGTCTATTTTGCTGCCATTTAACACTTTCTTCAGTATATGTACTATCATAGAGAAAGTGTTTCTCCGTCTGCTATGTTGGCTTTGCATTCTTTTATTGTTTTTACTACTATGATGACTGCCTTCGTTCTCTGTCGCACATACTACAAGCTGACGGATAGTTCAGGTACCGATGAAAGTATAAATCATGGTTTAGGACTGCTGTTTTTACGCTCTTCTAAATGCCACTGGACAAGGTCTTGATGGAAGTTCATAAGAGTTGCTCATTTTCTTGCTTAGCAGATGCTGTTCCCTGCTCATTCTGTCATGTACTTCAAGATAAGCTGTTGAGTTTGTAATAGAAATGTTACTGTTCAGACTCATTTTATCATCGTTTTGATGGACAAAGTCACAGAGAGTATGGAAAACACCAAAGTCCGTGTGTTAGTTTTAAGTGGTTTCAGTGTGGTTCCCACATGTAATTGAAACTTTGGTGATCTGGCGACTACTGCCTCAGGTTATGAGAACATACACATATTCGGCTACGGATTACCCTCCAAATGAATCTGCTAACCTTTGTCTCTTCGGTTCCTTCATGCAGATTTTCAGCAATGGCATATATCGGAGCATTGAGCATCGGGCCACCGTGAATTCCACTAAAGAGAGGCTCTCTGTAGCCACATTTTACAGTTGCAGGCTAGATACTGTCTTGGGACCAGCACCTAGCCTTATTAGCAGCGATAACCCCGCCATTTTCCGGCGAGTCCCTTTGGAGGCATATTTCAAGGAATTTTTCAGTCGGAAATTGAACAGAAAGTCATACCTGGATTTCATGAGAATTGCCGGTGCATTGTAGGATATTGTGCATTGGAGATGTTGAGCAGAGAAAGTACCTGAAGCTCCTGACGTTGAAGCAGCCATCTTGAAGTCCAGGATTGTAGAGAATTCGTGGATTGGTTATAGGTTTCTTAGCATACCGACAACTTTGTATTTGCAATGAAAGGAAGATTTGATAACAGCTCAAGTTATATCAAGTATTATGAACTCAAGTACGTACATTCGTACGTATGTATGATAGGCAGTATATTTTAGGTTGCCCCAAATGAAATTTTACTTGACTGTAAAAGTTGATATGTTCATGTCAGCATAAAATGAAAATCAACTTCTAATCACTAGAATATGAAATAAAATGTAATTTGAAAAAGGGTAAGCCCTCCAGGAAGTCTTGAGGCCTTGTAATGATCATAGGCACGTAGTCACTGAGATACTGTTTTAGCTCCCATAAAGATTAGGTAGATCCCAAGTTGAAAGGAGGTTCGGAAAAGGAAGAATCCCGTTATCCAGGTCTGTTGGATCATTGATGATTACACCTTCAGTATTAGGATATTCACTTGTTAACGATTGTTTCCCCGCGTGGCTGAGAACTTTAGCATTGACCTTAGTATGAAATTTAGAATTGACATGCTCAATTAAGTTTGTATGTCCTTCTTGAGTAATTCATTAATTTGTCCATGGTTAACCATAGATTGTAAACCATTAAGTTAGTCTGCCGTTGCTGTAGGAATTCAAACTGGCAATCTAGAGTTTCTTCAACCTTCCTTACGAAAATAAGCAAAAGCTGTGGCAGCAACCGGAAAACCACCAAGGGTTTGTGCAGCTGTTTGTGGTGTCAGAGGAGCAGGAGCTAGACTGGTCAGACATGTTCTAAATAACCACCCTGCTGCTTGGTCTGCTGAAGGCCGATCTATTCAAGAAGCTCCCTGAGAATCTGAGGAAGAGCCTCATGATCGCCTGGCTGTGCATGGCATATGATGAGGAGGACTAATGCAGAAAATTTATTTTAAAGGTAGTAAAAAAGAGAGTGACTGCGAGTGCCACTCTGAAGCAATTGATGTGATTTCTTTAATTGTTGTGTCGGAATAACTGCTGCTTCTGATAAGTCGTATGTACATTTGCAGCTACTGTTGCTGCAGGACAAGTTAGAAGTGTATTTGTTGCAAGTGAAAAAGCTAGCCCTGTCAATCTCAGGGCACATGGCGAGAGCTCTGAAGATTGATGCCTGGAAATGAGGGAGCTGTTCAGCAACAGTGTTCAATCTATGAGGATGAATTACTATCCTCCATGTGCAGAGCCAGACATGGCTGCCGGTTTCACTCCTCACTCCAATGCTGATGCACTGACGATCCTTTTTCAGCTCAATGAAACGGGAGGCTTGCATATTATGAAGGAAGGAAGATGGGTACCTGTAAAACTGCTTCATAATGCTTCTGTTTTCATCATTGGCATGGCGACATTATGGAAGTAGTAACGTTTTTCTTTCTTCTGCACTGTCTTTTTGAGAGTTATATTTGGGCACTGGGAAGAAGCAGACTCTCATAAGTTTTGTCCTGGTGAGATAGCTTAGTTGAAAACACAATTAGGAAGCGCTTAAAATGATCTTTTTGTGTTCAGCTTGTTTTACATATGCAATAAAGTTGTAAATAGGTAGCATTTGCCAAGATCTGTAGATTTAAAAGGTTTTTCATATCTGGGGACGTCAGCAAATATTGTATGTAGCATGTGGTAATGATAGGTACAAAATGTACAACCATACAGCCGATAGTGTGGTGGAAATACTGTTTGAAATTGTAAAATAGTGAAGTACAAAAAAGATGAGCCTGTCGGAGTTGGTTAAAGTTTATTTTGCTGTCATTCAGCACTTTCTCCAGTATGTGCACTATCAGAGAGCAAGTGTTCGTCCCTCTGTTATCTTGGCTCTGCATTCTTTTATTTTTCAGACTATGATGACTGTCTTCGTGCTCTGTTACACATTCTACTAGCTGACTGGTAGTTCTTGTATTTTGGTTTAGTACTGCTGTTTTTGAGCTGTTCCGCAGGCCACACAAACAAGGTGTTGATGGAAATGGATAAGAGTTGCTCATTTTCTTGCTTAGCCAATATCGTTCGCTGCTCATTCTGCCATGTAATTCAAGATAGGCCATTGAATTCGTGATAAATATCAGGCTAGAAATGTCGCTGAATAGACTGATTTTATCATCAACGTGATGGACAAAGTCAGAGAGTACATAACTTGTTTCTTAGCATGCAACGGCTTTGGACTTCTTGGGCTGCTTAATATTGCAATCACTTTCATATTCATTGATGATGCCTGGAGCTTCAGGTCCTTTGCGCGGCTGCTGGCGTCAAGGATGGCGTCTGCCTCAATTTTGGCAAGGGACAAAAGGGTCTAACGCCCTGACCTGGGGAATTTAGTTGCAATTTAAATTGATCACAACCACTCAATTTTTCTCCTAATCTTATCCGATTGCGTCCTTTAGTTTTTGGTCAAATATCCGATTGTGTCCTTGAGATAGCAAATCTAGATGAGAAAGCAACAACTTCTTTTCTTGACCATTATTTTAGGAAGGATCTTGGATACCGGAGAGATTTTTCAGCTTCGAAGGCATTGAGTTCTCATGTTATGCGGGATCAATGCTTGGAAATTGATTTTTTGAAACTAAATGTGCTTAACAAGTGCCTCAAGATGCTCGTTAATGATAAATTTATAAAATTTGCTCTAACCCTTGTCCGAAAATTCCTACACTAATTTATAGTACGAAGAAATAAATGTGATAAATATCACCGGTGGAAATCCCAGTCAAATTATTAAAGTGGTGAACGAAAGGCCCGAATTGTACTTCTTGTTTTCATAATTTTCAGTAAGTGATTCTATTAGGATTTAATTAATAAATAATTGCCCTTGGATCTGTTTTCTTTAGAGCGGTTATGAAACATGTATCACCACATTGGCTGTTAACGAAAGCTAATACACTCCAAGATTTCATATCAGAGGAATGATAGGTTGGAAATTTATTGAGTCTGAGTCCTATATGGTGTCTAGTTATTTTTGCTGAACGTTTTAGTGGGTCCAAAATATTTTTCTAACTAAACAATGTTAAAAACAGACATTAAGAGTGCATTTGATAACCATTTTGTTTTCGGGAATAATTTTTGTGTAAAAATGATTTTTTTTAATTTTGTTTATTGGATGAGTTTCTAGGCGCGCATGATAAAATTTTTATTTCTCGATTTCTCTATTTTTCTGTTAGGAACGAGGTTTGTAATGGAAATCCATTTGGTAAGGCATTTGATTTCTCTTTTTGAAACAGATTTCATTCCGTAAAATGAGAAATCGAAGAAATCGAAAATTTAAAATTTTTAACTTCTCAATTTCAAATAGAAATTAGAAGCTGAAATCAAACCATATAAAAGAACCTTGCGCTTTCTTGCTAACTTAATTCACTCAAAACTACAACTTCACAAATTATTGCTAATTTTCTTTTTCTTATTTTGCTCGTGTTTTTTTTTTTTCATTTTTTTTATAACTTCCTTTTTAGGATGAAAGGCAATCGAACCCCAATTTTAAAAAACGACCAAAGTTCTTAAATACTTACTTGGGGCTCTTTCTTCCTAGAAAGGGCATGCGCATGGCCAATTGAAGAAAAAGTTTTGTTTTTTGGTAACCAAGGAACCCCGTAAGCGCCACCCTGCGAGGTAAACTCTAAAGCAAGTAGAGTCACCACCACCCTTGCCTCGGGGGTAAGTCGTGGGTTCTTTTCCAACAAGGTAGATGACGCAGGGAGTCGAACATTGGACCTCTCGCGAAAGGAACAAGTGCTCAACCAACTACGTCGCCACCACGGGTGGTACCAGTTGAAGAAAAAGTTTTTACGCAATAGATGAATAAAAACGTGCCTAGAAATTTAACCTTTTTTTTTTTACGGATTCAAAATTCTTGCAAAATCAAAATAATTAGATTGTTACATAATCTTGAATTTTAATTCGAAGGCAAGAGATTCAAGAGAATCTCTCTCTTTGCTATGCAAGGGCCATTAAAGGTTCATTGAGCAACAATAAAGAAATTAGAGATGAGCAACTGGATTAATTCAATTTGAGAATCAAAATAAACCGACCTTCCCCCCGATTGGTTCCTAACCATAAATATTGCTTCAAGGTAGAATTCCCATATATTTCTTTACACCATCAATTTTATTTTGTTGACAATATTGTATAATACTAGTATTTGATAAAATGATAGGGTTGTCTAGGTGCCATTAATGGCACCTATCTTCATGCTTCTATACCTGTGTCGAAGCAAATCTCATTTAGAGGTAAAAAAGGAATCACCACTTAGAATGTGATATGCGTTTGTTCATTTGATATGAAATTTACTTTTATATATTGTGGTTGAGAAGGCTCTACCAACTATTGTCAAGTGCTTGTAGCAGCACTGGAGACTCCTCGCTTGGAATTTCCTAGGCCGCCACCAGGTATTTGCTTGTCATTTAAGGAGTAATTTTCTTTATGATCATATTTATAGTTACAAATTATAATCAATGTATGAATACATTATTATAGGCAAATACTATGTCGTGGATTCTGGTTATGCAGCAACTCCAGGATTTTTAACTCCTTTTAAAAGTGAACGGTATCATTTAAATGATTATAGGGGTACAACGAGATGGCCAACAACTGCAAGAGAATTGTTCAACTATAGGTATTCTTCTTGACGGAATGTCATTGAAAGATCATTTGCAGCATTGAAGAATCGCTTTTTCATATTGAGGCACATGCCCTCTTTGCAATTCGAAAGCAAGCACATATTATAATTGCATGTTGTGCCATCCATAATTACATCCGTGATCAGAACAAGATGGATAAGAACTTTTCCCTATATGGAGATCCGCAATACTTGTCTGAACCTACGCAGGATGAGCTTGCAAACGATACATTGACCGAGGAGGGAAACCAAATAAATACGCTTAGGAAAACCATTACCAATAAAATGACAGGGGATAATAATATGCCGGAAGTTTCATGAAATTGTATTTTCAACTTTTGTAATGTATTAGTATTATTTCGACTATTATTTTGTATTTGAAGATTTCCTATGTTGTTATCTAATCAATTTCTATTTCTAGAAATAAAAATTTTATTTTGTTATTAAACGAATTTCTATTTTAGAAATAGAAATTTTGAGTCGTTATCAAACGGTTTCTTTTGCTCATGACTCGTCCCTATAGAAATTGAGAAATCAATTTCTGGTCGAAATCAATTTATGGAACAGAAATTTTGTCATGTGCGCCTTAAGTATTTGAAAGCATTTGATAACCTGTTCAAAATTTTTATTCTTGAGATAGAAATGCATTTGATAAAATCTCAAATTCTTTTGTAAATTAGATTTTTTTAATTTTTTAATACTTTAATTATACTTTTCTCTTTTTCCTTTTTCTTTTTCTATCCCTCTTCTTCTTCTCTAGCTAGTCGCCCGCCACAGCAATGGCCGAAGATTAGTTGGGCAAGGTTGAGCCCTACGGTGGCCAAGTGAGCTCGCGTAGCCGCCGACAAGGCCGAGCCTCCCCAGGCCTTGTTGGCAAGGCTCCAGTGAGCTTGTCGCCCATCAATGTGGCCGATGACTAGCAATGAGCAAGAAAACAAGAAAAGGAAAGAAAAGAAAAAAAGAAAAAAGAAAATTTAGCATGATTCTAGAATTATTCTCAGAAACAAAGAAATAATTTTTTTCTACTTTTTGATTCTATTTTAATTTATACCTAAGAACAAAATTTATTCTCGAAACAAAAAAAGTTACTAAATGAATTTATGTTCTTTTTTTTGTTTCAAAGAACAAAAGAATAGAATTAGATATTATTTGGCCAATTAACAAGAGACTGTGAGTATACATTTAGTAATCATTCTGTTTCTGAAAGTAATTTTTACTCATAAATGATTTTTTTTATTCTATTCTTTAAACGAGTTTTTGTAACATTTGAAGATATTTGATAACTATCCAAATTTTATATTCTTGAGATAGAAATGCATTTGGTACAACTCTCAAAATTTTTTGTAACTTAGAATTTCTTTTATTTTTTTAATAATTTTATTACACTTTTCTCTTCTCTCTTGTTTCTTTTCTCTTTTTCCTTCTCATCTTCTTCTTCCTCTAGTCGGTCACTAGCCATGGCGATGGTTGATGACTTGCTAGATGATATTTGGCAAGGTTGCTGGCCTCGAGGGAGCCTCGCCTAGCCACCAGCGAAGGCTTGACCTCGCCCAAATTTGGCGATGCTGACCTTGTACCGGTTGGGCAAGGTCCAGCCTTGCCCACTAAGCCTTGCCTAGCTGACAAGAAATTGGCCTTGCTCTTGCCTAGCAAGGCTCGACGAGGTCGTCGGACCTCGTCTAGCTGATCACCGACTATCATTGTGGTTGGTGACCGGCTAGAGGATGAAGAAGAGAAAAGGAAAGAAAAGGTTTTATAGATCTATTGAAATCTTCTATTTTTATTTTTTCTCTATGTATAGGACCTTGATCTGAAGACATAAGTGACATAGAACTAGAGGAAGATGTTGATCTTCTTAATAAATCTATTTTAATAAGTTTGTTTTCACATTTCGTAGGCTACTAACTAGAACTGACCAACATACTTACTACCCTATTGGGTTTTACTGCCCAGACCACTACTGATTTAACATGCCTCACTTAAGGAAGGTTCGAGCCAAATTTGACAAACCTACAAAAAAAAAAAAAGTATTAAGATAACTAATATATCCCCCTTGGCATTGATACCAGATAGCACTCAGGATCTTGGGCTCTAATAAAGAGATAAGAAATGAACATAGAGTGATTTCAAGTAAGCATATAAAAAATGGAATAGTGAAGTATGATTAAATTAAATGAGCAATATAAATGTATGAGAAGAATACTAAGTAAATGATATAAATTGTGAACTATGACCCTCCACGAGGGTGTTAGTTTGCATGCGAGTGGGGAACTATGAAAAGTAATTGACAAATGTGATCTCACGTAAGGCCAGTGGTCCACACACGAGTAGAGATTTCACTGATTTGCCTAAAAAAGGAAAATAAAATGTGACCTTATAAGGGTGGTAGTCTGCGCTCGAGTAGAGATAAATCTTTGATCGCTTGTACTGATTTCCAATCACTTGTATTATCCATTTTCAATTAGTATTTCTATCACTTATTAATGTAACTAACCAAGTTTTGGTTGGCCTTATTGCTTCATATTCTTAACTTTCCCTTTCATTTATGCTTAAGTGGGATTTCTACTCAAGTGTGGACTACCACCCTTGAAAAAGGTCATATTTTCTTTTCCTTTCTTATGCATATCAATGGGATCTTTACTCAAGTGCGAACTATCACCGCTGCGTGAGATCACATTGTTAATTACTTTCAACTACTTTTAACAATACGCCACTTGCATGTGGACTACTGTCCCTATGGAGGGTCATCGTTCATAGTTTATATCATCTACTTAGTATTCTTCTTATACATTTATATTGTTCATTTAATTTAATCACACATCACTATTCCAATAACCAATATAAATATAGATAAGCAAAAATACTAATTCAAATGAATAAGTTTAATTGATAGTTGTTAATTCATTAATCATTATAGATGAGATTAACAAAAACATAGAGTAAGGGAGGTAGAAAAATGGATCAATTAATTATTTGTAATGTCTACCTATCCCTTAATTTTGAAACAAGTGATTCATTAGATAATTCTTGAGTAGACTAATATTAAAATAATAAAATAGTAAGAAATTTGAATCCATATGGCATAAAATTTGAAAATCGTTCATCTTTTCTTTTGATCCTTTTTTTTAATCATATCAAATCTACTTTTCGATTTTAGAATAATGAGTGGCCTTATAAGAATAGCACATTTTTTTTTTTTCTTGTCATTTGAGATATTATGTGAATGAATCTACTCATGAATTTAATAAGTAAAAATGAAAATAAATTATATATATATATATATATATCTGTTTCTAAATCACCGATTAGCTTTTTTTGGCTACCGATCTAATAAAGATGGCATAGCATAAAACATATTATCTTCTATAATTCCGTCAACCATATATTGGTGGTAATGATGCCTTTTGTGTCGGGATGCCCTCAAGAGTCGAGATGTTTTATGTGTCAGGATGCCTCGTAGTTGAGATACCTCATGTCGGGATGTCTTGGGAGTGGTCGAGAGGAGAAGTAATGAATATAAAGCATATTTATGGGCATTTATGACAATATATGGCCACACACGTTTTTTGGTAATAATCGAGCCTCATAAAATGTTTTGTCATCGTCTTGTGTTGAATGAATGTTCCCATGTAATGTTGTTATTGATTTCCATCGACATATCATGATAAGAAATATTATGTATGTATTCTTGTACTTGTCATACATAGTATCTTTATATTGCCTTGAACTTATAGTTGTTTACTAGTACCAAGTCGAGTTGTGAGATTGATCTCCCACCTTAAACTTATAGATATTATATATTGAGCTTGGCTCATTTCTTATTTTTTTAAACATGTAGGATGGATTTTCTTTGCCACCATAATTTTTTGGAGTTCATATGCATCTCAAGTATGTTTATGAAGATGTGTTAGCACCTAATTTAGCCATAGTGTCGCGATCAAAATTTTGGGTGAACCACCTAAGGTTTGGCTAATGGATTACTAGGCCTAAACTTAGCTCAAGCTCTCCTAAGTCCATACCAATTAGCAACTTAGATTCAAGTTCTTAATGATTTTCAATCAGAAGTCGATACTAATATATTTTCGATGAGTTAATTAGAAACCCAAGTAAAGTAACTTTACTCCTATGAACCAGAGATTGTAAGTTCGGAGACTTAGTTATGTTATATTTATCTAACGTCCTTTCAGTACATTTTTCTTTTATTTTGAAAAAAAAATGTTTGGCAAGCAGCTTGAATTAATTTTAATTTACCTCCCTAACATGTGTGGTGTTTATGCAAGTGTGCAAACCACCAATTTAACATCCAAAAAAAGTAATGAATAAATTACGGGACTTACCTTGTAGTAACGAAAGCATTTGCAAGGTTAATTCATAATTCATATCAAAAGCCCTAAGGTTTTTATTAACACGCAATCACTCAATTTTTTATAAATTTTCTCTTTTTTTAATAAAATCTAGTCTATTTGTAATGCAATATAACGAAATGATCAAATTCTAATGACGGGCAATTTTTAACTAAGTGGACCTAGAGACAATCACTCAATGATGTGCATTTCATAAACCTAATTCTAGATGACATGCACATAATTTTTTTTTTTTTTTGTGTTTTCTTAATGAATGTGCAATTTATCCTAGAGAATGAGATCAATTTATTCTAAGGTGATTTTTTTGGTATTTTTCATGAAATTCGAAATTAGAAAATTGCTAAAAAAAGGCCTATCGATATTTGTGATATCATCCAATTTATATTAGAAATTAGGTTAAGCCAAACCCTAATTTAAATTAGAATGTTATCATAATTTAGAAATCCCTTGTTCAATCTACCTAAAATATCTAAACCTATAATAAATTAGAAAATAGTATCTAGAATTAAACTACGTGTAATTTTATCCTAATATGCAATGACGTGAAAATAATGCCTTAATTCTAATTTTTTTCTCTTTTTTTTTTTTATTATAAAAATTTGAAATTAAAATTATCAAATAATTAAACATGCAATTTAAATTAATGAAACGAAAATCTAACATCTTAAATTTATGTTTTTGATATTTTTTATTTCAAAAAATTCAGAATAAGTAAAATGCTTAGTTTGCAAATTAACCTAAAGCATGCGATATCTAACTCAAACATATTTCAGGATAAAGCAATCAAGACGAGATAAGCACTAAGCCATTCAGAATCTTCAAAGATACCATATATTGTTCAAATCAAGGAATAAGATCTAAATCAAACTTGATTTTCTTGCTAATATAATTGATAAATTGATCTTAAGTCTTAAATATTAAATATCAATTTTATTTTCGCTTGATTAATTATTCCATTTAAAGTCTTAGATGAAGTAAAAAATCCATATGCGGTTGCGAATTAGATGGTACGTCGAGATTTTCACTTATGTATGGAGAAATATTTTAAATAAAGAAAGCAAGATACAAAAAATAAAACAAGATAAAATAAATCTGCCTAATAAAGTAAAATAAATCTACCTAATTTGATTTTTATTCCTTTTTTCCAAAGGCAGCCGGTTCGGAGCTCCGGCGAGGGGGAGACGCCGGCAAGGGACTCCGGCGAGGGCACAGCAGGCGCGCGGCGAGGAGGCTCGGAACGGAGGTGGCCGGCAGCAGGGGGGTCACTCGGGCGTGAGGTGCGGCGCGCGGACTGCTGCGGGCGACGGGGCTGTGATGGCGGCCGGATCTGATGGCGGCGTCGTGGACCGGCGAGGGTTGGAGGTGAGGCGGAGCGCGGCGAGGACTGGCGTCGCCTTACTGGGTCGTGAGCAGCAGCGGCGTCGCGGACCGGGGCGGGGCTGGAGGCGAGGCGGAGCTGGCGTCGTGCTTGGGACTGGCTACCGGACGCAGCGACCGGCACGGGGGACGAGTGGGGCTGCTGGTGTGGCGGCCGGCACTGGGTTTCGGCGACCGCGGAGGAAGCGGGACGCAGCGCGGCGCGAGCTCGCGGGTGAGGGGGATCTCCGGCGACTGGAGGGACGCCGGCAGAGCGGCGGTGGCGGAGCGATAGCGGCGGAGGCGCGGTGGTGGCTGGCGGAGGCGGTGCCGGCGCAGTGGCCGGTGCGGGTGCAGGGCCGGCACGGACAGGCGTTCAGCAGGGCACAAGGCCGGCCGCGCGAGGAAGACGACACTGTAGCTTTTCTCTCTTTTTTTTTTTTCACTCTCACCTGTCCACTCACACTCCTTTTTCTCTGCTGTCGTGCTCTCTGCCCCCTGTTTCTTCGACCAAGGCGGACGCGAGTTGACCTTTTTCTCTTCCAAAGAAATTTTTTCTTTTCGAATTTCCACTCACCAAACTCCAAGAACTCCTCACGGATTTGCTCTCAAAATTTTCGAATTCGCCCACAACACCTTTTATAGGGGAAAAATTTAGATTTTTGTGGCATATTTTGTTTCCAATTTCAATTGTGCATAATCCCCTAAATATATCGTTTGAAATATATACATATCGCGCAATATTCTTTTTTTGTATTTTTCAAATATTCTATTTGAATTTTTTTAATCAAAAATATGTCCCTCAATGTATATTACCTGAATATGTGAGAAGTCTTATCTGAATATGTGAAAAATTTCTCGCCGTATCAACACTCACCGTCACCCAATAAAATAAAATAAAATAAAATAAAATAGAATAATATAAAATAAAATAAATGTTTCTAAAATATATGTTGTTGCAATTATTATTTTTGGGGTAAAAATTAACCCATTTTTTATGCAAAAATTTAGGTGTCAACACATAGTATATACTAAATGTAGTTTAGTGGTATGGATTGACGAAGGTGTATTGGGGTGGATTTATCATTTATTTGTTGCCTAGCACTTCAATATCGTTGGGAGTAGGTTGGACCAATTAGGGACTTCGATGGTCCTCCTAGTTTCAATGACGATGGTGTGGCCATGGGCGAATTTGTTGATCTGTTGTATAGTAGCATGGCTTTGTGTAGGCAAGTTTTGGTTGTACCTGACTTTCTTCCTAGAATTGATGTGTTGTATTATGGTTATTATTGGTACTTGTGCTAATACTTGGTAGAGGGCTATAAAGGAAAAAACTGCCTGCACAACTCATTCAACTCGTGTGATTTCTTATGGGGGTGTTTCGAAATTTCCATAGTGCTTCCACGTGCTAATGATAAATATAAATAATAAATAAAAAAAATGTTGTGGGGCATCATATATTAGATATGAGCAATTATATAGTGAATTTGATATACATATGAAATTGAATTTGGATCGTCAAATCTAGTAAAACTCATGTGAGGTCTATATATTTTTATTTTTTATATTGATGGATCAAATTTTATCCTCCTTTCAATCTAACTAGTCGATCTAACTAGAGTACTTTTATGCTTAAAAAGTCATTAATCCTATTGTCCTAGACATCAGAACTTTTAAACTTTCTTTCAAACCTTTTGGGCACTCTTGTTTTATCCTCTACTGCTCACTAACTAAGCCATGCCCATCATAAAGCTCTTTCTTGGCGTCTTTCTTTAAGTGTTGTTCAAGAGGTTGCTCTCTTGCAAGTTGCTCAACTTTGCATAGCAGGAGGGGATTGATAAGCTGTTGAAGAGATGTGAGGAGATGTTAATCAGTATCAACTAGGTGTTGGATGATACAAAGGACAAGCAATTGACCAATGATCTAAGGGTGAAGTTCTAGCTTGAAGATCTCAAGAACTAGGCCTACGACATCAAGGCCTTTCTTGATGAGTTCACCATAGAATTTGCAAAAAAAACAAGTCCAATGCAGAACCTAGCATTTGTGTTCAACCACAAAATGAGATCCAAGATAGAGGAGAAGGATGGGAGATTACAGGACATCATAACTCAGAAAGATAGTTTGAGAATAAGAGAGAATAATGGGAAGCGATCACTATACCATTGATCGGATAAGTTGCTTCCTACTATGAACTTGCCTAAGCATTGTTTTGTTGGTACAAAGGATGAAAAAATGGAGATCCTTGAGTTACTAGCTAAAGAAGAATACGATAAATTATGTGTAAATCTAAAAGTAATTCCCATACTAGGGATGGGGCTGGGAAGATAGCTCTACCTCAACAAGTTACAATGATGCTAGAGTTATCGGCTATTTCAACATGAAAGCATGGGTTTACATTTCCAATGATTTCAACATGTTTACTATTACAAAAGAAATCTTAGAGATAACCAACAACCATTCCTAGGAAGGTAAGGACTTGAATTGGTTTCAACATAAGCTCAAGAAAAACCTTTCGGGGATCGTTTTAGATGATGTTTGGAGAGAAATTACGGAAATTGGACTACCATCGTGAAGCCTTTTCAACTGGGAGGGAAAGGAACCGAGATTATTTTCACGACTTGTAACCTCCAAATTGCTTCCTTAGCCAAGGCTTCGCCATGTACTCTCAAAGAGTTGTCACAAGATGCTTGTTTGACTTTCTCCCCATTTCATGCTCTTGGAGTTAGAAATTTGGATCATTCGAATCTTGAAGTATTAGGTTGGAAAATAGCGGAAAATTAGAAAGGGTTGCCATTAGCCATAAAGACAATGATTGGACTGCTATGTGGTAAAGTTAGTCCCATGAATGGGAAGCTATATTGAACAGTAAAATTTGGGACCTACCAAAAAGAAACAAATGAAATCCCTCCTGCTTTAAAACTTAGCTATCTCCATTTCCCTTCCAATTTGAGGAAATCTTTCACTTACTGTACTATCAAGGACTATGAAATCGTATGGAACGAGTTGATTCATTAGTGGATTGCAGAGTGCTTGTTGAAGGGAAAAGAAGGAAAGAATTGTAAAATGTAAGTTTGAATTATTTCAATGAGCTAGTATCTAGATTGTTATTTCAAAAATTGAGTAGCAATGGACCACAATTCTTGATGTGTGATTTTGTGAATGACCTAGCAAAGCTAATTGCAGGTGCCTATTTTAGCTTGAGGGAGTTTGAGTTTGAGGGTGATTGATAAAATGTATCTTTAGTTGGTTACACCTTATTCATTTCCAATGTTCACATTGCTCCAGAAAGATTCAAAATATATCATGAAATGAATAAATTTGGGAGCTTCATATTCTTACGGAAGCAATCTAGGCATTATCAAATTGTATTGGCAAACCGAGGCACCTAATGTCACACCCCGAACCTCGAGCACGCGCACATCCCTCAGTGGTCGATAAATTTGTGACGTCTCAAAATGGGTCGCCAACCCATTTATTTTATTGCACATGTGGAACGTATAATAAAATAATCCCCAGACAACACAAATATGTGATAGAAAATGGTAGGACAACAAATTAAACCAAACATACTTTTATAGATAACCAAGGTCAGCCTACAAAGCTATATACATAAAAGTCGAGGTCTAAAAAAGAAGTCCCTAGTTGACTCTACCCTGGACCCTATCTACTTGGGCTCCGAGTCTACCACGACACTGTTAGGTGGGTCAGCTATCCCCTCGCCCGCAACGGCGTTGACCGCAACAGTGGGGACGTCAAAACCCTCTAGGGGACCTTCTCGGACCCCATTAGGCCCATGACAGAACCACGCCCTAAGTCGATGAGGTACCAATTGTGGTAGGCCCTCATCAACCAAAATAGTGGTCATGATGAGCTCATGGAGCTAAGGACTCCCGGGGACAAGGATGTTGGTGCTCTGCTCGGTATACCCCCGTGGCTATCCAAAACGAACTGGCCTTGCCTCCATCTAAGGACCTATAAAGAAGAAACCCATGGCAGGGTGAGACAATGTCTCAGTGAATTCAGGCCCTAAACCTCGATTAGAAGGAAATATGCCTAGAGGTAGTATACTCCCATATCATACAAGACTCACATCGCCTCAGTTCCTTCCTACACGTCGGTATAATTCATATCACATATAATTGCAGCAAGTGCACTAATCAATTGGAACGTCTCAACTTATATCTCAAACAATCACAGAGGTTCCAATTATAAGGCCAAATTGCTATGACATGTCCCATTTCGTGCCACACAATTTTGTCTCATAATCAGGCGCGTTTATCTCAATAATCCACGCGTTCCAATTGATTACTGCCCCCACAAGCACAGCCTACCTAACGCACATCAGTCTTCCAACATAACCGGGCATCGTCTCATCCCTTGAGCACGGCAACGTCTACCTTTAGACGGCATTTCACATAGGATTATTGGTCCAGCTTCTACTGCGATCAGCATCCGTTGTCAGGGGCCTTCCACATAAGAGCATTGTCCACCCGACGCACATCGGGTGACGGGTTCTCATAACCATCACACGTACACCAAGTCCTGGCTAAGGACATTATGCTTTGCACTCAAATGTCTCAATTAAGATAATGTGCTTGGCCTATTTTCTTTGTATTAAAAACACTCGAAAGATAATCATGTGTGGGTATAGGGCCAGATTGAATCTCAAAAGTTGATATCCTTCCTTTTAAAAATCCCACTATTTGATATAGTACTTATAAACATTTTCGGTGTCAAAACCCGACATTCGGTATTTTCTAATTAAATACCAAAGTTTCACGCTTTTGAAATAATTAAACAAAAATACAATCACCACTCAATTGCACAAATTATCATTCAATTGTATAAACTAATTACAACACGGCAATCAGCATGAAATTTTGGCGACCGGCTATCCCGATATAATTTTTGAAAAATATTAATTAAATAAATAAATAAATAAATAAATTAATTAAATAGATGCAAATTAATTACATAAATGCCTAATTAAGCTAAATATGCTAATCTAACCACCTAATTGGACCTAGAAAAATAGTGCACTATACTAATTAAATAGTACAATCTAATTAACCCTTAATTAATCTAATCTAACCACATAATAAGCCTAATTAAGCAACTAAACCACTAATTAATCTAAACTAACCACCTAATATAATCTTAGGCTAAGCTAATTATCCCCTAAGCATAATTAATCCCATAAGCAAGCTTTAGCAGTAAACTCACATAATTAGAGAGCCTTGAGTTCATGGTAACGGCAATGCGGAGGCGAGTGGAACACGGGCCTACAATGACACTTAACGAGGTGTGGAAGGGGCCAGAAAAGGCTCACAAAGTCTCAGACCTTGCTAAAACTTCGGCTTTTGATTGCTAGCCAAAGGAGCTAGCTGGGGGCTTGGCCGGCGCTAAAATGGGCACGGCAGGACAGCGGTGTGAGCAGGGGCCGACGGCAGCTTGGACGGGCGGCCAGGTGAGCTTGACGGGCTAGATGGAGGCTTGGTGGATCGTGAACGATGGCTTGGACGTGTAGTGCAGTGGCTAGAGTTGCGCGTGTGACAAGCGAAGCTCGAGCGGTAGCGGTTGCTCGGATGGCGGACGGTCGATGGTTGTAAGGCTCGAATGAGCTCTGCTGGTCTCCTCTGGTTCTTTGCTGGTTTTTCTTCTTCAAAGACAGCAACAATGGAGAAAGGAGACGCAAGAAGGAAGAAGGAAGAAGTGGCTACAATTGGAGGGGGGGGACAAATGCCTCAATAGTCTTCCCAAAATATCAAGAACACTCATCACTTGGCCCCCACCATCTTCAGCCATATCCACAGCAACCCTTAGCCCTCCAATCTTCCTCCACAAACCACTAAAGTGGTCCAAATGTTGTAGACCACCACAGCATACGAATTTCAACATTTCCCCTTCAATTTCAACTCAAATCCTCTCCAATTGGACTCAATTCCAAAGCCAAAATGTCATGGTAGATGCCCACCTCAAATTCCACATTTTTCCTTGCCAAGTGATCCAACTTGACGGCCAAAAGTGCGCTAAAAAATGGGCCTTAGAATTTACCAGTCCAATTTCGCCAAACTTTGAATTTTCGCCAAAAATTCGAACTTGCTAAAAATTCTTTGGAGGATGAGTCGACGTTCCTAAAATAAATCATGACATGACAACACTCCATGAATGGACCTAGACTTAGAACCAGGGGGGACCAAGAAAATCTTCTGCAGGTATGCCTTCCCACAATGGGCGAACAACTCCCGTTCAAGCCCTTCAGGGATAGCCTTTTAGCGTAAAACCTCTCAGCCCTTTAGTTCGAGCCTAGAGACACTCGAGATGCCGGATGGAAACGTTTCTAACCTACCCAAGCTGCATTTCTTGGAGGATCCTACCAGCCGGAGAAGAAGAGGAATTTAGAAAGCCATGAGAGATTTTTCAAAGCACACACTTTACTTCAGGGGACTCTGCCCAACACAATACATCCTCCTCGCCTTTTATAGACGATAAGAGGTCACACAAGGACCAAGCTCACGGGTCCAGATACAAACAGAGGCATCGGAAATTTCCGGGAGGGAATTATTCGCACACTATGAACAGTAACCATACTGTGAACAGTACCTTCCCTAGCCTAGTGCTACAGTAAAAGTGAACAGTGATTTGCTACAGTGAAATTGTACAGGACTTAGCGGTCTCGTCCGTCACGAGCATTGTAGCTACAGACTGAATCATCTAAACTGTCTTCTAGGAGATATGCCTCGTATTTTTGTTCAAGGGCTTTAAGGTCTTTAGGTGAGAGGATTTGGTTCAGCCTTCTTGATGATGATGCTTCTTCATGAGCCCAATGGAATGCTTCTTCTTCAGCCCAGTTTGTGTTGTCACCTTCTTGAATGTCGGTAGAGATGTTTGGCTGAGGCCAATTGGATGGCTGTGCATAAAAGGATGTGTCCATGTTTTGGAATAAGGACGAAGGTCCTTGATAGTAGGGATCCTGGGACAGAGGGCCTCCAAAGCGTGCATAGGGGTCTTGAGTGGACTGGACAATATCATATGTTCCTGTCATTTCATGATCTTGAGATGATGCAGCTTGTCTGTGTTGTCTGAGTGCTTCTTTAGCTTCTGGTGCTAGGTCATAA
Source organism: Eucalyptus virginea (assembly GCA_014182375.1). Taxonomy (NCBI): domain Eukaryota; kingdom Viridiplantae; phylum Streptophyta; class Magnoliopsida; order Myrtales; family Myrtaceae; genus Eucalyptus; species Eucalyptus virginea. The sequence goes on from CM024522.1 coordinate 9,931,286, forward strand.
TGATCCCAAGTAGTAGGCACATTGTTCCATACGTCTTCGGGAATGGTTTTGTTTTCTTGGCACAAAATTCTCTGGAGTTCTCGATACTCGTGTTCACAAAATCTGACAGATCTTGGATAAGATTTGTGAATTTGAGCTTCCCGACTATTCAAGTGGGGTTTGTAGGATGTGGTTCCTATTTCCTGTGGAGTGTCGATGATGGTGCCATTATTTGTGAAGAAATGCCATGGACGTCGGAAAAACGGGATGGTATGGACTTCAGGATTCGGGGTCATGGTTCTCAGTTCTTTTTCCAAGAGATGTTTCCAGTGAGTAGGATGATAGAACCAATTAAGAAAGTCTAAAAGATTCTTATCACTTTCTTTTTCAACATTTCTTCCGAGTAGAAATATCCTGGTGAGGTTGGCAATGAATCTTCTGGTTGGAATTTCAATAGCTATTAGGTACTTATTGGTTAAATACCATAATAACATCTTGAGTTGATCAGGGAAATCATCTTCCTTCCAGATAAGGGGATGAATGAATGGATAATTCAAATTTAACCCGAAAGGATAGAGAATCGAACTGCCATTGAATCTGAATAGATCTGTGTGGCATTGCCACATGAGATTTTCCAAGTTTTCAGCAAGATTGTCATTCTAGATGTGTTGAACAATCTCATGGGGATATTTCCAGCTTGACAAATCTTTGATCTTCTCAATCTTGTATTTCACTCCATGATTGAGCAGATGGAAAGCAGGCCTCTTGATATACATGTTGATTTCGGCTGGTGCCTTTGGTCTTGACAGGAAGTCGGCAAGCACATTCTTCTTTTCAGGAATGTGTTTGGTTTCAAAAGAGTATTTAGAAAACCATTCAGCCCATCGAAGCAGTTGAGAGTTTGGGATCTGCTTCTGTTTAAACTTAGTCATCTGAGGGAAAGATGCCATGTCTAATTCTACCAGGAAGTGATGGCCGATGAGATGAAACTCAAACTTTTTTTATTCCATTTTTTATTGCCAAGATTTCTTTAAAGGTGGAGTGGTAATGCATTTCAGCTTGAGAAAACTTTCCACTTTTGTGAGCACAGAGGTGTCTCTTACCATCAATTTCTTCAAAAAGGGCGGCTGCTCAGTATTCATCACTGGTGTCAGTTTGAAGAATTCTTTTCCCTGTTGATGGTATTTGTAATGGTGGGAGATTCTGCATAATCTCCTTAAACTCAACGACTACTTTAGTCTGGGGTTTTCCCCAAGATGGGGGATTCTTCTTCAGCATGGTTTGCAAAGGAATCAGGAGCTTTGCAATGTTTGGGACAAAATCCCTGAGATAATTGATTATCCCAAGAAATTGCTGAACTTGTTTTGTAGTGAAGTTATCTTCAGGAAACTTCAGTAATTCTTGAGCAATATGTGGCCCTAGGTAGTACGTACCTTTGTTGAGGTGCATACCAAGAAATTCAATTTCTGTTTGGGCAATATTCATTTTCCTTTGGGAAAGCATAATACTATGCTTTTTAACAATTTCTGTAAATTGCTCAAGAAGTTGGCAGTGTGACTGCTCGTCAGGACTGTAGAGCATAATGTCGGCAATGTATACGGCTGCATTTGACAAGATTGGTTGGAAAATACGGCACATGGCCTTTTGGAAAATGGATGGTGCTACCTTTAATCCAAAAGGAAGGACTTTCCACTGGAAGTGCTGGTTTGGGATACAGAATCCTGTCTTGGGTCTGTCTTCAGGATGAATGCCCAATTGCCAAAATCCGGCTTTGAGATCGAATTTGGAATAGATATGGGCCTTGGTTAAACCAGCAAAGAGAGAGTCTCTGGATGGTAAAGGGAATTTATCATCTTGGAGAAAAAGGTTGAGAGGTTGATAATTGATTACCAATCTCATTTTTCTCCTGTTTTGCTCAGCACGCTTATTAACATAAAAGGCTTCGCAGGCCCATTGAGAATCAGAGATTTCAATAAGGCCTTGTTGCAATAATTCTGAGCATTCCCTTTGAGCTAAAGCCAGATGTTCTGGCTTCATTCCCATATGACTTGCCTTGGTTGGATTTATATCTTCATTCTTCTTAAAAGGAAGACGAACAAAGAATTCTGAATTTTTCCATAAAGGATGGGAACACCTTAGAGCAAATTCCGAATGGGATTCCGAACAAGATTCTAACAACTTTTGCATGATTGGATCTAATAGACTCATCTGAATGGAAAAGAGTCTTTGAATATTGACGAACTCAGAGAATTGATCTTTATATCTAAGACATTTTCCAGGGATAATGCGAAGCTGAGAGATTTGAGTCATGATATCCCACCCAATAATCAGGTCTTTATTGGGGAGATTTGATCCAAAAATCTTTGTGGTTATGGAACACTGGGAAAGAACTGACAAGCACGGGTGGTTCTGACATTTGTGGAGAAAGTATCTCCCGATGCAGAATTGAAATATCGGACATAAGGAGTTCAATACTCTTCAGGTAGAACTTTGGTGTCCAGTATTGAACAACTTGCTCCGGTATCAATGAGAGCAATAACAGTGATTGGTTTGGCAAACTTTGAAGTGAGGATTTTTACAGGGAAATGGGGACAGTGAGTTTGACTTGAAAATATGTCAAGGCTTGGCTCTGGAGATGTGGGGGATATGTGAAAAATCTCTTCAGATTATGAATTTGACTCAGTCTCACTAGGAGTTTGGTAAAAGGGGATGACACAAAGAGTTTGCTCATATGGTTCTTCATCAGCAGAGAATAAAGATTCAATATCATCATTCTCGAGAGAAATACCTGTTTCATTTTCAATGTGATGAATCAGACGATTCTGACATTTTCTCGCTTGAGGACAATTTTTGGCAAAATGTCCTTTCTGATTGTATATGAAACATCGGTTTGACTTCTTGTGGCCTTTGTGATCTTTCCTTTTGCGTAGGTATTGCCATTTCTTCTTCTTCCGGAAATGCTTGGAGCCATGTCTGGATTTCTTTATCCAGAACTTCTTGTAATGTTTCTTTTTCTGGGAAAACTTGCCACAAGTACCATCATAGTCTTGCTTAGAGCATTTAATCTTTAACTTCTGGCGAGAACAAGCTGATTCAAGGCGCTTGTCATCTGTGATGTAGGTGCGGACCATCTGGCGTTTTAAGCATAATTCTTCGAGGCATAGATGGACTTCTTGCTGTATTTCTCCTAAGGGAATATCTTGTATTCTCCTTTGTTTTCTGAAGAAAGATCTTTCAACCATCTGAGATAGTTCTTTGGGGATGGAAGTAAGGAAAACATGCTTCAGATTTGGATCTGCGCCAACTTGGTAAAAAAGCTGAAGCATCACTCGATAATGCTTATCAAGATGCTTCTTTTGGAGAGAGCAGCATTTTCTGTCGAAAAATTCTCTTCTCTTTATCTCTATGAGATCAGTGGGTTTTTCCACAAAGACATGATATAAGAGAGTGATGGCATGGCCGAAATTAGGTGACATTAGGAAATGGATCTGGTCTTGTTCTGAAATTGATTTCCACCAGAGTTTGAGGCTGCCTGTGAACCTTGTGACAAAGTTGTAAAGGACATCATTCATATCATGGTTGGTGATGGACTGAGTATTCAACCAAGTATAAAATTCCTCAAGTCTTTCTGGCCATTTATGATAAGGAATATCATCGATGGTGAAAAAATGTTTTGATGCTATGGAAACATGTTGTGCAGAATTGCTTGTCTGACCATTTTCTGGATCAGAATAGTTTGATTCCATATCATCATCTGGAGGATCGGTCATGAATATTGATGAAGTTACTGGCGCAATAGGAAGAGAATCAACTGTAGGAATTGAGAAAGATGAAGAGGAGGAAAGAGATACTGAATCTGATTCAGTATTAGAAGAGGTTTGCTCGACTGGGAACAGAATCTGTTAATCTGGTATGACAGGATCAGGCTGTTGAATAGTAGGATCAGGTTTCTGAGTACCCAAATCCTTTAGAAAAGATTCTAACGGATTGGATAACATCATCTGATCTGCCCTTTCTCTAATAACAATCGAACTTGATTCTGAAGGTGGTATTTTTTCTTTCCCTTTGTCATTTTGCAGGTTTTTTAGACGATTTCGTAGTTCTGCCATATCTGGTTCTTTTCTGAAGGGATCTTCTAGAATGGCAACAAAAATAGACGTCTGTGGTGGTGGAGGCAAATACCCAGTTCTGACAGAAGGTGCCAGTGGGTCGAAAGGTCTAAACCTTCATTCTTTGAGAAGTTGGATTTGCCTTTTGAGCTTCTCTATCTCCGGCTTTGGGCTTTCAAGATAATGATACCCAAGATGTTGTCCGAATTCCAAGGCATGAAGCATTTTCTAGAACTCAGAAAGCATCTTTTTAGTGGTTTCATCATACCTTCAGAGATCTTGTTGCACGTTTCCAATCTTGGAATCGATTGCCTTAAAGGCATTGTTTTATGCCAACAGAGTCTCTGATTGCCAATTTAGAACAGCTTCAGCAGCATGAGTCTTTCTCTGCCTATCATGTTCGTCCACATCAGTGGGGGTTGTTATCTTTGGGACATGACGATATCTGTTTTGTGGATCAATGAATTCCTCTGGAGCATGAAACGAAAGTTTAGAACCTTCTTTGACAAGAGGAGGAAAGTCAGTGTCATGAAACATGGCAATAGAAGAAGTGGGTGGTGCTTCTGCTGGAACTTCAAGGGGGTAAGAGTGCTTCTTAGCCCATTTTAGGATTGGCTTGTAAAACGGGGAGAGAGCTTGTTTTTTCTGGGGAGGAGATGGTGGAGGTGTTTTTGGTGGGTCTGGTAAAACTTAGGATGTAGCACTGGACTCTAGTGATGGAGGTGGAGCATAGGAAATCATGAACTGGTATTTATCACATTCACCAAGAGTATCAACGGAGGGATCTTCGTTTAAGTACCTTTGGTACATCTTATCCTTGGACTTTTTCCGTCGAGGTGGAGATCTTGCAAGAGGATCTACCTCGTCAGGGGAGTTTGTACAATAGGAACATGGGCAAAAAGGATCCCAGAAACAATGACCATAGTTGTCTTTGTAGTAATGGACATGATGTCCATCACCGTCAAAATGTCGAACAAGCTTTTTTGGATCTGGCTCAGAAATTGATTGAGGAACGCATGGTTCAATCATGAAGAGGGTCTGGAAGATAGAAGGACTTTCTTCCTTTTCCTTGCCGAATTTGATGGAAACAGTTCCATCTTTTTTTTGAACGAACTCTGAGTCCGTAGACTGGAAAGGCTTGTTATGCTGATGTAGCTTTTCGTAGTTGGTAATCCAAGTTTCTGGAAGAAGCTTGGCCAATGTATTTTTTGGAATCTGTCTAGGAACATGAATACATGATGCTTGATCATTCTGCATGGAAATGAACAAGGCATCTTCATTACCATTGTTGAAATTGAGATCAAGAGCATGATTCTGCACTCGATAAATCATCTGGTAATATAGAGTTGTAGCCACAGAGTCAGCAGTTTGAGAAGTTCCAGTGAGCTGGACTTGAACTTTTAGAAAAGAAAGTAGCTGGGGATCTGAAAGAACGATGTTGAAGTTTGGATACAAAGTCACAAAGACTGTTCTAGTGTTCAGGGTGGTTTGGACAGTACCGATACAAGCATGCTGGTATTGTAAAAACCTAGTATCCAACAAAGCAATGCGTGCCACGACTGGCAAACCTTTACGACCATGAAAGGTAAGAGCAAGATGAACATCACCATAATGGACATGAGTATATCCTTGCTGAGCCCATTGTCTGGGGAATTCTGGAGGGATCTGAAGAGTAACAAAGTATTCCTTTTCAGTAGCAGGAATGGGGTGCTGGTCGAATTTGGAGGACTGAACGTACTCCTTGACTTGCTTTGGGGTTTGGTGAATGAGCTGGCGAATGGAGCGGATGGGTGAGAAAGATGTGTGTGGTTTGACAAAAGCAGAGTAAGGGTTCATAAGGGGAAGTTGGGTTTTAGAGATCTTGGTTTCATCACTAAGAGAGACTTCATAGAGATAGTCTATCTTAGAGGCATTGGAAACACGAAAATCTGGAGAGGTTGAAGATGAAGGAGATGAAGTAAGAGAAACAGGTGCTTCGAGAATTTCTGGTTCTGTAGACATGATAAGAAGGAATCTTCTCAGCACTGGTATCAGAGCCATGGTTTCGTTTTTAAAATTATCCATTCCATGCGCATCGGATTCAGTTTCATGGTTAATTTTAACTAGATGCGATTTCAGCGTGACCTAACCTACTAAATAGCTTTTAGAAATTTTTAGTGCAATTGACCCGTAGTCGATTATTTTCAAGCCACATTGTGCATCTTTGACTCATTGGCGACTCTCAGTTATCATGAAAATTTTGAGGTTTCAAATATGGGCATAGGGTACAGAAACGATAGAAAAATCGGTTTAGTGCCATTCGACGAGAATTTTGTAATTAGGTAGAATCACCCATACTTTAATCACATGCCTCTGTCGAATCGACCTATCTCCAGTTTCTAATCAATTTTAATGGTGTCGTATTAACCCTTGTAGATTAACACAGTCGAGCTGTCAATTTCTGGTTGAATTCTCAAGTCTGTCGCGTTTAAATTCCTTAACGGCTTCACCTGATAGATTAGTTATCTCGTGAGTGGCCAACTTAGAGAAAAAGACTATAGACGCGTTGATGAAAAGCCAATTTCATTGAATCAAAAGCAAGGTTGAAAATTAGGATGTCACACCTAAAGTTTTTTTTTATCTATCATGTACTAATATAGAAACACTTCTAAATTCAATTGTTGAATTGTACAACCTAGAGGCTTTGATGTTGTGGCTTGTCACAACCTTATCAAATTACCTAAGAGCATGAAAAGCGAACAAAGTCAAACACTTGGAGCCCAAGAGTGATAATGCTATATATAGGTAATTTGGTGGGTCTTGAGATGTTGTCCAAGTTTGTAGTGGGAACAGAAAATGGGTCAAGGTTGAAGGACGTAAAAAGCATGAAGAACCTTGTAGGGGAATTGTGCATCTCAAATTTGCATAAAGTTCAAGAAACTGAGATGCCAAGGATTCCAATTTACACAAGAAGGAGTGAACATTTTGAAAATCTCCAGATTGAAGATCTCGAATCAAAGGTCGTTGACTTTCTTCCTCACAAAAACCTTGAAAATCTAGTGATATCCTACTATGGTGGCCTAGAATTCTCATCGTGATTAGGAAGTCCCTTATTTGTTAACATAGTGCATTTATATTTACATGGATGTCATAGGGAGAAAACATTACATCACTCGGGCAGCTATCTTTGCTAAACAAACTGTACATTAAAGGCCTAAATTCAACATGTACAATAGGCATTGAATTTTAGGGAATCTAAAAGTCCATTTCCATCCTTAATAACTTTGGTATTGAAGGATACGCCATTGTGGGAGGACTGGTCTCATTGCGTTGATAGTGAAGAGGTAGGAGTTTTATCCCCCTGTCTTAAGCATCATAACATTCTACATTGTCCTATGTTGATTGGAAAATTCCTAGTCAACTAAGCTCCCTCACAAAGCTCGAAATCAACTCCTATCCTAGTATGGTTGCCTCGCCATTTATCATTAACCTTCCATCTCTCAATAAATAAGACTTTGGAGATTGTAATGAGGGAGTGCTGAGGAGTTTAGTTAATCTAACATCTTTAATTGCTCGTCATAAAAGATGTTGCTAAACTAACTTGCTTAAATTCTGTGTTTACACGCTCCTTGATCAAGATGCAAAAGTTGGAGAGAAGATGTGAAAAGCTAATATGCTTGTGGCAAGATAGAGATGTAATTCAAAGTCTTGCCTGCCTAAAGAACTTACTTGTCAAAAGTTGTCTTAAATTCATCTATTTTGTGGCTGGAGAAGAAGATATAGAGATCCTATCACCTTCGAGACTATTGACTTGAAGCATTGCTTTAATAGAGAAGCTTTCGAGCAAGATGCACACTCTCTACTCTCTTAGAGGCTTGATGGCCGATAACTGTCCAAAACACGCGTCCTTCTCCGAAACAAGAATGCCTGTGATATCCCAGATTTTCAACCCCGTCTTCTACTGAATAAATCGGGCATTTCATTGACGCATTTATAGGGCTATTCTTAAAGCCGATCACTCTCGAGATAACTAGGCTAGCTGGGGAAACTATTAATGACTTTAAAGCAAATAAACTTGAGAACTTGACTAAGAATCGGCTTCTCGACCGTGCTTATCTTTAGAGGCCATTATGGCATAGTTAAAAATCGATTTGAGATCATAGATAGGTCTGTTCGACTGAGATGTGTGGCTAATTGTGGGTGACTCCACTAAATTGGAAAATTCTTGTCGATCGACACCAATATGATTTTACAATCGTTTTGGTACCATGTGTCCGTAATTAAATCCTCGAGATTTTCACGACAATCAAGAGTCGCCATTGAGTTGAGTGGGTTCATAGTGGTTCAAAGAAAATCGACCACTGGTTATTTGCCTTAAAAAGTTCTGAAAACTACTCGGTAGTCTAGGTCACGCTAAAAACGCGCCGAATGAAAATTAACCACCAATTCAAGTCCGATTTTAGAAATTGAAGATTCTGTCATGTCACAATAAATTTTAGGAGTGTCAACTCAGTCTCAGAAGATTTTTTTGACAACTGAGACTTTTTGGGAAAAAGTCGGTTCGGGATCGTTTTTTTGTGCAATTGAAGCCGAAGATTTATTTTGGTTGTAAATTTGGGAAGCAAATGGGATATATGGGTGAGGAAAAATGCTATGGTGATCAATGAGGTGTTGATTTATTTTATTGAGGCCATTTGAGGTTGAGTCAAGAGAGAATTGAAGCCAATTGAGGGGATTGAACCAAAATTCGTAGCTCCCCATAACCCTAGCCAAATGGACCAATTGAAAAGTCATGAGAAGTGTGTTGGTGGCCAAATGAAGGCCAAGGAATGATACTTGGCTTAGGATGAATCTTGTGAAGCAAGATGTGGAAATATCAAGCAAGTGAAGCCCTCCATCCCTCACTTCTCCCTATCCTCTCTCTCTCTCTCTTTTGTCTCATCTCATCCTCTCCATCTCTCTCTCATTTCCACCGTCCAAGACCCTCTCCTCTTCATTTTCGAAACTCTCAAGCTAGCAAGAAGACCGGCAGAAGGAGCTACACCCGTCGCATGCCTCCACCCGCGCCACCACCAGTTTCTGATCCAGCTGACCTCTTGCCAAAGATTCGACTAAAAAGTAGACTTCCAGGATGAACGAGCAAACGATCCACATATCACCATGACGAGAACATCCAGACCGTTCCAATGAGCCTAACCTCGTCCCGAACGGAGCCACTGGCCGTCTTGTACGGCCATCACAAGCCGCCGGTCGCTGGTCCGTCAGTCCCCTGCCCGCCTGCACTGTTTCGCGATTTTCTCCGTTTTTCTTCCGTTCCGACCATTCCTTTGTCCATTCCATCCACCTTCAAGACCCCCTTGACCCACGGGAGCCATTGGTTGCCGGCCAATCCCTCGCCGGAGCTCCGATCCGCCCATCTTCACCGTTGAAGCCGTTGGTTTCCTCTCTGCAGTCCGCAAGCCAAGCCCGCAGTTCAGCCCATTGGGATTCGGCCTAAGAATTCAGCCAAAGTCAGCCCAGTATTGAGGCCCGTGAAGGAGCCTAACCACATCTTCAAGCAAGCCTAACTCGCAATTGTTCAGCCCAACTTCAGTTTTGGATCGGGCCCATTCGAAGCCCAAGTTTCAGCCCATCTTCAAAGTTCAGCCCACAGGTTCAGCAAGCCCATTTCCGAGCCCAAGCCCGCGAAGCAAGTCGGCCCAAGTTCGGCCCAAGCCCAACTTTTTCTGTGGGCCTGCAAGGCTTGTAAGCTCGGCCGAGTGTCCGCTGACGCCGCCGAAAGTTTGGATTTCAGCCGCCGTCACATCGCCGTTGCGGTGATTTGGTCTTCGCTTTACTCAAGTGAGTAATCTCACTAATCCTTGCTTAGTAGACTAATGATGCTTAAGGGTTGATTAGATTTAATTAAGTGCAATTAGGTGGTTAGATTATAATGGATTAGTGATTATTAGTTAATCGCATTACATATTAGTTAGGTGGTTAGTGTACTTAGTTAGAGAACCGCCTATACTATTTATTGAATGCATCTCGGAATTTTTCCCAACTCTTATCGGGCTTCAATTAGGCATTATGAGCCTAAATTGGATTTTTAGTATTTATTTATTAATTTTCAAAATTAATTATTTAATTATTTATTTTTCGGAATTAGGCAAGGATAGCCGACGACCGAAATTTCGTGCTAATTGCGGTGGTGCTTTTTGTTTATTTAATTGAGTACCTGGTTGTGCAAATTGAGTGCAAATAGTAGTTGTGGGTATTTATTTCAGAAATTGGATAACTTTGGTAATTGAGTGGAAAATTACTGGGCGTCGGTCTACAGCGTCAAAAATCTATTTTTGTACTGCTGAAAGGAGTGGGTGAATAAAAAGGAAATTATTGTATTTTGGCTAAGGCCGACCGTGTGCCCACACAAGTGTACTTTTATCAAATATGATGAAAATGGTAAAATTGATTGTGTCTTCGGAAAAAAAAAAAAAAAAAAAAACACTATAACGGCTCGATGATTCGTATGTCATCTGGAGAATGGACGTTATACTATTACAGCTCGATGACTCTCATGTCATTTTGAGAAAGAATTGCTTGTATACCGGCTCGATGACCCTATAGGTCATTTTGGAGAATGGACGGTATTAAATGTCGGCTCGGTGATTCTATAGATCATCTTGGAGAATGGACGACATGCCATAACGGCTCAGTGACTCAACATGTCATCTTGGAGAATGTATGTTATGATGAATATACTTGGTGACTCTATATGTCATCTCGGAGAATGAATATTATAATATACTAGCTCGGTAACTCAATATGTTATCTTGGAGAATGAATAGTATGTTATAATGACTCGGTGACTTAGTGTGTCATCTCGGAGAATGAATCGTATAATATACTGGCTTGGTAACTCGATGGGTTATTTTAGAGAATGGACAGTATTGATTGAAATGATCAAGAATGGTCCGTTTGATATGTAATCGACTGGGTCGATTGATCAATGAATTAATCCGATTGTCGTGAATTAATTGATTGAATTGAAATGACTAATGAATGGTCTGATTTACATGTAATCGACTAGGTCGATTGATTAAGATATCGATCTGTGATGTGACTGCTTGGGTGCCTATTGAACTGTGCTAATATGCAAGTGAAATCTGAGGCCAAGGTAAGTCCTCTGACCCGTGTGTGCATAGGCAGCCTGGATAGTGTATTGGTTTTTTAATCGAGTTTTAGTGGGGTAGAACTTACTGAGACGTAGTCTCATCCCAGTTGTGAGATAACATTTCAGGCCCGTAGATGAGCCTATGGAGGAGGAAGCAGAAGAGGACGATGAATCGGAAAAAGATGAAGAGCTTGAAGGGATGTGAGCTTAGTGAAGAAGAGTCAGAAGAGGATTATGATGATCTTGAGTACGATCTGGATGAGGACTAAGATCCCATCCTGTCTTGTCAAACCTTGTCTGCATATGAATAGATGTTAGATCAAACTTATGTGTATAGTATTGTAGAATACTATGAGATGTTCGTAAAAAGGTGTAGTTGTGAATTTTCAGTATGAAAAATATGGCCCTGCTTTTCTATCCCATCGTCTTATTGTCTGGGGATTTATAACTACTTCCGCATGTGCTATTAATAATGAAAGGGGTCGGTGATACTTAGTCCTGGGATATTGCATTCTAAAATCGACCAAGTAGAAAGATGTGTGCGTGCTCGAGGATCGGGGCGTGACAATACCAACATTAATGATATCATTAACTATTAGTAAAATTATCCCAAAAGTCCTACACTTATTGTACATAAGCCAATTTAGTTACAAACCTTTCAATTGACCAATTTAGTCCTAAACCCTTTGATAATTTGTTAATTTTATCATAAACCTTTCAATTGTGTCCTTACTCTTTTGATGGTTTGTTAATTTTGTCTTGAACTTTTTGATGATTGGCCAATGTAATCCCACTGGCCAAAAATTTAAATAATAGGTTTATAACTAAAATGGTAAATCATCAAAAGGTTTATGATTAAAGTTGTAAATCGTCAAAAGGTTGAGATCTAAATCGATGCAATTGAAAAGGTTTAAGTTGAATTGATTGTCGTACAATAGGTTTGGAACTTTTTGGACAATCATGTCATTAACTATTAAAGACTGGAAGATGTTGCAATCTTTACCCATAGGATTAAGTACTCGTCTTGATGAACCAAGTAGCAATAGCAATAATAACCATGGTGACATGACGTCTTATCTGTAAGAATTAATAATTGCATGTGCGATTCTCTACCAACCTCTGCATTAAATGAGGGTAGATTTTTACCTATGACCCTCAAGAGATCTAAAATTTTGAACTGCAAAGGAGTGAAGTCGATCACAGATATTAATCTAGACTGTCTTAAGTTGCTTCAAGGGATTATTTTGTGGAAGTGCAAGAATATGAGAAAGTTACCCTGGTGCTTGCATACTCTGTCTCTATCTTACTTTCTTATAATTGGTCAACTGTCCTGCTCTAGAGTTGGAGTGTTTCCTCCTCTTCCTCCCAGTATCTTGAGCTTTTTTCTTTATGGTTATTCGAAGATAAAATCGTTATCTAATCAATTGCATCAATTCACATGTCATCATGATTTGGAAATTTCAAATTGTGAGAGTATTATGTATTTCCCTGGTGGAGGATTGCCTCCCAAACTACAAAGACTTGTGGTAAGGAGATGTGAAATTATGAATTAGTTGGTGAGCAAGTGAGTTGTCCCCTCACCTCCCTTCAATCCCTGTCAATGGACAATAGCACGAGCGGGAGAGGAGGAGGATCTTGCTTCTTCTCCCTTCTTATTTACTCCATCTCAATATCCAAAATTTGCAGATGGAAAGATTGTCCATCAATCTCCCCCCTCTCTTCACATCTTATGAATATAAAGATACTCGAAGTCATAGGACTTGCCTCAAGATGGCCTCCCTCCCTCCCTCCCTCCCTAGGAAAACTCTCGGTCGAAGGATGGGGATTTCTCAAGGAGCAATGCTCGAAACGAGCAGCTGCTATTAGCACCTCATCCATGAAATCAGAAAAGCCGTCTTAATTGAAAATATGTCTTAATTTTAAACTTGTAGGTTTTCTAGTTTGACTAAGTTTCCATAAAGGGATTTTCTATTTTGGATCCAATTGAGATGGTTCTAGTTTAGCATTAGTGAGCTAAGCAGCTTTTGACGATAATAATCAATTGTGCAGCATTGCCCAATAATTGGAAATCAATCAATCTTGTTGTAAATTTGTGAATTCAAATTATTTTTAGAGAAATTATGAGGGCTAAACACCGTATGACTCATTGATGTAATTGGGGTCTAGAAAATATTAAATTTTTAAGTCACTCGAGTGTGGTTATAATTTATATTGTATCATTTGATTTATAGTGATATTTGTTGCTTTTCCCATGAAGTAGGTCCCACCGATTTAAAAGGTAATTCTGGTGTTGCTTTCCCATGAATTATGCCTTGATTCTTTTGGTTTTTAGCTGAGAATGAACCAGGAACTAAGTAATCTATGTAATTAATCGAATAATACCTGAAATGGATGTGAATAAAGTCCTAAACGTGCTTCCCAATTTTATTTTATTTTTGGTAAATTAAGTAATATATAAATGGGAGAGACCAAAAAGAACAAAACGAACTAGCTTCAGAAACTTGCACTCAAGATGAACAAGCTCATTTTGAGTGGAAGGAAGCCGAGAAAGAGCCCAAGCAGCAAGAGCAAGAAAAGAAAAGAAAGAGACCCAAACGACATGAACAACCACTAGACAAGCACGACACCACGACCAACATTGGTCAGTCTAGATATGGCTAGTCACCCAAGAGGGAAATGCGCGGAGCAAAAATGCTCGGATCCAGGTCCCAGCTGCGCTGTAGTCTCCTATTCCTGAAGGAATCTTCCACATCCTTGAAAGAGAGTGCCTTATCTTTGACCACTTTAAGGAGATGATTCTTCATGGCTGGAATGGATAGCGGCTCGTCTCTGAAGAGAATATTGTTCCTATTCCTCCAAATGATATGACAGAGAGCACCAAAAGAAAACTGCACCATGCTTTTGAAGAAGTCCTTGCCCACAAGAAAGGTTGTGGCCCAAAGGAAATTTTCATCCCAAGATCGATTCCGCCATGGGAGGTTACATCTGGTTGCCCAAAAGAAAGCCAAACGAGCCGTGACCCGACACTCAAAAAATAGATTGTCAATAGAGTCAGGCACCTCCTCACAAAAGGGGCAAAAAGAAGTATCTATCCTGCCATGAGAGAGGAGGAAAGCTTGGGTGGGAAGCCTATTCTTGGCAACAAGCCAAAGGTGAATGAAATTGTCGGGTGGAGAAGGAAACACATAGGTAAGAACATCATTATCCATGACAATAACATGGGTTATGTTTGAAAAAACAAAGGGACACTTGCAAGGGATCAGCCAACCAAGTTAAAAGAATAAGTCCACTTTACATTACTGAATTCAAACTACAAGCTCTTCATAGACATGCAACTATGTCCAGAATAAAAAGAAAGAATTAACAGGAAGGATTCAAAAAACAACCCTTACATTCCAAGATTTTCATCTTTCACTCCAAAACAAAAAAGAAAAAAAGGTAAGTAAAACGCCAATAGAAACCAGAAGCCTAAACTAGTCTGCTCCGTTATGACTCAATAGAGCTTTTCCAGATTCACCTGTCTGAGTAGATGAATAAGTAGAGCCGCTGGCAAGAGAAGACTGAGTTCTATCCGATTCCGTGAGCCCCGGCGATGTGTACGAGAACTTCAGCATATCCATCGGGGGCGCGTAATACATCGGCACTGGCAACTTTGATGGGAGGCTCGGCAAGGGAGCTTCGAAATTGAGGACATTTATCACCTGCTTTATCGGCGGCCTTAGGCTGTAATCCGGGTGGCAGCACCATAGTCCTACCACCATGAGGCACTCCATTTGACGCTCGTCGAACTCCATGTTCAACCCCGGATCGGCTGCTTCAACCACTCGACCTCTTCCGTACAGATCCCACACCCACTCCACCAGCCTCACCTTGCTCGGCTCCACCCTCAGCTCCACCGGCTTCCTGCCACACGCTATCTCGAGCGCCACCACACCAAAGCTGTACACATCCGATTTCTTACTGGCCTTTCCAGTTGTCACGCATTCTGGGGCCAAGTACCCCATCGTGCCTGCCAAGACAGTGGTTTGAGAGTCCCTGTCATGGTCCACGAGCCGCGCGAGCCCAAAGTCACCCAGCTTTGCGTTGAAGTTGGAATCGAGCATCACGTTGCTCGACTTCACGTCACGGTGCACCACACACTGCTCCCACTCCTCGTGGAGGTAGAGTAAGGCCGAGGCCAGGCCGAGGGCTATTTTGTACCTTGCAGCCCAAGTCAGGTGGGTTTTGCCTCCGAAAAGGTGCGAATCAAGGCTTCCGTTGGGCAAGAACTCGTAAACTAGAAGGAGCTCGCCTTCTTCGTGGCACCAACCTATGAGTTGTACCAAGTTGCGATGCCGTAGCCGGCTGATGATCTTCACTTCCGACACATACTCCTTCTTGCCCTGCTTCGATCCCCTGGATACCCTCTTGACCGCAATCTCCATGTTCGATTCACTTAATAAACCTTTATAAACTCCTCCAAATCCACCCTCTCCCAGCTTACCTCTTTCGGCGAAATCATTGGTCGCACGGGCAAGATCACGGTATGTGAACCTCTTCGGTCCAGCTCCCTTCTCGAATTCACCATCAATCGAGATGTCGACCATTGAAACTCCTTTACTACGCCGAGATTTCTTCCTCCAAAAGAGGAACCAACCAATTCCTAGTACACATGCTACCAGACCAGTACCTAGGACTATGCCGAGGACCAAGCCAAGGCTTCTTTTCTTTTTGCCATCCTCCAAGGTTGAACTAAATGACCAGGAAAGGATTTCATGAATCTCGACGAACAGACCAGTCGCGGCAGAGAAGCCAATTCTGACCTGTTCCGGAAGGATTTTCCTCAGATCGACGACGTACGAGAGGCTTGAGTTGTTGTTAAAGACGGGGTTATTGGCATAAGTAAGGAAGACGCTCAAGTTAAAGCTTGTGGAGTCGTAGCTGACCCAAGCATTGGCTGTGGATCCATTCTTGATGCTGCTCTTCCAGGACACGTTCGCGACCGAGACGATGGAGTTGATGTTGATGCCCACATGGTCCGGGCTTGGGTCCCACGAGTTCTTGAAGCTGTCGAACTCGACAGCCACGATCTGGTTTGCAGACGTGTTCTTGGCCGTGCTTGGCTCGAACAGGGCAAGATAGCCGCCGCTTGAGTTGGCGGGGATAACGGCATCGAACGGCGCGATGTAGAAGGAAATGCCGTCCCCGTAGTAAGTGTTGTTCAGGGCGTTGATCACGAAGCTGAAGTGGGCCGTGAAGTCGGTCAGCCTCCCCGTCTTGGAGTCCCACAGGCGGACCGGCTTGTCGTAGGAGGCCCGCCCGATGCTGTTCTGGAGGTTGTCGTCCTGCTGGTTCCTCGTCAGCTGGATCCCCCCACTCGACGTGAACGCGTCGCCCTCGAACGTCAAGTTGCCGGTGTTGGGCTGGAATCCGGAGAAGTTGAAGGAGACCGAATGGGCACGACCGATGAGCAAGAGCAAGAACGTTAGGAATTGGATTGCAAGGCATGAGAGATTGGCCATTAGAGATCGAGAGGAGATGGATCGAGGGAAGTGAAAACTGGTTATGTATAAGCTATTAGGAGCGGTTGAACTATATTGTTGTCGTAACCCTGGAAATCGTGCTACCCCCATCATTTACCAAGTCAAATAGATATTTGTTTCTGCTGGTCTGACCGACCGGATCAAAGTGGGAAGAAATGCTTAATTAGATTAATGTCTGCTGATTGGTCAGAATGAACATAGGGGAGCACATTCGGTCCCCAACAATGTTTTGGTCCGTCTTTCTAGATGGCCAATAATTAATTACCTTAGACATAATCGACTATTAAAGAATCGTGACTTAGTGACGAAAACCCCAGGACATGGTCCAATTGGCCAAAGCTCATGTCCCATCGATCCGAAGATGCTCCATTGATGTTGCCGGGTCAGCCGAGAACTGCAACACAGAAATGTAGGTTATTTTGCCGGCCGCCTATTATTTAAAATTTTCCTTTATTAGTTTTTTAATTGAGTGGAGTTGGTATTGTTTTATGTGAATATAGTTGACAAAACAGAAAAATCGAAGATCCACGGGCGTCCTCTTGCGTATGTCGGGCTGGTTCAAGACCAACCCGGTCACGGCCGGCCTAGGTCATTTCTTAGGAAGAAATTGTCCCACTTGCGTGTGGGTGCAAACTTGAAGAGCATGATTCTTTGTCGTCGTTACTGAGCGTGCTTGATAGTTTCAAATCGTCGTGAGGATTATCAAGGAAAAAGACGATTGGAATTTGCTACGGTTTTGTTCTCTTCTCATTTGGTTAAGTGTAATAAACAAAAAATCATCGCCTTGGCGGCCTAAACAATTAATTGTTTTCACTAGTTATTAGCAAAACATTTGTTCCGTTGTCGTTTAAGTTAACTGGATTTGCCAAAGAGGGTGGATTAATCATGGGCGGATAATCTATTGCGCCATTTGACACGTGTTGTATGTTAGATTTAGCTCTCAAGTGGCGACGCTTCATAACCTACCGACAAGTAAGGATGAGCACGGTTCAATTTGATGCGGCTTGGATGGAAAACCAAACTGAAGGGAACTACTACAGTTCGAATAATTAAGAAACTGAGTTGAACTAAACAAGGGTTTAGAATCCAAGTGAATTTTTTAACTTGGCTCGGTTTGAAATTGATCTGAACTAAAAATTTCATTCAGTAAAGGATCAATTTAGCACAGAAGATGATCGAAGTACCTAATCACGTCAACAATAGATTCACGATGTAAAGGGTCGATTGAATTTTCATAGATTAATTTCAAATCGGCAGGGAGAGAGAACCTTGAACAAAGCTTTTGAGCATCATTGAAGAATAGCTAAACCTTCGGTGAAGATGCTAAGAGTCTGTGAAGAAGTGAGAACCTTGAAGAAGTGCCTGAGCGTTCGTGGCAAGAGACTTGTTACGTTTGGGAATGTCGCGACCTACCACCTAGGGTTTGGCTAATGAATTACTAAGCCTAAACTTAGCTCGGCTCTCCCAAACCCATACCAATTTATGACTTATGTTCAAGTTCTGAACATACAAATGATTTTTTCAATTGTGAATCACCACTAATCTATTTTTTGTGGATCAATTAGAAACCAAGTAAAATAATGGAAGATATACTTTAGATTCGCAAATTATTGGTTCAAAGACTTGATTATGCTAGATTTCTCTAACGCCCTTTCGATACATTTCTCTTTTATTTCGAAAAAATGTTTTGCAAGTAGCTTGAGTTGATTTTAATTTACTTTCTTAACATATGAGATGATCATGCAGGTACGTAAACCATCGATTTAACACTCAAATAAAGTAATAAATAAATTATGGGACTTACCTCATAGCAACAAAAACAACATTTATAATCTAGGTTGCATCGACACGCAACACGGACACACGACACGACACGACACGTCGACACGTCATAATTCCAACACGCTGGGACACCTTGTATATTAAATAGATATTTTTATTTTTAATTAATTTGATTCAAATTTAATTATTAAGAAAAAAACCTACAATGAATTTACACTAATCATTCAACATGCAATACTTTTATTTTTCGAAATTACTTTTTAATTTCATTTAATAATTTTTTTTTTTTTTAATTTATTAGCCATCGCTTCCCCCTCCCTCCTATCACTTTTCCCTCCCTCCAACACACCAAGTCTCTTTTTTATTCTTTTATTTTCCTTCTCAAAACCCCAGTAGCCCCTTCTTCTCTTCCTCCTCCTCGCCGCACGACGCCTATCTCCGAAAGCATCGAAGACTTGATCAAGAAAAGCACTAGCATTCGCTGAAGGAGCGGAAAAGGGAGTAACCCTGAATTTTTTTTTAGTGAAACAGGATCGGAAAAGAAGGCGGGCGGTCCCTGTGCACCAAGAGGCTACACACCACCACGAACTCCTCCTCCTCCCCCTTGCCGCTGCCGCCGCCGCCCCACTCAACGACGCCACCCTCCCCCACGCGCGCCTCCCTCGTGAAGTTCCTCCTCATGGGCCTCGCCTCAGTCTCCTCTGGCCGTCTCTCGCCATCGTGGGGTCGCCTTCACTCGCGACCTCATCTCTGCTTCGGACACGCGTGTCGAAATGTGTCGACAAAGTTGACCACGTGTCGACAAATCCGACCGCGATTAACGCGTGTCCGAGCATGTCGACGTGTCCGACACGCTTCGACATGTGTCGAACACGACATAGAAGCACGTGTAACGTGTCCGTGCAACATAGTTTGCAATGTTAGATCAAAATTCACTTCAACAGTCCTAGATATGATTTCTAATTAACACGCAATCACTCAATCTTTTTTAAGATTTTCTTTTATTTAAATGAAGCCTAGAAATTACGTGCAATGCAATGCAATGATGTACAAAATTAGTTTAACTAAAATGACATGCAATATGCAACCTAACATACGAACTATATGTCATGCGATATTCATTAAATGACCTAATCTAGTGATAGAAAAAGATTAATGCAACT
Organism: Eucalyptus virginea; assembly: GCA_014182375.1. Taxonomy (NCBI): domain Eukaryota; kingdom Viridiplantae; phylum Streptophyta; class Magnoliopsida; order Myrtales; family Myrtaceae; genus Eucalyptus; species Eucalyptus virginea. The sequence continues at coordinate 9,950,973 of CM024522.1, forward strand.
AATCCTAGCATTTACACATTTAGATGACGAGCAATGGATGACATAATTCTACATGACATGTGCATGATAATTTTTATGTTTTCTTTTATTTTTTATTACTCAATAATTAAACATGCAATTTAAATTAATGAAAGGAAAAACTAACATCCTAAATTAATGTTTTTTGGGATTTTTATTTCAAAAAATTTGAATTAAATAAATTTTCTATTCTAAACATGCAAAATAACCCTAAAACAAGCAATATTCTAACGTGAACCTAATCCAACTCAAATATATTTATTTTTTTCTTGGGTTTTCTTTAAAGGATGCAAAATCAATCCAAGCAAAGGCATAAATAAAACAATAGGTTAGCAAGTCAAGCAAGACATGATCGATACCCATTGACAAATCGTATCTCGCGTATGAAATCGAATTGGCCAATTTTTAACGAAATCGCAAATTATATCCCAAGCGGGAGATCGGATTAGCAATTTTTTCGTACGGTTGCGAGTCATATTTCGGGTATGAAATCGGAGATGGACTCCACTACAAGTCCTCTTTTGAATTATATGCGCTTTAGATCCTGTGAACTTTTGGTCCTTATTTGAAATGAAAATTTCCCAATTTCTCGCGTATGAAATCGAGAAAAATTATATCCCAAGCGCTTACTTTTTTCGTACAAGATTTCGAATTTCCCAATTTAGGGCTACTATATATATATCATAACTTCAATCATGTGTATCGAAATATTTTAAATAAGAAAACGGAATATTCAGAAATTAAAATAGACAAAATTACATATTCCGAATATTGGCTTCCAAATTTGGACTTCAAATGGCGGCTCGTGAATCACGATGGAGGCTCGGCGTGGCTCACAGCTGGGGTGGCACGGGCGTTGGCTTGGTTGAAGGAGTATTGTTTTCGGGCTTGAGGGTTGCCGGCATTCGGAGCTCCGGCGAGGGGGCAGCAGGCGCGTGGCAAGGGGGATCAGGCTGCTGGCGTGGCGGTCGTTGCGGCTGCAGGTGCGAGGACCGGCAGAGCGGTGGCGTCAGCGGCAGCAGCGACTGGTGCTGCAGCAGGGGGCGGAGACCGGCTCGGTAGCGGGCTGCTGCGTGGCGGTGGCTCGGCGAGGGAGGTTTGGACAACTGCAGGTCGCGCAGGCGCAGGAGCAGGAGCAGCGTTGACAGGGGGTCGGCGTTCCGGCGCGACAAAGTGGGCAGTGGCGGAGGCGATCTTGCTGGGGCGGAGACACGGCGACCGACAGAGGGCGAGCTGCTACGGGGCCGGCGGGGGTGCTCGCGGGTTGCTGGCGGAGCGGCGGTGACCGGCGGCTCGGTTGCCAGCGTTGGGTTGCAGGCGGCAGGTGCAGGGGGGAGGCGCGCAGCGCTGTGCAGAAGCAGAAGACTTCTTTTCCTCTTTTTTTTTCTCTATCACCTGTTTACTCTCTCACGTCTCTTCTCTCTGCAGCACCTCTCTGCACACCTTTTGAAAAGTAAAACTCCCCCTTCTCCCGTTGACTTTGACCCTAAACAAAAGAACTCTAAAAAGAGGAAAATAGAAAATCCCCCTTGCCGTACGTGCACAGCACCTTTTATAGGGGAGGAGAATAGATTTTCGTAGCATATTTTATTTCCTTTTCTTTTTTTTTTAATTTTTCCATCTATCCTTATTAGATTCAAATTTCCTTTCTCAATCAACTTTTGCTCGCACATAACCTCTTGATTATATCGTTGAGATATATACACTCACGAGTAATATTCTCTTTTATATTTTTCTAATATTCCATCCGAAACTTTCATTTCTGCTCAAAAAAAAAAAATCCCTCGATATATATTGCTTGAATATATAAAAAATCTCCCGTCATATCATTGAATATTGGAAAAATTAATGCTCATCTATCGTCGGTAAGTCCAATGCGAATGAAAAAAATTGCTCTTAAAACTATATGTTATGCAATTTAATTCTAATATTTTTGTTTAGGGGTTAAAAATTAATCTCTAATTTTTAATGCAATAAATGACTAAATGGGTTGCTAAAATTTAAGTGTCAACAGGGAATACAATTTCTTCCATTCGGTCGGAAATTTTTTTCATAGTTTTTTTTATGAGGATGTTTTCTTTTACCATAAATGATTTTTTGTTAATTAATTATTTTTCAGTGAACCAAACACATAAAAATCCTAAAGCTAATTCGTGAAAAGCTCTTTTAGTGAAACAAAGGTCAATATGTGTATGTAGACCAATGATGTTAACACCTAAAAAGTTTCGACATTTTTTGAGAGCCTTTATGTCATGTCAGATACTCTAATACGTGTCCGACACTCTCTAACATTTTTTTAACTCTTTCTGACACTTAGTTAATACGTATTGGAAAATTCAATACCTAATCAACTCTCTCGACACTCTCCGACACGCAAGTCAGGAATTTTGACATGCGAGTTCGGAATTCCAATATGTGATTCCGACACGCATAGAGTCGATTTTAAAAAATTTCAGTAAATGAATGGTCAAAAAGTAAATATGTAAGAAAATAAAAAAAAAATAATAAATGGGGAAAGAAAACAAAAAAAAAAAAAAACCTAACATTTTCTTATCTTCGACTCTCACTTTCGATGACACATAATTCACCCTCAAGTTTATTCTTTCTCTTTTCTTTTGACACACTTTGATTGATTGTTTTTTTCCCTCTAAGTTTTATGGATTATTAGAGATGAATTGAATTTGTCAAGTTAAAACAATAAATTATATTAATAAATTATGGATTAATGTTTTTAATGTAAATTCATTTTAAGCTAATTTTTATTATTTATTTAAATCAAATTAATTTGATTAACATAATCATAAAAATAGTCATTTATCTTGTATATATAAAAATATATATTTAATATACAATATGTCCCAATGTGTTAGAATTTTCTATTTTTTACGAAACAACGTATTGGTGTGTCATGTTGTATCATGTCGTATTGCGTGTCGATATTAGTGCTACTTAGGTTAACACACCATTAGGAAATTAGTTAGGAAACAAATTTATGAAAGGTTGCCTCTTCCGTGGTGCAATCCTTCCTTGTGAATATCTTGATGCCCTATCTCACTTCAATCCTTTGAGAGAAATGTCAGGCTCTTGACCTAAAAGATTATAGGGACAAATCGTTGCATCTATTCTTCACAACCGTTGGTTCAGATCTATTCTACTATTTTGCATGCCAAGTTCAAAAATCATGCTTTGCATCTCGGAATAACCGCATCTTTATAGTTTTCGAATCCTGTCCATTACCACAAGAGAACACCATCTATAAAGTTTTGCTCAATATTATGTAGAATGTTTGTCCATTCACCTTTTCAATTTATGAACAAAGGAAAAACTCAAAATCTACTATCTTATAACTTAATTTTTCAGTATTCCAATGTAATGAAAACTATTTATCCATACTTGTTATATATGTTGAAAGATGATTCCTACTCTTAGCAATAAGTTTGGTAATGTCAATTGTAACGAGGAACGTCAGAAAATAGAGACTAATATTCGCAATCACTTTATTATGTTCTCATTTGATGAAATAGTACACATAAACCATAATTACCTTCCAAGGCTTGAGAATTTTTCTGGCTAACCATTAGCAAAACGTGTGTACCATTTTAGCTAGGCAAGTCAATGATCATGCGATCTAAACAAGTACACAAATAGATTACAGCTACAAAAACTACCAGGCTCAGAAAACATAAAGGCCCAATGCAAGACCAACAGAACTTCACACATAATGCCATAAAGGCCCAGTACAAGATCAACAATACCGAAGGCCATCAGGCCCAACACAAAAGGCCTAAGGGCCCATCAGGCTTCCACGAGAAAATATATGAGGTTATGGTAGAAATAGTCCTTGCTATATAGATATCTATTGAAAATAACCATATTAAGTTATTGCATATGATGATATTAATCTTAATGGGATTTTTCAAGCAGATTGGGCCTGTAAAAGTAGGAATCGCGGATTAATACTTGATTTTAATTTGACAATTTCCATAGATTCTGGATAAATATATGATGAAAGAAATTAAGCTTTCGTATAAAAATAGTAGAGGACTAATTTTGTAACTAAAGCAAGTACAATTACTGATATTGAACATTTCTAAAATGCACGAGGATCAAAAGAATAATTTCCTGGGAAACTTGCACGTAAGCGTCACCTGCCTATTTGCCAGAGTTGACTCGGTGTATGGCATCCACATTTGGATGGAAAAATTCACTTTTTCCTTAAATTGTTTCTGAAGATAAGTTGGCAAAAAAATAGTACATGGATTGAAAATGAATTCGGATAATAGTATGTGAATAATTTTTGTGATTTTTCTGTACCTTAATTAAACAAAAACACAAAATTGATACAACCAAACCCTGGCAGCCCCATGCCCTCTCTCTCTCTCACTTCTTTCTCTCCCTAGTCACCTTTGCTAAACTACCGCTGCCTTTGCGCGGTCGCCGCACCGTGGTCATCCACCACCACCACCTCGTCCCTTAGCCGGCCACCACCATTCAGCCATAGCCAACCACCACTTGGCCGCCACTCACCACCACTTAGCCACCGTGGGACATCTCTCTGCCACTCTCTCCCAGTCCCTGAGGGGGTCATCACCTCTGGTTAAGGCCGTTCTAAGGTCTTTAATGACCTTGGGTTGGCTGCAATCTACGGCGTTGCATGCACGTGCATGCGCAGACCGAGAGAGAGAAAGAGAGACAGAGAGACAGAGGTCTAAGGAAAAGGGACATCGGGGATTGATGGTGGCAACGGTGTGGCAAGGCCTGTGGTATAGATGACAACATAGCGAAACTGTCAGGCGGTGGCCATGGCCAGAGGCAGCCCTTCTGCTACACCTTGCGATCAGCTAGAATCCTTCTTCAACCACACGCAGAAAACGATGTGCATAGACATGCCTGCACAAAGTGTGTGCCAACTCACTAGTTACTGTCCGAATCTTAAACGACATACATAAATAATCGACTCGGCCAACTCACTTGCCAACTCTATATATGTTGTTCTAAGAGTAATCTTCTCCATGTTCCCCGTATGTTTTCCTCTGTATTATTGTAAAAATAGCTCACGGAATAATTGCAATCTAAGAAAAAGGATTATGTGTGTCTGTCAAAGGAGGACATGTCAAGATGTGGATCTTCTAGCCTAGCTCCTTGTCACGTTGGCCGTGCTACTTATGCGGAGCAATTTCTAACACTGCGATTCTCACGTCAAGTTAATCGTAGTGTTAGCAGATTTTGCAATGCACTTCATCTTCAGCATTGACATTCCAGGTTCCCCTTCATCCTAGCCGCTGCTGGGTTCCAAATCCCCACGAGCTTCATCAGTGGACGTTTTCAGACTGTTCAACACAAGTAAACAATAACAATGATCTTTCCCCTCAAAACCAGATAGTTGTTCTCAGCTTTGGCTCGTAGGCAAATCTCTAATGGGATCCTCCACCCATTAGAGATCTGGAAAGGCTCTCAACACATGCATGATCTTCTCCCAACACATTCATGATCTTCCTCTCATTTCTTCCATCATCCATCTGATTTGGGCGTTGGAGTGTTAAGCCGGGGCCTCTTTCCGGACATCTTCTCACCTTCCTCTCTCTCCAAGCAGGGGAAGGGCCAGGGCAAGGCTCAAACACGATGCGGATAATAGTATCCTTTTGTTACTTTTCGTTTATTAGATAGCTTTCTGCTAGACTAACCGCATATGCGCTATCTACCTCCTCATTGAGATTATAAATCCTACTTCAGTCCCTCCGATCAATTTCCTTCATATTGCAGACAGATTTCATCTTCTTTAGCCAAGTCAATCGAAATTAACTACCGAAACCACATTATCTATAAATGTCACTCTGACCAATTTATCAGGGATTGTTATAGCAATAGAACTCTAAGCAGAATTGATGTTCAAAACTCGATGCCGCAAATATAGAGGGTTCAAACGGTTTATTGAAATTGCATAAAAGCAGGAAGTGCCAAGACAAGATCTTCTTCATCCATTGAGTTTCAGAACATGAAGTATTCACTTCACTCTATAAACACAAAACTGCTCACATTATCGACAACCCTAGCTGACACGTTCAAACCTGCTAGCAGATCCATACTCGCATCGCCACCGTCCTTCGTCGAAATTCTGGGAGTAGCTAATGGCATCGTAGTGGAACGACACCGGCTTCGACCTGTAGATGCACATGCCGTCGGTGACGATCCTCTTGAGAAGATCCCGCCATCTCCATCTTGACCTCCGGCCTCTGCTGTCGCGGCTCGACAGGCGATGGTACTCCGCCTCGTCACGGAGAGGAAAGCAAGACGGCGACATGCACCGAGCAAAGCGCGACAGTGGCGACGACGGCAGCGACGACGAAACTCTCTCCATTTGAAACTTCAGACCCGGAATTATCGGGGTTTCGGTTTTTCTCTCACTAGGTGTGGAGGACAAGATGATGAACAATGAGAGGGAGCAGATGCTATGGGCGCGGGCTGTCCCTGTTAATTATTGTATGACATCAATCATGGGGGGAACTTCCTGCTCTCTTCAGTTTTCTCTGCCTTTTACGTTTGCTTTTTAATTTAGTGGGCCCCAACATAGGCCGGGATAGAATAATTCTTCACAAAGATTAAGTTCAATCCATTAAGGAAACCCCTTTTATAACCAAGCCAAAAAAACAAGTTTTGTCTCACTTTTTAGTGGTTTTCCCAAATTGCCAACACACTAAATAATAAAATCCTATAAAGGATATAACTAAAATTTGGGTAAATGACACAAAATATCATTAAACTTTAGCCCCATGCGTAATGGGATCCATAAACTTTAAATTATTCAATGCGGTCCCTGAAATTTAGCTCAGTGTTCAATGCCGTGTTTGAACTTTTAATTTATTCAATGTGGTTCCTAAAATTTTGATAATATTCAATTTAGTCCATAAAATGTATGAATATGTTCAATTTTGTTCATGAACTTGAATTTAAGGAAAAAATAATATTTAACATTTTCAAATTAATTTATTTGATTGCAAAAAACCCCCAAAATGGTAAATTTGTGACAAATATATCCTATGCTAAATTGGATTAATACCAAAAAAAAAATCATAAAAATTGTAAACGGTGACAAACGGAACGTAAAATCCTAAATTGGTATACTTGGTCAACGTTAAGTGTCATTTAACTTAATAATTTGAGAATAAAATTTAACAAAAACTAACAAAGGGTAAATTTGTCACAAGTGTACCGGTTTGGGGTAAATTTGTCAAAAGTATCTTGGTTTTGGGTTTTTGGTGGTCAAAAAAATAGTTTGGGATAAATTTGTCACAAAGTTATGCCTTTTTTCGCGTATTAACCCTATTTAATTTAGTCCATAAAATGTATGAATATATTCAATTTTGTTCATGATGTTGAATTTATGGAAAAAACAATATTGAACATTTTCATACAGTTTATAAATTAAATTGAACATGTATTAAAAGTTCAATGACCTTATTGAATAAATTAAAAGATTAAGAAATGACATTACACATTAGCTTAAAATTCAAAGATCACATTAAATAGATTTAAAATTCATGGATTATATTACACATCTAAACAAAGTCCAAAGATTATTTGCATCACTATCTCTTAAAATTTCTAATAACTTTCCATTTTCAGCCCCCCTAATGTAATCACTCATTTTCTTTTTATTCACAGCTATCAAACTTGACGCTAGTGTATGTTATGAAAGTACATAAAATTCTCTTCAAAATAAGGTGTCAATTGCACAGGTACCTATTATGATTTGATTATATAAGTTTGTGAAAATGATATTGCATCCCTCGAATATGAACTTCTTATAATCGGACCTTTTATAGTCAAATTCGATATTATAGCCATTAAAAATTTTTATTATTCGTGTGCTAATGTATTTCGTGACCCCTCATTTACATCAAACTTGGGTGACGTGATTCTTGTTCTTGACGACAACTGTCAGTGTGGACTCCACATGTTAGATACGAATTTTTGTTGTTATACGGCTCACTCAATCACATGCAATATAAAAACATCATATTGAAGATTCTATCCAAGAGGACCGAAACCGCACGAAAGGGTGAGTCTTTGGGTTAAACTGCAAAATAAAGATACATCAAATTCAAAGCGATGAGAAATTCTTGAACATTTAAAAAAAAAAAATAGGAAATGCCTAAATAGTTTCTCTAAAGTAAGGAAAATTTAAGTTAATATTTTTAAAAATCTTAATATGGTATTCCATGATATAATTACTCTAAAATACCTTCAACTTTCAAAACTTTCAAACTTGTATCTTGTAATACACTTACCTAAAACAAATTTCCATTTGAAGGAAAATTCTAAACTGGTACTCCCAACCCAAATTTGCCTTTCCATTAATAGCTTGGGATTTGATGTTTTAAATTTGTGTCAAGGTTTGAGATATTTTGTGATTAAAAATTAATCTAGGGAAGATGTGTCATGATATACTAGTTTGAGATTGCTTTTATGAGACGAAAATTAGTTACAGCAAATATGTCCCAAATTATTAATTTGGAATTTTGAATGGTATTCACCTGAAATTTTATACTTAAAATCAATGAAGTTGTTCATCCTAACGAGAATGTTGTTCACAAGCAATTGCACCATCTCATCTTACTTGGTTGTTTACGCTCTGGGCGAGAATATATATTAAGATGATCTAATGAGTAAACGTTAAACAACATGGATTGAACCGTTGCCAGCAATTCGGTGGAGCTTCATGCATGGATAACCTAATCTCAACAGCAATATATATATATACAGACTATCTTCATAGAGGAAAAGATGGAATAGGAGGAGATAAGCATATTGAAAGGAAAATCAAATGAAATGGGATGGAATGAAAATAAATATAAATTAATATCATCAAGGACTCTAAAATTAATTTTGAGACGAAAATTTGAATGCCAAATAGCTAAGGATAGTATTGGGATAAACATGTCATGAAATGTTAGTTGACGATTTTTTGTGAAATGAAAATTAATTTATGATATGTTATGATATATTGATTTAAAATTGTTAATCGTATAGATCTTGGAAAACTAAAAACAAAGGAAGCTTTATTTAGTGGAGACAATATGGCAGTGAAGAGGGAATATTTGCAGGTTCGCATGTGAATTTGGTACAACCACATGTGGACCGGCCATACCCACCACAGTGCTAGAGGGTTAATTTGAAAATTGTCCGCTTCCTTCCCCTTGTCTTCATTTGAAAAAAAAATTATTTAAATAGATAAATAAAATAAAATAAAAATTCAAACGGTCAAGAAATTTTATTGAACTTTCCTTTTCATTCCCCATCGATGTAACGCACCGATCCTAGAGTAAAGTCCGTAAATGAAAGCTGAGGTAGTTGCACCCACCAATCGTTCGTCGCATGATACTTAGCGTAATTTTTATGAAATATATCCGAGACATTAAGAAATTTCATATAAAATTTATATACGTTGGCCTGCTTATATTAGGAATGAAAAAGATTTAATCACTCCTTCCACACTCTAAATTCTCGTGCATCTTGGGCTCGACAGATTACTCTCTGGGACATTTAGGCCCAATCAATTCGAAATTCAAAATGGGCAGACCTAAACAAACGATTTTCTCTTTTAGGCCCCGGTTCACAAACCTTGCCTAGTCCGGGTTTGATTTATTTTATTTTAAAAGTGTAGGAATGGTTAAGGAAAATCCTCTATTTTTTTGAGGTGGTAGGGGTTTAGCCCCAAAATGCCAATTGATACACAAAATCCCCTAACAACTACCGACCTTTCCTTTCCTTTTTTTTTTTTTTTTTTTTTTGTTAAAATGTGCAATGTATATGATTTATTAAAGGCAAAAAAGTGGATTTTCATTTCACTTTTTGAATTTTTTTCACCCTAACTGCAATAAAATAATAGAAAGCGAACAAAGCAATAAATTTTGGAAAAAAAATTAAAGAAAGAGGATAAAACTAAATCAACCAATTTATCGATGATAGGAAAAGGCAACTATCATTAATAAGAGAAAAAAAAAACTTGTTAAAATACAAAAAATAACCCATTTGTTAGAGCTAAATAAATTTTGAGAAAAAGAAAGAAAATTAAGGCTCCATTCATATCATGGAAAGTAACTTTCAATAAAACATTTTCTAGATTTCCGGTATTCATTTCCCAGAAAATGAACTAATTGAGGAAAACATTTTCCACTATTGAAAAAAATATCTTCAAAATTGGAAAAAATGTTTTCCACTTTTAATAACTTCTTCCACCTCACTTTCTTTCACCAAACACATTTTTCTTTTGTTTTTGTGTTTTTCTTTTTTAAGATCGAGTTTTTAATTTTCTTCTTCTTCCTCTTTGGCCTTGGTCGGTCATTGACTACGATGATGACTAGCAACCAACTGACCATTGGAAAGCTCCGGCCTCACCCCAAGTTGGCGATGCTCGAGCTTGCTAGATTTTGATGAGGTTGAGCCTTGCTAGCTTGTGGTGAGGCTCCGCCTTGCTTGATTTGGCGAATTTGAGCTCACCCAAGGTTGGCAAGCTTGGGGCTCACCATAAGTCAACAAGGCTTAACCTCACCAGATTTTGGTGAGCTTGAGCCTTGCTAGTCTGGGGCAAAGCTAGAGCTCACCAATGGTTGGTGGCCAGTCATTGCCATAGTTGGCGACCGGCCAAGCCCAAGAGAGAAGAAGAAGAAGAAAAAAAAAAAAGAAAAAAAAAAAAAAAAAAAGTCAAGGAAGAAGAAGAAGAAAGGAAAAAAAAATTGAAAATTGATTTTAAAAAATAAAATAAAATAAATTATTGAAAGTGAGTATATGCAAGAAAATATTTTCCTTACCGAATGGCGGAAAATTTTTTCTAGTTCATTTTTAAATTTCAAGAAAAAAATATTATTTTTCTGAAAAAAGACTTCCTAAAAACAATTTCCAAAAACGTCATATTTTTCGTAAAATGAATGTAACCTAAGAAAAAGGGAAAAGATCTTAAGGTTGGAGGACAAAAAATTGATTACTCCATAAATATTTTAAATGGTCAGAAAGGGTGATGATGGACGTGGTCCTGCATTAGCATGGAAGCCCAGGGCATGCTAACTGGTTCACTTGCGTAAATCAGCTGTTGTGGCCACTCTTTCTGATAACTACTTAGCATCAATTTGCCTGTCCATTATTAAAGGGGATGGAACAAAATAAAAGCAAAAGCAGCACATGTTGTAGTTTGTAACTGTGATATTCTTAAATTAACTCATATAAATTTCGTTGTGTAATTTGGTTCATTCTTGCCCCCTTCACCATCCTTAGAAAGCTAAGAGGAGCCACTCCTTGGCTGTACCCCTGGGCCCAATGACCACTTTTCGCCCTTGTTGAATCGAGTTGTTGCAGTAACTGTGGTCAAATAAATCTGTTGCTATGAGTCCTCTACTGTTATTCTAATTGTGCTGTTCTATGATGTATTTGTAGCTCGAACTGAGCATCTTGGCTTCTTTTCGAATTGACTCAGTATGTTGCTTGCTTACCCATATTTGGGAGTCCACTCATGTTTGGTCAAAGAAGGGGTCTAGTTCTGATTCTAATGTATGTATATCAGTCTGCTGTTTTCACTGCTGATAATATGGGCAAGGAACTATGGCAAGAGTGCAATAGAAATTGAAGTTCACAATCATTGAATGTGCTTATTGTGTCAAAAAGGTACCGATTTTTCCACTGTTATCAATATGCAACTAGGCTAAAAGTTTCCAAATCAATTGCCAATCGAGATATGAAGTGGAACATCTGTTCTGATTAGTAAAACCAGAGTGCTTCACAAATTCACATTTCCACTGAGACCATTAAGACATGCTATATGCTCAAAACAGCCGCGTGATTGAAGAGGAATGTGTTACATCACATACGAAATCAAGGCTGAAATTGCAACAGATGAACTACTGCCCTTGCATGATAATCATTTAATTGCAGAAGATGGACTATGTCACTAGACTGGGCTGTTTCTGGGAATTCTTTCAATCGTAATGCTTCATCAACTGATCATACGCAACTCATCACCATAACAGAAAGAATAAACATCTCTGTCCAGTTGAAGCCCAAGGAAATGCAGGTATATAACTTGAGTCTCTCAGCTAAGATGTCTTTGCAGTGCAATAAATAGTATGCATTGCATGCAACAAGAGAGAGAGAGAGAGAGAGTTTCGAATTTCCATCTTTACAGGATCCTTTTCAGTTTTAGATAGGGAGATCATGATACAGACTTTCTTGACATTGAAATTCCATTCGGTAGCAGCAGTTCTTCCTCATAATCAATTTAGGACCATACTTACAACACATGATTTCTCTCCTTCAGTTCTTGTACTTCATTGTTGCCTTTTCGAACCCGATTGTAGGGAATTGCTTTGCATACTCCTCAACATCATGGCGAAGTTTAGCAATCCCTGATTGGAAGTCAGGCGAAGACTGCATTGTGGACAGGAAGTCCTTCAACTTTGTTCCTGTTAGACAAAATTTTCCAGCATTCAGCAATGAATAGACAATGGAATAAGTTAAAGGAAAAAGGCTTGAACCAAAAAGAGCAAGCAGTAGAGAAAAAGCATTAAGCATGCTTGATTGCAAGAGGTGGTTTGAACCAAGTTTAGCAGAGAGAAAAATGAATTTGGTAGAACCATTCACCTTTGGTTTCGGCCTTGATTTTCACTGCCAAACCCACGGCAGCATCAAAGAACTCAGCTACTTTCACGAAGTCCTCTTCAATAAATCCTCTCGAAGTAAGAGCAGGGGTACCTGAGTTAGATGAAGTTCATAAGTAACCAACATATAGACCCTACACCTAAAAGCACAATTAGTCCATAAGAAGCCTCTACCCATTCTAATGCCACCAGGAACCATGGCAGATACATCTCCCGGAACAGTGTTTTTGTTGGCAGCAATATGAACAGATTCCATCACCTTCTCAACTCTGGAGCCATCAATTCCCTGCAGAGATGAGAAAGAAAAAAGGTGGACAAATTAATTCCTTTTTTGATGGGTAATGGGTTGTACGAAAGAAGTTCCTCTCTTAGATGAATTAGAATGTTTGTGTAAGTTCTTCAAGCCATATCAATAGCAGGTTCATAGAAAGGAGAGAATGTGAAGTTCCTGCATTACCTTATTCTTCAAATTCACTAAAACCAGATGATTTTCAGTTCCCCCAGAAACAAGTTCGTAGCCCTTTTCAGTGAGTGTCTGCACATGAAGTAATTAGTGGAAGATTATAACAAAGAAGTGGCCAAGATGCAGAAGAAAACTATCTCCTCTGATTGAACGATAATAGACATAAGTAACACTAAAAGGTCAAGAACGACCATTTGCGCAAAGCCATTGATCAAGTCAAAGGGCATTAAGGGATACCTGTGCAAACTTTGCACAGTTACTGAGAACCTGCTCTTGATAGGCTCTGTATTCTGGAGTTGTAGCCTACAATTACAAAAGGTCATTATACTTTTGAGATCTCAAGGAGGATATGAATCAACGGTCTGAAAAAGCATATACAAACCTATCAAATTGTTTACCATAGACGATGCTGTTCTACAGCTTTTTGGATCTTTTAGCAAGCTTAGCCTTCGAATTTTAAGAGTTAAATGAACTTCAAGGTGAGTCAAATTACATCATGTCTCTTAATATATCTAGCAAAGCCGATCACAAGATAAACTTGAGCTTCTCTAGAACCATCTACTTTGCAACAAAGAAGAAAAATAAATGAATAGAACTATAGCAATGGAGGACCAAGACTGGAAAGTGTTACTTAACCAAACAGGACCTAGACACTGACCAATGAAATATCTAGTTAAGTCAGCTAGAAGCAAGGATTCCTGCCCATAGCTGAAGGGATTCCAAGATGAGACATAGTTTTCTAGCTGTGATCAGATCATTTCAATGACTACCGAGATCAACATGAGTTGCACTCTCACAGAAAACAAACTGCAATTGATGTTACTTGGGCAATGTAATCCCCTCACAGCAGAGATCTGGTCAGAAAAGCGCACCTGCTTCAATGCAACAGCCAAACCAGTTATAGTGTGGTTGTGTGGTCCTCCTTGAAGACCAGGAAAGACGGCCTGATTGATTTTGTCTTCAAAGTCATACAACACCTGCCCATAAATCAAGATTTAGTACACTGCTTTACATGAGAAGAGAGTCTCATCTGTCTTCACCATTGTGGCAAAGGGGAGAGCAAAAGTAGGATTTGAAAGGTAGACAAAATGGCTGAGGAAAATGAATAGTCTGAAGGGTCTACAAACCTCTTTCCCTTGCTTGTTGATCTCTTTTACACCCTTCCTGAAGAAGATCATGGCTCCACGTGGACCACGGAGTGACTTGTGAGTTGTGGTCGTAACAACATCGGCATATTCAAAGGGTGATGGAACCACACCAGCAGCAACTAAGCCACTGATATGTGCCATATCTGCTAACAGGATAGCCTTTTGCTTGTCACATACCTGTTGCATACATCAGGAACCTTACATTGGATTTCCAGATTACAAGGTAAGGTTCATTCCCGACTTTGAACAGTAACTGAACTTAATTGCTAAAGGAAAAAGCCTTATGAGGTTACCTTACGAATACGAGCATAATCATAGAGACGTGCATAAGCACTGGCACCAGCCACAATTAGTTTTGGCCTGAAGAGTGTGGCACTTTTTTCCATCTGCAATGTTGAAGTGAGAAACAAAGTGAAACCATCAAGAGATTACAGAGCATTGATGATTCATACTACAATATACTTTAAGCCACTCTGGATATTCCTAAATAACATTCTGGCTACAGGTAAGAATATTAAATTTCAGCTAGAATTAGTTCCAAAGAATCACAGTTTTAAACACCCATTGTAAACACAACCCGCTACATTCTTCCCTTTCATATTACACTGAAGACTATAGATGTTTCTGCCATGTTAATTGCATAGAGCGATGATTTTCCATGATGGATTAAGATCTCTCCTCCTCATGACTAGAATCCTAGAGAGTTTCAACAAGACCTACCTGGTCGTAATCAATGTAGCCTGTGCTCTCATTCAATCTATATGGCATAGTCTCGAAAAATATGGACACTGCAGATATTTTTTTAGTATCAGTCTGCAAAAGAACAGAAAAAGGTATTAGAATCTCCATATCAAGATCAACAACTTCCATCAATTAAGAATGTAAGGTGCCTTGTCATAAGTTGTATAATGATTTCCCAGGGTATGTGATAGTATAATAGCCCAGATTAAACTAGATACTGCATTTATCAGCTGGATATGCATCTCTCATCTTCTTCTGTACGGAATTAAAGCATTTGACTTTGAGATTGTTAACTAATTTTTTATCATCTACTAATATATCCAAAAACATGGAGAACATGAATGAACAAGCTTCAAGAACAATTGATCAATGGATGTTTCCATATTAAATGAGAAATCAAAAAATTTCTGAAATGTTCAGAAAATATCCCATTACAAGATTGCCAAATCAGATGGAACATTAAATGCTTCATAGAAGAATCACATCAGCAGAGAAAAATAGATAACCAAAGGAATTGCTTATTTTTTATAGCCTCTGACCAAAGATGATTTGATCACCTCTCCCTAACAAATATGAAGGACTGTGCAATTACAGTAATTCTCTGCTGAAAAAATCCGACTCTCTCATTCCAATTCAGTTGAATTTTGAGCTAAGCAATGAAACCTCTTCTATGAAAAGAATAGGCATCAATACTTGCCCCTGTGATTGATGCTGCACAATTTACTACTTGGATTGACCAAGAGGCAGAGATCCTTTAAAGCAAGAAAATCTGACCACTGAAACAGCCTGAAATAAGACTCTCTGATGCACACCAGTTGGACACAACTGCATTATATCAGTAATTGCTGTGGATACGATTCCACTCAATTTCTTCACCTCGCTACAGGAGGAGTTTCTTGTAGAGAATTATGATGTACGCCATCTCTAGTGAAGAAGAAGCAACTTTTATGGATAAAGTAAAAAGCTCTTCTGACAAACAGATTCACAAAAATGTAAAAAAGCTCTTGATTGCAACATGAAGCACCTGATAGCCATGAGAAAGATGTCCGCCATGAGGAAGATCGAGTGCCATAATCCTGTCGTGAGGTTTTAGAAGTGCAGTATATACTTGGAAATTGGCAGGAGACCCAGATAGAGACTGCACATTGACTGCAATACAAAAGGATACTTAGAAATCTGCTGGTAATACGCAGATTCTGGCAAGCATATCAAATAATTTTGCAAATTGGTGAATGGAAATTAGTTCCTAACTGAACCATTAACTAAACTGATTTCCCTTTGCTTGTCATATTTGAGTGGAGAATTAAATACAAAGTTCTGAACCAAATGCATTCGACAACATTATCATATATTGTGTACTGAGTGGTAACTGGCCCCAACTACCAAGACATGAATATGATTAGAAATTCAAAGGTGAAAAAGGTTGAGTCTGACATATAAACATTGAACTTCCAGATGTAAGGAAACAAATGAGAATGAGAATGGCAGAAGAACAAGCAAAGAGAACGCAGAAGTTACTGCAGTAGCAGTGAAAGTATCATATAAGCTACCTCCCCACTTGGCGGGATCCAACCGGAATGCTTCCAAAGCACGCTTCTGGCATAAGGATTCGGCCATATCAATATACCTGAACAAACAGACTGCCAGTTTCACCACCAATCAAATTTTACCAGGTTAAGAATAAATACCAGGACGATGGAATCGAGTGAGCAGAAACCACAGCGGCAAATAAGTACAAAGTTCTTTTACAAGATATGCATATTGTGAAAGTGCTCAAACATACTCATTTCCTCCGTAATATCTCGCACCGGGATATCCTTCACTATATTTGTTTGTCATTACCGATCCAACAGCTTGCATCACCGAGACAGAAGTGAAATTCTCTGATGGAATTAGCTCCAGCCCCTTGGTAAGCACAAAAACCCCGACATAACCATTAGTAAGCGATCATTGGAAATCAGATATGATTGATGACAGAGAAAGATTTAATCTTCATGACAAAATGGAGCTATATCCACAATCATTTTCATTCTCCATTACGCATAGAATGAGAAACTCAAGAATCGTTCCTCCTCCAGTAAAAGAAAAAGGGTAGATGGACCCTGCAATTTGTTGCATGATTTTGCTTGCACCAGTCAAATAACGAGCAAAGTAGCTGCTATTCACACAGAACTCTTGAAAATGCTATTGGCCTAACAGTGAAACTAATTGGAAATAAAGTTCACTCGCCAATGAACGGATGAGTACCAACACAGCAATATGAGAAGCTTTGTGAGGACAAAAAACAGAGAGCCGGGCGATACCTTCCATTGCCTGGCTTTCTCGAGCTCAATGATGTCAGCAACCTCAGGATCAACGGCCTCGAGCGGAGCGTTAACTGCTTCGGCCACTGCAAACACATACCGTGCATGAGGGACATACATGAATTCAAAGGAACAAAAGTAGAATCATTTCAAAGCCAAACAAGCGACGACTTATACGGCGACCGCTGCGAACAGCTCACACCCATATCGTCAAAACATAAGCAAGTTGGATGGAGGACTCTATGAACGTGAGGACGCTTACAGTGACGCCATTTTTCTCCTTCTCGTAGACGGCTTCATTCGGCAAAGACGCCTGCAAGAACCGAGCGGGAGAACAAAAATCAGAACCGGTCGATGCTTACTTAAGCCGAAGGAGAAGAAGAAGAAGGGGAAGAGAAGGAAGGGAGGGAGGAGAAGGGAAGGGAATGGGGGACCATGTAGCAGACGGAGCCACCGCCATTGATGAGAGGACGGAGGGGCTTCTCGATGGAGGAGGAGAGGCGTCGGAGCGCCATTGCCATGGCCATCCTTGCTCTTCTTGGTGTGGTTGACGAGAGAAGTGCGTGCGTTTCCTGTTTATGGTTATGGCTGACTTAGATTGAGCAAATTGGTGGTTGAAGGGAGCCGTTTGAAAGGGAAAAAAAAAATGCAGAAAAAAAAATGGGTAAAAAATGAAAAGAAATGAGAGGGAGGATTTTAGTTTTGGAGTGATTTGTTGGTGTATGTGTGTCTTTTGGGTTGGCTGGTGTGTGATCTCTTTCAGGCCACACATAGATAAGAGTAGCGTTAAGTGATGGATTTGTGGACCCCAGCAGCTATTTTTGTAAATTTTATCTGCTTAACTAGTCCACCTCTACTATTAACTAAAATTGGATTGGAACACCAATCAAAAGATAACACGGAATGAAAAAAAAGATTAATGCTATGAAAAACCTCAAATTGATATTGTATGAAATATTTATCCTGAATTACTTTTTTTCCTAAAAAAATGTCCAAACTGATATCATTATTTACACCAAAAAAAAAAAAAAATCATTTCACAAAAAATCCTAATGTTGTAATTCTTCGTAAAAATGCTTATGTATAAACACATGTAGATTTTCCATGTTGAAACTATCGTTCTCCACATCAAATTTATTTTGCGCTTGTCTACACGTGTTGATACGTATACATAAAAGGGATATAGGACGGGATGCTAATGGAATGTAGATTTGGGTTAAGGGTACCACTTTTTAGATTTTTTGTGAGATCAAAGTTAGTTTGGAGAATGTATCATGAGGTAACTATTTGAGATATTTAATTATAATGACCTTAAAAAATTATTACTCTAGAGATCCTAGTTTTACATTCAGAATCCATTAAACCTTTCAATAGGTTCCGTTAAATATTAATTTATATTCAAAAAGTACATTCAAGATATTACGGTGAGTAGTACAATTATTGCCAACTAAGTGGCAATCTTCACTGGGATGGATTGCATCAATGAAAAGCTTTTGAATTTGATTAAATTTTGTCTATAAGATTTAGGCTTGTTTTGAGAACAATGAATAATTTGAAAATTATTTTTTTTTTCAAATGATTAATTTATATCAATAACAATTTATATCAAAATTTTTCTTAAATGTGAAAATATTTTTGTTAATTTATTTTTCAATCATTTATTCTTGTAATAGATACAAAGACTTATTTTTAAAAAATATTTTCCAAATCATTTATTTTATATAAATCAAACAAAGCCCGAAGCTCTTCAAAGCGAATTCCCTGTCAAATTAAAGAATTCCCTGAAAAATTAAAGTCAGTTTTTGTTTGCTCAAGAAATTTCGTTCAGGAATTTTAGATGAAGGGTACTATGGTTGGTAACTAGACATATATAGTTATTCTAAGTATCATTTTTAGTGCCCCTGTTATGTTATATGTTATCTATTTCCTCCTCTTTATCTTCTAAACATGTGACCTATATTCTATGCCCAATAAAAAGGTGCCACGTCATTTTGTAAATATTTTTTTCCAATTTTTATAGATCATTCTTTACAGCTTAACTGGCAATATTCACTCTCTAATCTCTCTCAATTACCAACAATGACACTTCAAAGGGTGCAATTATTGATTAGAAATTGGTCCGACGTGTTCGGATGTATTTTTAGTTTTTTTTTTCTTTTGTTAATCTAAATTTTGTGACGGATATATTTTCATTTTCCTTGATCCAAAACATCTAAAAATTTCACAAGATATAAATGGCAACATATAAGTACACATATAATTTTGTACATATTTTTTTCATTTAAAATTTTGTCGAGGAAGCAAAAAGTTGCAACCAGAGATCACAACCAAACAGGCCTGCTTCCCAAACATGGAAATTTCCCATGTTCTTTTAATAAGCTTGTCTTCAGAAATTAGTTTTTTTTTTTTTACTAGGAGCTACAAATAGAGAAAACCGAAATAGTGTGGAGAAATTAACATGATCTATTTTTCTTTTATCTGTTCAAAATTTCTTCATCCTTAATTAATATTGGGGAAAAAAAGAAAAAAAGAAAATATGGGCAAACAAGCAAATCGGACCATACAAGCTCTATCTAAAACTGCCACGATTCTACACCACAGAATGAGGGGTGGAAAGGATATGTCTTGATAGGAGTGCGGCGCTTTGTGAGACGAATTTGGCCACCTAAGCCTTGGGACAATTTGTGTCGATTGGGACTCGGTCACTTTCTCAGATGTCGCTCCCGTTTTGGTATGTTCATCCTGAAATCTTTAATTTTTCGATCAGGCAAAGATGAATCCGAACCCGATGACTCGCCAAAAGCTACCCTGAAAACATAGGGTATGTTGAATGGACTTTTTTTCGACTTGTAAAAAGACGAGATCATCCTGGTCGAAACCCTCAATCGATGCCAAATGCGTTGATCTCCTTCAGAGCTTCTGCAATCTCAACGTGCAGCACTGCCATCGGGAAGCCAATGCCCTAGCAGACTGGGCTGCCATTTTCTTGTAATGACACCCTAGCCCGGGGTTGTTCCTATTTTCCTACATGACGTTTTATTATCAATATATTACCTTTTCCGATCAAAAAAAAAAAAAAAAAAAAAAAGGATCAACCTTTTTCTTGTTGGGTCAGGTCAAT
This sequence comes from Eucalyptus virginea, assembly GCA_014182375.1. NCBI lineage: Eukaryota > Viridiplantae > Streptophyta > Magnoliopsida > Myrtales > Myrtaceae > Eucalyptus > Eucalyptus virginea. Next base: position 9,971,414 of record CM024522.1, read on the forward strand.
TTGATTTGAGCTCTGAAAAGTAAGTAATGTTTTTTCCTTTTGTTAATGCTTGAATCATAGATGAAATATTACAATAACCAGAATTACATAGTAGTTAGTCTTGCCGACAAAAATATCTGTAACATCCTAGAGGAATATATAACTTGCTCTTTATTGCATGGATAATCAAAATAATTTGAATGATATTTATACTTGCTAAGTGATGTCAATTTTTGTTGGGTACAATGGACATTCTAGCTAATTTGACATCATTTAGTAAATTGAATTATTAGACGAATCTTTGTATCTTCAGCCTTCTTTTTACACACTCCAAATACATATAGAATTGATTTGCTTGTTGAGATAAGTTTCTAGGTTAAAGGATTTAGGTTAGTCTATTTCCTAACTTAGAATAGATTATATCTCACTTTAAGTAGATTTTTATTTTTAGCAATTTTTTATTACGAATTTTAATTTAAAAAAATACAAAAATATCATGTGCATGTCATATAGAATTAGGTTCACAAAGTGCATGTCATTTAGTGATTGTCGCTAGGTCCATTTAATTAAAAATTGTCCGTCATTAGAATTAGGCCATTTGGTTAAATTGCATTGCACAAAGATAGATTTCATTAAACAAGAGAAAATCTTATAAAAGATTGAGTGACTGCATATTAATTAAGAATCATATCTAGGGCTGTTAATATGAATTCTGAACTAACATTGTAGATGCTTTTGTTGCCACAAGGTAAGTCCTGTAATTTATTTATGGCTTTCTTGGGTGTTAAATTGATGGTTTGCGCACCCGCATGGTCACCTCATATATTAGAAAAGCAAATTAAAATCAATTCAAGATACCTGCAAAATATTTTTTCAGAATAAAATAGAAAAGGTACCGACAATGTATTAGAGTGATCTAGCATAATCAAGTCCCAAACTCATTTAATCTTTAGTTCGTAGAAGTGAAGTTATTCTCCTGTTACTTTACTTGGATTTCTAATCGAGTACCAAAAATAGATTAGTGGCGACTTTTAAATGAAAAATCATTTGAGTGTTAAGAGTTTGAACCTAAGTCATGAATTAGTATGGGCTTGGGAGAGCCCGAGCTAAGTTTAGGCTTAGTAATTCATTAGTCAAACCTTAGATAGTGCACCCGAGGTTAGGTCATGATAGCTTGGCGAATCCACTGGGGACTTGAGTTAAAACTCTTAGTAGACTTAGGCTAATTTTTTCTTTTTAAAAATATTTTTGTCTGGCAGCGAGGATACTAGGTATGTCCTTGATATCAAGTGTTATATGTTCTTGTAGATGAGAGGTATAAGCGGGTAGTCTTTGCTAACCCTTGTCTTGCAGGGAGGTGTTATAATGAATGATTTATATTCCCTAATTAGAAGTGTTGCTTGCATTTAAATTGTTGTGCATGTATTGTTGCTTTGGCACTACACTATTGCACACACAATCATGCCGTTGGACTTGGGCCACGAGAGGATGTTTAGGATGGTGTTAAGAATGACACTTCATCTAAGGTGAGACTGCTATGTAGAGGTTGACATTCTCTTCCCCGAAAGTTCTTCATAGTGTCATCTATGTTTGTCCTTGTTCGCGAAACTACGTGACTATAGGACATTCCTTTCAACTAAATCGAAGTTAGGAGGACTTGACTTAGTATGCAAGACTGTAGCTAATCATCCCACCCTGTTAACTCCACTTTGTTAAGCCCTCTTAGTTAGAAATCAAATTGCACATTCTATAAATTGCATATTCTATGCGCATGTCTATGTGTTTGCCATTGTCATATTGGTGAAGTGAGTAATCTATCCTTTACTTTGCAATCTACTTACTTAACTATACTTTTGGTCAGTCTATGACAATCTAGGTCAATCATTGATTTAATTCCTTTGTCAATTAGATATGAAATGAGGAAATTGACATGCAATGAATCATTTGAAAAAAAAAAAGCTTTGGAGATTTTTTTAATTTTCAATTAAGGTTGTTGTTGTTTTATCAGGGTGCCTATGTCTTCATTTTCCTAGTTTATTTTTAGGAATTTCTGTTTATGTACAGATTTTTCGATTATAAAAAAAATGAAAAAAAAAAGTTTAAATTGTTGTCATGGGCTAGTTCTTTCTTTACTCCTTATGCTTACATGTTGTTATTGTTTGGATTAGGTGATAACGGATTGCTCACGTTCACCCATTATTACACGATCAAGAGCTAAAATGGCCGATCAAACTGATATGCATGATTGTGTTGCCAATATGGAAGATCAACTCAAATAGCTACTCACCTCAATGCAACATATGACTATCCAAATCAATTCCCTTCGGCAAATCCAATTCCCACACCGGCTCTCCTTGAGTTAATAATTCCGAAGCAAGCGAACATGGCCCAAATAATCGATGGTGACATGCCCGAACTAAAGGATGACCCACTGCCAGTCACTGTTGAGAAGACCAAGTCTGACGGTGCTCCTAAGACAGAGCAAGACAAATGCTTTGCAAAGCTTGAGGAGAAAGTGAAACAATTGCATGGTTTGCAGAGCTCACTTCCGATTGACTTGTCTGTTTGTGAGAAAGTGAAGATCCCAACCAAGTTTAAAATGCCAGAGTTCGAGAAGTATAATGGTACTTCTTGCCCAAAAGCTCACTTGTGTACCATTTGTGGATGGCCTAACATGTCAAAAATGAGCCTCTCATGATCCAATCATTCCATGCAAGTTTGACCGAACTCGCACTGAACTAGTATATTATGAAGAACATAAACCTCCTTGACACTTGGAATGAGGTGGATGATGCATTTCTCAAGTAGTACAAGTTTAATATGGACATTACACCTTCCTGAGAAGACCTTGAGCAAATGCAGAAAAAGAAGAGTGAGTCATTTAAAGAGTATGCCATTAGGTGGTGAAATCTGGTCGCCCAAATTGCTCTTGAACCTATAGACAAAGAGTTGATGAGTCTGTTTGTTAAGACTCTCCCATTTGAGTTCCACAATCAGATGATTAGCACGTATGTTGAGAACTGTAATCAACTCATTACTGTGGGGGAATAGATTGAGATAGGGTTGAGATATAGATGGTTAATGAGCCAACCTCTACAAGCAAAAGATTTATCCCAAAGAAAGAGAATGAGCTTGAAGTTAAAATTAATGTGGCCTATTCCTAGCCGAATCATGATACTTCTAATCGCACTCTAGTAATTCAGATTTCTACCGGGCAATAAAGTGGAGGATGTCAGTTCTCTAGTGGACAATGAAGTGCTAGAAGGCAATTTACACCTCTCCCTAGACCCCTGTCAAAAGTCTTGCTTGTTCTCCAAAAGAAGAAATTACTCTCTATTGAGTCAAAGCGACCAAATCTCGAGCGTCATCCTGTATATGATCCCTCTAAAAAGTGTGACTATCACATGGGGTAGGTTAGTCATTCCACAGATGACTGCTATGTTTGGAAGCACAAGGTCCAAGGGTCTCTTGAATACAAAGCGTTCTCTTTCAACAATAATTGGCCAAATGTCCAGAAGAAACCTCTGCCCAATTATGACGGAGGCTTTGCGAAGGGGTCTTTTTTTTTTTTTTTTTTTAATGCTTTCTATAATTTCAAGTGTCTTTCTTTTTCTTTTTCTTTTTTAAGGATTTCTTGCTTTATGAAATTTCAATCATTGCTTTCGTTTGCATTTTCCATTCTAATAATGTAATTCATTTGATTCTATTCAATGAAATTACAAGTTTATTTGAGGGCATGATGGTGTACACAAAACTAGCCTGGTGACGATATCTAGCAATGAAAAGAAAATATCATCCATGGAGAAACTCTAAGGGTTGGGCTTCATTATGCTTCCTCACCAAATAAAAAAAGAAAAAAAATAAAAAAAATAAAAAAAAAAAAAAATCATTTTGAAGCCATGCATGAGGTTAGCCTCGTTTGTTTTTCTAACTCATTTACTTTATGTCTCAGAGCACAATAACGCGTCAATTTCCAATGATAGTGGACTTGTTGATTTAATTGATGATCAACAAATTTGGGAACATACCCCCGAAGGAAAATTGACGTGGGGGCAAAGGAACACTTCTTAACTAATTGCGATGGCATCTCCAAAGAGTGAAGAAGACATTAAACATTTCCTATCTTCTTACTTGTCCCAAGCCATTTCTTTACATGTTAATAAGAAACTAGGGGCAATTTAGAAGATCGTCTAGATTACAAAGTGTGATGTGGGGCACATCTCATTACAACTTGTGTGAGATGTCATTCTCGAAAGGCAAACGAAGTTTTTCATTTTCATGAGAAAATGAGGGAACAAGTCAAAAAGAGGATCATTCATCTTGGATGAAAGAGGTACATTTCATTCCTAAATATAATTAATTTTGGAAATGACACTCTATTCTTTCCCTTGTAGATGATGGATTGGGGGCATGACAGATTCTTGTAGTGACCCGATTAAGATATAATCCGATCCGAGCCAAAATGGATGTTTAATATGCATTTGCTTTTGTGTTGCATAGTATCCTATTCATGCACATTCTCTTATGTAGGGGAAAAAGAAAAAAAAATAGAGCGTCTATCAAATTGAAGATCGGATTTTCAGTCTTGATTGATGAATTCGTGTGTTCATTCCCTTTTGATAGGGGCAAATGAAGAAAACCCATTGCTAAGATAGTCCCTTTGTGGGGGCAATTCCTTGAATAAAAGCACAAAACCATGTTTTCCATGCTTATGAAAACATTTCTTTTTGAGTATAGTAAATTGATTGTTCTGAAGTCACAAAGTTTTTCATGCTTAAAGTTGTTGAGCTCTTCCAAAAAGAGAATTTGCATGGTGATTTTTACTTGCTTAACTCACCAATTTCATGTGGAAATTTGTCAAGATGGATAATTCAATGAATGATATCGAATCTCAAGAATGCTAAGTGAGACATGTCAAGATGATGAAAGGCAAGCCTTAAACTATAAACACTCCCCTGTTTATATACTTGTGAGATAAGTGTAGGAATTCCATGTCCGTAAGGCAAATAGTTCTTTTGCGAAAGGTACAATGATCAAAATGATGAGAGGCAATTCATTTCTTTATCGTAAACACTCTAGGTGATCCATTGTTTAACCTTTTTGAGCCCATGCACTTATGGAGAATTTTTTCAAATTGCCCCTCTCAAGAACCACCCCACATCGGGGTAAACTAGAGGTAAGTCGGCATTAGGTGGTGAGAAAAATGGATAGAAATTTCCTTGTTCTCACTTGCATCAATCTTCAAGTGCCCGAGTCACCTGTGGCGAGCCCAACGCCAGCCCGAGCTGCTCCACATCAAGGAACCAAGCGGTGATCAGCAACTCCAGCTCGAGCCACTCCCAGCGGTGTTCGAATTCTTCAAGGAGTCCCAGGCTTGCTTTACCAACATCCAACACACGACAGGGGGAATCGAGAACTGAGAGTTAAAAAAAGGGATTAAGTGGAGACTGATTCTTCATGTCTATCTGACATCTATATTCCACTATGTTTTGACATTCTTCCCCAGGATCCATTTATGTTGGTCGCATGTAGAACACGCTCGAAGATAAAATAATAAAAGAGATTTCGGAGTCCTTACCCTCGGCGAGTTCTGAACCGATCGAAGCTTTCCGGTGAAACCCACCACCACCTTGGCTAGCCAAGCACCCAGTAATTCCTTGAGCATCATCACAAGCCGTGACCCGGTCTGATTCCAATCCAGATTACACATGATCAAATTAGGTAACAATCTTTATCCAATTCAATTGGAATATTTCATTCCCTAGTTTGGATTGATTGTTATATGATACGTGATATTAGGAAAATCCAATTAGGGCTTATTGATTAAGTTGATTTAATTACTAATTTGACCCGTAAAGATATCAGATAATTTTTTTAATTATTATTTCAACTTATTATTGGATAATTGCATTGTCTGAGATTGCGATAATCTTTAATTTGAGCCGTGAGACAATGGATCAATTTTTTGATTATGTTTGATTCTGAGTAAGTGCCTTATCAAGATTACGATATCCGTTAATGTAAGACGCGAGACTGCGGATTATTTTTCTGGATATCGTAATCTTTTATGTGAATCTCGATCGATATCTTGAATGATTTTGAATTTTTAGATAGAATTGCTAGCTTTAATGAATAAAAAATAAAAAATTGCATATAATGTAGATTATAATTGATTTGTTAGATAGAATTGCATGATATAATAGTTTAGCTGCCTTTTTTTATTTATTATAATTAAATTAAAATGCATCTTTAGATAATATCTAGATTAAATAGCATCTTTGAATTGATTTGCTTGTTGAGATAAGTTTCTAGGTTAAGATAGGATTTAGGCTAGTTTATGTCCTAATTTAGAATAGATTATATCTCACATTTTTATTCTTAGCAATTTTTAATTACAAATTTTAATAAAAATACAAAAATATCATGCATGTCATATAGAATTAGGTTCACAAAATGCATGTCATTTAGTGATTGTTGCTAGATCCATTTAATTAAAAATTGTCCGTCATTAGAATTAGGCCATTTGGTTAAACTGCATTACATGTAGATTAAATTTCATTAAACAAGGGAAAATTCTAAAAAAGGTTAAATGACTACGTGTGAATTATGAATCATATCTAGTTTTATTGATGTGAATTTTGAGTTAACATTATAGATGCTTTCGTTGCCACGAGATAAGTCCCATAATTTATTTACTACTTTTTTGGGTGTTAAATTGGTGGCTTGTGTACCCACATCGTCACCTCATATATTAGGAAAGTAAATTAAAATCAATTCAAGCTGCCTGCAAAATATTTTTTCGGAATAAAAGAGAAAATGTATCGAAAGGGCAATGAAATTCAAGCTGCTTGCAAAACATTTTTTCAAAATAAAAGAGAAAAGGTTCCGAAAGGGCGTTAGAGTAATCTAACGTAATTAAGTTCTCGAACTCATCTAATCTCTAGTTTGCAAAAGTGAAGTAATTCTCATGTTATTTTGCTTGGGTTTCTAATCGACCCACCAAAAATAGATTAATGATGACTCCTAATTAAAAATCATTTGCATGTTAAGAACTTAAGCCTAAATCGCGAATTGATATGAGCTTGGGAGAGGCCGAGCTAAGTTTAGGCTTAGTAACACATTAGCCAAACCCTAGATGGTACACCCGAGGTTAGGTCGCAACAAATACTGAAAATGAATGGAGATTTTTACTTGCCATAAAAGTGAACCGGGATTATAATAATAATAAAAGAAAGATAAAAATGAGTGAGTAGATTATTTTTCTGACCTATTATTATATGTAAGGGAAAAGAAAAGGACAATGAAGAAAAGATAATGGGAAAGAGAGCTTATGATAATGTAAAAATGGCCATATGTCAGCCTTCTATAAGTCTACCTCAGTGCGCAACTATACATATATGATATTAGATTGTGACACTCAAGCTTGCACAAATGCTTGCACAACTATGAGTCCAAAATAAATGGCAAACATTACATATATTCAGAATACACAATCAACCCTTGGAGTCCTTATGGACAATTAATAGACATGTTACTATAGTAATAAAGTATTAGATGCTGGAAGCTGCTGAATCCATTCCTAAATTAGAAAAGAGAGCTCGTTGTCCCATGTTGACTCATCTTGGAAGTAATTGAAGTTGCATGGGAGTAGAGGCTTTCTTCAAGCACCTCACCTTCGGTCTCTTCATTGTTTTCTTCAACTATTGAGCTGTCGAACTCGCAAATAATCCTAGTGAGTTGCTCGGCCACTTCCCTCATTGTCGGCCTCCTTGCACCATTTTGGTCCAAGCACTTCACTGCAATCTTAGCAACCATTCCTACTCTCTCCATTTCATCTTCAATAGCAGCCTTGAAGCTTATGACATCAGAGAGTGACTTTTCCTTCACGGAAGAGACGAAATAATGGATAATATTGATTGACTCTCCGGACTTAGTGATAAAACTTGTAGGCTTCTTTCCAGTAAGCAACTCCACGAGGACAACTCCAAAGCTGTATACATCACTCTTAGCTGTTAGCATACCGGTGGTTAAATATTCTGGATCGATGTAGCCCAATGTGCCTTGTATTTCATTGGCTGCAACATAACTACACTCTAGTGATATAAATACTGAAGTTCCAAAATCAGATACTTTTACTGAGTAGTTGTGATCTAGAAGTATGTTCACCGACTTGATATCACCATGAATAATTGGGGGTTCTACACAGGAATGCATATACTCGAGTGCAAGAGCTGCTTCAGTAGCTATTCTGAGCCAGTTTTTCCACGATCTCAAAATGGTCAATGCATTTTGATGGATGCGTTGGAAGAGGGTACCGTTTGAAATGTATTCATAAACTAGCAATGTTATTCTAGTCTCCAAACATATGCCATAAAGCTTCACCACATTTTTGTAGTTTATTTGCATCACAATTTCAAGTTCATGCATGAAGTTCCCCTTGATTAGAGACTTGTGCACATCATTAGGCTTCTTAATCGCGACCATAATGTCCCCAGTGATTCTCCCTCTATAAACTAAACCAAAACTGCCCTCGCCCAACTTATTACTAGCATCATAGTTATTGGTTGCTTTTGCCAGCTCTGTCTCCGTAAAGATTTGAACTCTATGGTGTTTCAAGAGCTCTCCTCCATTTCGTTTGAAGTTTTTCTCTTTCCTTCTCATCCCCGACTTGTGCCAGACTAAAGCACCAACAGTCGTGGAGAAGACCAGAATAATCGCTGCCAAAGAACATATTTAACTAGATTAAATATATAGGTGTGTGATCCTTATACAGTCCACACAGTTCTTAAAAAAAAAATAATAATAATTTCAACGCACAATCCATTTAATCCTCTTTTACATAATCCACATCTATCAACATTAATTTGAATAATTGGTCAACCATTCAAAATATAACGACCAATTTGACAGTGATAAAATTGTTTCCCTAAACAAAAGGATTATACATATTATGTATCAGGTAACAATCCTTATTTAAAATTTGACGCGCATCATTATAAACAGAATAAGGATGTGCTTGGTAATTATTTTGTTTTTGGGAACAATTTCTGCTTAGAAATGATTCTTTTTTATTATGTTCCCAAGAATAATTTTTAAGCATTTGAAGGCATTTAGTAATTGTCCAAATTTTTTATTTCTAGAATAGAAATGTGTTTGGTAGGACTCTTAAAATTTTTTTTTTTTTTTAATACTTTTATTACGTTTTTCTTATTTTTCTCTTTTTATTTTTTATTTTTTCTTTTTTCATGGCATGTGACCGGTAGGGTGAGGTTCAGCGAGAGCTCTCAAAGTCTCACCTGGCCATCGCAAGCCTTGGCCTTGCGGTGCGTTGGCCTTACGGTGGCTAGGCGAGCCTCGCTAGGCCACTGGCGAGGCTTGACCTTGCCCAAGTGACGTGAGGTCGACTTGCCTTGGCCTGGCAAGGCCTAGCTTCGCATCAACTAGTGAGGAGAGCCCCACCTAGCCACTAGCGACGCTCGGCCTCGCCAAGCCAGGGTGAGGTCGACCTCATGCTACCTAGGAGAGGTCGAGCCTCGCTAGTGGCTAGACAAGGCTCACTAGGTTGGGTGAGGCTTGCCTGGCAACTGGCAAGGTTTGGCCTCACCCAGATTTGTAAGGTCAAGGCTCGTGGTGGGTAGGCAAGCCTTTGGCGAGCTAATGTTGATGTCAATGCCAATATTATATTCTTTGTGGAAAGCATTAGTCAATTCTTCCTAAGTCTTAAGGAGACTAACCTTCTTTACAATGTACAATCGTAGGATGGGGCCAATCAGATTTCATTGGTATGATCGAATTATCTTTCATACCAGGTAGGCTTGCAAATAGACCTCCAGGCATTGGCGTACGTCTCGCACTCAAGCACTTTGAGCTCTCCTGGAATTTTAACAGCGGCATAACTAGATGGATTAATGAGGTCTTGATCTTACAGGTGGCTCAGCTATTTCATGATCCTAGTAAAGTGTCTGTCTTGTTGGTCATCCTTTAGCAAGTTCACAAGTGTCACGAGTGTGTTTTCCTGTGATAAAGTGGCCACGGGATTAGGCTTGGTCTGAGCGGACTCCATTTGCCTCGAGAGTTGTCGAAAGACAATGGACATTTGTCCCATGCCATCTTCAATATTAGCAAGGCGATTTTGCACATCATTTTGATCGGCCATTATTGCCTATGAAGCACGGACACGTTGCCGAGCCTTCCGAGTCGTGTCCGACACGTGTCGACGTGTCCGACACGCTCGGACACGCTCGGACACGTTCGGACACGCAGTCAACGCGTGTCGAGAAATCCGACACGTGGTCAACTTTTCTCGACACGCTTCGACACGCGTGTCCGAGAGAGATTGTTGAAGAAGACGATGGTGGGTAGAGAGGTGAGGTCGAGCAAGAGGCCGAGGAAGCGAAGGTGAGGCCGCGACGGCGAGAGGAAGAGCATAAACTGAGCGATGGAGGGCCGGCGGCGAGGGCCTTGCCGCGAGGCTGCAGCTGCTGCGAAGGAGGAAGGGCGGAGGCGACAGCGATGAGGCGACCGAAAGAGTTGAGAAGATCGTGAGGAAGAAACTGAGGGGGCGGGGAGAAGGTGGTGGCGTGGGGGAGGGGAGGGGAGAGAGAGCATGGGAAGAACGGGGATGGAGGGGATTGATGGGGAGCACAGCCTCGCGGGGAGCAGGTGGTGGCGTGGGGGAAAGGGAGGGGGAGGGGGAGAGGAGAGAGGAGAGAAGGGGAAGAAACCGAGGGGGATGGGGCGATTGATGGGGGCGCAGGTGATGGGGGGACGCAGGAGCAGGTGGTGGCGTAGGGGGAAAGAGAGAGAGAGAGAGAGAGAGAGAGAGAGAGAGAGAGAGAGAGAGAGAGAGAGAGAAAAGGGGAAGAGACTAAGGGGGCTGGGGGTGATTGATGGGGGCGCGAGGGAGCAAGTGGGCGTAGGGGGAAGGGGAGGGGGAGAGAGAGAGTGGGGGCGGATCGCAGAAATCGAAGGGGAGGATTTTGGGGGTGGTGGCGTGGGAAAAGAGGGGGAGAGAGAAACGAGGAGAGAGGATTTGAGGGGAATAATCTTTGTTAAAATAAAAAAATATTTTTAAATATGCACACGTCTTAATTATGAATATGTTTTTTAAATTTTTTTATGAATAGATTTATTAATATTATTAGTGTAAATTTATTATAAGTTCTTATTTATTTATTTGTGAATTTGAATCAAATTAATTAAAAATAAAAATATTTATTTAATATATAACGTGTCGGAACGTGTCGAAATTCTCTACTTTTTAAGAAATGACGTATCGCGTGTCGTGTCGTGTCGTGTCGCGTGTCACGTGTCGCGTGTCCGTGCTACATAGATTATTGCTTGTGGCCATGTGCGAGCGACTGGTGGTTGGTGATTCATAATCAAATGGTGTCGCAAAATAGATGAATAAGCACAAGAATAAATGAAGATTGACCCATGGCAATGGTCCAGGTAATTTTATTTATCAAAAGAGGATTTCGTAGACGAGACATCTTTAACATCTAAACTTGAAATGACAACGAAATACTATACATTGAACAAAAATTGTTTGCTTTCTTAGACTGGCTCTGAGATATTTACCCAGCTTATTCCCAAGCCCCTTCGTAAATGCTCAATTTGCTCCTGTAGACTGATTTTGCTAGCTAGGTTAGGGATCAACGGTCATCGTCTTGTTGGGATCCGGTGGTTGTGGATGTAGGATTTAGAGGCGCGATGAGCCTTTTCCTATCCCTTGAGCCCTTAAGGCAACACGATCCTTTTGTGATGGCATTTGCTTTATGTATTCTCGATTATGTGAATCTCGAATGCATAATCACGACTTTTATGGGTGAAAAGGATTGGAGAGATCTTCGTCTTGAAAGGCGACAAGATCTCTTGAAGGGCTTCGTACTGACGTGCCACCCTATATGGGTAATAGCGAGTGGCACTAGTGACGCCAAGTAACGGGATCGGATTGCAACGTTTATAGGCAAAGTGGGCTCTCTTTTCGTGGAACCAACTAGCACACCATAGAAATGCCTCAAGAGTGGGGTCCCTTAGGGAATTTATCCAATTAAAATAGCTTTGGTTTGGGATGCATGGTCTTAGAACCACAAATCTCTATAGTGGGTTTTCGAAATCATTTATTTCAAACAATTGCAAGTGACATCCAATTTCTTTTAAGTGTGAAAAGAACTGGACTTGTAAAATTTCCGGGTAGGCCCATAAGATTTTTTCTATGTTTTCTTTAAAATGATCAAGGGATAAGAGTGTTTCGGTTAAAATCATGTTGACATAATTTTGCCTCCTCAAGACCTGATCAACCACTCCCGCCATCGAGGGTCTCATGGCATCCTTTTGATGGGGAAAAATGATGAACCTAAAAAAAGCTAGGAGGAAAATCTCGCTTTTTTGGATCATCGGTTGATTTTCAAAACAGTTTGTCAAAAATGGTAGTGGGCAGGGTCCCTTAGGGAATTTATCCAATTAAAATAGCTTTAGTTTGGGATGCATGGTCTTAGAACCACAAATCTCTATAGTGGGTTTTCGAAATCATTTATTTCAAACAATTGCAAGTGACATCCAAATTCTTTTAAGTGTGAAAAGAACTGGACTTGTAAAATTTTCGGGGAGGCCCATAAGATTTTTTCTATGTTTTCTTTAAAATGATCAAGGGATAAGAATGTTTCGGTTAAAATCATGTTGACATAATTTTGCCTCCTCAAGACTTGATCAACCACTCACGCCATCGAGGGTCTCATGGCATCCTTTTGATGGGGAAAAATGATGAACCTGAAAAAGCTAGGAGGAAAATCTCGCTTTTTTGGATCATCGGTTGATTTTCAAAACAGTTAGTCAAAAATGGTAGTGGACAGGGTCCCTTAGGGAATTTATCCAATTAAAATAGCTTTGATTTGGGATGCATGGTCTTAGAACCACAAATCTCTATAGTTGGTTCTCGAAATCATTTATTTCAAACAATTGCATGTGACATCCAAATTCTTTTAAGTGTGAAAAGAATCGGACTTGTAAAATTTCCGAGGAGGCCCATAAGATTTTTTCTATGTTTTCTTTAAAATGATCAAGGGATAAGAATGTTTCGGTTAAAATCATTTTGACATAATTTTGCCTCCTCAAGACTTGATCAACCACTCACGCCATCGAGGGTCTCATGGCATCCTTTTGATGGGGAAAAATGATGAACCTGAAAAAAGCTAGGAGGAAAATCTCGCTTTTTTGGATCATCGGTTGATTTTCAAAACAGTTAGTCAAAAATGGTAGTGGGTAGAGTCCCTTAGGGAATTTATCCAATTAAAATAGCTTTGGTTTGGGATGCATGGTCTTAGAACCACAAATCTCTATAGTGGGTTTTCGAAATCATTTATTTCAAACAATTGCAAGTGACATCCAAATTCTTTTAAGTGTGAAAAGAACTGGACTTGTAAAATTTTCGGGGAGGCCCATAAGATTTTTTCTATGTTTTCTTTAAAATGATCAAGGGATAAGAATGTTTCGGTTAAAATCATGTTGACATAATTTTGCCTCCTCAAGACCTGATCAACCACTCACGCCATCGAGGGTCTCATGGCATCCTTTTGATGGGGAAAAATGATGAACCTGAAAAAAGCTAGGAGGAAAATCTCGCTTTTTTGGATCATCGGTTGATTTTCAAAATAGTTAGTCAAAAATGGTAGTGGGCAGAGTCCCTTAGGGAATTTATCCAATTAAAATAGCTTTGGTTTGGGATGCATGGTCTTAGAACCACAAATCTCTATAGTGGGTTTTCGAAATCATTTATTTCAAACAATTGCAAGTGACATCCAAATTCTTTTAATTGTGAAAAGAACTGGACTTGTAAAATTTATGGGGAGGCCCATAAGATTTTTTCTATGTTTTCTTTAAAATGATCAAGGGATAAGAATGTTTCGGTTAAAATCATGTTGACATAATTTTGCCTCCTCAAGACCTGATCAACCACTCACGCCATCGAGGGTCTCATGGCATCCTTTTGATGGAAAAAAAATGATGAACCTGAAAAAAGCTAGGAGGAAAATCTCGCTTTTTTGGATCATCGGTTGATTTTCAAACAGTTAGTCAAAAATGGTAGTGGGCAGGTATTATGGTTGGCTTCAAGAATTTCCCTTACAACATGAATTTCAATTTTTAAAAGTCGTGCTAACCTACACAGTGGGTCAAAATCTGTTGGTGGCCTCACAAGCTTACTATCGAGGGGCATTCCGATAGTGGTGCTATGTTCTTCTAGAGTTTGGGTTAGTTCAGACCTACCGAACACAAAAGTGGATGTCTTAGGGCACCAAAAATTTGCTATTGCATGTAAGACTTTGGGATGAACATGGATTTGGAACAATGACAAGAGATGACCCATTTTGGCTTTTACGCGCTTTTGGGCGAGTTGGTCCAACTAACCCTACCATCTAAAGAGCTCCGCTTTGGGAGCGGGAATAAACTAGATATTGTCTTTTCCCATCGCATATAAACTGGGACTTGAAAAATTGACCTAAATTGCCATGGCCCAATAAAGTAAATAGACTAAGTTAAAAAAGGATAAAGAAATCACTTTACTTTTAAAGAAAATGGCAAGTACATAGACATACACATGATACGTGCAGCTTAATGTCTAACTGAGAAGGTTTTGTGAGATTAAGAGGGTGTCTACCTGTTGCAATCTCTTGTTGGCATTGTATCCTTTTAATCTCGGCTCTACCTAAAGAAATTCGGGGAAAAAAAATGCAATCTCTACATCGTAATCTCTCATTTAAGGCCGTATCTTTCTTAACATCATCCTAAAATGTCCTATGGTGGCTCAGGTTCGATGGTCGGATTATGTGTGCCACGTGTAGTGCTAAAACATTAAAACATGTACAACAATTTATAATCACAAAACGTTTTATTTTGATGAAATTAAAATTGATCGCTAACATTTAAACAAGACAAAAAAGCCTAAGTCCACAAAAGCAATCCTTAGTGGAGTCGTCAAGCTGTTGCTTCCTCCCTTTTTAAACGCCCTTACGCACAGGCCCGTGCGGAGGCTAATGGTTCGCTAAGTCTATTAGACTTAGCTTGGGCTCTCCCAAGCCCATCAATTCATGATTTATGGCTTGAGTTTTTGACTTGCAAGTCAATTTTAAATAGAAGTCACTACTAAATTGATTTGGCGTAAGTTGATTAGAAATCTAAGTGAAATATCAGGAGAAGTACTTCACTTCTATGCAACCAAAGAAATTAAGATCGGGGACTTAATTACATTAGTTAATCACTAATTCCCTTCTGATACTTAATCTTGTTTAAACATCAAGTAAAGCATTTATGCAGCATTTTATACCAATCATGAATTCTAGAATTCAATTCCTAGCCAGATTAAGGAAGTAGAACTCCATGCATCCTATGGGCGCAATTGGATAGGTCAATATTTGCTTCCAAGAACTTAAACGCGTTTTTTTTTTTTTTTTTTTTTTTTTTTTTTTTTTAGGGTTTTCCAAGGGTTTTCCATGCATTTATGGAGAAAACTAATCAAAAACTATATTTTTGGGGGCTTTTTCTACTTTTGGAAAATAAAAAATATTTTTGGATTTTTTCTGATTTTTGGAGAATAATTTTTTTAATTTTTATGATATTTTTATTAAAATATTTTTATTATTAATATAATAATATATTATTATATAAAACAACCCGGGTTGGATTCCCGGGTTGGGACCGGCCTAGCTCGTCAGCCATTGGCCTAGATGGGCCTGAAGTGCGAGCCCAACCGAACATTCCTCTCTTTTCTTTAAAAACATTCCAAGCCCATAAATTTCTTTTTTAAAATAAAAATAGGGCCACAACTTTGCAAAGGCCACGTGTGTCTGGCGCGAATCGGCTAGAACTCTACCCGACTGAGACCCACGCGCCCGACCCGATTTTCAGTTGCCGATCTGACTCTCGGTTGCGGCTGAGAGCGTGCCTGACCTGAGACGCGAGGGGCGGGGGCGACGGCGAGTAGCAAGTTGCTCAGCCAGTTCAGGCCAAGATGTAGGGCGCCGTGGCTAGGGTTTTGAGGTGCGACACCAATGGGGGCGGGCAATGGCAGGGACGACGGCGGATAGGGGGCGACGCCTATGGTCAAGGGCGGCGTCGTTAGTGGCTGAATGGCAGTGGCGTC
The DNA here is from genome assembly GCA_014182375.1 of Eucalyptus virginea. Lineage (NCBI taxonomy): Eukaryota > Viridiplantae > Streptophyta > Magnoliopsida > Myrtales > Myrtaceae > Eucalyptus > Eucalyptus virginea. Next base: position 9,987,531 of record CM024522.1, read on the forward strand.
AGGCAAACGTTACACGCGGTGGCAGGGCTCCATCCCACTGCTCTCTCTCTCTCTCTCTCTCTCGACCTGGCTAGTTGAGACGGTGACGTTGGCACTTGGGCGTCGCCCTGGCAAGCCCAAACTATGGGCTTGGTCCTTGGCCGAGGAGCCATAACTACACAGCAGGCGTCCTTGCCTCCGACGTCCCTGACCGAATGAGCCACAACGACAGCGGCAAAGGGACACCCAAAACAAAGAAAAGAAAAGCCGAGCAAGACATGAAGGGGAAGAAGAAAGGTTTGGCACGGCGGTGACGCAGGCACTGCAGTCTCGCTCGGGAGGCTTCTCTCCTCGAATATCTCTCTCTCTCTCTCGGCCCCAATTTCTTCCTCCTCCACCCTCAAATCTCGCTCGCTCACACAGGTCTCTCTCGGATCTCAGGCGCTCTCTTTCTCCTCGACCTCCGCTAGATCTGCCTCTCTCTTCCTTCCCTCTCGGACTTGCTCACTCTCAAGGCTCCCTAAATTTCTCTCAGGAGGAGTCCTCCGAGCTCGCTCCTCCAATCTGTGTGTGTGTGTGTTTTTGGCCTCCGTCGGAAGCCCTATTTGTAGGTCAAGGTTCCGGTCGACGGAGGTCTCGGCCGCTGATCCTTGGCGTGCCAACTAGCCTCTCCCTTGAAAAAGAATAGGTGTGAATGGGCCCTCGGTTCGCGTGGGTGAAAAAGAAGAAGAAGGGGCTAGGCGTGAAAGCCCAGCCTCTGTGGGCCATTTTTAAAAAAAATATAATTGATTTATCCGAAAATAGGGTAAAAAAGACTAATTATTGTGGATCTTTCTTCAAAATAATTATGATAATAATTAGGATGGAAAATAAAATAGGAAATAAAACTTAATTGATACAAATAAAAATTAAGACTAGGTGATATGAAAATAATTTTTGTTAAGGTTAAATTGGTCTCTAATTTTCTATGTAATTTTTATCCTAAATACTTTGCCAAATTTAGGCGTCAATAGATTCCGAGGAGATTTTCATGTTATAGTCGAATTTCTCATTTAAACTCATCAAAAATTTGGATTAAGCAAAAAAAAAAAAAAGCGTAGCAACTCCGAATAAGCACAAAGCTTGCAATCCTCTCGGCTTCACTAAAATCACATCTCCTTCTCTCACACAAGTAATCAAAACTACACCACAATGAAAATCAAATGGTCCATCATTTGCTCCAGTAAGGACCTAAAACGCCCAACAAACATGAACAGCTCAATTTTTCCCAATTGCGATACTAGAGGTTTTATCTTATTACCAGTAGAAGTGGAATTTATTTGTTACTCTTCGTGCGTTTCCAATTGATGACGTGAAAGGGAGAGGTGCGCAATTCCTTTTGTAATTTGATAAGTAAAATCGATTATTGTTCTCATTCATGGCCCATGAACCTATATCATCTCAATATTGAATAGATTTTGATAAAAAGTATTCCTCTAATTGAGTAACTAAATAAGGAAATTTTACAATTTTTAATGTACTAATTGACATCATAAAATGAACTCATTTAGTATACATCAGATTCTTATAGTTTAAAAATCAATAAATTATTGCAATAAGTAAATCTCAAACCATGACAGAACATAAAGTTACAATTCTACATGTAGACTATTGCGCAAGTTAATGCGTAAACCATATGCACTGTATGTATGCATTGGTGTAGCTTCATATTCTCTGTTGGACTAATTTAAGGTATAAAGGTCGTGTAAATGTTTTTCTTTCATAAGCTATCTTTTTTTATCATAAAAATTTGGATATAGTAACAGTGATGGGTTGTTAAAAAAGTTTCGTCGTCTATGTATCGGAAATTTTTCCATCGCTTATATACTTCTTATTTATTCGAGCGACACCTAAGGCAAGTTATTAGCGAGAGAAATCTTTGAAAATAGTTAATTAAACTTCTGGAAATAATGCAATATGAACCATCCTAATATAGGGTTTTTGTAGGAAAACCTTCGGAATCGACATGGCTGAGTGGATCCAGGATCTGTAGTAAAAGTCAAGGACTAGGTTCCACTTTCTAAAAATTCGAAATGGTGAGAATAAATTTTTTCCACGGAATAAGGTCATATGCACAAGGTCCCCATCCTTTATTGTTTACCTATTTAGGGTTACGCTACATAAAGATACAAGATGCCCTATAAAATGTCTTTAAAAAGACATATATGTAGCAACAGATATTATAATTTTATTTGTTATTTATGATTTTATATCATTCTTTCACAAAATCATGATTAAAAAACGATCTATACAGCAATATTGTGAGATGTAAAGCATAAATTCACTTGTACTTTACTAATTTTAATATAAACGTGCATCCTACTAATTCATAATAATTTGTTGTTCATGTAAATGGAATATCTGACGGAAATGCAATAATTTTTATTTATGAAAAAAATTATAAATATGGAGTTCCCGGCACAAATATAACGAACTTTACATATACAATTGCAGATATCCCATTTTTTTCCTTATAATTTGGCAGTATAATCCAACATGTTACTAGCCCTAATTTGCTAGGATTTGTGCTAAGATTGATTGTGGCATCCAATATTGAATCAAATGATTTTCTTATAAACAACAAGTGACAAGCTCTTTGATGCATCCATCATCAATGTAAAAAGACAAATAAATGGAAAAGTTCACTCGGATATGTCTATTTTTCTAATTTGGCATAGAGGTTTGCCGATCTGCTCAAAATCACAAATCAATTTTCTTCTTGAGCCTAATCTATCAAGTTAGGTCTTCCTAGGCCCAATCAATTCTATATTGAAAATTGGTTAGATAGGATATGCATATGATTCACTTACACACATTTAGGCTGTATATATCATTCGGCTTGCCTCTTAATTAGGTATCAAGCACAATGTCTTCAATAAATATACATGGATACATATAATGATGAAGGGCTTCAATACATGTAGAAGTACATATGTTGCACCTATACCATGACAACTCCATCATGAGAGTACCTCTTCATGAAATTAGAGCCAATCCAGTTGCTCCCAATCCCAAATTGGGTCTTCCAAACTTGCCATCTCCCATTGATGTGAACTTCCTGCATTGGCCGCTACTGCTTCTGATGATGATGCATCTGCACATCCACCACCTTCGTGCCCGCCTTCGCTGCTAGCAGTGTTGTCGCTACCTTGGATTGTTGTCTCTCTAGCCACCGCTTCCAGTCGCCGACGATCAAATGCTCGAGACCTCCCAGACACCACATACACTCGGCACAATGCGAATTCACGCCTTAGCTGTGAGTACATTATTTCCAGAAAATCAAACACAGAGAAAAATGTTTATTGCATTTTTCTGTGAAAGTCCAAGTAAGAACTAAAGTAAGAGACGGAAATTTAATAGTCTGCAACTGCACGGCACCGATAAAGTACATAACAGAAAACCAATACAAGAAAGATTATTCAAAATCAAAATTAGATAACCTAGGTGTCATGCACGCGAAGTTATATTATCCTTTCTATGTTTGAAAAAGTTGAAATAAAGGTCCGAATTTCTTGATACGATCACCTTAGGAATGGAAATATTACTGCTCGTAGAATCGAGATTGGTCGGCGAGAGTTCAATCGTCCTGTACTCGTTCAATTTCCAGTGGGTCTTTCTTCCTGTGGCAGGTTTTCCCATGTAGAAAATCATTGACTTCTTCACGCCGATCACCTTGTTGTCCGACGAGTAGATGTAGCCGGGAGACCCGGTGGCTTTCCAGTAGCCGGTGGCCATGCTCCGGCTGGGCCGCCCTCCTCTCGCCTCCCTCTCCTGCAGGGGCGCGAAGAAGAACCACTGCTCTCTGTCTTCTCTGCACAGCTCTCCCGCAAGCTCTGCAACACAAATTCATCAAAGAAAATCTAGGGAAAAGAAAGTTCACTGGTAATGGGCATTTGTAATTTTCAAGAACCCATTTTTAGTGCACAGTTCAATCAATGTAGGGGATGTGAAAGAATCGCATGCATGCGCGCGGACTGTGTCTTACGTGGGAGATTCCATGGCTCAGTGTCGAAAATGTCGAGGACAGGGATGACACGATGAAGCTCATCTTGCTTAAGGCCACCAAGTTGGTTATGCAAATAGAACGAAATGAGCTCCTCCTCAGTTGGATAGAACCTGAAACCTGTCGGGTACTTCTCCATATCTGGTTGTTTTGGGTCCTAAGGTTTCGAGATGGATCGGTAGATAAAGATTCTGTGTTGTTGAGCACTACGATGAGGTAAAGCTTTAGTTGGGCGCTGATTTGAGTTAGCAATTCAATTACGTATATATAGGGATCGCGAGCAGGAGGAGAGTGTGTTGAGATGATCTAGGGTTTCTGAAGGAAAGAATGCAGGAGGGAGGAGACCAAGACGAGTGAAGTGACGACGTGTCAATTGCGTCCACTTGCACATGATAACATCAACGCGTTTGTGTCAAGGATTAGACATGAAGTGACAAGAGAAACGAGAAGTGGCCGGCGCTTCACCGCCTCGGTTCTTCCACAACGATTGTAGCTGTCAAAAGGGAGGCATTGGCCTCGGGTACTGATATTCTCATAATACTTATTCGATATAATTTAACAAGGAATATTTGGTTTTTTAAAACAACGATTACAAATAACTCGAGAGAACGTATTCTATTAAATACAATAAATTTTTTCTTATTTGGTTGATTAATAAGCTTCTTAAATATGCTATTTCTAACCATTAGGGTTTGCCCCAATGGCCACCCTTCCAATATGAAAGGAGGAAGTTGGGGGTTTGAATCTCCGCCTTCTCAGGGAGAGTTGGGGGTGGGGACGATTAAGTTTCAGAAGTGAGTTTTGACTCCCACGCCCTGCAAGGAGGTATTGTAAAAGTCTGAGAGTGAGTGTAGGAGTAGGAATAGAGTAAGACCGACAAAAAAAAAAAAAGTATACTCTCTCTTAATTTTTTTAAAATTTATTTTAGCATAATTGCTTTTTAATTAAAATATACTTTTAGATTGATTTAATAACTCATGTGATGTGCAACACTACCATATGTTTTGCTTTTTAGTGTCCACATGGAGGTTTACTAAAATTGTCTCGGTTCTTACAAACCCAATTCATAAAAACCCTACTTTTTTGGCATCGACGAAAAGATACATGGTTAGATCCATTGAATCGAAATGCATAAGTGATGTGACTTACCCATGTGAACTGGATGTACTATTGTCACAATTTGTCATACTAGGTCAAGCTAGTGACATATCAAAAGTGATAGATTTTTGTTTTATCTTGGATCCACAAAAGAAGATTCACACCTAAGAATGTTTCACGTTGGAGTGATTATAATGATCACATAAGCCTATATAATCTTTTCTTGAATCGAAGGAGAACATGATCTCAAGCGGCCATTCTTCTTGAAAATTAAGTTACTTCAATCGGCCTAGAAGCATCTCTTCAAATCTCGAATTGAGGCATCGATTTGTCCCTCTATGCATAGAATCCTTGACCAATGTCAATTGCAGCTTCAAAAGAAGGAGACTGTTTGTACTACATCACCGAGTTTTGCTTAAACAGATCTAGGGTTGTTAGTTGTCACAATACTAAATCAAATCGTCAAAAGTTTTTTTCATTACCACTAAGCGAAGCGTCGCCCATCGCTGTCATGCTAGCGGTTCCAAACTGAATACCATGCAATCTCAACATATCTAGTGCTGAAAAGTAAGATTTACTTGAAGCATCGTGGATGGTGGTAGTTTGCTCTAGATCAATAAGCTTTTAGTTTACTTCCAAGTCAGCTAAAGGAAAACAATAAATCAAACTAAAGTAACGTATAATTTGGTTTGAACGGAGGAAATTCTGCATCTAGATTAAGATTAACATGTATTGTTAGTCAATTTTCCAGAAGGAAACTTCCGAAATGTTTCTTGCCCATCCCACTGGAACCGAAGCATGTGAATTTCTCTCTAAACTGAAAACTAAAGGCAGAATTAGAACCGACAGCATTTATTTCATTTAGTTTACCTTTCTTGTGGCCAATTGACTTCCATTAATTGACTAGTAAACCATTTGAGATCCATCATTTTCTAAACTTCTTAAGAAAGCCGCTACGCACTCAAACTTGAGAACTTCCTCAGTTTTTACTTTATCCTTTATTTCTTTTCACTGTTCCATAATACATAGCATTCGGTGCCTCCAACATCACCAAGGTCAAGAAATTGTTTGACTAACCATTATTATTGGGTGACATAGTGCGTGATAATTGAATGAAATGTTTCATCTATATAAAACACTCTCATTTGTTTCAATATATCTTACTGACTCTTTTTTGTTTCAATATAATAGGGCTTGAGATATAAAAGAAGAAAAAAGAGGAATTGCTTATAATATGCATGTGCCGTAAGATTTAGATTAAGTAAAAAAAGGTAAAATTGTAAAAATCAATCCAGATACATCCAATAGATTTACTAAAACTGTGAAAAAAGCAAAAGGGAAAAAAAGGAACAAAGAAAGATGCACTTACATTTTTCTCTTGGATCCATACACCATGATTTTCTCACCAAGCAGCAAGCAAGGCGGGGACCCCCAGATTAGAAGTACTGTTTATCATGATTAACTACTGCAAACATTCCATACTTTCTATGATTCCTTTCTTGCTCTGTTTTTCTTGCCACGGATGATTAAAATTCAAACTTCCACTTTCTTAGACCAAAAAAAAAAAGAAAAAAGAAAAAGAATTTCCACTTTCGGTGTATGTCTCCATCATGATTTTATTGGCAGGCATGTCGATGATATTTGTGACATGTTAACCGGGTCTACATCAACCCCAAATAGCGCTAGTGCCTCGTACAAGGAATATTCTACCATTTTTTTTTGGTAAGCAAGAATATTCAACCATTTCATGCTACTCATCTCCAAAAATCACCATTCAATAATAGAAAAAGAAAAACAATACGAACATTAAAAATTGCAATTGGGAATTAAGAGATATATGGTAACGACAGACACTCATGCATTCTTTTTCTTGTTCGGACAACAAAAATGCTTATGTTGTTCTTGTTGTTAAAATATCCACATTATTTATTTATGGGATTTTCTCTATATGTACTCGATTTTCTTCTATCTATTAGTTTAAAATATTGGGTTGGTCATTATTATATAATAGAAAAGTCGGATCTCTATCTAGTTTATTTCACTAATGTGGCCACCCAATGGACATTTTAACAGTCCTTGCACAAAATTCAAATGACTAACTTGAGGAAGTAATCAAATATAAGTAACATATCGTTTGGTCAAATATCAGGATTTCCTTTGAAAATCCCCGGGGAAGACAGTGGAAAGAAGAAATGAGGAATCTTTGGATTTGTTCTTGAACTTGGAGAAAAAAGGGGATAATGCTCTAATTTGCTATTCTTGATGGCCCATCTTTTATGGTGAAGAGCATGTCATGACACAAATCCAACAAGTGATGTTCAACACTTAAAGCACTGTAGGCTAAGATTTGCATTTTCCTTTTGGCAATTTCATTATCATCCTTCATGTTCGTTCAATATTATTTTTGATAGATCTAATTTAAATGCAAATATGGGACGAAGACTCTTAAGTGAATTGACGCCTTATTTTGACCTTTCATTAAAAACAGAGTTACTCAAGGAACGAGAATCATACCACCATAATTTTCATATCCGCAAAATTGAATTCCAAGATATTCTATTATCACTCTTGTTTGTCAGCTAATTTGATTTCAAATCGAATCAAATGATACTTGAAGTAGAAAGAGAAATTAAGAAAAGTTGTCATTGTCAACCTGAGATAGTACGAGTAACTAACTCAGGTGAAAATGCTCAAGAGTGATTAATACTATTCAATGGGATCACGAAATCAAATGTGGTAAACGTTCGCACCTAATCATTCAACAAAGACCATACTTGGCTTTAGTGGGGGTGGCGTCTGTGGTCCCCCTCAACTTTGAAATCTGAATCGATCCTGAAGACCTTTTGAAAAGACAATTGTGGTCGGAGTTCTAATTTGACTAATTGGAATTGGTTCCGACTAGAAAAAGATAGGATAACCCTCGTTGACGAAGACCACTGTGCTTGCAGCCATTTGGGAAAGTACACATGTACATGCTTTGGGAGGTATAGGTTACTTGTATCACAGTTCTATTATATCTCTCAACTTTCATATTTATTGGTTCATTCCATAGTCTAATCAATACCCACATTTTATTTCCTTCATTTTAATCATATATATATATATATATATATATATATATTTTTGGTAACTGAGAAATCCACCCGAGTCCCCTTGCGGGGTCACAAGGCCCGCTAGTGCCCGATAGCACCTTAGGACCGATGCCTATAACTTGAGGGAGACTAGCATATGACCCCAATTTTAATCATATTATTGATTTGATCATATGCTAGAAATAGTTGTTACCTTGTCGGCATGTTACTAACATTGCTTGTATGGAGAGAACATATCTTATTGCGAGCTTGGTAGCTTATGAATTCATCTAGGACCACTCGGGTCAAATAGGCCAAAAGAGCTCCTTTGGGTGAGATCTAGCTCGATCTAGGCATGCCTATAATATGTCAAAAACTATCAAAAGCTATACATAAAAAATTCATTACAAAATATAAAAAAAGCTAAAAAAGGAAACCCAAGGAAGGTAAGCATCTCTTCTAACTCTCTCAATGTGTGCAATCCTATCCTTTTGCTATCGATAATCAATTAATTTGTCACATTGTTGACTTTGCATTGTTCTACTAACATAATTTACGGGGATAGTTTGAATAATTAGATAATACTTTATAGATGAAAAGAATCACACTTGAAATTAATATAAAATGATATAAGGTGGTAATCTTAAAAACTATATGATAAAATTAACTCAAACATAACATGTAGAGGATCAACAAGTTTGGTAGCCTAGTGATAAAGAAGTTGCATTGTCTTTTCTGAAGTTACGAAATTGAGTCATGTTGTGAGTGAACCACCAGCCAACTTATGTTTTGGGCATTTTCTAGAACTGGGGATATTGGAGCTAGTGATTGACTCATCAATCTCATTCATGTTGTATAGCTAAGGTTTAAACTGAACATTGCACCACAAGTGGAATGCGTAGAAGTGGTAGTCAAGTTTTATTCCTCCTTTTTGACCTATATCTATGACATGTTTGCTTGTGTGAAGAGATATTCAATAAAGTCAACATCAAATAATATGGAGCGTTAATTATGGCAAGATCGAGAAAGTGAAAGGAGTAAGGCAAAAATTTTAAAGTAAATTGAAAGAAAACATTTGAATCGTTTATGAACATGACTATTTCAATGTAAACATTATTCAATAGTTTTTTTTATCAACCTGATTTTTGTGACACAATTTAAATTGTCATCATTAAAAATATCTTGTGAGTAAATTGTAATTCTCTTGAAAATGAATCTGAAAAGAAGATGAGCTGGCATAGCCACCTCATCCGGTGCAGCCATTATTGATGATAACCCTAGCTTAGCTGTAATGAGTAAGCGTAACCAATCAGTCTTGTAGAAGAGATAGGCGAGTTTTATTGCTTCTCTTTGACTTGTATTTATGACATGTTTGCTTGTGTGAAGAGGTACTCAATAAAGTCAACATCAACTAATATGGAGTGACAATTATGACAAGATTGAGAAAGTGAGATGAGTAAGGAAAATTTTTTAAAGTAAATTTGAAAGAAAACATTTGAATAGTTTATGAACATGACTATTCCAGTGTAAACATTATTCGATGGTTGTCTTATCAGTCTAATTTTTGTGAGACAATTCAAAATTTTATTCATTAAAAATATTATGCGAGTAAATTATAATTCTCTTGAATAGAATTTGCAAAGAAAATGAGATGGCATAGCCACTTCATTTGGTGCAGCCATTATTGATGATAACCCTAGCTTAGTTGTATTGAGTGAGCGTAACCGATCAATCTTGTTATCCATCTTATATGTATCACTATTGACTTCCACATTTAAATCTTGGAACTCTACTTTCTTATGTGCCGATTTCTCCATATTCATCGTCTAACGGACTGCCTTGTAAGATACTATGATGACCAGGCTCTATGTAGCATCGACACTCTTTGGGAGTCTTTGTATTGTGTCCGACACGTGTTTGACATGTTCCGACATGTCCCGACAGGCTTCGACACGTGGCCAACAAGTATTGGAAAATCCTATACGTGGTCAACTCTTTCCTACTGTCGCGACCTCTTTTTTTTCGGCGCCCGCAATCGAGTACGAGCGCCTAAGGAGGCTAATGGCTCGGCTGAATTTATTAAGCCCGGACTCTCTCAAATCCACCATTCACGACTTAACGGTTCAAGTTTTTTAACCTGTAAATCAGTTTTTAAAATGGAGTCGCCACTAATCGATTTGGGGTGGGTTGATTAGAAACCCAAGCGAAGTATTGGGAGAAATACTCACTCCTGCGAAACCAGAGAAATTAGGATCGGGGACTTGATTACACTAGTTAATCACTAATGCCCTTTCGGTACCTAGTCTTGTTTAAACCTTGAGGTTTTTGGATGCTCGAGGATTTTCCATGCATTTTGGGAGGAAAAACATTTTTTTAGTCTTTTTCTAATTTTTTGGACATAAAAGGGATTTTTCGGATTTTTTTGGAAAAATACAAGTCTTTTTGGCTTTTTCTGAATTTTTGGCATTTTTGGAAAATATGGAATTTCCTTGATTTTTTTTTTTTTTCGGAAAATAAAATATTTTTTTAATATTTTTCAAAATATTTTGGAAAATAAATTATTTTTGATTTTTCTCGATTTTTTAGAAAATAAAACATTTTTCAACATTTTTTAATATTTTTTCGATTTTCTGAAATTAAAACATTTTTGATTTTTTTTTTAATAAATTATTTATTTATTATTTATTAGAATATTATTTTATATTAAAATAATAAAACAAAATAAAATCGACCGGGTTAGATCCGCGGTTGGGTCCGACCCGAGCCCGACCCACACGCGGATGGGCCGCGTTGCGGGCCCGACCCCGATTTTTGCCCCCTTTTTAAAAACGAAACGGCGTCGTGGCCGGGCGTTTAGGGGCGCTCGGCCCGACCCGACAACCTGGCCCGACAGCCTGCTCTGCGATCCGACTCCCCGCGAACCCTACCCGGATCCGACCCGACCTCGACCCGACTCCGCCGCCCCGAATCTCTCGAAACCCTACCCGGTTCCGAGACCGGATCCGACTTGGCGACCGGGAAAATCGCAAACCCTAGGGTTTGCGAATCCGCGGCGCCGAGGGGGGAAACCGAGATGCTTATCGGCGACGGCGACTACAGCGGCGACGACGAAGGTGACAACGGCGACGGCAACGGTAACGGCGACGCTTTTTTTACCTTCTCTCAAACGGGGATGGCGACGGCAGGAGGGCGGTTCACGATGGTGGAGAAACGGTGAGCGACGACGGCGACGGCGAGGCCTAGTCTTGGTCGGATCTCGCCAGGGCTCTCTCTCTCTCCCTCGGGCTCGCCCTTCGAGCTCCCCGAAGTCTCTCGGGGACCCCTTCGAGCTCACCACACCACGGCCGGCCTAAACTCGAGCTCCTCGAAGTCTCTCAGGGGACCCCAAGCCTCGGCTGGCCTCTCTCTCTCTCTCTCTGTCTCTCTCTGTGGTTGTGTGTTCTTTGGCTGTTGGGATCGACGACCTATTTATAGGCCAAGGGGTGGCCGGTCGACAGAGTTCGACCGTCGGTCGCCACGGCCTTCGCCGGCCGAATCGGCGTCCCATCCAACGCCAACTGCCCCCCTGCTCCACGTGCGGCGCCGCCCGCTCCTCCCCTCCGCTCCGGCGCGCCCCTGCCCGCGCGTGCACCGCAACCAATGGCGAGGAAGAAGAAGAAGACCCGGCTGGGCCGAGCTGAGGCGGACATGGGCCTCACGGGCCCATGCGAGGGCTTTTCTGTTTTTTTGTTCGTTTCTTTTCCGCTCTCTCTTTTTGTTTATTTATCATTCAAAAAAAATAAAAATAAAAACAAAAGTAAAACCTAATTAATTGAAATGAAATTTTAGGCGTCAACAGCTGCCCCTTTTTGAAGGTGAGCTCGCAGAGGTTGCATTCAAAGACAAACTGATGCCTAAATTTTGTCCATATATGCATAGGACATTATATTTTATTTGGGACTTATTATCCTATGCAGAAAAAGAGCAATATAACTTTATATATACTAAGACAGATAAGAAGATACCTGTAGTTACTTTACCGGGAGTGAGTGAGATAGGGTGTGAACCCCGAGTTTGGCAAGTATCAATGCGTCATCTTACCTGGTGATATGAAGAGGTTGCTTTGCCAAGGCTCGAACCATTCTTCGGTCACTTGTTGGAGCAATCGGTAGTTTGTCTCGGACCCGAACCATTCTTCAGTCGCCGTGACGAGAAATTGCTTCTTCAGGACCCGAACCATTCTTCGGTCGCCTGTTAAAACAATCAATTATTTGTCTAGGACCCAAACCTTTCTTCGATCGCCTTGACGGGAAATTACTCCTCCAGGACCCGAACCATTCTTCGGTCGCCTGTTGGAGCAATCAGTGGTTTGTCTTGGACCCGAACCATTCTTCGATCGCCGTGACGGGAAATTGCTTCTCCAGGACCCGAACCATTCTTCGGTCGCCTGTTGGAGCAATCAGTGATTTGTCTAGGACCCGAACCTTTCTTCGGTCGCCTTGACGGGAAATTACTCCTCCAGGACCCGAACCATTCTTTGGTCGTCTGTTGGAGCAATCAGTGGTTTGTCTCGGACCCGAACCTTTCTTCGGTCGCCGCGACGGGAAATTGCTTCTCCAGGACCCGAACCATTCTTCGGTCGCCTGTTAAAACAATAAGTTGTTTGTCTAGAACTCGAACCTTTCTTCGGTCGCCTTGACGGGAGATGCGCTGACCTTTCTCAGGGCATCTGTTTGTTGGGAGATAGTACTTGGATGATCACAAGTACAAACTCTTTGAAGATACCTGGATGATCACAAGTATCGAAGGGGTACCTGGACGATCACAGGTACAAACTCTTTGGGGATACCTGGATGATCACAAGTATCGAAAGGGTACCTGGACGATCACAGGTACAAACTCTTTGGAGATACCTGGACGATCACAAGTATCGAAGGGGTACTTGGACGATCACAGGTACAAACTCTTTGGGGATGGAATATCGAGGACGTACCTGAGATATTCGTGAAGGGCTCTCACCTCCTGGTATGCGGGAATATCGAGGGCGTGCCCCGCATATTCGTGAAGGTCTCTCACCTCCTGGTAATTGGGAATATCGAGGACGTACCTTGGATATGCATGAAGGTCTCTCGCCTCCTGGTAATTGGAAATATCGAGGACGTACCTTGGATATTCATGAAGGTCTCTCACCTCCTGGTAATTGGAATATTGAGGACGTGCCTCGCATATTCATGAAGGTCTCTCACCTCTTGGTAATTGGGAATATTGAGGACGTGCCTCAAATATTCGTGAAGGTCTCTCACCTCCTGGTAGTTGGGAATATTGAGGACATGCCTCGCATATTCATGAAGGTCTCTCATCTCCTGGTAAATGGGAATATCGAGGACGTACCTTGGATATTCGTGAAGGTCTCTCACCTCCTGGTAATTGGGAATATCGAGGACGTACCTTGGATATTCGTGAAGGTCTCTCACCTCCTGGTAATTGGGAATATCGAGGACGTACCTGGGATATTCGTGAAGGTCTCTCATCTCCTGGTAATGGGAATATCAAGGACATGCTCTGAATATTCATGAAGGTCTCTCACCTCCTGGTAATTGGGAATATCGAGGACGTACCTTGGATATTCGTGAAGGTCTCTCACCTCCTGGTAATTGGGAATATTGAGGATGTGCCTCAGATATTCGTGAAGGTCTCTCACCTCCTGGTAATTGGGAATATTAAGGACGTGCCTCAAATATTCGTGAAGGTCTCTCACCTCATGGTAATGGGAATATCGAGGACGTACCTTGGATATTCGTGAAGGTCTCTCACCTCCTGGTAATGGGAATATCGAGGCGTGCCCCGAATATTCATGAAGGTCTCTCACCTCCTGGTAATTGGAATATCGAGGGCGTGCCCCGCATATTCGTGAAGGTCTCTCACCTCCTGGTAATTGGGAATATTGAGGACGTGCCTCAAATATTCGTGAAGGTCTCTCACCTCCTGGTAATGGGAATATCGAGGACGTACCTTGGATATTCGTGAAGGTCTCTCACCTCCTGGTAATGGGAATATCGAGGACGTGCCCCGAATATTCATGAAGGTCTCTCACCTCCTGGTAATTGGAATATCGAGGGCGTGCCCCGCATATTCGTGAAGGTCTCTCACCTCCTGGTAATTGGGAATACCGAAGATGCACCTTGGATATTCGTGAAGGTCTCTCACCTCCTGGTAAAGGAGAATTTGAATGTAGCACATGGCTTACCTGGATGGCCGCAGGTGCACAACGCAGTGGAATGCTTGAACAGCTACTAGTATTTAACGATGCAATTTTGAGGACAACTCGAACAGATCGAGTGTCACGGAAAGGGAGTTTTCGAACGGTGGCCGATACTCAAAAAACAAGAGGATACTTGGACAGTCACAAGTATCAATGCTCTGGGGACAACTTGAACAGGCCGAGTGTCAAAAAGAGAGTACCTGGACAGTGGTAAGTACCTTAAGATAAATGGGGATAGGATATGCTTACCTGGCAATATCTCTGATCTTTGAGAGTATGTCTGCTATTTGCACAATATGCACACATGATTGTATATGTTGCAAATTCATGAATTTCAATGTGATTCATGCATGATAATTTTGTCAATTTTGCATCATCTGATTTCCACCGGGGAAGATTTTGAAAGACAACCTTCATTTAGAATGTAGATGTCTTGAGCATGCCGATGAGGGACTTTCGATGAAAGGACTTTTCGCTCACTCTCATGGAAAAGGCTATCCTGACCATTGATGCAGGATTCATAAGGACCACACTATCTCACTGTCATCATGTCAACAGGGGTCCGAGTATTCTTGCAAGTGGTACGACTTTACCAATGTGAGAGGTCTTTGTTGAAATTGTGATGAAGACTTGGTCAACGGCTCATCAAATGGGACCGTCGAGGTCAAGGTTCATGAACGAAGTGCCGCACGATCATCTCCAGGTTTGCAAGTCAAGAATCTTGCGAAGAGAGATAGAGTAATCTTGCTCGTACTTCTTCGAGCGATGCTTATATACGCATGAAATCTTACGTTAATTGAAGTGCCCCTAGTCTGAAGAGACTTTTACAATGGGAATGTAACGTAGACTTGGCTCACATGTAAGAGGGTGAGAGTTCGTGACTGTCTCGGCATTTGTCACTGGTTTTTCTTCTCACTGTTAGATAGAGGTTCTATGGACCACAACAACTTTTTCTTGGCTGTATTTTTTACTGGGATGGCGTTGGCCTTGCTTTTACCAGGCACACTGCTTTTTCATGCCCCTATTTTTTATCCCAACCTTTCATTTATGGGCATTGACCTTGCTTTTACCAGGTACACTGCTTTTTTTATGCCTCTGTCTTTTCATTCTTGTCGTTAGAGGAACTAGCCTAGGCAAGTTCAATCACGACACTGTTGTTAGACTCTTGAGTCTTCATCTAGCGCTCCGAGCTACGCTGCTTAAATGGTAGTAACTTCTGTTTTGCCTCCACGTGATGGTGAAATTACAGACTCAATTGGGTTGTACAATGAATACAAGTGCAGAAAGAATTGCTCTTCATCATTCTAGGGCACTTAAATTAACGCGAGTGTTCATATGCAATAAAAATGCCCGAAGATTGATGCAAGTGCGAGCAAGAAAATTTCTATCTCTCTTCTCACCTTGTGATACTGCTTTGCCTCCGCTCTGCCCCAATGTGGGGTAGTTCTTGATAGGGGTAGGACAGAAATTTCACCAGTGTATGGGGCTCAATGGGGTGAGCGGTGGAACGCCTCTCACTATTTTGGTTATCGTACCATTCGCGAGAGAACTCTTTACCCTGTAGACATGGAATCTTCTGCACTCATCTCACAAGTGTGTAGATAGGGACTGTGTGGGATATGGCTTGCCTGTCATCATTCTGACGCGCCTCATCCAGCATGCTCAATTAATCTTGTATTCTTCACTTAGCTGTCTATTCTAATAATCCTTAATAGAATCAAAGATTTAGATAGACAAAATCATCATGCAAAATTCACCTGGAAAAGACATGCAGTATTTTAAATGTGATGGAGTTTGTACTCTCAAAACAAATGAATGGTTTTGACTCAAAAAAGGCCATATTGACAACTTTAGGGGCTAACATAATGGTGTTTCCAAATATGTTAGATTTTGAACATCAAAAGGGTTATTCGCAAATGGGTATCGATGGTTATCCCTATTGATTAGGGATATGACAAATGAAGGATCAGCCGGGGTTGGGGATCTGATAGGGCATCTCTACTTTTGCCCTTGCAGGAGAGAAGATGTACAGGTAGATTAATTAGTCTGGCCAAAATCAAATGTGAGTTGAGGCCTGAAGGATCTCTGTCATTTGCTTTGGCAATACTTGAGACGTCATTTTGCTTGAGAGAGTTTGTCATGCCTCTCATTGATTTGTTATCTTTGTTTTTGACAGTCAGGTGATCCTGCAACAATCAAGAGGGAACGTGTTAGTCATGAACTCTTTCAAGAGTCGAATAACTGGAAGCGATACAACTTTACCCTTCAATGGTTTGCAGATGATTGGGTGAACCTGAAGTGAGAGGGGGACACGAGGTCCTATGTCCCTTGCTTCGTTAGGTCAATTATTCTCTGACTTGGCTCCTGGATGACATGTCTTTTTACACGAAGCCAGGTGAATTTGATGTGGGTCAATTCCACGTACTAGCTTGGCCAATATTCATTTGCCTAACCATCAAGTTTGGCTCTTGAATCCTGATGTTTCCTGTCAATAGGGGGAATATGTCAAAAGTGAATTCAAAGAGGGGGGAGTGTTGGAGACGATACCAAATTACTCTTCTCCAAAGTTTGTATTTGCTGACTCCTAGGGATATTTGAATATCGATGACGGCCTTTTCGTCTCAGTACAGTTTGACATTTCTTTCGATTGGCCTTCCTCACTCATGGCCATGTATGCATGATTGACGGTTGTCGATTTATCTTCAACCCCTTTCTTCTGTGGAATTTCTCCTTCTGTCTTTAACTATAGTATCATTGGGCAAAAGTCATGTACCTCAAGCTTCTATGGAATCTGAGATCAAAATCTCAAGCTTTCTGATGGCAATTACTCCTTGGAAGAATATGCATCTGGAGTGAAGTTTCTAGATTCCAAAGTCATTGTCTAGGGTGCGGGGCTATAGATTGCTTTGACTGTCTAGATTTTCTCCTGTTGACGGTAGCCAATTCAGAAAAAGACCCCTTCCTTGTGCTTCTAGGCTTGTCGAAGCTGGAAGTCCCGTTGATGAAACCGCAGCATCTAGTTGTTCAGGCATGTTGTGGGGAAAAGATGTTGCTGTGACTTGAGAAGGAGTTGGGCAAGAGCAAGGTGGAGTGTACAGAGCTCTTGGAAACGGCTTGATTTCAACCGTATGCCTGTACCTATTACGTCCTATTTTTGTTTCCTGCAAATAGAAGAGAAAGGACATCATTTCTAAAATTATATTAAGAGAATAAAACTTACCTTTTTTGAAGTGGGATGATATTTCCTGTTTGCCCCCATTGCCTTCTTGAAAGGGTATTTTTGAATTTGGTGAGCTCATATGATGTGCTAGTTTCAAATACTTTTTGTCACATTAAATCAAAGGGGATGATGTTCTGAAACATAAAGTGAGAGAGTTAGAAAGACAAATGTGCTTAAATTTATCATCTTGTTTTGACAAGCTTTTGGGTGATGAAATATTTTTTATTTTCAAAATACGTCTTTGGGGGAAAAAAAGCATGAGGCAGCCCAGCCCTCAGTATTTTCCTTGGATGATATTTTCTTTTCATAGTTGGATAACATCACTGGGCTGGTTTGGAGTATCGCCCCGTGCTCTTAAAACAAAATATTAGAACTGTACAATAGAGTACTTGGAATGGAAAATACAACAGTAGCACACTAGACAAGATAAGAAACATGAAATTATAAAAACAAGTAAAACCCATGAAAACTCCTGTGTAAATGAGTGCTTTGATAGTGCTGGTCTTGAAGCTAAACGTATTTGAATTCCTCGCCTTCATTAGACTCGAAGTATTCGCATGCGATGACTACTTCGTTGAAGCTACGAAATTGTAACCCATGCAGCCAACAGCGATGCTTGCAGGACAAAGCTTCTATGAACTGCTTCATTAACTCCTCTTCAGCCAGTTGAGGGTATGTTTGCATCATAAAAGCCTCCCACCTCCTTGCATACGCTCGGAAATCCTCCATTGGTCTTCTTCTGAAGTGAGCCAAACTCTCACAAGGCAGCTCAGTTCCAATCTGGTTTTGGTACTGATGCAAGAATGTGGAACTCAGCTCATTCCAATCTTTTAGGAGATGAATATTTGCTGTGACGAACCATTGCAATGCGGGTCCCGTGAGAGTTTCTTGGAACGCTTGAGTTGTAAATAACATCGGGCCATAGTACCGACTCATTTCAGCATGGAGGTATTGCAAGTGGGTCACAGGGCAAGTCGTGCCGTTATACTTGCGGAGATTGGGTATCCACATTTCTATGGGGGTCATGATCCTATGAGAGCAAGACGGGCTTGATGTATCCTGGTTAGGCCACTGGTTTTCCCACTGCATATTTGCTGTAGTGGTGAATTTTCTGTTTCAGGGAAGTTGGACTCTGCTGAGATTATCCCATTGCTTTCTTCTTGGTCAAAATTTCTGAATGAGGATGAAGTATTGAAGCTATCCTCATGGTTAGAGGACGAGCTTAGTACTTCGTTAGGATCGTAGCGGATAAAGACGTATGCTTCCTCTTCTGACGGGCCTTCATCTCCAGATGAGAGTAGGAAACAGTTATACGATGAATCGTCAGTTTCATTGTTGAAATAACGCTGGAAGTCCTTGGGATTGTATTCTAGGGCCGGGAAGTCTTCAGGGTTGTACTCTAGAGGAGGGTAGCCTTCAAAGCTGTATTCTTGGGAATGCTCAAAGCTTTGGTGCGATGGCTCGTCGGTAGATGCTGAATTGATCTGCTTAGGCTTTCTTTTCTTGGCTCCCGGTCCAGACCTTTTAAGCAAGGCCCTTCATTTTGCTAGCTCGATCCTATCAAAGGAAGTGAGAGACATTAGAGTTTCATTGTCTGATTCACTTTCCAGGTTGATAGGGGTTGGTATTCTTTGGGCCCTAGCTCTTGGAGTAAGCTTGGGGAGTTGACCTATCGTGCCCCGGTCTTGAACAGGCTCTGTGTCTTGGATCTCGTACAAAGGCTCCTTGCCTTTCCTAGTGGGAAATTTTTCAGTAATAGGATGCTGCTCAACTGCCCACTCATTATGCAAGGCTTCATTGACACGTTTTTTTCCTATCTCAGCAACTAACGGTTCCTCGTGCTCCGCGATCATCAGTTCTTCGTAGGGCAAGGCTATGTTGGGGTTTATGTCAATATCATATTCTTGATGGAAAGTATGAATTAGTTCCCTTCGGGTTTTAAGGGGACTAATCTTCCTGACAATGTACCATCGCAAGGTAGGGCCAATCAAAGTTGATTGGTACGATTGAATCATCCTTCGGACCAGGTAGGCCTGCAAGTAGGTCTCTGGGCGAGAGGTATCAGCATACCTTTCACATTCAAGTGCTTTGAGCTTTCCAGGGATCTCAATACTGGCGTAATTGGACAGGTCCATGGGATTCTGCTCCTGCAGCTGGCTTAACTTTTTCACAATCCTTTCAAACTGTCTATGGTACTGGCTATTTTCTGGCAAATTTACGGGTGTCATGACAGTGTTTAAGGCAACTACAGAGTTGGGCTCAGCTTGAGTGGATTTTATTTGTCTCGAGAGTTGTTGAAGGACAATGGACATCTGTCCTACGCCGTCTTCAATGTTAATGAGGCGATTTTGTACATCATTCTGATCGGCCTCTATTGCATGAGGCAATTTACGGACGATTGGTGGCCGACGATTCATAATTACCTGTCGTTGCGAAAATAATTAATGAGCACGAAAGTAAACAAAGATTGACCCACGGCAATGGTCTAACTGCTTTTTTATTCATCAAAAGAGGATTTTTTAGACTGCAAACTTCTGACATCTAAAACTTGAAATTGAAATGACATAATAAAATACTAGATATTAAACAAAAGTCCCTAAACAATGGGACAAAACTTTCACACTATTAACACTAAGGGGCACATGATTGCCAATTTATACGCGACGGGGAGTCTTGTGCTTGTGCAGATGCTTGCTTTCTTGGACCGGCTCTGAGGTGTGCATCCGGTCTATTCCCAAATCCCTCTCCATGAGTTATGCTTGCTCGTGTGGGCTGCTCTGTCTGATTGAGCGAGGGACCGATGGTTTCCACCTTGTCGGGATATGATGATTGTGGATGTAGGCCGCAGAGGCGTGGTGGGCTTTTTCTTCTCCCTCAAGCCCTTCAGGTACTACGATCCTTTTGCGATGGCACTTGTCCCAGGTTTCCTCAGCGATAGAAATTTCAACCGCGTAGTCACGGCTTGTGTTGAAAAGAACTGGAGGGATCATCCCCTTGAAAGGTGGTGGAATCTCCTGAAGGGCTCCATATTGTCGTGCCACCCGATATGGGTAATAGGGAATGGCGCCGGTGAGGCCGAGCAACGGAATTGGGCGGTCGCGTTTGTAAGCGAAGCGAGCTCTCTTTTCATGGAACCAACCAAAGACACCATTGGAATGCCTCGGAGCTGGATCTCTTAGGAAGTCAACCCAATTTAAACAACTTTGATTGGGAATATACGGTCCTAAAACCATAAATTTTTGTAACGGATTTTCAAAAGCATTTGTTTCAGCCGATCGCATGAAGACTTGGAATTCGCTTAGGTGAGAAAAGAACCGTGACTTGTAAAATTTCAGGAGAGGCTCGCATGACTTTCTCTCGTGTTGTCTTTAAAACGATTAAAGGACAAGAATGTTTCGTTAAAATCATGTTGACATAATTCCCCCCTCTCAAGATTTGATCAACTATCCATGCGATCTTAGGACTTATGGCATTTCTTTGATGGGGGAAGATGATGAGTCCGAAAAAAGCCAGGAGGAAAATCTCACTTTTTTGGGTCATAGGCTGATTTTGAAAACAGGCATTCATAAATTCAAATGGGCAGGTTTTATGGTTATTTTCAAGAATTTGTATCATAGTATGGACTTCAGTTCTTAAAAGCCGCGCTAACCCACGTATCGGGATGATGCCTGTCGATGGCCTGACAAGCTTTTTCTCAAGAGGCATTCCAGTGATGATGCTGTATTCTTCCAGGGTTGAGGTTAGCTCAAACCTACCGAATATAAAAGTAAGTGTCTTCGGACACCAGAAATGTGCCATGGCTTGTATGACTTTAGGGCGAACAGTGATTTGGATCAACGATAGGAGATGACCGACTTTGGCCTTCACGCGCTCTTGGGCAAATTGATCTAATTGACCCCACCATCTGAAGAGTTCCGCTTTGGGAGCAGGAATGAACTGGATATCGTCTTTCCCAATCGCATATAGACTGGGACTTTTGAAAAGCTTATCCTAAATTGCCATGGGCCAATAAAAAGACTAAGTAAAAGTAAAGAAATCACTTTGCTTTTAAATAAAAAAGACAAGCACAAAGACATACGCATGAGATGTGTGGCTCGATTTCTAACTGAGAAGGCTTGATGAAATTAAAAGGGTATCCGCCCGTCGCAGTCTCGCGTTAGCAGCATACCCCCTAACCTCGGCTAAGAAATTCGGGAAAAGAAAGGCAACCTCTACATCGCAGTCTCGCGTTCGAAGTCGTATCTTTCTTAACACCATCCTAGAAATCCTATGGCGGCCTGTGTCCGGTGGCCGGGTTGTGTGTGCCATGTGTAGTGCTAAAACAAGAAAGCATGCACAACAATTTATAATCACAAGATAATCTATTTTAAGCAAAATTAAAATAAATTTCTAAGCTTTTGACCTGCATAAAGAAAAAAAACCTAAGTCAGTAAAGAATTTAAACAAGACAAAAATGGCCTAAGTCTTCAAAGTCCCCAAATGAGTCACCAAGTCATCGCGACCTTCTTTTTTCGGCGCCCGCAATTGAGTACGAGCGCCTAAGGAGGCTAATGGCTCGGCTGAATTTATTAAGCCCGGACTCTCTCAAATCCACCAATTCACGACTTAACGGTTCAAGTTTTTTAACTCGTAAATCAGTTTTTAAAATGGAGTCGCCACTAATCGATTTAGGGTGGGTTGATTAGAAACCCAAGCGAAGTATCGGGAGAAATACTCACTCCTGCGCAACCAGAGAAATTAGGATCGGGGACTTGATTACACTAGTTAATCACTAATGCCCTTTCGGTACCTAGTCTTGTTTAAACCTTGAGGTTTTTTGGATGCTCGAGGGATTTTCCATGCATTTTTGGGAGGAAAAATATTTTTTTAGTCTTTTTCTAATTTTTGGACATAAAAGGGATTTTTCGGATTTTTTTGGAAAAATACAAGTCTTTTTGGCTTTTTCTGAATTTTTTTGGACATAAAAGGGATTTTTCGGATTTTTTTGGAAAAATACAAGTTTTTTTGGCTTTTTGGCAACGCGGGCTCGACCTGGATTTTTGCCCCCTTTTTTAAAACGAAACAGCGTCGTGGCCGGGCGTTTGGGGGCGCTCGGCCCGACCCGACAACTCGGCCCGAGAGCCTGCTCCGAGATCCGACTCCCCGCGAACCCCACCCAGATCCGACCCGAATCTCGACCCGACTCCCGCTGCCCTCGAATCTCTCGAAACCCTACCCGGTTCCGAGACTCGGATCCAACTCGGCGACCCGGAAAAATAGCAAACCCTAGGGTTTGCGAATCCGCGGCGCCGAGGGGGGAAACCGAGATGCTTGTCGGCGACGGCGACTACGGCAAGGACGACGAAGGTGACAACGGCGACGGCAACGGTAACGGCGACGGCAACGGTAACGGCGACGCTTTTTTTACCTTCTCTCGAACGGGGATGGCGACGGCAGGAGGGCGGTTCATGATGGTGGAGAAACGACGAGCGACGACGGCGACGGCGAGGCCCGGCCTTGGTCGGATCTCGCCCGGGCTCTCTCTCTCCCCTCGGGCTCGCCCTTCGAGCTCCCGAAGTCTCTCGGGGACCCCTTCGAGCTCACCACACCACGGCCGGCCCGAACTCGAGCTCCCGAAGTCTCTCAGGGGACCCCAAGCCTCGGTTGGCCTCTCTCTCTCTCTCTCTCTCTCTCTCTCTCTCTCTCTCTGTGGCTGTGTGTTCTTTGGCTGCTAGGATCGACGGCCTATTTATAGGCCAAGGGGTGGCTGGTCGACGGAGTTCGACCGTCGGTCGCCACGGCCTTCGCCGGCTGAACCGGCGTCCCATCCGACGCCAACTGCCCCCTTGCTCCACGTGCGGCGCCGCTGCTCCTCCCCTCCGCTCCGGCGTCGCGCCCCCTGCGCGTGCACTGCAACTGCGCGAGGAAGAAGAAGAAGACCCGGCTGGGCCGAGCTGAGGCGGACATGGGCCTCACGGGCCCATGCGAGGGCTTTTCTGCTTTTTTTTTTTTTCTTTTTTTTGTTCGTTTTTTTTTCCGCTCTCTTTTTTGTTTATTTATCATTCGAAAAAAAATAAAATAAAAAAAAAAAAGTAAAACCTAATTAATTGAAATGAAATTTTAGGCGTCAACACCTACGCTTTGACACGCGAGTCCAGAATTTCGACATGCAATTTTGACACGCACGGGATCAATTTTAAAAATTTTCAATACTTGCAAAATATAAATATACAAAAAAAAAAAAAAAAAAAGAAGAGGGAGGGATAGTGGCTAGGTGTTGCTGCCGTTGCCACTGTTGGAGGAGGTCAGCGACCTTGCCGCTCATAGGGGGCAAGGGGGGGGGCCTTGTCGGGCTACGCGATGCCTTGGCTAAGGCTCGGGCGAGGCTTGCCCAGATCTAGGCGACGTTGTGCCCTCACTCGGACCCAGCGAAGGTCGCCGACCCTTGCTTGGGGCCGGCGAGGCCTTGCTTGGGGCTAGGGAGGCTTGCTGGCCACAGGCAAGGGTCGGCATTGCCCAAATCTAGGCGATCCTTGTCGCCCCTAGCCAATGTGTTCTAGGTGAGCCTCGCTTGGGCCTCACTTAGGCCGGCGAGGGTCGCCCTCCCTCCGCCACTTAGGGCGTGCGAGGTCGTTGGCCCCCGACGGTGGTTAGGCACGCCGCCGACGGTGGCGGCGGCAATGGCAACGGCGTGCCTAGACACAACCCTACCTCTTTTTATTTATTTATTTATTTATTTATTTTTAGTTTTTTGGAATTATTTTAGTTTTTTTAAAGTCTTTTACTATGAAAGAAGTAATAAAAAATGCTATATATGATAAATAAATAAATTTAAAAATACCATTTAATTATTTTTCTTTAAACAATATTTTTCCTCTAAATTTATGTATTATTATAACAAATTAAAATAATGAATGATATTAACAAATGTTGAATTAATATTTTGTAGTGTAAATTAATTTTATGTTCTTTTTATTATTATTCATGTATTTATATATAAAATTATATTTAATATATAACGTGTTAGAATGTGTAAAAATTCTCTATTTTGAAGAAATGATGTGTCAGATTATTGTGTCATATCGTGTCACATGTCGCATATCCGTGTTAATATAGTGACGAGATATGGGCTAAAATGCATATAATGATTGGGGCTTCTACGGATCTGACCGAAATGATATGGGTTGCGTCGATGTTCGTGTACCTTTTCTTTATTTTATATTATTTGAATTTGTCCGAACTTTGTCTAGGTAGTTGAGAATTACCTTCAATTCGTACACGCGAAGATTTCCTCGGTTTTCAGCTTACGGTCGGCGTTCGCCCTTCCTATGCTTCACGTCCTTCCAAGGATGAAAACAGCGAAACACCCTTTTCAAGAGCGTTGCTGGTTGAAGACAATTGAGAGTCATTCATTGAGCCCACCAAAAACCCTAAAAAGTCTCGGACATCAATCACTTCAATAAATGAGCCGTGTTCGCTGGTCTTGTCCCCATGGGTTTTGCCTTCAAAGCCTTGACTAATGGTTCAACGTAATACGCGTTCGGAACAACAGGGATTTGCAATTTTACATCGTTTTAGGCAGACTTTAAGCTTGTACGTCATGTGAATCACGAAGCTTCAGTTGCCGACAGCTAGTAAGGAGGGGCTTTAGCCGCATATAAAGACTGACCGATTCCAAATGCTTCCGTATCCCAGCAATGTCTTAGATATCCCACAGATTAAGATGGATATATGCAACAAAAGAGAGAGACATTTAAGGAGGAGGGAGAATATTCAACATGCATCTGGTGAACGCTCGCATCACATTTGACAGCATACGATGTCGTAGTTGAATAAGGAGAGTTTCAGGGCATCAACATCGATCAATCCACAAAGAGCACTGTACTGTGTTGCAAGAAACAGCTTCGATTCACACAGCTAGCACCATTACTACTAATCCGATCCAAAGGTACGGTTTCGGAATCTCCATGTGCAAAGTGAAGATCCCAACTTCCTATAACATGCATCTGACTAGTTGGGCAATGCGTACCCGACCAATAAATGGAATATCATGCCTCGCCCTGCTCCCATTCCACCGCCCTTCCACCCTATCTTAACTAGTTACTTTGAATTTCATTCCCATTACAAAGATGGTACCAAGTGGATTGCCCAGTATCAAACAACAGCGGATTCCCCGCTAACAAACAACAGGCATCAAATTGCAAAACTTCATCATTGACAACAAAACCCAATCAATCTAAAGATGAGAGAGAGAAAGAGAGAGAGAGGTCTTTTGTTAATTTCTAGTTCGATAAACATCGTCCAAAAATGACATGACACTGGCTGTTGGCAAAGAAACTGACAATTGAGAAGGGCTAAGAGAAAGGTGTGGTCCATTTAACTAAAAATATGGGTGTCTGAAATAGTCATCCGATGTAGTTGACTGTTAATTTGCATTATGCTGTTAAATTCAATTCAGTATTTGTTAGGTCAATTGTTAATCTCCTGAATCGCAAGTGAATTTGTCGCTTGTGGATCTACGATGTACATATCAATTCAAGTAATTCTTTTTTTTTTTTTTTGGTAGGTGTACCTATAATCTAATGTAAATCTTGTCGCGTTTTAGTCTGCAGGCCATATTTTGATATTAACAAAATAATTGAATATACGCTTTGTACTTTACGATAAAAGACTAAATAAAATGACAAATTTGTAATTTGCATTTGAGTGTAATCATTATGTTAATTAGAGAGAGACTTTATGGTCGAGATAAAGAGATGAATCAACATGAAAATGCACGCGTAAAGGATATCAATGATCACGATAAAAGGATGTACAATCCACTAAAAAATGCAATGGAATTCTGAACATCATGCAGCTATCTTAATGGCCCCATCGACAGGGCATTGACAAATTTGACGTGTAATCTGCATTTTGGGAGCAGATCATAGATCGAAGATTTGAAAGCAGCCTCTTCAAAAGTTACCGTCCACTAAAGATCGAATGACAGTAACTAGTAAGCTACCACATGATATGAACAATTAACAACGTGAATGTAACAGGACAAATTTACCTACAAAAGCAACTTCAATCAGAAATGCTTCAGTTATGAGTACGCGCAATAGTATCAGCAGTTGCATATCCGAAAGAAGGGATAAAAAGGCAAAGCAAAAGTGTCGGTTGGGGCGACGACATCACCGATGTGCTGTTGCTTCAGGTAAGCTATCTCCTGCCCAGTCATGACGATGTTCATTTGTATTACTCAAGCATCACTTGAAATTAAAGTCACCTCTGTGTGGTCAACAAACACTATCCTACACAAAGAAAAAGAGTCCATGAACGCCGCAAAGGTAATTGTCCATCGGAGAAAGTACATCGTACATTGTATTTGTTGACATTTAAAGGCGTAATAACATGGTCAACCAACCAATAAAGTGTTCTCGCTTTCATGATTCATTGCATTTGTTGCCATTCTACGTCCGAAATTGCAATGACCAAAGACATTTGATTGGTTACATGGTATTATTGTTACACGTAACAAAAAAAATTCTGGGCTTCATTCCACGAAAAGCAAGAAAAGTGAAATCAACTGGATGAGAGCATCACAAATCAGATAATTATGTTGAACAGATGTAATCAAAAGGACAAGCTACCACAGAACAAAAGCCAAACAAAAATATTAACACCGTCGCCAAAAACAGGACAAATCTCTTCAACATCCTATCACAACAAGAAATTGTGCTGAAAGGTAGCAAAACTAAGAGCAATCTCGCTCTATGGGATCAAATGTCGATAAGACAAATATAATCTTGATTGATATTCACATAGTGTTGACACCTAATTAATCTCTTTACTTAGGATTTAATTGCGTAGAAAATTAGAAGTATTTTTTTTTTTGGTAAGGTAGAAAATTAGGAGTTAGTCATTAAAAAAAAAAAAGAAGTAACGCAAAAAAAAGTTTTCATTAAAAGGTATAGAGAAATTGCATTGCATATTAACATTAGGAATATTTGCATCACTAATGGTAATGTTTAAATTTTTCCAAAAAAAGGAAAAAGAAAGATCGGATGGGGCATAGTGAGGGGCTGGGCTTGCCCGCTATTGACACTTGATTTTTAGTCGACTCGTCGAAAAAAGTTAAAAATCAAGATTTGGGTTTTTGATTGAGACTAAGCCTGTTTCTCGACAAAAAAAAATATTATTTCTCATTTCTTTCTTTTGCATTGTCCTTTTTAAGAAATTTCAAAATCATTTTTAAGAAAAATTCGAAAAGTCAAACATTTGACTTTCGAGTTGACTTTGTAATCAACTCTTTGATCAAAAGTCAACATCATGTCAAAAATTGACTTTTTACCCAAAAAGATGCCATTTAGCTTTAACTTCACTTTTGTCAAACCAATTTCTCAAAAACTCAAAGATTTGACCCAAAAAATCAACATTTTAGGAAAAGTCAACTAAATGGTTGACTTTTGGTCATACCTTTGACAAAAAAAAATTGAAAAAGAAATAAAAAATGTACAAATACATTTATTTCAATGTCAATTTGACTTTTGTATTGAAAATTTTATGAAAATCGATTAAGAACCTTGTTTTCTGAATTTTTCGATTTCAGGTCTTAAATTGGTCAAAAATCAAATTACTTTCGATATAGTTATAATTAGGTATAATTCATTCTTTGAAATTTGGTTTAGAAACTATTTGAAATCCGCTCATGCATTCAATTTGGTGATATATTAAGTCAAAATGCAAATCGCCGTTTTGAGCCCTAATTAGGGGACAAAAATTGATTCTTCATAACTTGTAAACGAACGATTATTTCTCACTCATCTCCTTAAGATAAATGCAAATTCGAAATTGATTTTAAGAAATTCACACCAGTATTTATCAATTTTAAGAAGTTTATCCTTCCGAGCATAAGAAAGTCAAGCAATTAAGCAATTAAAGGTAAGAGCTACCACCGCCTCCTACAAAGAGTGTGACCTTTTTTCCAATATTGATATGTATATTCCATTAAAAAAAACCTTTTTATTTTTAATTAATTCTTTATCATTCACCGGCTGATCATTCTTTGATTTAAAGAATCATCCCATCTCAATTGAAAACGCAAATACGTTTTTAGGAAAAAATCAAGCTTTGCTTCCATGTTGCTCTTATATTGTTTTTTCTTTCTACATTTTTTCATGTCGGAGCTTGCATAATCTTCTCCAATATTTTTTTCTTGGTTTGAGAGAAGTGATCCAAGATTTGCTTGATTTTGTGAATTTGATTCAAGATTATCTCGAATTGCAGATTCTTTAATTTCAACAAAAGACCCACACCCAAGTTGCATAGCCTTAGGTTATCCGATCTTATCCACTATTCAATTTTTTTTTTTTTGAATAGGATAGTATTAAAGATCTCATCGAAAACTTATGGCAGCTTGCTAAACAAAGGCTAAGAGAAAAAAGAATAGGGGTATTACTGGCATAAAATCCATGATTGGATTCAAAAAAGCATAGAACTCAGGCAATTTGGCTAAGAAAAAACTACTTAAATAAATGGTGGAATGAAAATAGGTACGGATCAAACTAAAGACATTAAGAATAACAAAGATTTTTTTTCTTGGACTTGGAGATAATTGTATTTTGATTGAGTTATTGTTATTGATAATTGATATTCCTCCAAAAAGATATCAAAATGGATCACTAATCCAACACCAAAATAATATTTGGAGGACTCTTTGGAGGACTCTTCTGACCAAACAAAAAATATGGAATTGTCAGCAAAGTTGTTTCTTTTCTTCTTTTCTAAAAATCCAAAGAATTCTACTTACTTTATACATTATACATTACATAGGCCATCGATTCATCATTGGCTAAATAAAAATAAAAAGAGTGTGACCCTTTTTTCAATAAAGGTTTCAAATAATTTCATTGACATGAGTGTTCTCTATCAAAGAAAAAATTTCAATTATTTGTTTTGAAACCCTTCTGTATTAAAATAACATAGTAGTAAAAAGAATACATGCTACATTTAAGCTTCAAATGATTTAGCTTTAACCATATTAATAGTCCCACATTATTGGTTAACCGAGAATCAAAGTGCATTTACCAATGAATCACGAAATGTTATGGTTCTTAAATATTATTTATTAATTTATTCAGAAGTAATTCGCGGGATCATGCATCTTTTACTTTTTACTAGTTATAATGAAAAAAAGTGCAGCTGGTTTAGTCCAGCCAATTCTTGAAATAAACAACTCGCACACACTCCCTTTCCAAAAAAGATCAATACACCAAGGACTACACTTAGATTTATTGGATTTGTTGCTAAAATATCGGTATTAAATCCGAAACTCCCGGCCGATGGCCAGTGACCCAAGGAAACGAAAGAATCGGTTACATTTTTCATACAATCTCCTCTTATAGATAAAATAAAAAAATCGAATAGAGTTTGTTGACAAATTGCCAAAAACTATAAATTTGTATCAAATTTATATTGTTATGTCTTAAACGGTGAGGTCCTCTATATATACCGGAGTCCCTTACTTCATTTAATCAATGCTATTAGCAAGTTGTACAGTTTACATTCTTCGGCTCTACCTATGAATTATCTAGTAATAGGTCTTTCACAACGAGATCTACCTATACAGTAACGGTATTTAATTATGAAAATTGGATGGGGTAGCTGACCCTCTTAGTTCATGTTGTATTTTATTAATTAATACATCCATGATGGGGTGCGATTGGCACGCTCCATTTCGCCTTAATATACTGCGATGAAAGGGTATGAAGGGAGTTGTATAAAAGGCTCCCTGAAGATAACCATTGGACTGGTTGGATGAACGTATGTTCAGAAAGTTTTCTTCCTTTCTCTCCCCTTTCCATCAAGGTGTTCCATTCCTTCGTTACGAAAACAATTTGCATTTACGCCGTGGAAATCAGGTGCTTTCCTTGTGATCGCATCTAGACCAACATGAGATAATTTTGTTCGTGATTCATACACAATTTAATGTTCGTTCCGGCGTTAATTGCTGTTTGCGCATCGGAATTAGGTAAGTCGTTTTCCGCCGACTTGAATTCCAACATTGGTATCAGAGCCCGGTCGCAATTTCTACTTTGTTTTTTCAATGAGTTTTCTCATTTACCATTTAATATCAAGATCAAGAGATTGTATCCTACACTGTTTTGATATTTGTTGGTCGGAATTGCAATCTGAAAACTCAAAATTGATCCAAAGCAAAGAATGGATTCGGGGTTGTGTGCATCCATGTGGTTTTGGCCATTTTTCAAAATATTTTTTCGACCAAAATAAATTTTCAAATATACAAGGTGAAAGTACTCGTCGAGACGAGTTTGTAGATGGGTTGAGCGCCGCCGGAGGATGCCAGATGTGCACACATGCGCAGCCAGAAGCCGTTGCACGTGGGCACCACGAGCTTGAAATGTTGGGAAAGCCAGCGCGTGCGCAACACGTGCCGGTCAGCGAATCGGTAGGTGCACGTCATGCGCCAATCGACAAACCGGCGTGTGGTGACGTCACCGTGACGTCACCCAACGGTCGGTAACCATTGGGATGACGTCATCGATGACATCACCGCTGGCGGCAGTTGGCCGGTCGGTCATTGGCCGATGACTTGACTCGACCCGAGATCCGACCTGGTTGACCTGACCTGACCCGACCATTGACCGGTCAACGGTTGGACCGGTCAATCGGTCAACCGGTCCGATAGTCAAACCGATCGGACCGATCGCCGGTTGGACCGGTCTAACCGATCGGACCGGCCAGGAGCCATTTGGCTCACTAGCGCGTGCACCACACATGCCGCGCACTCAGGCGGTGTGCGGGGATGCGTGTAAGGTCCGATCGGAGCATGGTCAGTGGCGTTTGGTTCATATGAGTGTCCTCTATACTGTAGTATATTTATTTTTGATATTTGAATTTTATAAATGTATAAAATTGTGTACAGAGCCCAATGCATGCGTATTTTAAGGTTCAAATGTATAATTTATTCATTTGTAGCTTGTATTTTCTTGTGGTTTAGGAAATACAGTAGCTAGCTTGTATGCAAATGATGTCATATATGTTGTGTAGAGCTTGGTTCAATGATATCATGTATATAGTTTAATACACTTGCAATTTTCTAGTTGCTAGAAATTTTGAACAATGGTTGG
This sequence comes from Eucalyptus virginea, assembly GCA_014182375.1. Classification (NCBI taxonomy): domain Eukaryota; kingdom Viridiplantae; phylum Streptophyta; class Magnoliopsida; order Myrtales; family Myrtaceae; genus Eucalyptus; species Eucalyptus virginea. The sequence continues at coordinate 10,019,293 of CM024522.1, forward strand.
AAATCCATTACATGTTGAATTGCGATTTTGATTAATAGTTAAAGCATGATTGTTGTTTGTATGTTGGTTCATATCATGCTATGTTTTTGTATTAATGGAAAAATGTAGAAACTACATAAGGTCATGTAATTATTTTTCCTAGTGGGAGTTCATATGTTGGTAGAATTTGAGAGAGTTCTCACCTAGAACTTAAAATTTGCGCAAATTAAATGAATTAATGATAATAGAACAATTGTACATAGAAGTTGATTGGGAACATAGTGAACTTTTGCCTCTGTGTCTTTTGTTGATTTATCATTAATTTAGTTTGTCTTTGTTGCACATTAAATATGTGTGTTACTTTGTAAATTGTGCTAATATTGATTCTGCGTTTATTATATCAATGTGTTATAGTAATTGATTATGACTTCGGCATCTAAAACCATTGTGGCTGACCTTAATAAGGGTGAGAAGCTGAACAGTGACAATTATGATATTTGGCACCAAAAGGTTCAGTACATCTTTGAGGAGCAAGAGGTTTTGGAAACCCTCAACCATACCATGGATGAACTTGAGCATGAAACTTCAGCTCAACACAGGAAAAATCTAGAAGCTTATCAAATTTGCAAAAAAGAAAAATAGCATTGCTCGCATCAAGTTGCTGAGCTGTATGCAATATGATCTCATGTGTGAGTTTGAAAGTTATGAAAAAACTCAAGCTATGTGGGTTGCTTTGAAAGATAAGTTTTGGGGTACATCTGCCACTAAGCTGAGGAGACTCACCATCAAGTTTGACACATTCCGAAAGCGCCCAAATGTAACGATGAGGCGGTATCTTCGGGAGATGTCAAACATGATTCGTGAGTTGAAGTTGGCAGGTCACTCTCTTACTGATGAACAACAAGTTTAAGCTATTATAAGGTTTCTTCTCGACAATTGGGAGCATATGAAGATCAATATGACGCATAATGAAAATATTGTCACTTTTAATGATATTGCGCGTCATTTGAAATTAGAGGATAAACGCCTAGAGGCTGCGAGATCCTCTACCCATGCTTATGTTGTTGAATCGAGCTCGCGCAAAACTTCGAGCTTCAAGCACAAGAGAAATCTTCAGTTCAACAATAAAGGCAAGAAAATTGATCAGGCACCAAAAATGGCTAAGACCTTCCGACGCAAGAAGCGTGGTGAAAATAAGGACAAGGCCAAGATGGAGTGCTACAATTATGGCAAGATGGGTCACTTCGCTCGTGAATGCATTGAGTCGAAAAAGGTACCCTATTACTCCATTACTTTGAGTAATGCTTTTGTTTCTAGTATTGTAATGCTTGCTAAATCTCATCTAATGTGGACTGTAGACTTTGGAGCAACAGAGCACGTAGCTAGAGACCGAGAAGCATTTGTGGAATATCGTTGGATACAGCCTAGAAGAAGATAGATATATGTTGGGAATAACTCAAGAGTTGAAGCGAAGAGTATCGGCATATGTAAATTAATCTTACGTGGTGGTCGAAACCTATTCCTACATGATGTCATTTATACTCCAGATATTCGACGAAACTTGGTCTTTATAGTTGTTTTTCTTAGCTTAGGTTATGTATTGAATTTCCATGGTGATTGTGTTGACAGTTTGTATGGAACAGTTTATTATGGTTCGGGTTATATATCGAATGGTTTTATGGTGTTAGATATTGATTATGATCAGTACAATGTTAATGTCGATGGTTGTTTTTATTTCATCGCATGTTCTAGTAATATTGAAATTGATGCAAGTACTTGGCATGCTAAATTAGGTCACATTGGATAGCAAAGAATGCAAAGATTAGCTAGAGAATGCCTTTTAGGGTCACTCACTAATGTTGATCTACCCGTATGTGAACATTGTCTAGCGGGAAAAGTAACTAAAAAACCATTCGGTAAAGGGACTAGAGCCGAATTTCCATTGCATTTCATACATTCTGACATTTGTGGTCTTTTGAATGTGAGGGCGAGGCATGGAGCCTTATATTTCATCACTTTCATAAATGACTTCATATGTTTCGGTTATATCTTTTTGATCTCTCATAAGTCAGAAGCATTAGACTGCTTTAGACGATATATAGCGATGGTAGAGAATCAGTTGAACAAAACAATAAAGGCATTAAGAACCAATCGTGGATGTGAGTATCTATCGGAGCAATTCAAGGCTCTTTGTGATGAAAAGGGAATTGTACGACAATTGACTATTCCTAGTACTCCACAACAAAATGGGGTAGCTGAAAGAAGGAACAAAACCCTATTGAAAATGGTTAGATCTATGATGATGCAAGAAAATTTACTTATCTCCTATTAGGGAGATGCGTTATTGACTGATGTCTATATACTTAACCAAATGCCCTCAAAATCGGTCACTTCCACCCCTTATGAATTATGGACTAGTAGAAAATCAAACTTGAGTAGTCTACATCCATGGGGATGTGCAGCTTATATTTATGATTCTCCCATAAATATGGCAAATTAGGAACTAGAGAGAAGAAATGTATCTTTATAAGATATTTTGAACACTCAAAAGGATACATGTTCATAGGTGAACAAGCTGATGGAAGTGTGACCGAAATAAAGTCACGGGATGTCACGTTCTTGGAGAACGATTTTCCTAATAGAGGTGAGATTGATAAGGACTTCCAATTATATGAGATGGAATATCCTTATAAGACACCAACTAATGTTGTAGAGGGAAATGAAAATTTACCCCCAACATGCAAGACCTAGTGAGAGTGTTGCATTGCTTGAAAAATTGAATTCAAGAGAAATTCAATTGCGTAAAAGTAATCGTAAAAGTATTCTCCGTTGTCATTTTGAGATTGAAGGAGAAGCATTTATGATTGTTCAGAATGACGATGCCGCCCAAGGTAATGTATGTGTAATTCAAGATAATCTATTTAAGCCTAAGACTGTTCAAGAGGCTCTTTCATCCTCTAATAAGGAAGAATGGAGAAAAACTTTGGAAGATGAAATGGAGTCAATGAGGGCTAATCATGTCTGAGACTTAGTTGATCTACCACCTAATCGTAAGGCCATTGGAAATAAATGGGTCTTTAAGATTAAGCGAAGGGCGGATGGATCAATTGAAAAGTATAAGGCTCGCTTTGTGGCGAAAGGTTATACTCAACAAGAGAATATAGACTATGAGGAAACCTTTTCACCAATTATAAGGTTTGCCTCAATACGCCTTATTCTAACCATCGTTGCACATTTGGACCTTGAATTACATTAGATGGATGTAAAGACGGTATTTCTTAATGGAGAACTAGATGAGGAAATCTATATGAAACAACCAATATGTTTTATAGCTAAAGGTCAAGAACATAAAGTTTGGAAGCTTCATCGCTCAATATATGGCCTTAAGCAATCATTTAGACAGTGGTATCTTCGTTTTCATCGAGCAATAATAACTTTTGGTTTCACGATAATCAAAGAAGATCACTGTGTATATGTCAAGCAGTCCCAAGATAAATTTGTGATTTTATCACTTTATGTGGATGATATTCTGTTGGCAGGAAATGACAAGGTTTTGTTTATCACCATAAAAGAATGATTGTCCTCCAATTTTGAGATGAATGATATAGGAGAAGCTGCTTATATATTAGAAGTTAAGGTCGAAACAGATCGATCAAGGAAATTCCTTACTTTAACACAATAGTCTTATATTATGAAGATTCTTGAACGTTTTAATAAGCAGTATTGTAGTCCCATTGATACCCTTGTCATGCAAGGTGGAAGCCTAAGTATTGAGATGTGCCCTAAGACTCCAAAAGAAATTAAAGCAATGGAAACTGTTCCTTATGTTAATGCAATCGGAAGTTTGATGTATGCTATGATGTGTACTCAACCCGACATATGTTATGCCGTGGAATTGGTAAGCTGATATCAATCAAATCCCGGTCAAGCACACTAGAAAGTAATGAAGATGATCCTGAGATACTTGAAGGACACCATGGACTATTGACTTTGTTACCAAGGGAATGATTTACGCCTATTAGGCTATTCAGATGTCGATTGGGGTGGAGACCTGGATGAACGTAAATCGACTTCTGGATATGCGTTCTTGCTCAATGGTCGTGCGATTTCTTGGAATAGCAAGAAACAGACATGCTTGACCTTATCTACGATGGAGGCAGAATTTATTGCATGTTCTGTCGCGGTGCAAGAAGTAGTATGGCTAAAACGTTTCTTAGAAAATTTAGCCACTGTCACTGAGGTTCCAAGACCGGTGATAGTTTATTACGATAGTCAAGCAGCCATTGCCTATGTGAAGGATCCCAAGTATCATGGAAGGACAAAACACATTGACATAAAGAACAACTTCATAAGAGATATAATAACGCAAAAAAAAAGTGATCCTACAATATGTTTCAACCAATAGAATGGTTGCCGATCCATTTATGAAGGCTATTTCTAGAGACATATTTTGACCTATAGGATGTCACTAGGATTGCGTAGAATGTGATATGTGTTATTATAAATGACCATTGGTTTATGTATTTGTGAACATATATATTGTACTTATTTGTTTATTAGTGACTTGACGTTTTTATCAATAAGTACGAATACAATATGAGACTAGCACTATACACATATATTATTGAAAAGTATGTTAGGAGGCAATGATTGGCTCACTCACACGAGCAATCACCTCAAGTGCTTTAGATAGCACGTTGAGATGAGACGTTATGTACAAATAAATGCTAAAGAGCAAGTCTAGTACATAAAATATGTCGCCTTGATTGAAGTCAAGATGGGGTCTGTGATTTGTTTATAACAAAACTGAACATGATAGTCCCAGAATCATGTATGCCTGAAAAATGCCGGATGCGAGTACTTAATTGGGTGCTATAGAAAGTGAGCTGATATAGCACTCGGGCTAAACATGAGTACGTGAGAAGCACATGACTATATTTAGGCTAACATCCATATAGTGGATATTTTTGATAAATAACATACGCTCTTATAGAAAAAGTAATCTACTATAGCATACACTACATGTGCGTTGTATGACCAATAAGGGAAGATGAGTAAAATTATCCCTATTTACTCATCGTATGAGCCATTGAGGTAATTTATAATTTACCATATTATGTGCCCTATATTACTTCTGACTATGTTCTCGAAGTGAAAGATCAATATTGCTACTTTAGCATGTTATCGGTGGTCATGAATAAATATGGCCTTATGGGACGTGTCCAGGAAAGCAATTGTTCTGAAATGAAGAGAGACACGAGTGCGAAGGAAGACTATTGTTGTTTTACATCTATCACATGTATTTACTGGTCGACCAATTATATCGCCTTATGTGGTTGCGGATATAATTGTAAATACATGGTGTGTTTTTTAGGATAGTCAAGTATAGCCTTTAAGGGATATGTATACTTGGATTGATGTAACAAAATATGTTTGGGGCACTGTAAGACATCAATTGTTTATTTCTTTTCGGGGTTGTAGTCATTATGTCATCCCTAACAGGTGCATAATTTGAGCTCCCAAGTGCAAGTGTACTCACTGGTCACATAGCTTACTTGCCAGTATGAATTGTTTTGTAAAGTTGATGAATGTTAAATACCTTATATTCTTGAAAGAGAGCTATCAAGCCCATCATGTCCAAGTGGGAGATGTTGTATTTTCTTAATTAATACGTCCATGATGGGGTGCGATTGACACACACCATTTCACCTTGATATGCTGCGATGAAAGGGTATGAAGGGAGTTGTATAAAAGGCTCCCTGAAGACAACCGTTGGATTGGTTAGACGAACTTATGTTCAGAGAGTTTTCTTCCTTTCTATCCCCTTTCCATCAAGGCGTTCCATTCCTTCTTTACGAGAACAATTTGCATTTACGCCATGGAAATCTGGTGCTTTTCTCATGATCGCATCCAGACCAATGAGATAGTTTTGTTCGTGATTCATCCGTAATTCAATGTTCGTTCTGGGGTTAATTGTTGTTTGCACATTGGAATCAGGTAAGTCGTCTTCCACCGACTTGAATTCCAACAGTTTGTTTTTGCAAGAGTGCATGCATAAGATTTTGGATAATTTAGTAATGGAAATATTATTCAATTAGTTGAATTCGGAGTTGTTAGTTACTTTATCTGGATGAATCTTAGTGATGGAATAAATTAAGTCATAATTCATTGGATGAATGTATCATTAACTTTTTTTTTTTTTGTGAGGAACTTATCATGAATCCAATGATTTCTGCTACTTTCATTATTGCTGCTGGTTTAGCTGTCGGGCTTGCTTTTATTTGACCTAAAGTTGGTTAAGGTACTGTTGTGGGCCAAGCTATAGAAGGTATTGCAAGACAACCCAAGGCGGAGGGAAAAATACGAGGTACTTTATTGCTTAGTCTGGCTTTTATGGAAGCATTAACAATTTAAAGAGGCATCATCTTGTTTCGATGATTTACTTCACAGGTGAGGTCTCTCGTTCAAGTCCAAGATGGCCCACTTATGCCAAGGAAAAGAAAATTTGATTATTTTTACGAATTTGATATTGGAAATTTGCAATCTAGAAATTCATTTCGGACAATTGAACCTTCTCAAACCGTTTCTTCTTAAGAACACATGATTTTGCACTTATCAACAAATATAACCTCTTTCATTATTTTAAGTGGTTATTCTATTCTGGGTAATGAAGAACTTGCTATTCTTAACTCTTGGGTTCAACATCTCTTATGTCAATGGACACCAAAGGGATATTGAATGAATTGAATTGTGATATGGATGAATATAATGAAGAGATAAGTGTTCTGTAAGTCTACAACTTGTCACGAAAATGCATTTCAGTCCTAAAACTTACAAAAGTGCATTTAAGTCTAAAAGCTTGTCAAATTGTTTCAAACGAGTCATAAGATCGACGCCGTTAGCCTTTTCGCTAAAAATGCTGACGTGGCATTTTAAATAATTTTTTTATTTTCCATGTGAATTTTTTAATTATTTTTTTAAAATTAGATTTGAAAACTAAAAAAATCAAATTTATTCATTTTATCTTATTTTCACCAAAAATTTTAAAAAAAAAAGTTAAAATATTTATTAAAAAAAAAGCGGCTCCTCTCCCTTGCCATTGTCGCCGCCACTACCCATCGCCGAAGGGGCCGAGCGACGGTCACCGGCCCCGGGGGTGGCTGGGCCTCACTGGCCCCAAGCGAGGGCCGACAACCGTCACCCGGCCCCTCCGCGATGGGTGGCGGCGGCGGTGGCAGCGGGGGAGAGGAGCCGCGCTGATTTTTTTTTTTTTTTTAACAATTTTAAAAATAAAATTTTTAACTTTTCTTTTTATTTTTTGTTGAAAATAAGATAAGAATAAATTTAATTTTTAGTTTTTAAGTCTATTTTTTAAATGGATAAAAATTAATTAAAAAATACAACTGGAAAATAAAAATTATTTAAAATGCCACGTTAACATTTTTAATGGAAAAGGCTAATGGCGTCGATCTTAGGACTCATTTGAAACAATTTGACAAGTTTTAGGACTTAAATGCACTTTTTGCAAGTTTTAGGACTGAAATGCATTTTCGTGACAAGTTGTAGGACTTCTGGAACACTTATCCCTATAATGAAATAGAGCCACTTTGAGGTTCCCTATGAAATGAAGCATGTAATGAAGCCACTACAAAGAAGTTTCGGGAGTTACGAAGGAAACTTCGAGCTCATATTGGCTATGAGTTGAAAACGGTAATTGAACTCTATGAGATCGAATCTCCTGTTGTTCCTTAATAGCTCAGTGGTAGAGTGGTTAGTTGTTAACTAACTGGTCATAGGTTAAATGAATCAAATCTCCCCAAGTAGGATTTGATTTCTTCCCTGGCCCACCAAAGCTCTTGCAAGAAGAGGAAGCCATTGTCCATCACTTCGCCAACCTGTTCGAAGATAGTTTGGTTAACACCACTAGTGAAGATGAAGAGCCTATAGATCCTGTTGTGTAAGGGATGTTTCTAGTTTTTGCATTTCATTTTAGTTGTATTCCATTCATTTCTCTTCTACGAGGGAATTCCATTTGTTTACACTTGTAATAATTTGGATCATAAACTCTATGATCCAAGGTGATATATGTTGTAATGTAGTTTTTGCATATCAATAAAATTCACATTTTGTTAATAGATGTGTGAGGTATCCCAAACTAGACCAATGATAATGCTTTGAGGCTTGGGTCTCTATACGATCTATAGTTTCAAAATCTTTTGATGGAACATGGATGTTTGAAGACATGAGAGTGAGTTCCTCATAATTTTTTCAAAAATCAAAATTCGAAAATAAGTTTTTCATGGCATTTGCATGCATTACATTCATTTATATTTATATACTAATCATTTTTTATTGCATCTCAGGCATGACAATTCACATCATGATAGTCATTTGCATGACTCGGATTCGCATTGAAGAGACTTTGGCGAACTCGATTATTCCGACTTAGAGAATGAGGATGACCCTCGAGTTATTGAAAGGGAATGGCTCAGACATGAAGAGTCCAAACCTCCTACCATCGAGCAACCAATCATAGTGAACTTTGGAGATTCAGATAACCCCAAAGAAATCAAGATTGGGGCAAGTTTCTCTCAAACGGATGTTGATAAATTAATTGGACTTTTGATGGAATGTCAAGATATTTTTGCTTGGTCATATACTACATGCGGGGTTTAAATCCCAAGATAATGGAACACACATTACTACTCGATACTAATATTCTGTCCAAGAAGCAAAAGCTCAGAAGAACAAAACCTAAGTTGTCTAAAAAGATCAAAGAAGAAGTCATGAAGCTCCTAAACATTGGTTTTATTGAAGTCACCCATTATACTGATTGGATTGCTAATATAGTCTCGGTTATGAAGAAGGATGGATGGGTCAAGTCTACGTTGATTACCGTGACTTGAATAAGGTAGGCCGTAAGGATGATTTTCCTTTGCTACACATTGATGTCTTAGTTGACAGTACTGCTGGTTTCGAACTATTCTCCTTCAAGGATGGATTTTCTGCTTATAACTAAATCTAGATGAAAGAGGAAGACAAGATTAAAACATCTTACATCACTCCATGGGGAATATTTTGCTACAAAGTTATGTCTTTTGACTTGAAGAACGCAGGGGAAACATGTTAAAGAGCCAAGGTGGCACTATTCCATGACATGATGCATAAGGAGATTGGAGTCTATGTCAATGACATGGTTGCAAAATCAAGACAAGGTGAAGACTATGTTGAAGTCTTAAGAAAATTATCTAATCGATTGAGGAAGTTTAAGCTGAGGCTTAACCCCGCAAAATGCATATTTAGGACAAACTGTGGGAAGTTTCTTGGATTTGTGGTTAGTAACAAGGGTATTGAGATTGATCCTTCCAAAGTAAATGCCATATGTGAGCTAAAACCTCTTTCTACTGTTAAGGAAATTTGAAACCTATTGGGAAGATTGAATTATGTTGCGAGATTCATCTCCTAATTGTCAGAAATTGTTAAGCCATTCTTTAAGCTGTTAAAGAAGAATGCAAAGGTCAACTGGGATGAAGAATGTCAAAAATCCTTTGAAGAGCTTAAGCAATATCTTTCGTAATCTCTTGTACTAGTGCCGTGTGTCCAAGGCATGCCTCTAGTCTTGTATCTCACCATTCATGAAGAGTTTTAGGAGTCATATTGGCACAAAAAGGGCCCAATGATGGAATAGAATGTGCCATGTACTACCTCAATAAGAAGTTTACTACATTCAAGATCCGATATCCCGAAGTGGAAAAAACATGTGTAGCATTGATTTAGGTCTTACATTGACTGAGGTAATATACTTTTCACCACCATATCCTACTAATGACTAAGAATGACCCGATTAAATATCTTTTGAAGAAGCCTGCATTGGTTGGAAGGCTCGCTAAATGGAATTCAAAGCATGGCATAAAAGTCCATCAAATGGCGAGTCATAGCTGATATGTTAGTTGAAAATCTTTAAAAGTCTTATTACTAGGATGAAGTTGATGAAATGATTTACCTGAACTCGCATGATAAATGAACCATGTATTTTGATGGTGCTGTTAACTTTTTTGATTCCAGCACTAGGGCAATTTTAATATCCCCAAAAGGTTAACATTACCTAGTAGCTGCAAAGTTGGTATTCCCTTATAGCACAATATTTCTGAATATGAAGCTTGTATCTTTGGTTTGTAGTTGGCCATAGATATGAAAGTTAGAAAGCTTCAAGTTTATGGTGATTCTATACTCATCATCCTTCAGATGGGAGGCGAATGAATACCCGAGACGTAAAGTTAATTCCTTACCATGAATATCTCAAAGACCTGGTCAAGGAATTTGACGAAATATCTTTTGATTATCTACCAAGATCATAAAATCAATTTGATGATGCCCTAGCAATCTTTTCATCAATGTTGCAATTAATCGATGGTTTGAGCATTGATCATTTGCAAATTGACGTCTTGAAGAAGCCTATTTATTGCCCGATGATTGAAGAAAAATCTGATAGTCAACCCTAGTATTATGACATCGTGAATTACCTTCGAGGAGATAAATTTCCCCAAGGAAGTGAAACCAATGATCAAAATACCTTGATAAAGTTAGCATTTAAATTCTTCTTTAGTGTAGGAACCCTTTATAAAAGTTCTTTCATTTAGTTTATTGAAGTGTGTGGACGCACAAGAAGCCAAACTACTGATGAAAGAGATACATGAAGGAGAGTGCGGCCCTCATATGAATGGCCATCTCCTAGCAAGAAAAATCATCAGGCTTGGTTACTATTGGTTGACCATGGAAGCCGATTGTATTCAACATATGAGGCGCTATCACCAATGCCAAGTCTATGGAGACAAAAACACTCCTCCTAATGAATTGCATCAAATGTTCGAGTCCTAGCCTTTCTCAATGTGGGGCATCGACATCATCGGACCAATTAATCCTAAAGTGTCGAATGGATGCTATTTTATCTTAATGGCTATTGATTACTTCACCAAATGGATTGAAGTCAATTCTTATGCCCATACATTGTAAAAAGCCTTGTAAGGTTCATCCATCATGATATCATTGCTCGATATGGAGTACCTAAAGTGATCATTACAAACAATGGATCAAACTTGAACAACAAAATAGTGGATGAATTACTTAGAGAATTCCACATTCACCACTTACATTCTTTTCCTTATCGCCCACAAATGAATTGAACTGTGGAAGCGACAAATAAGAATATTAAGAAAATTTTAGCCAAAATGGCTGAAAATTATCGTGATTGGCATGATCGATTGCTATATGCTTTGCTTGATTATCGAGCTTCAATTCGCACTTCAACTGGGGCAACATCATTCTCATTGTTCTATAAGATGGTGGCTGTGCTACCCATGGGATTGTAAATCCTTTCACTGAAAGTACTTTCTCAAGTCAAGCTCTCTGAAGTTGAATAGGTTCAACAAAGGTTTGAACAACTCAATATGATTGATGAAAAGAGGGCAAAAGCCCTATACCATAGACAAAGCTATCATAAGAGAGTAGCCAAGTCATTCAATCGTAAGGTTAGGCCAAGACATTTTGAGATCAATGATCTCTTCTTGAGAAAGGTTCTAGATCCTTGTAGGAAGTTTACTCCGAACTACGAAGGCCCATTTATTGTAACAAAAGTGCTACCTGGCAGAGTACTGAGTCTTATAGAAATGGATGGTCAAGAATTACCAAGGCCTGTAAATGCTTATGCAACTTTTGGATTGAATCTGAGCCACTTTAAGATATTTGCATCATGCATTTCATGCATACGCATCGCATCCACATGTTCATTTTGCAAGATCTCTGAAGAAGATTCTATTTATCCACATGAAATTGATCTTGGCAATGGAAAATCTCCAAAAAGTGACCATCTTCTTAAAAGCTTAGAAGTAGCCCTATCCCTTAGAATGTCGAAAGAGTTAGTCGAAACTCTGAAAGTGAACCCCTGTGTTGAGCAAAACCTGTTTTGTTCATAAATTTTATTCAACCTTGTTTCCAAAAGTCACCCTAGTAGGGTCAAAGGAACATGTTCTTTCAAAAAAAATTTGATATATTCTCATTCCCGAAGGAGTGGAATTTAGCCAAAATGTGTTTTGAAAAACCCAAAAAGGATTGGTAAATATGCCAAGTGATAGTGCCTAAAATGATGAGAGGTAACCCTTTGCCAAACATGTCCTTATACACTATTTGAGAGAATTGAGTGAGAAGAACCATGTCTTGGGGCATAGGATTCATTCATAGTAAATACATGGTTTGAGATGATAAATGCATTTCTTTTTAATCCCAAACTATTGATATCTCTTGCAAGTCACTTTGAGCCAAATAAGGAGCATTTCCAAAATAACCCTGTTAAGAACAACCCCACATTGGGGGCAAAATAGCGGGTATTGGATGAGCATTATGGGGCAAAAGATTGAGAAAGATTTTATTGCTTTCACTTACATCAATCTTTTTGTATTAGCTTCAAGTGATTTCTTATCGAAGCTTGAGGCATTCCAAAGTGACGAAGAGCATTCCGTTCACTACCCTAAATACAATTATTCTTTTCTTAGCCAATTTGAGTCCTATACAATTCTTTCGTAACTCCAAGTGATGATTATCTCCCCACATTGAGATAAGGCATGTGATTTACTAACAAAATTGAGAATGTTGGTTATGTTTGTAAATACCACTCGAGAGTCCTAGATGCTCAAAAGAGAGTCAAAACTAGGGGGTATGAAAAAGCAATATGCCTAGTAAAAATAAGATCAATGCCCATGAAAAATGCAAAGAAAAACAAAATCAATAGTCATGCAAAAGACCATTTAAAAAACAAAAGAAAAGCTTTGCAAAATATGTATTGCAAGTAATGTCATTAGAAAAGAGAGCAAAGCTCTCATGTCCCAAGACAGATAGTCAAAAGGACTCTCGAGATAAGTTAAATTTCAAGAGTTAGATTTCTAAAAAGTTGTGTGATGCTAATGATGTCAAGATAATCACTCACTTTAAACCCCTTGATATCTGAAGATTTTTCAAGCCTTTTTAAGCCTCATCTAAACCAATATTACAATCCCTATCTGAAGTCTCTTATGATTGGGATGGTTCAAGTTGAAATAAGAATCTCACATGGGAGCTACCGCTAGAAGGAGTGTAAGCAATCCTATCTTATTTTATCTTCGAGGTTCTTGACTTGTAAACCTGATGAGGATATTATTTGAATATTTGCTTCTTGACCTCAAAGTGCATACCCTTCGTATAAACCCATGACCGAGCCATTATTACGGTCATTTTAAAATACCTTTTGATCAATGAATTGTAGTAACTGTAAATGTTTCTGAAAGCCTTAGACATAGGTTGAGTGAGATCTCTCTAGTGAGATTTAAGTAGTTTTCCCACATTAATGATTGGGAATAAAAACCCTTTTTGAGAGCTAGTGTGAAAGATCCTTTTGATTGGGCTATTCCACCTAGCATATTTGACTTAACCCTTAGGTGGTTAATCAAATTTCATTTTGTTAAAATCCTCTCGAAAGGGATTTGACAATCGGTATCGTTTATCAAGATATGCTTGCAAGATTGGCTCTCAAACAATCTCGAAACCCCATGTTTCCAATCTTTGGTAATCCTAAATCATACCCTTGTTTCCAGTTTAAAATCAAGTTTTTGGTAATCCTAAACTGTCACACCATGAACCTCGATTGTGCGCGCATCCCTCGGTGGTCGATAAAATTGCGACGTTCCCAGGATGCATCGCCGACCCATCCATTTTAAATGCGCATGTGGAAGCGAAATGAACAATCCCAGACAACAACCAACATGTGATAGAAAAGCAAGACAATCAAATAACAAAAGCCAACTTTATAAACACAATGAGTTCATATACAGAAGGGTCTAAAACCAAAAAGGATCTACTGAGCTAACCCTACCCCGGACATGTGACGTATATTCTATGCCCAATAAAAAGGTGCCACGTCATTTTGTAATTTTGTTTTATAGACCATTGTTGATAACATAATCGGCAAAATTCAATCTCTAATCTCTCTCGGTTATCAACAATCACATTTCACGTGCTTGCAATTGTTGATTAGAAATTGGTCCCACGTGTTCTAATGAATTTTCAGTTTTTTTTTCTTAATATAAATATTGTGTCAGATGCATTTTCATTTTCTCTTGATCCGAAACATCTAAAATTTTCACAATATAGAAATGTCAACATATAAATTCACATATAATTTTATAAATATTTTTTATTTAAAATTTTGTTGAGGAAGCAAAAAGTTGCAGTCCAAAGATCGTAACCAAACAAGCCTACTTCCCAAACTGCAAATTTCCCATGTTCATTCATCAAAGCTCGCTTTTTTACCTCATGTTGGGAAATTCGAAAAAGGATTTTTACCAGGAGCTACAAAAGAAGAAAGCCGATTTATTGTGGAGAAAATAACATGATCTATTTTTCTTTTTTATGTTCAAACGTTCTTCACCCTTAATTAATATTGGGGAAAAAAGAATATATATAAGCCCGTTTGGTTCGGTTTTGGAGAAATGCCATTGAGAGAATGCAAATACCTTTGAGATAAAGGGGTTTTCTGAAATGCTAAACTGTTTGGTAAACTATAACTGAAAAGTGCTTTAGGGAAATGCAAGACTATTTGGTAAACATATATTTGAAAAGCCCTTTAGTGTAACCAAATTAAGTTTTTTAGTTTTAGTATTTTTAAAATTGCAAAAAAGAAACAATGACTGTTTAACCTTTTACATTTTCATGTTGAGAGTAATATAAAAGATATATTTTAGTAAATTTATTTAAAAATTATATTAAAATAATTTGATTATAGATTATATGCAAAGCTCAACTTTTGGCCTAGGGTTCTTTTAGGTTTGTTTTCAACTTTGAATAATTTTTTTAATTATTATAGTATTAATCATCTTCGTTAATTAATGATTATTCTAGTGTATTGATAACAAGTTGGGCTATTGATTGTCAAAAGATAAAAATGACCAAAAAAATAAAAATAAAATAAAGGCTAACCCAACATTTGCAAAGAGTTTTTATTATTTTTTTAAAATATAAAAATAAAATCCTATGAAACTCCGTCGCCAATCAACGACAGTTGAAGTGTGGGGAAGATGATCGGTTTAAAAAAAGAAAAAGAAAAAGAAGTCAACAGATGAATAGTAAGGTGGACTTGCATTTAAAAATGCTGAAAGCCCAAAGTAGGTCCCCACCTGCTTTGGGCTTTCAAATGCCAGTATTTAGCCAATGACACCTCCAAATATTGAACCAAACACCTAAATTTTTTCCTAATGGATTTTCGGAGCAAAAGTTCTTATCGTGGAATACCAACCAAACATGGTCTATATATATATGGGCAAACAAGCAAATCCGACCATACAAGCCCTATCTAAAACCGCCTCAATTCTAAACCACAGAAGGAGGGGTGGAGAGGATATGTCTTTTATCCTTGATAGGAGTGCGGTGCTTTGTGAGAAGAATTTGGCCACCGACGCCTTACGGACAATTTTTGTCGATTGGACTCGGTCACTTTCTCAGATGTCGTTCCCACTTTGGGGTATGTTCATCTCATGTGCATTGATTTTTTTGTTTTTCAGTTTTAAGTGTATAAATTTTCAATCGGGCAAAGACAAATCCAAACCCAATAACCTGCCAAACCTACCCTGAAAAATAGGGCATCGAATGCACTTTTTTTTTCAACTAGTAAAAAGGACGAGGCCAACCTAATCCGAACTCGAAAATTTTGAAGTTGGGTCAGGTTGGGTCAATTTGATTTGAGATGAGATGAGATGAGATGAGATGTAAGTGATTTTTTGGATTTGTTTTTGTCAATGCTTAAGTCATAGATGAAATATTAGAATAACCAAAATTACACAGTAGTTAGTCTTATTGATAAAAATATATGCAACATCCTAGAGGAATATATAACTTGTATAATTTCCTTTTATGTATGGATAATCAAAATAATTTGAATGATGGTGATCATACTTAGACTCGTCTACAAAGTTTGCTTCCTAAGTGATGTCACAGATTTTTTTGGGTGCAATTGACATTCTAGCTTAAATTAAATACTTGAAATTTGACATCATTCAATAAATTTACTTACTAGATGAATCTTAGTATCTTAAAAATTCTTTCTTGCACACTCCAATTATTATAGTGTTGCATAAGTAGCATAACATTTATGTATAATGAGTCGCATGAATAATCTTCATGTGTTGGTTTGAATAACAGCCGATCTCTAATTATATATTACTTATTATTGTGTCTTTGAATCCTAAATTTAGAGTATCTCAATCCATACTAAAACTTCCAGATTTGGAGTCTGTTGCCATTCTTAGTGCTAGACATATTTCAATACCTTTTTTTTTTTTGAATTTTTCAAAATTGAATAGTTGAAATTTAATTGAAGCACATAATCATGAGATAAGACTTTTAATGAGTCCTCAATTAAGGAAAAGACATTTTCTTTATGTTTGTTGTATTTCTATAAAGTTAAATGTTAAAATATAGTTTGCTTAGAGGTCAAGAACTAAATTGGGTGTGAGTTATGTGCACAATACAAGTTCGGTTAGACTCATCATCACATATAAATAGCTGGGGTTTGGGTCTTTTCACCAAATTCTATTAGATTCATAATGCTACTGTGATATTTGTGTGGTCAGTCATTTCATTGATAGACTTCTTGCACTCTCATATAACGGTCAACGTTAAAAGTGTAATGTATAATTAGTAGATAAAGATTACGAGCTCTTTCTGTTACGATAGAAATCATTAATTTGAAGATACCAAAAGAAGAAAGCGGTACTAAAATCTCCTGAAGAATCATCGCTACTTGGGCCTGAATTGGGATTGCTGGTTCGGCCCAAGTTGTATTAAGTTCGGGCTTGGGATTGAATTGGACTCAACAAATAATTTACCTTTGCTTAGTAAGAATTAAACTTAATACATGATGAAACTTGATCAAGTCGGTTAAAAAATTATCAGCTAGATCACGATGGACTATGGAGTTCATCGATTAGGAATGAGAATTTTACTATGAAGAAATCTGAATCACCTCACATTCCATGTGATTCCAGAGGAGATCCTAGTACGATTGCCGGTCGTGTCTCTTGTTCGATTCATGTCCGTGTGCTAGTAGTGGATGTCCTTGAGATTGAGCCCTGGGTTCGCGAAATCCCACTTTGACAGCGCGAAATCCAATGGCTCGGGCGGTAGTGACGAGCATAATTGGAGGTATGGAGAAGTTGGATTGCACTGGGATCCTCTCTCCCATCGTGCATCTAGCTCTTTTGGACCACAATTTCGCAAATCCCAGAAAGCCAAAGCTCGTGTTAGAGATATCTTAGGATGTTAGAGATATTTATTTTCCTAATTGATTATAATTGATTTCATATCGATTATAATTGATTTGATTATGATATTGTAATATTTTATTACTTTAGATAGTTGCCTAGACTAGCCTATAAATAGGCTCTTGTATCATCAGTATTACACACACTGAAATATACAGAAATTCATTCTTCCACTTGATTCTATCATGGTATCAGAGCGAGGTTTTGTCTGAGAGAGTGGTCGTCATTGTCGCAGCATCTTGATCTACCACGGAGAGAAGCCACACGTCAGCCGTGCTACAAGACTACTGACGACCACCGACGCCGTCGAGTGCAGGTGGAAATTTCGAAAACAATTCTTAGAATTTTTAATCGAAAACCACATATACAGGCTCTACATTCCCATACGAGTCCAGAACAGCAACGAACGTCGCCGGAAAGTACTTCACGCGCCTTCACGCGCCGTCCAAAGCCTCTGCGTGTGAGATCCATGCACCACGACGCCGGGGAGTCAGCCACGTGCCCTCACGCGCCGGTCAACCCTCTGCACGCGTATCAGTGACATCAGCCCACGTCATCTCGTCGCCGATTGTCATTGACCGGCGTTTACCTGACCGGTTCGCAGCGTTTTCCGACCGGTTTAGCTATTTTCCAACCGGTTCTCGGAGTTTTTCGACCGGTTCGGTCATTTCTAGACCAGTTAGCTCCTTTATCTATCCGGTTCGTGCAGTTTTCGAGCGATTTAAAGGTGTTTTCGACTGGTTCAACCAGATTCCGACCAGTTCAGTCAGATTCCGACCGGTTCACAGTGTTTTTCGGCCGGTTCGACCAATTTCCGACCGGTTCTTGGCATTTCTAGACCGGTTCTTGAGGTATTTCATCGTTCTAAGTCTATTTTCGGCCTTATTTTCTTCATATCAGCTCAACAAATATCAGTTTTTCTCAAATTCATCAAAGAATCGATTGAGTTTACTAGTATATCGCCTATCATGGACAAGTTAGAAGTTTCAATGCCAATTCAGACCATCCTAAATGGATCAAATTATATTTTATGGGCTCAAGAAATGTCCAGTTTTCTAAGGGGACGTAAGCTTTGGCGTTATGTCACTGGAAATCTTCGAGAGCCTTCTCAGGCCGTCGAAGAAGATGACAATACATTTGCTGGACGATTGGAAGAGTGGGAGAGCAAGAATCACCAGATACTTACGTGGTTTCGAAATACTTCGATTCCATCCATCAAACTTCAGTTTGGTCGTCTAAATACAGCAAAGGAAGCCTGGGATCTTCTTGTTGGTCGTTATTCCACATCAGACATTGCTCATCAATATCAACTGTTAGGGAACTTACATCGCATGCGTCAAGAGACAGTCGCCTCTATTAATGACTTTCTTTCTTCAATGCATGCTATATGGGACCAGCTAGCTTTATTTGAACCAGCATGGGATTCGACTATTGATGCTCGTAAGTTTGCTGAATATCATGATCGTATGCGGGTTATGCAATTTCTGATGGCTCTAAATGATGAGTATGAACCTGTATGAGCCTCACTTTTGCATAGGGATCCTTTACCTCATCTTGAGGTAGTTGTTTCAG
Source organism: Eucalyptus virginea (assembly GCA_014182375.1). Lineage (NCBI taxonomy): Eukaryota > Viridiplantae > Streptophyta > Magnoliopsida > Myrtales > Myrtaceae > Eucalyptus > Eucalyptus virginea. The sequence continues at coordinate 10,038,186 of CM024522.1, forward strand.
AGTTACTAACGGAGGAAACTCGCCTTGCGACTTTAAAGGCACAACGTGCTACTCCACTGGTTTCCACTCCTATAGATGCAGTGCTTGCTACTTCTAGCTCATCCTCATGGCGCAAACCTTATTGTACGCACTGTCGTCGACCTGGTCATCGTGCATCAAACTGCTATCAATTACAATCCAAGCAACCTACATGAACAAACAATCGATCTCGTTTTCGAGGTGCAGCTGCACACCGCCCATCCACTGCTGCTTCTGTCATAGAGGATTCTTCTACCAGCTCGTTTGTCACGCTATCTTTAGATGATCTTCGATCCACAGTTCGCTCCATTCTTCAAGAAACCGGTACCTCTAGTTCTTCTGCTCTATCACTCCTGTACTCATGATTCATGGTTCTTTGATTCTCGCGTGTTGTAATCACATGACTTCTCATTCCAATTTATTCAAGTCAAAATCATATAACTCACAAGCACCTATTATTCACACTGCTGATAACTCTCAGATGATAGTTAGTCATACAGGAAACGTTTCAACGCCCACATTGTCCTTACCTGATACTTTTATGGTTCCCAATCTCTTTTAAACTTGATATCCGTGGGTCAGCTATGTGAGCTTAGTTTTGATATTCACTTCTCTTCGAATGGTTGTCGTGTGCGGGATCCACGGACGGGACGCATAATTGGGACAGCCGTAAAGTGGGACGGTTGTTTGAGCTTGTTTCCTTAAAGCTTCCCAACTCCTTCCCTGGTTGTGCTACCACAGTTTCATCTGAAACTTGGCATTCTCGTTTAGGTCATCTTTCTTTTTCTCGTCTAAGTCATTTGCTTTCAAGTGGTCATCTAGGTTCTGTTGACAATAAAACCTTTGATTGTCTATCTTGTAAGTTAGGAAAACATCATGCTTTACTGTTCAATATTAGTGAATCTGTGTCTTATGCTCCCTTTGATCTAATTCATTCGGATATTTGGGGACCATCTCCTACTCCCACTATGGGAGACTCTCGTTATTTTGTGATTTTTGTTGATGACTATTCGCGTTATACATGGCTTTATCTAATGAAAAATCGATCTGAACTTACCCATATCTATGGCAATTTTGTTGCCATGATCAAAACACAATTTTCTCGAGATATCAAGGTTTTTCGTACTGATAATGCCATGGAATATAAGGATAGAGAGTTTCTTAAAATTCTTTCTCAGAGCGGTACTATTATAAATCGTTCTTGTCCAGGAACTTCCCAACAAAATGGTCGAGCAGAGCATAAACACAGGCATATCTTAGATACTGTACGCACTCTTCTAATCTCAGCATCTTGTCCAGAACAATTTTGGGGGGAGGCCTGTCATACTGCTGTCTACACTATTAATCGTATTCCATCACCTATTATAGGTAACACTTCTCCATATGAGCGCTTGTATGACAGTATCCCCAATTATAGTCTACTTCGAGTTTTTGGTAGTGCATGTTTTGTGCTTCTTCTTCCAAATGAACGCACGAAGTTAGAACCTCGTGCTCATCTATGTTGTTTCCTTGGCTATGGCATTGAGCATAAAGGGTATAGATGTTGGGACCCTATATCCAATTGACTCCGTGTGTCTCGCCATGTTACCTTCTGGGAACATAAAATGTTCTCATCTTTACATTCTTTTGCATCTTCTCCCATTATTCCAAATGTTCGTTTCTTCACAAATCCTTTGTTGAACTGTTCCCTAAAGATGCCACTCCTACATCTTCCTCTGTCGAATTGTCCTCTCCAAATCTTGATACAGGTATCTCTGGAAATCCCACTTCAGCAGCTCCTGATATGTCTGTGCCATCCATGGATCCAACTTTGGAAGTTCCTTCTTCTGTTCGTCGCTCAACCCGTGTAAGTCAACCTTATGTTCGGCTTCGTGATTTTCATTGTTATTCCACAATTGCCTCTTTTCACGAGCCTCGCACATATAGAGAAGCTCGTACTAATCCTCTTTGGCAACAAGCAATGGCGGATGAGTTGCAAGCATTAGAACACTCTCATACTTGGGATTTGGTTGATTTGCCTCCTAACAAGTTGACTATATGTTGTAAATGGGTGTACAAAATCAAAACTAAGGCAGATGGTACAGTGGAACGTTATAAAGCTCGACTAGTAGCAAAAGGCTTTACCCAGGAGTATGGCATTTATTATGATGAGACGTTTGCTCCAGTTGCACGTCTTACTTCTGTTCGTAGCCTTCTTGCTGTCGCTGCTATTAAGCGATGGCCTCTATTTCAAATGGATGTCAAAAATGCATTCCTTAATGGAGATCTCACTGAAGAAGTATATATGGAGCCACCTCCTGGATATACTCATACTCTTGGTAAAGTGTGTCTTCTACGTCGAGCATTATATGGACTAAAACAGGCTCCTCGTGCATGGTATTCTAAGTTTAGTTCTACTATGGAACGCCTTGGATTTGTATACAGTCCCTATGATAATGCTTTATTTGTTCAACGCACATCTCGTGGGAGTATTATGCTACTATTATATGTGGATGACATGATTATTACTGGCGATGATCACGAAGGCATTACGAAACTACAGCTGTATTTGAGTCAACAGTTTGAAATGAAAGATCTTGGACCGCTCAGTTATTTTTAGGGTTGGAGGTTGCTTCTAATTCCTCTGGCTATTATCTTTCTCAAGCGAAATATGCCACTGATCTTCTTTCTCGAGCTGGACTTACTGATAACAAGACTGCTACCGCTCCCATTGAAAATAATGTCAAATTTGATGCAAAAGATGGGACTCCTCTTCCAAACCCTACACTTTATCGACAGTTAGTTGGTAGTCTGGTTTATCTCACTGTTACCCGCCCTGACATCGCTTATGCTGTTCACATTGTGAGTCAATTCATGACTGCACCGCGAACGACTCATTTTGCTGCTGTTCTTTGGATTCTTCGCTATATTAAGGGTACCTTATTTCATGGTCTTCACTTTTCTGCTGACTCATCCTTGGAGTTAACAGCTTATTCTGATGCTGATTGGGCTGGTGATCCTCTTGATCGTCGCTCTACTACAGGCTATTGATTTTTCTTAGGGAAGTCCCTTATTTCCTGGCGGAGTAAGAAACAGACTACTATTGCTCGATCAAGTACGGAAGCGGAATACCGTGCCCTTGCAGATACAACTTCGGAATTATTATGGTTACGGTGGTTACTAGAAGACATGGGAGTTCGTCATAATGGTGGAACGGTCATTCATTGTGATAACCGAAGTGCCATCCAAATAGCTCATAATGATGTCTTTCATGAGCATACCAAACATATTGAAATAGATTGTCATTTCATACGCTCTCATGTGCTTCGCGGCGATGTTCGTCTTGTTTCCATCTCTTCAATTGATCAGACGGCTGATGTTTTCACGAAGGCGCATCCACCTGGGCGTTTTAAAGATCTTTTCTCCAAACTCCAGTTGACCTCTTCTATCTCACCTTGAGTTTGAGGGGGGATGTTAGAGATATCTTAGGATGTTAGAGATATTTATTTTCCTAATTGATTATAATTGATTTCATATCGATTATAATTGATTTGATTATGATATTGTAATATTTTATTACTTTAGATAGTTGCCTAGACTAGCCTATAAATAGGCTCTTGTATCATCAGTATTACACACACTGAAATATACAGAAATTCATTCTTCCACTTTATTCTATCAGCTCGGTTACGCCAATAATGCGGAAATCCGGCGTTGGACCTCTCGGGTCTGCAGCTCATTTAACAGTTTGCTGTTCATAGTGGGTTTTATGGGCGACTTCATCAATCAACAAGTTCAAGAAGATTCGTGAATTTAAGATAAATCTGGGTCACGACACATATTTATTATCAGGGCTCGGTTTTGATTCAAGCTTGAACGACTACAAAGCCATGAGGGCGGCTCATGTTTGCAGCCCAGCACACCGGTGAGTACTTGGAATTGGACATCCTTTCATGTGGTCGCTCTCGTGAATCTTGTGGAAGCGTATGAACAGTGGTCATTTCCCTTTTACTCTCGGTTGGGACCGAACCGGCAACTGTGCTCCAGGGAATCCTGCATTGGATAGCAACATGCCCAGTGTCGCCGGGCAACCGCATCGTCATTTTCGAGACCAAGACCGAGAAGTTTAAGGAACTGCCCCTACCAAATTTGGTCCCTAAGCACGGAGGGCAAGAGCTAGGGTTACATGGACGTCACTTGTGCGTGGGTCGTACTTATGTTGGCATCGGCAGTGTTGAGGTGTGGACATTGAAGGACTATCACTGCCTCATGAAGTATCATCATTAATCAAATGCAGAAAATTCAGGCGCAAATTCCATGGCTCACATATTAGATTAGACCGTCGACACTCCCACCCAACATATTGGCAAATCATTCGCGTATTTTAGGTGATCCTGTGGGGAGCTCAGAAAATCGACAACGACAAACATGGATTTTTTTTTTTTTAATTTTCCTATATGCAAATTAAAAATTGGTAGCTTCAAACCAAAACTTGGCAAATAAAAATAAAAATAATGACAATATCGATTATCAAATTCGGTACGCGGATAATGATCGAAATCAATGACCAAATATAGCTGCTCAAGCTTTTATCGAGCCTGTGGAGCGAAGGAGATTTGGAACTCGCGACCATGACTGCTCATGCTTCATCGAGCACTATGGCAACTGGAGCTTCGTCAAGCTTACTCCATGCAAGTGACATTCCAAATCGCGCCCACCCTGTGCAATTGAGCCGCTGGAGAACCTGAAGAGCAGGCCGACAATGGGCAAGGTCTTGCTTTTTTTTTTTTTTTTTTTTTTTTTTAGTTATACTTTTTAATTCCTACATTTTCTTCTTTTGTACTTTTATTTTTATAAGAGTACTTCTTCCTTTTCTTTTTTTCAAACTTATTCTGGGTGCTTAACGAGCACCACCTCAATGCCATGTGTCTTAAGGAAGTAATAGAAAAAGTCATGTTAGCATAATTCAGTAGCCAAATTAGATGAAATTAATTATGGGACTTGATTGTACTAATTTAACAAGTTTCGGAATTGCATTGCATTTTTTGAAAGTTAAATGACTTTATTATACTTTTTGCAAAAAAATTAGGCCTACAGTAGGCATTGCATCTACCTTTACTCACCCTAGGTGCAGGTGTCTACTATATCAGACTACCAGACGGTAGCCAGAGCTGAAGCCTTTACGTGGTGTCTTACCTTCACCACCGTAAAGTCCCCAAATTCCAATCTCTAGTTTTTTCTTCCCGAGGATGAGGAATAGGAGGTGACATTGCCGGGTCTCCCAACTCAGGACAGATCTCCTGCATATTTCTTAAAAAGAAATTTATTCTACTTTTTGCAAAAAATTTGGTACACTTACCACATTTTATTTTAAAAAAAAAAAAAATTCCCTTTTTTTAAAAGAGTTTTGACAAAAAAAAATGACAAACACTTTGGTCATACATAAATTTTCCTCCCCATGTCCAATTGACTTAATTTTTACATTTATGGAAAGCTTATTAGTTGAACTTTGGAAAAACACAGTATGCTCAATTTATTTTGCGAAAATTAACTTTCATGAAAAGGTTTTCTTGCATTTGGTTCGCAAAAAATAAAAAAGTGAAGGAAAATATTTTCCGTCAATGGAAAGAATATACCTTTAAAAGTGGAGAAAATGATTTCTTTCTCCCTCCTCAGTCTTTCATCCAGTTCAATTCTTTCACCTAGATCAATTCTCCGTCCACTCGTTTCAATATTATTCTTTCTTTTAAATCAAAATTTTTATTTTTAATTTTTGTTTCCTTTCTCTCTTTCCTTCTTCCTTGGCAACAACTGACCACGGTGACGGCTAGCGACCGGCTATAGGCGAGGGACAAGCTCACCCAAGAACCAGCGAGGCTTGAGCTCGCCAAATTCCGGTGAGTCAAGCCTTATCAATCTTGGGCAAGGTTCGAGCTTGCCTGATCTGGCAAGCTTCAAGACCAAATGAGCTAGTTGGAGGCCTCGCTAGAGGTTGGCAAGTCACTGCAAGTAGCGGTGAGCTAGAGAAGGAGGTCGCGAGCTTGAGGCCTAGCAAGTTGCAACTGTTGGAGAAATCTTGCCAGAATATTTTGAAGCTGACAAAACGTTTCTTTCAGTCTAGTCTGGATTATTACAGACTTTCGGTTTAGAGTCCAAGACAGGTTGGACATCAAGACTCAAGACTCAAGACTCAAGACTTAAAGATATTCTCATTGACAATTTTCTAATCCAAAGGTCGAAAGGCTATCCGTAACCTAGGTGTTTGGTTAAGAAGTTAGTCCTATTCTCTAGAGAAGATATCTTGGTGGGTTAAGCTAACGGATTCTTTGTATTCAAGATCCGATGATTGACGAAGTAATCTTGGAAAGTTCTATTCTTGGAAACCAAGATCCCGGTTGTATGGGCGAACAGATTGATGGGCTATCGTCAAGTTCCTTTAATAGCTCGAAAGATCTCCTTAATTGATTCCTTCCAACGGGTAGATTGGAGGAATTCCTTTGGTAAGTGCCAACGGGTATGATGGCATGAAGGAGTATAAAAGGAAGTCGTTCAAGTTATTTTAGTGCATGCTCGATAGACGAATTCCAGTCCGAAGTTCCTTGATATTCGTCGATTCATTCTCGAGCAAAATTGTATACACAAAAAGAGTGTTTATACTTAGTGATATCTTGAGCAAGTGTGGTAGATCATCTACATCATCAATCAAGGAAGAACAACGCCGTAACACTTCTTTGTTCATAGTGGAATCCAGCCAATAGGTCACATCGGTGCGAAGAGTGGACGTAGGCTTAAACAAAAGCCGAACCACTATAACCATTGTGTTCAATTCTCTTTTCCCTTCTCTCGCTTTCGATTGTCGTTTATTTCCATCAATTGTCTAGTGTTGTGTGATTTAAGTGAAAAATCGTTTGTATACCTATTCACCCCCCTCTAGGTACTCGTTCTAGCTATATCAATTGGTATCAGAGCCTGTGTACTCACTTTATTTGAAGTGTTTTACTTCAGAGTAAAAGATCCATGGCTAGTATGTTAGCACCAGGGCTGGTGGAAGGGCAAAGCAATACCAGACCTCCCTACTTTGATGGAAAGGATTACAACATCCGGAAGAACAAGATGAAAGCTTTTCTACGATCAAAGGATCCTCCGGAATGGGACGTTGTAGAAAAAGGAATCATTCCTAAAGTTGCAAATGTCTCGGAAAGAGGAAAAGAAGCATGGAAGCTAGCGGAATGTCTCAGAAGAAATAATCAAGAGACAAACTCTTGATGCAAAAGCAATATATTCTTTATATTGTGCTTTATCACCTACAATATAACGGAATATCTTCTTGTGATACAGCAAAAAGAAGTCTCGGGATAGGTTACACATCACCTACGAAGGAACTGATCGAGTGAAAGAGACCGAATCAATATTCTTCTCGGTCAATATGAAGCCTTCAAAATGAGATCTCGGAGAATCAATAACCGACATGTTTAGTCGTTTTACGAAATTGTGAATGGTCTACAAAATCAAGGTCAACCAATTTCTGATCCTATGAAGGTTAACAAGCTTCGCGTGGACTCTCAAAGGATTGGAATCACATAAAGACTTCAATAAGAGAGACGCAAAGAATCATGCCACTATCTATCGATGAGCTGGTTGGAACTCTTCGCCTTATGAAGTGGAACGAATAAACGAAGACGAAGATCCAAAAGGTAAGAAATCCATTGCATTAAAATCAAATGATGATTCGATGTTACTGATTCTCAAGACGATATGAACGATGAGGAGCTTGCCTTAATGATAAGAAGATTGAAAGTTGAATAGAAAAGGGAGAAGATTCAACTCCAAGAGACAAGGCTTTCAAAGACAACAAACCAAGACTGTGATGATGATGAAGCAAATAAAGATATTGTTTGCTTTGAATGTAAGAAAAAGGGACACATCGACCCAACCGTCCTCTTCTAAAGAAGAAGAAAGGAAAGGCTGAAAAGTCTCGAAAGGCTCTCAAAGCTGAAACCTGGAGTGATACAGAGTGTGAAGAAAGTGATGATGAATATGCCAACTTGTGTCTGATGGCGCAATCAGACTCAGACTCAAACTCGAATCGACTCGGACAACGAATTTGAAGTAAGTAATCTCAAAATTCCTGTCAAGGTTTCTAAGTATATTGATGAGCATGTTTAAGTCTTAAGACTTCTCTTAAAAGAATTTCTGAACTTAAAAGGGAAAACTCAGCTTTAAAACAGCAGGAAAATATTTTGAAAGAAAAGTTAAATGTTTAGACATGAATGTTTCTACTCTTAAAGAAAATGAAGAAAATCTTTTGAAAGAAAATTCTCGTTTAAAAATTGACTCATCGAATATTTCAAAGAAATTTTCAATAGGGTCTCGAGAAACTTGAAAAAATTCTTTCAAAGAGAGACCTTATTTCAATAAGTCCGGTTTAGGTATGACAGAAGAAACTATTCCCTTAATTGATTTTCCTAAAGTAAAAGAAAGAATTAAGCAAAGACCTTCAAAAAAAGGCTTATAAAAATCATTTCAAAAAGGTTTTTGTAAAGTCTGTAGGTCGAGATGCTCTAAGGTGTTCTAAGTGCAAAAGTCCAGATCATTTTGAAAAAGAATGTCCTATGGTTTGGAGACCTGTTAAGAAAACTTGGGCTAGTACCGTTTATCCCACTAACACAAAAGGACCCAAGAAAATGTGGGTACCAAAGAAAGCTTGAGATATTTCTTTGAATGCGGTATCTATCAAGAGAAAGGTAAAGTGGTATCTAGACAAAGTGGATGTTCAAGACATATGACAGAGACTCAAAATGCTTTATAAAGCTTGTTCAAGTAAATGGTGGAAAAGTCTCATTTGGAGGAAATAGCAAAGGAAAAATTGTGGGTTTTGGAACTGTGAAAATTGGAAATCTCACAATAAGCAATGTTTCTCTAGTGGAAGGACTCAATTACAATCTTCTCAAAGATCGGGCAACAACTATGTGATACTTTGGTTTTAAGATCTTCTTTCAAGAAGGAATATGTTCCGAACCAGGTAAAGACTCTACTCGTCTTTCTTGGGTAGAAGGCATGGAAATATCTATCTCCCGGACGTGAAACCGAAGAATCGCAATGCTTGATTTCAATACAAGAAGAAGCAAGTCTGTGGCACGAAAAGCTTGGGCATATTAATATGAAGCAATTAGCCAAAATCTCATCAAAGCAGCTTGTTCGTGGTCTACCCAAATTATCTTATCAAAAGACTGAACTGTACTCCATGTATTCTCGGGAAAGGGTAAGAAGTTCATATAAGTCTATAAATCATGTCTCAACTAATCATGTACTGCAGGTTACTTCATATGGATCTCTTCGGACCATCCAGACCCGAGTATTGGAGGTAAGAAATATTGCTTAGTAATCGTAGATGATTACTCTCGCTTTACTTGGGTATTTTTTCTATCAAGTAAATCGAAACCTTTTCATATTTTGAAAAATTTGCTAAAAAGGTTCAAAATGAAAAGGGATGTGTTATTTCAAGCATAAGAACAGATCATGGTGGTGAATTTGAAAATCAAGATTTTACAAAATTCTGTGATGAATCGGCTTTAAGCATATGTTCTCTTCTCCATATACTCCTCAAAAAATGGAGTTGTGGAAAGGAAGAATAGATCTCTTCAAGAAATGGCAAGAACTCTTCTAATTGAAAGCAAAATTTCTTCTCGATTTTGGGCTGAAGCTCGTTTCAACAGCTTGCTATATCATTAACGAGTCTTTTTAAGACCTATTTTAAAGAAAACCCCTATGAATTATTCAAAGATAAGAAGCCTATTGTTTCATACTTTCATGTATTCGGTTGCAAATGCTTTATATTGAAAAATGCAAAAGATTATGTTGGTAAGTTTGAAGAAAGATCGATGAAGGCATCTTCCTTGGATATTCTTCATCAAGCAAAGCCTTCGAGTCTATAACAAGAAAAGTCAAACTGTGGAGGAGTCAATGAATGTCAAATTTCAAGACTCGCTTCAAGATGAATCCAATCGACTCATCATGAAGAGTCCGATCTTGCTCCAACCTCTCCAAAGTCTTCAACACAAGAGGCGTCACGATTCGGAAGACCAAATCAAGCCATTTGTGAAGATTCGAGCAAAGAAAGGGATCATCACCCGATAAATCAACTAGCAACTGGAAGCATAAGTCCAAATCATCCCAAAGATCTAATTATTGGCGAACTTAATGAAGGAATTCGCACCGAGATCCAAAAGGCGTGAAGAGTCTAGTGCCGTAGCTCTCATTTCTGAAATTGAACCAAAAAGCATAGAAGAAGCTTTGTCGACGAAAGCTGGATTGAAGCCATGCAAGATGAGCTCGGGCTTTATCATTAATGATGTCCGGGAATTGACACCTAAACCAAAAGGTAAAACCGTTATTGGAGCCAAATGGGTGTTCGAAACAAGATGAATGAGAAAGGTAAAGTCGTACGAAACAAGGCCAGACTCGTAGCCAAAGGATATACGCAAGAAGAAGGGATAGACTATGATGAGACTTACGCACCAAAGAGCAAGGTTAGAGGCTATTCGATTATTGCTTGCTTTTGCTTGTTATAAAGATTTCAGTTATTCCAAATGGACGTCAAAAGTGCTTTCCGAATGGATTTATCCATGAGGAAGTCTATGTGGAACAACCACCTGGTTTGAAGACCCAAAGAAGCCGGACTCGCCTTGACCGAAAAGGCCTTATATGGTTTAAAACAAGCACCTCGAGCGTGGTACGACGACTCGGTAAGTTTCTAATATAGAATGGATTTGTTAAAGGTAAAGTTGATACTACCTTGTTTATCAAAAAGGAAAACAAAAGTTTTTTACTTGTTCAAATATATGTAGATGACATTATTTTTGGATCATCTAATGAAAGTCTGTGCAAGAAATTTTCTAAGTCTATGCAGGATGAGTTTGAAATGAGTATGATGGGAGAGTTAACATTCTTTCTTGGACTTCAAATTAAACAATTGAAGGAAGGAACTTTTATTTGTCAAGAAAAATATGCTAATGATCTTGTCAAGAGATTTGGGCTTGAAAAGTGCAAAAGACAGACATACCAATGTCTTGTTCCTTGAAGATAGACAAAGATGAAGAAGGGAAGAAAGTTGATCAAAAATTATACAGAGTATCATCGGTTCACTTCTTTATCTTACGCTTCTAGACCTGATATTTTGTTAAGTGTTTGCATCTCGTGCTTGGTTTCAATCGGACCCTAGAGAATCTCATCTCGGTCTTTGAAACGTATTATCAAATACGTTGCTTCATCTTCGAGCATTGGTCTCGGTATCCTAAGAAGGGAGACTTTAATCTTCCGGATATTCGAGACGCAGATCTAGCGAGTTGCGAGTTGATAGAAAGAGTACTTCTGTGTACGTGCCGGTTACTTGGAAACAGGACGGTATCTTGGTTTTCAAGGAAGCAGAGTACCGTAGCTCTTTCAACAACGAAGCAGTATGTAGCTCTTGGCAGCTGCTTTGTTTGCAAATTCTGTGGATTAAGCAACATGCTTCAAGACTTCGGAATTGAAGACTCATGCACGAAATCAGATGCGACAAAGACTAGTGCAATAAATCTCACAAAAAATCCAATTCTTCACTCAAGAGCAAAGCATATAGAGATTCGACATCACTTCATCGTAGATCATGTTCAAAATGGAGAAATCTCGATTCAATTTGTTGATTCAAAGAGTCAATCGGCGGATATATTCACAAAGCCTTTGGAGAAAAATCAATTTGATTTTATTCGCTCCGCCTCAACATTTTGAAGCTTGAGGAAGTTAAAGTCTAGAGACTCTCGGACTTTCTCGCACTGACTGAGACTCATGGGTATTAACTGTAAGTTGTTATTTTATTCTGTCTCGAAAAGGTATGATTATTTAACCAATTTATAATTACCGAGAAAAAGAGAATCGTGTCTTTTCAAAAATATAACTTCTATTAAAAATGGCAGTTATTGATTTTAAAAGAATTCGTCGGTTCACTTTCCTTCGTACCGATTGGTTTTTCCATTTTAAAACGAGTTATATATATACGCTTTTCTTCTCTCTTTCTTCAAAACCCTCGAAAAGCATTCTTCTCTCAATCTCGTTTCCATTTTGTGTTCAAACTTGAGAAAGGTGTCAACTTTTCTTGGGAAAACGATTAAAGAAATCTCTCAGTGTCAAAGAAAGATGTCTTCTTCAAGGAAGTCCTCAAGAATAGCAAGCGGGGGACCACAAAGAGCAAGAGAGGGTCCTACCCATGTTGATCTCACCGAAGAAGATGAGTTATCAAGTCAGCAACAGAGCCCGATTCGCTCTCCAGCACGTGATTCTTCTTCATCTACCCCACAAAGTGCGGGTCACCATCGAGAGGATGAGATAATCGAGGAAGCGAGCCCGTAAGAATACAAAAACCCTCTTTTATCTATAAACTCTATCGTGCTTTGAAAAGCATAGGAACTCCGTTGAACTACGTGAATGAGTTTCTCAAAAGTAAGAACTATGGGAATGAATATCTTTTTCTGCGACAAATGGAGGAGTTGGGAATTGCTCCTAGAGGAAGGGTAGAGGAAGCACTTGCTAGTATTCCTAGTGATCCTCGTGTGGCTGGGAGACTCCTACCGATGGAAATGACGATGATAAAATGTTCTATGATTTTCAACCGAGATTGGGTGTTGCTGCAAAGGTGAAAGGAAAGAGGATGGATTTGTTTAAATCCAAAGATCAGGAGAACTTGTTTTTCAGGCTATTAAAAAGAGGGGTCATAAACCCTAGAAGTGTTGATTTTGATTTTCTGGATGCTATTCATGTGAATTTAAGGGAGAAGTTCGATCTACCGCAACTTGAGCAATTTTGCTCGACACTCCGAAGGATATGCTCAATCGATCGCATATTTTTATTCGAATCTTAGCTTTTGGATGCGAATAGAATGTCCTTTAGTGTCCGAGACCAAGACTACATAGTAGATGTGAACATGTTGGCTGATATCATTGGAGTAGAGAGAGGATCATATCAACCGATTAAAGTTTCCAAAGGTGCTCGTCTTATGCTGGATCTTGTGAAAGGCAACAAGATGAAAGGGAAAATTGTCTACACAAGAATGCGTGCTATCAACATTTTGCTGCACAAAATTGTCATCAACCTGCTTAGGCCTAAATCGACATCAAAGACAGATGTGTCAAATTCGAGGCAAAATTGATGTATGCAATCATCAAAGGGAAGAAATTCTCTCTTCCTCACATCATTCTCTTTCACATGTATAGAGCAATGGTGAAGGACAAGGGACAACCGCCTTATGCAAGTCTTGTGACCAAGATCTTCGACACTTAAACATTGAGCCACCACAATCTCTGTGTGTTCAAACATGTGATAAAATGGTGGTGGGTCTCGCGAATGGTGACAAAAATGCGTCCGAAAGAACTTGAAAAGGAAATGGAGCAAAGATTCAAAATGAAATCTCCAGTACCTTCGGCATCCAAAAGGAAAGGAAAGGAGCAAATCAATCCACCATCCAAAAAGCAAAAGAGGAGACTCTTGGTGGATGAAGAAGCTGAAGATGAAGAAGAAGAAGATGAAGAAGAAGAAGAAGAGGAAGATCGCACTATTTCTGCATTGATAAGGAGAAAACGTTCTGTATCTGAATCAACAGAACGTCGGGAGAAGGTAAAAGAAGCAGAGGAAAAACAGAGCGAAGAAGAGAGACAAGAAAAGGCCGAGAAGAAGAGAAAAGAAAGAGCAGAGCAAGAAGAGAAAGAGAGAGAAGCAACAGAGAAAGAAGAAGCAGAGAAAGAAGCTCAAGAAGAAGAAGAGGCAGCCAAAGAAAAGTCTCGAGATGAAGATGAAGTTTTTCAAGTCGCTGCAGAGATTGACCCTCATTCTTTCCCATCCGAGGCTTTAGAAACAGGGGGAGAAACAGGGGAAGGAGTTGAGCACAGGAAGACTACATCTGTTCCTTGTGAAGATGTGAGTCGCTCTAAAGCAAACCCAGAAGATTACATAGAAGATCCATCGTCTACGTTTACTCCATCAGACCGAGCAAATGTCAGTACTCGGACGGATAATTCGGCAGATTTTTGTCGCATACTTGATATTCTTCGGAAATGCGTGGTCAAATCTATGCTTTGGACTGTGAAATTCAAGTCCTGAAGAATGCTGGGAAAGCATCTTCTGTTTCCCTTCAAGATCAGATCAAAGATCTCTCTCTTCAAATTGAAGCCAATGCCAAAAGTGAAGAGGTAGCTCATCTAAAGGAAGACTTGAAGAGGCTAGAAGGATTAGTTCAATCCATGGGAGATTTCCGATCGTTCGCATTCCCAAGCGAGAATTGACTACTTTCTCACCTTTTAATGATGACAAAAAGGGGAGAAAATGCCAGCTTTGAACTCGAACTTTGAACCTCAACTCGAACCTTTTAAACTTTCAACTTTAAATTTTATCTCTTTTATGTGTTTTGATATGAGCTTGAACTTGAACTTAGTCTCGTAGTGTGGATTTTGATATCTCGAATGCATGCAACATCAAGTATTGTTATATGGTTTACTTGTGAAGGACTAACCAATCTTCTTGTGGATGCAGAGTCTGGTTGTTCTTTATTAATTGTTATGAGATAGCCATATTACTTGAGTAATATTTTGCAGGTCAAAGTTGTTCAAAATCTACAAGAAAGTTTTGTCACCATCAAAAAGGGGGAGATTGTTGGAGAAATCTTGCCGAATATTTTGAAGCTCGACAAAACGTTTCTTTCGCCTAGTCTGGATTATTACAGACTTTCGGTTTAGAGTCTGAAGACAGTTGGACATCAAGACTCAAGACTCAAGACTCAAGACTCAAGACTTAAAGATATTCTCATTGACAGTTTTCTAATCCAGTGTCGAAAGGCTATCCAGAACCTAGGTGTTTGGTTAAGAAGTTAGTCCTATTCTCCGGAGAAGATATCTTGGTCAAGTTAAGCTAACGGATTCTTTGTATTCAAGATCCGATGATTGACGAAGTAATCTTGGAAAGTTCTATTCTTGGAAACCAAGATCCTGGTTGTATGGGCGAACAGGATTGATGGGCTATCGTCAAGTTCCTTTAATAGCTCGAAAGATCTCCTTAATTGATTCCGTCCAACGGGTAGATTGGAGGAATTCCTTTGGTAAGTGCCAACGGGTATGATGGCATGAAGGAGTATAAAAGGAAGTCGTTCAAGTTATTTTAGTGCATGCTCGATAGACGAATTCCAGTCCGAAGTTCCTTGATATTCAACGATTCATTCTGAGCAAAATTGTATACACAAAAAAGAGTGTTTATACTTAGTGATATCTTGAGCAAGTGTGGTAGATCATCTACATCACTGAATCAAGGAAGAACAACGTTGTAACACTTCTTTGTTCATAGTGGAATCCAGCCAATAGGTCATCGGTGCGAAGAGTGGACGTAGGCTTAAACAAAAGCCGAACCACTATAACCATTGTGTTCAATTCTCTTTTCCCTTCTCTCGCCTTTCGATTGTCGTTTATTTCCATCAATTGTCTAGTGTTGTGTGATTTAAGTGAAAAATCGTTTGTATACCTATTCACCCCCCCTCTAGGTACTCGTTCTAGCTATATCAACAACGAGCTTGACCTCCCCGACCTTTGGCGAACTCGAAGCTCGCTGGCCTCACTTCTGCTTCATCAAGGTCCATGACCTCAATCGGCACGCTCTACACCATAGTTTGCGAACAATCAATGAGGCATTTGTCGTATTCGATCCGAACATGAATTAGGTCATCATCGTGGTGCCACAAGAGGGGACCGGCCTTGGCAGCCGGACAATTGAGGGGGCATCCTTCGTGAAGAGCTGTTGGAGGAGCGAGATGAAGAGGGAGTTGTCCTCGTTGAGTGGCTTGTGAGCGGTGGCTTTTGGCGGGAAAGGGGGGAGAAGGAGGAGGTGGCGGTAGCGGTGCTGCAGGGAGAGAGGCGGAGGCGGGAGAGGTCTGCTTGCGGTTGCTGGCGGATTCATTGAAGACGGAGCAGTCGATCTTGAGGCTGAGGACGCCATGTCGTGGAGAGAGGAGGCGGTGGAACAAGGAAAGATTTAAAAAAAGAGATAAAACAAAAAGATAACAAAAAAAATAAAAAAGAAAAATAAATAAAATAAAAGAGGAGGGAAAAATAATTCTAAATTTTTTAGTAATTTTTTAAGGAAAATCAAATTAGATTTTCCATATGAAATGGTGATAATTATTTTCTAATTTTCAGTCAAACACCAAAAAATATTATCATTTTTCTAGGAAATGAATTTCTAGAAAATATTTTCTAACAATGTCACATATTCCATTAGAAAACAGAGCCTAAATGGAAAATTCCTTGGGAGATCACTTTTTTTGGAGAATTAGGTCTATCCGTCATGGTGAAAAGTTGTGATATTTTAATCGTTAGAACTACAATCAACATAAATCTTGAGGTAAGGATAAGCTTTGTTTTGGGTTTACACGAATATACCATCTTATTGGATTAAAATTCATTTTGATACGCTCATGGTCATATATATCTTTTGATTTGGTTGTCGAATATGGACAAATTTTGAACTACATTAAGCTTGAAATTCCTTAGAAGAGATACATCCAAAACTTTCAAAAGGTATACTTAAATGTCACTTTTTTTAAAATTAGAAACTTAAACGCCAACTTCGGCTAGACTTGCTAGAAATCCAACATGATATTATGTCTATGTTGCTTGCCGGAATGTCTCAAAACAATGTCGTTTTGTCTCCAAATTTGATTTTCAATATAAATGTTAATTAAATTAAAATTAAAAAGACTAAATTTCAAAAAAAAAAAAAAAAAAAAGGGGGAAACTAGTGAGTGGGTCTCTGCGCCCTCCCCCAAGAGGCCTGAGGGCCAATGACTCTTGCTCGATTTGGGGGAGGGCAGTGACCCCTCACCCCAATGCCTTCCACTGCGATTGGCTAGGGTCGCTGGCCACTAGTCGATACTCAACAGCCTCGATTGACCCTCGCCCAACTATCATCAATCCTTTTCAGCAATGATGAGGTGGTGGTGACAAGGGCCGTGGCGACCCTCGCTGATTTTCCCTTTCATTTTTTAAAAATAAATTAAATTAAATCAAATAATATTTATATTAAAAATCAATTTTGGACCAAAACGATGCCATTTTGGGGCTTATCTAGCCACGTCGGCACCACGTAGATAATTATTTTTAAAGAAATGTCACATCATTTAAAATTTTCACCAAAATATGTCATCTTAGTTGTTTGGCCGAAAATTCTCGCTATTGACATTCAAGTGTTCCTTTCTTCTTGCTAGTAGGCAATTCATCAATATTCTACTTTTTAGTAATCAAAGTTTCAAATTTCTCTATAGCATTCAAGACATCCTCATAAAAAGTGCATTTATCACTTTTTTTATTTTTTAAAAATAATTTCTCTTTTAAAAAAAAAAAAAATCAACAAAAAATGACCAAGATTTGAATGTACATAATTTCTTCATCCAATACCCAATTGACTCAATTTTTACATCTACGGAATGATTATTAGCAAAACTTTGAAAAAAAGTGTTGTACCTCCGTTAAAATTCATTGGGATTTCAGTTTTTCAAGAATTAGGTCAAATAGATGGTCCTAGTGAAAACCTATGATGTTTTTTTCATTATAACTACAATCAACATGGTTCTTGAAGTGCCGGTAAGCTCATATAAGAGTCTACGTGAATGTACCACCCTATTGAAGTAAAATTCATTTTGATACCCTCAAGTCATATAGTCATTATTAATAATTGTTATATCTGTAATATCTCTGATCGATCATGGAATTTGGACAAATGAGAGTAGGTTAAGCTCCAAATCTTCCTTCTATCTAAACTTTTCTCTTTTTTCTCCAAATTATAATCTAGAAGCTTTCCTTTTTACAATATAAGCTCTAAGTTTGGTCAATAATGAAGTGTTGTCTATATCTCCACTAGAGGCCCGAGCAACATTTGCATAGTAGATTTCCTCATGTAAAGCTTTGTTTCAAGCATGTTGCATGATAGAGATAAAGCTTGGAGCATTCAAGGTGATCGTCCAGGGTTCATCTTTTGAAGTTGCATTTTCATGTCATTTATATATGACAAAAATGATGAAAGAATGATCAGTCAAATAAGCTCTTGGATAAAGAGTGCTGAAAAATAACTGCAAGAATGACACCACAAAATAGAAGATATTGTGTATTATCTTAGACAGTGCTATTTGTGCAACCAAACCAAGAGCTGCATGTGATCATTTTTCAAATTTGTCTTATAAATAATCAAATTTTTAAAATTTTTTGTGGCACCCAAAACATTCTCATGGGACCTTTGGTGCACTTATCTCATTTTTTTAAAACAAATTATTGATATTTGATGTGCAACTTTTTTTTTTATCCAACGTTGACTTGACTCAATTTTTACATCTACATAATGCTTATTATTCGAACTTTGAAAAAAAATATGGTATCTTGTTTGAAAATTCATTGGGAGTTTACTTTTTAGAGAATGGTCAAACGGATGATTTCGATGAAAAGTTGTGATACTTTATTTGTTAGAACTACAATTAACGCGATGCTTAATGCTATAGAAAGCTTATGTTTGGGTCTACATGAATGTAACACCTTTTCATTAGAGTTCTTTTTTCTATTCCCTCAACATCATGTAATCGTGCTTAATAATTGTCATATCCTTTAATCTGTTGTCAAAGAGTTTGGACAACTACATTAAGCTCCAAATCTTCCTCTTATCTGAACTTTTACATATTTTCTCCAAAATATAACATAGAAAGTCAGGTTTTTCCAATCTCAGATTCAAGATTTGGTCAATAATTAAACGGTTGTCTATATCCCTACTAAAGGTCCGAGGTAACATAAGCACATCATAGTAAAACTCTATTTTAAGTCTTGTAACAGAGGGACAATGAGCAACACAGAGAGCATGAGGTGAGCAATGACATGTGTCTGCGGGAGAATGGTGAAGGGTTTTCCCTCGTAATGGTCTGGCCAAAAGGGCTGAGGGCATCACAAAGGGAGAGGGAGACCGAACGCAGTAGGGGTGGATGCCAAGATGATTCACTTGAAAAAGAAATTGGCTCAAGATTAGGGAATTGGTAGGAGAATTATAAAAAAAAAAAAATTATAAACCTATTGCAATTGTATTAATTCAATCATAAACATTTTTTTTAATCAATTGAATCATAACCTTTTATATTTGTGTCAATTCAGTCCATGTGACCAACTTTGACCTGTCAGCGCTAACATGGTATGGCCGGCATTGACATAGACTTTTTAAAAATATCTTAATATTTTATTTCGAATTTTTAAATATTTTATGTTTTATCTTCTTCTTCTTTTTTTTTTTTTTTTTTTCCTCTTCCTTCTTCCTTTGGCAAGTTGTCTTGGTTTGGCTATTGGCTAGAGGAAGAAGGAAGAGGGAAAAAAAAAAAGAGAAAGAAAAGAAAAAAATGGAAAAAGGAAAATATGAAAAATATGAAAAAAATATTTCAATATTATTAAAATTTATCTACGTCAGTATCGGTCAAATCATCTAAGCACCGGTCATGCTACTTTAGTATTGGCCAATCAAATTTGGCTAAATAGAATAAATTGACAAAAAAAATAATTTAAAATTAAATTAGTAGGGATTTCTTACTTTTCATGACGGATCAGATCCAGTAACTTGGGGTCTATGGCTGACTGATATTGCTCATCATCATTTAGCTATTTTAATTATTTTCTTGATAGCAGGTCACATAATTATAATAAATTTATGATTTTTTTGATAATTTTCTCCAATTCTCTCTTTTCTCTCTTTCTCGATCGTCTGTCAATTATGGTTATCAAAAGAGAAGCCTCCGCAAATGCATGCGTGATGGGTCCTTTATATTGGGGACGGCTAGGGCTTTTCAAAGAAAAGAACATAATATATTTTGATCTCCTTCCCCTCTTGAGCCTTGTGTATTACTCATATGTTTCTTGGACACTATTATGTGCTCAATATTCTGAGAAAATATTGGCTGCAGCTTTGAGGCCAACTCAGCAAAAAACAGGTCCATTTATTTTGAAACACCTATGGTACACGACCTCTTTTTCTCTCTCCTCCGCCTAACCCCTTTTCCCTTGTCCGACCTTGACCTTGAGCCTAACCTCAAACACATCGCCATTGATTTCAGCACGTTGCCTCCATTTAAGCCTCCATCTTTGCCCGCTTTTTGTTCGACCTCCAGCGCCATCGCCTCCTGTTCAACTCCTTTTGCGTCCTTTGCATTTGCACCTACGTCAACTGGGAGGTCGAGGTCCTATGCGTGACAATGAACCATACCGTTGCCTCCACCTTGCTGTTGCCTAAGACAACCTTGGTCGACCTTGAACCAACCTAGATTTGAGTCGAGTTGAGCTCTAGATCACGCTCGCTCGACCATAGATCCTAAATTTGACTCTCCAGTTCACCGGCCAAGCTCAAGCTTGACAATGGAGGACTGAGACGATAATGAGGTGGTGGACTAAGACGGCAGCAAGGAGGTGGTCATTACGTCTATGGTCGTCCGCGTTGGAGTGAAAGGAGGAAGAAAATAAAAATAAAACAAAAAAGAAGAGAAAAGGGGTCGGAGGAAAGAGAGAGAGGAAGACGTGAAGAGGAAGAGAGAAAATATTAGGTATGTCTCACGCTCCAGCCTGGCAAACAAGAAGGCGGTGGGAGCGCGACACGTGTCTTCGTGGGACCCACGTTCTGGAGAGAAAAAGGAGAAAATGAGGCGCCAAATTAAAAACATTTCGGTCTTGGTTTTCTTTCTTCACGCCTCTCTCTCTCTCTTCCGGTCGCTCTCTTGTCCGACGAACTCCCCCTCTCTCTCCACCCTCCCTCTTTCCGACCGGCGAACCACCGACGAACCAGGAGGATACCGGCGAGACGACCGTGAGCAACGGACCGGCGTGCGACCTCCCTCTCTTTCTCTCTGCCCTCCAGCGTGCGACCTCCCTCTTTCCGACCGACCGGCGTGCGACCTCTCTCTCTGCCCTCCCTCTTTCCCACCGGCGAACCACCGCGCCACCCCTCGGGCTCCAGATCTGGCCCCGACTCATCCGTCCCTGCTCTCTCTCCCCTTGCGTCTCTATCTGCCCTCCCTCTCTTCGCGGCGAACCAGCGCGTGACCGGCGAAGCACCGCGCTCCCCTTCCGGCTCCAGATCCGACACCGGCTTGTCTTGTACGCTGGAACGTTGGCGCCCGACCGGCTCACACCCACCGGCCTGTTCATCTCCAGTTCCGCCCGCATCACGATCCCGCCAGTTGCTCGCCCGACCTCCTTCGTCGAGTCCCCAGCCCTCCTCTCCAACGTCCAGGTAATTTTGCTTCTCTCTTTTTCTCTGATGGCGTGCGTGTTTTCCCCTGATGAGGACGATAGGAATGAAGATGACGATGAGAGTGAGAAATTCATGGCCTCGTGAAGTCAGGAATGAATCCCAGGGGCTTGCCTGCATGACCCTTATGTTTTTTTAGTAGGTCTCTCTCTAGCGTGCTTGTTTGTGGGTTTGCTTTCGGGATTGATTTGGTAACTATCGAGTGCACCGTTGTGGTTGCTTTTTGCTGGTAGTGATTACTCGGGATGGGTCGAGCTTCAAATGGGAATGTTTTTGCTTTTGCTGGTTTTTGATGGGTTGGGCTAACTATGTTATCTCTGGTTCAAGAGCTTGTCAGTCCGTCAAGCGAGCTTGCTGATGTTTTAGGACTTAGTTGAATTAGGTGGCAGTGGCACAGCTTTGGGGACCAAATGTTACCCAATCTCGTACTCTAGCCTTGAAGCTTTGGAGGCGATGTTCTTGTTCCCTGAACTGGTCAAATGCACATTTCCATGAAAGGATGAAGAAGTATTCAGTGCCACACAATTCTTCAATACACCATTTTTCAATTATAAATTTATGTGTGACGTTTGTGATTCTGTTTGGATGCCTTTTAATTTACCATATGAGAGTCATCCGGAAGGATTTCTATGAGTAAGAGTGCAAGCATTTGTCACCCTTTTTTCCTTGTTCTTATTGTGTTCTCTCTATCTATGCTATGGACTATGTGTTTTTACATGTTTGATTGCCTGGCAGTTTCATACCTGAAGACACAGCAGTAGACAGAGAGCAGACAGGATCGAAGTGCATCCGTTCTGATGTCTTCTGGTATCCAAAGAACGGGTCTTTGTTTGCTGCAGCCCTCAGTTCTGGTGCTCAGCTGTGCATTCTGTGAGTTTCTTAACCAATCAATGCATCTGAGATCATCTTACTCATGGAAACTGCAAAATTGAGGATCCGCAGGCAATAGTAATTGAAACATCTTTGAAGCGACTATTATAGCTGGCAATATATTGTTATTTAACAGTGAACTAACAATATCACCAAGAATCTCATCGATCTTCATTAAATTCTACTTGAGTGGGCTTATCAATACGTCTTGATAGTGCCAGCTCTTAGCATGCCTAATGCCAATTTTGAGCAGTAGGATTTACACTATCTGTTTAATTTCAATCCTATCATATCAAGACTGGAATGTGATGCACTTAACAAATGTTTGAGGCTGGAAAAGGGGTCCTGACTGCTCCATTTAGGTTAATTAAAACAAACAGTCTTGGAGTTATATTGACCTTTGCTGTATACAATAAGGATCTACCACCAAATGCCACTCTTGACGAGAGGATTGAGGCAACTGATGGGTAATGTTCTCCGTCATGGTTGGTTCTCTTGCTATCAGGCACGCATAAATAGAAGTGATGACGGCTTGTCAGGCAGATACTGTGGCTTCCTAACATTTACAGTGCTCTGAAGCAGGTACCTTGGTGGGGTCTTACATATTGAATCACTAGTAGAGAAGTTGCTTCAACAGCTCGCAAGCAAGCAGAACATTGTTGTGAATGTATATGACACCACCAATTGGTCACATGCAATCAGCATGTATGGTTCAGATGTATCGGAAGATTATCTAGAGCATGTCAGCACTCTCAATTGTGGGGATCCGTTCAGGAAACATGAGATGTGCTGCAGGTAATTGTTTCCTTTCCTCGTAGATACTTGTGGTGTTCATCTACCTTGTGCAGTGCTCTTTTTGACTATATGGTCTAAGAAGTAAAAAGAAGCCCCTTGGTCAATGCGTTAAATTAATATGTAGTGCTTTAAGTCCTCTCATGGCCGGCCTAGCCCCTGTTTCTGATGTGTGGTCCATGCATCACTTGGACTGTTGGACATTGGCTTAGTTGTCTAGCGGCCTTGCTGTCCATTCTTGAAAGATGTCATGCACTGGAAATAAGTGAAAGTTCTGGTGTTTACCATAGGATCTGTGATAGCCACAATTATGATGTTCTAAATTTTGCTAGATGGTACCTATATTTTTTGTGTGAATTATCGATCCCTGTGATTTGTAGAAACTTGCATGACTGACTCTGTAATGCAAACAGATTCAAACAAAAAGCACCATGGCCATGGCTTGCAATAACTACATCAGCTGGCATTCTTGTGATTGCCTCTCTTG
Organism: Eucalyptus virginea; assembly: GCA_014182375.1. Classification (NCBI taxonomy): domain Eukaryota; kingdom Viridiplantae; phylum Streptophyta; class Magnoliopsida; order Myrtales; family Myrtaceae; genus Eucalyptus; species Eucalyptus virginea. The sequence goes on from CM024522.1 coordinate 10,061,662, forward strand.
TTGAGTATATTTTCCAAGCAACAATGAATCGAATTGCCAAAGTTGAAGATGACTACCGTAAGATGATGGAACTTAAGAAGCGAGCAGAGGCAGCTGATGTGGCAAAGTCACAGGTAATTCACGTTTTAGTCTATTATGTTTTGATTTAAAACATACTGAGCGATGCAGTAACAGATTTTGTTTTGCCTTCTATAGTTTCTTGCTACTGTTTCGCATGAGATCAGAACCCCCATGAATGGAGTTCTAGGTGAGTTTGTGGACAAACTGTTTGTTTAAATTTTGCTTGGCACGTGTAGGGATATATATAGTAAGTGAAGACCTTCACATCCCATCATAACATGACAATGCTTGTATCGCAGGAATGTTGCATATGTTGATGGACACAGATCTTGATGAAACTCAACAAGATTATGTTAGAACTGCACAGGAAAGTGGAAAAGCTTTGGTTTCACTTATGAATGAGGTCTTGGATCAAGCGAAGATTGAATCTGGTAAGATTGAGATTGAGGCTGTGCAGTTTGATTTAAGGGCCATATTGGATGATGTCTTGTCCCTCTTCTTGGGGAAATCTCAAGAAAAAGGAGTGGAGGTATTGATTGCCTCTTCATCGTGTATCAAATCTTTGGGGGACCATGGCAAGGGTTTCTTTTTGAGGATTTTGCTAAGCTACAGCTTTTTGTATCAAGTATATAATTAAGTCGGGCTGCAACAGATGTGCTTTGCATATTTAAAAAGGGAGTTTATCATGTTTAATTTTCCCATGATGTGTCGCATTCTATTCTTCTTCAGTGTCTTGTAAATATAAACTTTCAGTTAATAGTTGGTTCATAGTGCCCTTAGAAACTCATTTAAAAGGCTCTTTTCCGAACATTGTTCTTGAATGGCAAGCAAAGAGAGAAGTCAAAAATGAATAATATTTGGTACTTCAAAGTTTGATCAACTTGTTCCTTTAACTATTCATGGAAAATGTGTTTCTTTTCAAACCATTAATTCAATTTTAGATGTTCTATTCGGTTTGTACAGACGATGGGGAAAAAGCAATTGCTTTGCTCAGACCACCACATGATTTTGATGCCTGCTTCATGGATATCCAGATGCCAGGAATGGATGGGTATGGCGTTTTCCTGCTCAAGCACTTATTTTTTTCATCAAATGTTGTAAAGAAAGTGTATATACTTTCAGAGATTTGTATGTGTCATGTAATGGATTTGGATAACCTTTTCTATGTCAACTAGGTGATGATAATGGATACGTGCATCTAATGGTTCTATAATTCCTTTGTTCAGATTTGAAGCTACAAAAAGAATTCGACAGATGGAACAAACTCCGCGAGCAAGGAATTCCTACCGGGACAGTCATCCTCAGAGCCACGTGAAAATATCTCAAATTTCCACCTACCAATCTTCGCCATGACTGCAGATGTGATTCACGCTACTCATGAAGAATGCACAAAATATGGAATGGATGGATATGTTTCAAAGCCATTTGAAGCGGAACAACTTTTTAGAGAAGTTTCGCACTTTTTCCCAGTCATCATTGAATCGAAACTTGTAGAGAGGCCACCGTAGATGGCTAATTGTTTTGGTGAGCAGAAGTCTTGGTTGTTTAGGCACTTTGGCAGCCTTACCGGTGAACTTTCGAATTCTTAAACAAGAGTGAGTTTTCTCTGGACTCTCTTTAGCTACACATTTCTCAATTCTTCTTGCTTTTAGAGCAGTTGGATTTCCTTCTGATTGATGCAATTGAAATTCGCTGATATATCTCATCTGAAACCAAAGGGATTTTCTTCAGACACCTTCTGTTGATTTCTTGCGCATTTTTGGATTTCTCAGGTGTGTCTTGTCACGGGAGCATATACATAAAGAAGCTAAGGTCACCCGCTGGAGTTGAATTTTCATTGATTTCCCTACGAGTGGCATATTGGTTCAAAACCACTTCAATTATTTTCTGTACAGCCGATCTGAACCGTTTGCAAGATGACGGTTGGTAATTAGGCAATCTGAAGTTCACCAATTAAACTCCGGATTGATGGTTGCTTGGAAATGGTGCAGGAATCTCTCTAGCATAGGTGGATATCTGTAGACTAGACCCTCACAATGTGTACATGCATGTAGCTTTAGAGATTGTTAGATGGTTGCGTGCTCAAATTTGATGTTAGATGGTTGTGTGCTTACTATTATCTCATTGTACATAGACACAAGGTCATTATGAGTAATGAAGGTGACTCCCCTTAGCAATAATGTTGCACTGTCCACTAAGTTCTCTTCCCCCCTCCGTGTTCAAAGCTGTTTTCTTTATCTACGTGGCACTTTAAAACAAGATGTTTAACCGTGATTTATCTGTGACTCATGTATAGAAATGGTCTATATAATATTTTCTGCTTCGAATGTATGTTAATAGGCAATTGTTCTTCCATGATAGGAGGAGCTTGCGATTTGCAGCCAAATTGGCTCTTCACTGACTCTGGCCTTTGTGATTGTTTTTGGTGTGAGGATCGTCCGTTAGGACGAGGTCGAAACCACTATAAATCATATGGAACAAGCTGAGCGTTCTTCGGGCGCAAAAGCTCATTTTGAACCGCGCGAACCTTTGGCTGAGTCATCCTCTGCAACTTCCACGTTGGATGTCAAAAAGGAGGAACTTATTTGATTTGAGAGAATTTAAAGGAGAGAGAGGCTTCTCTAGAGATGGCCAAGAAATCTCACAAGATGAATCTTCGTCAAGTTAGCATCAATATCAAAATTCTCACCTTTGAATTATCTTATTTAAATTGTCGAAACTTCTTCGGTAATGGTCCCTCAAGTGACGCTCGAACTCAACAACCCCTGAACTAAAAAATGGTAAAGCTCAAATGACCTACGAAAACATCACTCTTGTTCTTTGGTGTGCAGTTCATTTAGCCAATAGGCTAGTTTTTGCAGAATCTAGAATATACAATGTTAAGGATCCTCAATCAAACGTTTATAATTTGAATTTAAGAATCTTTAATCAAACATTTATAATTTCAAGTAAGAATTTGATTGAAATTTCAAAAAGTAACGGTATGGGAAAATATGCAATAGCAAAACAAATATAATGATATGCTAACATAAAAGTTCACTTTATTCATCCTACAAACAAAATGTACATACATTTACTAACAACTAAAACTCATGAACAACCCAACCAACATCTTTAGGTTTGCCAAATCTCATAACATGTCAAGTTTTAAAGCTAAAATTACCATAAACAACACAACCAACATTTTCAATCTATAATTTTCTTTCTTCTATTTTGCTTTGGCAAAAATTTTGACACACTTTATGCTGATTGACTAATTTCCTTATCAACCCAAACAAAATAATTACAACTTTCTCCTCTTTTGTAATGGTTGTATTTTGGGCAGCCGTGGTATCTTCTCCCTTGGTTGTCCTTTGACCTTGCCATTCGTAGAGGACATTTTAGGCCACAATAGCAAAACACGGACGTATCATTGTTGATTGGAGGGGTTGACGTCATTAATTGTGACGAATATTCTGCAAAAAATGTGAGGATAGCCTAATGAAAACCTTTTCTTTTGCACTACATCCCACAGAAACACCATACAAGCAATCTGAGAAAGTATCCTTACCAAAAGAAAGAAGTAAACTGAAGAGCACCTTGCATAATCACCCAAAGATATAAAAAAAAATAAAAAATAAAAAATAAAAAACTTAGTCAATGGAGTAGAAGCCTCCACATATGAAAAGCCAATACAGCCCATGAAAACAATAGAGGAACCAGACAAGTCAAATGCCTTTCACTTTAGCCCACGAGTAAAAAGAGGCCGAGTTGATTCTTAGTCAGTATGGATGAACACAAATGATATTTAGTGCAAGTTCAAAGGTCTAATCTAAACGAATTTTTTATTTCCCTAAACATATTATTTGCCAAATTCATTGTCAAAGCAGCTCTAACCTATGGATGAACCAAATTACATCCCCTTTTATGACCCAAATTATGCTCCCCCAACTCACATAAATTGGACCGTGTAAAATTCAGCACGCATGAGGACTCTACAGCTTACAAACAAGTCACAACCAAGTTACTAACATAGAACTCATCTCATCACAATGAAATGCTGCTGATAGGACCATCATCAAAACTTTCCAGGAGCAACTATAACCATAAAAAGCATGTTTCAAGAGTTCAAAGAGGGAAATTACAAGAATCCAAGATCCATAAAAGAACGGCAAAGCATATGATCAACTTAGAGGTGAAACAGATGATAAAGCACAGGCTGAAAAGCATTAAGTTTCAAATAAGACGAACTTGCAAAGACTGAATAGTGGAATCTTGCTGCTGTATCTGCAGCTTCTGAGCCTGCTCCAACTGTGCCAGTTGAGCAAGTTGATTTCTGAGCTGCGCATTCTGCTCCTTTTCAATCTTATGCTTATCTGCCATCATTATGTTCTCAGACTGCATCAGAAAAAGTTATGATTTCAGTAAATAATCGTAATGAAAACCACAGATGGAAATCATTTCGAAATTAAAACACAACATTTTCCTGGATTTATATTGAACTGCTTATGCATTTACTACAGCCAAGGAAGAAGTTAATTATGGGTGTTAACATCATTAAATATTTCCCAGAAACTTCATTATAACTACAAATTTGATAAAAATTTCACACTACAACACTTACTAAAAACCAAATGCAACACTGCATGGGAATCCATCATCAAAAATGTATTTCACAGAGGATAAAAGATGTAGATAGAGAGCAATATGTCTATCAACCATTAGCATCCATTGAACTAACATTACAAGAAAAAGTTTTCTTTGGAGAATAGTAGCTAATTCCCTTGGGAAAAGGCGGTCATTGGAAGGACAACTACATGGAAATCTTGCCCTAAAGAAAGACATTTGTTCAAAGAGGTTGCTCAAATAAATCTGGGACGCATTTTTCCTCAGAGAAGCCAGCATTAATCAGGAGTGCAAATGACATAACCATCAACCGAAGTAATTGATCATCATACAAGTTCCACGCAAAACTTGGAGAAATTCCACTATGAAGTTGCACACCTTCCATGCCTTCTGAACTTCATTGAAAAGGAGGACACATTCCGTGTGGGATAAGTACTTTGAATTTGAACTATCTTACCTTGAGGAAAATGCCCACTGCCCTGTCCAATGCAGAGTTAGCCAACTCTCTTCCTCCTTTGGTTTCCATGAAATGCACATAACGCATCCAAAATTCAGGATAGTTTGCAGCAGGAATCAGACACCTCTCATAATCATTCTGTGAAAGTAATCCTCCTCCTTGGGCGCATCAAATCAAATGCATAAATCATGGGCAGTGCCCTCCCAACTAGCTAATAAATAAGAAAATCTCAAGCAAATGTGACAGTAACTAATACTTTGTGTTGTTACCTAATTTTCTTTGAATTTTAAGAGGAATTGATGAAACCTTTCAATCAAAATACGTAGATTTTCGTTCCAAATTTCATACCTTAATATATGGATAAAACCTTCAATTTTCACTTATCTTTGGAGGAGTAGAATCTCTTGGCTCTTTCACCACTTGTTTGTATAATTTTAAAATTGCTTGCTAGACAATTTTGAAATATATATAACTCTAAACCTCACGTCATATCCATTGATATGGAAAAATACCCTAATAAAAATGAATACCATAGAATGCAACATTTTCCTTGCACTTAGTGTTTTACAAAGTTCTTAAAAAGCATTTGGTGTCATCCATATTTAGTTTATGCAATGAGTATCTCCACCGTATAGGATTCAATTCATATAAAACTCTCTCTCTTGATCTCGATTCACACGAGACTCTCTTAGTATATAGTTCTCAAACTCATTATAGTCATTCATAACTAGTGTGACAACATTCATGACTGCTGCAATCACACCCGCTACTATCACTTGGATCTTATCATTATCCATCTACATATGAAATATTCTAGCGCACTGGTCATGAAAAGCAAAATGCAGGTGAAGTACTAGAAGGGTAATCCATTGGGTACCCAGATTTTCTTCTTGTAAGAAAAGTAAGAGAAATGTTGGAGCACGCTGATCATCCAATACCCTATTCCTTTCTCTTGTTATGAGGAATACCTGCTCCTATATCTCCGATTTGCACTTCGCTATCCCGAAAGGTGGTCCCTATAGATATCCAGCCTCTTGTTTGGTCTGGCATTCTGTTTCCTTCACAAATGGTATGGCTTCTAATCTTTCTTTCAGTCACTGTAGAGCAATCTCCACCAACGCCTTGCAATGCCCTCATCTAGTCCTTGCCCTCTAAAGCACCAATACACTTCAACGATCATCCTCTTCACCTCTCACTCCACTCAAAGACAACCCACCAGGATCCTTTCTTCCATGAAGTACATTTGCGGACAATATCCACCAATGACTTTATTTCTTTGTTCTCATCATAATTAACTTTTAGGCCATGAATTTCATATTAATTAGGAAAAAAAGATGGTTGTGATCACGAGGAGATTTTCATATTACAGTCGAATTGGCCGTTTGAACTCATAAAAATTCGGATTAAGCAAAAAAAAAAAAAAAAAAAAAAAAAAAAGCATATCTACTCCGAATAAGCACAAAGCTTGCAATCCTCTCAGCTTCACTGAAAATCACATCTTTTTTTCTCACACAAGTAATCAAAACAACACCACAACGCAAATCAAAAGCTCCATCATTTGCTCTAGTAATGACCTTAAACGCCCAACAAACATGAGCAGCTCAATTTTTCCCGATTGAGATACTAGAGGGTTTATCTTATTAGCATTAGAAGTGGAATTTATTTGTTGCTCTTCGTGCGTTTCCAATTGATGACATGAAAGGGAGAAGTGTACAATTCCTTTTGTAATTTGATAAGTAAAATCGATTATTGTTCTCATTTATGGCCCATAAACCTATATCATCTCAATATTGAATAGATTTATTTAAAAAGTATCCCTCTAATTAAGTAAATAAATAAGGAAATATTACAATTTTTAATGTACTAATTGACATCATAAAATGAACTCATTTAGTATACATTAGATTCGTATAGTTTAAAAATCAATAAATTATTGCAGTAAGTAAATCTCAAACCATGACAGAACATAAAGTTACAATTCTACATGGAGATTATTGCGCAAGTTAATGCGTAAACCATATGCACTGTATGTATGCATTGGTGTAGCTTCATATTCTCTGTTGGACTAATTTAAGGTATAAAGGTCGTGTAAATGTTTTTCTTTCATAAGCTATCTTTTTTTTTTTTTTAATCATAAATTTGGATATAGTAATAGTGATGGGTTGTTAAAAAAGTTTCGCCGTCTATGTATCTGAAATATTTCCATCGCTTATATACTTCTTATTTATTCAAGCGACACCTAAGGCAAGTTATTAGTGAGAGAAATCTTTGAAAATATTTAATTACACTTCTGGAAATAATGCAACATGAACCATCCTAATTTTGGGCTTTTGTAGGAAAACCTTCGGAGTCGGCATGGCTGAGTGGATCCAGGATCTGTAGTAAAAGTCAAGGCCTAGGATCCAGTTTCTAAAATTTCGAAATGGTGAGTATAAATTTTTTCCACGGAATGAGGTCATATGCACAAGGTCCCCATCCTTTATTGTTTACCTATTTAGGGTTACGTTACATAAAGATACAAGATAACCTATAAGATATCTTTAAAAAGACATATATGTAGCAATAGTTATTATAATTTTATTTGTTATTTATGATTTCATATCATTTCTTTCACAAAATCATGATTAAAAAACAATCCATGCAGCAATATTGTGAGATGGAAAGCATAAATTCACTTGTACTTTACTAATTTTAATGTAAACGTGCATCCTACTAATTCATAATTATTTGTTGTTCGTGTAAATGGAATAGCTGACATAAATGCGATAATTTTTATTTATGAAAAAATTATAAATATGGAGTTCCTAGCACAAATGTAACGAACTTTACATATATAATTGCAAATATCCCATTTATTCCTTATAATTTGACAATATAATCCAACATGTTACTAGCCCTAATTTGCTAGGATTTGTTCTAAGATTGACCGTGGCATCCAATATTGAATCAAATGATTTTCTTATAAACCACAAGTCACAAGCTCTTTGACACATCCATCATCAATGTAAAAAGACAGATAATTGGAAAAGATCACCCGGATATGTCTATTTTCCTAATTTGGCATAGAGGTTTGCCAATCTGCCCAAAATGACAAATCAATTTTCTTCTTGAGCCTAATCTATCAAGTTAGGTCTTCCTAGGCCCAATCAATTCTATATTGAAAATTCGATAGATAGAATATGCATATGATTCACTTACACACATTTAGGCTGCATATATCATTTGGCTTGCCACTTAATTAGGTATCAAGCACAATGTCTTCAATAAATATACATGGATACATATAATGATGAAGGGCTTCAATACATGTAGATGTGACAACTCCATCATGAGAGTACCTCTTCATGAAATTAGAGCCAATCCAGTTGCTCCCAATCCCAAATTGGGTCTTCCAAACTTGCCATCTCCCATTGATGTGAACTTCCTGCATTCGCCGCTACTGCTTCTGATGATGATGCATCTGCACATCCACCACCTTCGTGCCCGCCTTCGCTGCTAGCAGTGTTGTCGCTACCTTGGATTGTTGTCTCTCTAGCCACCGCTCCCAGTCGCCGACGATCAAATGCTCGAGACCTCCCGGACACCACATACACTCGGCACAATGCGAATTCACGCCTTAGCTGTGAGTACATTATTTCCAGAAAATCAAAGACAGAGAAAAATGTTTATTGCATTTTTCTGTGAAAGTCCAAGTAAGAACTAAAGTAAGAGACGGAAATTTAATAGTCTGCAACTGCACGGCACAGATAAAGTACATGACAGAAAACCAGTACAAGAAAGATTATTCAAAGTCAAAATTAGATAACCTAGATGTCATGCACGCGAAGTTAGTTTATCCTTTCTATGTTTGAAAAAGTTGAAATAAAGGTCCGAATTTCTTGATACGATCACCTTAGGAATGGAAATATCACTGCTCGTAGAATCGAGATTTGTCGGCGAGAGTTCAATGGCCCTGTACTCGTTCAATTTCCAGTGGGTCTTTCTTCCTGTGGCAGGTTTTCCCATGTAGAAAATCATTGATTTCTTCACGCCGATCACCTTGTTGTCCGACGAGTAGACGTAGCCGGGAGACCCGGTGGCTTTCCAGTAGCCGGTGGCCATGCTCCGGCTGGGCCGCCCTCCTCTCGCCTCCCTCTCCTGCAGGGGCGCGAAGAAGAACCACTGCTCTCTGTCTTCTCTGCACAGCTCTCCCGCAAGCTCTGCAACACAAATTCACCAAAGAAAATGTAGGCAAAAGAAAGTTCACTGGTAATGGGCATTTGTAATTTTCAAGAACCCATTTCTAGTGCACAGTTCAATCAATGTAGGGGATGTGAAAGAATCGCATGCATGCACGCGGACTGTGTCTTACGTGGGAGATTCCATGGCTCAGTGTTGAAAATGTCGAGGACAGGGATGACACGATGAAGCTCATCTTGATTAAGGCCACCAAGTTGGTTATGCAAATAAAACGAAATGAGCTCTTCCTCAGTTGGATAGAACCTGAAACCTGTCGGGTAATTCTCCATATCTGGTTGTTTTGGGCGCGGATTTGAGTTAGCAAGTCAATTACGTATATGTAGGGATCGCGAGCAGGAGGAGAGTGTGTTGAGATGATCTAGGGTTTTTGAAGGAAAGAATGCAGGAGGGAGGAGACCATGACGAGTGAAGAGTCGGCGTGTCAATTGCGTCCTCTTGCACATGGTAACATCAACGCGGTTGGGTCAAGGATTAGACATGAAGTGACAAGAGAAACGAGCAGTGGCCGGCGCTTCACCGCCTCGGTTCTTCCACAACGATTGTAGCTGTCAAAAGGGATGTATTGGCCTCGGGTACTGATACTCTCAGAAACTTATTCGATATAATTTAATAAGGAATATATGGTTTTTCAAAACAATGATTACAAATAATTTGAAAGAACGTATTATATGAAATACAGTAATTTTTTTCTTATTTCGTTGATTAACAAGCTTCTTAAGTATGCTCCCTCTTAGTTTTTATTTATTTATTTCATTATAATTTCTTTTTAATTAAAATATACTTTTAGATTGATTTAATAGCTCATGTGATGTGACACTGCCATATGTTTTGCTTTTTTACGTCCACATTGGGGTTTTAATAAAAGTGTCTCCGTTCGTACAGATCCAGTTCATAAGAAATTTTACTTTTTTTGGCATCGATAAAAAGATACATGATTCTATTCATTGAATCAGAATGCATAAGTGATTTACTTACCCATGTGAGGTGAATGTACTATTGTCACAATTTGTCATACTAGGTCAAGCTAATGACGTATCAAAAGTGATAGATTTTGCTTTATCTTGGATCCACAAAAGAAAATTCACTCCTAAGAATGTTTCACATTGGGGTGATTATAATGATCACATAAGTCTATGTAATCTTTTCTTGAATTGAAGGAGAACATGATCTCAAGCGGCCATTCTCCTTGAAAATTAAGTTACTTCAATCGGCCTAGAAGCATCTCTTCAAATCTCGAATTGAGGCATCGATTTATCCCTCTATGCATAGAATCCTTGACCAATGTCAATTGCAGCTTCAAAAGAAGGGAACTGTTTGTACTATACCACAGAGTTTTGCTTAAACACATCTAGGGTTGTTAGTTGTTACAATACTAAATCAAATCATCAAAAGTTTTTTTCATTACCACTAAGCGAAGCGTCAACCTTCGCTGTCATGCTAGCGGTTCCAAGCTGAATACCATGCAATCTCAACATATCTATCTAGTGCTGAAAAGCAAGATTTACTTGAAGCATCGTGGATGGTGGTAGTTTGCTCTGGATCAATACGCTTTTAGTTTACTTCCAAGTCAGCTAAAGGAAAACAATAAATCAAACTAAAGTAACGTATAATTTGGTTTGAACGGAGGAAATTCTGCATCTAGATAAGAATAACATGTATTGTTAGTCAATTTTCCAGAATGAAACTTCCGAAATGTTTCTTGCCCATCCCACCGGAACTGAAGGATTTGAATTTCTCTCTAAACTGAAAACTAAAGGCAGAATTAGAACCGACGGCATTTACTTCATTTAGTTTATCTTTCTTGTGTCCACTTGACTTCCATTGATTGACTAGCAAACCATTTGAGATCCATCATTTTCTAAACTTCTTAAGAAAGCCGCTACGCATTCAAACTTGAGAACTCCCTCAGTTTTTACTTTATCCTTCATATCTTTTCACCGTTCCATAATACATGGCTTTCGGTGCCTCCAACATCACCAAGGTCAAGAAAATGTTTGACTAACCATTATTATTGGGTGACATAGTGTGTGATAATTGAATGAAATGTTTCATCTAAATAAAACACTCTCATTTGTCTCAATATATCTTGCTGACTCTTTCTTTGTCTCAATATAATAAGGCTTGAGATATAAGAACAAAAAGAAGAACTGCTTATAATATGCATGCATCATAAGATTTAGATTAAGTAGAAAAAGGTAAAATTGTAAAAGTCAATCCGGATACATCCAATAGATTTACTAAAACTATGAAAAAAATAAAAGGGAAAAAAAAAAAAAAAAAAGGAACAAAGAAAGATGCACTTACATTTTCCTCTTGAATCCATTCACCATGATTTTCTCACCAAGCAGCAAGCAAGGCGGGGACCCCAATATTAGAAGTACTGTTTATTATGATTAACTACTGCAAACATTCCATACTTCTTATGATTCCTTTCTTGCTCTGTTTTTCTTGCCACGGATGATTAAAATTCAAACTTCCACTTTCTTCGACCGAAAATTAAAAAAAAAAAATTCCACTTTCGGTGTATGTCTCCATCATGACTTTATTGGCAGGCATGTCGATGATATTTGTGACATGCTAACCGGGTCTACATCAACCCCAAATAGCGCTCAGTGCCTCGTACAAAGAATATTCTACCATTTCATGCTACTTATCTCCAAAAATCACCATTCGATAACAGAAAAAGAAAAACAATACGAACATTAAAAATTGCAATTGGGAATTAAGAGATATATGATCACGACGGACACTCGTGCATTCTTTTCTTGTTCGGACAAAATAAATGCTTATGTTGTTCTTATTGTTAAAATATCCGCATTATTTATTTATGAGGTTTTCTCTATATGTACTTGATCTTTTTTTATCTATCAGTTTAAAATATTGGGTTGCCCATTATTATATAATAGAGAAGTCGGATTCTATCTAGTTTATTTCACTAATGTGGCCACCCAATGGACATTTTAACAGTCCTTGCACAAGATTCAAATGACTAGCTTGAGGAAGTAATCAAATATAAGTAACAAATTCTTTGGTCAGATATCGGGATTTCCTTTGAAAACCCCCGGGAAGACAGTGGAAAGAAGATATGAGGAATCTTTTCAATTGTTCTTGAACTTGGAGAAAAAAGGGATCATGCTCTAATTTGCTATTCTTGATGGCCCATCTTTTATGGTGAAGAGCATGTCATGACACAAATCCAACAAGTGATGTTCAACACTTAAAGCACTTTAGGCTAAGATTTGCATTTTCCTTTTGGCAATTTTATTATCATCCTTCAAATTCGTTCAATATTATTTTTGGTAGATCTAATTTAAATGCAAATATGGGACGGAGAATCTTAAGTGAATTGACGCCTTGTTTTAATCTTTCATTAAAAACAGAGTTGCTCAATGAACGAGAATCATACCACCATAATTTTCATGTCCGCAAAATTGAATTCCAAGATATTCTATTATCACTCTTGTTTGTCAGCTAATTTGATTTCAAATCGAATCAAACGAGACTTGAAGTAGAAAGAGAAATTAGGAAAATTTGTTGTCGTCAACCTGAGATAGTACGAGGAACTATCTCAGGTGAAAATGCTCAAGAGTGATTGGGAAATACTATTCAATGGGATCACTTACACGCCCGAAATCAAATGTGGTCAACGTTCGCACCTAATCATTCAACAAAGACCATACTTGGCTTTAGTGGGGGTGGCGTCTGTGGTCCCCCTCAACTTTGAAATCTGAATCGATCCTGCAGACCTTTTGAAAAGACAATTGTGGTCGGAGTTCTAATTTGAATAATTAGAATTGGTTCCGACTAGAAAAAAATAGGATAAGCCTCGTTGAGAAGACCACTGTGCTTGCAGCCATTTGGGAAAGTACACATGTATATGCTTTGGGAGGTATAGGTTACTTGTATCACAGTTCTATGAAATCTCTCGATGTTCATTCCATAGTCTAATCAATACCCACATTTTAGTTTCCTTCATTTTAATCATATTATTGATTTGATCAGATGCTATAAATAGTTGTTACCTTGTCGGCATGTTGCCGACATTGCTTGTATGGAGAGAACATATCTTATTGCGAGCTTGGTAGCTTATGAATTCACCTAGGATCACTCGGGTCAAATAGGCCAAAAGAGCTCCTTTGGGTGAGCTTGAGCACGGTTACTTAGTTTTAAAGCTTAATATGACATGGTAGGTCTTGAGCTAATCTAGCTCGATCTGGGAATGCCTATAATATGTCAAAAACTATCAAAAGCTATACATAAAAAATTCATTACAAAATATAAAAAATGCTAAAAAAGGAAACCCATGGAAGGTAAGCATCTCTTCTAACTCTCTCAATGTGTGCAATCCTATCCTTTTGTTATCGATAATCAATTAATTTGTCACATTGATGAGTTTGCATTGTTCTACTAATGTAATTTACGGGGATAGTTTGAATAATTAGATAATACTTTATTGATGAAAAGAATCATACTTGAAATTAATATAAAATGATATAAGTTGGTAATCTTAAAAACTATATGATAAAATTAACTCAAACATAACATGTAGAGGATCAACGAGTATGGTAGCCTAGTGATAAAGAAGTTGCATTGTCTTTTATGAAGTTATGAAATTGAGTCATGTTGTGAGTGAACCACCAGCCAACTTATATATTGGGCATTTTCTAGTACTGGGGATGTTGGAGCTAGTGATTGACTCATCAATCTCAAGCATTCATGTTGTATAGCTAAGGTTTAAACTGAACATTGCACCACAAGTGGAATGCGTAGAAGTGGTAGTCGAGTTTTATTGCTCTTCCTTGACTTATATCTATGACATGTTTGCATGTGTGAAGAGATATTCAATAAAGTCAACATCAAATAATATGGAGCAATAATTATGGCAAGATCGAGAAAGTGAAAGGAGTAAAACATAAATTTTAAAGTAAATTGAAAGAAAACATTTGAATATCAATGTAAACATTATTCGATAGTTTTTTTTTTTTTATCAACCTGATTTTTGTGACACAATTTAAATTATCATCATTAAAAATATCTCATAAGTAAATTGTAATTCTCTTGAAAAAAAATCTGAAAAGAAAATGAGATGGCATAGCCACTTCATTTGATGCAGTCATTATTGACGATAACCCTAGCTTAGCTGTAATGAGTAAGCGTAACCAATTAGTCTTGTAGAAGAGATAGTCAAGTTTTATTGCTCCTCTTTGACTTATATCTATGACACGTTTCTTGTGTGAAGAAATATTCAATAAAGTCAACATCAAATAATATGGAGTGACAATTATGACAAGATTGAGAAAGTGAGATGAGTAAGGAAAAAATTTTAAAGTAAATTTAAAAGAAAATGTTTGAATAGTTTATGAACATGACTATTTTAGTGTAAACATTATTTGATAGTTGTCTTATCAATCTAAGTTTTGTGACACAATTCAAAATTTTATTCATTAAAAATATTATGTGAGTAAATTATAATTCTATAGAATAGAATTTGAAAAGAAAATGAGATGGCATAGCCACTTCATTTGGTGCAGTCATTATTGATGACAACCCTAGGTTAGTTGTACTGAGTGAGCGTAACCGTTCAATTTCGTTATCCATCTTATATGCATTTCTATTGACTCCTTGTAAGGTACTACGACGACCAGGTAAGGGCTAAAATGCATACAATGATTGGGGCTTCTACGGATCAGACCGAAAAGATAGGGGTTGTCTAAGATGTTCGTGTACCCTTTTCTTTATTTTATTGTATTTGAATTTGTCCGAACTTTGTCTAGGTAGTGAGAATTACCTTCAATTCGGACACGCGGAGATTTCCCCGGTTTTCAGCTTACGGTCGGCGTTCGCCCTTCCTATTCTTCACTTCCTTTCAAGGATGAGAACGGCGAAACACCCTTTTCTAGAGCGTTGCTGGTTGAAGACAATTGAGAGTCATTCATTGAGCCCACCAAAAACCCTAAAAAGTCTCGGACATCAATCACTTCAATGAATGAGCCGTGTTCGCTGGTCTTGTCCCCATGGGTTTTGCTTTCAAAGCCTTGACTAATGGTTCAACGTAATTCGCGTTCGGAACAACAGGGATTTGCAATTTTACATCGTTTTAGGCAGACTCCAAGCTTGTACGTCATGTGAATCACGAAGCTTCAGTTGCGGACAGCTAGTAAGGAGGGCTTTAGCCGCATATAAAGACTGACCGATTATAAATGCTTCCGTGTCCCAGCAATGTCTCAGATAGCCCACAAATTAAGATTGATATATGCAACAAAAGAGAGAGACATTTAAGGAGGAGGGAGAATATTCAACATGCATCTGGTGAACGCTCGCATCACATTTGACAGCATACGATGTCGTAGTTGAATAAGGAGAGTTTCAGGGCATCAACATCGATCAATCCACAAAGAGCACTGTACTGTGTTGCAAGAAACAGCTTCCATTCACACAGCCAGCACCATTACTACTAATCCGATCCAAAGGTGCGGTTTCGGAATCTCCATGTGCATAGTGAACATCCCAACTTCCTATAACATGCATCTGACTAGTTGGGCAATGCGTACCCGACCAATAAATGGAATATCATGCCTCGCCCTGCTCCCACTCCACCGCCCTTCCACCCTATCTTAATGAGTTACTTTGAATTTCATTCCCATTACAAAGATGGTACTAAGTGGATTGCCCAGTAACAAACAACAGCCGTCAAATTGCAAAACTTCATCATTGACAACAAAACCCAATCAATCTAAAGATGAACGTGAGTTGTGCGCGCGCACGCGAGAGAAGATGAACGTGAGTTGTGTGTGCGCGTGAGTGAGAGAGAGTCCATTTAACTAAAAATATGGGTGTCTAAAATAGTCATCGGAATTAGTTGACTGTTAATTTGCATTATGCGGTTCAATTCAATTCAGTATTTGTTAGGTCAATTGTTAATCTCCTAAATCGCAAGTGAATTTGTTGCTTGTGGATTTACGATTCTCTACATACATATCAATTCAAGTGATTCTCTCTCTCTGTTTTTTTTTTTTTTTTTTTTTTTTGGCAGGTTTACCTATAATCTAATGTAAATCTTGTTGCCTTTTAGTCTGCAGGCTATATTTTGATAGTAACAAAATAATTGAATATACCCTTTGTACTTAACAATAAAAGATTAAATAAAATGACAGAAATTTGTTATCTACATTTGAGTGTAATCCTTATGTTAATTAGAGAGAGACTTTATGGTCAAGATAAAGAGATAAATTGACATGAAAATGCATGCGTAAAGGATATCAATGATCACGATAAAAGGATGTACAATCCACTAAAAAATGCAATGGAATTCTGAACATCATGCAGCCATCTTGATGACCCCATCGACAGGGCATTGACAAGTTTGACGTGTAATCTGCATTTTGGGAGCAGATCATAGATCAAAGAGTTGAAAGCAGCCTCCACAAAAGTTACCGTCCACTAAAGATAGAATGACAGTAACTAGTAAGCTACCACATGATATGAGCAATTAACAACGTGAACCCAAGCACATGGCTACAACGTGAATGTAACAGGTCAAATTTACCTACAAAAGCAACTTCAATCAGAAATGCTTCAGTTATGAGTACGCGCAATAGTATCAGCAGTTGCATATCCGAAAGAAGGGATAAAAAGGCAAAGCAAAAGTGTCGGTTGGGGCGACGACATCACCGATGTGCTGTTGCTTTAGGTAAGCCATCTCCTGCCCAGTCATGACGATGTTCATTTGTATTACTCAAGCATCAATTGAAATTAAAGTCACCTCTGTGTGGTCAACAAACACTATCCTACACAAAGAAAAAGAGTCCATGAACGCCTCAGAGGTAATTGTCTATCGGAGAAAGTACATCGTACATTGTATTTGTTGACATATAAAGGCGTAATAACATGGTCAACCAACCAATAAAGTGTTCTCGCTTTCATGATTCATTGCATTTGTTGCCATTCTACGTCCGAAATTGCAATGACCAAAGACATTTGATTGGTTACATGGTATTATTGTTGTTACACGTACCAAAAAAAATTCTGGGCTTCATTCCACGAAAAGCAAGAAAAGTGAAATCAACTGGATGAGGGCATCACAAATCAGAAAATTATGTTGAACAGATGTAATCAAAAGGACAAGCTACGACAGAACGAAAGCCAAACCAAAATATTAACACCGTCGCCAAAAACAGGACAAATCTCTTCAACATCCTATCACAACAAGAAATTGTGCTGAAAGGTAGCAAAACTAAGAGCAATCTCGCTCTATGGGGTCAAATGTCGATAAGACAAATAGAATCTTGATTGTTATTCACATGAGTGTTGACACCTAATTTTTAGTCTTTTTACTTAGGATTTAGTTGCGTAGAAAATTAGAATTTTTTTTTTTTGGTAAGGTAGAAACTTAGGAGTTAGTCATTAAAAAAAAAAAGAAGTAACACAAAAAAAAGTTTATTAAAAGGTATAGAGAAATTGCATTGCATATTAACATTACAAATATTTGCATCACTAATGGTAATTTTTAAATTTTTCCCAAAAAAAAAAAAAAAAAAAAAGGAAAAAGAAAGATTGGATGGGGTGGAGTGAGGGGCTGGGTTTGCCCGCTATTGACACTTGGTTTTTAGTCGACACGTCGAAAAAAGTTAAAAATCGAGATTTGGATTTTTGATTGAGACTAAGCCCATTTCTCGGCAAAAAAATATCGTTTCTCATTTCTTTCTTTTGCATTGCCCTTTTTAAGAAATTTGAAAATCATTTTAAAGAAAAATTCGAAAAGTCAAACAATTGACTTTCGAGTTGACTTTTTAGTCAATTCTTTGATCAAAAGTCAACATTGGGTCAAAATTGGCTTTTTACCCAAAAAATGCCATTTAGCTTTAACTTCACTTTTGTCAAACCAATTTCTCAAAACTCAAAGATTTAACCAAAAAAATCAACATTTTAGGAAAAGTCAACTAAATGGTTGACTTTTGGTCGTACCTTTGACAAAAAAAAATTGAAAAAGAAATAAAAAATGTACAAATATATTTATTTTAATGTCAATTTGACTTTTGTGTTGAAAATTTTACGAAAATTGATTAAGAACCTTGTTTTCCGAATTTTTCGGTTTCGGGTCTTAAATTGGTCAAAAATCAAATTACTTTCGATATAGTTATAATTAGGTATAGTTCATTCTTTGACATTTGGTTTATAAACTATTTTGAAATCCGCTCATGCATTCAATTTGGTGATATACCGAGTCAAAATGCAAATTGCCATTTTGAGCCCTAATTAGGGGACCAAAATTGATCATTCATAACTTGTAAACGGACGATTATTTCTCACTCACCTCCTTAAGATAAATGTAAATTCGAAATTGATTTTGAGAAATTCACACCAGTACTTATCAATTTAAAGAAGTTTATCCTTCCAAGCATAAGAAAGTCAAGCAATTAAGCAACTAAAGGTAAGAGCTACCACCGCCTCCTACAAAGAGTGTGACCTTTTTTCTAATATTGATATGTATACTCCATAAAAAAAAAAAAAAAAAAAAAACCTTTTTATTTTTAATTAATTCTTTATAATTCATTGGTTGATCATTCTTTGATTTAAAGAATCATCCCATCTCAATTGAAAACTGTCGCGACCTAAATTTTTAGGGCAATCCTAAAGTCTAGGTTAATGGATTGCTAAGTCCGAAGACTTGGCGCGGACCCTCCCAAGTCCTACCAATCGCGACTTAATGTTAAGAAATTAACTCATTTAAACATACAATTATACTAAATTTGGAGCCGCCACTAATCAATTAGGGTTGATTAGAAACCCAAATAAAGTATGGGAGAATACTTTATTTTTGCGAACCAGAGATTCAATAAGTCCGGGGACATGATTACGCTAGATTAGTCTAATGCCCTTTCGGTACCTTTTATTTTAATTTCAAAAATACTTTGCAGGCAATGTTGATTAATTTTAATCTAAGCTACTAACATGCAAATGGTGGTCATGCGGGTGCACAATCAATAAAGTAACATTCAATGAAAAAAATATTAACAAAAATGCATGCCCTAAACATGATTTCTAAATGACTGGACACCTAATTTTTCTTTTTCTTTTTTATAAAAAAAATGTTAATTATATGCAAACTTGATCTAAATTTAATATGCATGGATTTTACTTTAATGCTATGGAAATGCAATTCGTATGGCCTAACTAGAACTATCACTATATGTATGCAATCTTATTTATATAATCCTAAATATGCATGTGTTTCATGACATGAGATGAATGACATAATAGTTCTATATGCATGTTCTTTTTGTGATTTTTTTTTTAATGATTTTTTTTATTACACATATACAACCTATATTAAACAATGATGACGTGACATTGGATTAATTATGAACTAACCTGTTAATTAACCGGGTAAAAGACTTTTGTGTTTTCTTTTTTATTTGGAATGGCCTAGTAATTTTTATTAAAAAAAAAAGGTGACATAATGATGCAATGCTAATTTTTGGCTTTTTTTATTTTTATTAAAATACTACATGATGAGAATGTTAAAACATTAACCTATAACCTACTAATTAAAACGCAACATGTAATGTGTGCATTATAAAATCTATATAACCTAAATAACATCCTTTTTTTTTGTTTTGATTTTTTGTTAAAGGAAAATCATCCTAATTCTACATGAATCTAAAAAATAAAATACGTTGCTTCAAATGTGGAATATGTATAGACCTAAATATCTAATATGATGCATGATGTATGATGAGTAAATAATAACACGCTAAAATAAAAATCCATCCATGTAAATCAATAGCATTTTAATATGAATCAAGGATGCAAAAGAAAAATTCATGAATTTCGCCATAAAAAGTCGAAATAATCAAAAATCTAACCCGACGTCTCGCGGGTCAATATTTTTGATTATCATAACTTAATATGACAAATTTCCTAATGATAAAATTAAATCAAAACAAATCAAGTTAGAATATATTATAAGTAAATAAAAAAGAAACTATGAAACCAAATACTTAACAATTTACCTAGTCTAACTCTCGGTAGACTTGAAGAAATGACGAGGAAGCAGTAATGGCTGAACTGCAATGGTGGCTCGCCAAGGGTGAGAGGTCCTGGTGACCGGAGCTGAGGTGGTCGTCGGAGCTCCGGCAAGAGCTCAGGTGATAACCGGACCTGCAGCAAAAACAAGGGAAGTAGCAGGTGGGTCGTGAGCAACGGCAGCAGGCTCGGATCAGGAGCGGCGGCAGCAGGTGTCGCTCGGTTGGGTTAGCGGGGCGCGGCAGGCGTCGCTCGGCTGGGTCGGTGAGAGCGGCAGAGACGGCGTCGGGCGGTGGAGGCTCGACTCGACTCAGGCAGAGGGCGGGCGACTCGGTGAGCGACCGCTACGGGCGTTGCAGGTGGAGCGGGGCACGGTCGATCGGAGGGCGGTGAGCAGTGGCGTCAGGCAGCGGCAGCTTCACAGGGGCAAGGGCGACGCTGGACGCTGGGCGCTGGGCTGGTGACAGAGGCTTCCGGCAGCAGGCGCGACAAGAACGGCTTCTAGCGTCGCAGAGGGCTCGGGCTCAGCTGCTGGCATCGCGGAAGGAAAACGGTGGCTTCGCCGCACTCCGGGCTGGGCAGGTCGCGGTCAGATCAGGGGCGTCGCATAGGCGGCGGTGACTCGGCAGCAGGCGGCAGTACAGGATCGGCGGGTTGCAGGGACACCGAAAGGGAGCTCACGAGGAAGATGAACAGTGATCCATCTTTTTGCTTTTTCTTCTTCTTTTTTACTTTTTCTCTCACCTGACACTCTCCCTCACCTGTTTCTCTCACTCTCTGCCGAAACCTCTCCCACTCTCACCTTTTCTCTGCCTCACGTCATCTCTCTCTCTGCTCTCTGTGTTTCACCTCTTTTTACGAAAGGAAGCCCCCCCTAAACGACAGAATTTCTGCTTTGAATTTTCTGATTTTTCCTCTCCCCGAAAGGTGAACAGGAGCCCCCTATTTATAGAGTGAAAACTCTAATTCGTTTCGCCGTTGGAGATTTTCGCTCAACCTCTCGCCGGTGAGATTTTCACTCAACCTCTTCAACAAAGAAATGTCTCCGAAATCTGGCTGTTGAACTATTTCGAATTCAAAATTTTTTCAAAATTTTTCTCTGACATCTTTTCCCTCTACAACCAAATACCATATTATTACTTTCTAAAATAAATTAAATTTTAAGATAGGTGTCAACAGGGTGCCACTGTTGCAGAATGAGAGGCACCTTCGCCACAGTGAGAGGCCCACCATCAAGGACCTTCCTTTGAAATTCAGGGTCCGGTAAATGAAAGAAATAAAAACCATCATCATTCGCCCGGACTTCCAGAAGTTGGGACCCCCAAACGTTCTTCATAGCAATTTCAGTCATCTGGAATGGCAATTGTTTGCCTACATAATAACCCACAAGGCATTCCTTCCATTTAGGATCACAACCTTCAAGAACTTCGGATGGAATCTGGGCAAATGGCTCACCATCAACCACATCTGGAGGCACATAAGTGAGGTCATATCCCTTAGTAGCAGCCTTAGCTATATTTGCCCAAGAAAGGGCTTGTGCCTTGGCGGCCTCAGGATCTAACGGGGCAACACGCCCTCTAGAAGGCTTGCGCGTCCCTGCAGGTTTAGTGTCAGGTTTACCAGAGGTACCAGCAACAATAGAAACAGCAGGTGGATGGGCGCGAGTGGGGGGAGATTGGGCTGGGGAGGCAGCAGCCTTGCCCTTGTCCAAAGGAGGACGAGATCTCTTACCACGGCTACGGCCCCTGGACCGATCTCGCCGGGCCTTCCTTGAAGTATCGCGTTCACGAGCGGATGTATCCATCTGCTCAAATAGCCCAACACAGCAGAAAGGAAACCAGAAAACCCTATTTAAAGAAGAGCATTAATACCCGAGGAAGCCAAGTTTTGCAAGATGCTTCGGTGGAGTCCAAAGGTGGAGGAGGGAGAGAAAACCCACCAAGACCCAGTACCCCACACCAGCAGAGGAGCTTGCACCAGCAGAATCGGATTCGTGAAAACCAGAAAAAAGGGGGGGCTTCGATCGAAGGGCACCGGACATCAACGGGGAGGAGATAGCCGAAATCCTTCGGTGAAGAAGGAGAGGGTGGATGGGAGAAGGGATCCACCGAAGCTCAGCTCCAACGATCCATTCAAACGCCCGGATTCAGCAGCAGCAGTCGCGAGTGAACAGGAGAGCGATCGCACGGCTTGAGAGCATATTGTGAATAGTACAGGTCAGGTCAAAGTCTAAAATTTTCCCATCAGTTCAATTTCATGGTTAATTTCAACTGAACGCGATTTTAGCGTGACCTAAAATACTGGGTAGTTTTTAGGAATTTTTAACGCATTTGACCCTTTGTCGATTATTTTTTATTCACTTTGTACATCTTCGACTCATAGGTGACTCTCGGTTGTCATGAAAATCTCGAGGTTTCAAATACGAGTATAGGGTACATAAATGACAGGGAAATCGATTTAGTGCCGTTTGATGTGAATTTTGCAATTAGGTGGAATCGCCCATACTTTAATTACACGCTTTGTCTAATCGACCTATCTCCGATCTCTAGTCCATTTTAACGGTGCCGTATTGACCTTTGTAGATTAGCACGGTCGAGCAGTTGATTTCTAGTTAAATTATCAAGTCTGTCGCATTTAGATTCCTTAATGATTTCGCCAGATACATTAGTTATCTCATGAGTAATCAGCTTAGAGAAAAATACTATGGGCGCGTCGATGAAAAGCCCATTTCATTTCATCAAAAATAAGGCTGAAAATCAAGATGTCACATAAATTATACCTTTGTTTCTGGTTTTTGGTAATCCTAAACTATACATTTGTTTTTGGTTTTTGGTAATCTTAAATCATACTTCTTGTTTTTGGTTCCTGGTCAACCTTAAACCTCGTTCCTTGGGTTCATAATCAACTTTAAATCTCGTCCCTTAGGTTCTTGGTCAATCTTAAACCGTGTCTTTAGGTTTTAGGTTATCCTGATAAACCTTGTCTTTAGGTTCTAGGTTATTATTAAACCTTGTCTTTTAGGTTCTAAGTTATCATTAAACCTTATTTTTTAGGCACTAGGTTATCCTTAAACTTTATCTTTTAGGTTCTAGGTTATCCTTGAACCTTGTCTTTTAGGTTTAGGCTATCCTTAAACTTTGTCTTTAAGTTCTAGGTTATCCTTAAACTTTGTCTTTAGGTTCTAGGTTATTCTCATAACCTTGTTTATAGGTTTTAGGTGATTCTTAAACGCTGTTGTTAGGTTAATGGTCATCATTAAACCATTCCCTTTTTTTTTCCTTAATGAATTTATTTCCTTTATTTCGTTTCATGAGAGAGACGGAGAGAAGAATCTCTAAGATGAGTCTAAATACCTTAGGGAGCAAAGGTAAATATGTAGGTATGTCCTTAACCAAATGTTATTTTCTTTGTTATTTTTCATTTCTCAAAATGGAGTTGATTAAAAATTGCAGGTATCAATTTTGTCTTTGAGTGGAACCTCTTCGAACTCCGACTCAAAGAAGGGCAGTGTTGACATCTAATTTTTAGGTAACGTGTTAAAAAGGTTAAAAATCTAGATTTGACTTTTTGATTGCGACTGAGCTCGTTTCTCAACCAAACAATTTCATTTTTCATTTCTTTCTTTTGCATTGTCATTTTTAAGCAATTTCAAAATCGTTTTTAAGAAAAACCCGAAAAGTCAAATAGTTGACTTTTGAGGTTCGGTCAAAAATTGAATTTTTTTTTACCTAAAAATATGCCATTTAGTTTTAATTTTACTTTTGTCAAACCAATTTCTCAAAAACTCATAGATTTGACAAAAAAAAAAAAAAAAATAGCCCTTTTGAAAAAATCAACTCAATGGTTGACCTAATATTTGACAAAAAAATTGAAAAAATCTAAATATGTACAAGTACATTTCTTTTAATATCAATTTCAATTTTTTGTTGAAAATTTTACGAAAATCAATTAAGAATCTTATTATTTTGAATTTTTTGGTTTCGGGTCTTAAATAGATCAAAAATCAAATTACTTTTGATATAGTCATAATTAGGTTTAATTCTTTCTTCGACATTTGGTTTAAGGACTATTTGAAATCTGCTTGTTCATTCAATTTTTTGAATGGACAATTGTTTATAATTTGTGAACGAATAATTGTTTCTCACCCATCTCCTTAAGATAAGTCCAAATTTGAAATTGATTTTGAGAAATTCACACCAGGACTTATCAATTTGAAGAATTTTATTTCTTGAGCATAAAAAGTCTAGCAATTAAGTTTCAATCAACAAAATTTGAATTGACCCATTATTGATTATGATTTAATTTCATAATTCTAGGTCCAATTCTGATATTAGGCACAAATTCATTTTTGACATAAGCTTGAACGCTTCAATTCAATGTCAATTTGATGTGATAAGTGATCTTATACATGGGTAGTTCATTCGATAGAGCAATTGTGACATTAATTGAATTCAATTTTAGTTAATTTGCAATTTTACCTATTGAATTGCAAATTTGATCATTTTAGCCCTTTAGGCTCAATTCAAAGCACTCACAATTTTGACTTGTTGCCTTTTGCAATATCATTCAATCATGTCAATAAAAGATCTCTAGATCACATTCACAAGGTTTGATTAGTTTAATTGAATCTTAATTGGCAATTTCTTCTTAAAAAAAGATAAATTTCTTTTGCAATTAAGGACCAAATTACATAAATTTTGGACCCACAGGGGTCCCAATTGGGAAAAATACTTAGAACTAGGCCAAATCGATTAAGAATTGGTCAAAAATTGGTCAAATTGGAGCAAACCGGTTTGACGGTTTGATTGGCCATCGGCGGGGATGGCCAGTTCAGCTCCTTTCTTGCCAGTTCTTGACCTCTAGCGAGTGGTTCCAAGATCCTTTCGATGTTAATTTTACTTTTGCACCTTTAATTTCTTAAATTTTACGGATCGATCCTCAAATTTCATCAAATTGCAATTTAACCTATAATTGGATATTTTAACGAAATTCTCAATTTTGGCTCGGGTTTTCGCAAATCAAACCCATTGGATAGATTACCCAACATCTCGGATCATGATCCAACCTTCGAAATCAAATTTTAATCATTGGATCGAAATTTTGACCATTGGATTGAATTGACGGACGAATTGGATAGTTTGGGGGTAGTATATAAGCTCATTTTCTCTCCATTTTTGAGAGGGGCTCATTTGACACAAAATCTACTCTCTCTCCTTAGACCATTCTATCTTTTTCCCTATGTTTTTCCTGCCCATTTCTTCCTCCTCTCTGTCTCTCTCTCCCTATTTACTCGCCGATTCACTTGAATCTACTGGACCGGCCTCATATCGGTGGATTGCAGGCTACTGCTAGCCCCCGTGGTGATCTACATCTCCTCCTCATCTTAATCGGAGTTGCAATGAGGACGGATGGTGCTCAACTCCCTCTGATCCGCCTTCCTCTGCCATAAGGAGCAAGACCGGTGTCAGAACCGGTTTTTGGTTCCGACCTATTCATCCTTTGAGATTGGCATCTAGCGATCATCTCCAAGGCCCCTTGCCTATTTTAATTTGTCCTCAGGTTTGTGCTCAACATCCAGGTGACCGGAGGTCCATTGATTGGTAATCGGAAGGCCTTCAGCATTCGTGTCTATTCGGACATCCTCAAACCCATCCAACTCGGATCGGTTATGTGACGTCCCAGGGCGTCACGTACTAAGCACAAGCGGAATTATAGTTATTATTATTATTATCTTCCTAACTAGTAATCTCCTTTAGATAACCCATAGCGTTTACCATTGAAGGTTAGCATGTATAACATGGATTATTTTAAAATCTCAAGTTTGTATTATGAGGTTATCCTGCAATCACTCTACCTTCAATTTAAGTATTGGCCAAATCATTCATGCACATAAACAAGAACGCGAGAAACTTCATTACTTCTTATCATCATTAGGGCTTACAAAAATTTATCAACCTGGACTCTTTCCTTGTTCATCGCCTATGTATATACAACATGTACATAACAAAAGTAAGGCATAACGAAAGTCATGGATAAAGGGTTAGGGAATCTACTCCACGAGTTCCCATACCAGCTCGCATCTAACAAAAAAACAAAAGTTAGTCAGCCTCTACACGATCCAAGGTGTCTAGGCGCTGTCCAAACCCGCTCTAGGTCCTCCTATTCCAAAGGGTAAAGGTGCGAACATCTCCCCTTCATGGTTGATAAACCATGCAATGAATGTCATCGGTAATAACTCAGCTCTACCGTCATCCAGCCATAAAGTCGCCTCATACTTGGAGAAAATCATGTCAATGTCGAGATCACACACGTCATGAAGAGAAACATCAAGACGCACTACCACCCCGTATCGAACTACTGGCGGTACATCCATGCTATCGATCTGAAAATGTAAGGTATGAGCAAACAACCTTGCCCAGTAAAGAATGATAAAACTCTAACTTAAACAATCCATAGCCATCAAAGTTACAAGTGAATCATCAAACAATTTAGGATGCTAAAGGAAGTATATCACCAGCATAAACAATTGGATAATAACACAATATGTACATAATCACCTTATGAGCATCCATTTCTATGCTTACCTTTCTCAAACTCAATCTCATATCAAGATGTAATGCAACAATAATAAATGAACTCACTCGCCAAATAGAATTATATTTAGTGTGCATAAAATCCACCATCGGATCAGTCACAACCGAGACTCTACCGGCCTGATCGAGTCACTTCCGGAAAGTACGTTATCTGGACTTCCACATTACCTCTAATTGTGGGCATCTCACTCCGAGGCATCCCGGCATCACACAACCAAGGTCCTCCCAAGACCACACAGCAAGGGGCATCTCACTCCGAGGCATCTCAGTATCACACAACTGAGGCATCCTTGATCACACACAAGGGCATCTCACTCCGAGGCATCTTAGTATCTCTCTACCGAGGCATCCAAGACCACGCAGCAAGGGCATCATAAACTTCTGGGGGCATCACCGGTATCTCGGTACCGATGGGTTCATTTATCTTAAGCACACGTTTCACACCACCACACCTTTGATTAATGCATTTATCGTATGCAAAAGAAAAGACTCCAAAGTATCTAACTAAATCTCATGAACCTAGAAGACGTGCGTGTCCAAATCATAAGATAAAACCCATTACATCATGTCCCATTCCATGGCGAACAGATATTTATCCCATAATCAAGCACTATGCACCGCACTCATTGCACACACATGATTCTATATGCACTTATATCTCAAATGATATATGAAACTTACTCTTATATGACTAACATCTATTATGAGGTTCATTAGGCTCTATGTACATCACGAAGACCTAATATAAAAGACACTTCATCTAATATATGTTCTCGGGTCTAGACAGTTTACTAACTAAATGTACAGTTTCGGTTTCGGAAACAGAAGGTATATTAATTCTTGTCGAAATATTACCAAATTTTAGTATGTTATATTTAAGACATAGACTAACAATTCCCGTGAAGAAACTTAAGTCTGATTCTCACTGTATTAAGAGTAACAGTTGCCATAATCTTTACTAGTACCCTGTACCGACGTCTAGATTTCGTATTTACAAAGAAAATTGTTTCACTAACCAAATCTTATCGATTTAATCTCAAATTTTGACATGTCATTCCTTAAGATGTGTTATACAATTTTCATTAAGGATTTGAAGTCCAAATATAACTAGGTAAATACAGAAAATTTGCATAATCAGTAAAGGTCAAACAGTTTCTCACAAGAACAGTTTACTGGTTTTACTAAGTACACTTCTGTCTCTATGTTTTTACAGTCATATGGTTATATCTATGCGTATAACTTGATCTTATAGATGTTCTATCATGTAGAATAATTTCTTTCTTATTTCTATTAACATACATAAAGAAAACTAAATACAAACAGAAGACTTCATAACTATTTTCACTTAGAACAGAATAGATACACAAATTTTCTCACTTCTAATTCAATGAAACAACTTGTCTATCCACAAATCTCTTCTAAAAAACTCCAATGCTTACTCACAGAAACTCAAAGCAACTTCAGCATATCTTTCTCTAACAAATGATCGGTTCCACAGCTCGGCTCGAAGTGTCCTTGCATCCGTAAGCCACTTATCACGATTTCTACCAAAACAACACACTCGGCATCCATTTCATCCCTTGCTCAACAAAACAGCATACTCACACTTGGATTTCGAGACATGCAAGACTCAAGAGTGACATGCAATAGCTCCTACCTTCTATCTAACATTCACTAAGCTTAGATCAATCACAAAACAGCAACTACAAACTATATTCATCACTGTTTGGTTAGATCCTCAAGCTCCCTTGACAAAACAATGGATAACTTTCAATTTAGAGCTAGATCTTTTCTTACCTTGCTTCAGCTACTAAACAACACAGAGATGCTTCAAGATCAACACTCAAAATCAGCATGCGAGAAGGAGAAATTGCTGGTTTGCTTCTAGTTTTTCGCTGCTCAGCCAAGAGAAAAAGAAAGAAGAAGATGAAGATGGGTTGCTCGGTTTTATATGGAGAGAGAGAGAGAGAGAGTACGAAGCTTAAAGGGGAAAATAGGCTACAAGCTAATCCCTACGCTAGTGTAATGATTGGATTTGGCTAATGATTATGCTTCCTTGGAGTTGTCATCTTCGGTTCTATGGATTGAGAAAAACCGTGGGTGTTGATGAGAGAATTGAGAGAGAGAAAAGTGTCATGGCTTTTATGCATGAAGATTTTCGCCATTTGTCGATCGTTGCTAATTAACAATTTATCGATATCATTCGTTAGTTCATTAGCTTCTAATATTTTCATCTAATTGCCTTTTGTTTCTACTTAATCCCAATTATACAAAGTCATAACATATATATAAAATCGACTAGTCAACGTTAGTCTATAAAGAATTCATCACAAAAAGAATGCTAAAGTTAGAAATTGATATTAGCATTATAAACATTAATCAAGTTATCATAACTATAATCTATAAAATAAAATCATTCGGGCCTAAATATTCATTCCCGGCCCAACAGGCTCAATCTATAACAATCCGGGCCCACTAAACTAAATCTACAAATCTAATAATTTCGAACCTTGGCCCTCTTCAAGCCAAGTCCAAGCCAATAATCTCTCATTCGATTTCTTAAGTCCAATTCGTGTGGCCCACTTACTTCTCAAGCCCACACGTTCCTCAAAGTCCACTGGGTTCACTTTTCGGTCCGTTCTAGATAAATCTAAGTTCCTAATGATCTAATTACACCAATGAAGGTCAATGGAATTTGGGATGTCATAGGTTACTTGGCAAATTGATCTGACGGCTAGCATTGTTTCCACAACTGTTGGATGTTATCTTATCCAATTCCCAACAAGGTCTTTAACTAGGCTGTGGTTGGAGTCTTGTCCCTTGGTCGCTGGATGGCTTTAGTTATCTTTATTCTCATCGGCGATTGAAGACCGGTCTATTTTGGATCTCGATGCAACCCCTAGACATTCCACACTAATCTACTCACAATCTTTGATGAGCTTAATTCGATCGATTACAATCAAAATCGACATAAATGCTTAAAAGGTAATAATCTTGATCTCGAACCCCGTGAAGCGAGACTGGATTAATTGATTAGGGCTAGGGTTCAATTTTAGGTTAGTATACTATGTTAGATGTTGGGTTAATGGATTTGGATGATAATTTTAATTGATTATTCTTAAATGATGAACTTGAATGATTGATTTAATTTGGTCTTAAATCTGCATTTTCGTATCCTTGAATTGACCTATTGTTTTGGTTGATACAAGGTTCAAAATGAACTTATTTGGGTTCAAGTCTTTCAAGTTTTTGATAATACACATCACAAACTTCAAATCGATAGGTTGCATGCCCCAATCGAGTATCGTTTGACCTTCGAAAAACACCTTTAAAAATGAGCAATTCTGTAGTAGTTTAGGTTAGTTTTTAATTCTGTTCCTATTCCACCTTCTGTCTTTTATATTTTTTTTCTACTTTTTGTGTTGGTTTTTGAAGGAATATTCCATCATGAAAGTTGTTTGTTATAGTGTGGTATATATATATATATATATATATATATTTTCGGAATATTTGGACATGATTAGCTAGGTCAAAATCACTCAAATCTAAGCTTAGGTCGGTCCGCTCTACGTTCATTAATGATTTTGTCATTTTTGTATTGATCTCTATATTAATTTTTGAAGAAACTTTCCTTCATGAAAGTTGCTTGTAATTGTGTGGAGAATGTTTTATAATTTTTCAAAATTTTTGAATATGTTTAACTAGGTCGAAATCGCCTAGATCCAAACATGGGACATTATTTTCTACACTATTCCGAATTGTGGTTTAGTGAAATTGAATCCATAAATGAGTTTGTTTGGTCTTAAATCCTTATGAAAGATGAAAGACATGCTATAATGATTCAATTGATGCATGATTTGCAAAGTATTAATGTTGTCTAGTGTGTCAATTGCATGAGTTATTGTGAAAAGATGTTGCAGCAATATATAGCTTGGATATGTACCTCTGTTTTACTATTTTTTCTATGACTCATGTGATTATATTTAAGTTTTGAACTCTTAATGAGAAATATTTCCCATTACATGTTCCATATGTGAGACTTTTCATAGGATTTTGGGAAAAAAGCCACGAAAAACTCTAAACTTTGCCCAAAATGACACATTTACCCCAAACTTTTTTTGTGATGTGAAAAACCCCAAACTTTTCAAATCGTGACACATTTACCCCATTAAGGGCATTTTTATTTTTTTATTCTGGTTTTTCCTTTTTCTTTTTTATTCTTTTTTTCTTCTTCTTCCCTCCGCCGGCCATGGCGGAGCCGGCGAGGGAAGCCGACATCGGGCGAGGGCGGCCCTCGCCGGCATTGGGTGAGGATCGTCCTCACTAGACGCAAGCGAGGGCGGGGACACCCTCGCCCGACGCCGGCGAGGGTTGTCCTTGCCGGATGCGGGTGAGGGCCGCCCTCGCCCGCGTTTAGCGAGGGTGTCCCCGCCCTCACCCGACGTCGGCAAGGGCCGCCCGCCTACGTCGGGCGAGGGTGTCCCCGCCCTCACCGGATGCGAGCGAGGGCTGCCCGACGCCGGCGAGGGAAGAGAGAAGAAAAAAAAGAAAAAAATTTAAAAAAATGAAAAGACTAAAATGCCCTATAATTTTGGGGTAAATGTGTCACATAACAAAAGTTCAGGGTTTTTTGTGTTACAAAAAAAAAAGTTCGGGGTAAATTTGTCACGATTGGCAAAGTTCGGGATTTTTCACATCACCAAAAAAAAAAAAAAAAAAAAAAACTTGGGGTAAATATATCACTTTGGGCAAAGTTCAGGGTTTTTCGTGGCTTTTTCCCTAGGATTTTTGCATATTTTGAGATGGCTGAAATCATGCCCGTTTTGTGGAATTAATGCTGAAATGAAACATTACCATGTATACACCTTGCCATATTTATTTAAGTCATCTAGAGACCAAATTTTGCTAGATACCTTTAAATTTGATATTCACACCTGATCTCCTCTCTTGAGGTGTGTTGCCCATGTAGGTACGGGTCGCGACACTCCGCTTGTCACATCCTAGGTTTTTTTATTTTTTTTATTTTGCTTTCAATTTAATAAATCGGGCGTTTCATTAATGCGCCTATAGTGCTATTCTTAGAGCTGGTTACTCGTGAGATAACTAGACTATCTAGGGAAGTCATTAAGGATTTTGAGGCAAATAGACTTGAGGATTGGACCAGGAATCGGCTGCTCGACCGTGCTCATCTGTCGAGATCATTATGGCACAATTAAAAAGCAATTAGAGATTAGAGATAGGTCGGTTTGATTGAGATGCATGGTTAAACGTGGGTGATCCCACTAAATTGCAAAATTCTCATCGATCAGCACTAGATTGAGTTTTCTATCGTTTTGGTACCCTGTGTCCGTATTTGAAACCTCAAAAATTCACGACAACCAAGAGTCGCCAGTAGGTTGAAGGGGTTCTTTGTGGCTCGAAGAAAATTGACCACAGGTCATTTGCACTAAAAAGTCTTAAAAGCTACATAGTAGCCTAGGTTACACTTAAAATGCGGCGGAGTGAAATTAATCATGAATTTGAATTCAATTTTAGAAATTGAAAGTTCCGCCATGTCACAGATCATTTTAGGAATGTCAACTTAGCCTTTGAAGATATTTTTGCAAACCGAGAATTTTTGGGAAAAAGTCATCTTAGGGCCATTTTTGTATAGAAAATGTCAAGGGCCAATTTTGATCGCGCATTTGGGATGTAAGTGGGGTCAATTGGTGAGAAAAAATACCAATTGGATCAATGAGGTGTTGATTGATTTTATAGAGGCCGGATCGTGTTGAATTAAGAGGGAATTGGTGTCCAATTGAGGGAGAAATCCATGAAATTCGTAAATCCCACTTACCTAGCACTTTTGGACCATTTCAAAGGTTGTGAAGTGAGCCTTGGTGGTTGATTGTGGTCCATGGAAGCCATCTATGGCTGAGGATTTGTCAAGGGGACCATTGGAGAGAAAATAAGGCTTGGTGGCCCCCCTTTGTCCCCTTATCCCTTCCTCTCTCCCTCAAGCTGGCCGGCCACATCCATTTCCCCTCATCCTTGCCATTTCTGAACACCACAGTAGCTGAAGAAGAGCCGCTAAAGCCAGCCCTTGCCACCAAATCATTCATCGTCACTGTTCATCACCCGCAATGCCACCACCGCTCGTCGTGCCTTATTTGCATCCAACGGCATTGCTCTGCCTCCCTCTCGCCTGTTCCGATGTCCCAGGAGCTATCTCGAGCAACTCAGGCCATCGTGAGCCGCCTCGGACTGCCGTTGAAGCTTGGAACCGCCCCTCGAAGCCGCTGCTGCCTTTGCCGGTCCACCGCTACCCTTGCTTCTCCGAACCAGCCTTTGTTTTCTTCTTTTGCAGCCCAAAATAGAGAGCAAATCAGTGGGTTTCCAGCAAGAGTGTTGGCCTGTTTTGAGGTTGTTCTTAGCCTCGAAAGCTAGGCCCATTTTGGAGAAAGTTGTTCCCCCTGCGATGTTCCCATCAATTTGAACTGATCGGATCACAAAACAAGTGAGTTTAACTCACTAATCCTGGCTTAGTAGGTTAATTATGTTTAGGGATTGATTAGTTTAGGCTAAGATGGATTAGGTGGTTAGACTAGACTAGATTAGTAATTTAATTAATTGTCAATGCATGTTAAGTGGATAGTTTAGTGCAATTAGAGCATAGACAAGCTCTAGTATTTATCTAGAGTGGTTCAGGAATTTTCCAGGATTGTCTCAGCTTCCAATTAGGCTTTATCGGGCCTAAGTTGTAGTTATTGCATTTATTTATTAATTTCCGTAATCTTTTAATTAATTATTTATATCTTGAAAATTAGACCGGGATAGCCGGTGACCGGAATTTCATGATGATTGCCATGGTGCTATCTATTTATTTATTTGAGTATCGGATTGAGAAAATTGAGTGTGATTGGTGAATGTAGGGAAATATCCCAAAATTGAGGAATGTTGATATTTGAGTGGGAAATAACCATAAGAGGTTGTGAATGGACCTAGAAAGCCGCCAAAGTATGGCTGTGCTAGTTGAGCTAAGATTCACCACCGAATTTGGAATCGGTTGTGCCTAATCAGGCCATGATTTGCCACCTGATAGAGGTAGCGCCCTTTCAAGCCATGATTTGCCACCCGATAAAGGTCGTGCTCATCGGGCCGTGATTTGCCACTTAATAGAGGTTGTGCCCATTAGGCCGTGATCCACCACCTATTAAAGGTTGTGTCCATTGGGCAGTGATTACCATCTAAGATAGGTTGTGTCCTTGAGACCGCGAATTATAGTTGAGAATTTTATAGACTCTGCTCGTTGAGCCGTGAATAAGATTTGAGATTGAATAATTGAGATGACCGGGGAGTAGTCTTGATGACATGTAATCGACTAAGTTGATTGATCAATGGTTCGATCTATTTGATTGGATGATGTGATTATTAGTATTTATGAATTAAACTGACTTGTAGGAAGGAACTGAGGTCAAGGTAAGTTCTTTGATGCCTGGTTGTGCTTAGGTAGCCCTTAGGGCATATTTTCTTCATAATTGGATCTTATGGGGTAGAATTCGCTAAGACATTATTTCACCCCGTTGTTGGACAACATTTCAGGTCCATAGATAGCAGCACCTCCAGCCCCTCCCAAGCATTTTGGTATACCGGAGGAAATCACAGAAATAGGTTATCACATTCCGATACACTACTACTCCGAAGGATTGGAATATGTACTGGTAAAATCCATCGTCTAGGTTGATGTGGGTGAACCCCAAAAGCTGCCCCATAAATACCGGTCGTGGTATCGCCATTACAATGATGGACGAAGGGTGGACACTATACCGGAATCTGATGTACCTCTATACGTTTTGGAGGTTGCATTCGGGAAGGGGACAACAGATCCTAAGGGTGGATTAGTGGTGGATGCAAAAGATCCCAAGCTCGAGGGCGATTCTGACTCTCCGGTGTACTCAACCATAGACTCCAGCTAGAGCGAGGAAGGAGTGATCGTCAAGGAGGACCCAAAGGAGGATCCAGAAGATGATTGAAACCCCACCCCTATTTTTAGACTTTGTTGTTGGACTGGCTTTGATTAGAACCTGACATGTTAGTGTAATATATGTATATATATGACTCAGTGGTTATATATGTATATAAGTGTGATGGTTTTTCAGGTTTGAGATTTTTAGTCCTATTTTCCTATCCCATTATTTTATTGTCTGGGGATTATTTATATGCTTCCGCATGCGTATTTAAAAATCGAATGGATTAGCGATGCGTCCTAGGATGTCGCTATTTAATTGATCTAGGTGAGGGATGGGTGCGTGCTCGAGGATCAAGGCGTGACGCCACTCTCATGTGGGGTACGAATTTGGGAGAACTTGTGAATTTGTAAAAGGGACCCATAAGAGGTTCGTCTGGAGAGTGAGATCATAACATCCCTATGGTTGAGAATCATGAGGGAACTTTTGTGGTCAAGTACTCTTAAATCCGACATTTCCCCATTTCCTTTCCTTGCGAGAGGGATTTGGTGGCGAGATCGGGTCACAACACCTAGCCCTCCTTCTCATCCTCCTCTTCTTTTTTCTTCTTTTCTCCTTTCTTTACTTGTAGGTTGGCCCACCTTTCTCTTTTCCCTTTCTCCTTTACGTGTTTGGGTCAGCTATCTCCCTTTATTTCAGCTCGGCCTACATGTAGGTCATGTCCCCCCCTTACACCAACCACACTTCTACAAAAGACGGAAGAAAAAGTAGAGTACAAATCAGAGGAGACATGGGATCGTGAGGGGGCAAATGGCGGCGTGATCCATAGGTCAAGATTAGTTCGACCAATAAGCTAGTGGTGGAAGAACCATGCATGCTTGCCGGTCACCCTTAAAAGTGAAGGGGCTTGCTCTGTAGGGGGTTTTTTCAATTGGGTTTTGAGTGAGAGAGAGAGAGAGAGAGAGAGAGAGAGAGAGAGAGAGAGAGAGAGAGAGAGAGAGAGAGCTGGGAAGAGCGGAGGGTGAGCCAAAAGGAGAGAGTGAGATCAAGAGAGCATTGCCACCACCCAAGGCTTGCTTGTTGCTGGCCGTCCGAACCACGTAGGCCTTTCGAACCATAGGTGCCCTTTTCGAGAGGTGTTGAGCTAGAGCTTGTGACCAGCTAGTTTGCGCAAGCTCCAATCCACTTATCCTTCATGGATGTTTCTGTGTGTTCTGGCATGTTTGGTTAGGAACCTAGGCTTGTTTTGAGTCTTGATTGAGGCAAAAATCTCATGTTTCTTTAGTGCACGCCGTATGCTTTATAAAGTGTGTAGGCTAGATGCCCATATTTGGTCTTTCTTTGTGTTCGATGCTTGCTATTCTCTAGTTCATACTGAGTATAATAAGTTGTTTCCGTGCCGAAGTCGAACCTCGCTCGCTAATTTTGGTCTGACTTTACGTCTCTAATAAATATGGAGCTTCCATTTAGCCAACACACTCTGCGTGTTTGACAAAGTTGCTGACCGAAGTACCCACATCTATTCTTAGTCCTCCGTGTGTTTCTAGGTTCTTAGCTTGTCAAATGGGTTTTAATAGGCCCCCACTGCCACCCTCCATTTCGTATGTTCTTGTTTCAACGCTTTCGTCTGACAGCATGTTTTCGGATAACCATTTCTTGACTAGTGAATTTGAAAGTTGGTGTTTGTGGCCCGTGAATGGTAGTTGCGAGGTAGACTGACGTAGTTTGCAAGAAGTTTAAAACATTTTAATAAAGCTTTGAATCGTTAAATGTTAATGTTTTTGGGTTATCAAAGAAGCAAGGTTGGTGTGTTTTGGCTTCTAGGGACCTATGGTTTCATTGAAGGAGGGGCAAGAGGTCGAAGACGATGCTGAGTTGAAAGAGTGCAGGAGAAAAGGTCAAAGTAAGGAAAAGACAAAGGAGAAAAAGAAAGAAAAATAGAAAAATCATTAAGGAATTTCTTTCCTTCCTTAATTCAACTAGGTTGGACCTGTCTTTGGATTGGGTCAATGGGCCCGATCGAGTTTATGGTTGGAACCTATTTTCCCGAATATAATAATATTATTAAAAATATATTAAAAAACTAAAAACTCAAAAATTTCACAAAAATGAAAAAAAAAGATAAAAATTCAAAAAAATCTCGGAAAATTTAAAAACTCTCAAAGAACATTAAAGAATTCAAAAAAATTCAGAAAATATTTAAAAATTCGAGAAAAATTCAAAAAAATTAAAAATAAGAAAAATTCAAAAATTTTCATAATATTCCTAAATTCAGAAAAATGTCTAAAAATTTCAGTAATAACTAGAAAGAAACTTCAAAAGATTAAAAAAATCCATAAGTTTTTGGAAAATTTTAAAATTCGTTTTTTCCAAAACAATCCAAAAATTTCTTTAAAAATTTAAAATTTAAAATCCTCAAAAAGGTTTAAATTAATCTTTTGGGTTATGTTTTCTCAAAAGTAGAAAATTTTCAATTTAGAATTATACCCGAGGTTGACCAAGCCCTTAGGGCTCTATCTAGGGGTTTCAATTATCCTTAGACATAAAAGTCCTTGGTCGCGCAATATTGATATGTCGATTTCAGCTTCCTTTAGTCTAGCTAGGATTAACATTTATCTTTTATTTAATCATAAGTCTTTGCTATCCCATGAAATGCATTTAATATTTTCCTTGATTATTGATTGTTACGTTAATCATTATGCACTTGCATGATTACCTCACATGTTAGTGGATAGGTATAAAATCAATCTAGACTACTTAACAAAACATCTTCTTTTTTTTTTTAAATGAATAACATTAGGTACCGAAAGGATATTAATTGGTCAATTAGTGTAATCAAATATCCAATCCTAGATTCTCTAGTTGTGTAGGAAGTGAGGTACATTCCCATAGCTTACTTGATTTTGGCCGACCCCAATAGGCTAGTGGTGACTCTTTATTACAAAATTCTCTTGAACATCCTAACATTACGCAAGGTATGTGCTGGAGAGAGCCTACATCTAGATGATGGGTTGTAGGTTTGTCTTTTAAGTAATATTCCTAAACTTATTCCCTCCCCCGAAGGGTAGGTCGCAAAAATGAGAAAGCACTATATGCATTGAATTCAAAAACTTTAAGAGAAGATGCTATTTGGTACTAATGTCTTGTTTACAAGGAGTTTGCCTCCTACGGAATCTATTAATAGGTTGCCCATAGTAATAATCAACTTAGTTTCACATGGAACACGAAATCTTCAATTAAATTCTATTTGTCGGGCTAGAGAATCCAACCACTCCATCTAGTCTAGATTCTCTAAAAATGGAAACTATTTCTAG
Organism: Eucalyptus virginea; assembly: GCA_014182375.1. NCBI lineage: Eukaryota > Viridiplantae > Streptophyta > Magnoliopsida > Myrtales > Myrtaceae > Eucalyptus > Eucalyptus virginea. Next base: position 10,099,901 of record CM024522.1, read on the forward strand.
GATTTCAGAGAGGAATTGATGGCATTTCCACACTTTCATGAACATCCACAAACACAAATCTTAGCCAAAGAAAATAAAACCACATAAATCTCATGATAAATCAAAGTTAACAAGAATTCTTTATCAGTGTAACATAGACCCGTCAAATGGATGGGTCGAGTTGAGTTTCGATCGGGTCGAAAATGGGTCGACCCATATTTGACCCATTTAACCCATTTTGACCCATATTCATGTAGTGTAAATCAAGTGACTAATACCCGACCCGTATTGCTAAAAACTATTAATATTCTAGGAAAACCCACTTTTACTATATGCTAATTGGATTAAAACTTCAAATTAAATTAAAAATAGTAAATAAAATAAAATAAAAGTTAAAAAAACCTATAAATTGAAATATTTATAAACAATTAGACTATACACATGCTCCTCTTATTTGAAGAGAACATACCATTGAATAACTAAAAACTGTAACATGAAATGTTTTTAACTAAACCTAAAAAAAGCTCATTTTTATGATTTGTTTTAGAAAAAAAAAGTATTTTTAAAACATTTTTATGCAATACAAACCTTTTAACAATTTTTATGCAATACAAATTTAATGGAAAATTTTATAATTCTTATATATATTTTTAAATATAATTTTTAATTTTTAATTTTAATAATCATTTTTTTTTTTAATTTTTTTTTTTTTTTCTTATTCGGCTTTTTCATTGGCCACGATGACGGCTTCATCGACCGGCCACAAGCGAGATCAAGCTCGCCAACGTTAGGCGAGGTTCGATCTCGCCGATTTGGCGAGGTCGAGGCCCCGCCTAACGCCAGCGAGCTCAAGTCTCACCAGTCGTCAGTGAGGCTCGAGCCTCGCCAAACCTGGCGAGGATGAGGCTCCGCCAAGATCGGGCAAGGCTCGATCTCGCTGATTTGGCGATGTTAAGGCCTTGTCCGACACTGGCAAAATCAAGCCTTGCCAATCGTTGGCGAGGTCGAGCCTTGCCGTATCTGGCAAGGCTCGAGCTCACCGGCATTGGGCGGGGCTTGATCTCACCGATCTGGCGAGGCCGAGCCTCGCTGGCCAGAAAGAAGGAAGAAAAAGAAAGAAAAAAGAAATTGAAATATGAAAAATAATTAAAATTTCGATTTTTTATAAAAAAAAATATATATTTTTATAAAATTAAAAAGGTCATGGGTTTAAAGTGGGTTTCCTAATAACCCATTTAGACCCATTTCTTTTTGTGTTTTACTTTCTCAAACCCATTTCTAACCCATATTTAACTTTCACTTGACCCATATATGACCCATTTAACTAAAAATAGGTCATAATATGGGTTTATGACCCATTTTGCCAGCTTTAGTGTAATAACTGCATGGATATACTATTTGTGAAAGTCCTCCACATAAACCACACCAACACCAAAACTACCCGTCTCCAATCTCCATATATTGCAGAAATAATCCAGCCACTCCATATCAAAAAGCATCATAGATGTTGAGAAATCCTCATAATAGATTTTGAAGCTAACAAACCTTCCTAAGTTATTGTGAATTTGAAACACTTGGCATTTCATTCTCTATTTGGCCTGCCTCAAACAAAATGATAAAAAAAAAAAAAAAAAGGAGAGGCCTATTGATTTGAAGTCATTACGATCAATAGCAACCCTCTTTCTTTCCCGGGTCTCCTTTCGAAGTAAAGGCCTTTGTGTTCCTAATCCGGTAGGGTCGAACGCCTTTCTGTTCTGGAGATGACAAGTGTTGAGGGCGGAATAATAAGGTCTAAATGGAAACTTTATCCCTAAGTATTTTTCTTACCAAAATTGTCCTTGAAGAAAAAGATTATTCAAATTCAACTTATTGATAGTTGAGCATTGCGGCCAAGAAAATTCTAAATCATCAAATGATTTAGACTCTTTCTAATGTTGTTCAAAATAATTACGGATAAAGATAACCGTGGACACCCAATCAATTATATGGATATTGATGAAAATTGAAGCATTACATTACTTTAGAGTTAACAATCTATTATGGCTAGCAAACTTGCACCAGGTATCTTTGAGTGACAAAGCAATTTACTTCAATAGAAAAGATTACAACATATGGTAAAAAAATTGAAGGCTTTTCTCAAATTCTTAGATCCTCTGATGTGGGAAGGCTCGGCTCAATATTCTGAGAAAATATTAACTACAGTTTTGAGGCCAACTTAGCAAAAAACAGGTCCATTTATTTTGCAACACGTATCGTACATGACCCCACAAGTCAGTTTCAGAAAATCTCAAGCAAATGTGACAGCAACTAATACTTTGTGTTGTTCCCTAATTTTCTTTGAATTTTAAGAGGAACTGATGAAACTTTTCAATCAAAATACGTAGATTTTCGTTCCAAATTTCATACCTTAATATTTGGATAAAACCTTCAATTTTCACTTATTTTTGGAGGAGTAGAATCTCTTGGTTCTTTCACCACTTGTTTGTATAATTTTAAAATTACTTGCCAGACAATTTTGAAATATCTATAACTCTAAAAGTCACAGCATATCCATTGATATGGCAAAATTCTTGAAGTTGCTCCCTAATAAAAATGAATACCGTAGAATGCAACATTTTCCTTGCACTGAGTGTTTTACAGAGTTCTTAAAAAACATTTGGTGTCATCCATATTTGGTTTATGCAATGAGTATCTCCACCATATAGGATTCAATTCATATAAAACTCTCTCTTGATCTCGATTCACACGAGACTCTCTTAGTATATAGTTCTCAAAATCATTATATTCATTCATGACTTGTAGTATTTTATTAATACGTTCATGATAGAGTATGATTAGAACACACCGTTTCGCCTTGATAAGTTATGATGGAAAGACACCCTTTGAAAGGGTATGAGGGGGTCATATAAAAATCCTTTGAAGATAACCATTGGGATGATTGGTAGAACGTATGCTCAAAAAGAAATTGTTTTTATTTTATCTCTCATTTCCATCAAAAGAAAGAAGACGTTACATTTTTCCTTTACGAAAACAATTGGCATTTATGCTGTGGAAATTGGATGTTTTCCTTGTGACATTCAAACCAACGTGAAGTAATATTGTTTGTCATTCATCCGCAATTCAACAACTGTTTCGGGGTAAATTGTTCATTGCGCACGGAAAGAGGTAAGTGTTGGAGAAAACTTCCGTATTTGTTTTGAAACTGACAAAATGTTTCCATCAGTCTAGTCTGCAGACTTACAAACTTTTTCGTCAAAGTCTGAAGACCGCCGGACTACCAGACTTAAGATTCAAAGTCTACCCTCATTGACAGTTTCTAGACTGTTGAAAAAGTCTTATTTAAAGTTATGTATTTTTTTAAGGAATTGATTCTATCGACTAAAGAAGATCTCTCGACTGGATATAGCATCTTGAAATCTTTTATTCATTTTGATTCGGGTAATTTAGACCCGTTGATTGGTGAAGCATACTTGGAAGGTTCTACTTATGGAAACCTAAATCCTGATTGTATGGGCAAGCAGGATTGGTGGGCTATTGTCATATTCCTTAAATAACTCGAGATCTCCGTAATTGATTCGGTCCAATGGGTAAATTGGAAGAGCTCATTTGGAAAGTGCCAATGGTTATGAAGGCATAAAGGAGTTTATAAGGAAAATGTTCTAGTTATTCGAGTGTGTGCACGATAGATAAATTTCAAAGCCTGAAGCTCTTTGTTCTTTGCCAATTCAATTGTTGAGTGTAAATTTGTACTCAAAAGAGAGAGTTTATACATTTGTGAGACCTTGAGAAAGTGTAGCAGAGTCTCTATACTGTGGAATCAAAGACGTGATACTATAACGATTCTTTTGATTCATAGTGAAATCCAGCCAGTGAGCTGTCAGTGCGGGAGAGTGGACATGGGCTTGGATTAAGTCGAACCATTATAAACCTTGTGTTCTTATTCTCTTCCCTAAACTCATTTACTTTACTCGTAACTTTATTTAATTGTTGAGTCTCATTTCTATTTTAAAGTCTACTATTAAACAGACTCAGGTTAAAAGTAAAGTTTTACTTTGTACTTCACTAAAGTTTGTTTTCGCACCTATTTACCCCCTCTAGATGCTCATACTAGCATTCACAATTGGTATCAGAGTCTGTGTACTCATTTAAATTGAAGTTTTTTTACTTTATAGTTAACGATCTATGGCTAGTATGTTGGCTCCAGGTTTGGTTGAAGGGTAAAGCAATACCAGACCGCCTTACTTTGATGGGAAGGAATACAATATATGGAAAAAAATGAAGGCATTCCTAAGATCGAAAGACTCTCTAGAATGGGATGTAGTAGACAAATGAATCATTCCTAAAATTACAATAGTCTCATAAAGGGGAAAAGAAGCTGTTGAGTCCAGCGAGATGACTCGAGAAGAGATAATCAAGAGACAAGCTCTTGATGCAAAAGCAATTTATTCTTCATGTTGTGCATTATCTCTTACTGAATATAACATAATGTCTTCTTGTGAAACGGCCAAAAAAGTCTGGGATAGATTGCACATCACCTATGAAGGAACCGATATAGTGAAAGAAACCAAAATCAATATTCTGCTCGGTCAATATGAAGCATTTAAGATGAAACCAAGAGAATCTATCACTGACATGTTTAGTCATTTTACAAAAATCATGAATGGTCTTGAGTATCAAGGTCAACCAATCTCTGGACCGATGAAGGTTAATAAGTTACCGCGTGGACTTTTCAAAGATTGGAATCACGTAAAGACCTCAATAAGGGAGACACAAAGAATCATGCCACTCTCTATTGACGAATTGGTTGGCACTCTTCAGTCTTATGAAGTGGAGCAAATCAATGAAGATGAAGATCCCAAAGGTAAAAAAATCCATTACATTAAAATCTAATGATAATTCTGATGTTACAGATTTTGAAGACGATATGGACAATGAAGAGCTTGCTCTCATGATAAGAAGGTTTAAAAAACTGAACAAAAATGAAAGAAGATTCAATTCGAAGAAACAAAGTTCTCAAAAGTTTCAAAATAAATCAGCTGAGGATGATGATTCGAATAAAGATGTGACTTGTTTTGAATGTAAGAAAAATGGACACATCAGATCCAACTGTCCCTTATTGAAGAAAAAGAAAGGAAAAGATGAGAAATACAAAAAAGCTCTCAAAATAGAAACTTGGAGTGATACTGAGTGTGAAGAGAGTGATGATGATTATGCTAATATTTGTCTAATGGTACAATCGAATCGATTCGGACTATGAGAGACAGACTCGAGACTCGAGACGGTGAAATCGAGGTAAGTAATTTAAAAATTCCTACTAAAGTCTCTAAATATATTGATGAATTGTGTCTTAGTCTCAAACCTCTCTCAAGAGGATTTTCGTACTAAAAAGAGAAAATTCTACACAGGAGCAACAGGAGACTGTTTGGAAAGAAAAAGTCAAAAATTTGGATAAAAGTGTTATTACCTCGAAAAAAAATGCAGACTCACTTTTAAAAGAAAATGCACGTTTGAAAAATGATATTTCAAGTATTTCGAAAAGGTTTTCAATAGGTTATGAGAAATTAGAAAAGATTCTTTCAACACAAAGACCTTACTTTAACAAATCAGGCTTGGGAATGATTGCTGAAACCATTCTTCTAATTGATTTTCCAAAAGTAAATGAAAGAATTAAACAAAGACCTATAAAATTTTTTTATAGAAATCATTTCCAAAAGGTCTTTGTAAAACCTGTAGACAACAGTGCTCTCAAATGCTCTAAGTGCAATAGCTCAGAACATTTTGAGAAAGAATGTCCTATGGTTTGGAAACTTGTTAAGAAGGTTTGGGCAAAGACCGTATATTGTACTAACTCCATTGGACCAAAGAAAGTATGGGTACCAAAGAAAGCTTGAGTTTCTTTTTTAAATGCAGGTCACTATCAAGAAAAATGTCAAATGGTACTTGGATAGTGGATGCTCAAGACATATGACAGGAGACTCAAGTTATTTCATAAAGTTTATGCAAGTTAATGGTGAAAAAGTTTTTTTTTGGAGGAAATAACAAATGCATAATTGTGGGATACGGAACCGTAAAGATTGGAAGTCTCACAATCAGTAACGTTTCCTTAGTGGAATGACTTGACTACAACTTGCTGAGTATCAGCCAATTGTGCGATACAAGTTACAAAATCAACTTTCAAGAAGGAATATATTCAGGAACCAGTAAAGATTCATCTCAGACATTCACAGGACAAAGACATGGGAATATATATCTCTTGGATATCAAACCAGAAAAATTCCAATGTCTAATTTCAATTCAAGAGGAAGCTAATCTTTGGCATAGAAAACTTGGCCACATCAACATGAAGCAAATAGCCAAGATCTCTGCAAAGAAGCTTGCTCGTGGACTACCCAACCTGACATATCAAAAATCTGATCTATGCACACTATGTATATTGGGAAAACAGGTTAGAAACTCTTTCAAACCAATAAATCAAGTGTCTACTAATCGTGTGCTGCAGCTATTGCATATGGATCTTTTTGGACCAACCAGAACCCAGAGCATTGGAGGTAAGAAATATTGTTTAGTAATAGTGGATGATTATTCACGATTCACTTGGGTATATTTCCTGGCAAGTAAGTTTGAAACATTTTCTTATTTTATAAAATCTGCTAAGAAAGTTCAAAATGAGAAAGGGTATGTTATTTCAAGTATACGTACAGACTATGGAAGTGAGTTTGGAAATCAAGACTTTACTAAATTCTGTGATGAATCTGGTTTTCAGCATATGTTCTCCTCACCATACACTCCAGAACAGAATGGAGTTGTGGAAAGGAAGAATAGATCGTTGCAAGAAATGGCTAGAATATTATTAATTGAAAGTAACATTTCCTCTTGTTTTTGGGCTGAAGCAGTTTCTACAGCGTGTTATATTATTAATATAGTCTTCTTAAGGCCTATTCTAGAGAAAACTCCCTATGAGTTGTTTAAAGGAAAGAAGCGAATTGTTTCCTGTTTTCATGTGTTTGGATGCAAATGTTTTATATTGAAAAATGCAAATGATCAAATTGGTAAGTTTGAAGAAAAATCAGACGAAGGCATATTTCTTGGATATTCAACTACCAGCAAAGCTTATAGAGTATACAACAAAAAGACTCAATCTGTGGAGGAATCGATGAATGTCAAATTTCAAGATTTTATACAAAATCAATCGATTCAGACTCAACCCAAAGAATCTGAGCTTGCTCTAGACTTTACAAAGTCTAAATCTCCAGAAGCAACTTAGACTTCAGAAGACCAGCAACGAATGATCGTTGAAGAATCAAATGAAGAAAAAGATCAACAGTCTGACAAACCAACTAGCAACTGGAAGCACAAGTCTAGTCATCCCAAAGAACTCATTATTGGTGACATTAATAAAGGAATTCATACAAGATTCAAAAGGCGTGAGAAATCTAGTGCTATGGCTCTTATTTCTGAAATAGAACCCAAGAGCATAGAAGAAACTTTAACTGATGAAAGTTGGATTGAAGCTATGCAAGAAGAACTCAAGCAATTCAGTATCAACGATGTATGGGAATTGACTCCTAAATCAAAAGGTAAATCTGTCATTGGAGCTAAATGGGTTGTCAGGAACAAGATGAACGAGAAAAGGAAAAGTCATAAGGAACAAAGTAAGACTTGTGGCCAAAGGATATACGCAAGAAAAAGGGATAGACTGTGATAAGACTTACGCACCAGTAGCAAAGTTAGAAGCAATTAGATTATTGCTTGCTTTTACTTGTTATAAGAATTTCAGGTTATTCCAAATGGACGTAAAAAATGCTTTCCTAAATGGATTTATCTAAGAGGAAGTCTATCTGGAACAACCTCCCGGTTTTGAAGACCCAAAGAAACCAGACTTTGTATTCAGACTGAAAAAGACACTATATGTTTTAAAGCAAGCACCTCGAGCTTGGTACAATAGATTAAGTTTTTAATCCAAAATGGCTTTGTTAAAGGTAAAGTAGATACTACATTGTTTATTAAAAGAGAAAGCAAAAACTTTTTACTTGTCCAAATTTATGTTAATGATATTATTTTTGGATCACCTAACAAAAATCTGTGCAAGAAATTCTCTAAGACTATGTAGGATGAGTTTGAAAGGAGCATGATGGGTGAACTACCATTCTTTCTCGGACTTCAAGTAAAACAACTGAAGGAATGAACTTTCATCCACCAAGAAAAATATGCTAAAGAACTTGTTAAAAAGTTCGGCTTGGAGAATTGCAAAAAGACTGATATACCAATGTCAAGTTCCTCAAAACTGAACAAAGATGAAGGCGGAAATAAAGTTGACCAAAAGCTATACAGGAGTATCATTGGTTCACTTCTTTATCTTACTACTTCTAGACCTGACATTTTGTTTAGTGTTTGTATTTGTGCTAGATTTCAATCAGATCCCAAAGAATCTCATTTAAGTGCTGCAAAACACATCATCAAATACGTTGCATCATCCTCTAATTTAGGTCTCTAGTATCCTAAAAAATGAGACTTTACTCTCTTTGGATATTCAGACGCAGACCTAATAGAATGCAGAGTTGATAAAAAGAGTACATCGGGCACTTGTTAATTATTTGGGAACAGGACAATATCTTGATTTTCAAGAAAGCAAAGTACTATAGCTCTTTCAATAGTAGAAGCAAAGTATGTGGCTCTTGGAAGTTGTTGTTCACAAATTTTGTAGATAAAGTTACAACTAAGAGACTTTGGAATTGAAGATTCATGCACTGAGATCAAATGTGACAACATCAACGCGATTAATCTCACCAAGAATCCAATTCTTCATTCAAGAGCAAAGCATATAGAGATTCGACATCATTTTATTAGAGATCATGTTCAAAATTGAGAAGTCTTAATTCAATTCATTGACTCAAAGAATCAACTAGCGGACATTTTTACAAAACCTCTAGAGAAAAGTCAATTTGAGCTTATTCATTCCAGACTCAATATCTTAAAGTCTGAAGAAGTTCAAGACTCAGGGATAAGTCTAAAGATTCTCAGACTCATTAGATCAAGGTTTATGACTGTAAGTTATTTCTGTTTTAGAAATTTATCTCACGGATAAAATCTCGAAAATGTATGTTCATCTATTAATCTGTAATTGATTGATGTTATTGCAATCATTCCTTTTTGAAAAAGAAGTTATCTTTTGAAATGACGGTTATCTATTTTTTCAAAAACGCAGTTATTTTTTGAAAATGCATTTTCTATTTTTCATTTTATGTTGTTCCGTATACCTCTTTTCGACTGACTTATATACTAATCGTCTTCCTCACAAACCCTAAAAGCACATATCATCACTTTCTTACTTTTACTCTCTAGTTTAATTTTCAAAGCTCTCACATTTTTTCGCGAATCGAGTTTGGAATCTCTCAAAGACTGTGAGAATGTCTTCCCAAAGAAAGTCTTTAAGGATCGCGAACAAGGGACCACAACACATGCGTGAGGGTCCTACGTATTTTGACCTCACCGAGGAAGAAGAATCTCCAAGACAGTAACAGAGCCCACAAGATTCTCAACCACGTCAATCTCCTCCAACTAGACCTCAGGGTATTGATCAAAGAGCGGAGGAAGAAATTATTGAAAGCGTAGAACCTGTAAGAACTCAAAAACCCGCTTTTATCTTTAAGCTTTACTTTGCTTTGAAGAAGGGAGGCACTCCCTTGAACTATATTGATGAATTTTTGAAAGAGAGAGGGTATCGAAATGAAACCCACTTTTTGCAAACAATGGAATGGTTGGGAGTTGCTCCTGAGGGGTTGGCAGAACAAGCATTTGCGAATATTCCAAGCGATCCACATGTTGGAGGTCTTAGTCGGCTTGATGGGAATGATGATGACAAAATGTACACTCATTTTAAGCCTAGAATGGCTGTTGCGGCGAATATTCAAAGGAACACAAGCGACTTTACTCTAATTTGCTAAAGCGAGGGGTGATCAACCCAAGAAGTGTGGACTTTGATTTCCTTGATTCTCTGAATGTGAAGCTGCGAGAGAAATTCACTCTTCTTCCACTTGAACAATTTTGCTCTGAATCAACAGTGGCTCATCCAGAACTTACTCGTACATCTATTATAATCTGAGTTTCTTGGATGCAAATAGATTTTCTTTTAGTGTTCAAGACTAGGACTATATCGTTGATGTGGACACATTGGCGGATGTGATTGAAGTAGAGCGAGGGGCATTCCAATCAATTAGTGTGTCTGTTGGTCGTGTGACGGTAGAGCTTGTTCGTGATGGAATGGTAGAAGGAAGAATTTCGTCCTTGAGGATGAATGCCTAAAAATTTTGCTTCACAAGATCGTGATCAATTGCCTCAGACCCAAATCGACTTTGAAGACTGACATCTCCAACTCAAAAGCAAAGCTGATGTATGCTATCAACACTGGCAAAAAGTTCTCTTTGCCTCACACAATCATGTTTCACATGTATAGAATAATGGTGAAAGATAAGGGACAACTTCCTTACTTAGGGCTTATTACAAAGCTATTCAAACATTTGAATATTCAGCCTCCCAAGATTCTATGTGTTCGTACTTGTGATCAAATGGTGGTGGGACTGAAAATGGTTTCCAAAATGCGTCTGAAGGAGCTGAACAAAGCATTGGAGCGATTTAAGGAGCAAAACCCCTGTTAAGACTCACCAAGGTTCTTTGGCTACAAAACGGAAAGGGAAAGAGCCATTGACTGCTCCATCTAGGAAAAGAAGAGCACTCATCTTGAAGGATGAAGAAGATGAGGACGAAATCACCATTTTCTGCTCTTGCATTGAGAAACCTACAACATTCTATTCTAGATACAAAGGAGAGAGAGGATCAAGACAAAGAAGAGTTCGAACAAAGGAGTGGAGAGAGAGAATCGATGAGAACAGAATCAGAGGAAGAAAGGACTGAAGAAGAAGAAGAGGGCAAAGGTGAACAAGAAGAAACAAAGCATGAAGAGTACTTCTCACCGCCTGAAGGCAATGAAACAGGGGGAGTTGCTAAGAAAAGAGGTACCTCTTCAATTGCTCTTACTAGTAAAGATGTTAGCCGTTCACCTGCAGATCCAAAAGACATCTATGCCTCTCAATTTCGTAAGGAAGGTCATGAGATTTCATCGCCAAATCTGGGTGCTCATGCTGACTTGCCATCATCTACCAATACTCCTACTGATCATGTAGAAGCAAACACTCAGACTGATAATTCAGCAGACTTTCGAAGACTACTTGATATTCTTATGGAAATGCGAGGTCAGATTTATGCCCTGGGATGCGAAGTTCAGAACTTGCAGAATCTAGGTCAAGCCTCTTCAGTTTCTTTACATGATCAAATTCATGCCCTTGCTCTTCAAGTTCAAGCAAATGCTAAGAGTGAAGAAGTGGCTCAATTGAAGGAGGATTTGAAAAAGCTAGAAGGGATTGTTCAGTCGATGGGAGATTTCCAACTTATTCACGTTCCAAAGCAATCCTAATTTCATTATCTTTTCGTCTCTACCTTTTTAATGTTGACAAAAAGGGGAAGATGGTGCAGATTTGAGACTTGACTCTTGTTTGACTTTACATTTGATTGATTTTACTTTTGTTTGGATGTTTGGTTGTGACTGGATTTGGATTTGGACTATTCGATCGTTTAAATGTTTGATGCAGTATCTTAAGCACTGTTGGTATTTCATGGCAAATAATAGTTGTTTATTTATAGGACTAACTTATTTCCTTTGGATGCAGATTGAATGCGATCTTTATTAAGCCAATTATCTTTTGTGAGATATCCATGTTTGCTTGAGTATTGTCTTACAGGTAAAAAATATTTAAATCTGCAGGAAAGTTTTGTCATCATCAAGAAGAGGGAGATTGTTGGAAAAAACTTCCGTATTTATTTTGAAACTGACAAAACGTTTCCATCAATCTAGTCTAAAGACTTGCAAACTCTTTTGTCAAAGTCTGAAGACCGTCGGACCACCAGACTCAAAATTCAAAGTCTACCCTCATTGACAGTTTCTAAACCGTCAAAAAGTCTTATTCAAAGTTAAGTATTTCTTTAAGGAATTGATTCTATCAACTAAAGAAGATCTCTCGGTTGAATATAGCATCTCGGAATCTATTATTCGTTTTGATTTGGGTAATTTAGATCCGTTGATTGGCGAAGTATACTTGGAAGGTTCTACTTATGGAAACCTAGATCTTGATTATATGGGCGAGCAGGATTGGTGGGCTATCGTCATATTTCTTAAATAGCTCGAGATCTCCCTAATTGATTCGGTTCAACGGGTAGATTGGAAGAGCTCATTTGGAAAGTGCCAACGGTTATGAAGGCATAAAGAAGTATATAAGGAAGATGTTCTAGTTATTCGAGTGGTTGCACGATAGATAAATTTCAAAGTCTGAAGCTCCTTGTTCTTTGCCAATTCAATTGTTGAGCGTAAACTTGTACTCAAAAGAGAGTTTATACATTTGTAAGACCTTGAGGAAGTGTAGCAGAGTCTCTACATTATGGAATCAAGGACATGATACTATAACGACTCTTTTGATTCATAGTAAATCCAGCTAGTGGACTGTCAGTGCGGGAAAGTGGACATAGGCTTGGATTAAACCGAACCACTATAAGCCTTGTGTTCTTATTATTTTCCCTAAACTCATTTACTTTACTCGTAACTTTATTTAATTGTTAGAGTCTCATTTCTATTTTAAAGTCTACTATTAAACAAACTCAGGTTAAAAGTAAAGTTTTACTATGTACTTCGCTAAAGTTTGTTTTCACACATATTCACCCCTCTAGGTGCTCATACTAGCATTCACAGTAAGTTGTCTTCCACCGACTTTCTTCCAACATTGGTATAAAAGCCTCGGTTGTGATTTCTATCTTGTTTTTCATTGAATTTTCTCATTTACCATTTGATATCGAGATCAAGAGAATGAAACCTACACTATTTGGATATTTATTGCTTGGAATTGCAATTTGAATCATCGAAAATGAACTGAAGCAAAGAACAAGTTTTGGGCTGCTTACACCCATACGGTTTTGGCCATTTTTTGGAATATTTTTTAGGCCAAAATAAATTTTTAAATATACAAGGTGAAAGTACTCATCGAGACGAGTCTAACAATGGTTTGAGTGCCGCCGGAGGATGTTGGATGCGCCCAACGCATTGGGATTGCTAGTGTGTGAGCGTCATGCGCGCGTTGGCGAACTAATGCGTGCTGACGTCACTGATGACATCATCCAACAATAAGGCAGTTGGCCAGCTGGTGACCGGACCCAAGACCCGACCCGACCCATTGACCGGTCAACCTATCCGGTGATCAAATCAGTCGGACCGCCAGGAGCTTTCTGGCTCGCTAGCACGTGTGCCCACACACCACACACTCATGTGACGTGTGGGTGCTTGAGGGCTCTGATTGGAGCGTGGTCAATGGCGTTTGGTTTGTATGGATATTTTTACACTATGGTATAATTATTTTGTATTTTTGAGTTATTTACAAGTATAAAAATGTGTAATGAACCCTAAGTACGTGTATTTTTGGGATACAAGTGCATTGTTTATTCATTTTTAACATTTTTTTTTTGTGATTTTGGAAATATAGTAGCTAGCCTACATGAAAATAGTGTCAAATATGTTGTGTAGAGCTTGGTTGGATGATAGCATGTATATAGTTTAATATACTTGCAATTTTCTAGTTCCAAGAAAATATCAGTGGGAACATAAAGATAAAAGAGTTAACTAAATTCGAACAATGGTTGGAAATCATTGATTTTTTGTTATATGTTGAATTATGGTTTTGATTGTAGTTGTTGCATGATAGTTTTTTGTACGTTATTCACATCATGCTATGCTTTTGTGTTAATGAAAAAAAATGTAGACATTACATGATGTTATATATTTGTTTTTTTTTTTTTAGTAGGAGTTCATAGGTTGGTAGAATTCAAAAGAGTTCTCACCTAAAATTTAAAATTTGTGTAAATTAAACTAATTAATGATAATAGAACAGTCATACATATGAGCTGATTGGGAACATTGTGAACTTTCATTTTTGTGTCTTTTGTTGAATTATCATTAATTTAGTTTGTCTTTGCTGCAAATTAAATATATGTGTTACTCTAAAAAAATGTGCTAGTATTGATTCTGCGTTTATTATGTTAATGCATTATAGCAATTGATTATGGTTTCGACATTCAAAACTATTGTGGCTAACCTCAATAAGGGTGAGAAGCTAAACGGTGACAATTATGATAGTTGGCATCAAAAGGTTCAGTACATCCTTAAGGAGTAAAAGGTTTTGAAAACCCTCAACTACACCATGGATGAACCTAAGCATGGAACTTCAGCTCAACACATGAGAGATCTAGAAACTTATCAAGTTTGGAAGAAGAAAAATAGCATTGCTCGCATTACTGACGCATGATCTCATGTGTGAGTTTGAAAGTTATGATAAAACTCAAGTAAATGAGTTGTATGCAAGATGATCTCATGTGTGAGTTTAAAAGTTATAATAAAGCTCAAGTAATGTGGGTTCTCTTGAAAGATAAGTTTAGAGGTATATCTACCACTAAAAATCTTGAAGTTTAATTTGGTAAAATTCGGACATCATCAAGTTTGACATATACCAAATAAGTGCCTTTTTCTTTCCTTTTTCATGCACTCAACACCATCATTTTATTTCTTTTCCACCGAGCAGTAGTAGTTTTATTTTCGTGCGAACAAACAGAGAAGACCCACACTCCACCGAACTCCCTTCTTGCCATCCCATTACCTAGCTTCCTTGGTCAATCAAAGAAAAGAAAACCCCAGCAAAGTTGACTCCTCTGCATCTCCACGCCCACGAAGCCCAACGCCAGCTGCCCTTCTTTTTCTTTCGGGGTTGTGCGTGTCCAGCAACGATCGAAGATTCCCCAGCAGCAACAGCGTCCGCGTGTTCCTCCATCTTCAAAACAACGACACCCTGATTCAAACTGAGTCCGAAGCAGCTGTCGTCCGAGCCCCACGCGTCCGAGTCTTCCATTTCAGCTTCGTTCGTGCGTCTTCAATGTTCGGGCCTAAGTGGAATTTTTAGTAATTTTTAGTAAACATGTCTTTCAATATTATTTATTTTTCGGGAATTCAACTTGGGATGATCAAACCGGGATTTTATGCTGATGATCGTGGTGCAAATCCGTTTATTTATTTGAGCTTTAGATTGTGCTAAATTGAATTTATTGTATTTATTTATTTTTTTGAAATTAATTATTTAATTATTTATTTTCCGGAAATTCAACCGGGATGACCGGTAACCGGAATTTCATGCTGATTGTCGTTGTGTAGTTCGTTTATTTATTCGAGCTTTAATTTGTGAGAAATTAATTTATTAGTGATTTTAGGATTTATTCCTAAATTGAATAATCTTTGGTTATTAATTGAAGAATAATTGGGCATCGGTTGATAATGCCACTAAATCTAAATTGCCGAGTGGGGCCGTGATGCCACTACATATTGAAAGTTGCCGAGTGGGGCCATGATGCCACTACATATTGAAAATTGACGATTGGGGCCGTGTGATGCCACTACATATTGAAAGTTGCCGAGTGGGACCGTGATGCCACTACATATTGAAAGTTGCCGAGTGGGGCCGTGATGTTGACGTGTCACTCCTTACTAATAAATAACAAATCCATGCTGTTATAAGGTCTCTTCTTGACAATTGTGAGCATATGAAGATCAATATGACGCATAATGAAAATATTGTCAATTTTGATAATATAGCGTGTCATTTGGAATTAGAGGATGAGCATCTAAAGGCTGCAAGATCTTATACCCATGCTTATGTTACTGAATCGAGTTTGCGCAAAACTTTGGGCTTCAACAACAAAGGGAAGAAGACTGATCAAGCACCTAAGAGGGCTAAGACCTTATGACGCAAAAAGCATGGTGGGAAGAATGACAAGACCAAGATAAAGTGCTACAATTGTAACAAGATGGATCATTTTGCTCATGAATATACTAAGTCGAAAGATGTATCTTATTACTCAATTACTTTAATTAATGCTTTTGTTTCTAGTAATATAATGATTGTTGAATCTCATCCAATGTAAACTGTAGACTCATGAACAATAGACCATGTAGCTAGAGACCAAAAAGCATTTGTGAAGTATTGTCGGATACAGTTTAGAAAAAGATGGATATATGTTGGGAATAACTCAAGAGTTGAAGTGAAGGGTATCGGCACATGTAAATTAATTTTACGTGGTAATTGAAGCATATTCCTACATTATGTCCTCTATGCCTTAGATATTTGATGAAACTTGGTCTCCGTAATTGTTCTTTTTGAAAGGCTAGTACGAGCACCTAGAGGGGGTGAATAGGTAATTAATTTTTTTTTTGCAAATCTTATCAAAATAAATGAACTTCTAAGAATAATAAACTAAAGTCTTGAACAACTATAAACAGTTATATAGAGCTGCAATTTAAAGTAAAGAGTGTAGGAAAAGAGAATCAACACTCAAGGTTTATAGTGGTTCGGCTTAGACCAAGCCTACGTTCACTCTCCCGCACTGACAGCCCATTGGCTAAATTCCACTAAGAATCAAAAGAGATTTTACAGTCTCACGTCCTTGATTCCATAATGTAGAAACCTGCTACACTTCCTCAAGATCTCACAAGTATCTAATCTCTCTTTTGAGTACAAATTTAAGCTAAACAATTGAAATAGCAAAGAACAAGGAGTTTTAAACTTTGGAATTTTTCTATCTTTTTCACACACCTGAATAACTAGAGCGTCTTTCTTATATATTTCTTCATGCCTTCATAACTGTTTGCACCTTCCAATGGAGTTCTTCCAATCAACCCATTGAACAGAATCAACTAAAAAGATTTCAAGTTACTTAAGGAATATGATGATAGCCCACCAATCCTACTCGCACATACAATCAGAATCTAGGTTTCCATAAGTAGAACTTTCCAAGTATACTTCGACAATCAATAGATCTAAAATTCTTGAATTAATTTCAATACAAATAATAGATCTCAAGGTGCAATCTCCAGCCGTGAGACCTTCTTCAACCGTACGAATCAAATCCTTAAAGATATACCCGCATCTAGATAAGTCTTCTTCAATGAATAATACTTTTCTTCGTCGGTCCGGAAACTGTCAATGAGGGCAGACTTTAAATCTTGAGTTTAGAGGTCTTTAGACTTTGACGAAAGAGTTTTCAAGTCTTCAGACTAGACCAATGGAAATGTTTTATCAACTTTAAAACAAATATGGAAGTTTTCTCTAACAATCTCCCCATTTTTTATGGTGACAAAATTTTCCTACAAATTTGGATACTTTTGCTAGACTGATGGAAATATTTTGTCAACTTCAAAACAAATGGGAAAGTTTTCTCTGACAATCTCCCCATTTTTTATGGTGACAAAACTTTCCTGGAGATTTGATACTTTTGACCTGCAAGGCATCACTTAAGCACACAAAGATATCTCATAAAAGATAAGAAGATTATGATAAAGATAGTAGCGATTCTACATCCATAGAAAACAAGTTAGTCCTGAAAAATCAACTATCTTTACCAAAACCATTAACATAGCTTAAGATACTGCAAGCATTTAAAAAGGTCAAACTAGTCCAAACCAATCACAGTCCAAACAAAAGATTAAAGCCAAAACAAAATCAGAGTCAAAATCAGAGTGTCAAATCCGCACTACTTCTCCCCCTTTTTGTAAATAACAAAAAGTAGAGAATATAAAGAGAATTGGATAAAATTAAGATTGTTTGGGAATGCGAACGAGCTGGAAATCTCCTATAGACTTGACAATCTCCTCAAGCGTTTTCAGACCCTCCTTCAATTGCGCTAAATCTTCACCCTTTGCGGTAGCTTGAGCTTGAAGATTAAGGGCTTGAACTTGATTATGCAAAGAAATTGAGGTGGCTTGATGAGCATTCTGGATGCTCTGAAATTCACATCCCAAAGCATAAATCTAACCTTTGATTTCCAGAAGAAGTTCAAGCAATCTTTTAAAGTCTACTGAGTTGTTAGTTTGAGTGCTTGCTTCAGCATGATCAGTTTGTGGAGTGTTGCCAAATGATGAAATTTCAGCACAAACATCCAGACTTGGAGATGAAGCCTCATTACCTTCTTCAGGAAAGTGAGAGGCATACACTTCCTCTGGATCGGCAGGAGAACGACTAACATCATCACTGGTAAAAGCAAGTGAATGAGTACCTCTTTTATCAGTAGCTTCCCCTATAAAAGCCTTTAGGTGGAGAAAAGTACTCTTCTTGCTCTGGTGCTTCTTCAATGTCACAATGATCTTGTCCTTCTTCCTCTACTGGAGAATCACCATGACTTTCTCCTTCTATTTGTTCTCCTCTTTGCCTTACTTCTTCAATTTTTCGTTCTTCTTCTTCTTTCCTCATCGTTTCCCTTTTTTCACTCCTTTGCTCTGTTTCATCTCAATCTTGGTTTTCTCGAGTCTTTGTCTCAGGAACAAGACACTGTAAGTTCTTTAAGGCAAGAGCTAAGATAATGATGTCATCCTCATCTTCTTCATCCTATAAGATGAGTACTCTTCTTTTCTTAGATGGAGCTGTCATGAGCTCCTTCCCTTTTCTTTTTCCAGCCACAAGGTCTTGTCTAGTCTTGACAAGTGTCTTCTTCTTAAATCACTCTAAAGCCTTGTTTAACTCATTCAAACGCATCTTTGAAACCATCTTCAGTCCTACCATCATTGGAACACCGGTTCGAACACATAAAATTTTGGGAGGTTGAACATTAAGATGTCTAAATAGATTAGTAACAAGAGTAGAGTAAAGAAGTTGTCCATTGTCCTTTACCATTGACCGATACATGTGAAACATTATGGTATGAGGCAAAGAGAATTTGTAACCAATGTTGATGGCGTACATCAACTTTGCTTCAGAATTGAAGACATCAGTCTTTAATGTGGATTTGGGTTTGAGACAGTTAATCACAATCTTATGGAGCAAGACATTAGAGGCACTCATTCTCAAATATGAAATTCGGCCTTCTGCAATTCTATCTCAAACAAGCTCCATAGTGGCATGACCAATAGATACGCTAATTGTTTGGAAAATCCCTCTCTCCACTCAAATCACATCAGCTAGAGTATCCATGTCTATCACATAATCCTAATCTTTAACATTGAAGGAAAATCTATTCTTATCTAAAAAGTTTAGATTGGAATAGAAATATGCATTAAGTTCCGGATAAGCTACAATTGTCTCGGAGCAGAATTGTTCAAGTGGAAGTAAAGAAAACTTCTCCCGTAACTTTACGTTCTATGAATCCACACTCCTTGGGTTCATCACCCCTCGCTTCAACAGTTTAGCATAAACTCACTTGTGTTTCTTGAAACGAAATAGATCCGTTCTACTTCCTCGAATTTTCGCGGCAACACCCATGCTAGTCTTAAAATGAGTGAACATCTTTTCATCATCATCTTTACCCTCAGGTTGATTAAATCCTCCAAAGTGTGGATCACTTGGAAAATTCGTAAAAGCCTTTGCTGCCGAACTAGCAGGAGCGATTCCCGAACGTTCCATCGTTCTTAGGAAATCGATTTCATTTCGATACCCATTTTCTTTCAAAAATTCATCAATAAAGGTCATTAGAGAACCACCTTCCTTCAGAGCGGTGTAGAGTTTGAAAATAAATGCAGGCTTAAGAGTCCTTACAAGTTCGACATCCTTAATAATTTCTTTCTCCAACTGTTGTTGCTTAGGCTCTTGTGGTCTAACCTGAGAAGAATGGCGTGGTTGACAATATTGTTGTTGACTTTGTTGCTGCCTTGAAGAGTCTTCTTCCTCGATCAGATCGAAGTGCGTAGGACCCTCACGCATATGCTATGGTCCCCTACTTGCTATTCTTGAGGATTTTCTTTGGGAAGACATTGTCCCGGTCTTTGAGAGAATTTCCGAACTCAATTTGTGAGAAAGATAAAACTTTAAAGATTAAATTAGAGAGAAAAAGTAAAAAAGTGAAGTTCTGTGCTCTAGGGTTTGTGTGTAAAAATGAAGAAGAAAGACAATATATAAAGCAGTCGAAACAAAGTATACGGATTGTCATAAAAGGAAAAATAAAAATGCCTTTTTCAAAAATGAATAACTGCCTTTTTGAAAAGATAACTATCTTTTCAAAAATGATAACTCCCTTTTCAAAAAAGAATAATTGCTACAACTTCAAAAATTTGGAAAGATAACATCAATCAATTGACAATTAATAAGCAATCATACATTTTCAAGTTTTTATCCAAAAGTTAAATTGCTAGAATCGAAATAACTTACAGTCGTAATTCTTGGCCTTCTGAATCTGAACATCTTTAGACTTTAACCCTGAGTCTGAGCTTTTTTAGACTTTAAGAGATAAGATGTTAAGTCTGGAGTGAATATACTCAAATAAGCTTTTCTCTAGGGTTTTGTGAATATGTCCGCTAGCTAATTCTTTGACTCAATGAATTAGATTAAGACTTCTTCATTTTGAATATGATTTCTAATAAAATGATGTTGAATCTCTATGTGCTTTGCTCTTGAATGAATAATTGGATTCTTTGTGAGATTCATCACACTAGTGTTGTCACATTTGATCTCAGTGCAAGAGTCTTCAATTCTAAAGTCTCTTAATTGTTGTTTTATCCATAAGATTTGAGAACAACAACTTTCAAGAGTCACATACTTTGCTTTTGATGTTGAAAGAGCTACAGTACTTTGCTTCCTTGAAAACAAAGATACTGTTCTGTTACCAAGTAATTAATAAGTGCCTGAAGTGCTCTTCCTATCAACTCTGCAACTTGCTAGATCTATGTTTGAATATCTAAAAAGAGTAAAGTCTCATTATTTGGGATACCACAGACCTAAGCTTGAAATAGTTGCAATGTATTTGATGATGCGTTTTGCGGCGCTTAGATAAGACTCTTTTGGATTAGATTGAAATCTAGCACAGATGCAAACACTAAACAAAATATCAGGTCTAAAAGTAGTAAGATAAAGAAGTGAACCAATGATACTCCTGTACAGTTTCTGGTCAACTTTCTTTCCTCCTTCGTCTTTGTTTAGCTTCGAAGAACTTGACATTGGTATATTGATCTTTTTGCAATTTTCCAATCCGAACTTTTTAACAAGTTCTTTAGCATATTTTTCTTAGTGAATGAAAATTCCTTCCTTCAATTGTTTTACTTGTAGTCCGAGAAAGAATGATAGTTCACCCATCATGCTCATCTCGAATTCATCCTGCATAGACTTAGAAAACTTCTTGCATAAGTTTTCGTTAGGTGAACCGAATATAATATCATCAACATAAATTTGAACAAGTATAAAGTTTTTAACTTTCTTTTTGATAAACAAGGCAGTGTCTACTTTTCCTTTAACAAAATTATTTTGAATTAAAAATTTACTTAACATGTCGTACCAAGCTCGAGGTGCTTGTTTTAATCCATATAGAGCTTTTTTTCGTCTAAATACAAAGTCTAGTTTCCTTGGGTCTTCAAATCCGGGAGGTTGTTCCACATAGACTTCTTCTTGAATAAATCCATTTAAGAATGTACTTTTGACGTTCATTTGGAATAACCTGAAATTCTTTTAACAAGCAAAAGCAAGTAATAATCTAATTATTTCTAACCTTGGTACAAGAGCATAGGTCTCATCATAGTCTATTCCTTCTTCTTCCGTATATCCTTTGGCCATGAGTCTTGCTTTGTTCCTTATCACTTTTCATTTTTCATCCATCTTGTTCCTGAAAACCCATTTAGCTCCAATAATAGACTTCCCTTTTGGTTTAGGAGTTAATTCCCACACATCGTTAATGTTGAACTGTTTGAGTTCTTCTTGCATTGCTTCAATTCAACTTTCATCAGTTAAAGTTTCTTCTATGCTTTTGGCTTCCATTTTAGAAATAAGTGTTACAGCGCTAGATTCTTTTTGCCTTTTGGATCTGGTACAAATTCCCTCATTAAAATCACCAATAATGAGTTCTTTTGGATGACTAGACTTATGCTTCTAGTTGCTGGTCATTCTGGCAGATTGTTTGTCTTCTTCTTCAGTTGAATCTTCAACATCTGCTCGTTTTTCTTCTGGAATATGAGCTACTTCAGGGGAGGTAGACTTTGTAAAGTCTGGAGCAGGTTCAGATTCTTCAATTTGAGTTTGAATCGGTTGATTTTGCAGGGTCTTGGAATTTGACATTCATCAATTCTTCCACAGACTAAGTCTTCTTGTTGAATATTCTGTAGGCTTTGCTAGAGGTTGAATATCTAATTTTTCTTCAAACTTACCAATTCGATTATTTGCATTTTTCAAGATAAAACATTTGCAACCAAACACATGAAAATAAGAAACAATTGGCTTCTTTTCTTTGAATAACTCATAAGGACTTTTCTCTAAAATAGGCCTTAAAAATACTATGTTAACAATATAACACACTGTAGAAACTGCTTCAGCCCAAAAACGAGAAGAAATATTACTTTTAATTAAAAGAGTTATTACCATCTCTTGTAAAAATTAATTATTCATTTCCATAACTCCATTTTATTCAGGAGTGTATGGAGAAGAGAATATGTGCTGAAAACCAGATTCATCACAAAATTTGACAAAGTCTTGATTTTCAAACTCACCTCCATAGTTTGTTTGTATTCTTGAAATAACATAACCTTTCTCATTCTACACTTTCTTAGCAAACTTTGAAAAATGAGAGAAGGTTTCAGACTTACTTGCCATAAAGTAAACCCAAGTAAATCGCGAATAATCATCCACTATTACTAGGCAAAATCTCTTTCCACTAATGCTTTGAGTTCTAGTTGGTCCAAATAGATCCATATGAAGGAGCTGCAGCACATGGTGTGCATAAGTTAGATTTTTAGTATTTCAGGTTGGGTAGACCTCAAACAAGCTTCTTGGAAGAGATTTTGGCAATTTGCTTCATGTTGATATGGTCAAGCTTTCGATACCAGAGATTTGCTTCATCTTGTATTTACATTGAGGTCTTTCTAGTTTATATTTAGAAAATAAATATTCCCATGTCTACGCTCGATAAAAGATTGAGAGTGGTCTTTACTAGTTCCTGAACATGTCCCTTCCTGAAAATTGATTTTAAACCCAGTGTCACACAGTTGGCTTATGTTGAGTAGAATGTAGTCTAGACCTTCCACCAAGGAGACATTATTGATTGTGAGATCTCTAATCTTTATTGTTCCACATCCAATAATTCTTCATTTGCTATTTCCACCTTAAGAAATTTTTCCTCCATTGATTTAAACAAGCTTTGTGAAACATCTTGAATCTCTAGTCATGTATCTCGAACAACTACTATCTAAATACCATTTAATTTTCTTCTTGATAGTGACCTACAATTAAAAAAGAAACTCAAGCTTTATTTGGTACCCGCATTTTCTTGGGTCTAGTGGAGTTAGTGCAATATACAATCTTTGCCCAATCCTTCTCGACAGGTCTCCAAACCATAAGACATTCTTTCTCAAAGTGTTCTGAGCTGTAACACTTAGAACATTTGAGAGCACTTCGACCAACAGATTTTCCAAAGACTTTTTGAAAATGATTTCTATAAAAGGCTTTTTGTAGGTCTCTGTTTGATTCTTTCCTTTATTTTTGGAAAATTAATTAGAAGAATGGTTTCAAAAGTCATTCCCAAACCTAGTTTGTTGAAGTAAGGTCTTTGTATCGAAATAATCTTTTCTAGATTCTTAGATCCTATTGAAAACCTTTTTAAAATATTTGAAATGTCATCTTTCAAACACGTATTTTCTTTTGAAAGAATGTTTGCATTTTCTTTCAAAATGACAAAATTTTTGTCTAGTGTATCAAAATTTTCTTTCCGAGAGATTTTCTGTTGCTTTAGTGTAGAATTCTTCATTTTTAGCTCGGAAATCCTCTTAAGAGAAGTTTTGAGACTTAGACAAAGTTCATCAATATATTTTGAGACTTTAGTAGGAATTTTTAAATTACTTACCTCAATTTCACTGTCTGAGTTTGAGTCTGTATCTGTATCTGTCTCAAAGTCTGAGTCTGATTCTAATTTTGTCATTAAACAAATATTGGCATAGTCATCATCACTTTCTTCGCATTCAGTATCACTCCATGTTTTTGCCTTGAGATCCTTTTTGTATTTCTCAGCTTTTCCTTTCTTTTTCTTCAACAAAGAGCAGTTGAGTCTGATGTGTCCATTTTTCTTGCATTCAAAACAAATCACATCTTTATTGGATTCATCATCCTCAATTAATTTGTTCTGAGACCTTTGAGTGTTTTGTTTCTTCCAATTGAATCTTCTTCCATTTTTACTCAGTTTCCTGAACCTTCTTATCATAAGTGCTAGCTGTTCATCGTCTAATTCTTCTTTAGAGTTTGTAACATCAGAATCATCGTTAGATTTTAAAGCAATAGACTTCTTACCTTTGGGATCTTCTTCATCATTAATTTTTTCTACTTCATAAGACTGAAGTGTGCCAACTAGTTCATCTACAGAGAGTGGCATTATCGTTTGTGTTTTCCTTATTGAAGTATTTACGTGATTCTAGTATTTGGAGAGTCCACGCAACAATTTGTTAACTTTCTTGGGTCTTGAGATTGGCTGTCCCTGATACTCTAAACCATTTACAATTTCAATGAAGCGACTAAACATATTAGTGATAAATTCTCTTGGCTTCATCTTAAAGGCTTCATACTATCCGAGTAGAATATTGATCCTTGTTTCTTTCACTCGATCAGTTCATTTTATAGGTAATTTGCAGCCTATCCCAAACTTCTTTGGCTATTTCACAAGAAAATATTCTATTATATTCAGTTGGAGATAATGCACAATATAAAGAATAAATCGCTTTTGCATTAAGAGCTTGTCTCTTAGTTATCTCTTCTTGAGTTATCTCGCCAACTTTTGCAACTTCTTTTCCCCTCTTTGAGACTGATGTAGCTTTAGAAATGATTCATTTTTCTACCACATCCCATTCCAAAGGATCTTTCGATCTTAGGAATGCATTCTTCTTGTTTTCCCATATGTTGTATTCCTTTCCATCAAAGTAAGGAGGTCTGGTGTTACTTTGGCCTTCAACCAAACCTAGAGCCAACATACTAGCCATAGATCTTTAACTCAAAAGTAAAAACACTTCAATTTAATGAGTACACAGGATCTGATACCAATTGAAAGGGCTAGTACGAGCATCTAGAGGGGGGTGAATAGGTTATCAAAGAAGTTTTTGCAAATCTTATCAAAATAAATGAACTTATAAGAATAATAAACTAAATTTGTGAACAACTATAAATAGTTATATAGAGTTGCGATTTAAAGTAAAGAGTGTAGGGAAAGAGAATCAAGACTCAAGGTTTATAGTGGTTTGGCTTAGATCATGCCTACGTCCACTCTCCCGCATTGACAGCCCACTAGCTGAATTCCACTAAAAATCAAAAGATATTTTATAGTCTCACGTCCTTGATTCCATAGTGTAGAGACTTTGCTACACTTCCTCAAAGTCTCACAAGTATCTAATCTCTCTTTTGAGTACAAATTTAAGCTCAACAATTGAAACAGCAAAGAACAAGGAGTTTCAAACTTTGGAATTTTTCTATCTTTTTCACACATTTGAATAACTAGAGCGTCTTCCTTATATACTCCTCCATGCCTTCATAACCGTTGGCACCTTCCAAAAGAGTTCTTCTAATCAACCCATTGGACAAAATCAATTAGAAATATCTTGAGTTATTTAAGGAATATGATGATAGCCCATCAATCCTACTCACCCATACAATCAGGATCTAGATTTCTATAAGTAGAACCTTCCAAGTATAAGCCAATTAATGGATCTAAAATTCTCGAATTAATTTTAACATGAATAATAGATCTCAAGGTGCAATCTCCAGCCGTGAGACCGTCTTCAACTGTATGAATCAAATCCTTAAAGATATACCCGCATTTGGATAAGTCTCCTTCAATGGATAGTACTTTTCTTCGTCGGTTTGAAAACTGTCAATGAGGGCAGACTTTAAATCTTGAGTCTAGAGGTCTTTAGACTTTGACGAAAATCTTCAAATCTTCAGACTAGACTGATGGAAACATTTTGTCAACTTCGAAACAAATAGGGAAGCTTTCTCCAACACTTTTTAGCCTGGGTTATGTATTGAATTTCCATGGTGATTGTCTTGATATTTTATTTGAAACAATTTATTATAGTTCATGTCATGTATTTAATGATTTTATGGTATTAGACATTGACTATGATTGATATAATGTTAATGTCAATGGTAGTTTAATTGCATCTTTTAGTAATATTGAAATTGATGCAAGTACTTGTTAAGCTAGAGTAGATCACATTGAGTTACAAAGAATGTAAATATTAGCTAGATAAGGCCTTTTAGGGTCACTCATTAATGTTAATTTACCCGTATGTGAAGATTGTCTAGCGGGAAAAAACAACTAGAAAACCATTCGATAAAGAAATTAGAGCCGAATTTCCATTGCAACTCATACATATTAACATTTGTGGTCCTTTAAATGTGAGGGTGAGGCATGGAGCCTTATATTTAATTACTTTCATAGATGACTTCATGTGTTTCGGTTATTTCTTTCTGATCTCCCATAAGTTAGAAGTATTGATTGCTTTAGACGATATATAGTGATGGTAGAGAATCATTTGAACAAAACAATAAAGGCATTGAAAACTAATTGCAAACATGAGTATCTATCTAAGCAATTCAAGGCTCTTTGTAATGAAAATGAAATTTGACAATTTGATTATTCCGGTACTTCACAACAAAATGGGATTGCTGAGAGAAAGAATACAACTCTATCGGAAATGGTTAGGTCTATGATAACGCAAGCAAATTTACTTAACTACTTATTGGGGAGATGCATTATTGACTGCTGCCTATGTACTTAACCGAGTGCCCTCAAAATTAGTCACTTTCATCCTTTATGAATTATGGACTGGTAGAAAACCAGACTTAAATATTCTACGTCCATGGGGATGTGCAACTTATATTCATAATTCTTCTCATAAATATGACAAATTAGGTTCTAGAGGAAAGAAATGTATCTTTATAATATATTCTAAGCACTCTAAATGGTACATGTTCATAGGTGAACAAGCTAATGGAAGTATGATTGAAATAGAATCACAAGATGTCACTTCTTGGAAAACGATTTTCTTAGTGGATGAGAGATTTATAAGGACTTCCAATTATATGAGATGGAAGATCCTAATAACATACTCACTAATATTGTAGAGGAAAATAAAGATTTACCTCAATACACAAGATCTAGTACGAGTGTTGCATCGCCTGACTATGTAAAAGTAATCATAAAAGTATTCATTGTCGTCGTTTTAAGATTGAATGAGAAGCATCTATGATTGCTCGGAAAGATGATATTGAGCCTAAGACTGTTCAAGAGGCTCTCATCCTCTAATAAGGAAGAAAGGAGAAAAATTTTGTAAGATGAAATGGAGTCAATGAGAACAAATCACATTTAAGACTTGATTGATCTACCACCCAATTGCAAGGCTATTAGAAATAAATGGGTTTTTAAGATTAAGTGAAGGGTGGATGGATCCATTGAAAAGTATAAAGCTCATCTTGTGGTGAAAGGTTATATTCAATAAAATGGTATAGACTATGAGGAAACATTTTCACTAGTTGTAAGGTTTGCCTCAATAAGCCTTATCCTAGCCATTGTTGCACATTTGGACCTTGAATTACATCAAATGGATGTAAAGACGATATTTCTCAATGGAGAACTAGATGAGGAAATCTATATAAAGCAGTCAATAGATTTGCACTTCGCTATCCCGAAAGGTGGTCCCTATAGATATCCAGCTCTTGTTTGGTCTGGCATTCTATTTCCTTCACAAATGGTATGGCTTCTAATCTTTCTTTCAGTCACTTTAGAGCAACCTCCACCAACGCCTTGCAATGCCCCCATCTAGTCCTTGCCCTCTAAAGCACCAACACACTTCAACGATCATCTTCTTCACCTCTCACTCCACTCAAAGACAACCCACCAAGATCCTTTCTTCCATGAAGTACATTTGCGGACAATATCCACCATTGACTTTATTTCTTTGTTCTCATCATAATAAACTTTTAGGCCATCAATTTCATTTAATTAGGAAAAAAAGATGGTTGTGATCCCGAGGAGATTTTCATATTACAGTCGAATTGGCCGTTTGAACTCATAAAAAATTCGGATTAAGCAAAAAAAAAAAAGCATAGCAACTCCGAATAAGCACAAAGTTTGCAATCCTCTCAGCTTCACTGAAAATCACATCTTTTTTTCTCACACAAGTAATCAAAACTAAACCACAATGAAAATCAAAAGCTCCATCATTTGCTCCAGTAATGACCTTAAACGCCCAACAAACATGAGCAGCTCAATATTTCCCGATTGAGATACTAGAGGGTTTATCTTATTAGCAGTAGAAGTGGAATTTATTTGTTTCTCTTCGTGCGTTTCCAATTGATGACATGAAAGGGAGAAGTGTACAATTCCTTTTGTAATTTGATAAGTAAAATCGATTATTGTTCTCATTCATGGCCCATAAACCTATATCATCTCAATATTGAATAGATTTAGTTAAAAAGTATCCCTCTAATTAAGTAAATAAATAAGGAAATATTACAATTTTTAATGTACTAATTGACATCCTAAAATGAACTAATTTAGTATACATTAGATTCGTATAGTTTAAAAATCAATAAATTATTTCAGTAAGTAAATCTCAAACCTCGATAGAACATAAAGTTACAATTCTGCATGTAGACTATTGTGCAAGTTAATGCGTAAACCATATGCACTATGTGTATGCTTTGGTGTAGCTTCATATCCTCTTTTGGACTAATTTAAGGTAAAAAGGTCGTGTAAATGTTTTTTTTTTCATAAGCTATCTTTTTTATCATAAATTTGGATACAGTAATAGTGAGTGGGTTGTTAAAAAAATTTCGCTGTCTTTGTATCAGAATTTTTTTCATCGCTTATATATTTCTTATTTATTCAAGCGAAACCTAAGGCAAGTTATTAGCGAGAGAAATCTTTGAATATAGTTAATTACACTTCTGGAAATAATGCAATATGAACCATCCTAATTTAGGGTATTTGTAGGAAAACCTTCGGAATCGGCATGGCTGAGTGGATCTAGGATCTATAGTAAAAGTCAAGGACATATGCACAAGGTCCCCATCCTTTATTGTTCACCTATTTAGGGTTACGTTACATAAAAATACAAGATACCCTATAAAATATCTTTAAAAAGACATATATGTAGTAATAGATATTATAATTTTATCTGTTATTTATGATTTTATATCCTTTCTTTCACAAAATCGTGATTAAAAAACGATCCATAAAGCAATATTGTGAGATGGAAAGCATAAATTCACTTGTACTCTACTAATTTTAATATAAACGTACGTCCTACTAATTCATAATTATTTGTTGTTCATCTAAATGGAATAGCTGACGGAAATGCAATAATTTTTATTTATGAAAAAAAAATTATAAATATGGAATTCCCGGCACAAATGTAACGAACTTTACATGTATAATTGCAGATATCCTTTTTTTTCCTTATAATTTGACAGTATAATCCAACATGTAACTAGCCCTAATTTGCTAGGATTTGTTCTAAGATTGACTGTGGCATCCAATATTGAATCAAATGATTTTCTTATAAACCACAAGTCACAAGCTCTTTGACGCATCCATCATCAATGTAAAAAGACTGATAATTGGAAAAGTTCACTGGGAGACGTGCATTTTTCTACTTTGGCGTAGAGGTTTGCCGATCTACCCAAAATGACAAATCAATTTTCTTTTTGAGCCTAATCTATCAAGTTAGGTCTTTCTAAGCCCAATCAATTCTATATTGAAAATTCGATAGATAGAATATGCATATGATTCACTTACACACATTTAGGCTGCATATATCATTCGGCTTGCCTCTTAATTAGGTATCAAGCACAATGTCTTTGATAAATATACATGGATACATATAATGATGAAGGGTTTCAATACATGTAGAAGTACATATGTTGCACCTATACCATGACAACTCCATCATGAGAGTACCTCTTCATGAAATTAGAGCCAATTCAGTTGCTCCCAATCCCAAATTGGGTCTTCCAAACTTGCCATCTCCCATTGATGTGAACTTCCTGCATTGGCCGCTACTGCTTCTGATGATGATGCATCTGCACATCCACCACCTTCGTGCCCGCCTTCGCTGCTAGCAGTGTTGTCGCTACCTTGGATTGTTGTCTCTCTAGCCACCGCTTCCAGTCGCCGACGATCAAATGCTCGAGACCTCCCGGACACCACATACACTCGGCACAATGTGAATTCACGCCTTAGCTGTAAGTACATTATTTCCAGAAAATCAAACACAGAGAAAAATGTTTATTGCATTTTTCTGTGAAAGTCCAAGTAAGAACTAAAGTAAAGACGGAAATTTGATAGTCTGCAACTGCACGGCACCGATAAAGTACATGACAGAAAACCAGTACAAGAAAGATTATTCAAAGTCGAAATTAGACAACCTAGGTGCCATGCACGCGAAGTTATTTTATCCTTTCTATGTTTGAAAAAGTTGAAATAAAGGTCCGAATTTCTTGATACGATCACCTTAGGGATGGAAATATTACTGCTCGTAGAATCGAGATTGGTCGGCGAGAGTTCAATGGCCCTGTATTCATTCAATTTCCAGTGGGTCTTTCTTCCTGTGGGAGGTTTTCCCATGTAGAAAATCATTGACTTCTTCACGCCGATCACCTTGTTGTCCGACGAGTAGACGTAGCCGGGAGACCCGGTGGCTTTCCAGTAGCCGGTGGCCATGCTCCGGCTGGGCCGCCCTCCTCTCGCCTCCCTCTCCTGCAGGGGCGCGAAGAAGAACCACTGCTCTCTGTCTTCTCTGCACAGCTCTCCCGCAAGCTCTGCAACACAAATTCACCAAAGAAAATGTAGGGAAAAGAAAGTTCACTGGTAATGGGCATTTGTAATTTTCAAGAACCCATTTTTAGTGCACAGTTCAATCAATGTAGGGGATGTGAAAGAATCGCATGCATGCACGCGGACTGTGTCTTACGTGGGAGATTCCATGGCTCAGTGTTGAAAATGTCGAGGACAGGGATGATGCGATGAAGCTCATCTTGCTTAAGGCCACCAAGTTGGTTATGCAAATAGAGCGAAATGAGCTCTTCCTCAGTTGGATAGAACCTGAAACCTGTCGGGTACTTCTCCATATCTGGTTGTTTTGGATCCTAAGGTTTCGAGATGGATCGGTAGATAAAGATTCTGTGTTGTTGAACACTACGATGAGGTAAAGCTTTAGTTGGGCGCGGATTTGAGTTAGCAAGTCAATTACGTATATGTAGGGATCGCGAGCAGGAGGAGAGTGTGTTGAGATGATCTAGGGTTTTTGAAGGAAAGAATGCAGGAGGGAGGAGACCATGACGAGTGAAGAGACGGCGTGTCAATTGCGTCCTCTTGCACATGGTAACATCAACGCGGTTGGGTCAAGGATTAGACATGAAGTGACAAGAGAAACGAGCAGTGGCCGGCGCTTCATCGCCTCGGTTCTTCCACAACGATTGTAGCTGTCAAAAGGGAGGTATTGGCCTCGGGTACTGATACTCTCAGAATACTTATTCGATATAATTTAATAAGGAATATTTGGTTTTTCAAAACAATGATTACAAATAACTCGAGAGAACGTATTATATTAAATACAGTAATTTTTTTCTTATTTCATTGATTAACAAGCTTCTTAAGTATGCTCCCTTTTAGTTTTTATTTATTTATTTCAGCATAATTGTTTTTTAATAAAAATATACTTATAGATTGATTTAGCTCATGTGATGTGCAAAACTGCCATATGTTTTGCTTTTCTGCATCCACATGGGAGTTTACTAAAATTGTCTTGGTTCATACAGACCCAGTTTATAAGAAATCTTATTTTTTTGGTATTGACAAAAAAATATATGGTTAGATCCATTGAATCAGAATGCATAAATGATATTACTTACCCATATAAACTGAATGTACTATTGTCATAGTTTGTCATATTAGGTCAAGCTAATGACTTATCAAAAGTGATAGTTTGTCATATTAGGTCAAGCTAATGACCTATCAAAAGTGATAGATTTTGCTTTATCTTGGATCCACAAAAGAAGATTCACTCCTAAGAATGTTTCACGTTGGGGTGATTCTAATGATCACATAAGTCTATATAATCTTTTCTTGAATCGAAGGAGAACATGATCTCAAGCGGCCATTCTGCTTGAAAATTAAGTTACTTCAATCGGCCTAGAAGCATCTCTTCAAATCTCGAATTGAGGCATCAATTTGTCCCTCTATGCATAGAATCCTTGACCAATGTCAATTGCAGCTTCAAAAGAAGGAAACTGTTTGTACTACATCACAGAGTTTTGCTTAAACATATCTAGGGTTGTTAGATGTTACAATACTAAATCAAATCATCAAAAGTTTTTTTCATTTCCGCTAAGCGAAGCGTCACCCATCGCTGCCATGCTAGCGGTTCCAAGCTGAATACCATGCAATCTCAACATATCTAGTGCTGAAAAATAAGATTTACTTGAAGGTGGTAGTTTGCTCTGGATCAATACGCTTTTTGTTTACTTCCAAGTCAGCTATAGGAAAACAATAAATCAAACTAAAGTAACGTATAATTTGGTTTGAACGGAAGAAATTCTGCATCTAGATTAAGAATAACATGTATTGTTAGTCAATTTTCCAGAAGGAAACTTCCGAAATGTTTCTTGCCCATCCCACAGGAACTGAAGCATTTGAATTTCTCTCTAAACTGAAAACTAAAGGCAGAATTAGAACCGACAGCATTTATTTCATTTAGTTTACCTTTCTTGCGGCCACTTGACTTCCATTGATTGACTAGCAAACCATTTGAGATCCATCATTGTCTAAACTTCTTAAGAAAGCCGCTACGCACTCAAACTTGAGAACTTCCTCAGTTTTTACTTTATCCTTCATTTCTTTTCACCGTTCCATAATACATAGCTTTCGGTGCTTCCAACATCACCAAGGTCAAGAAATTATTTGACTAACCATTATTATTGGGTGATATAGTGCAAGACAATCGAATGAAACGTTTCATCTAAATAATACACTCTCATTTGGCTCAATATATCTTACTAACTCTTTCTTTGTTTCAATATAATAGGGCTTGAGATATAAAAGAAAAAAAGAGGAACTGCTTATAATATGCATGCACCATAAGATTTAGATTAAGTAAAAAAAAAGTAAAATTGTAAAATCAATCCAAATACATCCAATAGATTTACTAAAACTGTGAAAAAATCAAAAGGGTAAAAAAGAGGAACAAAGAAAGATGCACTTACATTTTCCTCTTGGATCCATTCACCATGATTTTCTCACCAAGCAGCAAGCAAGGCGGGGACCCCCAGATTAGAAGTACTGTTTATCATGATTAACTACTGCGAACATTCCATACTTCCTATGATTCCTTTCTTGCTCTGTTTTTCTTGCCACGGATGATTAAAATTCAAACTTCCACTTTCTTAGACCGAAAAAATAAAATAAAAAAATTCCACTTTCGGTGTATGTCTCCATCATGATTTTATTGGCAGGCACGTCGATGATATTTGTGACATGTTAACCGGGTCTGCATCAACCCCAAATGGCGCTCAGTGCCTCGTACAAAGAATATTCTACCATTTTATGTTACTCATTTCCAAAAATAACCATTCGATAATATAAAAAGAAAAACAATACGAACATTAAAAATTGCAATTGGCAATTAAGAAACATATGGTCACGACATACACTCGTGCATTCTTTTTATTGTTCGGACAACAGAAATGCTTATGTTGTTCTTATTGTTAAAATATCCGAATTATTTATTTATGGGGTTTTCTCTATATGTACTTGATCTTCTTCTATCTATCAGTTTAAAATATTGGGTTGGCCATTATTATATAATAGAGAAGTTGGACTCTATCTAGTTTATTTCACTAATGTGGCCACCCAATGGACATTTTAATAGTCCTTGCACAAAATTCAAATGGCTAGCTTGAAAAGTAACATCAAATATAAGTAACATATGCTTTGGCCAAATAGCAGGTTTTCCTTTGAAAATCGTCGGGGAAGACAGTGGAAAGAAGATATGAGGAATCTTTTGAATTGTTCTTGAACTTGTGGAAAAAAGGGGATCATGCTCTAATTTGCTATTCTTGATGGCCCATCTTTTATGGTCAAGAGCATGTCATGACACAAATCCAACAAGTGGTGTTCAACGCTTAAAGCACTTTAGGCTAAGATTTGCATTTTCCTTTTTGGCAATTTTATTGTCATCCTTCAAGTTCGTTCAACATTATTTTTGATAGATCTAATTTAAATGCAAATATGGGACGAAGACTCATAAGAGAATTGACGCCTTGTTTTGATCTTTCATTAAAAACAGAGTTACTCAAGGACGAGAATCATACCACCATAATTTTCATGTCCTCAAAAATTGAATTCCTAGATATTCTAATATCACTCTTGTTTGTCAGCTAATTTGATTTCAAACCGAATCAAACGAGACTTGAAGTAGAAAGAGAAATTAGGAAAAAATTTCGTCGTCAACCTGAGATAGTACGAGGAACTATCTCAGGTGAAAATGCTCAAGAGTGATTGGGAAAATACTATTCAATGGGATCACTTACACGCTCGAAATCAAATGTGGTAAACGTTCGCACCTAATCATTCAACAAAGACCGTACTTGGCTTTAGTGGGGGGTTGGCGTCTGTGGTCCCCCTCAACTTTGAAATCTGAATCGATCCTGCAGACCTTTTGAAAAAAATAGGATAACCCTCGTTGACGAAGACCACTGTGCTCGCAACCATTTGGGAAAGTACACATGTATATGCTTTGGGAGGTATAGGTTAGTTGTATCACAGTTCTATTAAATCTCTCGACATTCATATTTATTGGTTCATTCCATAGTCTAATCAATACCCACATTTTAATTTCCTTCATTTTAATAATAATATTAATTTGATCAGATGCTATAAATAGTTGTTACCTTGTCGGCATGTTACTGACATTGCCTGTATGGAGAGAACATATTTTATTGCGAGCTTGGTAGCTTATGAATGTACCTAGGACCACTAGGGTCAAATAGGCCAAAAGAGCTCCTTTGGGTGAGCTTGAGCACGGTTACTTAGTTTTAAAGCTTAATATGACACGGTAGGTCTTGAGCTAATCTAGCTCGATCTGGGCATGCCTATAATATGTCAAAAACTATCAAAAGCTAAAAAAAAAAAGAAAAAAAAATCATTACAAAATATAAAAAAGCTAAAAAAGGAAACCCAAGGAAGGTAAGGCTGCACATGACAACGCTTCTATTCCTAATAATTTTTTTTCAGAAATAGTTTTTTCATATTTCCTATTCCGTGGAACAATTTCTGAGTAAAAGAATCTATTTGGTAATTACACAAAATTTCTACTCTTGGAATAGAAAAAGAATAGAAATGCGTTTGATAACGCAACAATTTCTTTTTTGTATTTATTCATTTTTTATTCTTGCTTATGGATCGCCGCTGCCGCTCGCTCCTCGCTGCTCGCCGTCACCGGCCGTCACTGCTGCACGACCAACGGTCGTCAACCGTCACCACCGACCGCCGCTGCCGCCCATCGGCCTCCGGAGGCGGGGCACCTGCAGGAGGGGGCAGCCAATGGGTGGCGGCGGGCGGCAATGGCGTGTGGTGGCGACCGAGGGCGAAGGCGGCGGCGGCTATTGGCCGACGACGGCAGGGCGGCACCGATGGTGGGGGCGGCGGCCAACGACGGGGGCAGCGGTGGCCGACGGTAGGCGGTGGCTCTGGGCGATTGATGGTGGTCGTGGCAAGAAAGAGAAATAAAAGAAAAATAAAAAAGAAAATTAGCTTATTTCTAAAAATTATTTCCGGGAATAAGAAGTAACTTTTTTTTGCTTCTTGTTTCTGCTCCAAATATATTCCTGAGCTAACTTTCTATTCCTGGGAATAGAAAAACAACTTGGCGTTACCAAACGGGTTTCTGTTCTTTTTTTGTTTCGGGAAACAAAAGAACAAAAACTATAAGAAACAGAAACGTTCTCATGCGCTACCTAAGCATCTCTTCTAACTCTCTCAATGTATGCAATCCTATCATTTTGTTATCGATAATCAATTAATTTGTCACATTGCTGACTTTGCATTGTTTTACTAACATAATTTATGGGGATAGTTTGAATAATTAGATAATACTTTATCAACGAAAAGAATCACACTTGAAATTAATATAAAATGATATAAGGTGGTAATCTTAAAAACTATATGATAAAATTTACTCAAACATAACATGTAGAGGACTAACGAGTGTGGTAGCCTAATGATAAAAAAATTGCATTGTCTTTTATGAAGTTACAAAATTGAGTCATGTCGTGAGTGAACCACCAGCCAACTTATGTCTTGGGCATTTTCTAGTTCTAGGGATATTGGAGCTAGTGATTGACTCATCAACCTCAAGCATTCATGTTGTATAGCTAAGGTTCAA
The DNA here is from genome assembly GCA_014182375.1 of Eucalyptus virginea. Classification (NCBI taxonomy): domain Eukaryota; kingdom Viridiplantae; phylum Streptophyta; class Magnoliopsida; order Myrtales; family Myrtaceae; genus Eucalyptus; species Eucalyptus virginea. Next base: position 10,136,400 of record CM024522.1, read on the forward strand.
ACTGAACATTGCACCACAAGGGGAATGCGTAGAAGTGGTAGTCGAGTTTTATTGCTCCTCCTTGACTTATATCTATGACATGTTTGCTTGTGTGAAGAGATATTCAATAAAGTCAACATCAAATAATATGGAGCGATAATGGCAAGATTGAGAAAGTGAAAGGAGTAAGACAAAATTTTAAGTAAATTGAAAGAAAACATTTGAATAGTTATGAACATGATTATTTCAATGTAAACATTATTTGATAGTTTTTTTTATCAACCTGATTTTTGTGACACAATTTAAATTGTCATCATTAAAAATATCTTGTGAGTAAATTGTAATTCTCTTGAAAAAGAATCTGAAAAGAAAATGAGATGGCATAGCCACTTCATCCGGCGTAGCCACTTCATCCGGCACAGCTATTATTGATGATAACCCTAGCTTAGCTATAATGAGTAAGCTTGACCAATCAGTCTTGTAGAAGAGATAGTCAAGTTTTATTGCTCCTCTTTGACTTATATCTATGACAGGTTTGCTTGTGTGAAGAGGTATTCAATAAAGTCAACATCTAATAATATGGAGTGACAATTATGACAAGATCGAGAAAGTGAGATGAGTAAGGCAAAAATTTTAAAGTAAATTTGAAAGAAAACGTTTGAATAGTTTATGATGTAAACATTATTCGATAGTTGTCTTATCAATCTACTTTTTGTGACACAATTCAAAATTTTATTCATTAAAAATATTATGTGAGTAAATTAAATTCTCTTGAGTAGAATTTGCAAAGATTTGGTGCAGCCATTATTGATGATAACCCTAACTTAGTTGTGATGATAACCCTAACTTAGCTGTATTGAGTGAGCGTAGCCGATCAATCTCGTTATCCATCTTATATGCATTTCTATGACTTCTACATTTAAGTCTCGAAACTCTACTTTCTTATGTGCGGATTTCTCCATATTCATCATCTAATGTGACCGCCTTGTAAGATACTACGACGACCAGGTATGGGCTAAAATGCATATAATGATTGGAGCTTCTACGGATCAGACCGAAGAGATATGGCTTGTCTCGATGTTCGTGTACCCTTTTCTTTATTTTATAGTATTTGAATTTGTCCGAACTTTGTCTAGGTAGTTGAGAATTACCTTCAATCCGGACATGCGGAGATTTCCTCGGTTTTCAGCTTACAATCGGCGTTCGCCCTCCCTATTCTCCACATCCTTTCAAGGATGAGAAGAGCGAAACACCCTTTTCTAGAGCGTTGCTGGTCGAAGACAATTGAGAGTCATTCATTGAACCCACCAAAAACCTTAAAAAGTCTCGGACATCAATCACTTCAATAAATGAGCCGTGTTCGCTGGTCATGTCCCCATGGGTTTTGCCTTCAAAGCCTTGACTAATGGTTCAACGTAATTCGTGTTCGGAACAACAGGGATTTGCAATTTCACAACTCCAAGCTTGTACGTCATGTGAATCACGAAGCTTCAGTTGCTGACAGCTAGTAAGGAGGGGCTTTAGCCGCATATAAAGACTGACCGATTCCAAATGCTTCCGTATCCCAGCAATGTCTCAGATATCCCACATATTAAGATGGACATATGCAACAAAAGAGAGACATTTAAGGAGGAGGGAGAATATTCGACATGCATCTGGCGAACGCTCGCGTCACATTTGACAGCATACGATGTCGTAGTTGAATAAGGAGAGTTTCAGGGCATCAACATCGATCAATCCACAAAGAGCACTGTACTGTGTCGCAAGAAACAGCTTCGATTCACACAGCCAGCACCATTGCTACTAATCCGATCCAAAGGTACGGTTTCGGAATCTCCATGTGCAAAGTGAACATCCCAACTTCCTAGAACATGCATCTGACTAGTTGGACAATGCGTACCCGACCAATAAATGGAATATCATGCCTCGCCCTGCTCCCACCCCACCGCCCTTTTACCCGATCTTAACTAGTTACTTTGAATTTCATTCCCATTAAGAAGATAGTACTAAGTGGATTGCCCAGTAACAAACAACAGCCATCAAATTGCAAAACTTCATCATCGACATCAGAACCCAATCAATCTAAAGATGAACGTGAGTTGCGCGCGCGCACGAGAGAGAGAGAGAGAGAGGTCTTTTGTCAATTTCTAGACAAACATTGTCCAAAAATCACATGACACTGGCTGTTGGCAAAGAAACTGACAATTGAGAAGGGCTAAGAGAAAGGTGTGGTCCATTTAACTAAAAATATGGGTGTCTGAAATAGTCATCATAATTAGTTGACTGTTAATTTGCATTATGTGGTTCAATTCAATTCAGTATTTGTTAGGTCAATTGTTAATCTCCTGAATCGCAAGTGAATCTGTCGCTTGTGGATCTACGATTCTCTACGTACATATCAATTCAAGTGATTCTTTCTTCTTTTTTCTTTTTTTTTGGCAGATTTACCTATAATCTAATATAAATCTTGTCGCGTTTTAGTTTGCAGGCTATATTTTGATAGTAACAAAATAATTGAATATACTCTTTGTACTTAACAATAAAAGACTAAATAAAATGACAGAATACAGAAATTTGTAATTTACATTTGAGTGTAATCCTTATGTTAATTAGAGAGAGATTTTATGGTCAAGATAAAGAGATAAATCGACATGAAAATGTACGCGTGAAGGATATCAATGATCACGATAAAAGGATGTACAATCCACTAAAAAGTGCAACAGAATTCTGAACATCATGAAGCTATCTTAATGGACCCATCGACAGGGCATTGACAAATTTGACGTGTAATCTGCATTTTGGGAGCAGATCATAGATCAAAGATTTGAAAGCAGCCTCCACAAAAGTTACCGTCCACTAAAGATAGAATGACAGTAGCTAGTAAGCTACCACATGATATGAGCAATTAAAAACGTGAACCCAGGCACATCGCTACAACGCGAACCCAAGCACATGGCTACAACGTGAATGTAACAGGACAAATTTACCTACAAAAGCAACTTCAAACATTTATAGCTGTGTTACCGAATGATCTTTCTCCAGAAATGCTTCAGTTATGAGTACGCGCAATAGTATCAGCAGTTGCATATCCGAAAGGAGGGGAAAAAAAAAAAAAGGCAAAGCAAAAGTGTCGGTCGGGGCAACGACATCACCGATGTGCTGTTGCTTTAGGTAACCTATCTCCTGCCCAGTCATGACGATGTTCATTTGTATTACTCAAGCATCAACTTGAAATTAAAGTCACCTCTGTGTGGTCAACAAACACTATCCTACACAAAGAAAAAGAGTCCATGAACACCGCGGAGGTAATTGTCCATCGGAGAAAGTACATCGTTCACTGTATTTGTTGATATTTCAAGGCGTAGTAACATGATCAAGCAACCAATCGAGTGTTCTCGCTTTCATGATTCATCGCATTTGTTGCCATTCTACGTCCGAAATTACAATGACCAAAGACATTTGATTGGTTACATGGTATTATTGTTACACGTAACGAAAAAAGAATTCTGTGCTTCGTTCCACGAAAAGCAAGAAAAGTGAAATCAACTGGATGATAGCATCATAAATCAGAAAAATTATGTTGAACAGATGCAATCAAAAGGACAAGCTACCACAGAATGAAAGCCAAACAAAAATATTAACACCATCGCCAAAAACAGGACAAATCTCTCCAAGATCCTATCACAACAAGAAATCGCGCTGAAAAGTAGCAGCACTAAGAGCAATCTCGCTCTGTGGGGTCAAATGTCTATCAAACAAACATAATCTTGATTGTTATTCACGCGAACGTTGACACCTAAATTTTAGTCTTTTTACTTAAAACTTAATTGCGTAGTTAGTCTCAAAAAAAAAAAAAAAAAAACGAAGAAGTGAAGTAAAAAAAAATAAATAATTTTCATTAAAAGGTATAGAGAAATTGCACTACGTAATAGCATTAGGAATATTTGCGTCACTAATAGTAATATTTTAAATTTTTCCAAAAAAATTGTCATCAAAAAGAAAAAAAAAAAAAAGATTGGATGGGGGCGAAGTGAGGGGCTGGGCTTGCCTGGCCCTTCTCCTCCTCCTCCTCCTCTTCTTTTTTCTTCCTTTCTCATTTCTTTACCTGTGGGTTGGCCCACCTATCTCTTTTCCGTTTCTCCTTTTAAATGCTCGGGCCGGCCCATCTCCCTTTATGTTAGCCTGGCCCGCATGCAGGTCCTCTTTCCCCCTCACGCCAACCACACTTTTGCAAAAGGGGGAAGAAAAGGCAAGAGTACAGGCCAGAGAGGACATGGGATCGCGAGGGGGCAGATGGCGGCGTGATCCGCAGGTCGAGATTAGTCCGGCCGACAAGCTAGTGATGGAAGAGGCCATGCGTGCTTTGCCGGTCGCCCTTAAAAGTGAAGGGGCTTGCTCATTTGCAGGGGGTTTTTTCGGCTGGGTTTTGAGCGAGAGAGAGAGATATCGAGAGAGCTGGGAAGAGCGGAGGGCGAGCCAGCAGGAGAGAGTGAGATTGAGAGAGCATTGCCGCTGCCCGAGGTCCGCCCCTTGCTGGCTGTCCGAACTGGGTAGTCCTTTCGAACCATAGGTGCTCTGTTTGAGAGGTGTCGGGCCGGAGCTTGTGAGTGACTAGTTCGCACGAGCTCTGATCCACCGATCCTTCATCGATGTTTCTGTGTGTTTTGGCATGTTCCTTAGGAACTTAGGCCCGCCTTTGAGTCTTGATCAAGGCAAAAATCTCATGTTTCTTTAGTGCACGCCATATGCTTGATGAAATGCATTGGCTAGATGCCCGTATTTGGTCTTGTTTGTGTCCAATGCTTGTTGTTCTCTAGTTCGTACTGAGTAAAATCAGTTGTTTCCGTGCTGAAGTCGAACCTCGCTTGCTGATTTTGGTCCGACTTCACGTCTCTAATAAATATGGAGCTTGGAGCTTCCATTTAGGCAACACGCTTAGTGTGTTTGACAAAATAGCTGACCGAAGTACCCACATCTGTTCTTAGTCCTCCATGTGTTTCTAGGTTCTTGGCTTGTCAAATGAGTTTTAATAAGCCCCCGCTACCACCCTCCATTTCTTATGTTCTTGTTTCAACGTTTTCGTATGACAACATGTTTTCGGATAACCATTTCTTGACTAGTGAATTTGAAAGATGGTGTTTGTGGCCATGAATGGTAGTCACGAGGGAAACCGCCGTAGTTTGCATGAAGCTTAAAACATTTTAATAAAGCTTAGATTCTATATGTGCTTCGAATCATTAAATGTTATTTTTTTGGGTTATCAAAGAAGCAAGGTTGGTGCGTTCTGGCCTCTGGGACTTGCGGTTTCGTTGAAGGAGGGACGAGAGGTTGAAGATGGTGCTGGGTTGAAGGAGTGCAGGAGAAAAGGTCAAAGTAAGGAAAAGACAAAGGAGAAAAAGAAGGAAGAATAGAAAATTATTAATGAACAAGAAAAAATTAAAATATTTATTTCCTTCCTTAACCCGATTGGGTTGGGCCTGGGTTTGGATTGGGTCAATGGGCTGGATAGGGTTTATGGTCCGAACCCGCTTTCCTGAATAAATAATGATAAATATTAAAAGGATATTAAAAAATTGAAAATTCAAAAAAAAAAATTCACAAAAAAAGAAAAAAAAGAAGATAAAAATTCAAAAACTCTCAAAGAACATTAAAAAATTCAAAAATTTCAGAAAATATTAAAAAATTAAAAAGTTCAAAAATTTTCAGAAAATTCCTAAATGCAGAAAATGTCTAAAAATTTTAGTAGTAATTAGGAAAAAATTCAAAAATATTAAAAAATCCGAAAAATTCTTTAAAAATTAAAAATTAAAAATTAAAAACCCTAAAAGGTTAAAATCAATCTTTTGGGTTATTTTCCCCAGAAAAGTGGAAGTTTTTCAATTTAGAATTATACCCAAAGTTGACCAACCCCTTAGGGCTCTATCTAGGGGTTTCAATTGTCCTTAGACATAAATGTCCTTGCTCACCCCTAACGTTGATTTTGGCTTTCCTTTAGTTTAGGTAGAATTGGCATTTATCTTTTCTTTAGTGTTAAGTCTTTGCTATCTCATGAAATGTATTTAATATTTTCCTTGATTGATAATTGTTACATTAATCATTGTGCACCTACATGATTAGGGGTGAGCATGGTCCAGGTTGGTCTAGGCCACCCCCTAACCCTAGGACCAATCCATAGAGTGTCGGTCCTCAATTTTTAGAACCGAGAACCGACCCTATTGAGCCTAGGACCAAGGACCGGACCGACCCAATGGGTTCGGTCTGAATCTAAGGTCAACCCGGGACCGATTGATAATTTATTTCATCTTGTTTTTTATACTCCATAAAAAAGTAAACCTACAAATTCAAATTATACATACGTTGACAATGCGGCATTATGCAACTAAACTATAAAGACCAATACATATTCATCAAATTTAAGATGACAAAATAATAGAAATTTCATACCTGCTAACCGCTCATCGAGATATGGGACAAGATGGAAAGTTCTTGTAATGATCTATCTTTAATATTCATAACACCATATGCAAAAGCATTTTCTTGCATTTGATCATGTAGAGTCCACTCGACCAAAAAATGAGCTTTACACCACTTGACTAATATTTGATAATGTAGAATCCACTCAACCAAAAAATGAGCTTCACACCACTTGACTAGCAAATCACCGTAGCAAGTGCAGTACTACTCTATTCTTCAAAAACTTCTACCATTTGACACAAATTGAAAAGTAAAGTGCGGCTGAAATTCATTAGTAAAATACAATTAAATCATAAAAATTCAAAATACTTAATATAAATCATGAATATATAACTTCACATATTGTTAATTCACTTGAACTTCTAAACACCTGAAAACAAAACAAATGACATCAACAAAAGTTTTAAATTGAAATTACTATTAATGCTATTGATAGAACATCTCACTATATATATTCATTCAATGTGCAAGCTCTATTTATTGATAGTAATCTCCTTGGTAAGACAATCCATATCTAAAAAAAAGAATTCATTCATTAGATCTACAAACGAATTAACAAGGAAAAAGAAATATACATAATTTAAGCTTAATCAATTCAAACTTTTCAGCATTTTCAATACACTCTTCAATATTAGTTGGCACACGAGCAGCTCTCAACTAGTCTTGAGTACAAATTAAAGCTTTCACCACTCTAGGAGTCAAAGAATTTCGAAAACCATCAAGCACACGGCCCGAAGTACTAAAAGCCAACTCTAAAGCAACGATAGTTACAGGAATGGACGAAACATCTCGAGCTATCAAAGATAAGATTTTATATTTCGAATCGATACTCTTCCATCACATCAAAATGTCAAGATCAAGAATATCTTCAGATTCCTTTTCAAGATATCGTTCAAGCTCCGATTTGTTGTCATCGCGCCCCCTTTTCTTTTGGTGGAAAAAGTTTTTCCGCCAAACTTTGATGTTAACCTCATCACTCTCATCATTTCCATCGATATCGGAAGCACTGCTACTATCAACAAGTATAGATTGACCACCCAAATATTGATGACCATGACTAGAAAAAGATTGTTCATAAAATGCATACAAACACTCCAGCACGTACTTTACCTTATCATGCATTCATCAATTTTTGCTTCATCATCATAAATTTGCTCAAAACATAATTTCACATAATGCAACTTTTTTTGTAGGATCTAATGCCACTGCAATTAAAACCATCATGTTTACTTTATCTAAACTCCTATAATATTTATCAAACTTCTCATTCATCTTCACACCCATAGCTCTAAGCTTAGGATCCAAAGCATTACTCGCATCTTTCAAATATTTATATACAAAAGCTATCCCCTCAAAATAGTCATTCGAAGTGGTACATAAACTCCCTGACATTTGATTGGTAGCATCATAAAACTGCTTCAGAAATTTGAAAAGAATAGTGGCATTTTCCCAATCTTCATTTCTAGGAAGATCATTGTTAAGCTCAGATTCGAAAGACAAATCATCTTCTACCATCCTTTCAAAAGCTTTTCTGAATTTTATGGCCATGTGTAATATGAGATAAGTGGAATTCCATCTATTGGCAACATCCAAACAAACCGAACCTTTATAAGTGATTCTTTCAACCTCAACGCAAGATTGGAGTGCTTTAGCTCTCATGGGAGAACTCCTCACATATCTAACAATGTTTCGGATGTGTGCAATAGAATCACGTACCTCAGATAAGCCATCTTTTACAATCAAGTTCAATATATGAGCAATGCACCTCATGTGTAAAGCCTCACTAGCTAAGACCATTGATTCATCTCTTGAAAATTTATCTTTCAAATAATCAATGGCAACATCATTGCACTAGCATTATTCACTGTGATTGTAGACACATTTTTTTTTCTATTCCCCATTCATAATGCATTTTTCAAGTATTTTCCCAATCTCCCTACCCTTGTGACTATGTATCACCACAAAATTGATAATCATTTTATGTAATTTCCAGTCTTCATCAATGGAATGTGCAGTAAGACATAAATAGTTCAGATTTTGAACAGAAGTCCATGTATCAATCGTGAGTGCAATCCTTGATCTAAGCTAACCAAAGAAAGCGTTCAAAGAACTTTTCATTCATATACAACTTAATGCAATCTCTAGCCACCGTAAATCGTGACAAATGTGTGAAGAGAGGTTGTATCTTAGTAACAAAATCATGAAATCCAGCATGCTTAACCAAAGAAAATGGTTGTTCATCAATGGTGATCATCCGAGCAAGCATGTACCTAGACCGGTCTTGATCAAATCTCTATGTCGTTAGGATATTACCACTATCATTACTAATACCAATATTTCCCCCTGCCTTGCCAAGCACATTTGCATCACGTGGTGCAAACAATTTTTGCCTCTTATCTATATTGGGAGGGTGCTTATTGCACTTTTTCAAATGCTTCAACATTGTTGAAGTACCATTGTTAACAATATATGATTACTCCTTCCCACAATGAATGCACTTTACCTTACATGTTTTTTTTTTGTCTTCTCATCTATGATTCTTGAAAAATTATCCCACGCAATAGATTTATCCGGTTTTCGCTTCTTACAAAGAGGAGGATGATTAGTGGATACCTTGGTTGACTCTTTTAAGTTTTTTTTTTTCACGTCCATGGCCAGACGATTCCATCATAGGACTGATCTCGTAACATCCCTCCACTTCAGTTGAAATATTATCTAAATCCATCAAGTTCACCTAAATATTTAAGTACCAGCACGTAAGCTTCAGCGCCGCACTCACTAATGAAACAACAAATATCAGCTATGGTTTCATTTTTGAGGTGGCAACATCAAATAGCTATTTAGAAACTACATGCACCAAACAATAGAAAAAGGCAACATCAAATAGCTATTTATATGTTGGGTGGTTGAGAACCATGATTGCCATTGGTCTTGACAAGGAAAAGGTTAAGGGGGGAAAAGAAATTTTGCCAGGAAAGAAAATGTAGAAGTTAAGTGATAAAGAAAATGGATCTTTAGAATGATTTCCCTGAAGAGCAGGAAAATTGACAAACTTGAGATCTACGGAAAGTTATTCATGTTAGGTAAGGTTGTACAACTTTTCAAGGGTGTGATTCATTCAAATTAGTAGTAGAATAGCACATCAAAATTTTGTGATAGACACTTCACTAGATCCAAATATTTGCCAACAGGAGGCATCGGGCAAAATTTATGAAGGCCTAAACATAGTAAGAGGAGCTGAAGTAATCAACAAAATCATAAATTGAGGTCAAAAGAGCAAAAAACACAAAGCCCAGAAAGAAAAAGTGGGCACTTCGTTCTGAAATTTAATTATTATTCAGATTAAACTATAGCTACGTAACATCCACAGTTACTCGATAATGATGAGTTCACAAAGTTTAAAGAGTTTGTCGGTGTATATCTATAATAAAGTGATTTTTACCTTGCCACACAACTCCCAAGTCAAGTGAATTTGGCCTGATTCTTGTGCCAAATTAAGTTGATTCTCTGGGAAGGTCGTCGGCACTACAATGATGGAGCTTGCAACTAATAAAAAAGCCAGTTTCTCAGAAAATTCACAGGACAATTTGAACCCATACTTGCAGGAAATTCTTATATCATCCCAAAATGCTGCAATCCTTTTTTAGCATTACCAATTGTATGCTCATTGTCACATTGATATCCTCAGCAAGAATCCATTTGGAAATAAAGAAGAACTAGTCGTTAGAAACCCATTCAAGAGAAACTCATGTGCAAATCATTCATCAATAATGAGCAAGATGAATAGCTGCTTGAGTATCTTCTTTACTATATGCAAGCACACTTGTATCCCGAGAACCTCTAGTCTTAAAGTCGGTCTTTTGCTCATATGCACCTCCTAAAGTCATTATATGACTATACCCATTGAATTTTGAATTAACAAGCAAATTACAATCAACAAAAGTGACATTTTACCATATTATCTCACCTTTATTGTGTGATCTAGCAAATTATTTGTGGCATGCTAACCAGTGAACACAACATTAGTAATATCAGGGGACTTCTCTTTGATTGCTGCTTTGATCCCAGACTCAATGGACTCAGGTCCCACATACTATACAAGGCAGTCTCTAGTCTCAACAAATAACACCTCAATGCTTCCACCATAATTTGCAATAGCTAGTCTTAAATTAAAAGACGCCATATTCAAAGCGGCAGCAACTAGAATTGGGGGACATCACCAAAATTTCCTTTCTTTTCCCAACAAAACTTTTGCATTTTTTACCTAATTTCAGCTCATAAATTACAAGCTCGTGTCTTTATCGAGCTTGTTGTTCCAACATGCAACTATCTAGATTTTAAAAACATGACATCAATACAGTTCGATTGCTACTTCAGTTAAAATCACGATGGATGATGAGCACGATTCGGTTCTCCAATCAAACCTAAAATCCATCTCCAAAAAAGGAAAGAAAAGCCCATAAAGAACACATCGAATGCAATCGCCCCCATCAATCGAGGGTCCAAAAGGGGAGGTTGCGGGGACTAATACCCAGCCAAACTGATCACGTACGCGAAGCAAACATGGAAAAATAAAAATTCAACACAAATCAAGAGCATTGAAGATCTCAAATGAGGCACAAAGTAGAACTCACTAGCCAAGTTGTGTTCGGAAAGCAAGGGTGAGCTGAGTGTTAGGGTTTCTAGTTAGAGTTTTTTTTTTTTTTTTTTTTTTTTTTTTTCCTTTTGACTTACTTAGTGATAAGTGAGGCGACCGGCGCGAGTGGCGAGTGGCAAGCGTCGAGTGTCAAGTGGGGCGAGCATCAACTGGCAAGCGGCAAGCATTTAGCGAGGCCAGCAACAAGTAGCGAGTGTTGAGCGAGGCTAGCAGCGAGTGGTGAGTGGTGAGCATTGAGCGAGGCCAGCGACGACAGCAAAGGGCGAGTGGTGAGCAGCGAACAGCGAGCGGCGCGAGTGGCGCACACGGTCAGAGGTGAGCAGCGTGGGCAACCAGAGGTGAGCAGGATGTTGCTACTTTTGATTTTGGCAAATTGAAGAACAAAGAAGACATAATGGAAGAGAACGTACTTTGGGGAAGGAAGTCGTGAGGAGATTTACGATGTAAACTTCGCGCCGTTTTGGATGTCACGAGTTCGTGACTGTGAGGAGTCCCTGGTCCTCACGGTGAAGAATGTACTCTGGACTATGGAGGAGGAGGCCGTGAAGACCTTTACAGCGTAAACTTCACGCCTTTTGGAATTGGATGCCGTTTGTTCGTGACTGTGAGCTTGAGGAGTCAACAGCTTTAACATCATTTTACTTAGGTTTGAATATATAAAAGAATTATAAATAATATAATATGCAGGGTTGGTCTAGGGTTGGACCAACCCAAAACTCTCAGGATCGAGGACCAACCCGCACAATGTTGGTCCTGGAATTTCAGGACCAAGGACCGACCTAGTCCCTTTGGGAACCGGACCAGGACCGGTGGGGTTGGGCTGATCCAAGGTCGATCCAGGGTCGACCCTAGACCGCTGCTCACCCCTATACATGATTACCCCACATGTTGTGAATATGTATAAAATCAATTTATACTAAATAAACAAGATTAGGTACCGAAAGTGTACTAATTGATTAATTAGTATAGTCAAGTGCTTGACCCTAGATTTCTAGTTGCATAGGAAGTGAGGTACATTCTCATGTCTTTCTTGTTTTCTAGTTGACCTCAATAGGTTAGTGGAGACTCTTTATTACAAAATTCTCTTAAACACTATGACATCGTGCAAGGTATGGGTTTAGGAGAGCCTATGTCTAAATGATGGGTTGTAGGCCTGTCTTTTAGGTAATACCCCTAAACTTATTCCCTCCCCCAAGGGGTAGGTCACAACAATGAGAAAGCACTATCTGTATTGAATTCAAAAGCTTTAAGAGAAGATTCTATTTGGTACCGATGTCTTGTTTACAAGGAGTTTGCCTCCTATGGAATCTATTAATAGGTTGCCCATGAGAATCTAGTAATAATCAACTCAGATTCACATGCAACACAAAATCTTCAATTAAATTCTATTTGTTGGGCCAGAGAATCCAACCTTTCCATCTAGTCTGGATTCTCTATAAATGGAAACTATTTCCAGGGTTTTAGAGAGGCATCGATGGCGTCTCCACACATTCATGAACATCCACAAACATAAATCTTGGCCAAAGAAAATAAAACCACATAAATCTCCTGATAAATGAAAATTAACAAGAACTCTTAATCAATGTAACAACTACATGTATATAGCTATATGTGAAAGTGCTCTACATAACCACACCATAACTACCAGTCTCCAATCTCCATTTATTGCAATAGTAATCTAGCCACCCCAGATCAAAAAGCATCATAGATGTTGAGAAAACCTCTTAATAGATAAACTTAAAAGTTTCTCTTACCGAAATTGTCCTTGAAGAAAATGATTATTCAAATTCAACTTATTGTTGGTTGAGCATTGCGGCCAAGAAAAGTCCAAATCATGAAATGATTCAGACTCTTTCTAATGTTGTTCAAAATATCACGGATGAAGATAATCGTGGATGGTAGCCTCATCAATTATATGGATATTGATGAAAATTGAAGTGTTACATTACTTTAGAGTTAACGATCTACTGTGGCTAGCAATCTTGCACCAGGTAGCTTTGAGTGACAAAGCAATACTAGACCGCCCTACTTTAATAGAAAAGATTACAACATATTGTAGAAAAAATGAAGGCTTTTCTCAAATTCATAGATTCTCTTATGTGGGAAGTTGTTCCAAATGGAATTAAACCCATAACAACTGCTATTTCATCAAATTGATGAGATGAATGAAAACAAAACCCCTCCATCGCCAATCTCTTCCAATGAGTTAGACAAAAGAGAAGTAGATGTAAAAACTCTCTTTATTGTACCTTATCTTTTGCTAGATATAACCAAGTGTCATCTTGTGAAAAAGCAAAAGAGATATGGAGAGTTTTCATGTCACCTTCAAAGGAACTATTAGAGTCATAGAAATCAAGATCAATATTATTCTTGGTTAATACCAATCCTTGAAGGCGAAGCAAGATGAATCTATTTTTGAGATATTCAATAGATTCATAGACATTGTGAATAGACTCGCATGTCAAGGAAATTCGGATTTTAGCTCCATTAGGAAATAATAATGATAGGGGTAGAATAGTCAATAGCTATTTTATATTGAGAGGGTTTCCCATATATATTATATGTATTCTTGTAATCATTTTGATTAAGATAATACAATATGATTTTTTTTTATCTCCTTCAACATGGTATCGGAGCAAGAAAAAAAAATCCTAATTTTCAACCTTACCATAACCACAGCCACCCTCACCATCGCTAGAACCCTTATCGTTGCTAGAACTATAACCTCACACTACCATAGCCATCTAGCCATTAGATTTGAACAGAACCAGCCACCATCATCATTGTCCAGCTACCATCATCATCGTCCAACCACTGTCATTGTCGTTGGAGACCAACCACTAAATCTAGATAGAACCAACGACCAACTTCACCATTGTAGGCGTGTCCTAAACTAGCGTCGATCACTGGAGTCTATCATTGGTTTGTGATTAGCCTTCTTTCATGATAAAGATTTAGATAAACGATGGGTAGATATGGTGTTTTTATGTTTGCAGATTTGACTGGTGCTTGATCGCTACTGAGGAGATTGGAGATGTTCAATTGCTTGGGTTTCCTTAAAAAAATAAAAATGGAAACAACACTAGGGATAGCAGAGGATGTTGTCTAGTAGCCTTATATGATGTTGTATTACAACATATTGTTCATTGAAGTGTTGGTTGATATGCACATAGTAATCTTTGAAGTGTCAGAGGGTTTACAATTATCTTTGGAGTGTCAGATGGCTTACAGTAGTTGCTTGATACTAAGTATATGATTTTATGATCTCTCGGTATATTATAATGACTTGGTGGTGAACTTATTGAACCCTCATTTGTATTTATTATATTGTGGTTGATTGTAGAATTGAAGTTAAGTGCTTGATTATTGTGACACTACTCCTAGGTCACTCGTATCTTGTGTTCAACCTATTTGGCTGATTGTGTTACTAGAGTTCAAGGAAGTTAATATCAATAGCTTTGGATCTAGATAATCTACTAGTTTGACTTATTTTCAATTAACATTTGTCAAGTTAGATGAAACCAATTATCCATCTTGGTCTAAAGCTATGGAAGTTTATTTTACTGCCACAAGACAGAATGACTATCTTACGTCTACGATCCGTTTATATAAGAGTAAGATAGATGACTGGGTTGGAAGATATGCAATGATCCATACATTGTTATGGAATAGTATGGATCTCAAAATCAATCCTCATTTCATTTAGTGTAATTCTGCTAAGGAAGTTTGGGAGAAAAATGCTTTAGTTTACTCTGGTTAAAATAATATAACATGAGTGTGTGACTCATGGGAGACCCTGTTTGATCTTCAACGTGGAGATCATCCTCTATTTGAATATTATGCTCGTTTTACTACACTTTGCCTACAACTAGATGCTTATCTACCATTTTTAGCTAATCCAAATGTTTTAGTCAAACGCCAAGAGGATCTTTGAGTGATATTGTTTCTTAAAGCACCAGGGCCTGAATATTTCTCCCTTCGTCACCAGATTATGTTTGAAAGCTCCCTTCCCACAATTGATGAGGTTTTCTCCCGAGCCCTTCGCTTGACATCTACTGATGAGATATCAACTACAACATTAGAGACAAGTGCCATGATTACTCATGTCTCTAGTGGACGTGGAGCTCGTGGTCCTAGTTATTTAGGTCATGGATGTAAGGTTGTCTAGGGTGGAAGTCATGGCGGTCGTGATAGAGTTATTGGTAGTCGTGGCTCTCATTATTGTACTCATTGTCTAAGGGCTGGACATACAGGAGCTTACTTGTTTCACGTTTCATCTGAGCTTTGACCTACACTTGCTACATTTACTGAGGTGGAAGATTCTTCATCACCAACTCAATCGGATCCTACTAATATGCAAAATACAAGATACTCTGTTACTTTGACACATACTGAGTATGATGCTTGGATTCGCTCCCAACAGGTGACAAGAACTTCAACTCTCACTGCAACTTTGGCATATACTTCTAAAGGTAGTTCATCCTATTTATTTTCTACTGTGTCTAACTCTTGCTTTATAGATTTTGGAGCTACTCATCATATAGTTGGTAAGTCTAAATGTGGCATCCTAAAATTTCATGACAATCCCTGGATATACCATGAACCATGATTAGGTAATGGAAGTGCCATTTGATTTTGTATTAGTCATTAAGTTGACGAATTTCAATTAATTTAAGGCCGAGCATTGTAAAGGATGATTGCTTGGATGGAGATGTATCTTCAAGTGACCCAAGGATTTATTAAAGTGCAAATTGATATAGACATCTTATTCTTGGTGGTGCACTTTATAAGTAGAATTTTATTGATTTAAATTATAAAGTTTTGTGGGCTTATAAGTTGAAATTAGAAGTTTATTTAAATAAGGGTTAAATGGAATATGAATAGGAGAGGGTGGGCTGATTTTTTTAGGCCCAAAAGCCCGTCCAACCAGCCCACGCCAGCCCCTTGGTTGACCGGCCCATGAAGGCCCAAGACCGGCCCAAACCTTGAAGCCCATAAGCCTTGCATGCGAGCTGCCAAGTGGCATGGAGGTTGCGCAAGGTGTGGCTGCCCCCATTGGCCATCTTGGACGGCCACATGCAGCTACAATGATTAAAGGAAAGGGAAATAAAAGAGAGAGAGTGGCTGGTTGAGGGGACTGTCGCCCAAGCCAAGTGAGAGAGAGAGAGGGTTGCGAGAGAGTGAGGAACCGAGAGAGAAAGTGAGAAGCCGCGCAAGGAGGAAGGTCCGCTCGTTCGTCCGTCCATCTGTCCGTCACCGTCCGTTTGCCGTTGTTTGCTTGGTTTTGGAGGCAAGTTGGGATCCATATTCTGCTCTTGCATGTGTATCTTGCATGTGTGTTTGAAATGGTGATGAATCTCGGTCGTTTAGGGTGTGAGAAACTGAAGCTTGAGTGTGTTGTTCTTGAAAATGTATTCTGTTCTCGACTATACCGCCTGACCCCAAACGTTGTAGAGGCTTGCATGTAGGTTTTGAGTCGGATTTTGGCTTTGACTTCTTCACGAAAGTTGTAGACAACATCTCAAAGTATAACATACTAAAATTTGAGACAAAATGGCTGAGCTTTGAGGGGTAAAACCCTCCCTCTACGAAAAGGCTAGATCTGAAACTGTTTCGTCGACCTCTTGGTGGTTTTGTGTGTTGCATGTCACTTTTTACTAAGAATTTCACTTCGACTTCCATGAAAGTTGTAGAGGACATCCTGATGATTAACATAATCAAATTTGAGGCAAAAATAACAAGTGTAGCCTAGTGAAACGATTTTCTTTTGAAGACAGCAGATCTGGAAGTATGGTACTGGACTCCCGAGACTTCGTGGACTAAATGGTGACTATCCTTTGAGAATCTCACCTAGATCCCTTAATGAAAGTTGTAGTGGACCTTTTGAGGCAAAACATATAAAAAATTTAGAGGAAATGAAGGAAGATAAGTAGGCAAAACCTTGATTTTTCGGTGACAGCTAAACTGGACTGTTTGGTACTAAGAACAGTAGCTTTGTCCGTCCGTAGTAAATTATCTAGGGCGAATCTGGCCTAGATGTCTCATGAAAAGTCTACCTTAGGGTCTCTAGTATAACCTGGTAAAATTTCATAATTTTTGGAGGTCATTCGGGTATTTGAATCGAAATATTTCAAGAACTGCGCAATCTGATTTTATCTGAATTTTGCATGCTGTATTGTGTGAGCTATATCTTCTTGTGTGAAGCTCTTTTGGGCATGTGTTCTTCATGGAATTGCTACCTTTATGTCTTGTCTATCACATGTTCTGATTTTACGATTTTTGAAGATCATATGGATATTCAATTTATACGTTTTCCGAAATTGTGCAAGCTGGAATTTGGTAAATTTTAAAAGTCATGATGTATGGATTATTCTATGTTGTATGGACCCCATGAATTGTATTGTCATAAGTGATTGCATCTTGCTGCATATATGATGATGATTGGAAATGCATATAAGAATCAAATGCTGAAAATGATCATGTTTGCCATCATATCATATGCCATGTTGAAATTGAGCCATAATTGTAAATGTGAACTATGATAAATGAGAAAGCCGTCGGAGGTGTGAGCCGACGATGCCCCGGAAGTATCGGGATGCCTGGCTAGGGAGTGTAAATGCCGGATGCCCGATTGTGTCATGATACATGCCTGGAGGTTTGTGCCGGATGCCCGGTTGTATCATGATGCATGCCCGGAGGGTCCTCGGGAGTTTCGAGATGCCCGGTGGTATACGGTATGTAATTCCAGGGGGAAAGCCTAGTGGTATGGCAGTACGTAATTCTGGAAGCCCCAGAGGTGTGTGCCGGGGGGATTCCTCGTGATGCTAGTTGGGATACGAGAGCCCAAAGGTGTGTGCTGGATGCCCGGTTGTATTTTGAATACATGCCCGGAGGTTCCTCGCGATGCCAGGTTGGATGCGAGCGATAAATGTGGGATGCAAATATTGGTCCTAGGAAAGAGAAATATGATGGCCCAAAATGAAAGAACAAAATTGGGAAATTGAAATTGAATTATGCATGGTATGGCAACATGTATGCATGAGTGCATGATGATGAGTACATGGATGTATGTGTACCTATGACATGATGGTACATGTATGACATGATGATGGTGAGTGCATGGATGTATGTGCACCTATGGCATGATGGTACATGTATGACATGATGATGGTAAGTGCATGGATGTATGTGCACCTATGGCATGATGTTAAATGTATGACATGATGGTGAAGGTTATATGAGGGTGTATGTACATGTGGTGTGATGACATATGCATGGCTTCAAGATAAGTTATGCATGGATGCATGAATGACATGTGTTATGCTATGATTGTTATGATTGTATTGTGTGATGCATTGAGTGGTTTATTGGGTCCTTTACCTGCTGAGTGGCTGTACTCACCCCTTTGGGGACCTACATTTCAGACTAGATAAGATATCTCTGCTGCCACTGCCACTGGTAGATGGATCGGGTGGTTGGATATGACCGCGAGGAGGAGGATAGCAAAGGAAGGAACTTTTGGACGCCGACACTGATCGATGGACTTTAAGTATATGATTGTTGGAGGAGATGTCGGTCATCTTTTCAAGTGTAGCCGAGTATAGAAGACTACGGCATTTTGATGTACCAATGAATGATGTCCATCTGGTTTAAGTAAATAAAATTGTTCGGCTTTTACCTATAAATGTTTAGTTGGTGTGTATCGTTTTCTGAATATAGAGAAGGGAGTTGTTGAATGTGCTTCCGTATATGAATTGCGCAAGGGACCTATAAAAAAAATGTGTAAACCCCCACAGTTGTATGGACCCACTGCAATTGAAATGGTATCAGAGTGATATGTGATTAGGGAAAGAAGAAAGGTAAGCGGACTGTGGCGACCCGAACGGTTCGGGGGCCGTCGAGGGGTGTCGCACTAAATTATTGTCTTCATTACATTCCACACCTTTTATGGTGTCTAACTTCGTTACATTAGTTGATGGTTCAATTTCCCATATTACCGGTACTGGAGATGTTCATTTGAGTTCTTCTCTTTCATTATCATTTGTTCTTCATCTCAAATCTCCACACAATTTGATTTTCGTTAGTTCATTAACTAAAGAACTAAATTGTTCAGTAACCTTTTATTCTTCCCATTGTGTCTTTCAAGATCTGAGGACAAGACAGATGATTGGTGGAGGACATGAATTAAATGGCATATACTATGTTGACAAGAAGGTGATAGCTACAACAGCTGTGAAGCACACATTCCCTGATGTATATCAGATGGATTGTCGTGCTGGTTACCCACCACCAAACATTCTTCAATGTTTGTTTCTTGAGTCTGAGTTTGTGAGTACTTTTGAATGTAAAGCTAGTTAGTTTAATAAACACTATAGAACTTCTTTTCCTTCTCATTTTTAGAGCCGTGTGTTTAGTCCCTTGAACTTGTTCACTTAAATGTATGGGGCTTATGTCGTGTTTCTGATATACCTAGTTTTAAATATTTTGTTATATTTATGGATAATTTTTTTTCGAATGAACTAGTTATTCTTAATAAAAGACTGTATTGAGATTTTGCATTGCTTTTGCTTATTCTATTTTGAGGTATTGAATCCATTTAATACTTCTATCAAAACTCTACGGTAAGATAATGCCAAAGAGTATCTTGCTGCTATTTCTAGTTTCTAACCTTTTCTTGACTCTCATGACATTATTCATCAGACTTCTTGTTTATATACACCATAACAAAATGGTGTAATTGAACGCAAAAATCATTATCTTCTTATTGTTACTTGTTGTCTTATGTTTCATACGTATCTACCGAAAATTTTTTGGGGCCATGTTGTTCTTACAGCCTGCTTTTTAATTAATTGGCTTCCAACTTCCCTTCTTCAGGAGGAGACACCTTTCTCCATTTTACATCCAACTTGTTCTCCCTTTCTATTACATCTATGTGTCTTTGGTTGTGTAAGTTTTGTTCATTCTTTGACTCCAAGTCTTGATAAGTTGGACCCCCGTATTGAAAAATGTGTCTTCATTGGATACTCTCGAACTTAGAAGGATCATAAATGTTATAGTCCTACTCATTGTTGTGTGTTTGTGTCGGATATTTTTTATGACCAACCATACTACACCTAAATGGTTCCTATAGTGCCTCCTAATAATGATGAGCATGTCTTACTAACACTTCCACCAATCACATTTCCTTCAACATCATCTACAGGATTTCAGTTTGTTGATCACACCTACCATAGACATGGAGCAGCTCCTACTACAATAGTACAACCATCACTTGATTCATCTATTCCCTCATTGGTTGTTGCGCCGTCTTCTAATCTTGATCCTAATCCGTTCATTGCTACTCGAAAAGGTACACATTCTTTTGTTGGTCATTTTGTGGATCTTTATACATCTTACTTTGATTTGTCTGATTGTTTTCGTACTCATCACCCTATTTCCAACATTTTGTCTTATAATCGTTTATCTCCAACCTTTCTATTGTTGTCTCATCCTTGTCCTCTATCTCTATGCCTAGCAGTGTTGTTGAAGCTCTTGCTCATCTTGGGTGGCGACAAGCCATGGAAGATGAAATGAAGGCACTCACTGAGAACCACATTTGGCTACCTTACCTGCATGAAAGCAACCTATTGGTTGCTGTTGGGTTTTCACTATTAAGGTTCACCTCGATGGCACACTTGATCGATTGAAGGCATGGTTGGTTGCCAAGGGATATTCTCAAACCTATGGTGTTGATTATAATGACACTTTCTCACTTGTAGCCAAAATTTCATATGTTTGTGCCTTTATTTCCTTAGTAGCGCATTTCAGATGGTTTCCTCATCAATTGGATATCAAAAATGTATTCTTACATGGTGATTTGATTGAAGACATATATATAGAGCAACCACCAAGGTTTTTCTCTTAGGGGGAGAATTTGGTATGCCATTTATTTAAGGCATTGTATGGACTCAAACAATCTTCTCATGCTTGGTTTGGTCGGTTCAGTGTAGGGGTGTGCATGGTCCGGGCGGGCGGTTCCCGACCTAGAACCGGGAACCGCCCGCTAAGTACCGGTTCCGAAAAATTGGAACCGGGTCCATGGAACCGATCTTGACGCGGGCGACGCTAGTTCTTCGGGATCTGTAGAAGGGTCGCTCGGGCGAGAGGCAGCGGCGGAGCTGGGTCGCGGGTCGCTGAACTGGATCGCGGGTCGCTGGGAGGCTGAACGGCGACGGCGTTAGGGCTGAGATGAGCTCAGATTTGTAGTCGTCGAGCGAGATCAGCGCGGCTGAAGCAGGGGACACCGAGCGTTGGTCGCGGATGGGTTTCGTGGGTTGCTGGAGTCGCGGCCACCGGCGTCAAGAAACGAGCGGCGGTTGCGATGCTGCACATCGGGGGGAAGGCGGATCTGGCAGGGAGGCTGAACGGCGACGGCGTTAGGGCTGAGATGAGCTCGATCTGTAGTCGTCGAGCGAGATCGGCGCGGCCGGCTGGGGACGCCGAGGGTTGGTCGCGGATGGGTCTCGTGGGTTCTTTGGAGTCGCGGCCACCGGCGTGAAGAAACGAGCGGCGGTTGCGGTGCTACACGTCGGGGGAAGGCGGATCCGGCGGGGGAGGCTGAACGGCGACGGCGCCAGGGCTGAGATGAGCTCAGATCTGTAGTCGTCGAGCGAGATCAGCACGGCCGAAGCAGGGGACGCCCGCGTTGGTCGCGGATGGGTCTCGTGGGTTGCTTTGGAGTTGCGGCCACCGGCGTGAAGAAACAAGCGGCGGTTGCGGTCCGCACGTCGGGGGAAGGCGATCCGGGGACGACGATGGCGGAGGTGCGGAGTCTGTCGCGGAGTCGGTGGGCGCGCGGGTATGAGATTGGAGCGGCGCCGGCGGGGGGTGGCGGACGAATGGGCTACGGCGGCCATGCTCGTGCGGTGAGGCGTACGCACGTCACCGAGGAGGAATCAAAATAGTGAGAGGAATTGAGGAAGAGAGAGAGAGAGAGGGAGAGAGAGAGAGGCAAATGCGGCCGAAACCGAAGAGAAGTGGAAGAGACAGAGAGAGAGAGACCTAGGTTTGTTTAAGTAATTTTTTTAATATTAAAAGGGAACCGGTCCGGTTCGGGTGGGCGGGCGGGCGGATCCGCCCATGGAACCGGGAACCGGACCGGTTCCCACCGGTTCCCAAAAACTGGAACCGGGAACCGGACCGGTTCCCTCAAGAACCGCCGGTTCCGGGCGGTTCCGGTCCGGTTCCGGGCGGTCCGGGCGGATCCCGGGTATTTTGCACACCCCTAGTTCGGTGATACTATTATCAAGTTTGGATTAAAGTAGTGTTATGTAGATCATTCAATCTTTAATTCTGTCTCCTCAGCTTGGTGTATTCTTCTGGTGGTATATGTGAATGACATTATCATTATTGGTAGTGATTCAGATAGTATTCAATGACTTAAACAATTTCTGCATATATAGTTCAATACTAAGGATATAGGGCATCTGAGGTATTTCCTAGGTATCAAGGTTGCCCATTCGCATACATATATCAATTTAACCTAGCGAAAATATGTACTTGACATTCTCGATGAAGTTGGGCTTATTGGAGCAAAACCAATTAATACTCCTATGGAGTCCAATATAAAACTTGATGTAGAACATGGAAAATTATTACATGATCGGAATATCTGAGATTAGTTGATAAGCTTAATTATCTTACTGTCACAAGACCTAATATGTCTTTTGTTATTAGTGTTGTAAGTCAATTCATGAGTTTTCCTCGGATTGCTTACTAGGATGCTATGCTTCAAATTATCAAATACTTGAAAGGAGCACTAGGTAAAGAACTAATTTTCAAGAATTATGGCCATCTGAATATCACAGGTTTCTCTGATGTAGATTGGGCCAAATGTCCCACTAATAGGAGATGTACATTGGGTTATTGTGTATTTCTTGGAGGTAATTTAGTTGCTTGGAAGAGCAAGAAACAACATGTGGTTTCTCGATCAAGTGTTGAGACAAATATAGAGCCATGACACATGTGACAGGTGAATTGTCTTGGTTGAGGATGTTATTATCAGAAATTGGGATGTTAATATCGGAACCATTGATATTATATTATGATAATCAATCAACTATTCATATTGCAAACAATCCCATCTTCGATGAGTGAATTAAGCACGTTGAGGTTGATTGTCACTTCATATGCGAAAATGTTTAGAAAGGGAGATTACTCTAACATCCAAGGATAGAGGATCAAGTTGTAGATATTTTTACTGTGTCTTTACGGGGGAATAGAGTGGATTTTTTGTGTAACAAGTTGGGATTATTTTATATCTACATCTCAATTTGAGGGGGAGTGTTAGGAAATAATAATGATAAGGGTAAAATAGTCAATAGTTATTTTATATTGAGAAGGTTATCCATATATATATTATGTGTATCATTGTAATCCTTTCAATTAAGATAATACAATATGGCATTTTATCTCCTTCAACAAGCTCTAATGAAAGTTAACAAACTTCTGTGAGGACTATCAAAAGATTTGAATCATGTCAAAACGTCTATCCAAGAAACTCAAAGAATCAAGCTTCTATCTGTTGAAGAGCTTATTGGGACTCTTGAATCTTATAGAGTTGAATGACTAAACGAAGAAGGTGGCTTGAAAGGTAAAAAATTTATTACCTTAAAATCCAACATTGATTCTAATGAAATAGTTTCTGAACCTAACCAAGCATTTGATGATATTCAACGAGCTGAATTTGAAGATATTCATAATGGTTCAACATATGCCAAAGCTAAGCAGGTTAAATCCTCTAAGCCCATTGAAGAACAAGATGAAAGGTTCAACAAGAACTGAAAACACAAATCTAGTCTCCCAAGGAAGTAGTTATTGGAGAGCTAGATGATGGCATGAAAACCTAATCCAAGCTCAAGAAGATGATAAGCACTTTGGCACTCTTATCTAAAATAGCACTAAAAGGAGTCGATGAAGCTCTCACCAATGAAAGTTGGATAGAAGCAATGCAAGAAGAGCATTATTGGTATAGAGTCAATGAAGTATGGGAACTTGTGCTTAGACCAAAAGATAATCCCATGATTAGAACCGATTAACAGAAACAAATTAGATGATCAAGGCAAAGTAGCAAGAAATAAAGCCAAACTCATGGCCAAAGGATACTCATAAGAAGAAGTAAATGATTATGATGAAACTTGTGCATTTGGGCTTGATGGATGTCAGAAGTGTCTTCCTAAATTGAGAAAGTACACGTGGAACAACCTCCTAGTTTTAAACATTTGAGAAAGTCTGACTATGTTTATAAATTGAGAAAAGCTTTGTACGGTCTAAAGCAAGCATTTGATTCTGGTATAAAGACTAAACAACTTTGTAGTTGAAAATGACTTTAAAAAAGGTAAGATAGATACTACACTCTTTATTAAAAGAGAATGTGAGGATATACTTCTCATTCATATTTATGTTGTTGATATTATATTTGGCTCTTCTAATGAGTCTCTCTATAAGAAATTCTCTCAGTCTATACATGATGAGTTCAAAATGAGCATGATGGGAGAACTAATATTCTTTCTTTGACTTCAAGTTAAGAAGACCAAAAGTGGTACTTTCATTTTTCATGAGAAGTATGCATGGGAAAATGTCAAGAAGTTTGGCTTGGAGAGTTGCAAGAAAACTGAGACATGGATTTCTTTTTCTTCCAAACTCGACAAAGACAAGCAAGTTGTTATGCTCAGATTTTATGGATGGAACAAAAATTGAAAGACTTTGATGTTGAAGAATCAAATGTTGCAATCAAATGTGACAACACTAGTGCTATCAATATAGCCAAGAATTCTATTATGCACTCGAAAGCTAAGCACATCAAAATAAAGCATCGCTTCATTTGACATCATATTCATAATGGTGAGGTCAATATTCAGTTTATTGATTCAAAGCATCAATTAGCTGATGTTTTCATAAAGCCCTAGGAAAAGAATTAATTTGATTTTATTTGAAATGGATTAGGTACTATTATACCCTTTGATTAAGATGTTTATGAGACAGATTTTTTTCAAAGTCAACCTCCAAAGTTTGGATGTAACTTCACGAACAACAACAATGAGCCCACTTTCAAGCACTCAATATACGACATTGCAAGACTCCAAGATGTCTTTATGGCGTAATTCACAAGCAAAAGCTCCTCTTTGATGCCCTTCACAGCGAACATCGTCTTCTTTTAGAGAGACAAGAATCGGATCCAAAATAGGAAACATCTTTTAAGGAAACATTCTCCAACTGGAAAATAATTCAATTGTGAAATCTATTCAAAACAGACAACATAGTTGAATTAGTAAACTCTCCTTTTTTCGAGGTAAAATTTAAGACATATTTTAACCCATAGGTTAGTTAATAGAAATTGGATACGAGATGACCACATCGGCGCTAGTAAATAAAGTAGCATTCACATGATGAGGAAGAAGCGGAAGCAACAAGGACCGCGTCTATAGAAGTGGTAGTTCGTTATGCCTTCAAAATAGTAACTCATGTCTCCTCAATCAACAACACTGAGCTATCTCGAGATGAGGTAACGCGTCTGGATGCATAGGTGAAGATTGCACAACGAGAGAAGCTTGAGATCGGCTCTTCAACAGACGAAAGATCACTGGGAATTCAAGCTCTGACGAGTACAGGAAATCACCTGGAAATGTGTTCTTGGCGAATCAGATTGCTGAACGTCCGGATCAACGAATCGTTCAAGATTCACTTCAAGCAAACGCGCTCCTTTCGCTGTCTGATCCAAAAATTAGAGACGTTGACTGAAGCCGAGAGAGATTTCTTTTAAAAACAGCGCGAAAAACTTCGAGCTCCCACAGAGGTGAGAAGCCGCGAGGGAGGACAGAAAAAGGCGCGGGAATCGTCGCGCCGGCTCGTTGCCATTTCTCGCACGGGTTCGTTGGCGAGATTCGACAAAGGAGGACGCTTTTTAAGGATCTTTCCCTCGCTTTTCTCGTGGTCGGCATTCATTGAGAGTCACGGGTTCTCTCACAAGGGCAAGATCTTTATCAATTACTGAGATCATAATACAGATGCCTGGTACGGCTCGAATGAACATAAGACACGGTTGAAGTAAGGATAATGTCCGAATTGCGAGCGGGAAGATCGCTCATCCGAACGCCAACTCTGACAGGACGAGTCGGCAGGGGCCACAAAGAAAATAAGATGGGAACTTGCGCTTTAGTCAATAGGAGATGATGGCGAAAGCCGCCATAGTTATGGAAAAAATATTATGCGGAGGACTTTAGCTTACGGGTGTGTTTTTTTGTGTGGCCATAACTACTGAATAATGGTATAATTTTGTTTTTTGGGTGGGGGAAAAGATAGGATGATTTGGTAGAACAACCGAAAGTTAAAAAGTGACGTGCACTTTGTGATGTGACTCAATTCATATCTCCATTACCTGCCATAATCTAAGTAGGGAAGTAGGTTTGGGAACCTTTATCTAATCCTTCCAACTTGCATCTCAACTGGTTGTATGACTAGTATTTAGTTTATTAAAGGTATAGTTTTTGTTTGATGTGGCAAATTAGGCCGTGGAGCCATGTATCAACTCATATTTTAGTGGGTCGGGTGATGTATGGTTTCCCTGATATTTAAAATATAAGTTTGGCATGGCTCTTATATAATAAAGCCCAAATAGAAAGGGGTTCTAGTGGGTTTGGAAAGAACGTCTTTTAACCTATTTAATCAAAGCACAATGTTAAGGATCACCATCAACAACTGTGGACCCATAGTCCTCACTGATCCAATTCAAATTGCCTCAAGAAATCCCAAATTGAGGGCAAAATTTTCTAAGGATTAGCGCTTAGGTTGAATTGGGTCTAAATTGCTAAAACTATGTTGCTATAAATGGGTTAATGTAGATTAAATTGATCAATTTGGATCAAACCTATCCTTTACCAATCTAACTTAAACCCAACTTGATCCCCAATTGGACAAGTTTACCCAAAACTAACGTTTTTGCGTTTTGTTTTGTAGGAATACTTTCACCCTTTTAACAAGAGTTAATTTCACATTCAAATTAAATGCACTTATATCCAACTTATAAAAGAAGGGAAGGGTAAATTGACCAAGGAAAAAAGTAAAGATAAGAAAGAATTCCCTCTTGTATTATATTTATGTGATTTTTGTTTATTCTTTCTTTTTCTGCCAAATATGTATGATTTTCTTTCTAAAATCTTTAAATACACATTCATCCTCTTCCGCAAACATTTTGAAAAACTTGTATAAAAAAAAAAACAAAACAAAACAAAACAAAACAAAACACGTTTCTCTTCACATATTCTCTGCGGATAAAATTGACAGCTTAAAAAGGACAAAAAAATTGAATTCATCAATCACTTCCTTTTCTTTCCCTAATTCGTTGCGATAATTAAATCATATTAGATTTGGAAAGAAGTTGAAATATGACGTCAAAATATCACAGTTGACCAGGAAAATTTAAAATTAGAAAAAGGAGCAGGTACAAGACCAAACTCCATCTTCATTAGCCGATCTACATCGTTTCTTCCCTTCTGCAGTTCCCATCTACCTCCCGAAGAGATGATGAAGATCAAGATCCTTCACCGGTGCAATGTCTCGCCGCCGGCGAACTCAGTCCCGGCAACCGCTCTCCCACTCACCTTCTTCGACATCCCATGGCTTCTCTGCCGCCCGATGCAACGCCTCTTCTTCTACGATTTCCCTCAATCCCCTTCCTCCTTCGCCCAGACCACTCTCCCTCTCCTCGTCCGATCTCTCTCCCTCTGTCTCCGCCACTTCTTTCCCTTCGCTGGCAGCCTCGTCCTCCCCCTAGCGCCACCGGAGAAGCCCCACATGCTCTACTCCAACGGCGACTCTCTCTCCTTGACTGTTGCCGAGTCGTCTGCAGACTTCGCTGAGCTCATCTGCGACGAGGTGCGTGACGCTGCGCTAATACACCCTCTGGTGCCTCAGCTCCCACCGCCACATGCGTCCGATGACTCACATCTGTGGCCCCTTATGGCAATTCAGGTCAGTTGGCGATGGTCTATTCGACAAATAAATTCAGTATAATCATGCTATGCTATGCTACGCTGTAACTAGAGCTCATTTGGCAACGACATATGCTTGGTAGTTTAGAACAAGTAATAAGATAAATAAAAATAAAAATAAAAATTGAAAGAGGAGTAATTTTATGAAGGGAGCTCACCGTTTAAAGTAGGATCTTATCATCTTGATTTAATACATATCACGAGAAATGTAGGTCATTAATCATGCTGTCATGCACAAATTGACATTGAGATTTTGAGTCGAATGTCAAATTTCAGTTGAAATGATAAATGGTTTAGGTGACCCTATTGCCAAACAAGGGCATTTGCATTGGGGTCCAGTTCCTCCACGTGGCGGCAGATGGGAGGTCCTTCCACCATTTCATGAAATCATGGGCGTCCATTCACAGGTTCGGAGGAGACTGGGCTTGCGTTGACCTGGACGGCCCAAGTCCTTTCTACAACCGAGAAGTGATCAGAGATCCGAATGGGCTCGAGGCCATATTGTTAAAAGACTGGTGGAGTTGTGTGGGCTCTAGCCCAAGCCCAAGCCCAAGTGAAGCTCTTCTCACTATTGCGGACAAGGTGAGAGCAACGTTTGTCCTGGGAAAAACTGCCATCGACGGGCTAAAAGCGCAGGTCTTAAGCCAACTCAAGAACGACAATGATGGCGACTCAGAGTCGGAGCCAATCCATTTGTCGACTTTTGTAGTGACATGCGCATTCATATGGGTATGCATGATCAAATCGAAAGAGAAAGAACAGGAGCGTCACAATCAATTGTCATCAAAGAGTAACAAAGACGAGCTTTGCCATTTCTGCTTTGTGGCAGATTGTAGGGATCGACTTGAATACTCAATACCCTCGACATACTTTGGGAACTATTTGGGCATATATTTTCTCTCGGAGAAGAGAAATACGCTCTTGGGTGAAAGTGGAATTTCACATGCCGCGAGGGCAATAGGGAGGAGAGTCAAGGATGTGGGGAAAGGGGGAGGGTTGAGAGAGGCGGATGGATGGATCAAGGATTGGAAAGTATTTGACAATGGGGACTTAGTGACTGTGGCCGGATCGCCGAAACTGAAGGTGTACGACACGGACTTTGGGTGGGGGAGGCCGATAAAGAGCCATGCGGTATCGATCGACGCATCGGGGGCCATTGCTCTTGCGGAGAGTAGAAATAGGGATGGTGGCATGGAGGTCGGGTTGGCATTGACTAGGGATTGCATGGAGAGGTTTGTTTGTTTGTTTGAGAAGGGATCAAAATCGTTTATGTCACTTTAGTGTATATATCGTCCATATAATCCCATGTCGATTTCAATTTAGTCCTTACATTTTGGGTGTGACAACATTGGCCCATGTACCTTAGTTTATTGACAAATGTAAGGACTTCCGACCAAGTTTTGAGTCAAGTTTTTGGGGCCGAAATGAAATAAATACTCGTCGGTTCCGTCTCCCTCTCTCTTCGCTGCTTTTCCCCGTTTGCTGCCAGCAACCTGTTCTCTCCCACGCCGCTCCCAGAAGCTCCTACATCCTCTTCTCCCTTCCTCACTTTGACTATTGCGGAGTCCATTGTTGACTTCGACCAGCTAGCTTGTGGGCAATGGGCTCAGGATGTGACGCCTTCACACTAGGCGTGTCAAAAACCAAACCAAACCGAAAAATTCGATTTCATTCGGTTTGTTTTCATTAAAAACCAACTATCGGTTTGGTTTTTATCGATTAACTGAACCGAACTGAACCAACTAATCGATAAGAGCTTATTTCTTAGAAACGAAAAATATATACAATAAAAAAAAAAAAAAAAAAACAAATGCAAAAACTGAAAACTAAAAATTAAAAACCAAAAACCGGAAAACCGAACTGAACCAAAATTTCGGTTCAGTTCGTATTTGGTTTGGGTCCGAACCGAATAGAACCGTTGATACCCCTACTTTACACCATTCAGGCCTGCTTGGCCGCTACCGTGGATGGTGGATGGTTCACAAGAGGCTTCGGTCAAGGCAATTCAAGTAGGAGTGCCTACTCAAATTCACAAGTTAAAACTTCATTTATGAACTTAGGTCACTTGTATCATTGTAATATGCTATATGGTTTTTAAAAATACTAAAAGAGATTTTATTTTATTTTTTTGGGCTAAACACCAAAAGACATAAACGATCGGTTTGTTTCAAATTGTGTCCTTCAATATGTATTCCCAATCACGTGTGAATTTGTCGTTGTGCATTTATCTCCTAGATAATGTCTAAATTTAGTAGTGTGATTATCATAAAAATAAACAATTTATCTAAATCTGGGAGCATAGTGATTTTCTTAATTTATATTAAATGAGAACATATTGATCTTCTTGATACACATGTTCATATTCATATGAATGCTTCATGATCTTCAATATGAAAGTTAAATGCTACAAATATAAATGCTTCTTAATCTCAAAACTCAAGAAAAATTACCAAAATTATCTCAACCTATTGCACTTATGTTATTTCAATCATAAATCTTTCAATTGTGCAATTGAGTCTCAAACATTTTCACATTTTCCCAATAAAGTTTATCCAACCAATTTTAGTTAAAAATCATTGACATGAATGATAATAATGCCACACAGACTCGCCGGCGTTGATATATACAAAATTAAATTTTCACCGACTGCAAACAAGGGCCAATGAGGATCGACCTTCGCTGAGCTTGGAAGAAAAAAAGGAAAAGAAGGAAAAAGAAAAGAAATTAAAAATATTAATAAATTTAGAAATATATTTTAAATGTTTACGTTAGTGAAAGTTGTGCCATGTAGTACGGCCAATGTCAACATAAAAAATTTTCAGCTAAAATTGATAAGATAAACTTAATTGGCAAAATGTGATAATACTAAAAATTTAATTGGCATAATTGGAAAATTTATGATTGATTGGCACAAGTGCGATGGATTTAGAGCTTTTCTTGTGATCTTCCCGAAAACCCATTGTGGTTTACTTGTGAAATATTCTTCTTGAAATGTTG
Source organism: Eucalyptus virginea (assembly GCA_014182375.1). Lineage (NCBI taxonomy): Eukaryota > Viridiplantae > Streptophyta > Magnoliopsida > Myrtales > Myrtaceae > Eucalyptus > Eucalyptus virginea. The sequence continues at coordinate 10,167,534 of CM024522.1, forward strand.
AGCTTAAGCAAAGCTTCCATACGAAGATAATACCAAAACTATATTACATTTGTGGTTTATGTTGTAAATAAAAGAAGTGATCGAATAGAATGCACATAATAAATAAATTAATTAAGGTTCGATCATTGTAACCTATGTTTATGGGAAGGTTAAGCACAAAATTCTACTATATATGTGATACAATGAAGGTTACAATCAACTCTAAGTAACTTACATATTCTTACTTCAATTACATTGAATATTTCATATATTGTATAGCTCTCATAATTCTCTCAAAAGAAATCTCTCAATCTCGTCAAATGAATTACACAAATATATAAAGTTTAATGACTAAATCACTCGGAAGTAATTTACAGCGAACAAACTCACGTGAAGAACACTCCCCTAAACCACTCTCTCTTCTTTGGTGCACCAAGAAATTGTCAAGGACAATAGTTCTCCTCTATTTATGCATAACCAAGAGAAGCCTCCCATTCTCGCATACCATCGTCGCCTCTGGCTGTAAAAGGAGCCTATCACAAACATTTTTTTTGCTTATTTACTTGGCCAACCAATGAAGTGACCCGCATCACACGCTCTCCAAGGTGGAAAAGCAGAGCAACAAGACTTAAATAAGGGCACCTAATCAGCTTCCGAGTAGAGAAGTCCATCTCGCGGCTTGAAAGAAACGAGAGAGAGGGAAGCTCCATACAGATCTCAAGACAAAACCCACGCATCAGAGCTCCGTAAATGAGCTCCACCTGCTCCATTAAATGAGTCAACATTGAATGCTTGTAATTTTCTTCCACAATGAACGAGAAGTTGATTTGCATCTGCTTCCACGTCTAAATCACGCTTAAATTTCGTCATATCAGTCTACATTTTTAGCTACTCCATGAGGGTTTTTTAATAGAACCTCCTCTACCGACAAAAAATAAAAATAAAATTACAACTTCCTTTATCATCGATAAAGTAAAACCAACGGAGAGTACATATTTATCAAGAGATCGACACATAAATTCAGCAATTACAATGGTGGTTGAATTCAACTGTTGTTAAGACCATTAGTTTGAGAGTGGATATAGGTTTAAATATAAAGCTCAATCATTATAAATTGTTATATAATATGTTATTTTCACTTCGATTTACTTACTAGAATCGCAGTGTTATTCAGCTCGAAAACCAGAAAAGTCCAGCTTCGATGTCAGGACCTCCCAGAAAAGGACACAAGCTTTTGATCGATTGAAAGCACCCCACCTTCAGAAGTAGCTCAATTTATTTATTAACTCCTTTATATGCGCATCCACCAATCTACGGAAGCGGGTCTACACATCGCTTTCGAAGAGGGACAAAACCAATCATCAGCCTCTCTACCGCTTCCTTCTCTCAGACAATCCCCCTTCCCCCTCGGACGAGATGATGAAGGTCAAGATCCTCCATCGCTACAATGTCTCGCCGCCGGCGAACTCAGTCCCAACCACCGCTCTCCCTCTCACCTTCTTCGACATCCCATTCTTTCACTGCTGCCCCATGCAACGCCTCTTCTTCTACGACTTCCCTCAGTCCCCTCCCTCCTTCGCCCAGACCACCCTCCCGCTCCTCGTCCGCTCTCTCTCCCTCTGCCTCCGCCGCTTCTTCCCCTTCGCCGCCAACCTCATCCTCCCTCTGGCCCCGCCCGAGAAGCCCCACATCCTCTACACCGATGGCGACTCACTCTCCTTGATCGTTGCGGATTCCGCCGCTGACTTTGCCGACCTCGTCAGCGACGAGGTGCATGACGCGACATTGATACACCCTCTGGTGCCTCAGCTCCCGCCGCCGAGCGAATCTGATGGCGCACTCGTGTGGCCACTTGTGGCGATTCAGGTCAGTTGGTGGTTGGTGGTGGTTTGGCTCTCACGTGACATTTGCTCGTTCTTAATTCTTCTAATTGAATATTAATATTTTTTTTTTTGGAAGTTTTGTTTGATATATTTATGAATTCAGTATAATAACTCTATGCTATAAGGCAGATTTGGGTTTAAGAATACAATACGTGCGAGAAATTTATGTCGTACAGATATAAATATCGGGCAGATATTGGATTTAAGAGTAATTTGAGTTTAGTTAACATGTACAAAAATTAAAAAGAAAATGAACGAGAAGTAATTATACGAAGATAGTCTAAGGTTTAAAGAAAAATCTCACGAGATTAAGCATGGTGTTTTTTTTTTCTTTTTTTTTGGTCGAAAAGCATGATGTTGATGTGTGCAAATTAACATTAAAACATGGTGTCGTATTCGAGATTCTCAGTCAAAATGATACTTAGAGATGGAAACGGTTGTCCTAACCCAAGCTTGAGGCAATTGAAAGAGTCACTTCGTTTGGCCAAAAAAGAGATTGAAACTGTGAAATTAGAAATTGAGAATGAGTCATGTACTCACGAGAACCAACGTCTATTAGGATGATGATTTCATGAACAAATATCTTTAGTGCACTAATTAGACATCTACATATAAAATAAAATAAAAAAATGAAGATTTTCAATACATTATCTTCCTCGATTATGTCTAATCAATATGCAAGGGTGATAAACAAACAACTAACTCGAAGTAGCAGTTGTATAAATAAAAATTAAACTCAAAACTTATCGTCAATTTTATTGGATAATGTTTTAGGTGACTCTGTTCCCAAACAAGGGCATTTGCATTGGAGTCCAATTCCTCCATGTGGTGGCAGATGGGAGGTCCTTCGCTTACTTCATGACATCGTGGGCATCCATTTATAGGTCTGGAGGGGAACCCAATTGCATTGAGTCAGATGACTTGCGTCCTTTCTGTTAGATATATGCCCTAAAGTAATTATTCATTTAATTAACTAATTAAAAAAATTAAAATTAAAGCTTCATGCATGTGCACGAATTCGTGCACATGCACGAAGCGTAATGGTCAGCGGTTGCTGACCATTATGCACGAAGCATGGATGGTCAGCAACCGCTGACCATCATGCCAAGATCGTGCATGAGCGGTTGCTCATGCGCGATGGTCGTGCATGAGCGGTATCGATTAGCAACCGTTGCTGGTCAGTTTTATTATAAAAACCATTAAGGGACGAGAGAAAAATAGCTGCTGAAAAATTGAAAAGGAGACTTCGTGTGTTTGTCTTCTTGTTCCGGATCGGCTCTTCACCATGAACAAAAATTTGGAGTTCTCTAGTTGCTGAATATTGAGAAAAAGAGTGCGTGTGTTCTTGTGTCTTCGAGACACGAGGAAGAAAAACAATTCTCTCGTTCGGGCCGTGACTATTATACATCAAGAATACGATGGATTCTTTCCACGTGATTGCTAGCACGATCGAAGTGGTGAATATCCGAAAGTTTTCTCTTCCGTTCCACGTTCGTTGTTGGTGTGTCTGAACTAGAGGTCTGACGCTTGTGGGACTCGAACCGTAGAACATCCGAACCGGCTCGTTTCAAAGCGCGCTTCGAGAGGTATTTCGTTTAACTCCCTTTTAATGTTTAGATTTTTGATTAAAACGCACGAACAACGCCTTAGGAGAATCATGTGTAAAATATATCTTTGTTTCCGCTGCGTTTATTTCGTTAATTTTTCTTATACATGATTCATGAAACCCCAACAGTGGTATCAAAGCCAATTTTAGGCGTTTTTCGTGCGTTTAATTGATTTGTAGTTCAAATATCTTTTTGCGTTCTAATGGCCAATTTATTTTTGTTAAGAGAATTGGTTCTCTTACTCTTATGTGGCCTATAGAAGTTGATTAATTTATGTGATAAATTTAATCAACTAAGCAAAAATTAGAACTAAATCAATTTTGAATCAAAAATTCATAACTTGTTATACTTTGTGTTTATATTCTACAAATGATATAGAGAATTTTATGCATGCCTTCCAGAGCTTTAAATTTTGAATTTATGGCTCGTAAGGAAGGGTGGTGATCATGGAAAAATCCCTAATTGTTGTGATTGTTATATGGATGAATGTATGATGATTACAGGTATTCTTTTTGGGGATGTAATTATTAAATGGAGGCTGCTTCATTCCTTTTATTTTATTTTATTTTTTCTTGATATGTAATTTTAGTATAGTTTAGTATTTCAATCATTGATGTAAATACTACAAGAGAGGAGGAGCCATTGGAGGAGCCATTAAACCGGTGAGCTCTCTGGGCCCGGTCTTTGAAGAGTTCAAAGATTGAAGAAAAAGTGAAGAGCAGGTCCATATTATTAAAACATTAAAGTGGTTAAATGGGTCTCTTTGGCTCGAGACCCATTGAACCATAATTCCATGATCACCACATAGGATAGATATTATGTGATATCTATTTATTTAATTGTGTTTATGGTATCGTGCATGTTAAACCTGTTAATGTGCAAAGTGAGACCATTAATAACGACCAAAATCTCCTTATTAATAATATTAAGTCGAAACGGGTTTCGGACTCGTGGCCTTCCATCGTCGTGGTTTGATCCAATATTATAGTGGTTAATTAACCGGTTATGGATACATAGGGGTTGATTACCATTTATAATATTGGACCACTCCATTATGCATATGATGTTGTGGGGTTGGAGCCAAATGATTTCTAATAACTGTCAGGTGAGGGAATCATTTTTGTTTTCAATACTTGCATGAGACGATGGGCTAGACTTAACTATGATCATGATGCCAATAACTGTTAGGTGAGGCTTTTATGGTCTAGAGGCCGAAGTTATGATTGGGACTCGCATATGATGCGTTGAACAAGCTGGTTCACTCACTAAGTTCATAGAACACCAATAACTGTTAGGTGAGGTGGACTTTAGGCTAGTGGGACTCCAATCCCCACTAGTAATCTTTACCCAACAAAGATTACCGCTTCCCATCTTAAGGAGTATGAGATTCGACTATAAATTTAGTGGGAGGATCTATTTCATTTAAAGACCAAAATGAAATAGTTATTATGAAAAGTACAACGGCTAACAATTTTCTGCAATAGATATATTATTACTCTGAAAATGGTGACCACAAACCCACTCGCTTCTATACTTGACAAGAATTGTTTGACTGGACCCAATTTCACCGACGGGTGAGGAATTTGAGAATTGTTCTCAATTCAGAAAAAATTGGGTATGTGCTTGATGAAAAGATGCCAACCTCCTTTCCTGAGGGTGGGACCCAAGAGGAGCGTGTCACTTATGATAAGTGGCATGACGATGACTTAAAAGTTAGGTCGTATATGCTTGCTTCTATGAACAATGAATTATAGAAGAAGTATGAATCTATGGAAGATGCTAAGTCAATCATTTTGCACTTAAAGGAATACTTTGATGAGAATGGTCGAACCTCTAGATATGAGATATCTAAGGCATTGTACTGTATGAGGATGGCTGAAGGATCATTAGTTAATGATCATGCTTTGAAAATGATCTCGGCACATTGAAGAATTGGCTAGGCTGAATCTCGCTATGGACAATGAGTTAGTCAGGATTTGATCCTTCAATCTTTACCCGATTCCTTCTTCGGTTTTGTCCAAAACTTCCACATGCATAAGATGGAGAAAACTCTTGCTGAGTTACATAGCATGCTGGTAGTTTATGAGAAGGAAATGCATAACACGAGGCCAAATGTAGTGGCTATGGCTGAGGCTTCTTCTTCAAAGGGTAAGACTGTTTTAAAGAAGAATAAATGGAAGAGGCCTCAAACCCGTTGTGCAACCAAAACCCATGATTGATAAAGGGAAATGTCATTACTGTGGTGTCAAAGGGCACTGGAGGAGGAACTGTAGGAGGTACCTCGCGAGCTTGAAGGTCAAGCCCAAGAACCGACCTTATGAAGGTATGGTGTCTATGCTTATTGAAACTAATCTTATGGTTAGTGCTGAATCCAGCTCATGGGTTCTAGATTCTGTTGCAACTTCACATATTTGTATGTCTTTGCAAAATCTGGAAATAAGTAGGATGCTAGGGCGAAATGAGATTGTCCTAACGTTTGCCAATGGAGCAAGAGTTGCTGCATTAGCTATAGGGACTTTTCATTTATGTTTGCCTTCTGGACATGTAATGGTTTTAAAGAACTGTTTGCATTATAAAAATGTTGTTAGGAACATCATCTCTATACCCCTCGTTTGGGTAAAGAGAATTATGAATTTTCTTTTGCTGATGATGTATGTTATATTTATCATAATAGAAGATGTGTTGGTTCTAGCTTATTAACCAATAATCTTTATACCATTACAATGCCCGGTAATGCGATTACCAATGTCAATAAGCAAAATAGAATTGATATAAATGCCATAACTAATAAACGCCCTAGAGACGGTCCAAATAAAAAGTATGTTTGGTATCTCCGATTAGGTCATATTGGGGAAGACAGAATTAACAAGTTGAGTAATAATGGATACATTGATCCTTCAAATTTTGAGTCATACTCGACTTGTGAGGCATGTCTTCTAGGAAAAATGACCAAAGCGCCTTTTGTGGGACAAAGTGTGCGAGCTGCTGACATATTAGAATTAATACATACAGATGTATGTGGACCAATTAATGAAACTGCTAGAGGTGGTTATAATTACTTCATTACCTTCACCGATGATCAGTCACGGTATGGTTATTTATACCTCATGAAGTATAAATCTGAATCCTTTGAAAAGTTCAAGGAATTCAAGGCTGAAGTTGAGAAACAGACAGGAAAATGTATTAAGGCTCTTCGATCGGATCGAGGAGGTGAATACCTTAGTACTGAATTCCTGGACTATCTTAAAGAGAATGGCATTTTATCACAATGGACACCTCCTGGAACTCCAGAACATAATGGTGTATTCGAACGAAAAAAATCGTACTTTATTAGATATGGTACGATTTATGATGAGTTACACCGATTTGCCAATATCCCTTTAGGGATATGCCCTTGAGACAGCTGTATATATACTGAATAGAGTGCCGTCCAAATCTGTTCCAACTACGCCCTATGAGATATGGCATAGTAGGAAACCTAGTCTTAATCATATTAAGATTTGGGGTTGTCCAGCTTTTTGTGAAAAAGCTGAAAATGGAAAAATTGGAGGCAAGATCCGAACAAGGTCGCTTCATTGGATATCCAAATGAAACTCTTGGATATTATTTTTATTTTCATTCGAGACCAAAGAATTTTGGTATGCAAGCACGCTTCTTTTTGGAGAATCGGTTCGTCCAAGAAAGTGGTGTCAAGCGGAAAATAGTCTTACAAGAAGAAAATAATGAAGTACCAAATAACCGAGTTCAGATACCAACCTCTGATTCAGTGGGAGCTTCTGATACACAACCTCTTAGGAGAAGTGCGAGAACGTCTCGCCCACCTGCTCGTTATAGACACTCGGTTGATCATATCGAACCATTATTCATTGTGAATGATAGTGATCAACCCGGTGATCCTAAAACTTATGAGGAGGCGATGTTTGACATTGATTCTAGTAAATGGCTAGAGGCCATGAAATCCGAAATGGATTCAATGTATTCCAATGAGGTTTGGACCTTGACTGACCTACCTGATGGTATTGTACCAATTGGCTGTAAGTGGATCTTCAAGAGGAAGATGAATGTTGAAGGTCAAATTGAATTCACAAAGCACGGCTGGTGGCGAAAGGATATCGTCAAAAGAAGGAATTGATTATGACGAAACTTTCTCACCTGTGGCCATGCTAAAATCCATTCGGATTATGTTGGCTATAGCTGCACACCTTAATTATGAGATATTTCAGATGGATATCAAAACGGCTTTTCTAAATGGTTTTCTCAATGAGGACATCTATATGGAACAGCCATAGGGTTTTGAATCCAATAGTGAAAAACATAAGGTGTGTAAGCTTAAGAGATCCATTTATGGACTCAAACAAACATCCAGAAGTTGGAACATCCGTTTTGATGAGGTAGTCAAATCGTTTGGCTTCATCAAAAATCCGAATGAACCTTGTGTATACAAGAAGATTAGTGGGAGTACAATTGCATTTCTAGTTTTGTATGTCGATGATATACTTTTGATTGGAAATGATGTACCAATGATATCATCAATAAAACTATTCTTGTCATAGAAATTCTCCATGAAAGATTTATGAGAGGCAACCTACATTTTAGGTATCAATATCTATAGAGATAGATCAAGACGATTGATTGGCCTCTCACAATCTACGTACATAGACAAAGTGTTAACACGGTTTAACATGCAATGTTCCAAGAGAGGATTATTGCCTTTTAGGCAAGGGATTCGTCTTTCTAAGGAGATGTGTCCCAACACTCCTGAAGAAAGAGAGCGGATGGCAAAGATACCATATGCATCTGCTATTGGAAGCATACTGTATGCTATGCTATGTACTAGACCTGATATTGTGCATGCTATAAGTATTACTAGCAGATATCAGTCTGATCCAGGAGAATAGCACTGGATAGCAGTTAAGAATATTCTTAAGTACTTGCGAAGGACTAAAGATTTATTATTGATATATGGAGAAGGAGAATTTAAAGTTGTAGCTTATACGATTCCGATTTTCAATCGGATCCTAATGATTATAAGTCTACGTCAGGTTTGTCTTCACATTCAATGGTGATGCGGTTAGTTGGAAAATTTCCAAACAAAGTATAACCGCCGATTCCACCACCGAGGCGAGTATGTAGCTGCTTCACGAAGCGCAAAGGAAGCCGCTTGGATAAAGAAGTTTATTTCTGAACTTGGAGTCGTTCCTTCAATTGGGCAACCGATCACATTGTTTTGTGACAACAATGGGGCGATAGCTCAAGCTAAGGAACCAAGGTCTCACCAAAAGTCCAAGCATATTGAGAGACGCTTCCATCTCATCGAGAAATTGTTGGGAGAGGTGATATCGCCTTGCAGAAAATTGCCTCGGCGAAAAACATGGCGAGATCCCTTCACTAAGGCCTTACCTCGCCTTCTTTTGAAAGACATATTGACAAAATGGGTTTGAGGTACCAGACAAGTTGGCTTTAGTGCAAGTGAGAAATTGTTAGATATATGCCCTAAAGCTGCTATGTAATAGTTACATATTAGGGATTTCAGTTGTACTTTCATTATTATTATTTAATTAATGGCAGTGACGTATTCATTCATTTGTCCAATTATTTTATATTGATGAATGGTTCCATAAGATCAGTTGCAACTAGACCTATCCTTGAGACGTCAAGAATATATGTGACGGGTTCATAGTTAGACTGAATCTTTAAATCGTTCCCGGTCGATGGATTATTGAGTGGATATTAATAATCCTGTTGAGATCGGTGTGTTCTTAACTTCGCCATTAAGTATTGGATGCTTAAGGGAATGATGAGTCACATGTCATTGGGTATTATGATGCCTGAATTAGAACACAGGTGTTTGTATTAGACAAATTCACTGAACGTGACGCATATGGAACGATTAGCGACATGGAAGCTTTTAGCGTGGTCAATGTCTAATTGTTCATGCTTTGGTCTTGTGTAAATAATCCTTAGACCTGAGGCACAGTGTTAACTTGTGTATTGAACAACTATGGTTCACGGGTGCACATAATGCCGGGTCGTTGATCCGTCTTTATACCTGATGGTCATAGTTTGTTCATATATGAAGTTACACGTGTGCACAATATGGAATCTGTCTCCTTGTTATATGCAAGGTATGATAATGATGTCCTATGCAATCTAATTATGACAATGCATTGAAATCCTCGGCCGGGGTTGTAACCGAGAATAAATTATTTATGTCTCGAATAAAATGCATGTCAATTAGATTTGTGCATATGATCGAATTAATGACTTGACAAATATTCCATGGTCTTTGTTTGATCGGGACATAGTAAGATAGAAGGATTGGATTACACTGTAGCCAAAGCTGACAGGTTCATTATGTTCTTAAAGTATTCACACTATCTGGGTAGCCATGATATATTGCTAGATGTCAATCGTGGCTTGTAGGACCTAAAAGATTAATCAGGACAATTAATTCTTTTGGAAGTACTAATGTGTTAGTACAAGTCTTACTACCAGCTTAGTGATGAACCTAGGGATGTCACACACCATAAACAATTAGGATAACGTGGAACAAAAGAGAAATATTATTGCAAATGTGTTTGCAATTACTGCAATCGAATTGAGTCGATTTGAAATTAAATTAAATGAGATTTAATTTAATTTGTAATATAGTCACGAGCCTACTTGCATATGATGCACACGCATGCCCAAAGTGGATATATGTTAACATACCAAACAAGTTGGCTTTAGTGCATGTGAGAGATTGTTAGATATATGCCCTAAAGTAATTATTCATTTAATTAACTAATTAAAAAAATTAAAATTAAAGCTTCATGCATGTGCACGAAGCGTAATGGTCAGGTTGCTGACCATTATGCCTGGCATGGATGGTCGGCAACCGCCGACCATCATGCGAAGATCGTGCATGAGCGGTTGCTCATGCGCGATGGTCGTGCATGAGCAACCGCTCATGCACGATCGTCTCGCTATGGATGATCAGCAACGGTTGCTGATCGTCCATCGATTAGCAACCGTTGCTGGTCGGTTTTATTATAAAAATCATTGAGAGACGAGAGAAAAATAGCTGCTGAAAAATTGAAAAGGAGACTTCGTGTGTTTTGTCTTCTTGTTCCGAATCGGCTCTTCACCATGAACAAAAATTTGGAGTTCTCTAGTTGCTGAATATTGAGAAAAGAGTGCGTGTGTTCTTGTGTCTTCGAGACATGAGGAAGAAAAACAATTCTCTCGTTTGGGCCGTGACTATTATACATCAAGACTACGACGGATTCTTTCCACGTGATTGCTAGCACGATCGAAGTGGTGAATATCCGAAAGTTTTCTCTTTCGTTCCACGTTCGTTGTTGGTGTGTCTGAACTAGAGGTCCAACGCTTGTGGGACTCGAACTGTAGAACATCCGAACTGGCTCGTTTCAAAGCGCGCTTCGAGAGGTATTTCGTTTAACTCCCTTTTAATGTTTAGATTTTTCATTAAAACGCACGAACAACGCCTTAGGAGAATCATGTGTAAAATATATCTTTGTTTCCGCTGCGTTTATTTAGTTAATTTTTCTTATACATGATTCATGAAACCCCAACACTTTCCACAACCGAGGAGTGATCAAGGACCCGAATGAGCTCGAGCTCATTTTCTTGAATGACTGGTGGAGTTGTGTGGGCCCCCGCCCGAGCCCGAGTCTAAGCACAGCTTCTCTGGCTGTTGGGGACAAGGTGAGAGCAACATTTGTCTTTAAAAAGGCTCACATCGACGGGCTAAAAGGGCAAATCTTGAGCCAACTCAAGAATGATACCGTTGACTTAGAATTGGATTCAATCCACTTGTCGACATTCGCGGTGACATGCGCATTCGTATGGGTGTGCATCATCAGATCAAAAGACAAAGACTGCCAGTGTCACAACCAATCGTCATCAGAGCACGACAAAGACGAACTTCGTTATTTTGGGTTTCTCGCAGATTGTAGGGACCGGCTTGAATACTCCATACCTTCAATATATTTTGGGAATTGTCTGAGCGCATGCTTTCTCTCAGAGAAGAGAAGTACGCTCCTGGGCAAAAGTGGACTTCCGCTTGTCGCAAGGGCTATAGCAAGGAGAGTCAAGGAAATAAGGACGGGTGGGGCATTGAGAGGGCTGGAGGGATGGATGAGGGGCTTTAATATAGCTGATACTGCAGACTTAGTGACGGTGGCCGGGTCGCCAAGACACAAAGTGTACGACACAAACTTCGGGTGGGGGAGGCTGAGGAAGAACCACACTGTGCACATCGATCAATCAGCAGCGATCTCTCTCACGGAGAGTAGGGATGGGGATGGTGGTGTGGAGGTCGGGTTGGCATTGACTAGGGTTTGTATGGAGAAGTTCATTTCTTTGTTTGAAGAGGGATTGAAATCGTTTATGCCACTTTAAAATACATTGGTCCATATAGTGCCATGTCAATTTCAATTTAGTCCTTATATACTGGGCTCGACAACATAGGTTTATGTTGATTTATTGAAAAATGTAAGGACTTCCAACGACACTTTGAGCACAAAAAAGGCGGGAATCTCAAGAATTCATCATTGGGCCAAGGGGACATCAGTACTTTGTTAGAATGTTGCCTGTCTTTTGGAGAAAATATTAGGTACGTCTAACCTTCCAGCCTGGCAAATAAGAAGGCGCTCGGAGCGCGACACGTGTCCTCGTGAGACCCATGTCCTGGAGAGGAAAAAAAGGCGCTAATTTGAAAAAATTTCAGTCCTGCTTTTTTTTCTTCACGCCTCTCTCTCTCTCTACCCTCGCTCTCTCTCCCCGACATAGCTCAGAAAAAGACAAGTACTGGTAAAGATCTAAAGTGATATAATTAGCACTTCCAAGTATTATACATAAAGAGAAAAATGAAAACTAAAGGGGGATAAAAGAATAGGCTACCTCATTCGAAAAAAGTCATCACGAGTGCATTCATACCACCATATCAGACCAGCAGGACTATCTGATGGATGCACGCTTTTTGTGTCTGCGTGCGCGCGCGAGAGAGATATCCAGCGTACAGGACAAGCCGGTGCCGGATCTGGAGCCGGAGGGGGGCGCTGGTTCGCCGGTCACGCACTGGTTCGCCGTGAAGAGAGGGAGGGCAGACAGAGACGCGAGGGGAGAGAGAGCAGGTGACGGACGAGTAGGGGCCAGATCCAGAGCCGGAAGGACAGCGCGGTGGTTCACCGGTCGGAAAGAGGGAGGGTAGAGAGAGAGAGGGAGGTCGCACGCCGGCATCCTCCTGGTTCGTCGGTTGCTCGCGCTGGTTCGCATGTTTGCCGGTCGGAAAAAAGGGAGGGCAGAGAGAGAGGGGGAGTTTGTTGGGGAGAGAGAGAGAGGGTAGAGAGAGAGAGGCGTGAAGAAAGAAAAGCAGGACTGAAATTTTTTTAAATTAGAGCCTTTTTTTCCTCTCCAGGATGTGGGTCCCACGAGGACACGTGTCGCGCTCTAAGTGCCTTCGTGTTTGCCGGGCTAGAACATTAGACGTACCTAATATTTTTTCCGTCTTTTGCTGGCTACAAGCAAAATCAAGTAAGAATGTCAGACCTCACTTCGACAAATCAATTGTATGTTTCGAGAATAAACTCCTCAAAACGAGGCAAAAGAGAGATAAGCATTAACTCCTGCAAACTTATGGAATCATAAATTTGACCTCAAAAAAAAAAAAAAAAAAAATCGTCTCAACTTGCTATAATCGTTTACTAATTTGAGATAAAATGAGGGTACCCTCAATACCAACAATAATGACTCAAGCATGTACCTAGTTTAATAATCTAAATAATTGCAATAGGAATTTTTTTAGAAATAACAAATCAGTTTCTATATTTTGACATGAACTGAAAAATGAATGTAAATTTGGTGAGATTAAGGGTGTGTTTGTTTCTTGGAATACATTTTCAGAGAAAACATTTTTCTCATTTTCCAGCATCTAATTCGTTCAGGAAAATGAGTTAGCGGAAAATGTCTTCCTAATAAACAAAAAATATTTTCCTACCAAAGCTTAAATTTAGGAAAATGATTTCCCATTTGTAAGAATCGGAAAACATTCTCCGAATCTACCAAAGGTTAGATTTGGTGCTTGGTTTACAAAAATTATTCTTATAAAAATATATATATTTTAAATTCGAATATCTTTTTTTTTTTAAATCGATTTTTTATTTTCTTCTTTTTCTTTTCTTTGCCTTTTCTTTTGCTTCTTCTCCACTTGACACCAGACCATGGAGACAGTCGGCAAGCTCTAGCCTCGCCAAATTGGACGAGCTCACGGCTTTCGATGGCAAGGCTTAAGCTCACTTGAGGCCGGCAAGCCTCAAGCCTCGCCATATCAGGCAAGCTCATGGCCTTTGATGGTGAGTCTCAAGCATCGCCAGATTGGCTAAGCTCGCAACCTCTGCTAGCGAGCTGGTAAGGCTCGAGCCTTCCTGCTAGAGGCCGACGAGCCTAGGGCCTTGCCATATCGAGCGAGCTCATGGTCTTGGGTGGTGAGGCTCGAGCTCGTCTAATACTGGCAAGCTTGCGGCCTTTGGTGGCAAGCCTTGAGCCTCGCCCAATAGGTGAGCTCACGGCCTCTAATGACAACTCAAGCTCACCCCTTGTTAGCCAGCTAAGGATGAATTGCCATAGGAAGTAGAAGGGATCACGTGAGGAAGCACTCCTCGAAGGAGAAGAAGAAGGAAAAGAGAAAAATAAAAATAAATTAAAATTAAAATTTCAATTTTTAAAATAAAAAAATTTGTTTGTTTGTTTGTTTTTTTTTTTTTACTTGAGATAAAGTGTGAAATCATTTTCTAATGGGATCCAAACAACGGGAAACATTTTCAATTATACACTACCAAATAAAGGAAAACAAACCGTATTCATGGAAAATGCTTCATGGAAAAGCATTTTCCTTTATTATTGAGTTTTCGAAACAAATGCATCTTTAAAAAAAAAAAAAATCATAATTGATGAGTAAATTGTTTTTGTGATGCATGAACTCAAAAGTAGCATTTGAAAATGTCTTAAATCTAAATGCATAGGAAAATAAACAATGGTTGAATTTAAAGAAGAGGTAAATTAATTTGCCATCTTTTTGGAAGACATTATAAGGCTGATGCAATTATAGCTTTTAAAAAGATGAATGCGTGTTATTTCCTCCGATACGAACACATCACCATAATTAATACACAAAGTAGTTTTACATATGAAAATTAGATGTGAAGGTCCTCCACGATCACTAGGGATGCAAATAATAATTATTTTGTTACTAAGAATAATTTATGGTTAAAAATAGATTTTATTTATTTATTTCTTTCTTTTCTTTGGATGAGTTTACGAGCAAAGATGTGCGTTTGATAACGATACAAAATTCCTATTTGTTAAGCAGAAATTCGTTTGATAGGCCTTCTTAAATATCTCCCTCCCAAGCTCTTTTCACTTCATTGTGTTTCAATCTTTCATGAGATAAAACATCCTCAGTAAATTGAATTGAAAGTGTCAATGTAGAAATCGTACATCGATGGTAGCGAGGGCAAGTAATAAGAAGAGTTGTTATTTCTGTTTCTTTTTCATAAGTAGAAAAATAGAAAAATTTTACTTCTCTTTTTTGTTTCAAAACTATTTCTGAGCTAATTTTTTCAAAAATAGATAAATTAAAATATATCACCAAATGGATTTTTATTTCAAATCTATTCTCGACGACAGAAAAAAATAAAATTAAAAAATAAATAAATAAACAAAATGGTTATCATGCGCGGCCTAAGTGTTCCCCTCCGGCTCACCTCTTTTAATGTCCACTAGATTTCCTTTTGACACCGGACAACCTTCCTCTCCTCCGCTAGCTCCCTCACCTTCCCTCCCTCCCTCCCTCCCTCCCTCTCCCTGCTGCTTCTTCCCGTTCGTCGCTAGCCTCCTCCTCACTCCGGCACTGCCCCAGAAGCATTACATCCTCTTTCCCGACAGCGACTCCCTCACTTTGACTGTAACAGAGTTCATCGTGTACTTCAATCAGCTAGCCTGTGAGCGAGTGGCTCAAGATGCGAGGCCTTTACATCCGTTCACGCCTCCTTTGCCGCCACCACAGGTGTCGGGTGGTTCACAAGTGGCTTTGGTCATGGCAATTTAAGTAGGAATGCCAATTCATTTTCATAAGTTAAACTTCATTCATGAGCTTAGGTCACTCGTATCACAATTCATATTGCCAATCCCCCTTCTATTCATAGGAGAAAAAGATAAATTCGAATCGATAGCTAAAAGTCAAGAACTTATTCAGTCAAAAGTGAGCATAATCAAACTCTGAAAACGTGATAACAACACAACTCAACAAGTATCATCCTCTTACCAAAAACCCTGAGCTCTATGGTGTAAAGTGTGTAATTTGCCACTATCCAAAATCAGATTATTTATATGGAATCTATGCCAAAATGCTCTGCCTACCAAGGGAAACTTATGCAAATGGAGGGTTAGACCTGGCCTGATTTGCCCTTTATGCAAAATGAGCCTGGAAATGGCGGAATAACTGGTTTTTCTCTGTCCCTAGACAATCGAAGTCTGGTCAGTCCAAATCTACGCATCCAGATCTAGAGTAGAGGACTTACAAGCATAAATCAATGGGTATTAACCTGCAGAAGCGACTTACTTTACACACCCGCCCTTGAGCTTGTAGCTAAAGTGCTTTGGTTCATAAGGTAAACAAGAAACGACGCAATGTTCTGAGTCAAACCACAAGATCCACAAGAAGTTTTAGCTGAAGCACTTGCATTGCACGGAAATTTTAAAACTTGGAACTCAAATCAGAAAGAAAAAATAAAAAATAAAAAATAAAAAATAAAAAATAAATCTAGGGAGAGGTCTCATCTTACTCTCGATTTGGATCCCCCGTCCTTGGGGTCTCTCAAGATTAATTTAGATAGTTCTTTTAATGCCAAAACAACCAACAGAGCTGTAGCCGGAGTGTGCAAAGTCTCTTTTGATATGCTGCTTGAAGGTTTCGCCTGTGCGGTGAAGGCACAATCTGTACTCGGTGCGGAAACCCTAGCTGTTATTGAGGGTTTGAGATTTGTGAGTGAATGAGCAAAAAGGAGAGAGACTGAGTCTTGACCGTGGAGTTTGACGACTTACTTCAGTTCTATTAATCTGGGATGCAAATTATGTTCCATGGGATGTCCTTTTGCTTATGAAAGAGGGCCGAGCCTTGCTCTCCAATTTATCACAATTGCGTTTGACCCACTACTCCAGAGCCCTGGGTCGTTAAGGCCCAACTCTGTGATTCCCTCCCTTTGAGCTGGGTTTCAAGCCCTCCTCAACCTCTTTTGGATCTTCTTTATTCTCAAGCTCACCTAGGTTTTTTTTTTTTTTTTGGCTCATAAAGCTCACCTAGGTTACTCTTCTACTTTATTGACATGAAATGATATGAGCTTTTTTTGACCTGACAAAAAAGTGAAAATGAGTAAGGATGTCGACCTCAGTTTGACAAATCAATGGCGTGTATCAAGTTTAAATTCCTAAAAAACAAGGCAAAAGGAAGATAAGCACTAAGAATTAAAAATTCCAAATAATAAAAAAAAAAAAGAATCTTTCCAACCAACTTGCCATTATATTTTTCAAATATGAGAAAATTACACTTCTTTCAATTCAGTTGGAGGTGGTCTAGGTGTGTACTTAATTTTATAATATAAACTAAATAATTGTGATAAGAAAGTTCTTTGAAATAACTAATCGATTTCTGTATATTGACATGCTGAAAAATGAATGCAGATACCTTGAGATTAAACAAACATAATCCATAAGCCAAGTATCTTTGCCATGCATGAATTCAAAAATAGCATTTGAAAATGTCTAAAACCGAGTGCACAGAAAAAAGTAAATTATGATTAAATTTGAAGAAGAGACAAATTAATTTCTATCTTTTAATTTTGGCGTGAATAAAAAAAGTGACGTTGATTTATCAAAATCGACGAATCAAGTTTCTTTGCCAAGTATGGGCCCGAACAACCGAGGCTCGCGAGGAACACGAGTTTGGTGACAAAGGCGACAGGCCAACCACGAGCTCTCGATCGATTAAAAAACCAGAAAAGGACACAAGCTCTCGATTGATTAAAAGCACCCCCATTTTCTGACGTAAACTCGATCATGACCTCCATTATCGGTTTTAACGGGGACCAAAACCAATCATTAGCCTCTCATATATAAGCTTCCCTCATGAAAAAATTTCCTTCACCATCGCACGAGATGGTAAAGGTCAAGATCCTCCGCTGTCATGTTATCTCGCCGCCTATGAACCCGGTCTCGGCAACCGTGCTCCCTCTCACCTTCTTCGACATCCCGTGGCTTCTCTGTTGCCCCCATACAACGCCTCTTCTTCTATTACTTCCCTCAATCCCCTCTGAAAGAATAGAGTCGAAAATGAATTTATGTATATTTCAGTGTGTGTAATATTGATGATACAAGAGCCTATTTATAGGCTGTTCTAGACAACTATCTAAAGTAATAAAATATTACAATATCAAAATCAAATCCATTATAATCGATATGAAATCAATTATAATCAATCAGAAAAATAAATATCTCTAACATCCTAAGATAAATATCTCTAACATCCTCCCTCAAACTCAAGGTGAGATAAAAGAGGTCAACTGGAGTTTGGAGAAAAGATTTTTAAAATGCCCAGGTGGATGTGCCTTCGTGAAAACATTAGTCGTCTGTTTAATTGAGGAGGTGGGAACAAGACGAACATTGCCACAAAGCACATGAGAGCGTATGGAATGACAATCTATTTCAATATGTTTGGTACGCTCATGAAAAACATCATTATGAGCTATTTGGATGGCACTTCGATTATCACAATGAATAACCGTTCCACCATTATGAAGAACTCCCATGTCTTCTAATAACCACCACAACCATAATAGTTCCGAAGTTGTATCGGCAAGAGCACGATATTCTACTTCCGTACTCGATTGAGCAATAGTAGTCTATTTCTTACTCCGCCAGGAAATAAGGGACTTCCTTAAGAAAAAGCAATAGCCTGTAGTAGAGTGACGATCAAGAGGATCACTAGCCCAATCAGCATCGGAATAAACTATTAACTCTAAGATGAGTTAGTAGAAAAGTGAAGACCATGAAATAAAGTACGCTTGATATAGCAAAGAATCCAAAGAACAGCAACAAAGTGAGTCGTCCGTGGCGCAGTCATGAATTGACTCACAATGTGAACAACATAAGCAATGTTAGGGCGGGTAACAATGAGATAAACCAAACTGCCAACTAACTGTCGATAAAATGTAGGGTTTGGAAGAGGAGCCCATCTTTTTCATCAAATTTGGCATTATTCTCAATGGGAGTGGTAGCAATCTTGTTATCAGTAAGTCTAGCTCGAGAAAGAAGATCAGTGGCATATTTCGCTTGAGAAAGATAATAGCCAGAGGAATTTGAAGCAACCTCCAATCCTAGAAAATAACTGAGCTGTCCAAAATCTTTCATTTCAAACTGTTAACTCAAATACATCTATAGTTTTGAAATGCCTTCATGATCATCGCTAGTAATAACCATGCCATCCATATATAATAGAAGTAGAATACTCCCACGAGATGTTCGTTGAATAAATAGAGCGTTATCATAGGGACTGTATGCAAATCCAAAGCGTTCCATAGTAGAACTAAACTTGGAATACCATTCATGAGGAGCCTGTTTTAGTTCATATAATGCTCGACGTAGACAACACACTTTACCGAGAGTATGAGTATATCCAGGAGGTGGCTCCATATATACCTCTTTAGTGAGATCTCCATTAAGGAATGCATTTTTGACATCCATTTGAAATAGAGGCCATCGCTTAATAGCAACGACAACAAGAAGGCTACGAACATAAGTAAGACGTGCAACTGGAGCAAACGTCTCATCATAATCAATGCCGTACTCCTGGGTAAAGCCTTTTGCTACTAGTCAAGCTTTATAGCGTTCCATTGTATCATTTGCCTTAGTTTTGATTTTGTACACCCATTTACAACCTATAGTCGACTTGTTAGGAGGCAAATCAACCAAATCCCAAGTATGAGAGTGTTCTGATGCTTGCAACTCATCTGCCATTGCTTGCTACCAAAGAGGATTAGTACGAGCTTCTCTATATGTGCAAGGCTCATGAAAAGAGGCAATTGTGGAATAATAGTGAAAATCACAAAGCCGAACAGAAGGTTGACTTACATGGGTGGAGCGACGAACAGAAGAAGAAGGAACTTCCAAAGGTGGATCTGCGGATGGCACAAACATGTTAGGAGCTACTGAAGTGGGATTTCCAAAGATACTTGCATCAAGATTTGGAGAGGGAAATTCTAAAGAGGAAGATGTAGGCGTGTCATCTTCAAAGAACAGTTCGAGAAGGATTTGTGAAGAAACGAACATTTGGAATAATGGGAGAAGATGCAAAAGAATGTAAAGATGAGAACATTTTATGTTCCCAAAAGGTAACATGACGAGACACACGAAGTCGATTGGATATAGGGTCCCAACATCTATACCCTTTATGCTCAATGCCATATCCAAGGAAACAACATAGACGAGCATGAGGTTCTAACTTTGTGCGTTCATTTGGAAGAAGATGCATAAAACATGCACTACCAAAAACTTGAAGTAGACTGTAATTAGGAATACTGTCATACAAGCACTCATATGGAGAAATGTTACCTATAATATGTGACAGAGTATGATTAATAGTGTAGATAGCAGTATGACAAGCCTCCCCCCAAAATTGTTTAGGACAAGATGCTGAGATTAGAAGAGTGCGTACGATATCTAAGATATGTCTGTGCTTATGCTCTGCTCGACCATTTTGTTGGGAAGTTCCTGGACAAGAACGATGAATAATAGTAGCGTTCTGAGAAAGAATTTTAAGAAACTCTCTGTCCTTATATTCCATGGCATTATTAGTACAAAAAACCTTGATATCTCGAGAAAATTGTGTTTTAATCATGGCAACAAAATTGCCATAGATATGGGTAGGTTCAGATCAATTTTTCATGAGATAAAGTCATGTATAACATGAATAGTCATCAACAAAAATAACAAAATAATGAGAGCCTCCCATAGTGGGAGTAGGAGATGGTCCCTAAATATCCGAATGAATTAGATCAAATGGAGCATAAGAGACAGATTCACCAATATTGAACGGTAAAGCATGATGTTTTCCTAACTTACAAGGTAGACAGTCAAAGGTTTTATTGTCAACGGAACCTAGATGACCACTTGAAAGCAAATGACTTAAACGAGAAAAAGAAAAATGACCTAAATGAGAATGCCAAGTTTCAAATGAAACTTTGTTAGCACAACTAGTGAATGATTTGGGAAGCTTTAAGGAAACAAGCTCAAACAACCGTCCCACTTTACAGCCTGTCCCAATTGTATGTCCCATCCATGGATCCTGCACACGACAACCATTTGAAGAGAAATGAATATCAAAACCAAGCCCACATAGCTAACCCATAGATATCAAGTTTAAAGAGAGTTTAGGAACCATAAAAGTATCGGGTAAGGACAAGGTGGGCATTGAAACATTCGCTGTATGACTAACTATCATCCAAGAGTTATTAGCTGTGTGAATAATAGGTGTTTGTGAATTATATGATTTTAACTTACATTAATTAGAATGGGAAGTTATGTGATTACAACATGCAGAATCAAAGAACCATGAATCAGGAGTACCTGGAGTGACCAACAGAACAGAAGGACTAGAAGTACCGGTTTCTTGAAGAATGGAATGAACTGTGGATCAAAGATCATCTAAAGATAGTGTGATAGACGAATTGTTAGAAGAATCCTCTATGACAGAAGCAGTAGTGGATGGGCGGCGTGTAGCTGAACCTCTAAAACGGGATTGGTTGTTTGTTCATGTAGGTTGCTTGGATTGTAATTGATAACAGTTTGATGCGCGATGACCAGGTTGATGACAGTGCGTACAATAAGGAATGCACCATGAGGATGAGCCAGAAGTGGCAAGCACTGCATCTGTAGGAGTGGAAACCAATGGAGTAGCATGTTGTGTCTTTAAAGTCGCAAGGCGAGTTTCCTCAGTTAATAACTCCAAAAAAAACTACCTCAAGATGAGGTAAAGGATCCCGATGCAAAAGTAAGGCTCACATAGGTTCATACTCATCATTTATAGTCATCAGAAATTGCATAACCCGCATACGATCACAATATTCAGAAAACTTACGAGTATCAATAGTCGAATCCCATGTTGGTTCAGATAAAGCGAGCTGGTCCTATATAGCATGCATTGAAGAAAGAAAGTCATTAATAGATTGACCTGTCTCCTAATGCATGCGATGTAAGTTCCCTAACAGTTGATATTGATGAGCAATGTCTAATGTGGAATAACAACCGGCAAGAAGATCCTAGGCTTCCTTTGATGTATTTAGACAAATGAACTGAAGTTTGATAGATGGAATCGAAGTATTTCGAAACCATGTGAGTATCTGGTGATTCTTGCTCTCCCACTCCTCCAATCGTTCAGCAAATGTATCATCATTCTCTTCGACAGCCTGACAAGGCTCACGAAGACTTCCAACGACATAACGCCAAAGCTTATGTCCCCTTAGAAAACTGGACATTTCTTGAGCCCATAAAATATAATTTGATCAATTTAGGATGGTCTGAATGGGCATTGAGACTTCTAACTTGTCCATGATAGGCGATATACTAGTAAACTCAATAGATTGTTTAATGAATTTGAGAAAAAGAGCCTATTTATATATATAATGACGTGGCAAAATAGAAGGTATTGTGTATTAGCTTAGACACTGTTCTTTGTTTGGTCAAATTAAGAGTTGTAAATTTCTTATCAGAGTAAACAATTACACAATTTTTTATGGCATCGACAATATTCTCATCAAACGTTTTAGATAAATTTTCAAGTTGCAGTAATCAACTGATTAATCAAAGAGGAGTGGTTGGGCAATTGAAATATTAAATTGAAGAATCTACTTCACTACTTTTTTGCACATGGAGAGTATCTTAACACGATCAATGCCACTGCAAGGCTTATGTGATCTAATCAATAACAAATTTTCAAAATTTTTAGCTGTCCCAATCGCTGGGACACTAGATTTTAGAATAACTAATATCTGACAGATCATTCCCTCAAATTATAGCAAAGTGTCTTCTTCATCTCAGGCATCAAGTGCTTTTCAATTCTACAAGTCCCATCATATTTTAGCAAGGATAGGGAGATATACTAGCTTACTAAGAAATCAACAAAAACAAACAAGATGATAGTTGTTGAGATGTCGACGCAGCGAAAAGACACTTTGCTTCTTGATCACCGTCACCAACTCATAAATTTTGATGTATTTGACTTACAAATAAAACGCATCACACGGGCAAGTGATGTTCCAAATTAATGCGAAAAATATAGCAAGAGGTGGGCGCACTCACGGTGAACCGAAAGGAAGCCATGAGATTAATATACGAGATTAACGGCTTGTGAAGCAACGTGACAAGTTTTTCGGTAGATGGGCTATACTCACAAGAAAGAAGAGACGAGCGAAATGAGCTATGAAAGGAAGAGGCCAGAAAGAAACCAAGTGAAGAGTTTGGTCCTCTAACTCACATGAGCCAAAAAAATACGGTTCATTGAAGTTTTGTTGTCATTTTCATTAGTTTTAGTTGAGTTCATTGAAATCTCAACAAAGAATGAGCCACTTCAAAGCCTGAACTCGTACTGCAATTTTTCACAAAAATATGACTTTTTTTTGGGTAGAAATTAGACAAAAGAAAAAAACCAAGTTTTGACCGCATATAATTTTTCTATTCAATATCCAGTTGACTCAATTTTTGCATCTACAGAAAGCTTGTAACCCAAAAAAATGCAATACTATTGTTGAAATTTTTTGAGGATTGTGCTTTTTGAAAATTTGGCTAAGCCGGTGATCGTGGTGAAATGTTGCAATATTTTTCTTCCTTAAAATTGTTAGTGACATGTTCTTGAGGTGAAAATAAGCTTGTGCTTAGTTCTACCGGAATGTACTAGCTTGTCACATCACCTTACAATTTCTAAGATATTCCCAAAATATAAGACATTCGACGTTCGTAATTTAGAAGTTGCAATATCTTTTAATTCAGTCGTCAAATGTAGGCAAAGTATGGTCCTATAGAAGCATCAACTTTAGATTAAATCCCAATTCTACTCAAACTTTTTTTTGTATCATAAAAATTCACAAACTTTCAATCCTCACCCATATTCGATGCCATTAAACCTTTTGTCTAATGATGCCTTATTAAGGGTTCTCAATTGAGTTTCAAAAACCTTTCCTCTTCCAACCCCCTCCCTCTATTCCTCCTACTCTCTTCCACTTTGAAACTTTCTTCATCTCTTTCACTTCTGGAGGGGAGGGATTTGACCTAGATCTCTCCCTCCTCTCCTAGTTGTTGTTGTTGTTGTTGTTGTTGTTGTTGTTGTTGTTGTTGTTGTTGTTGTTGTTGTTTTCTTTTTTTTTCTTTTTTTTTTTTGTGTTTCTTTCCTTACTCTCCCGATTTAGTTTTAGAATTGGGAGTTTTGGGATCTATTTGATAATCATTATGTTCTCAAGAATAATTTTTGCTTTAGAATGATTTTTTTTTTTTTTCATTCTGGTCTTAGAGTTTTTCATTTCCTCCTGAGTGATTGCATAAACCTTTCCTTGCGCTGGCAGATGTTGGAAATTGTCGTATTGTGGTGCTTCGTCTTGCAACATTGTTTGCGACTGCTGCAATAGCGTCATTTGCCGACGCTGTGGGCAACCTCTGATAATATGGCCTTGTTGACCACAACAGAAACAAGCTCCTATTCGAGTCAAGCATGGAGTATTACCATGTCATTTTTTGCAATTGCGGCTTACATCCCTTGGAGTGAAGGTTGGCCTCAGGGTCTTATTCTTCTTGTTAGAAGAGAATGAACGTTTTTCTTACTATCTCAATCTCGTCACGATGCCGATTGACTTCAGAAGTTGGATGATAAGGCCCTCTTGAATAAGTGATTATAGCAGCTTGCTCTAAGAAATCTCTTTCTATTAGCTGGGCTCGCTCATATAGCTCGCTGTAGTTCTTAAGGTTCAGTGGCACTAATAAACTCTAGATTTCAAGTTTTAGGCCATCTCAAAATCTCTTCGCTCTATCCACTGGATCCTCAATCAACTTGGGGGCGTATCTTGACAACTCGGCAAATTTTGGCTCGTACCGATCAACGGTCATGTTGTTTTGTTAGAGTCGCAAAAACTCAACCATCTTCTTGTCATGAGCACATTCAAAAAAATATTTTCCATTAAACGCCTCAATAAACGCATTCCAAGTTATAGCAGTATCAGTAGGCAACACCATTCCTTGCATTGCCTTTCACCAGCGACTGGCATTACCTTCTAGCTGGTACACCGCCAAGGTCACCTTATCTTCATCTGAAAAAACCTTAAAAGTACGAATATCTTTTCTAACTTATTGACCCATGATTCGGCTTTTTCGGGATCTCCTATCCTAGCAAACCTTGGGGGTTGCAGCTTTAGGAATTGCTCCATTAGTCCCTACGTAAGACGTTCGCCATTTCCGCTTCCGTTTCCAACCATAGAGGCATTTCTAGAAGCAGAAGCCGCTTGGTGCTATGCTTGCTGCCCCCATTATGCTTCCAATGGTATTAAGAGCTTGCAGAACTCCATCTAGTTGGAGGTCCTCTTTTAAATTCCCTTTGGAACTCGCCTGGCCCTGAGTCGACTTTCTTCTTGTGGCCACCTAGCCCTGAGTACTCATGTTGCAACTATAGGAGTTCTAGAAAGGCTTTCTACAACACAATAAGGAGTTTGGGATCAAAATTTCCTACCGGAAAACCAAGCAAGTAACAATCACATGCATGGGGTATTTTCCTAGCTGACTATCCCATGACTCCCAGCACACCTTATCACTCCAGATAATAACCCCACTCTGATACCAAAACTGTCACGACCCCAACTCCATTCCCAAGGTCATGAGCAGTGAGGCTTATTTTCGCGACGTCCTAGGTGTATCGCCGTCCCATTTCTTTTTATATTTTCATTAAGCACATGTGGAAGCGTACATACAACACCTAGACGACAACAAGTAGCTAGGAAAATAACCATTGACAAACACACAATTACAACAATTACGTTTACAAGCCCTTCTAGCACGGGCCGTTATATTTACAGCTACCACATCTTTAAAAGGTTAGGGTAAACCTTAGCTCCTCTAGTGAGATTGCAATTCTTTCATGCCTATAATTCTGAAAAATAATGGGGTGAGTCATGGACTCAGTAAGTAAAACCCCTAGTTCTCTACTAAGAGGACATCTCATCATCAAAATTTAGTATGTACAACACTCAGAATGCAATATCGATGGTAGATCAATAGCAAACTTATTGTTATCCTTGACTATAGGTGGATGTCTATCACTGCATACTTCAATGCATGCTTACCTTCGGCATATCAATGAACATATCAACATATCATGCTTATGCATGTACCAACACTCATGCAAACTCATTTAGCGTTATCTTGACTCAACCAGGACCTCCCGGCTCAACCAAGGCATCCAGCTTCAAGTTAGGCATCCTGACTCAACCAAGGCATCCCGGCTCAACCGAGGCATTCTCGTGCTAGCTCACCAAAGCATCTGGGCTCAACCCAAGCATCCCAAGGCTAGCTTACCCGAGGCATCAGGGCTCAAACCCAAGCATCGTGGCTCAACTAGGGTATCCCATTCAATGAACGAGGCATCGCCGCCAACGCTATATGACGACAGGCGCTTTTTCCTCTTTAAGTGCACACACAAGTGCATCACACAAGCCAGTTTTTCATCTTTTATCTTAGCCGATATATGCAAGGCCCGAAGGCGTGCTCATTCAAGTGAGTGTGCCGTGGCTCTTAACATCATGCTATATGATATGCCATGCACGATTCTTGGTTCGTGACTTGAGCCACATGCTTAGGCCATCGCGACTTGACATCAATTCCAAGTCAAGCGAACCTCAACCTCGTATTGGGGCATGAACACACTCAAGCATGTAAACATAAGCAAACCACACAAAAGCACATTACAACATAAACACGACTTACACGGGTGAACACACTACTAAACTTGACGATGTAGGCTATCACCCTAACCAAGAGTTAGAGATTTTACTTACTACTTTTGAACCTAACTCCAAGATGCTCCTTTAGTGATCGAACGGCTCCTAAGACGACTTGGAGGAGAAGGATGTGAAAGAGAGGAGAGAAAGGGAGAGGAAATGAGAAAGGTTAAGCCTCCAAAATGTGAGAATGCCTTCTCCTCTTTATAGGCCTCCTCCTCTTCAATTATTGGTGCCAATCTTATGATAAGCCTAAGGAATGAGTTGGCCTATCTAGTCTCCTTAGTTGGCACCTATGCTTATTCGTGTTTGATTGTGATTGGTCGATCTATTTACTTACCCCACAAGGCTCACTTTAGGCTTATGATGTGCCTATGGCCCTAAGGGACATATTAGTCCCTTGATGCCTAATGTCTTCTCTTGATTGGTTGCTTTTGGCTTGTTCACCAAGGCTATCCGTTAAGCTCATCATGACCTAAGATTCTAAAAGACACCTAAGCATGAATTACTAACTTCTTCTCCAAGGCAAATCTCAAGCCATTATTACCAAGCCAAATGGTCCCCTCTAACTTTTTCAAGTGTCCCGCCTAAAATCCTTGGGTGGCAAGTCTATTTTGCCTCATAATTACACCTAGAAAGTGAGTTGGCATGGCTAAAGGCCTTGCTTGGCAATCTAAGCTCTTAGGCTTCATCGATGATGGCCCACTTTTCGTTCTTCCATTGGTCCACCTATATACCACATTTAATGGACATTTAATGAAGTTTGACAATAATTGTACTATAGTTGCCAACTTGGCAATTCTATAACATTCAGTCACTAATGAGTGCTCGTGTATCGCTCTCTAATTTCGTCCACATATGTGTCACATTTTTCTAAAATCTTCAAACATATTTTGGCCGCCATCATGACTTTTGACTATTCAAAGAACAACTCACCCCTTCATTTAATGAGGGGCTTCTAAAAATTTTCTTACTTTTGTCTTTTTTCTTCATTAATAAGGCGGTCTAGATAATTCTATCATCCAAGTTGGTTCCAAGGTTGGAGAATGGATCATTAGGTACACCTTGAAAAATCGAATCACGTACACTCGAGGTTTGGCCATCACGCCCCATATTCGCCCAAATTGTTCCTTTGGACGATTAGTCAGCCGCTAAAGTCGGTTGTTCTTTGATTGGTTCGAGACCAATCCAAAGGCTACCCATGGTTTAGCACTAAATTAAGGCACTCATGGACCTTAGAATTAGTGACAGAATAACCGGGTCTATCCCTGGGCTCATTTTGGTTGACACCCAATCCACTAGTAGGGTTCATGGTTAAAGCATTACTGATCCATGATCGGACATCACCAATTCGAGATTCCGTTCTAATAACTAAGAATTAATTAGGGAACGATGCATTTTTGATTGGAAGACAGTCGCATTTGATCAATTTGGATCGTCCGTGTATCGGTGCATAACCGAGCGGAATCACCCACGGCCAAAAATTGCAACCGATTGGATCAACCCATGACCATCCACTGATCTAAAATCATCACATGACCAATTCTCATGATCAAAAAGTCATCTTATGAGCTGGTGATCATATCCCATTAGTATAGTTGGTAGAAAATTCGAGGCCAACACCTCGACCAATTTGTGATCAATCAGTCGATTTGTCGATCAGACCGTGACCGATCCATGATTCCTTGCAGATCAAACTGATCGATCCATGGTCAATGGCTCATGATCGATCCTTTTAGGACCTTATGGCAGATCCTTATGGGGTCAAAATCGAGAATGTTACACGGCATGTGCTTGTCACTAATGTTGTGTGATTCAGTGATCGTCCACCGATCTTTTTGCTTGGATGCAGTCTCAAATCTTTTCTTGAAGGAGAAACCTATGATTATCTCTACCAATCATGCTCTAATGATATGCCTTGATTTCTAGTTTTTGGTTTGTTTTGAAGCTCTATGGGGTTGCCTTGTTATTGTGACTTTTGAGATTTCCTATCATTTATCATTTTGGTAATGAAGAGAAATTTATTTTAACCAAAAAAAAGTAAATAAAGGTTGTCAATTGCACATGTAATCTCCACGCTAGGACACCAAAACAAAGTCGTTGCAATCATCTTGGACTAGGGGCAATTGCAAGAATTAGAGCTCAATTCATCCTCAATTAGAGCTTGAAATAGGTTCATCCTGAAAGATTCAATGTCTTTTCCATAAGATCCAACCCACTAAAGAATACGAAGTGAGAAACTTCTTCTCTTTTTTGGTTCGTGTGCTCTTCAACTAGTTTGTCAATTTCCTTTATGGTTGAAGTTGTTCATATTGCTGAGACAAATTGTGGAAGAAATTTTACGCGGTTTATCAATACTTCTTCTCTTTTCAAGTTCTTGTGCTCTTCAACTTCTCCGTCTATTTCCTTCATGGTTGGAGTTGTTTGCATAGTTGAGACAAATTGTGGAAGAAAGGGTTTATCAATACATGCATTGCTTCGTGCGTCTCAAGAGCTTTGAGCTTTTAACTCAAATCAACGTGTTTTACAAAGTGGTTCTGGTTTAAATTAAATTTACACTCAAGCCAT
Source organism: Eucalyptus virginea (assembly GCA_014182375.1). Lineage (NCBI taxonomy): Eukaryota > Viridiplantae > Streptophyta > Magnoliopsida > Myrtales > Myrtaceae > Eucalyptus > Eucalyptus virginea. The sequence goes on from CM024522.1 coordinate 10,196,655, forward strand.
AATTGCGGCAAACTAAGCATGATATTGCGAGTATGAGCCCTAATTGAATATGAACTTGTCATTTGGCAGGAGGAAGAGTAAGTGCAGATTTGTTTTCCTTTGAGCTCTAATTGAAGAATTGATTCCTAATTTCTTATAATTTCTTCCAATTGAAGACGACAAAAATTGTCATTGTTTGGATGCCTTAATTCCGCATTAGCAAGTGCATGGAGGTAAGTACATGTGGAATTGATACGTGGGACTTTAATAGCATAATTGGAAGGAAATTAATGGATCAGATTTGGACATGGACTTGAAGTTTGTGATTTTTTTTATGGAAGAAAAGAAAAAATCAAGGCCAAAATAAGAATCTAAGCTACTTTTTAAGGAAATTGGTCCTTATGAATTACCAAGAGATTAATTTCTTAAAATGAACTAGTAGTAGGTGGAATGAAGTAAATAGGATGAAAGGCATTCAAAAGAAAAAAAAAATCCTCAGTTGAACTACATTGTTAGAAAAAAAAATCAAGGGCAAGTTATACGAATGGAATTATATATCTTTAATTAAGGAAAATACAACAATCAATCAAATGTAGCAATGAATTATTGACTACAATGAATAGAAGGTCATGAATACAAATGTAGCAATTCTATCTGTGAAACATGATGAATCGACCAAGGTAATGAATACATGACTTATGATGTATTTGTTTCACGAAAAAGTAAATTTCCAAAATATTTTTGTAAAAATGATTATTTATATCATGTAGAAAAATTAGCAAAGAAAAAAATCATTTTAAATAATAATTCATGTCTAAAAAATTTGTTAATGATGTAAAAAAAAAAATTGTTAACTAATTTTTCTACATAAATATAGTTAAACATTTTTAGAAAAATATTTTCAAAATCACTATTTTTTTTTTTTTTTCATGAAAAAAAAAAAACATACCTTTAATGTTGTAACATCTTTTGGAGATACATAAGGTAGAAGCTTGTTCAATGAACGAATAACCCCCATGTGTCCCCTACTTTGTTATTCAGTTTAAGAATTAGTTGTTTTATCGTGCATTGCCTCAAAGTCATTGGGTGCGTTTGGATGGGCATTTAGAAAGCCCATCCAAGCCCCAAAGCCCTTTCACCCTAAAATAGGGTGTTTGGCAACCATTCCCAAGGGGCTTTCAAGTGAAAGTCTCCCCTTGGGAATGCTGAAAATATTTTTTTCTTCCTAAACTATCCTCATTAATTTTTCATATTTCCGTTATTACCCTTGTATTTATTTATTTTTAAATGAAAAAGAAGCAGCCCTTCGCCGGCGAGCCAGATCGTGGCGCCGACGGCCGTCGGGCGAGGTCGCCCGAGGTCGGGCGACCTCAGACGAGGATCGCGCGACCCGGCCGAGGGCCGCCGGAGGTCGCCCGACCTCGGGCGACCCTCGGCGAGGGTCGCTCGACCCAAGGGCCGCACGACCCGGGCGACCGCCGCCCGGGTCTCGCGGCCGCAGTGGCCCTCGCCGTTGCGCGACCCTCAAGAGACCCGGGCGAGGGCCGCCTGCAACCGCGAGACCCGGGCGGCGGTCGCCTGGTCGCGCGACCTCCGGCGCCCACAGGGTCGGCGACCACAGTCGCCCGAGGTCGGGCGACCTCCGGCGCCCTCGGGCTGGGTCGCGCGACCCTCGCCGGAGGTCGCCCGACCTCGGGCAACCTCAGCCGACGGTCGCCGGCGCCAAATCTAGCTCGCCGGCGGCTGCAGCCCTTCGCCGGCCCGGTGAAGGGTTTAGCTGAATTTTCAAAAAAGAAAAAAAGAAAAAATAATACCCATCAAAGCCCCTTGTGAAAGTTTTTTACCAAACACATATTCAACTCAAATTCCATTTGCAAAATTTTTTTACCAAACACAACTGCATTTTCCCCAAGTAGCTTTGGGCTTTCAGCATTTGCATTGGATTCAAAGCCCATTGCAAATGCTGAACCAAACGTAGCCATTATCCAGTTGAAGAATTATCTTGATTTGTTAGAGAGAACATGCAATAGCTTATTGCTTTGTATAAACTTCGACAGTTGTTCTATTTTGGCTGTTGGTAATCGTGTCTCTTCCTCTTCCATTCATGTGTATCTATCTTGAGCTATTTTGTGTGGCTGGTCCCCCCCCCACCCTTCTCCCTCCTTCTTATTACTAAGATAAAGCACTCATTGTTGCGTAAAATGATATTTATCTTGAACAGACGTTGATTGTGCAATATATGTATGTATAGGTCTTGAGATCAATTATCGTTACAAGTAAAAATGAGAAACATTTAAGGGCACTGTCACAAGAAATAACAATAGTATCTACTAGAAACAAATGGGTCAGGTTATCATCGCGTGAAGATGTTGATAATTATCATCTTCTCTCATGGAATGCAGATGGGAATGCAAGATTTTCATCCTTGCCTTCAACAAAATGAAAGAAGTCTAAATAGGATTTTGTTTCATGAAAAATGAATATTTGAAATTTTATTTTTAAATGATCACTTGTATCGCTTATAAAAATGAATGAATGAAATTTTTTTTCATTATTCAAGAAAATGTTATACATAAATTATTGTTGACAATGAAAACATTATTTTTTGGCTAATTATTTCAAGTTATCATTTTAAAAAAAAATATATTTTCAAATTATTTATCTTTTACAAAATGAATGGAGCTAGTATTGTATTATCAGGAGGTCTTCAATGATCAGACTCCAAATGGTGTGTGGGTGTAATGTGCATTTAGGAATATATTCCCTATAATTTTTCATGGGCATGTCAAGCTTTGAAAAATGGGCATATGCATCCCAAAGTTAAATGACCGTACAACTATTGCTCCGAGGATTCAGGAGATCAGAGAGATACGGATCCACTCGTGTGCAAATTGACATACAAATCCAACGAAAGAACGAGGCCGTAATCATGTTTATCTCATCCCAAAGGTGCGTTTAGTCCATGAGCCTCATCAGCGGGCTCTCCCTTCGGATTTGCCCACCAAAATCAAACCTTTTCACGTTTATTTGATGATTTTACTAATTTTCCTAACAAAACCCATTTTTCCTGAAAAGAAAAACTATGGATTGGACATATATTATAGAATGCTAACGAAAACCTTTGCATCATGTTTGTAGCTAATCGTCGAGGCGGATCATAAAATAAGTTGTTTATAGCATCCATTGCAGATGAAGTGGATCCCTCAAGTGATAATCTCAATATTCTCTGTGTGATTTGGGTTGCTTCAACATTTATAATTTTTTTTTTTTCGAATCAATAGGACAACTACTTTTTATCATATTTCATTGTTCATTTTAGAGATCGGCATTTATACATTAGTGTTGTCATGTCATACCATTATATATTGCACCTGATTTGTCATATCTTGTTGCATGTGCTTGTAGTTGTGTCATGCCATTCTCGCAATGTCAAGGTTGAATTTTGCTTTTCGATTGACATTTTCATAAACACTTTCACATGAAAATAGAGTCACACCACTATACACGAGAAAACAACCTTGTAAATCAATATCAATGTCAAATAAGTATCTAGGCGACATGTCGAGAATTGAATTTAAAAAAAAATTATCTAATATACTTCGGAAAACAATTGATGGGTGGCTTAAGACTTGACCAAAATTAAGTATGCAGTATTGAATAGGGGTGTACAAAAGAATTTGGAATCGCCCGAAACTGAATTGGCCCAATCTAAAACTGTCGATTCCCATGGGGACCAGTTTGGTTCTCAGTCCCAATAATTGGAACCGGTGAGTACTAGCCCAGATTCTAGTTTTGGGTGGAATCAGCCACCTAGACCATCTGGATCGGACTAGTATATATTTTAATGATGATTTGAGATAATCCGGTGCATTGTGAACAACCTCAAATAATTTAGCATGAGATTGGTGTCAAATCCGTTAATGTGTTTCCTCATCTTTTAGCCAAACATATATAACCTGTTTAATAAAATGTTTCTAAGGGGCAATATGTTTGAACTGAAAAAACATGTTTTTGATATAGCTAGTACGAGTACCTAGAGGGGGGTGAATAGGTATATAAAATATTTTTCTTGATAATTGCGCAATACTTAGACAGTTGAAGGATTTGCAACAAATAACAATCGACGTAAGACTAAGTAAATGAAAGAGAGAATTGAACACGCGGTTTATAGTGGTTCGGCTTGATTCAAGCCTACGTCCACTCTTCTGCACTGACAGCCAATCGGCTGGATTCCACTATGAACAAAGAGATGTTACAGCATTGATCTTCCTTGATTTCTAGGTGTAGATGATCTACCACACACGCTCAAGGTATCACCAAGTATAGACACTCTCTGTGTATACAATTTCGCTCAAACCGTATCGACTAATAATCAAGGTGCTTCGAGACTGGAATTTCTCTATCAATCACGCCCTTTAAAACAACTAGAGTGTCTTCCCTTTTATACTCCTTTATGCCATCATACCCGTTGGCACTTACCAAAGGAATTCCTCCAATTTACCCGTTGGACAGAATCAATTAAGAAGATCATTCGAGCTATTAAAGGAACTCGACGATAGCCCATCAATCTGTTCGCCCATACAATCAGGATCTTGGTTTCCATGAATAGAACCTTCCAAGAATATTTCGTCGACCAACGGATCTCCAATCGATCTAGATACGAATAAAAGAATCCGTTATATTTATCCAACCGAGAGATCTTCTCCAGAAGATAGGATTAAATCCTTAACCATATACTTCGGTTCTGGATTTCCTTCATCACTGGATTAGAAAGACTGTCAATGAGAATAGTCTTGAGTCTTAAGTCTTGAGTCTTGAGTGCTGAGTATGGTGATCAGAAAGTCTTCAGACTTTAAACAGACGGTCTACAAATATCCAGACTAGACTAATAGAAACGTTTTGTCGAACTTCAAAATATTCTCGGAAAGATTTCTCCAACAATCTCCCCCTTTTTGATGATGACAAAACTTTCCTGTAGATTTGAACAACTTTGACCTGCGAAAACATTTCTCAAGCAATATGGCTATCTCATAAAGATTAATAAAACAACCAGACTCTGCATCCACAGAAAATTGGTTAGTCTTTCATGAGTAATACCATATAACAACACTTGATATAAATACAAACAGTCAAGCATCAAAATCCACAACCAATTCAGTCAAATTCAGTTCACACCCAAGTTCAAACAGTCATACTAAAAAAAAAACAAACATAACCACACAAAAACAAATTTAAAGTCAAAGTTTAAAGATGATTGGTTCAAATTGCTTCTCCCCCTTTTTGTCATCATTAAAAAAGGTGAGAAAGGAGTCGCCCGCTTGGGAATGCGCACGATCTGGAAATCTCCCATGGACTGTACTATGCCTTCTAGCCTCTTCAAGTCTTCCCTTAGATGAGCTACCTCCTCTCCTTTGGCATTGGCTTGAAGTTGTAGAGCGAGGTCTTTCATTTTGTCCTCCAGGGTAACCAAAGATGCTTGTCCAGCATTTTTTATGGTTTGAATCTCGAAGTCCAGAGCATAGATTTGTCCCCGCATTTCCAGAAGAACATCAAGAATACGACGAAAATCTGCTGAATTGTCCGTCTGTGTACTAGCATTTGCTTTCTCAGATGGTGTGAATGCAGACGATGGTGCTTCTGTATAACCTTGCAGATTTGGTGTTGACGTATCGTGTCCTTCTTCAGGCAATTGAGAAACCTGAAACTCTTCCGGATCTGCTGGCGATTGTCTTGGATCTTCACTAATAGCAGCATGAGGTGAGGACCTTCCTTGTTCGCCAACTCCCCCTGTCTCTAGGACATCAAGAGGGGAAGAGTGATCATGCTCTTCTGTATCTTGAATTTCCTTTTCTCCAGATTCAGCTGCAGACTTTTTTTTTCTCTTCTTCTCCTTCTTCTTCAGCTTCTTTCTCCTTATCTCGCTGCTCTTCTTCTTTTCTATTCTTGAGTTGCTCCTCTTCTTCTCTCTGTTCCTTCTGAAGTTCTGTTGGTTGAGGTACAGAACGTCTAGTCCTTACCAGTGCAGAGATAGTAAAATCTTCCTCTTCTTCTTCATCCTCCAAGATGAGAGATCTTTTCTTTTTGGATGGAGCACCAATGGGCTCCTTCCCTTTTCTCTTTGATGCAGATACTGGAGTCTTCACTTTGAACTTCTCCATTGCCTTGCTAAGCTCTTTCAGACGCATCTTCGTCAACATCTTCAGACCTACCACCATCTTATCGCACGGTCGAACACAGAGAGTATGTGGCGGTTCAATATTCATGTGTCTGAAGATCTTGGTCACCAAACCTGGATAAGGCAATTGTCCCTTGTCCTTCGACATTGCTCTGTACATGTGAAAGAGAATAGTATGAGGGAGAGAGAACTTCTTCCCTGAGTTGATTGCGTACATCAACTTTGCCTCCGAATTAGAAACATCAGTCTTTGATGTAGACTTGGGCCTGATGCAATTGATCACAATTTTGTGCAGCACAATATTGATGGCACTCATTTTCGAGTAGGTAATTCTTCCCTCTGTATCTCTGTTTTTGACAAGTTCCAGTGTAGCACGAGCAATCGAGACTTTGATTGGTTGATAACGTCCTCGTTCAACTCCAATTATGTCTGCTAACATGTCCACGTCTACCACATAGTCCTGGTCTCGAACACTGAATGATATTCTATTCGCATCTAAAAAGCTGAGATTCGAATAGAAGTATGCTGTCAAATGCGCATAACCGACTGTGGTATCGGAGCAAAACTGCTCAAGTTGAAGTAGATTGAACTTCTCCCTTAAGTTCACATTAACGGCATCCAAGAAATCGAAATCAACACTCCTAGGGTTTATCACCCCTCGTTTCAGCAGTCTGAAGAACAGATTCTCCTGTTCCTTTGATTTAAACAAATCCATTCTCTTTCCCTTCACTTTTGCAGCAATACCCATTCTCGGTTGAAAATCACTGAACATTTTATCATCATCGTTCCCTTCAGTGGGATTCGATCCTCCTACACGAGGGTCACTTGGAATGTTCGCAAGTGCTTCCTCAGCCTTTCCTTTGGGAGCAATTCCCAAATCCTCCATTTTCCTCAAAAATAAGTATTCTGTCCCATAATTCTTATCCTTAAGGAAACCATCTATAAAGCTCAGAGGAGAACCAGTGGCTTTCAATGCACAATAGAGCTTATAAATAAAAGAGGGTTTTTGAGCTCTCACAGGTTCTACGTCCTCTAGAATCTCTTCCTCCTGTTGATGACCCGCACCTTGTGGGGTAGATGGCGAGTGATGAGGTGGAGAGGGAAATGGGCTTTGCTGCTGTCCCGACAAATCTTCCTCCTCGGTGAGATCGAAGTGCGTAGGTCCCTCCTTCATTCTCTGTGGTCCCCTGTTCGCGATCCTTGAAGACTTTCTTGAAGAAGACATCCTTTCTTGTCGATGAAAGATTCCTTTACTCGCTTTCCCAAGAAAAAGATGACAACTTTCTCGAGGATGAACACGAAGTAGAAACAGGATTCGAAGGAGAATGTCTTTTAGGGTTTTGAAGATTGGGTGAAAAAGAAAACTGTATTTATATAACTCAGTTTTGAAAAGGAAAGTTCAATCGGCATTAAGGAAAGTGAACAGTCGTCTCCTTTTAAAGATAATAACCGCCATTTTAAATAGAAGTTATCTTTTTGAAAATGCAAGTTTTGAAAATTAAAGATAATATAAATCAATTATAATCGAACGAATGATCGTACCTTTTCGAGATTGAATATAAAAACAACTTACGAGTCTATAGCCATGAATGTAAGTCGAGGATTTAGGGTCGAGGGTTTAGAGTCTGAGGGTTGGAGATTCTCTAGACTTTAACCTCCTCAAGCTTCAAAATGTAGAGTCTTTGACAAAACCATTCTGTAATAAGAACTTACTTAGTCTGTCGTACCAAGCTCGAGGTGCTTGCTTTAAACCATACAATGCCTTTTCGGTCGAAGACGAGTTTGGCTTCTTTGGGTCTTCAAACCACGGAGGTTGTTCCACGTAAACTTCCTCATGGATAAATCCATTTAGGAAGGCACTTTTGACGTCCATTTGGAATAACCTGAAATTTTTATAACAAGCAAACGCAAGTAATAGACGAATAGCTTCTAACCTTGCCACAGGAGCGTAAGTCTCATCATAGTCTGTTCCTTCTTCTTGCGTATATCCTTTGGCCACGAGTCTTGCTTTGTTTCGTACGACTTTTCCTTTTTCATTCATCTTGTTTTTGAACACCTATTTGGTTCCAATAACAGTTTTACCTTTTGGTTTAGATGTCAATTCCCAGACATCATTAATGTTGAACTGTCTGAGCTCTTCTTGCATAGCTTCGATCCAGCTTTCATCAGATAAAGCTTCTTCTATGCTTTTTGGTTCAATTTCAGAAATGAGAGCCACGGCGCTAGACTCTTCACGCCTTTTGGATGCAGTGCGAATTCCTTCATTAATTTCGCCGATAATGAGATCTTTGGGATGATTGGACTTATGCTTCCGATTCTTGGTTGATTTTTCTGGTTGATGATCTCTTTCTTTATTTGAGTCTTCACGAACGACTTGATGCTTGATCCTCCAGTCGAGATACTTCTTGAGTTGTAAGCTTTGAAGTGCGGAGCGGAGTTCGAGACTCTTCATCTTTGAGTCTGACTGGATTCATCTTGCGTAGAGTCTTGAAATTTGACATTCATTGACTCTTCCACAGACTAGCTCTTCTTATTATAGACTCTGTAGGCTTTGCTTGAAGTAGAATATCCAAGGAAGATGCCTTCATCTGATCTTTCTTCAAACTTACCAACTTGATCTTTTGCATTTTTCAATATAAAGCATTTGCAACCGAATACATGAAAGTATGAAACAATAGGCTTCTTACCTTTGAATAACTCATAGGGGGTTTTCTATAGAATAGGTCTTAGGAAGACTCTATTGATGATATAGCAAGCTGTTGAAACAACTTCGACCCAAAATCGTGAAGAAATTTTACTTTCAATTAACGAGTTCTAGCCATTTTTGAAGAGATCTATTCTTTCTTTCCACAACTCCATTTTGCTGAGGAGTATATGGAGAGGAGAACACATGCTTAAATCCAGATTCATCACACAATTTTGTAAAATCTTGATTTTCAAATTCACCTCCGTGATCTGTTCTTATACTTGAGATAACACATCCTTTTTCATTTTGAACCTTTTTAGCAAATTTTTCAAAATACGAGAAGGTTTCTGACTGACTTGCAAGGAAATATACCCAAGTAAAACGGGAGTAATCGTCAACAATTACTAGGCAATATTTCTTACCTCCAATACTCTGAGTTTTGGTTGGTCCGAAGAGATCCATATGCAGCAACTGTAGTACATGATTAGTAGAGACATGATTTATTAGCTTAAATGAATTTCTTACCTGTTTTCCCAGAATACATGGTGTGCATGGATCGAACTTTTGATATGGTAATTTTGGTAGACCTCGAACAAGCTGTTTTGATGAGATTTTGGTTAACTGCTTCATGTTGACATGACCAAGCTTTCTGTGCCATAAGCTTGCTTCGTCTTGAATTGAGATTAGGCAATGCGATTCATTTGGTTTCACGTCTAAGAGGTAGATATTTCCATGTCTTCGACCCTTGAAAGACGAGTAGAGCCTTTGCGATTCGAACATGTTCCTTCTTGAAAGAATATCTTGAAACCGGTATCACATAATTGACTGATGCTGAGAAGATTGTAATTGAGTCATTCTACTAGAGAAACATTGCTTATTGTGAGATTTCCAATTTTTGCAGTTCCAAATCCCACAATACTTCCTTTGCTATTTCCTCCAAATGAAACTTTTCCTCCATTCACTTGAATAAGCTTTATGAAGCAATTTGAGTCTCCTGTCATGTGTCTTGAACATCCACTGTCAAGATACCACTTTATCTTTTTCTTGACGGAGACCTGCATTCAAAAGAGAGTCTCAAGCTTTCTTTGGTACCCAAATTTTCTTGGGTCCTTTGGTGTTAGTAGGATAAACATTATTAGGCCATACTTTCTTAACAGGCTTCCAAATCATAGGACATTCTTTTTCAAAGTGATCCTTGCTGTTACATTTTGAGCACCTTAGAGCATTTCGACCTACAGACTTTACAAACACTTTCTTGAAATGATTTTTGTAAGCCTCTTTCGACGGTCTTTTCTTGATTCTTTCTTTTACTTTGGGAAAATCAATCAAGGGAATTGTTTCTGCTGTCATACCCGGACCAGGACTTATTGAAGTAAGGTCTTTGAACCGAAAAAACTTTTTCAAGTTTTTCGGATCCTATCGAAAATTTCCTTGAAATATTTGATAAGTCGGTTTTTTAAAAAGCATTTTCTTTTAAGAGATTATCTTCTTTTTCTTTAAGAGTAGAAACATTCAAGTCTAAACTTTTAACTCTTTCTTCTAAAATGTTTTCCTTTTGTTTTAGAGCTAAGTTTTCCTTTTTAAGTTCGGAAATTCTTTTGAGAGAAGTTTTAAGACTAAAACACGGTTCATCAATGTATTTAGAGACTTTGACAGGAATTTTAAAATCACTTACCTCAAATTCACTTTATGCAGTCGATCCAGAATCGAGTGCGAGTCGATTGTGCCATCGGACACGAGTTGGCATATTCATCATCACTTTCTTCACACTCGGTATCACTCCAGGTTTCGGCTTTGAGCGCTTTTGAAACTTTTCAGCTTTCCTTTCTTCTTCTTGAAAGAGGACGGTTGGAGTCGATGTGTCCCTTTTTCTTATATTCAAAGCAAACTACATCTTTGCTTGGTTCCTCATCATCAACAAACTTGGTCTGCTGTCTTTGAAAACTTTGTTTCTTTGAGTTGAACCTTCTTCCTTTTCTATTCGGTTTTACGAATCTTCTTATCATAAGAGCAAGCTCCTCATCGTCCAGATCATCTTCAAAATCTGTATCATCAGAATCATCATTTGATTTTAATGCAATGGATTTCTTACCTCTTGGATCTTCGTCTTCATTAACTCGTTCCACTTCATAAGACTGAAGAGTTCCAATCAGCTCGTCGACAGATAGTGGCATAATTCTTTGCGTCTCTCTTATTGAAGTCTTTATATGATTCCAATCCTTGGAGAGTCCACGCAGTAGCTTGTTCACCTTCATGGGATCAAAAAAATTTTGTCCTTGGTTCTCAAGACCATTGACAATATCTGTAAAACGACTAAACATGTCAGTTATAGATTCTCTGGTTTCATTTTGAAGGATTCATATTGACCAAGGAGAATGTTAATTCTGGTCTCCTTCACTCGATACTGTTCCTTCATAGGTGATATGTAATCTGTCCCATACTTCTTTTGTTGTAACACAAGAAGATATTCTGTTATATTCAGTTGGTGACAAAGCACAATATAAAGAGTAAATTGCTTTTGCATCGAGTGCTTGTCTCTTGATTATTTCTTCTGTGTCATTCCACTGGTCTCAATTGTTTCTTTCCCTCTTTCGGGCGACGATGCAACAGTAGGAGTGATTCCTCTTTCCACAACGTCCCATTCCGGAGGATCCTTTGATCGTAGAAAAGCTTTCATCTTGTTCTTCCGGATGTTGTAATCCTTTCCATCAAAGTAGGGTGGTCTGGTATTGCTTTGCCCTTCCACCAGCCAGGTGCTAGCATACTAGCCATGGATCTTTTACTCACAGTAAAACACTTCAAATAAAGTAAGAACACGAGCTCTGATACCAATTGATATAGCTAGTGCAGTACCTAGAAGGGGTGAATAGGTATATAAAAGATTTTCTTGATAATTGCGCAATACTTAGGCAGTTGAAGGATTTGCAACAAATAACAATCGACGTAAGACTAAGTAAATGAAAGAGAGATTGAACACGCGGTTTATAGTGGTTCGGCTTGATTCAAGCCTACGTCCACTCTTACGCACCGACACCAATCGGCTGGATTCCACTATGAACAAAGAGATGTTACAGCATTGATCTTCCTTGATTTCTAGGTGTAGATGATCTACCACACACGCTCAAGGTATCACCAAGTATAGACACTCTCTGTGTATACAATTTCGCTCAAACTGTATCGACTAATAATCAAGGTGCTTCAGACTCTGGAATTTTTCTATCAATCACGCCCTTTAAAACAACTAGAGTGTCTTCCCTTTTATACTCCTTTATGCCATCATACCCGTTGGCACTTACCAAAGGAATTCCTCCAATTTACCCGTTGGACGGAATCAATTAAGAAGATCATTCGAGCTATTAAAGGAACCTGACGATAGCCCATCAATCCTGTTCGCCCATACAATCAGGATCTTGGTTTCCATGAATAGAACTTTCCAAGAATATTTCGTCGACCAACGGATCTCCAATCGATCTAGATACGAATAAAAGAATCCGTTATATTTATCCAACCGAGAGATCTTCTCCGGAGGATAGGATTAAATCCTTAACCATATACTTCGGTTACGGATTTCCTTCGTCACTCCTTTGGATCGAAAAAGGCTGTCAATGAGAATAGTCTTGAGTCTTAAGTCTTGAGTCTTGAGTCTTGAGTCGGTGATCGGAAAGTCTTCGGACTTTAAACGAGACGGTCCGCAAATATCCAGACTAGACTGATAGAAACGTTTTGTCAGCTTCAAAATATTCTGGAAAGATTTCTCCAACAGTTTTATGTTGAGATCAAATCAGTTTCATGTGAGTTTATTTAATTGATTTCATACATTCTGTAATGATTTTTTTACGCATCTAGTTTCAAGTTCGATTGGACATTTTCAAGAATTCAAAAGGGTTTTGGAAATGTAGTTTGGTTAGAGACATTTAGATCGGTTCTATGGTCCAACTCGAGAATCAACAATCCGGTTCCCTAGTGGATCCACGAAATCAATGGGCAATTCACAATTTTATTTTTTTGAAATCAATCCTTAGTGGATGGTTCCCGATTCCAAGGTGAGAACCAGCCACCTAGACCCCTATCAATGGTTTCTCAATCTTCTACAATTATTTAGATGCTTCTCAAAGCAGTAAATGAAATTCAAAGTGTTATTCAGTAGATAAAGCTTTGCATGAAAAGATCTACAGCAAATACAATCTTGATTTTCATACCTTTATTGACGCGTTAGCTAAAAATTAAATATCAAAAAGTCCAAGATTAGGTACTTGATTGAACTAGTCCAAGAATTAGTTTCATTTTTTAAGAACTAGTGAAACCGATCCAGTTCCCAATCCAAGTAAAGGCCCACCCGAGAATCTAATCGATTGGACTGGTTTTGGAACCAGTTTTTACTAGTGTTAAAAATAAAATAGAAATAAGAAATAAAAGAAAAAACCAGTCCCCTCTCTCTCTCTCTCTCTCTCTCTCTCTCTCTCTCTCTGCCCAACCACCATTGGCGCGGCAGCCTACAAGAACGTAGCTCGTTATTGCCACCATCTCTCTCTCTCTCTCTCTCTCTCTCTCTATATATATATATATATATGCCCAACCACCATTGGAGCGGCAGCCTACAAGAACGTAGCTCGTTATTGTCACCATCTCTCTCTCTCTCTATATATGCCCAACTACCATTGGCGCGGCAGCCTACAAGAGCGTAGCTCGTTATTGCCACCATCTCTCTCTCTATATATATATATATGCCCAACCACCATTGGCGCGGCAGCCTACAAGAACGTAGCTCGTTATTGCCTCTCAACTCATTTTCGTGAGACTTGCCACCTTTGCCGACACAACGCAAACTTGAGCAAGGTGAGTCCAAAATTGATTTTTTTTTTTTTTTTTGTACAGTTTTCAACTTATTGGGGATGGGTTTTTTACGGTCTCGTTGATTTTGACGCCAGCATTAAGCTTCCAGATGTAAGCATGCTGGTGCTTGGACAGGCCATGCTGATTGCTCATTTTTTCTGTCTTTGACTCCTCTTTTATCTCTTCGATTCACAGTAATGGAATGGGAGTAGGCGTTCTAGTGCTTGGGCTTCTAGGTGTAGGTGTTCTTGTGCTTTGGGTTTATGATTATTAGCCTTGAGGATCCTTAGTTTTTTGTTTAGTCGAAAATGTCATGTACTTATTGATTACATGTGCTTAATGTTTCAATACAAATTAAGAGATTGCATTATTATTTTCTCGTGTATTTATGTAAAATTGAAAGCCGTATAGGATATCAACAGTTGTAAAATAGGTTCTAGTAGACCCTGGAATCGGACCAGAAAAATAGGGTAGGTTCCAAAACATATTTTGGTGCAAACAAGGTAGGATACTACAAGGTCCAAAAAAGGAGACCTTGAAACCGATCATCCCTAGCACCTAGTCGATATTGTATTGCTCCTTTTGAAGTTTCACTCAACAGAATCGTATAAATGATATATAACATTTACTATATAGTAATCACAAGTACATGTGGGAAAACAAATTCAATGCAATCGTTTGTTTCAATTGACATAGGTTTAAGATAATAGTTGATTCTATGGTTAAATATATATGCAAAATGGCATACGTAATTTGGGAAAATATAATTTTACGACTCTAGATGCCTTTTTACTAGCGAGTACACTGCCCTCAAAATTCATTTGTTGAGAAGCATATTTGACGTTGCTCGATGTCTATGACAGCTTGCCTAGAAATGCAACAAACAATGAATGGATTTTATAGTTTGCAATAAATTTTTGTGGTTTGTAATAGAATAAGGGTAACATGGAATGTGAATTGTATCCAAAAACCAAATTTCATTTCCCGAAATTTTTAGGCAAAAGCAAAATGCTTACTATTATCCAATTCACAGTTTTTTGCACATCCATATGGTAAGGATTTGGTTGCAAGGTTAATAGGAGAGAGATTTGTTTAGGCGTATCACCTTTCTTAGGCGTAGCTTGGCCACAATAATCTTGCTTGTTTCATTACTCGAACTAATTTACGCAGAAAACTAAGACAGAGGAACCGATTTAATATTTGGATAAGTTGGGAAGACTATTGTGTCCAATGTTCAACAATCGCAAGAAATAACATAATTTCAAAATCTCTTTTTGCCTCGTTTTCCTTCCATTCCAATGGCCACCTGCCAAATGGTAACTTTCCAGTCACTTTAATGGTCATCTCAATCAATATGTTTAGGATTGGCATTTTCAGACAGATTTGCTTTATCTCGTTTTGTGGCCTTATAGTCAGGGCAAAGTACACACGTTGCATCACCTGAACAAGGAAATTGGACAAAGGTTTAGACTAGACAACGAAATGTATCCGACATACCCATGATTAATGGAATTGGACAAAATGATGCCCCCCGCTGTCGGCCATTTCAAGGACAAGATGATGACTCTCTCTCTCTCTCTCTCTTTCAAATAGATTTTTCCACGTGAATGTCCAGTGCGTATGCGAATGGAACCATCCAGGCGACCACGTTGCTAACCATTATAGACTATGACCCCTGATTTCACTTGTGATGTCTAGGGACCATCCAAAATTGGCCAAAGGCAGAAAAAGGCTTCTAGATGCTCTCCCAGGTAGTTTGAAAGAAGCAAAAACCTGTACGTTTTAGTACGTTATTTTTGCAATGCAAGAATTTTTGTAATTTTTTTCCTAATTAGCTCACTTCACTTTCTCCATTCCTTTTTACCTCGTGACTCCACACTAAAGTTGCATTGCACTAAATCACCCAACCTCACAAGTCAATAGATTAACCTTTGATTATTAATTATTATTGAAGAAAACAAATCTTGAATGCACATCTCCTACACTTAGTTGTTGAATGTGGTTGGGTTTCACATTAAATATACCTACCCAACAACTCAAGTGCACAGGTTATAAATGCACCTAATGGATACTGTATTGCTCCTTTTGAAGTTTCACTCACCACACCACAAACATATAAAAGATATCTAATATTATCTAAATAGTAGTATATTTATTGAGCAAATACATTTGGCAAATCAAATTCAATGCAATAGTTTATTTCAATTGACATAGGTTTGAGACTATAGTTGTTCTATTGTTATATATATGTGTGCAAAAATGTATAAGTCATTTGGGAAATGTACTTTCTATGCCCTCTGGATACACTTTTATTGGGAAATACACTGCCCTTGGAATTCATTTGTTCATAAGCATATCCAACAACATTCCCCGTCCATGACAACTTGCCAGATGCAACAAACAATGAATGAATTTTGTAGTTTGCATTAAATTTTTTTGTGGTTCGTAATAGAACAAAGAGTAACATGGAATGTATATTGTATCCATCTGAAAAACCAATTTATTTTCTCAAAATCTGCTAGGAAAAAGCAAAATGCTTACTGCTATCCACTTTGCAGTTTTTGCACATCCAAATGATAAGGTTTGGTTGCAAGCTTAATAGGAGAAAGACATGTTTAGGCATGTGATCTTTATTAGGCATTGCTTGAGCACAAATCTTGCCCGTATCTTTCCTCGAACTAACTTAGGCAGAAAACTGAGACGGAGGAATCAATTTGAAAAATTGATAAGTGGGGAGGACTATCGAGTCCAATGTTCAACAATCACAAGAAGCGAACGTAATTCCAAAATCTCTTTTTGCCTCGTTTTCCTTCTATTTTCATAGGCACCTGCCTAGTGGCAACTTTCCAACCACCTTAATGGTCATCTCAGTACATATATTTAGGATTGGCATTTTCAGAGAGCACTTGATTTATCCCGTTTTGTGGGCCTCATAGTCAGGGCAAAGTACAAACCTTTTCTCATCTGAACAAGGAAATTGGACAAAGTTTTAGACTAGACATCATTGTCGGCCATTTCATGGACAAGACGACTCTCTCTCTCTCTCTCTCTCTCTCTCTCTCTCTCTGTCTCTCTCTCCCTCTCTCTCAACTAGATTTGCCCACGTTAATGTCCCAGTGCATATGTGAACCATCCAGGCGACAAAACATTATAGACTGTCTCTCTCATCCTGTTTAAGAAGAGAATTAACTATCGCGCTCTCTCGCTGTCCACCATCGTTGCAATCATCTTCATCGAGTCGGGATACACCATTCTCTCTCCAAAAAGTCGTTCCCTTGCCCTCTTTCGTCCTCCCCCTTCTCCTTTTGCCTCCAAAATCCCTGAAGAAACACCTCTCTCTCCCTGTCAACCACCTGCTCCTTTGCCTACACTCCACTGATCGCTCCCCAAGCTCAGTCCATGGCTGACGCTGGCATTGAGAGCAATCCACTCATGCAGGACTTTGAGTTTCCCGATGCCATTGAGGTGAAGCACGTTTCTCCTGAGATGCATGCTCTCTTGAAGAAGCTGGTGTGAATGATCTTTTTGTCTGTCTCGTCTGTTTAATGTTTGTTGGGATTGTAGTTTGAGTTCTTGGTGTTTGTCACGGTGCTTGTGTTATACCGCAGGAGAGTGATCCGGAGATGAAAAGGGATGAACTTAGAAGAGTAAGTTAGTTCTGGAGTGAGAGATGGGCTCTACTTTTGATTTTAGATTATTATTCGTTTCATTCATGCATGCCATCTGCTGGTCAATTATTCTCTTTTCTGTTTGGTTTTCGTGGTTTTCTAATCTTTTATATTGACGCTTACATTGACTTAATTTTGTAATGTAGGCAGACACCATTCTCTCTCCAAGAAGTCGTTCCCTTGCCCTCTCTCGTCCTCCTTCTCCTTCTGCCTCCAGAGATCCAGATATCCATCTGTCTCTCTCTCCCTCTCCACCACCTGCTCCTCCGCCCCCTCTGCTAAGAAAGGTGAAATGAGACGCATCCCAAAGAGGGCCTTAGCCACTGGCTCAGTGTCGACGGCCAATTTCCTTATTATAGTCAACATGCTCACGCTCATGGCCTCTACGACCTGCATCGCTCTCTCTCGCTCTGTCTATCATCATCGTCATCATCTTCATCGATATGACAGACATCATTCTCCCTCCAATAAGTCGTTCCCTTGCCCTCTCTGGTCCTCCTCCTTCTCCTTCTGCCTCCAGAGCCCCTGTAGATCCACCTCTCTCTTCCTCTCCAACACCTGCTCCTCTAGCTCCGCTCCACCAACCACTCCCCGAGCTCCACCTGTGGCTGACGCTCCTGTCGAGAGCAACCCTCTCTTGCAGGACTTTGAGTTTCCCCCGTTTGATGTTATTGAGGCCAAGCATGTCCGTCCTGGGATTCTTGCACTCTTGAAGAAGCTGGTGTGAATGATTTTTTGTCTGTGTCATTTGATCGTCGTTTGTTGATATTGTTATTTGAGGTCTTGGCATTTGAAATGTGTTTGTGGTTATGCCACAGGAGAGTGATCTAGAGGAATTGGAGAGGACGGTGGAGCCATCATGGCCGAAGCTTGTGGAGCCATTGGAGAAGATTGTGGATCGATTGGATGTGGTTTGGGGAATGATCAGTCATCTCAAGACAGTCAAAGATACAGTTGAGCTGCGTGCTGCAATAGAGGAAGTCCAGGTAATTTCTTTTGCTTGGTGTTGGTTTGAAATGATTTATTGAGTGATGAAAAGGAGTGAAGATAGGAAACTGTGTGTGAGTAAGAGATGGCCTCTCCTGATGCTTTTAGATGAGTATCCGTTTCACTCTAGCATGTGTAGGGCCGGGGGAATTCATTTTATCCATTTAGCTTTCGTGGTTGGCCAAGTCTTTAATCTTGATGCTTACATTGGCTTAGTTTTGCTTTTGCAATTCAGGCAGAGGAGGTTAAGTTTCATCTTAGACTGGCGCAAAGTAAACCTATTTACAATGCTTTTAAAGCTCTTCAAGCATCACCCAATTGGAATGTGCTGAACGAAGCTCAAAAACGGATAGTGGAAAGTGAGTAAAACATTTGTCTTTGATCACCTATTTTTCCTGTCTTGGGTAGTTTGATGACATAGTGTCTTAAATGTTCAATTTATATCATTGTCATTTTGTTGATCTGACTCATAGTTTCCTTCACCTTTTAGTTGCAAAAACAAGTTTATGTGTACATAGTGCAGTGCTTATACTTTGTACTGAGATTAATTGACATTTGGATTTGAAATAATATTGTCACAGTCCAAATAAAGGAAGCAGTTCTGGATGGGGTTGCCCTGGAAGATGGTAAAAGAGAAGAGTTCAACAAAATTGTGCAGGTTTTGCAATCTATGAGTTGGTGGCCGTGATAAAGCAAAGTGTCTTTTGGTGTAGTATGTATAATGTTTCCTTTACTTGGCTTATCAGCATGGATATACACAGACACGGTATGAATTTCACAAAGTTTCAAAGTAAATCTCGCATCTAGTCAACGAAGACACACTACGGTGGTGCACAAAACTTAGCTTCTTTTCTGCACTTCCAATCTCACTTGTACACAAAATTTCAAAGTGAAGCCCACATCTTGTCAATGAAGACACACTATACTGGTGCATAAAATTTGGCTTCTTTCCTGCTTTTCCAGTCTCACCTATTTTATCTTTTGTTAAGCTCAGCCTCTCAACTCTATACCTTTTCCAGCTTCTGGTGGTGGAGTTTTATGTCAATGCCTTACACACTATTACCATTTACCTATTCTACCTGTGGCCTCTTCATATATATTCTGAACTCATATAAGTAATTTTTCAAACTTCGAGGGGCTCTGATAGTCTCTCAGTCCGGCGGCTGCTCTGCTTGTCCTGCACCTCTAGGTTTAAAAAGTGATGTAATCAGACAAGAAGCCTAATTGAAATAGGAAACATAATATCCTCCGTAAACTGAAAAAAGGACACTTCGTGAAATCCTAATAGATTCCGACCGAAAAAAAAGAAAAAAAAAAGAAAAAAGAAATCCTAATAGAAAACTTTACTCATTTTCTTTTCTAATAGTGAGGTAATTAATTAAAAAGGCACCACAGATATGCAAAACCACTTACAAAATCAAGTACAGGAGGAGTCTAGTCGGTCTGGAAATGCATTTACATCAAGATTCGATCTGTGTGCATTCCAAAATCCGTAGTAGAAAGCAAAGATTCCTTAGTTTCTGCAAAATGACCTCTATATTTTAGATATTCCCCTGTTTCGCTTTGTCTCGAAGAATGACGTGCAAAAACTTCTCAGTATTCCTTCTTTATCCCTGCTATCTTGCTTTAAATTTATTTGCATCGAAACCAAAACTTGCTATTGCTGTGAGATTGAACCGCACGCGGTGGGTGAGATGATGAAGACACTTATGCTATAGTTTGCGGGAATGATCTACAGATATTAGTTAGTTATTTCTACATTTTAGTGTCTTAGTGAACATTTTGAAAATTTTATGTTGATTTCATCACATAAGCCTCACAGTGCCATTGATTGTGTTAAGATTAATCTTTATGTGCAAGAAAGTAGTAAAGTAGATTATTATATCATGCATTTCAATTGCCCAACCTCTGCCTTCTGATTAATTAGTTGATTACAGGAACTCGAAAAATTATCTAGTAAGTTTGAAGAGAATGTCTTTGATGCCACCAAAGAATTTGAAAAATTGATTACTGATAAGAAGGATATCGAAGGATTGCCTCATACAACTCTTGGTTTGGCAGCACAAACAGCGGTGTCCAAGGTAATGCACAATAGCTTCCATTTTTGCCATGTCCTTGTTTCATTTTTTCAGTCTATTTTTTTTTTTTTTTTTTTTCAAGCCTACTCTATTCCTACTCTACACTCACTCTCAGACTTTTGCCATGCCTCTTGCAGGACGTGGGAGTCAAAACCCACTCCCAAAACTTACGCGTCCCCACTCCATTCCCCCCTGACTTTTTTCAGTCTGTTTCATTGCTCATCCGTTTTATCATTTTGTCTTATTCAAGGGGCATGAAAATGCAACTGCAAAAGATGGCCCCTGGGTTATCACCTTGGATGATCCAAGTTTTAACTCCATCATGCAACATGCTCGGAACAGAGCTTTACGCGAGGAAATCTACCGTGCTTATGTTACTCGGGCCTCTAGCGGAGATTTCGACAACACTTTTATTATTGACCAAATCTTGAAGCTTAGATTGGAACAAGCAAAGCTTCTAGAATATAATAATTATGCTGAGGTATGGGTTAAGGCCATTTATTAGATTTTTCTAGTTTAAATTTCATCATTTTATGTCTTTTTTTTTTGTGTAAACTATGAATGGACAAGTGTGAAGCTTGTTAGACAAATTTTTTGTCTTTTTTCGGTCGATGACTTTCAAATTAATCACTAATTATAAACCAACTCCAATTGATTTTGGCTGTTGTTATGAGTTTATGATTTACAAGGGAAAAGAAAAAAACTTTTCGGCCGACAAAGTGGTCGTTGAAATATTTTCACTTTGATTCTGAAGTTCTTTCAAGCGTCTAGTTTTCCGGAACTATAATTTGATGAATAATCCAATGCAAACTGATTTTGTATTCTTATATATGTAATAAATTCTTAAGTATGCTTCTGAATCTTTTCCTCCATACTAGTCCCGGAGGGGAATCTATTTGCATGGGTCAACAACTCACTGGATAGTGCTTTATCATCACATATTAATGCATGATTCTCATCAGCTTAGCATGGCAAGAAAAATGGCTACCGTTGATGAAGCGGAAGAGCTCCTAGAAAAACTTAGGAGTGCTTCATGGGATGCTGCAGTTCAAGGTACGATATGGATGAATATTCCTAGAATATGCAAGTCTTGTCAGTAGATGAACTTCTAATATATGACGCTGCACTTTCGCGTTCTCATGCGATAAATATTCACGATTATTTTTCTCTATGCTGCTTAAAAGTGCATGTTATACCCTGTATTTCAAGCTTCAAAACACTACACTTTGCATCATATGTGCTCTCTTGCATATATCCATATGAGGAGCGTATTAAACCTTTAGTTCAGTTTGATGATGTCGACAGCATATACAAAGACGCTTTTACCGATTTTCCTTTTACTTTCAACTCAAAATTCATATCTTAATATAAGTTGCCTTGACTATTCAGACATGGAGAACATAAAAAATTTCGCCAAGAGTCAAGGGGCAAAAGAATCTGATGATTTGAGACACTGGGACATTGGCTTCTGGAGCGAGTTGCCAAGTGAGGTTGAAGCTCTCTCCCTGACCCTGATTTATGCATGCGAATATGAACATGTAACCTCACAACTTTTTCAATTTCCAGGAAGAACTACGCCCATATTTCTCGTTGCCAAATGTAATGGAGGGCCTTTTCAACCTTGTGAGGACACTTTTTGGAATTGAGACTGAATCAGAATATGACATCAGTGAGGTTGAAGCTCTCTCTCTCTCTCTCTCTCTCTCTCTCTCTCGCGCACGAGCGCGTGTTTCGTATAATGTATAGCAAAAATTGCATTGTTGATAGGAAAGTAAACAAAGATACTTGCTCCCGAATTATTGTGCCGAAATATACATCAGAGTACATATATACATGCCAAGTATGCCATCAGGCTTCTGACCAAGCAATATCACCCTTCTCTGATTTCCCTTATAAGTTAAAATTTTTGAACATTACAATTAGACCCTGATTTATGCATTTGAATATGAACATGTAGCCTCAACAGCTTTTTGCAATTCCCAGGAGGAACTAAACGCGTATTTCTCATTGCCAAATGTAATGGAGGGCCTTTTCAACCTTGCTAGGACACTTTTTGAAATTGAGATTGAGGCTGCTGATGGACTAGCACCGGTAAATAAGTCTAATGCTTTGCTTCTGCCTTTCCTGTGCTGTTAGTCCATGTACTCTGATAAATGGTTGTGCATCCTCCAGGTCTGGAACAACGATGTTAGATTCTACTGCGTAAAAGATTCTTCGGGAAATCCAATTGCATACTTCTATTTTGACCCCTATTCTCGACCATCTGAGAAACACGGAGGCGCATGGATGGGCAACATTGTTGGTCGAAGCCGTGTGCTGTCTCGAGATGGTGCAAGTCCAAGATTACCAATTGCTCACATAGTGTGCAATCTAACACCGCCTGTGGGGAAAATGCCAAGTCTTATGACATTCGAAGAGGTCAATTTCCAACTCCTTTCCTCAGTTTATTAACCTTTTCTCATTTGAGTCTAAAATACTAAACAGATGGAGGTAGCTAGCGCAGCCACAAGCTAATGCAAGCCGGTGGCAATTAAATATTGCCATCAGAAACAAAAGTAGTAGAGAAGAGTTGCTTAGTCTGGTCTCGACAACTCTTAATTTAACAATTGAATTTTGGTAACTTCCGGACAATAATAGCTTAAATAGGGCTCAAGCTTATGCTATTATAAAGACATCGATGAAGATTTCTATGTATATTGTCCTTATTCCCCACTGCCAAGAGCGGGACTACTGGAAGAATCAATATGTAGATCCAATAACACTTGTTAGCGTGAGAAGATTGGTTTCTGGGGGAAGATTAATGAAGTAAATGCAAATCAATTTTTTGCTCTAGAATTTTTAATGCCAACATATTCTTTGATGTGATTTCATGAATCCTAATAATGCTAAGATTTGTCTATGTATAGTGCCTAAAGATACAAATTTCTCACCTCCGATATCTGCATCTTGAGATGGGTCAATTGTCGAATTTTTGGTAAACCTGCTGCCATTCTAAATTTTTTTTATTCACACCTGATACTTACTGAATCGTCAGTTATTAACCATGAAGGTTTTGTACGAGTGAGCCATTCTTGTGCCACAAGAATTTGACTGTTTAGAGGATATTATCATGGTCTCTTAGATGAATGATAGATTTGTGACATTGTGCTCGCTATAGTGGTCTGTCGTTCATGAAATTTCTTAGTCTTCTTGACTGGCATTTGCTAGTTAAACTTTTGCCTTAAGATACATATTGTTGAAATTGGCAGGTTGAAACGGTTTTTCATGAATTTGGTCATGCACTTCAACACATGCTAACTAGACAGGAGGAAGGCCTTGTTGCTGGCATTGAAGGAATAGAGTGGGATGCTGTGGAATTGCCCTCTCAATTTATGGAGAACTGGTGTTACCACAGGTAATTTTCAGAACAAATTGATCTGCTATCATGTTTATATGCGTTTGCACTTCACAGTTAAAAAAATGTTATCTATTTACTGGGATTAACAACAGATGATTTCCTGATGAAGCATTATGTGATGTTCGTGTTGCATTGCCTTTGTACTGTCTCTGGAACTAAAAGTGAGGGTATTGCCTCCTTGGTAGCTGGCAAATGATAGGCCCCTGTTGTCGATGTTATTAGACGACTTTTATGGCTCTTGTCAGGGTATGTTGAAATATCGCAGTTGAGTTGTGAATGGCTTTATATTAATCCAACCAGTTTGCAATGTCTCAATAGTTTCGTTATTCTCCTTTACTTCGTTCGCCTATTAGGATCTATATTACAGATAACAAAAAAGAATTACTACAAGGATTTGAGTTTTATGTATTCATGTTCGCAACTTGGGCATGGATAGTTGCACCAAGAATAATTTTCTTGGGAGATGTCGGGGTGACATATTCCTACACAATGTTATTTTCAATTTGCATTTTCTCTTTTTCTATTTTATGTGCCTTTCTTTTTAAGTTTAGTTAACCATGAATTCATAAGAATAAGTACTAGGGAAATACACATTAAGAAATGCGTTCTTATCCTTAAGTCCATCCATATCGGTACATATAACGCAGTTTTTATGCATAAAAATGAAATAGTTAACATATAGGACAATACATCCATTTTTTCTGTATTTACTGTTGTTAAGTTCTTAAAGAGTAAATATCCGGACTTTGCTTTCCATGTA
The DNA here is from genome assembly GCA_014182375.1 of Eucalyptus virginea. Classification (NCBI taxonomy): domain Eukaryota; kingdom Viridiplantae; phylum Streptophyta; class Magnoliopsida; order Myrtales; family Myrtaceae; genus Eucalyptus; species Eucalyptus virginea. The sequence continues at coordinate 10,221,218 of CM024522.1, forward strand.
GCTAAAACTCTTTCCTCTTACCATTGATGTTATCCTTTTTTTGCTGCTCATGAAAGTTGCAATGTCTTTTTTCCTTGTGGAGGAGACAAGTACGGTAGGAGTATCATAACTTTCATATGATACTTGGTGAATCATAATTTTTTTCGCTCACTTGAATGCCATAAATTTGAAAAATCGATACTTAAGTAACATTGGCAATTTACCTTATCGAAAAATTCGACACCTATATGGCACTATTGACACTGATGTAGACAATTTTTATAATTTTTTTTGCTCACTTAAGTGACACAAATTTGATAAATCGATCACTTAAATGCCACAAACAATTTGCCTCATTGGAAAATCCACTACTAACCTTGTCTAGATCTAACGAGGGCCTTCGCGCCCTCACCACAAAGGTGCTCGCCCGCCGTCAACGATGGTCTTAGGGCCTTCATGGCCCTGTTGGTCAAGGGCGAGGCCTTTGCGACTGACTGTTGCACAAAAAAATAAAAATAAAAACTCAAAACTCAAAAATTCAAAAATTAATAAAAAGTCAATTTAAAAAAATTGCAAAAAAAAAAATCCACGCAGGACGATTTGTTAGAAATGGCACTCAAATGATCGATTTTACTCATGTGACATTTAAGTGAACGGAAAAAATTATAACACTCAAGTGAGTGTGATACGAAAGTTATGACACTCTTGCTATACTTGTCCCCCGTCGAATATCTACGAACAGACTTTAATATTTGACACGATAAAAGTGCTCTCTCTCCGTGTGCGTACACATGCACACTTTTGCAAACACTATGTATGAGTGTATGCATGTCTGTAACCTGGGAGAGTCATTATACAACCCTTGAACCGCAGGGATACCATCATGGGAATCGCAAAGCACTACGAAACTGGTGAGACTCTCCCTGAGGATAAATATGGACAGTTCCTCGCAGAGAGGACAGGCTCCTCCAGCCTTGAACAGGTTACTTCTCACTTACAAAAAACTTGCCTTGCTTCGTTCTTCTGCACTTGATGAACAAACCCTGTTCATATTTTCTTTTCCTTCGCCTATAACTATTTTTTCTACCAGAAAATTGTATTATTTGGTGTAGAAGAAATTTCTTTCAAAATTTTCTATTTTTTGCTGCTATTTACTTGAGCTGACTGGTAATTAGCTGGGACCGTTCTTTATTCATTTAATATGATAAGTGAATTTCCTTTCGGTGGTGTTGAAGGACATATATATGAGCTGACAAGAAGATATAAGTCCATGAGAGCCTATCGACGAACTGCTACCTAATCTATCATACCAACTGCAAATTGTTCATGTCATCTAATTCTTCCCTTTACATTCTATCTTCCAAAGTCTTTTCCCTTTCGACATCTTTCGCTTGGTTTGGTGCATGCAGCTTTGTTGAGCAGCCTCTCTCACCCCAAAAGTTAGTTCAAAGGATGGAGTTTTCCCTCATATTTACAAATCGAGTCGAAGCCGCAACAATCTGTATCTCCCCAATTACTATGAGTCCAGTCTTGTTGGTAACCTGAGCTTTGATATCAATATTGAGTGGTCTTGAACCTATCTTACGTCAAAAGTTAGCTTAAAGAATGAGACTTTCCCTCGCACTTATAAATTTAGAATTAGGCATTTTCACAATCGATGTGAGATAAATCTGAACATATATCTTAGGCATGACGAACCCCGACCAAAACAATTGTAGAAGAAGTCAAGCAAGTTCTTCAGCCTTTTGTCTGGTTAAGAAGCAACAACGAGATGATTCATCATTTCATCAGCTTCTTACTTTCGTGGCACCTTTAGATGTCAGGACTGTTTCAAATGCTTCCAAAGAGAAGAAAAGCTATTTTAGCAGGCATTTCCCTATCCTTGTGGGAAGGCGGCTCAGAAAAGGCATTTCCCAAGCTTTTTGGGTGCTCCAACTGATGGTTCTCCCCACCTCTTTCTTTGAAGCAGAAAGGCAAAGAGCTGTTTGCGGTTCCTCTTGTCTCACTTGTCTATGTCCTCATGGTGCTGCATTTATCTTACTTGTGGCCATCCGAGCACACATGTTTGAAATGATAAAACAAGAGGACTCCAAATTTCATCGGTTCATGTCCCTATAACAGTGAGAGAGCTTGTTTATTAGTTTGTTTAATTATAGTGCAAGCATGGTAAAATAGTCCGAATAAGTCTTAAACGTATTGTATGGTGGTCAATCTCATCCTAGATCTTTCAATTGTTTCAATTTACTCCCAAACATTTTGACAATTTGTCAACTCCGTTATAAGTCTTTCAATTATGCCAATTTAGTCACAAATTTGTTTACAATTTGCCAATTTAGTCCTAAACCTTTTAACGAATTGTCAATGTAGTCCTTTCAACTAATTTTGATCAAAAATCATTAACATAGAGGTTGAGCCAACATTAGCGCCATCCATTCTACATGGTGCAACTGGCACTAACGTGGACTATTTTTTTTTTAATTCTAATTATTTTTTATTCTTTTCTTTTCTTTTTTCCTTTTCTTTGTCTTTATGTTGCTGTGGCCATCGGCCCCTTAGTAGAGGACTGGTGACCTTCATCGGCCCTTGGGCAAGGGTTGAAAACCCTCACTGGTCCTTGAGCGAGGGTCGCAAAGCCCTTATCGACTAGGGGCAAGGATCACGGCCATTGCCAAATCTAGGCGAGGGCTCTCAAGCCCTCACTATGGCCAACAAGGGCCGTGACATCCTCATTACAGCCTACGAGGCATTGGGCGAGGGGCTTGCATTGTGCTTGTTAGCTATAGTGAGGCCGGGCCACAGGGCTTGCAACACCCTCCCCTAGATCCTTACAAGGGCTGCGACTCTTGCATGCAACTAGTGAGGGCTTCACGGCCCTCAACCTTTGTGGTTTGCGGCCTTGCCGACTCAATGAAGAAGAAAGAAAAAACAAAGAAATTAAAAATAAATAAATGGAGTTTTTTTAAAAAAAAAATCAAAAGTTATCCACGTCGGCGTTGGCTTTGGCATCGGCCTTGTCACATAGGATGGTAAACACTGATTAGATTGCTATATTACTGATTTCTTGTCAAAATTAGCCAGAATGACTATATTGGTAATTCATTAAAAGGTTTAGAATTAAATTTGTAAACTGTCAAAAGATTTAGGACTAAATTGGCATGATTTAAAAGGTTTATGATTAAATTAATCATCATATAATAGGTTTAGGACTAAATTGGCACAATTGAAATGTTTATAACTGAATTGGCCGCCATACGGTAAGTTTATGACTTTTTGAATAATTTTTCCATGCAAGCATGGTTATGACTATGCTATTTTGCTATACATACTTTGACATGATGCAAATCAAATTATTTTCCCAGGGGTGATCATTACTCCTTCGTAGAATGAGCATTAGCAAAGTAAAATAAGATAATTAGGAAATTGGAAATTGCATATGCTAAAGAATTTGCTCTCAAGGAATCATACTATTGTAGGACTTGTTTATTACTTCTATTGTTTGTGGAATTTCTCAGATAAGATTAGCAAGTGTAGATCTGCAACTTCATACAAAATATGTTCCTGGTGGGTTAGAATCTATATATGATGTGGATCGAAGGGTTCGTGAAAAAACCGAGGTGATCCCTCCACTTCAAGAGGACCGATCCCTTTGTACTTTCGACTCTATATTTGTAGGTTCGTCTTCTTACTTGTCAAAATGGTTCTTTGAGAGTATATACATACCTTATTGGATAGATCTTTATCTTACACGGCTGTGAATCTATTGCTTTTCACTTATGTTCAGGTGACTATGCAGCCGGTTATTACAGTTACCAGGTATAGGATATTCTTTTCTGGTGGTTATGCCAGATTTTTTCAGGTCCTTTATAGCTAGTTTCTTATAGAGATGAAACACTTTTTCTGAATATAACACAACCCTTTTGAGTAACGGTTTATCCTTATTCATGCTTGAGATTGATTTATTCCATGATTTGTGAGATTCTAATCCTGAATGTGTTTGTTAGTGGGCAGAGGTGCTATCTGCAGATGCTTTCTCTGCATTTGAGGACGCCGGTTTGAATGACAGCAAGGTATGTTTGAGAAGTTGTGGACATATTTGGAATAAAAAAATAATGCTGCTAAAATGCACCTTGGCTCTTGTACTTGCCACTCAAGTTGGGTTTATACACGTGTGAAGCAAGATGGAAAAATTGTCCATAAAATCTTAAATCTATTGAATTTTTGCCAATTTAATCATAAATATTTCAATTTTGTCAATTGAATCATAAACATTAACACATTTTACAAATTAAGTCCATATGATATTGGAAATCTAACGTGGACACCAATCATGTCATATAAAATAATTGGTATAGAAGTGAACAATATTTAATAATTTTTTTATTTTTTATTTTTTATTAATTTAATTATTATTTTTTTCTCTCTAGCAACCATCACTAGACCTCATCAATGGTCGACGGAGGTTGCCAGCTTGAGGCAAGAGCGAAGATTGCCCTCACTGGCTTGGTGAGGCCGCCCTTGCCAGCCTCAAGCGAGGGGTGCCCTTACTAGGCGAGGGTGGCCTTAGCCTTGGCACCTGAGGCTAGCAAACTCTATTGGCCATCAATGAGGTCTAATAATGGTTGACAAAGTTGAAAAAGGAAAAAACAAAAGAAAAAGTTTTAAAAAAGGAAAAAAGATTAATAAAAATAAAAATTCTAAAAAATATTACTATTTGTTCACGTCAATGCTAGCCATCCTATGTGCTATAGCTACATCTATATTAACAATTTCCTACCAAAATTAGTTAAATAGACTCAATTAGCAAAAAGTAAAAAGGTTTAGAATTCAATTAGAAAAATTGAAAAGTTTAGAACTAATAGGTACAAGTGCAATAGGTTTAGGACTTTTTGGACAATTTTTCTAAACAATGAAGGTAATGAGGGCTAATACCTTGAAAAATCCTATATTTATACATATTTGACAAATTTACTCCAAACTAATTTTTTTATCACTAAAAACCTCAAACGACACAATTATAATAAATTTACCTCAAATTAATTTTTTTACCACAAAAACTTATATATTTGTGATAAATTTACCCTTTATTAGTTTCTATTAAATTGAATTATTAACATGAAATATCACAAATTAGTTCACCTATGACAAATAGAGGGTAAAACTTCAAATTGGTATATCTATCAATTGTCACATGTCATCCAATTCAAAAATTTGACGGTGAAATTTTACAGAAATTAACAGAGGGTAAATTTGTCACAAGTATATAAGTTTGAGATTTTTAATGGTCAAAAAATTAATTTTGAGTAAATTTATTATGGATGTACCAGTTTGGGATTTTTCATAGTATTAACCATAGTAATAAACATGCGACATTACTTTTTCTTCCCCAAATGGACTAGCGGTGAGTAATCCTGGAATATCCAAGCAAAGAGTGGAAGCCTAGTCAAACCTGATGGTCTACATACTCTGTATGCTTAGCCACTTATGTCCATGGCTCTCTATCAACTGTACACATTTGGAAGAGCCCATACCTATTACATTGCGTAGTTGAACTCTTTGGACTAGTGTAGCACAATTGTTGGGATTTAGTGCGCAATCATGAGTTAATAGAGAATAAAAATAAGGAAGAGAATTTGAGACACAAAAATTTATCCAAGTTCACCTTTAAACTAAGATTATATCCATTAGAGGATTTCACTATAATTAGCACATCATATATCTCTATTACAATCCTCAATTATAAGAGAATGAGATTATATACTCCTAGTAACTATTCATGGGCACAAACCTAAACTACCAACAAAATATACAATTAAACTATAAAGCCCTTTAGTGATAGGAAGTATGAACCACACCCCAACATCAATGATGTTTGATTCTTCTCCTTCAGCCCCAATGCATGGCTTATTTCCTTTCAGCTCTAATGGCAAGCCAATGTGATCCCTTTTTTATGCATTAGCATGGTCTAGTCACTCTAGAAGTTTAGCAAAATTGATTGTTTTCCATGAGATCAAAGGAGGAAGTAAGCAATTGACTAGGAAGCTCATTAGATGCTTTATAGATGATGAAACCCGAGTCTTATGGAAAGGTCCCTTGGATCATTGATAGCACATCATTGTAAGGGGTAAAAAAACACCTAAAGTGCCAAAACTTGACACGGGGGGACACTTCAGTATCAAAAGTTACTAAAGTAACACTTAAGTGTCAAAATCTAAATAAAATGGATCAGTTTAGTACGAATGGTGAAAAAATTATGCCAAAATACTAATGTGATGATTTTCAGGTGAGGTACGTGCAAAACGTCGTTTTGCATAATGATGTGACTAGACAAGTGCAAAAATGACATTGTTTTGCTAACGTGGCTATATAATCAATATAAATATTAATTAAATTAAATTTAAAACTAAATATATTTATATATTTATATTCAAAAAAAAAAAAAAGATGATGAGGGCTTGCAAGCCCTCACCACTAGTCAACTAGGAACGCCGGCCCTTAGCTAGGGCCCAATGACCCCAACGGACCTTTCCCCCACCATCGAGCCTTTCCCAGTGATGGTGGGAAGGCGGCAGCCCAGCGGCGGCAAGGGCTTAGTGCTCGCCTTCTAACGCCTCCTCCTCCTCCTCCTCCTCCGCTTTTTTTTTTTTTTTTAAAATATAAATATAAATATTTTAATTTAATTAACATTATATTAACATTCAAAAAAAAAACGACGTTGTTTTTGTTCTTTGTCACTAAATCAACTCTCCAGCATGCCACATAAGCAAATTATTTTATTAAAAAATTACCATGTAGGATTTCTGACCACTTTCGCTAGACTTGACACTCAAGTATCCCATTTAAAAAAAAAATGATACTTAAGTGTTACCTTCGTAACTTTTGGTACTTAAGGGCATGTTTGACAACCGGCCAAATAGTGTTTGATTTAGTTCTTTTGTTCTCAAGAGTAAATTTAGAATAAAAATCCGTTTGATAAATTTTTTGTTCTCGGGAATAGATTTGGAGTAGACTCGAGAAGTAAAAAAAAAAAGTTAATTCTTTTTTTTTTTGGTAAAAGTAAGAAAAAAAGTTAATTCTTTATTCCTAGGAACAATTCCAAAATCAAGCCAATCGAAATTTTTTCTTTTATTTTCTCTTCTTCTTTCCTTCTTGTTTTGCTTCCTTTTCTCTTCTTCTTCCACCGGCGACTTGTGGCAGTGGAAGAAGAAGAGAAAAGGAAGAAAAACAAGAAGGAAAGAAGAAGAGAAAAGAAAAGAAAAATTTTGGTCGTCGGCGATTGGGCGAGCTCGACCTCGCCAAATCTAGGCGAGGTCGAGCCTTGCCTCACCTAGCCGGGGCTTGGCCAAGCCTCACCCGCTACCGACTACACTCCGGTGAGTTTGCCGGTCATCCCAAGGCCGACGACTAGCTGAGGAAGAAGATAAAAGAAAATAAAATAAAAAATTAGAAGAAAATGATTTAGATTAGAAATTTTGAGAATTGTGCCAAATGCAATTCTATCACGGAAATAAAAATTTTGGATAGTTACCAAACGTTTTCAAATGTTTAGAATTTGTTAGTGGAAACAAAATCAAAAAGAATTATTTCCAATTAGAAATTGTTTTTAGGAATAGAATGATTACCAATCGGACTCTATGTATCCCTCCGTGCCAAGTTTTGACACTCCCAATGTCCAGCTCCCCATAGTAAAGTCATGGCTTAACGTACGTAAAAATCTTCTGGGCGATATTAGAATCTCTTTTTTCTATATTCAATCTTCTTAGCCAACCTTACCTCCAACATCATGCGAGGTCATCAACAAGTTTTCTGAAAACATTGCACACGGGCAGTCTTCTTGTCCTGTCCACTACCATTCAGTTATGAAGCTCCTTTAAATATGTTAATTGTTGGTTTTTATCATGATCTCTGGAGCGTGGTCGACAGGCTCTCAAAGAAACAGGCCAAAGGTTTCGAGAGACTATTCTTGCTCTTGGAGGTGGAAAACATCCACTCCAGGTTCGCAAGTTGTAATTTTGCATGACATACTCATTATTTACACAATCTGGTTAGTTTTACTGGACGTTCTCACTGTGCCATTTTTGCTCTACCCAGGTTTTCATTGAATTTCGAGGACGCGAGCCTTCACTTGACGCATTACTCAGGCATAACGGCCTTTTGCCAGTTGCAGCATAATGCTGTCCTAATGGCTATTTCTGTTGATATGGTCCGAAAGGAAGGTTGGGGTCCCGGACAATATTCATGTATATAGTTTACGTATGGTTCATGCCAACCATAGCAATACCATAGCAGAAAAGAAATTTCCAAATAAGTGTAGAGAAACTCTTGTTTAGCCTTTTCTCTCCTTTAATGTGCATGTCACTATAGTAAGGAATACATGTGGATCAAGGGTAGACTAGACAGTTTCTAATTATAAAGACTTCGAAATTTCTTAACCTTATTTTCACTACTTGCAAGTCTTTGAATTCTAAAACCTAAAATGGCCATCTATCGGTATCTCAATGTTCTTTTTTGCGTTTATAATTATGACTGAACCTTGAGCACGATTAGCTTTCTACTTGGGAGTGTACCACGAATACGATCAGCTTGTACATGAGAGTAGTCGGACCCATCGACTCGATTTTTGTGCCTTGAAACAATCGCAACCTAACATTTGAGAATGAGGTTTGATATATAGAAAGTGTCGAGATCTTGGATTTCCACGAATTGGGCTAAATGTACAATCAAGATGAAAAGCCGCAACGTCTTCGCTTCTCAAGGCAGAGGAAAACTTCAGATCAGATTTTTATGATCTCATCACTTGATTTATGAAAATCACAATTTTATCTAGACTCTACAAACTAAATGGCTATTATTAAACTCGCAATGTCTAGTTATTCGACATTTCAATTTGGATAAATTTGGATGTTGTATGTACCCTTTCACTCGCAATTGTATCAAGGTTTATTTTGTGGTGAAAATTTGTACGTCTTAGTTTAAAAGGGGCTCAAATCAACCACTATCAGAGCAGTAACAAATGGCTAGTGTCTGCCAAATGACATATAATTATTGGATTTTTCATCATGCGCTTGCGAATTTTGCCACCCTCAATTAAATATTTAGGAAAACAAGTTCCTCATTTTTAGAAATTTAAGCGTAAGCTCATGTTACTTAAAAATAGTTTGCATTTACTCATTCACCAATTGATACCAAAAAGTAGGCAACGGGAAAATGCTTTTCTCACATCTAATATTTCGCAAGACAAACAGACAGAGTATCTCTAGCGCCATTGCTTGACTAACGTGATTTATTGAACTTGAAAGCAATGCAGGACAACCCTAAGATAAAGATCTTTTTCGTGAGAATTGGATGTGTACGTTCCGCATCCATCCGAGCTATTGAAATTGGTAAATCCGTCATACATATATGTGTGTGTGTGTCATTTTGAAATGACAAGTCTATTCTGACCAAAAAAATAATAATAATAATGACAAGTCTATAATTTTATTTTCTTTTGGTAGATGAAATTGGGTATTTGGGATCAATTGAAATTCTTAAGAGCGGCATGTGTTCTCGTCGACTAGGGGTGCAAAATATGCCCGGACAGACTAAAAACCCAAATCTAACCTAAATTTTCGAGCCCAAGTTCAACTGGGCCATTCTTTGGGCAGGTATTTGTGCCGGCCTGAGTTTTTTCTTAGATCGCCCCGATGTATATTAAAATAGAAAATGCATCTAAATTTTGAAAAGATAAGATCAAAATATAAAGGTAAGTCATTTGTTATTTGCGTAACCTGCAGAATCATAAAAATATGAAATTGACCTTCAAACTTCATCTGGGCGAGGTAGCCCAAATTGGGCTGGGAAAGGCCCGAATATGGGCTAGACAGGTCCATTCGAACCCTATCCATTGCGCTCAAGCCGCCAGACCAGGTTGAACAAGCACTGGGCCCGCTCTGGGCTCGTATTGGCCCAACACCAATGAGTGTGGGCCAGGGACTGTGCAAGCTGGCCTAGAACCCCAACCGGGCAATGGCACGGGTCGAATAGATCGACCCAATTTTTGTGCCCTGGAACGCATGCGACCCAACATTTGAACATGAAAAGCCGCAATCCTTCGCAAGACATAGGAAAGCCTACGATCTCATGACTTGATTTATGAAAATCACAATTTTGTCCGGACTCTACGAACTGATGAATGACTAATATTAAAAGTTGCAATGTCTAGTGAACCGGCAAATCCAATTTGGATAAATTGGACGTTGAAATGTATCCTCCACTCGAAATTGTTACAAAGGTTCGTTTTTTTGGGTGAAAATTTGGTCAAGCCTGGCTAAAAGGTAGGTGTTTAAAAGGGGCTCAAATCAATCGTTGTTAGGGTAGGTATCAATGGCTAGTATCCGCCGAATGACATAATTATTGGATATTTTATTGGGAACATGTGCATCTTGCCACACTCATTTAAATATTTAGGAAAACAAGCTCGTTTATAGAAATCTAAGCATTGGCTTGTGTTATTAAAAAATAGTTTGCATTTGCTCATTCCCCCAGTCGATACCAAATAGAAGACAGTGGAAAAAATGCCTTTCTCATAGTTGATTTTTCGCTGGACAAATAGATCGAGTTCCTCTTGCACCATTGCTTGATTAATGTGATTTGTCAAACTAGAAAGAATTGCAGGATAGCCCTAAGATGAAAGATCTTCTTCATGTGATTTACTATTGAAATTGATAAATCCATCATTTTTATCATTTTGAAATGACAATTCTATAAATTTATTTCTTCAAGTAGATGAAATTGGGTATTTGAGATCAATTGAAATTCTTGAGGGCAAAATGTGTTCTCATTGACTGGGGGTGCAAAAAATGCCTAGGCAGTCTCAAAATTAAAATCAAACCTAAATTTTTGAGTTTTGAGTACAACTGGGCTAATCTTTGGGCAAGTAGTCAAGCCGATCTGAAGTTTCGCCTAGATCGCCCCAATGTATTTCAAAAATAGACAATGCAAACTTTGAAAATATAAGACTGGAATATAAAGATAATTAATTTGTTATCTATATAACCTCTAAAGTAAATGTGTGTGCGTGTGTGTATGTATATGAAATTAACCTTGAACCTTCATATGGGTGATTAAAAGTTATGCCAGGTTAAAACTGAGACGCGACAATTTTGTTTGCTCTGATGAAATTTGTGAATCTTGAATAATTTTATGTTAGCTACTTGATAATTGCATATGCGAGATTTAAAATTGAAAAAATAATAATATTCTGGAAACAAAATTATTAAAAATTTGGGCTAAAAGCCCAACCCTCCCGGACCAAATCTAGTTTTTTTAGTCCGAGCCTTTTGCTTTCTTCGGCTGGGCCTATACACTGAGCCTAGAAAACTCAAGACTCGACTGTTTGAGCTGGGCCGAAAAGTCATTTTGGCACGGCCTGTCCAACGTGTATGTACCCTTACCACTTCCATCATTCAAGAATTCATTAAAATAAAAGACGCCCTTCCTTGAATTTAAAATCTGAGTGTTGCTTTTTCAGAAAAATGGCTTTTTCACTGCGTTGGCTTGAATATCATAATTTTTTTTCATAATTACTTAATTGTCACATTAGTTAAAAATCATTTACTTGAAAATTATCGAGTATTTATCTTTGCGAGAAAATCTGACGTGATACTAATTTATTATAAATTGTTCGATGTGGCCTGCTGAATAAATCCTATCAGAAAAGGCTATAAGATAGGACATTGTTGGCCCTTTGTTCTTGCCCCAAACTGACAAACTGGGGCTAATTTAGGACCAAAAAGCAAACCCTAACACTAATCCTAACCCATCGAAATTACTAGTTAAATTGTAGGTAATTTTTTGTGGGAGAGTGAGCGAGAGCTTCAGAAGAGGCTAAGTCGAGGTCATTAGAGTCCATCTAAGATTCCAAATCGAGATAAGAGCCTCGGAAGAAGCTGTAGCTCGCTAGAAATTTGGGGCTGCAAAGCAAGAGTGATTGGAGCCAAGATGACCATTTCGTTCCAGGACAAGAGAGCCCGATGGAAGTCCAAGCAGCTAAAAGGCGACTTTGCCATTTTTCCCGCCAACTACAACACCCACTTTGCGGTGCATTAATAGCACACAGTCGATGTAGGACCTTGCACTTGGAGACGAAGCCGTCTAAGAGATCGGAGCATTACCCGCAAGTCAGCTCCATGCGAGCCCCTCCGAAGCTAGTAAAGCCATCTTCCAAGAAGTAGAACTTCAGGAGATTGTAGAGAGACGATAGGATGATCGAGAGAACTAGTAGTTAGCGTCGCACTGGAATTTTAGCGAGAGTATTGAGAAGAGGCTTATACCTGTAGAAACTATCATCACATGTCTCCAGCGAGACCCGGCAATTCATGATTCAGAGCATACTGAGAGTTCGCGCGAACTTTGAAAAAATATGGTACTTTTGTTGAAAATTCATTGGGATTTCACTTTGTCGAGAATTAAGTTAAATGGACGACCGTGTTGAAAAATTGTGACTTTAATTCATTAAAACTACAATCAACATGATTCTCGAAGAGATGGTAAGTTTAGGTTTGGATCTATATGATTTACCACCCTATTGGATTAATTTTTTTTAATACCCTCAAGTTTATATAGTTGTGCTTAATAATTATTATACCTTTCAATTCAGTTGTCGAATGTGGACAAACTGAACAATTTTGGCTCCAAAATCTTCCTCCTATATGAACTTTTCTCTATTTTCTCCAAATTGTAACGTAGAAGTTTAGCTTTTTCTAATGGAAGCTTCAAGTTTTGGTCAACAATTGAAGTGTGTTGTCTATAAGCACGGTGGATCTCCTCATGTAAAGCAATATTAGACTATGCTGCATAACAGAGATAAAGTTTAGAAAATCAGGTGATCATCCAGTCCATCTTCTGAAGTTGCATTCCATGCCCCTACACAAAATTACAAAATTCAAAGATCGAATGGGCTCTTGGATAAAGGGTGCCTAAAAAATAAAAATAAAAGAGTGACACAAGAAAATGCAAGGTATTGTGTATTACCTTAGATAACATTGCTTGTGCAGACAAATCAAAAGTTGTAAGAGGAAATCCTTCAATATCCTTCTTATTAGTAATTAATTTTTCAAATTTCTTTGTAGCATCCAATAGATTCTTATCAAACTTTTTCGTACAGTTATTCAATTTTATTTTAGAAACCATTTCCTCTTTTTCACTTTTTTTTAAATGACTATGATTTGATTGTATATAATTTTTTGTATAACGTCCAATTGACTAAATTTTTACCTTTACAAAAAGCTTATTGGCTAAACTTTGAAGAAATTATGGTACCTAGTTAAAAAAATTGTTGGGAGTTCGCTTTTTGGATAATTAGGTCAAGCGAATGGTCATGGTGAAAAGTCATGATATTTTTTTCGTTAGAATTACGATCAACACGATTCTTGAGATGGTAGTCTACTTATGTTAGAGTTTACATGAATGTACCACTTTATTGGATTAAAATTCATATTAAAGCTCTCAAGGTCATATGTTCATGGTTGACAATCTTTTATTCGGTTGTTGATTTTGGACAAATTGAACAACATTGAGCTCCAAAACTTCCTCCTATATTAACTTTTCTTTATTTTGATCCAAAAAAAAAAAAACTTTCCACCCCAAATTATAACCTAATCTAGGTTTCAAGATTTGGTCAAAAATTAAGTGTTGTCTATACCTGTATTATTTGTTTTATTTTTTGGTCGGAGATGTATATTATCTTAGACATTGTTGTTTGTGCAGCCAAATCAAGAGTTGTAGGAGACAATCCTTCAATTTATTCGCGGCATCCAAGACCTTCTTATAGGACTTTTGGTACACTTGGCCAACTTGATTTTAATAAACTAATTTTCATTTTTTTAGAAGATTTGTGACAAAAAAAAATGACCAAGATTTGATGACACATCATTTTTCTGTCGAACATCCAATTGACTCAATTTTTATATGTACAGAAAGCTTGGGGTGTGAATAATAACCGTTTTTGCCAAAAATTGAGTTTTTGAGTGAATATACATATTTAATAATGAAAAAAAGTATATTTTTAGAATATAAATTTGTTTGATAATGACATAAATTTTCTCCCTCCCGAGTGACAGTGGATGATGGGGGTCAATGGTTGGCGTTTAGCGTGATTGGCAGTGGGTGGTGGATAGTGAACGACAACGGGCGGGCTGGCGATTGGTGGTGGGCGATGACAAATGGGCGACCAACTAATAGAGAGGATGAGCAATGAGAAGAGTTTTTATTTTACATTTCAAGTATAGAAATAGAAAAGTAGAAAATGTTTACTTTTTCTTTTTGTTCCAAGCCTATTTTTAAACTAAAAATTTATTCTAGAAATAGAAAATGAAATTGCATTACCAAATAGATTTATGTTCCAAACTTGTCTTTGGAACAAAAAATATTTCTAAAACAGAAATAGAATAATTATTATGTGTGCCCTTATTAGCCGAACTTTATATGTACGGAAAGCTTATTAGCCTAACTTTATAGCTATGGGAAGCTTGTTACCCAATCTTTGAGAAAAATATGTACCTTTGTTGAAAAATAGTTGGGAGTTCCATTTTTTGATAATGAGGCTAAATGGATGGTCATGGTGAAAAGTTATGATATTTTCTTTGTTAAAACTACAATCAACACAATTTTTAAGGTGATGACTTTTGGATTAAAATCATTTTAATATGCTTAAGGTCATAGTCATTAACAATTGTTATACCATTTGATTTTTTCGTCAGATTTAGACATATTGAACTAATCTCCAAATCTTCCTCCTATCTTAGCTTTTCTCTATTTTTCTCCAAATTATAACCTAGAAGCTTAACCTTTTCTATTTAAATCTTAGCTTCAAGATTTGGTCAATAATTAAAGTGTTGTCTATATCTGAATTAGATGCCCAACTAACATAAGCATGTAGCATGTTGCATGACAGATAAAACTTGTAGCATTTTCTATGGATGAGCTTCAGGCAAATGCGGTTGCTTCATTTTCTAGCGTTTCAGTTTCATGCACATTGCAAATGACACAAAATGGTAAAAGGTGAAAGATTAATAGTCACTTGGATAAAAAAAGTGTTGAAAAAAATATATAAACGATTAACACAAAAATAAAACATAATGTGTATTACCTTGGACAACTTGTTTGTGCAGCCAAACTTGAAGCTGTAGGAGTTCCTTCAATATCCTTAGTAACTTATTTTTCAAATTTATTTGTGGTTTTCAAGACCTTATCATATGACTTCTGTTGCATTTATCCAATTTATTTCAAAAGAGTAAGTTCCCTTTTAAATAGATTATAACAAAAATGACCAAAATTTGATTGTAATAATTTTTTCGTCCAACATCCAATTAACTTAATAAGCTTACCAACCGAACTTTAGAAAAATATGGTACCTTTGGTTGAAAATTTGTTGGGCATTTACTTTTTCAAGAATTAGGTCAAATGGATGGTTGAGCTAAAAACTTATTATATTTTCTTTGCTAAAACGAAAAAAAAAAAAAAAAAACACGATTCTTGAGATAATAGTAAGGTTATGTTAGAGTCTACGTGAATGTACCACATTAAGCTCCGAATCGTCCTCTTTTCTTACCTTTTATCTTACATTTTCTCTATTTTCTCCAAATTAAAACCTAGAAGCTTAACTTTTTTCAATCTAAGCTTAAAGATATCCTCCTCCTATCTTACCTTTTACCTTACCTTTTTCCCTATTTTCTCCAAATTAAAACCTAGAAGCTTATCTTTTTTCAAACTAAGCTTAAAGATTTGGTCAATAACAAGTGTTGTAAGTATCTCAAGTAAAGGAAGCATGGTAGATCTCCTCGCATAAAACTCTCTTTTGCAAATGTTGCATGACAAAAATAAAGCTTGAAACATAGAGGTGATCACTAAGGTCCATATTCTGGAGTTGCATTTTCATGCCCATTGAACATGACAAAAAATAATGAAAGTGAAAGACCAAATAGGCTCTTGGATAAAGAGTGCTGAAAGAAATATAAAAGAATAACATAACCAAATAGAACCTATCGTGTATTTACCTTAACACCGTTGTTTGTTGTTTGTGCAACCAAGCCAAGAGCTGGAGGATGCAATCCTTTAATATCCTAATTAAGTGATTAAGTTTTTGAATTTCTTTGTGATTCATTTTTATGGGACTTTTGTTGCATTTATCCAATTTAGTTCAAAAAACTAAGTTCCATTTTTAAAAAGATTTTTGAGAAAAATGAATCATATTTGAATGTACGTAATTTTTTTATCTAACGTCCGATTGAGTCGATTTTCATATCTACAGAAACCTTATTAGCCAAACTTTTTTAAAAAATATGATCATTTTGATGGAAATGTTGTAAGTATCTCAAGTAAAGGAAGCATGGTCTCCTCGCATAATACTCTCTTTTGCAAATGTTGCATGACAAAAATAAAGCTTGAATAGACAAGGCAATGACTTTTAAGCATGCTTCGGACACGACCAAGAATAGAAGACTACAACGAAGCTAGGATCTACATCCTTCTATTTTTGATTGATTAGGTTTCCTATTTTTGTTGTTGTCTTTTCCCTCTATTGGCTTCTTTTTACCTTTTGATTTTCCTTGGGAGCCATGGCACCCTTACACTCACTTTGACTTGATTGTCTTTTTTAGCGTCTGTCCCATGTAGGTGCCGGGCCTCCTTCCCTGTATTTATTCGGCAAAATCTATACATTTCTTCCTTTTACCCAAAAAAAATAATAATAAAAAAAAATAAAGCTTGAAGCATAGAGGAGATCACTAAGGTCCATCCAAAATTGCATTTTCATGCCCATTGAACATGACAAAAAATAATGAAAGTGAAAGACCAAATAGGCTCTTTGATAAAGAGTGCTAAAAAAAAAAAAAAAAAAAAAGAATGACATAACCAAATAGAACATATCGTGTATTTACCTTAACACCGTTGTTTGTGCAACCAAACCAAGAGTTGGAGGATGCAATGATTTAATATCCTAATTAAGTGATTGAGTTTTGAATTACTTTGTGATTCATTTTTATGGGACTTTTGTTGCACTTATCCAATTTAGTTTAAAAACTAAGTTTCATTTTTAAAAAGATTTTTAACAAAAATGAATCATATTTGAATGTACGTAATTTTTCCATCCAACGTCCGATTGACTCGATTTTCATATCTACAAAAACCTTATTAGCCAAACTTTTTTTAAAAAATATGATCATTTTGATGGAAACCAAGTGTTGTAAGTATCTCAAGTAAAGGAAGCATGGTAGATCTCCTCGCATAATACACCCTTTTACAAATGTTGCATGACAAAAATAAAGCTTGAATAGACAAGGCAATGACTTTTAAGCATGTTTCGGACATGCCAAAGAATAGAAGACTACAACGAAGCTGGGATCTACATTCTTCTATTTTTGATTGATTAGGTTCCCCTGTTTTTGTTGTGGTCTTTTCCCTCTGTTGGCTTCTTTTTACCTTTTGGTTTTCCTTGGGAACCACGGCACCCTTACACTCTCTTTGACTTGATTGTCTTTTTGAGTGTCTGTCCCATGTAGGTGTCGGGCCTCCTTCCTTGTATTTATTCGGCAAAATCTTTACATTTCTTACTTTTACCAAAAAAAAAAAAAATAAAAAATAAAGCTTGAAGCATAGTGGTGATCCATCTTCTAGAGTTGCATTTTCATGCTCATTGAACATGACAAAAAATAATGAAAGTGCTCTTGGATAAAGAGTGCTGAAAAAATATAAAAAAATGACATAACCAAATAGAACCTACTTAACACCGTTGTTTGTGCAACCAAACCAAGAGTTGGAGGATGCAATGATTTAATATCCTAATTAAGTGATTAAGTTTTTGAATTTCTTTGTGATTCATTTTTATGGGACTTTTGTTGCACTTATCCAGTTTAGTTCAAAAAACTAAGTTCCATTTTTAAAAGATTTTTGACAAAAATGAATCATATTTGAATGTACGTAATTTTTCTATCCAACGTCGATTGACTCGATTTTCATATCTACAGAAACCTTATTAGCCAAACTTTCTTAAAAAATATGATCCTTTTGATGGAAACCAATTGTTGTAAGTATCTCAAGTAAAGGAGGCATGGTAGATCTGCTCGCATAATACTCTCTTTTGCAAATGTTGCATGGCAAAAATAAAGCTTGAATAGACAAGGCAATGACTTTTAAGCATGTTTAGGACACGCCCAAGAATAAAAGACTACAACGAAGTTGGGATCTACATCCTTCTATTTTTGATTAATTAGGTTCCCCTGTTTTTGTTGTGGTCTTTTCCCTCTGTTGGCTTCTTTTTACCTTTTGGTTTTCCTTGGGAACCACAGCACCCTTACACTCTCTTTGACTTGATTGTCTTTTTGAGTGTCTGTCCCATGTAGATGCCGGGCCTCCTTCCTTGTATTTATTCAGCAAAATCTATACATTTCTTACTTTTACACAAAAATAATAATAATAATAAAAATAAAGCTTGAAGCATAGAGGTGATCACTAAGGTCCATCTTCTGGAGTTGCATTTTCATGCCCATTGAACATGACAAAAAATAATGAAAGTGAAAGACCAAATAGGCTCTTGGATAAAGAGTGCTGAAAAAAATATGAAAGAAAGACATAACCAAATAGAACCTATCGTACATTTACCTTAACACCGTTGTTTGTGCAACCAAGCCAAGAGCTGCAGGATGCAATCCTTTAATATCCTACTTAAGTGATTAAGTTTTTGAATTTCTTTGTGATTCATTTTTATGGGACTTTTGTTGCACTTATCCAATTTAGTTCAAAAAACTAAGTTCCATTTTTAAAAAGATTTTTGACAAAAATGAATCATCTTTGAATGTACGTAATTTTTCCATCCAACATCCGATTGACTTGATTTTCATATCTACAAAAACAATATGATCCTTTTGATGGAAACCAAGTGTTGTAAGTATCTGAAGTAAAGGAAGCATGGTAGATCTCCTCGCATAAAACTCTCTTTCGTAAATGTTGCATGACAAAAATAAAGCTTGAAGCATAGAGGTGATCACTAAGGTCCATCTTCTGGAGTTGCATTTTCATGCCCGTTGAACATGACAAAAAAATAATGAAAGTGAAAGACCAAATAGGCTTTTGGATAAAGAGTGCTGAAAAAAATATAAATGAATGACATAATCAAATAGAACCTATCGTGTATTTACCTTAACACTGTTGTTTGTGCAACCAAGCCAAGAGCTGGAGGATGCAATCCTTTAATATCTTTCTTAAGTGATTAAGTTTTTCAATTCCTTTGTGATTCATTTTTATGGGACTTTTGTTGCACTTATCCAATTTAGTTCAAAAAACTAAGTTCCATTTTTAAAAAGATTTTTGACAAAAATGAATCATATTTGAATGTACGTAATTTTTCCATCCAACGTCTGATGGACTCGATTTTCATATCTACAAAAACCTTATTAGCCAAACTTTTTTAAAATATACGATCCTTTTGATGGAAACCAAGTGTTGTAAGTATCTCAAGTAAAGGAAGCATGGTAGATCTCCTCGCATAAAACACTCTTTTGTAAATGTTGCATGACAAAAATAATGCTTGAAGCATAGAGGTGATCACTAAGGTGCATCTTCTGGAGTTGCATTTTCATACCTATTGAACATGACAAAAAATATTGAAAGTGAAATACCAAATAGGCTCTTGGATAAAGAGTGCTGAAAAAAATATAAAAGAATGACATAACCAAGTAGAACCTATCGTGTATTTACCTTAACACCGTTGTTTGTGCAACCAAGCCAACTTGAAATTTTCTTTTTCAGAGATCAAGACTAGAGGTGAAAGAGCTTATTAATGATAAGAAACCTACTGCACTATTCATAGAGTTGTCCGAGGATAGAAAAACT
This sequence comes from Eucalyptus virginea, assembly GCA_014182375.1. Lineage (NCBI taxonomy): Eukaryota > Viridiplantae > Streptophyta > Magnoliopsida > Myrtales > Myrtaceae > Eucalyptus > Eucalyptus virginea. The sequence goes on from CM024522.1 coordinate 10,241,063, forward strand.
GTACTTAACAATCCCCATTCTGAATTTTCCATGGCGGTCGAGGAGGGCAAAAAATATGACCCCCACATCATAATGGGAGACATGTCCCAGAAGGTACTCTCTAATAAAATGATCATCAACAGTAAATTGTGTAGACATTTTCTTCATGCCCGTCTTGTTATTGTTTCCTATTATGATATCTTTCTTATCTTTTTCTTATCTTCAGGACATAATGAAGAATATATACATCCACATGACAAAAGATGAGAAGTCCCTCGGAGGATGGAATCCTTTAATATCCTTCTTAAGTGATTAAGTTTTTGAATTTCTTTGTAATTCATTTTTATGGGACTTTTGTATCACTTATCCAATTTAGTTCAAAAAACTAAGTTCCATTTCTAAAAAGATTTTTGACAAAAATGAATCATATTTGAATGTATGTAATTTTTCCATCCAATGTCCGATTGACTCGATTTTCATGTCTACGAAACCTTATTAACCAAACTTTTTAAAAAATATGATCCTTTTGATGGAAACCAAGTGTTGTAAGTATCTCAAGTAAAGGAAGCATGGTAGATCTCCTCACATAAAAATCTCTTTAGCAAATGTTGCATGACAAAAATAAAGCTTAAAGCATAGAGTTGATCACTAAGGTCCATCTTCTCCAAATAGGCTCTTGGATAAAGAGTGCTGAAAAAAATAGAAAAGAATGACATAACCAAATAGAACCTATCTTGTATTTACCTTAACACCATTGTTTGTGCAACCAAGCCAAGAGCTGCAGGATGCAATCCTTTAATATCCTTCTTAAGTGATTAAGTTATTGAACTTCTTTGTGATTCATTTTTATGAGACTTTTGTTGCACTTATCCAATTTAGTTTTAAAAAGGGATAAGTGCTGCAGAAGTCCTAAAATTTGTCACAAAAATGCAATTGAGTCATAAAACTTGCAAAAAGTACAATCAAGTCCTAAAACTTATCAAATTGTTTCAATCGAGTCCTAAAGTTAACATCATTAGCATTTTCCATTAAAAATGCTAACATGGCATTTTAAATAATTTTTATTTTCCACATGGTTTTTAATTATTTTTTATTCAATTTTTTAAAAAATAAGATTTAAAAACTAAAAAGAAAAGTTAATTTTTTTTTTAAAATTGTAAAAAAAAAAAAGATAAAGTAGCTCCTCCGATGTTGCCGTCGCTACCGCCGATCGTTGGAGGGGTGGCGACATTCACCAGCCCCTCCGGCGATCGGTGGCGATGTGGCGGGGGGAGGAGCTGCTAATTTTATTTTAATTTATTTTTAAACAATTTTTAAAAATAAATTTTAACTTTTCTTTTTAGTTTTTAAATCTATTTTTCTAAAAAAATTGAATAAAAAATAATTTAAAAAGCCATTTGAAAAAAGAAAATTATTTAAAAGGCCACGTCAAAGCATTTTCCGTTAAAAAGGCTAACAATGTTAACTTTAGGACTCGATTGAAACAATCCGACAAGTTTTAGGACTTAATTGCACTTTTTGCAAGTTTTATGACTCAATTGCATTTTCGTAACAAGTTTTAGGATTTCTGCAACACTTATCCTTTTAAAAACTAAGTTCCATTTTTAAAAAGATTTTTGACAAAAATGAAACTTATTTGAATGTACGTAATTTTTCCATCCAACTTCCAATTGACTTGATTTTCATAAAATAGATGGCATTTGAAAGGTCTAGGTATGATTTACAACTTCCTAGAAAGGCCTGAGTCCAATTGAGGCCAATTTGATGCTTTAAAGTTAAGGTTTGTGAAAATGTGCATGTCAGCCATTAAAAACCAAAATATAACATGCATTATTAAGTCATAAAATCATTCATGTGATGCACAAATGGCATGACAATCACACACGACTTGGAGTTGGATGAGACAAATGATTAGAGCAATCATCTAACCTAAGTCGGCATGTGAAAATATCATACGATTCAACGTCAATACAAGATGCTATAAGATCTACAATGCCATATTGGACAATTTCTAAGTGCAACAAGCTTAATTGTGACATAATTTTCACATATGAAATGGCACTCAATCATGACTAGCCACTTATGCACATGAAACTTATAATGTGTAGTTCAAAAGTCAAGGAGGCATTAACATGAGATTTTGTCTCTAGGAGACCCAAACAAGCATGAGAAAGCATGCACATGCAAGACCTTAATCCTATATCAAGATCTGAAAAAATGCCTGATTTCAATCACTTAAGAACGTGCACAAATCCAACCAAAAACTTGACACATATGATGAATGATGACAAACATTATCTTTTGAGAACTTCAAATTTGATTGCAATCATATGAATGATGACAAAAATGGCAAAACAAATACACATTACTAACCATCCAAATTGCAGCAGAACATATATGCATTTGCATATGCATTTGACATACCAAATAGCAATGAAATCATGCAAATCATACACTGATAGAAAGCACATAGCATGTATTTCATTCTTTATAAAGATCCTAAGGTGAAATAAGCTCATCTACATGCTCAATTTTATCTAAATATGTCCCAGATTAGTGTAAGGCAGACTGACATGCACTCAGATTTAAGGGGTTTTGACCCACAAAAACTTGTCCAAAACATCTAAAAAAAATCTAAGGCATTCTCAAGACAATTTGGAACAAATTTCATGAGACAACTTTATCAAAAAATAATCACAGAAACTAGGAAAAAAATAGAAAAATGCTGTGACGAACTAGGAACAAAACCTAAAACGCACTAAGAAATCTGCAAAAATTGAGCAGATTGTGAATTTTTTTTCGAGGGTCAAATGTTAGTCATTTGGGCCGTGCAACCTATCAAATTGAAGGTCATGGAATGTACTTTCTACGTCTAAAAGGTCTCAAGTCGAAATAAGGTCATCTAAAGTCTCATTTTAGGCAAAATAGTAAACATGTTACAAGCATCCAAATCAACCATTCAACCTCATATCATCATCAATCCACATTCAACCTTAGCAAATCAATGATTTAACATGTTAATAATGGATCTAAGAATTTAATAAGGTCCTAAGTGAGAATCCTAACCCTAGTTAGTTATTCTAATTCCGCTTCATCAGCTTCAAGCTTAAAATACCAACCTTTTATGCGATTCCTCGGTTTTTACGTGATCAAACGAATCAACTGAATTCAACTGAGCTTCCAAGGGAAGGATTGGGATAGCAACAAATTGCCTCAAGGAGGATCGGAACATCGATTCTGAAGCTATAATAGAAACTGATGTAAAGGACTGGCCTTTGAACGCCTGAGAAGATCGAGATCACTGGAGAGGATCTGGTGACTGATCAAGGGAACTTTAATCACCAACTGGTCGGGATCTCTCCTAGTGACCGATTGGTGGTGGTCAGACCACCTAATAAAGCCATCAAATGGTCAGATTAGCTTCAAACACAACCGGTCCACCGAACCGGCTTTTAGGACCTTTAGCGAAGAAAAAGACCAGCGGAAGTGATCCGGTGGTCGATCTTCAAGGCCTCGACCACCAGAGGGTCGGGGACTCCCTTACAATCAGATTGGCACTGGTCGGGGTGTTGGAGATCATCAGACAACATTCGGTTTAGCCATTTGAAACGGCTGAGATCAAGACCGATTGGAATGCCCGTCCTTAGGCTGATTGGAGAAAAGGAGTCGGATGGGAGTGCAGCTACCACAGTAGCTTTCGCTACTCCTTTGATGGTGACTAGGGACCACAGAAGGCTGTTGGTGAAGGTGAACAACCGTCGGCGGGGGCATTAGCTGGCAGTTACTAGTGCGGCGATTGGCACGCTTGAGAGAGAGAGAGAGAGAGAGAGAGAGAGAGAGAGTGTGTTTTATCTACAAATGAGCCTCTTAATTTTGGAGAGAAAAGTGCTATTTATACTACCCCAAATCTATCGATCTCGACTGTCAATTCAATCTAACAGTTGAAATCTTAATCTAATGGCCATTAAAATTCTAATCATCATTAGAAGCTGTTGGGCAATCAATCGGATGGGTCCGATTTGTGAAAATCTGAGCTTAAAACCAGAATTGCGCTTAAGGGCATAATTAGGAGTCAAATTGCAAATTCATGAAATCCAAGAGCTTTAATGCAAAATCATGGGAAATCAAGGGCATAGGAGTGAAATTGGCATAGTGAGGGTCTTGAAATCAATCGCTAGAGTCCATAACCAGCTAGCAAGCGACTTGCCCCATCAATAGCTGGTCGAATCGATCAAACCAGTTTACATCAATTTGATCGGTTCTTGATCAGTTCTAACTGGTTTTGGCCGATTCATGCATTTGTGGCCCTTGCGGGTTCAAATTTGTGCAATTTGGTCCTCAAGATAAAATTTGCATGATTTGAGAAGGAATTGTACGATCTCAATCCAATTAAGCCAATTAAACTTCATAAACGTAATCTATGGATCTACTATTGACTTAATTAATTGATTATCAAGAAAAACAACAAACCAAAACCATGAGTACTTGAGATTGAGCCTTAAGGGGCAAAATGAGCAATTTTGCAATTCATTAGCTAAAATTGCAAAAATTGATTGAAATTGAATTCAATTAATATTGCAATAGACCCATTTAACTAACTACCCATATGTAAGATCACCTAATAAATTGACTTTAAATTGAACTACTAAAACTTAGACAAAAAATGAATCACGGTCTAATATTAAAATTGGACTTAGATTCTTGCAATTGAACCTTAGTCTTGAATGGGTCAACCTAAATATCTTAGATCGAGGCTCAATGATTTGGTTTTCTTACCTTCAAAATAATAAAATCCCTCAAATCGGAAAAGTCTCATGTGAATTTCCCAAAATTGACCTTGGATCTAGACTTTTCTTAAGAAATGAGTGGAAAATAATTGTCCGTTTGTAAATCATGAAAAATCGATTTTGACTCCCTAATTAGGGTTAAAATGGCAATTTGCCCTTCGATGTGACAATTCGTAAAATTGAATGCACGAAGGGATTGAGAATAGTCCCTAAACCAAATATCATAAGAGGAACTACACATAATTATGGCTAAAATAAAAGTAATTTATTTTTTTGTCGATTTAGAATCTAAAACCGAAAAATTCAGAATACAAGGTTCTTAATTGATTTTCGCAAAATTTTTGACACTAAAGTAAAAAAGTCAAATTGACACTAAAAAAAGTATTTTGTGGATTTTTTTATTTTTCCAATTTTTTGTCCAAAGGTTTAACCAAAAGTCAATATTTTAATACCCACCCGTGGGCAGCCGCGTTGGTATTCGTTCTCTCCTGCTTTGATGCGGTCGAGAGTTCGAATCCCCGCGTTACTATCGCGATTTAAGTGAGGAGCCCTAGCGGTGGGTTGCTGGGCCAGCTTCCCCCGAGGTACTAACATCTAAATAGTGTTCGCACGACGTCCGACAGTGCCACCAGGCACCGATGGATAGTGTGACCCCGACTAGCGTAAGTGAAAGGGGGCTCCAGCGAATCCTCGGTTACCCAAAAAAAAAAGACGTCAATCTTTTAATTGATTTTTTTCTAAAAAGTGGATTTTTTTATCTTTGAATCTTTGAAAAATTGATTTGAGAAAAGTAAAACTAAAGCTAAATAACATCCTTTTGGATGAAAAGTTATTTTTTGACCTGAGGTTGAGTTTTGGTTAAAGGATTGACCAAAAAGTCAACTCAAAAGTCAACATTGACTTTTCGGGTTTTTTTTGGGAAAATGAAGTGGAAATTACTTAAAAACAACAATGCAAAGACAAGAAATGAAAAATAACACTTTCTGGTCAAGAAACGGTTCCGTCGCAGTTGGAAGCCCAAATCTCAAATTTTTTTTTTTTGTAGCTTTTTTGACACGTCGACTAAAAATCATGTATCAACAATTCTTAAGGTGACTGAAAGCTTGTATTAGAGTCTATGCGAAGGTACTATTCGTTGTAATATATTCAAGGTCATATAGTTATGGTTAACAATTGTTAGTCATCAAGTTTGGACAAATTAAACAACATCAAGCTTCAAATCTTCCTCTTATCTTAACTTTTCTCTATTTTCTCCAAATTACAACCTAGAAGCTTAGCTTTCCTCAAGTAAAGCCCTATTTTGAGTATGTTGCACGATAGAGATCAAGCTTGGAGCATCTAGGTCATCACCTTCCATCTTTAGGAGTTGCATTTTTACGCCCCTAAATATGACACAAAATGATAAAGGTGAAAGATCAAATAGACTCTTGGATAAAAACTGGCCGAAAAAATAGAAAAGAATGAGACAACAAAATAGAAGGGATTGTGTATGACCTTGCACACTGATGTTTGTGCAATCAAACCAAGATTTGTTGGAGTCAATCCTTCAATATTCTTCTTTTTAGTAATCAATTTCATTTTCCAAATTTCTTTGTAGCATCCAAGACATTCTCAGAAGATGTGACATCCGAATTTCGCTGGACCTCGAATATGTAACTGTCCGAGATGGGTTGACGAATTTATCATCGGACTACGTCATTGGCACCACTTACGACCCCATTTCATCACCATTGCCAGACCGAGACATCACGTTTTGTGATGGCCTTATGACGTACCCTCATGGTCGTGTCTTTGCCACGTCGAGATGATCCGATTTTCATATATCTTATCGGCTCGTCGAAAATCTTCTTACGTAACACCATCCGCAAGACCAAGATTCTTTCCAACTAACACGTTGCCAAGCCATTTTTCTTGAAGACGTCCGTTGTCTCTCACGCGTGCGTGCACAAGGCAAGGGACCGAGAATTCTTCAGTCCATGTGCATGCAGAAACAAGGAACCCAACCACCAGCCGTTGCAGCGTGGATGGTAGAGCCTTTGCTCTCCCCGGTGGAGGCTAAGGTTCGAAGCCCCTGCGAAGCAAGGAGGCTGAAGCGCTGTGTGGTGATTTACGCGTGTCGCCGGGGTGGTGGTTTCCCTGCTATCGACACCTGGGGTTTACGTGAACGGCTGTCGGCCCAGTAGCGGTTCCTCCAGCACCAAAAAAAAAAAAAAAAAAAAAGGAACCCACGGCCACGTCTTTTCCTTTGTTTAACCAGTCAACCAAGAGGAAATTGTTTTTTTTTTTTTGTTGGTAAAGGTAAGATACCAAGAGGAAATTGTTGACTCATGCAGCCTTCACGAACCGGTCCTTCTTCATGCAGCATACGAAGACACGCCGCACCAAATTGCTTCTCCCATCGACAGCCATTTGAACCCCATTTAGTTGAATCGGGCAGTCAACTAAATGATGGGCACGTACGTGCATGGAGCAGCAGGTGTCGTGGACGAAGGGGAAAGAACTTCCCACGCAAAGACACGGAAACATGGAGTTGTCCCCGTCCCCTGCTGCCACGAAATTTGGACTGTTGACGTGCGCGCGCTCCTATCCTTCTTCGGCCAGCAGGCTTCGAAACTCATGCATGCGGAAGACACGTCCTCTCCAGCTGCTGCTCGCCCGAAGAGCCACCGAATCAGCCCATTGTTGACTCTTAAAGTCAAGAAAAATAACCCACGAAGACCTCACTTTTCCCTCTCAAGCTCGGCAGTTGTTCCATCCTCTCGACGCCCATCTTTCTCTCTTTCTCGGTGTTTTTCTCTCTCTCGGCGCCCAAATTCTCTGTCTTCTTTCTTCATTTCCAGCGGTGATTGCATCGCAGAAAACCCAGAATTCCTTCACCCTGTCAATCGTAATTTGTTGTTCCGCCCATACTTCGTCGACCACTCGCACCACACCGCCGCACCACCCGTGCCACCAACCTCCCGCGCCGCCGTAGGCCCGAGTTTCGGTCACTGTCGCGTTATTGTCGCCGTGAACCGGTGTATTTGCTAACCCGGTGAGTTTATGTACTAAACTCTTCTTAGTAGGCTAATGACGTCTAAGGGGTGTTTAGATTTATTTAAGTGCAATTAGTTTAATTATTAAATACTTTTTCGGAAATTAGGCCGGGATAGCCGGTGACTGGAATTTTGTGCTGATTGCAATGATGTGGTTAATTTCTGCAATCGTGTTAAATTGTGACAATTGAGTGCTGATTGAAAATTTGGTCATTTATTCCAAAATTTGTGAATTTCAATATTTATTCAAAAAATCCCGGGTGTCGGGTTTTAAACATCGAAAATGTTTTATATACTATATAAACCAGTGGGATTTTGAAAAGAAGGTTATGAATTTTCCGGGCCCAATCTGACCATGTATCCACACACACAACTATTTTTCATCGGAAGTTTTTAATACGAAGAAAATAGGCCAGGAACACTATTTTAATTGAGGCATTTGAGTGCAATATCGATTTATTTAAACCATGATCATGAGCAAGTGCATAAATATACTCTCGAAAAAGAAGTGGGTATAGGAAGTCATGTTGTCTAGATCTATCTAGTTCTAAATATCCTTGAAATTCCTCCATTGGAAATTCGATTTGACTCCAAAAAGAAACAAAAAAGGTAGGGGATTTTTTGGTTATCAAATGATACATAGTGCGATACAGTCAAAACAAGGTATTCTAGTAAGAAAAAAATAGATACCTCGAAGATAGGTAGACTCATCAACGGACTCTCTATCCTCTCTTTTTCAATCGAATTAGTTTATATTAGTTATAGGATAAGAAGATGGATTCGAAATCCTTTATTTTTCATTTCAACCCAGTAGTGAAGGGTTTGAACCAAGATTTCTAGATGGATGTGATAGGGTATTAGTACGTCCGACACATAATCTAAATGTGAAAATTTGTCCTCTAACAAAGGAAATATGGAATGAATTGCTCGTAATTTATGAGATTTGTACGGTGTCCTGGGCTGAGATTGATTGGTCGTGTGTTGGTTAAAAGAACCTGTCCCTGAACTTTGTCAGATGGACATTACCTTATATGGGTTACCAACTCATTGGGTTTCAGGTCGCAATAGATTCTGGACCTATGCTCCTTCGAGAAAGCCATCTTTGAGAGACGTAGCCGTGCTCAATGGGGTGAGACGATGCCTGGCTACGCCAGTAGACCGCCGAACTTCAAGTAGGCCATGCCCTAGAGCGGGCGTAATTATCAATTGGAACGCGTGTTGAATGAAATATCTACGCCGGATTATGGGACAAAATTGTGTGACATGGAATAGAACGTGTCATAACGATTTGGCCCTATAACTAGGATCCCTATGCTGATTTGAGAATTAAGTGTGGCGTTCCAGTTGTTGGAGCTTAATTATTGCTCATATCGGTATGGCTATCTGTGATATAAACTGTACTAACCTGTAGGGTGGATCTGAGGTGAGGTAAGTCCTCTATACCAAATGCATGATTGTGTGGTTAGGGCGCCTCTGGGTGTATTACCCTCCTAATCGGGGTTTAGAGCATGAACTCGCTGAGATTTATATCTCACCCCGTCGTGGGCTCAATTTTCAAGGCCATAGAGTGGAAGGTCCAGAGCCGAACTGAAGGGGATCCGAAGTGTAGGTCAGTTAGGACCACTCCTTTTTGGAGAGCCAGTCTTTTGTAGTCTCTTGGTCATAGACTTTGTACATGACTCGGTTGGTTTATGAAAGCATGTTTCGTTTGTAAATATGTTGTCCTACTTTTCTATCTCGAGATGGTTATTGTCAGAGGATTTATTATTCGCTTCCGCATGTGCAATAAAATGAAAGGGTTGGCGACTCGTCCTGGGAAGTCGCAAATTTTATCGACCAGAGAGGGATGGGCACGTGCTCGGGGTTCGAGGCGTGACTGAAGACTTTTGGTGCACTTATCCAATTTTATTTTAAAAAAAAAAAACTAATTCCCTTTTATAAAAGATTTTTAACAAAAAATGACCAAGATATGATCTTGTCATTATTTTTTTGTTTGACGTTCAATTGACTAAATTTTTACATCTACGGAAATCTCATTAAGCTAACTTTTACCAAATATGCTACTTTTGTTGAAAAATTGTAGGGAGTGTTTTTTGAGAATTAGGTCAAATGGATGGTCATGGTCAAATTTTCTTTGTTAAAACTGCAATCAACAAGATTCTTGAGATGAAGGTAAGCTTATGTTAAAGTATATGTGAATGTACAGCCTTAGTGGATCAAAATTCGTTTTGATAACCTTATATAGTCATGGTTGACAATTGGCATATCATTTGATTCGGTCATCGAATTTTGATATATTGAACAAAATTAAGCTATAATCTTCCTTCCATCTTAACTTTTATCTATTTTCTCCAAATTATGACCTGGAAGCTTAAGCTTTTCCAATCTAAGCTTCAAGATTTAGTGAACATTTAAAGTGTTGTCTATATCTTCGCTAGAGGCCTAAGTAACATAAGTATCACCGATCTCCTCAAGTAAAGCTCTGTTTTGATACATTTAACTGCTCACCGAGGTCCATCTTTTGAAGTTGCATACCTCTTGAATATAACGTAAAATGATAGAGGTGAAAGATCAAATACGCTGTTCAATAAAAGGTGCTAAAAAAATAAAAGAATGACACAACAAGAAGGTAATCCAAGAGATTCTTCAATATCCTTTTTATGGGTAATTAATTTTTCAAATTTCTTTCTAGTACCAAGATATTCTCATAGCACATTTACTGCACTTTTCCAATTTTATTTTAAAAATCACTTTCATTTTTTAAAAGATTTTTGATAAAAAAATGACCAAGATTTTATGTACATAATTTTACATCTACAGAAAGCTTATTAACTTAACTTAAAAAATGGTTTCTCTATTGATAATTTGTTGAGAGTTTCTCTTTTCTGAACATTAGCTCAAATGGAGCTCAAACGGATGGTCATTCTAAAAAGATATGATATTTCTTTGCTAGAAGAACCATCAACACGATTTTTGAGGTGGCGGTAAGCTTTTGTTAGTCTACGTGAATGTATCACTATATTGGATTACAATTTTTTCGTACCCTAATATAGTCAAAGTAAAAACAATCAGATTTGGACAAATTAAACTACATTAAACTCTAAATCTTTCATATATGTGAATTTTTTTTTTCGATTTTATCCAAATTATGACCTAGAAGCTTAACTTTTTTCCAATCTAAGCTTCAACATTAGGTCAATTATCAAAGTGTTGTCTTTATATCCACTAAAGGCCTACATAACATAAGCACTTCAAATCTCAGGTAAGTTATGTTTTGAGCATGTCGCAAGACAGAAATAAAGCTTGGAGCATGACGGTGATCACCAATATGACAAAAATGGATAATGGTGAAAGATCAAATGCATTCTCAAATAAAAATTGCTAAATTAAATGTAAAAGTATGGCATAATAAAATGGAAGCTATTAAAGTGATTTATTCTAGGGTGGGTAGTTATAGATCTAGAACCTAGAACTTACCCATTATAATTGTTTTCCAGTTTTTGGAATTTGAAACCTACATGTTTTCCTTGGAATTGGTTCCAGAATCTATCCTCTCTTAGGGTTTGCACAAAGCAAAATATAATTAGTAGGATATTACTTCAAAACCAATTATACATGATGAATGGAAGTTTTAATACAAGAAGTAAATAAGTTCCGTTCCCCCAACTTTTGCATACAACATTCACTCGCAACATTCCTCGATAGAGAAAAGCAATTTCCTTCCCCTCACTTCAAAAGCAACAACGACAAACCCAACCAAGAAAATAGAACACTTGAGGGGGGAGGATGTGAATACAAACAAAACAATTTGAAAACACAAGTGAGACAAGAATGTCAGCAGAACTGGTAGATAAACCAAAATTAACAACACGTAAGCACTTAAATTCGAGATTTCTATTCAACTAGATGAAACACAAAGCAAAAAAAATCCAAAAAAGAGCGGGATTAGTCGACACGCACGAGTTACACGATGCAATCGCGCAAGAACAATAAAAAGATGTTCCCACTAGCCAAATGGAAGATAAACCAGAACACATAAATTTCTTGAAAGAGTAAAAAATTGGAATTTCACATTAAGATTTATAACGAGATCGGCAAAATTTAAAAGTTTATAACTAAATTGACAATCATACAATAGGGTTAGGACTAATTGGATAATTTTCCCATTGAATCTTATGGAGAAAAATTGAATCTTTTGGGTTGAATCTGGTCCAAGCCCTAACTGAAGACGTCTACCTAATTTCTTGAGAAATATTATTTTTTTTCTCTTTTCTGATAGAAATTTGACAAGAGATATACAATTTTTGTTGCGCATAATATTTTAGTCCAATATTCAATTGACTCAATTTTTACGTCTACGAAAGGCCTGTTACTCAAGAAAATATAACACAATTGTTGAAAATTTGTTACTTTTGAAAATTAGTGGTGGTGAAAGGATGTATATTTTTCTCCCTTAAAATTGAACAACACCATTCTTGAAGCCTCAACAGCCTTGTGTTTAGATGTGTACCAGCCCATTGGGTGACATGACAATTTTTATGATATTCTCACAATAAGACATTTATGATTGAAAATAGCGATATCTTTTTATCTAGCCGTCGAATTTGGACAAATTGTAGTCCTATAGAAGCACTAACTTTAGATTGAGTTATGAATCTTGTCTGAACTTTTTTTTCCCCAAAAAATCACTGACTTTTAATTCGTATCAATATATGCCCCGTTGAGTTTCCATCCAATAATGCCTTTGAAGGTCCGACATATCAATACCACATATATATTATGTCGACGTCGCTTACTTAGTGAATTTAAGACACCAAAATGATGTGCTTTCAGTTCTCTCAATTGAGTGATTGTAAGAAAGTGAGGGCTCAATCCATCTACAAGTAGAGCTTGAAGGACAACAGTTGCTATTGCTTGTTTACTAAATAACAAGTTCATATTCAATTAGGGCTCCTACTCGCAATATCATGCTAAGGTCACCGCAATCGTGGCTTCCCAATAACTGTAAATTTAATTCAAACGAGGCCCATCTGTGATACACATTGGTTTGAATTAAAAACTCAAGCTTTGCAAAGCACGACACATGAAACAACGTATGTATTAAGATAGCACATAATCTTACTTCCATAATTTGTCTGAGAAACACGAACTACTTCAACCTTGAAGGAAAAATGGACAGAGAACGCAAACCTGAAAAGAGAAGTTTCTTATTTTCGTATCCTTTAGTGGTTTGAATATGGGGAAATTATATTCAATCAATGCTAAATATATTGTATGGATGCTAAGTTAATCCTTAATTTTCTAATTTTATCAATTTAGTCATAGATTTTTAAGCAAAACTCAAATGTAATCTATCTAGTCAGCTTCCAGCAAAATTGACCGAAAGAACTACATTAGAATTTCGCGCAAAGGCTTATAACTAAATTAGAAAATTAAAAAGTCTATATGAATTAGCATCTGCACAATTGGTTTAGAACTAATTGGGTAATTTTCATGTTGAATCTTATGGAGAAATTTAATCTTTCGGGTTGAGTCTATTTCAAGCCCGCAGACAAAGATAAATACAACTTCGAACTTTAAGTGACAGGGAATTATTAATAACCGAGAGCAAAGGCACAGATAGTGACTAGAGCAAGAAATTCAGTCCCTTCTTCCCCACGTCTATAATTAGGTGACAAGTACATTAATTGAAATGATCATTCCCTCTTTATATCTTCTCCATAAGCAATCCTCCCACCACGTCACCCACTCATCAGTGGACTTTTTTCTTAGAGAAACAAACACCACTCTATACTACAGCTGAAGGTTTCTCTTTTTATCTATTTATTTGTGTGTGTGTGTATATATATATTTTTAAGAAACATGACCTAAGATATTCTACAGTATAATGTTGTACCGTATACCATTAGAAAATTATATTCTCCAATTACGCGCGAAAGAAAGAAGAAGAGGACAAAAAGGAGAAGAAGAAAGTGAACTGAACGGGGGTCGCCATATTTAATGTAGTGACCCATTTTCATTCTGTTTTCTAGACTTCCATCGCTTTATTTGGAAACATCAACTAGACAAATTATAAAATGCATAAGTATGCTTGTTGCCGATTAAATTTTATCATTTGTTAATGAAAGGTGTGGACATACAAAACTTGAGATATTGTAAACTTTTATAATGTAAATTTATAGAATCTTGAACTTCCGTTGTCTGGAGAGTCCCATTCGTTTCCCATTCCCTTGTACACAGGATCAAGTTTTAAACCGTGGTAAGATTGTGGTTTGAGATTGAAATATTAGAAAGATCGGATAGAATCATAAGCACATATTTTTATTCTTCCTCCATTTCACAGCGGACTGTCTCGAAAAGAGGAAAATCGAACCAAATAAATAAGTCTTATAACTTTAAATAGAAATAGCAATTTGAGTCTGATATGTGAATACTTCGTGAAGAGTCCAACACCGAGAAAGAGCGACTCAGATAAGGATGCACCTCGACACCTATATTTAAGTCGATAATCAAGTGCACAATTCGATATATAAAAAACAATAGTCAAAACAAAATAAAATAAAACTTTGTGTATGCGATAAAAATACCATAAGATCTCTCTCTCTCTCAAGCTGATAATGACTCGCTCGACTTTGACACGTTCGCACCGACTCCTCAGAAAACGGCGGAGATGAGGACAAAAACGAGCGTAAAGCTGCAAAGAAAGAGATAACGAGTCTACCCACTTTAAAAATGGAGGCGAATTCGGTGATTTTAGGGGAGGTTGAGATTATAAAAATCTCAACTGAATAAGAAAGAAAGATGCCTAAAAACCAGGAGCGGATGAAGACATACGCTCCAATTTTCTTTCAACCGAATCTCTCTCTCTCTCTGCGCCTATATATGGTCATCGTCACCGCTTCATGATAAGGGGGAGGACGATTGTTCAGAAATAGGAGAAGACGATGATAATGCTTTATCCTTTTTCTTCCATGGTTTTCAACTCTTCTCGTTGTTGTGTTCAACTCTCATGAGCACTCCCGCTGCCATGGCCCGCCTCCGCGCTCCGCCAACACTCGCACCGGCCTCCCACAGCGAGTTGCAGCGACGGTCGGACGAACTCAGAAGCTTTTTCCTGACATCTCCTGCGGTCTTTTGCCGACTTTGCTCCCTCCTGGTGTCCCTGTAGCGAAGCATCATCCAAGCTGATCCCGCGTCCTTACCTGCCTTGGTGTGTGGCCACGTCTTGCGCCTGCACCGCGCCCCGACAGCCATGCCTGCAAGTAACTGGCAAATACTGACGCCCCCCCCTGGTGTACTTCCACATCCCTTCGCTACCTTAGTCCAGCGAGCTCCAAACGTTACCGACGAACCCAGCAGCAGCGCCTCCAACGAGCTTCAGGCGTGATCAACAATCGCCTAACTGTCATGCCACACCTTGATTCTTCCTTGCAGGTTTCTCCAGTGTTCCAGTTCGGTACGCCTCCGAAGCCTCGCTGTTGTTTGGCCATCTCGGCTGCACCTCCTCGCTGTGTTTGCAAGGTCCATAGTTTGCTCTCGGCCACAACCCTTCGCTGGCACTCGTTCAAGTCTACGGTCACAACATTATTTTCTTTTGCCTCTTGGTGTTAATTCAAGGTAAACCTGAGGTTTATATAACCTCATGCCTATTTTAGTGTCCGCAAAAGCCACTAATTGACACGGCTCACCGGTGGAGCCTCACTAATTGCGCCCCTGTTTTACTGCGTTTTCTTATCAGAGACTTTGAGAAGCTCAGCTCCCGATCGTTTCTTCTTAGCCAACACTGATCACTGCCTCCATTATATCAGATACTTAGTCCGATCGTCCTTTGAAATCAACATCTACATCTCCAAGGTAAGTACCTCTATACTTTGTTCTTGTAGAAACAAAGACGAGAAATCTCAACTACCGGTTCCCTGAAGATTGTCTGCCATTGAGTTCTTGCGTATGATTTTGAACATGTTTCATTATATATATGATGATTTGAATATGACTTATGGCTTTAATGAGTTCCCTGCTTGATGAAGATTTTTGATGATGTTAAGTTTTTGTAGCTAGAAAAACAATGAAAAGAGCTAGGTGAATGATGAACAAATTGGAAAGAAAGAATAAATGAAAGGGGCAAAGGGGAAACCAAGCAAAGTACTAGTTCATGTTATGAACGTGATGGACTGACATAGAGACCGAAAGAAAGAAAATAAAAGAAATAAAAAATAAAAAATAGAAAAAATATTAAAAATTATTTTTAAAAATTAAAAGAAAAGAAAAAGGAAGAGAGTTACTGTGCAACATGTGTTTGGGCATAAAAGAAGAGTGAAAATGGAGAAAAAATTATAAAATATTAAAAAATTGATAAAAAATAATATGTATATATACACACATATTAAAAGAGAGATAAGTACAAGCCTCAGTTAGATGGTTGCATCTTAGGTTGTAATGTTTATTAAATTTCATTTTAGTTTGGGCTCACTTGTTTAGGGATATAATTTCTTCAAATGGTCCTTTTTTTTCGGATGAAATAAAAGAAAATAACAAAATGTCAAAATTATGAGTTCTTTTTTTTTTTTTGGTCAAAAAATTTATATGAGGTTGAAAAGATCAAAATCTCATTGAATTTACAATTAAGGATTAATTCATATAAATGTTTTTCCTCTTTTGTGGATTTCCATTAACACTATATTCCTTTTTAGATATTAGAATTAGAATTACACTTTGGATTTATTTGAATTTAGCTCATAAGGTTGCTCTCCTAGCACTTAAGATGAGGCCTTATAATATTCTTTACCAGACACCACATCGGTTATTTTGCCATACCTTATCTTTTATTCATTCTTCAATAGTATTCTTGATGCGTTTGTTGTAATTGCTTTTATATAATATTTTGTGTTGGGATTCATTTTTCTTAGTTGAATGGTTATGTTAATTTTAGGACAGTAATAAATTTAATGGTGATTGCCCATACAACAATAAAAACATCATCGTTAAGAATCCACTAAGCACCCGTTTCAAGGCAACGTTGATTGCACAGCCCAGGGCACGTAGCCTCAGTGGGAAGAACTGTATAGTGAGGTGATCGGCCTTATCCTAATGGAGAAGAAGGCCACTAATGGGGCTGATCACATCGGTGTATAGTTGATCTTTCTGCTGAGGTTGTGCGCATTGGGGTGTGCAATTGACGTTGTAGTCAACCAGTTGGTGGGTGCAGTATTGTCGATGATGTACGTATCGCTCCACAAGGCGATCACCATCAGTAGGGCCTTCTTCTCGTTTGCGACGATTGAGAGTGGCTTGGGGGGTCTTCTGCACAATGACACCAGATTCTCAAGAGATTAAAATCTGCTCTTCAAATCGTTGACCATAACCTGTTTGATAAAATGCCTTACAGGCACGGCTGAGAAATAGTCAATGATATCCTCTGATCTGAAAGCATGTTGAAAATCCCTTGTTATCAGTTGATTTATTAAGTACATAGATCTGATGCCATTGATTTCTTTATTTTTTTGTGCGGTACTTTCGGTGATGTCCTGTTGTCCTGCTTGTGGCGATCATCTGCGAGGAAAATAAGCAAGAGTCACTGATAAGGTATTCGTTCATTCGGTTTTCTGTAGCTGGTTTGGTTGAATCATGCTATTCCTCTTGTGTTGATTCGCAGAGGTATTGCCATTGAGAATAGCTTAATCTTGCTCTCATTTTGACTCTGCACATTCAGTTATTGCAGGAGCTGAAATATCTCCGCTCGGCCAACGTTTTTCACTGTGACCTTATGCCCGGAGGTGAATGCCAACTGCGACCTGAAGATAGGCAGTCATGAACGAGTACGTGGTCACGCGCTGGCACCACGCCCCTGAGCTGCTGCTCTCATGCGACGACTACGGGACCTCGTTCAACGTTTGGTCCATGGGCCGCATCTTCAAGGAGATCCTCAGGCGCATGTGTCCCTTGGGACAGAGTGCCTGAACCAGCTGAAGCTGATCATCAACACGCTCAGCAGCCAGAGGGAGGAGGACATCAAGTTCATCGACACCTGAAGGCCCAGAGCTACAGCAAGGTGCTGCCATCCTCGAGGGGGACACACTTCTCTCAGCTGTACCTGCAGGCTGATCCTCTGGCTGTGGACTTGCTGCAGCGGATGCTCGTGTTCGCCGAGGAAGAGGATCACGGTGACAGAGGCACTCCAGCATCCTCACATGGCGGGGCTGTATGATCCAAGATGCAATCCGCCGGCTCAGTACCCTATTAGCTTGGACATCGACGATTGTATGGAGGAGCATATGATTAGGGAGATGATGTGGAACTAAATCCTTCATTACCATTTCGTATCAAGCAATTCTGATTTTTTATCATGCAATACCTTGTTTATCTTGTTGGCGTAGGATGTTAATTTTGTGAATTTTGCAATCTCGACGTCCATTTAAGTACTCCTTCTATCTATACTATGACAATAGAAAGAAAAAAAAAACGACAACTGTTATGTAATGACAAGTTTTGATTCCGTGTATAGACTAATGAAGAATTTTAGATGAGTCCCCGCTAGATAATCAAGTAATCTATGGGAAATTTTATTGAAGAATATATGAACGATGTGTAATGTAAGGAGAGTGGATGAGATACGGAAGAAATATGAGCAAAAAGCAAGGCCAATTACATGTTACGCGGTCTTCCTTTATATCCTATGTATAGGATATCTATACATTTTTCTTCACATAAATGATTTGATCAGAAGCATAGAATTCTCTCCTCGGTATTATGATAGAGGATCTTTTTTGCCTTTGACGTTGTATGCTATATAAGTTCCTAATTGCATAGGCTTATTTCATATTGTGAGGATTCATATCCACAAAGCATAACTTAATTGATGATAATTATACAAATGTCGTTTTACTAAATCATTGTTCTTTTGATGAGCATGATTCGAGTGCATACGTATTGACATACGGTTATAGAAAGCAAAACTTCCACCGAGAAAAGGATATAAAAACATGTGCTTGCAACATTGATTATAAGACCTGTATGGCAATTTTGTTTCCCATATCCCGCAAACTTTTAGAATAATAAAACTTCGCCTTTTGTATTAAGTGACGAAAATTTCGCGGGCTGTAAAACATCCAAGGACGTGCATAAATGTGATAAAACCATCTTCATACATCGTAAATATTTATTGATTCATAATGAATTTGTCGCACTATATGGTAGTTACAAGAATGCTAGTGGCCGGCATTGTCCGTTCAGTAACTTAATATTAGTACTTTCCTTTGTAAGGCAAATGGACGATTTGGAGAAAAGTGTTAAAAAAGTGATAAACATTTTGTATTTGTATCAATTTAGTCATAAACATTTTTTTGGTGCTAATTTAGTCCTAAACGTTTTTACTTAGTGCTTTAGTTATTTCCGGCCAATTTTGGTCGGATTTTGCTGACTAGGTGCTGGGCGGCTAACATGGCTCGATCAACATTGACATCGACAACTTTTAATAATATTTTAATATTTTTAAATTTTTAAATTTTTATTTTATTTTATTTTTTTTTTCCTTCTCCTCCCCTTTCTCCAAACGGTCGCCGGACCTTGGCGACCAGCCAGAGGCGACGACCGGCGACGTCGACCTTGTCAACCACCTCGCCAGTGGCCGTGAGGGTGGCCTCATGTTGGTGGCGAGGCTCGACCCTCGCTTGACCCTTGCTAGCTCGACGCAAGGCCACCTCGAGGGCGACCTCCCACCAACTTGGTGAGGGTCAAGCCTTGCGGCCATGGGCAAGGTGGCCGACGAGGTTCGGCGACCGGCTGGAGAAAGGGGGAGAAAATGAAAAATAAAAAAAAAAAAAAAGAAAAATATTAAAATATTATTAAAAGTTGTCCATATTAGCACCAATCAGGCCACATCACCCGGTCGACGCCCAATCAGCAAAATCCAACCAAAATTGGTTAGAAAGGACTGCATCGCACTAAGTAAAAAGGTTTAGGATTAAATTAGCACAAAAAAAAGGTTTATGACTAAATTGGCACAAATATAAAGGTTTAGGACTTTTTTTAACACTTCTTCCGACAATTTGTGTTTAGATGACCTAGTATGGATTTGGGACTAAACAAGAACAATCCAAAAATGGAAAATACAGAGAGTTTGGGATTTGTGAATAAATGACAACGTGGCACGCAATAGAAACTTGATCATAACATCAATGAATTAAACAATATTAGAGCAAGACCATTTAGTGGAGCCAGAGTTTACTACGGAAAAAAAAAAAAAAATTCCTGTTAAAACACTGACCGAGCAGAGTTGCATCACTAATCTACTTTGCTTGCAAAGAGCTGGCTTCTTTGGTACTCATGGCTGCAACTAGTTGATTTCCTTGATAAATCATACATATGAGCTACCCATAGTGGTTATATTGGCATTCGAATTTCTCCTATGTAAATGCTTACTAAGTTATAAGTACTATGCAAATGATTTTCATGCTGTGCAAAATTCCAGCTAGCAGTCCATTTAATGTTATTGGACTTTCCTTTGAAAGATAAGGATGTGTGCTGAGGCCAGCTCACCTATCTTCTTGGTCCACCGCCAAGGCCAAGGAAGTGTAAAAATGGTGCGACCTATCAAGGTCGACGATTCAAATTCATCTAATTTATGTACTAGATTCATTTAGTATCTCTCGATGTGATCTTGAGTCCATTAATGGTC
This sequence comes from Eucalyptus virginea, assembly GCA_014182375.1. Classification (NCBI taxonomy): domain Eukaryota; kingdom Viridiplantae; phylum Streptophyta; class Magnoliopsida; order Myrtales; family Myrtaceae; genus Eucalyptus; species Eucalyptus virginea. The sequence goes on from CM024522.1 coordinate 10,261,537, forward strand.
GAGATCTTGTAACATCTTGATTGGCTTTAACTACGAGATCTACAGACCTAGTTGATTGCAACAAGATCTCCAAATACAACTGTTGACAAATTTCCAATAATCTTGTTGAGTCTTGCCATTGAAAACTTGATATGCATGATATTAGAGAGAAGCATTATGATATTTGCTGGTGACAAGCAGTGTGATATCCTAAATTAACTCATTTCAGGTACTTCTTGCTTTGTCTCGTCCCATATTGAGCCTCACAGTCTTATCTTTTCCTAAGCGGTCACCCATTCCGGCAGTGCGCCTATCTAAGCACGGTTAACTTTAGATCTTTATTCTGTTTCTTTGCATTTTAGGGCTATCATACATTAGAATAGGCACTTAACAGGAGAGTTCATATGCCTCGCACGTGATACGGTCAGTCTGGATGGTCACATGGCTTCTGCGCGATACTACCATGGACGAGCGCATGCTATATTGCCTTCCCATATTGTCATCCATGATAAGGATTAACGTTGGAGAATTGGTATCCCGTGGGACAAAGAAAAGTTCAAAAGATTTTGGATGGGAGGTAAAGGGGAAACGAGACCTGGATTCGACGAAATTGATGACGTTTTGAGTGTAATTTCGAGTGAGACTCTCCCTAGTGGTAAGGGGATTAGGCCGGGTGATTTTGAAGAAATTGGAATGAGGTTCTAAAATATAATGAAAGGATACGAAAGGGTAGGCTGACTTCGGGAGACGATGAACTCTAGGAAAGAGAGCGGTTTGGAGGATGTTGGGAAGTTGGAGAAGATTGGAGGGACTGATCCTTGGTCAAAGGCCGAAGATAAGAACCGAAAAATTGGAGAATTGAGAGAGAAAGATTCGGGCAGTGAAATAGATGAGGGCTCAAACTGGAACTTTTTGGAGTTTTTTTGGAGTTGAATTATTATCTTTTCACCATCAAAATCGGTCAACACGTCCAGGAAATCCAGGAAATCTTAACAATATCATCATCTCTATCTCACCTATTTGAATCATCGTTTGAAATAGATCATCTGGGCGATGGCCCTTAATGCTTTCAAGCTGAAGACCCAGCAGCAATCCGACGCTTCCCACCGCCGTGTCCTGCTCCACCGCAGCCGTGCCCCCAGCAACCTGATTTGCTTGCGCGGTTGTTTCAGGTATCCATCCTCTTTCGAGAATCTGCGGCCCAGCGTACATGCTTCTCTCGTTTCCTTTACATTCTATGCATATGAAGTTTGAATTTCGCCAGTGTCCACACATGTCAAACCTTTTGCCTTTAGATCTGAACAGCCGACACCAGCATGTATCCTGACTTCATCTATGCCTTCGTTCAAATGTCTTGGTTTTCCTTCTGTGACATTCAACTTCAGTTGCCTTTGTTTCTTTCAAAGCAGATTTTGCGCTAACGCAATGATGTACAGGAACCTCCCCATCAAAAACTACAGTTCGTGAAGAGTAATTCAATAAATTCTCAGTTTCAACTGAAATTGGTGAGTCTCCAGGAAGGAAGAAATATTATGAAGTTGAATTTGGGGAAATTGATAGGGCCACTAAGAAGGAAACCCGTGGTACAAGCACTAGAATAGCAACATCTGCAGGATCCGCATCATCTCTTCACCGGTCATCTCGAAGTATTCTTGGACAGATCTTTCCATGTTAAGTCTATTCGAGTTGCTAGGAGATACTGGCCAAACCTCGAATATGGATTTAAACCAAACCAGTAGCTAAACTAAAACCAAATTGTTAACTTGTTATTGGTTTGACACTTTCGACATCAAGCTGAGCTCAAACATTCTTACCGAAGAAGTAGGGATTATTTTGAGGTGTATCTTCACATTTACGAATTGCGTGAAACACTGTCGTTTAAAGTAGTGTACCTCTGCAAATTCTAGAAAAATGGATGAGATGCATGAACAAGATTTTTGTTCTATTATCGTGTAAAACAATCAGAAGGGAGAAATGCTCAATTGCTACCCAACCATGTGGAAGGCAGGGGTACCAGGTTCAGTACTTTTGGGGCTTTAGTGGCGCCCAGTAGCTCCGGGATTTCAGCTTCGATCACTCTTGATTATGTTACATTCAGTTGAAGCTTCTCCTTTGAACAATCATGACTGAAAACTCAATCGAACTCGGATTAGTCACTCTGAGCACTTCAATCATCCGGTTACTGCAACAAGATTAAAGCTAAGTTCTCCCTCATTCTCTGACCCTCGCTTTTTGATTCAGTCAATGGCATTGATCCTCGATCTTTTCCTGAATTGCCCCCTAACATCGAAAGCCACCGCTGAGTGACACCACTCGCCACTTCAGAATCTCACTAATATCGCCACTGTTTTACTGCGTTTTCTTATCAGAGACTCTCGAGTAGCTCGGCTCCTGCTCATTTATTCTTCACAAATGTCAATCTACAGCAATGACGGCTCCATGCCATCAGATTTTTAGTTTGACCATCCTTTGAAATCAACATCTACATCTCCAAGGTAAGTGCCTTTATACTCTGTTCTTGGAGAAACAAAGACGAGGACATTGGTTCCCTGAAGATCATCCGCCATTGAGCTCTTGATTGTGATTTTGAACATGTTTAATTACATGTGTGATGGAATATGGATTATTGCTTTAATGAGTTCCCTGGTTTATGAAGATTTTTGAGGATGTTGGTTTTTGAAGCTAGAAAAATGATGAAGAGAGCTGAGTGAATGAAGAAAACAAAGAGTTAATCATGTCTCTATACGATCTTGGAAAGAAAGAATAAATGAAAGAGGCAAAGGGAAGCCAAGCGAAGTGTGAGTTCATGTTCTGAAAGTGATGGACTAAGAAAGAGACCAAAAGAAAGAAAGGAAAAAAAAATAAAAACTAGTAAAAAAGATTAAAAAACTAATAAAAATATTAAAAAAATACTAATAAAAAAGAGAATAAAGTGCAAGCCTTATGTAGGTCATTGCATTTTAGGTTGCAATGTTGATTCAATTTCATTTTAGTTGGGGCTCTTCCATTTAGGGAGATATTTTCTTTGAATTTTTCAAATGAATCCAAACTTTAGATAGTCCCTTTTTTTCAAAGAGATAAAATAAAATAAAAAAATTAAGAAAATGTCAAAATTATATAAAATTGAAAAGATCAAAATCTCATTACATTAATAATAGATTTGCATTTAAGAATTAGTTCATATAAATGTTTTCCCCTTTTTTTTTTATAATATTTCGATTAATAGTAGATTCCTTTTTTAGAGATTAGAATTTAAATCACGCTATGGATGTTATTTAATTTTAGCTCATAGGATTGCTCCTCTGGCACTTAAAATGAGGCCTTGTAATGTTCCTCACCAGACATTGCATCAAGTTATTTTGCCATACCTTGCCTTTTATTCATTCTTCATTAGTATTCTTGATATGTTTGTTGTTATTGCTTTTATGTAAATTTGTGTTGTGATTCATTTTTTTAGTGGAATGGTTATATCATAATTTATGACCATACTAAATACAATGATAATGACCTTATATAGCAATAGGAACGTCATCGTTAACACTCCACTAAGCACCCAATTCAAGACGACACCGAATGCATACCCTAGTGCACGCAATCTCAATGGGAAGATTTCAGAGCTATATACCGGTGGGATTGGGCCTACCCTAATGGAGAAGAAGGCCACGTGGGACAAAATCGGGACAATGCACACGGTCACCATCTATGTGGCTATGATTGATCATGATAAGACACATTCCAAAGGAGGAGAGGGAGAAGATTATCCCATCGATACTACCCGCAACAATGATTGTGACAATCATTATTGCTGAATAGTGTTGACGAGTAGATCTTCACGCTCACCTCCCTTGAAATGTGTCTCACCGATCATTGACCATAATAACATGAAACTCGTACAGGTGGTGGCCACTGCCGTGTGCATCACCTTGTGTTATGTGGCCTACTCCTTCGTTAGGTATAGGTCCAATCGCGTCGGTGTACAGCTCAGAGATCATTCTGTAGAGGTTGTGTGCGTTGGAGTGTGTAATCGATGTTGTGGTAAATCAGCTGGTGGTGAGTGTAGTGTTATCGATGATGTACATATTGCTCTTCAAGGTTTTTTGCGTGCGAGGGAGGGGCTCTCGGACCTCTCTTTCTCTACCCAACGCCACAGAGAGACTTCACTGGGAAGATTCAAGGCAGCTGAGAGAAAAATCAGATGATATAAAATCTCGGTCTTCAGTCATCCGCATAGATATAAATCGCTATTCTGGTGACCAAAAAAAGTTTTCAAATGCTTTGATCTCGGTTGAAGATTAATAGTAGACCCTGATTCTGGCAGTCGTTGATGCTATTAGTCATTGTTTGTCGCCATCCGTCGTACTCATTTTGAAGGAGCACCGGAAGTAGTACTCTGTTTCGCGATTGAAAGCTGCAGAGTGCTCAAAGTGCCCTTCACAAATCCCGATTATGCTCGTAGCTGTTTGTGAAAACTTCAGTGTAGACTCTGGCTCTCGTGCGCCTGTAGCAGCTTGCTCAAAGAGCCCTTCACTTGTCCATTACAATCGGAGTCATTTGTGAAAACTTCAATCGTAGGCTCTAGCGCTTTTAGCTGCTTCCATATCGGGTAATTTCCAATTCCTGTTTTAATCATAGGTGGAGACGACATTTAACTTTCTCTGCGGCAGCATGTGTTTGGACTTGAATGAACTGGTTTTATTGATTTCAAACATCACCTGTATGGGCTTGGGAATATATTGACTTTCTGACTTTGAGTCATTAAACTTTGCTTGACTGACTTCATGATATATATTGTTGCTTTGCATCGCATGTATTTTCGAAATCTAACTCTTGCTCTGATTTTTACTCTGCACATTCAGTTACTGCAAGGGCTGAAATTTCTCCACTTGGCTAACGTTCTTCACGATGACCTCAAGCCCAGAAAACCTCTTGGTGAACACCAAGTGCGACTTCCGATTATGTTAAAGCTCATAAAGCAACAATCAAAACAGAAAATTTCTGTTGTTTGAGAGAGAGAAAAGATAAAAAAACAGAGCATAGCACTTCATACGTCTTGTGCAAAGGAAAAAAACTGTCGAGTACAACAACTAAATACAAAGTAGAAACTGCTTACATACGTGCAACACATAACTGCATACAAACGTGTTATTAACTTCCTAGAAAATAGCAAAAACGCTAACTGCATAACTTAATTTAGTTGGCTGTTTTTTTTTTTTTTAAAAAAACAAAGGAAAACAAAGGAAATATGAATGAAAAAACAGCAGCTGAGATAATTCCAACAAACTCCTCCTTGGATCAGTTGCTGCTACAGATTTTTATTTTCTCTCTTAACAGCTCAAATCTTCCAACCTGAAGTGGTTTTGTGAACATATCTGCAAGCTGATATTCAGATCAGCAATAGACCAACTTAACTTCGCCACTTTGTTGCACCTCACGCAGAAAGAAAAATTTGACTTTGAAATGCTTGGTTTTGCCATGGAAAACTGGATTCTGTGATATTGCTAAAGCAGCCTGATTATCCACATTAACTTCAATGCAATCACTAGAATTCAACCGCAGATCATTCATTATCTTCTTTAGCTACAAAGCTTGATTTGCAGCTGCAGTAGCTACTATAAACTCAGCCTCTACAGTAGACTGAGCTACAATCTCTTGCTTTTTAGAACACCAGGAGAAACAAGCAAAACCAAAACTGAAACAATACCCAGACGTACTCTTCATGTCATCTACTGAACCAGCCCAGTCACTATCAGAAAATCCTTGCAAATTAAACTTCTGACTTTTCTTAAACTTCACACCAAAAAACAATGTTCCTTTGAGATATCTCAAGACCCTTTTTGCTGCAACCAAATGTAACTGACTAAGACTACTCACAAACCTGGGATAAAACACTCACAAAAAATAGAATATCTGGTCTCAGTTGTTGTAAGATACATGAGACACCCAATCGACTTCTATACATAGAAGCATCTACTGCATATGTTCCATCATTCTTCTGCAGCTTCTCTTTAGCAGCCATAGGAGTGTTTACACTTCGACAATCTTCCATCTAAAACTTCTTTAGAATTTCCTTCATGTATTTTTTCTGATAGATGAAGATCTCATATGAAGCCTGTTTGACTTCTAGACCCAAAAAATAAGCCATCTTTCCCAAGTCTGACATCTCAAAACCTGCAAATAGATCTTGCTTCACCTAATCTATCAATTCCATATCATTCCCTGTCACTAATAGATCATCTATATAAAGTGACAGAATTATAACACTGTGATTCACCTTCTTGACATAAAGAGTGAACTCACTTAAGCTTTTTATAAAGCCAAAATCCTGCAAATATCGATCTATCTTTCCATACCAAGCTCTTGGAGCCTGCTTTAGTCCATATAGAGCTTTCCTCAACCTATATACACTCTCTTCTTGGCCTTTGATACTGAAGCCTTTAGGTTGTTTAACAAAAATCTCCTCCTCAAGCACTCCATTCAGGAATGCAGACTTGACATCTAACTAAAATATAGGCCACCCCTTCTCTGTTGCAATAGCTAATAGTAACCTTATTGTATCAAGTCGTGCAACAAGAGCAAATGTTTCAAAATAATTTACTCCCCATATTTGTGCATAGCCTTTCACCACCAGTCTAGCTTTGTGTTTATTGACAGGACCATCAGGATTAAGTTTTGTTCTAAACACCCACTTAACCCCAATCACATTCTTATCAGATGATCTGTCAACAAGCTCCCATGTGTGGTTTTTCTGGATCATTACAATCTCCTCCTACATTGCTGCAATCCACCTCTGATCCTCCTTAGCTTCCACAAAGTTAGATGGTTCGAGCATTGCCACATTGCTTCTTTCATAGATTTCAGCAAGCGATCTTATGCCTCTCACTGGTAAATCATTCACACTGTCTTCCAATCCATCTATAACTTCATCAACCTCTACATCTGTTATAGGTTGTTTTTCGAACTGCTACTGTTTTGCACTCTTTCCTTCCATCCAATTCCACTCATCTTCCTCTAGAAAAACAACATCTCTGCTTACAGTCACCTTTTCTGTCATAGGGTGAAAAATTCTGTAAGCCTTTGATTGGAGAATGTACCCGATGAAGATTCCAAGCTCTGCTTTCTTATCTAGCTTGTTCCTCTTGACCTTAGGAACATGAGTGTAACACGAACACCCAAAAACCTTCAAATTTTTCACAGAAGGTTTAACACCACACCAAACTTCAAAAGGTGTTGACATCTCTAAGGCCTTTGTGGGCAATCTGTTCAACAGGAACACTGCAGTATTAGTTGCTTCAGCCCAGAACTTCTTAGATAACTTCTTCTCTTGCATCATACATCTAGCCATCTCCATAATGCTTCTGTTTTTCCTCTCATTGACCCCATTCTATTGAGGTGAATAGGGAGCAGTGAACTACTACACAATTTCTGCTTGCTCACAATTCAACTTAAACTTGAGAGCAAAGATACTCGAATCATTATCGAGACCTAAGCATTTTAATTTTCTTCCCACTTTGATTCTCAACTAAGGCTTTAAACTTCACAAACACATCAGCAACTTTAGACTTGGCTCGCAGAAAATAAATCCAACTCATTCTAGTCATATCATCAGTGAAGGTAATGAAATACCTGCTACCATTGAGAGAAGACTCAGACATAGGTCCACATAGATCTGTGTGGACTAATTGCAGTTTCTCACATGCTCTCCAGCCTCCTCCTTTGAAAGGAAATCTAGCTTGCTTGCCAAGAAGACAAGTTTTGCATTGTGGAAATTCCTCCTCCAAACTTGGCAAGTCATTTGCCAAGCTATTTCTTTACATAAACGACATGCTTTTCCTATGAACATGCCCAAGTCTTTTATGCCATAGCTCTGCATTTTCTTCTTTGCACTTTAAAGCCATTTGTTGCATCTCTTGTGGCTTGAACATGAAACTCTTGTCCCTCATTGGGATTCTTAGCACTTCTTTGCTATCTGCATTATTAATAAGACATTCCTTCCCTTTAAACTTCACTTTATAGCCTTTCTCAACTAATTGACCAACACTTAATAGATTCTGGTCAATGTTTGGCACAAAAAGAACATCACTGATCAGCTTCACCTCATGATTTCCTTCAATAGCCACTGTACCCTTCCCTTGCACTTCGATATATTGTCTGTTGCCAATTCTGACTCTGTACTTGACTAACCTATCTAGACTCCTAAACAGGTTCAAATTGCCAGTCATATGATTGGTACAACCACTATCCACCAGCCATGCATCATTCCCAATAGAAGATTCAGAAAAAGAAGCTACAAACAAGTGCTCTTCCTTAGTTTCATTCACTGCTACCTGTGCTTTTCCTACTTGCTGGTAATTTTTTTCTTTGCAGATGGCTTCCATGTGACCCAACTTGTGACATCTTCTGCATCTAGCATCAGGCTTTCTCCAACATCTAAAAAATTGATGATTAGTTCCACCACAGTATTGACAAGGCTTTTTGTTCATCTTCCATTTGCTAGACCCACCAGAATTTCCTTCTTTTGCTACAAACTTGGAGTCACTAGCATTTTCTCTGGACTGAATCCATTTCTTCCCTTTGCCTCCATCATTTGACTTCACTTTAGCTTTTAGCGCACCCTCTACAAACTCTTCTCTTCTCATCAGTCTTCTATGCTCCTGTGCTTATAGAGCATTTAACAATTCTACAAGCTTTATATCAGCTAAGTCTCTTGTATTTTCTAGAGAAGCTATGGTGGCTTCGAACTTCTTTGGAAGAGACATCAGGATCTTCTGAACAAGCCTTTCATCCTTCAAGTCACCCCTAAAACTCTGATTTTTTCAGCTATCCCAACCAACCTATCAGAGTACTCCTTCACTGACTCTGATTCCTTCATTTGCTGTCTCTCAAACTCCCTCAAGAGATTCAGCACCTTCATGCCTCTTATCTTCTCATTTCCCTCGTATTCATCATTCAAGAAATCCCATATTGCCTTTGCAGAATCACATCTCATGATCCTTGTGAAGATAGTGGGTGAAATGAAGAACATACAGGCAAGACTTTGCCTTAGCCTTCCTTGTGATTCTCTCTTTATGGTACTTTATCGATTCAAGGTCGGATTGTCCGGAAGTGGAGCAACCTCATAATCATTCTCCATAGCCTCCCATAAATCATGACCCTCTAAGAATTCCGTCATCTTGACAGCCCAAGCTTGATAATTTTCCCCAGTAAAGACTGGAGCAACCATTGCAGAGAATCCACTCGATCCTGCCTCCATCAGCTTTTTCTTTGTAGATTGGAAGCAATCTTCACTTACTTACCCTCACTTCATAGTCCCTTAAAATCCCACAAACACTCTGATACCAATGTTAAAGCTCATAAAACAACAATCAAAACAAAAAAAATTCTGTTGTTTGAGAGAGAGAAAAGATAAAAAAAAAAAAAAAAGAGCATAGCACAAGACGTATGAAGTGCCATGCTCTTTTTTTTTTTTTTTTTATCTTTTCTCTCTCTCAAACAACATAAATTTTTTTGTTTTTATTGTTGCTTTATGAGCTTTAATAGGTTCACACGGACCAGCCAAAGCATACGAGCAGTTCATGACCAAGTATGTGGTCACACGTTGGTACCACGCCTCGGAGCTGCTGTTCTCATGCGACAACAACAGGACCCATGGCCTGCATGTTTGCAGAAATCCCCGTTCCCCGGGACAGAGTGCCTCAACCTGCTGAAGCTGATCATCAACACGATCGGGAGCCAAAGGGAGGAGGACATCGAGTTCATGAATACCCGAAGTACCCGAAGGCCTAGAGGTACATCAAGGCTCCGCCGTTCTTGAGGGGGACCCACTTCTCCCGGCTGTACCGCAGCTGATCTTCGGCCGCCGACTTGCGTAGCGGATGCTCCCGTTTGAACCGAGGAAGAGGATGATGGCGACGGAGGCACCCCATCCCTTACATGGTGGGGCCGTGGAGCGAAATCCTTCATATCCATCCTTACCAAAGATCCTTCTCTTCATGCATAAAATTGCGAATCCTTCAACATCGGTTATCAAGAGATGTGCCGAGCATGCGTCCTTTTCCTTCTTGTTGTTTCACATGAGGAACGAAGAATCTCAAGTTTTTATGGGCTTGATTTGGCTGTTACATAAAACCTGTGCAGGCACAATCGTTAGTCTCATCTTCTGGTCACTATGATTGATGAAAGATGATGATTGTATTCAATGATTACTTGCTGTCCATATTAGTCTTCAGTCTTGATGAGTGTTATTCGACTCGACTCACATGTCATTTCCATTATATAAGAGCACATATTAATGTAGGAGCGAGCTGTGTGGGATACATGCAAACTTCTCGCCAAACACATGCTTGTACATGTCTTATGTTGATTAAGTGGGACTGAATGGTGGGCTATCCATGAATGCACATAAGCATGTGCAATCTCATGGGAGATGGTTACGTTGAGTTGGCGGGCCAACATGAATGCATGTTGGACGGTCTTGGCCTTTCTCAATTCCTATTTTTGCTCGTCCATGAGGGGTTAATAACCCATGAGTTCCTCGTCCCTTTGATATAGATAACATTCTCATGCATGGAATATGGATTGTGTAACATCTCGAGCCCTACTGTGTAATATTGTCCGCTTTGGGTCACCCGCCCTGGTGCGGACGAATCGACATCCCAGCCATGGTCTTTTCCCTCACGGCTTTAAAACACATTACACAGGTTAGAGGGACCCAAGCCTTATAAGCTAATCAAGACCTCCCTCCCTAGGCAATGTGGGACAAGAAAGAAGGCTGTCACACTTTTCACCTCTTAACAGAACAGCGTCCTCGCTGTGGCCCCACGGGCGTTGGAACAGAATTCGAGCTGTGGTCCCACACGCGGTTGGGTGTCGGCTCTGATACCAATTGTAACATCCTGGGCCCCACTGTGTAATATTGTCCGCTTTAGGTCACCTGCCCTGGCACGAATGAACCGCCATCCCAGCCACGGTCTTTTCCCTCACGTCTTTAAAACGCGTTACACAAGTTAGAGGGACCCAAGCCTTATAAGCTAACTAAGAAACCTCCCTCCTTAGGCGACGTGGGACAAGAGAGGAGGCTATCAAATGCACCTGATTGCAAAACTTTTTGTCGAACGGCACTAAACCGAATTTTCTTTCATTTTTGTACCCTATGCCCGTATTTGAAACCTCAAGATTTTCACAACAACCAAGAGTCGCCAATGAGTCGAAGATCTTCAAAGTGGCTCGAAAATAATCAACCACGGGTCAAATGCACTAAAAATTCCTAAAAGCTACTTGGTAGGTTAGGTTACGCTAAAATTGCTTCCGGTTAAAATTAATCGTGAAATTGAACCCGATTTTAGAAATTGAAAGTTTTGGTATGTCACGATTTATTTTAGGAATGTCGACTCATCCTTCTAAGAATTTTCGGCAATTTTAGATTTTTTGCAAAAATTCAAATTTGGGCGATTTTGGACCGGGAAATTCGGATGGCCATTTCTGAGTGCGTTTTTGGCCGTCAAGTTCGACCAATTGGTGAGGAAAATTATGGAATTTGATGTGGATGTCCTCCTTGACATTAGTGTGACAGCCTCCTCTCTTGTCCCACATTGCCTAGGGAGGGAGGTCTTGGTTAGTTTATAAGGCTTGGGTCCCTCTAACCTATGTAACGTGTTTTAAAACCGTGAGGGAAAAGACCGTGGCTGGGATGGCGGTTCGTCCATGCCAGGGTGGGTGACCTAAAGCGGATAATATTACATAGTGGGGCCCGAGATGTTACAGATTGTATTTGTTGCAATGTTGCTGGTCAATATTCGTTGAGGGTAAATTTGGTGCATTTCAAAGTCGTTTGGAGGTTGCTTTGGTTGTTCAAGACGACATATTGACATGTTATTGATTTTTCATCATTCCTAGATGTTTTGGTCTCGTTTCCAAACAAAGACAAGGCCATATGCTGATGTCCAACTCATAGGCAGCAAGCACTGGTCTTCTTTTCAATCAAATAACGTGTCCGCGAGATAGTCTTTGTAAGGGCTAGAATGAACATCTAGAGGGGGGTGAATAGGTGTTTAAAGAAATTTTTGCGAAAACGTTTGTAAAATACTTTTCTTTTGAAATAGAATCTTAAAAGCAATGGACTAGAGCGAGTTTAGCAGTTGAATAAATTTACGAATAATTAAAAGAGTTTAGGGAAGAGAATAAGAACACAAAGTTTATAGTGGTTCAGCTTAGATCAAGCCTACGTCCACTCTCCTGCGCTGACAGCCTACTGGCTGGATTCCACTATGAATCAAAAGAGATTTTACAGTCACGTGATTTCGACTTTACAGTGCAGAGACTCCACTACACTCTTCTGAAGTCTCACAAATGTTTGCTCTCTCTTTTGAATACAATTTGAGCTAAGCAAATGAAATAACAAGGAACTAGGAAGCTTCGAACTTTGAAATTTTTCTTTCATGCTCACTATCGAACAACTAGCGAGTCCGTCTTAAATACTCTTTCATGCCAAAATGACTGTTGGCACTTTTCAAAAGAATTCTTCCAATCTACCCATTAGACGGAATCAATTAAGAAGATCTCAAGTTGTTTGATGATCGAGATGAAAGCCCGTCAATCATGTTCACCCATACAATCAGGATCTTGGTTTCCATAAGTAGAACTTTCCAAGTTTACTCGCCTTTCAAAAGATTTGATTATCAGAATTGATTCCAATAGAGATAATTAATCAAGTAGATGTTTGTATTCAACTAGAAAGTCTTCATTCTTAAGAATACTTGAAAAATAAAAATAATCTCGCATATGGATAAGTCTTCATTCTTAAGTAGCGTTTAGTCTGGAATCTTTTGAGCAGACTTTGATCTAAAGTCCGTCGGTCTTCGACTTTGACCTTAAAGTCTTGGAGTCTTCAGACTAGACTATGGAAATGTTTTGTTAACTTCAAAACAATAAAGGAGTTTTCTCTAACAATCTCCCATTTTTTTTTTGTAACAAAACTTTCCTGAAGATTTAAGAACTTTTGACCTGCAAAACAACACTTAGGCGGTACATGATACCTCATAAAATAAAATTATTAGGTTCTAGATAACAATGATTCTGCAACCACATAAAATATGTTAGTCTTAAAAGGATAAGACAAATAACTATCCAACCACAATCATTATCACCAAAGTGGGTTGCTGCAAACGTCAAGCGTTAAAAAGTTCAACAGAAGTCAAAATAAAGTCTAAAAAAGTGTTAAATTTGTGCACATTCTCTCCATTTTTGTCAATAGCAAAAAGTGGAGAACAAAAAAAAAAAGGTTTGATGAAATCAGGGTTGCTTGGGGATGCAAACAAACTGGAAATCCCTCATGGACTGTACTGTCTCCTCCGGCTTTCTCACAGTCTCTTTTAGCTTCTCAATGTCTTCACCCTTTGCAGTTTCTTGCACTTGAAGCTTAATGGCCTATACCTATTGGTGAAGAGATTCTAAAGTAGACGCTAAAGCTGTTTTGAGGTTCTTGATCTCAAACTCCATCCCATACTGCTATGCCTTCAAATCCAAAAGGACTTACAACAATCTTTTAAAGTCTGCTATTGGTTCTGTTGGTGCACTTGGTCTAGCTAAATCAATTCCAGGAATATTGAGGTCTAAGGGATTCTCAGCACATCGATCACTAAGGCTTGGAGAGGATGCCTCAACATCAGCTTCAAGGAATTGAGAGGCATGGACATCCTCTGGATCTGCTGAAGACATGCTAACATCATCACTAGTAAAAACAGGAGAAGAAGTACCTGTCTTTTCACAAGCTCCCTCTATTTCCGTGGCTACAGGTGGAGAAGCGAAAATTTCTTCTTGCTCCTTTTCAGTTTCGACTTCCAAGTGATGTTCTTCTTCTTTTCAATCTCCGACAGTTCCACTCCTAGTTTTCTCAAAATCCTCTGTCAATGATATCACTAGAGTTGACTCAAAAGAGTCATCTCTACCATGTTCTTCTCCTTCTTTTCTTTCTTCTCTCCTCTCTTCTCTTCTTTCTCTTTCTTCTCTTCTCTCCTATATTTCTCCTCGTTCTCTTCCTTCTTGGTCTCACGGTTGCTCAAAACTAACAAAGCTCCGAAGATTTTTCAAGGTGAAAGCAAAAAGAGTAAGCTCGTCCTCATCCTCTTCATCCTGAAGAATAAGGGCTCTTCTCTCCTTTATTGATTCAATCACGGGCTCCTTGCCTTTTCTCTTCTTTGCAATAGAGTCTTATTTTGTTTTGCTCGGGGACGTCTCCTTAAAGCGCTCCAAGGCCTTGTTCAGTTCCTTCAGTCTCATTTTCGACACCATCTTCAATCCTATCACCATAAGAGTAATGGTTTGAACACCAAGAAATGCAGGAAGCTGAATATGAAAGTGTATGAACAGCTTGGTAACAAGCACTGAGTAAGAAAATTGTCCTCTATCCTTCACTACAATCCTATACATGGCATAAAGATTGTGTGGGGCAGCGAGAACTTCATCTGATTGCTGATGGCGAACATCATTTGCTTCTGAACGAGAAACATCAGTCTTAGAGGTTGACTTGGGTCAGATGCAATTGATCACGATCTTGTGCTGTAAAATGTTGGAGACAATCATTCTTTGATAAATAATGCCACCCTAAGAAGATTTGTCCTTCATAAGAAAACTTGTAGCATTACCAACAGTCACGTTTATTGGTCGAAAACTCCCTCTTTCCACACCAATAACGTTTGCCAGAGTGTCTACATCCACTACAAACTCTCTGTCCCTCACAGTAAAATAAAATCTATTCACGTCAAGAAATGACAAATTCGAATAGAAATAAGCGGTCAATTCGGCATAAGCGACAGCGGTCTCCGAACAAAATCTTTCAACTTGAAGGAGAGCAAGTTTCTCCCTCAGATTCACTTGCAAAGAGTCCAAGAAATCGAAATCCACAGTTTGAGGGTTCATCACCCCTCTTTTTAGCAGTTTGGAATAAGTCCTTTAGTGATCTTTGGATCGAAACAAATTCGTTCCCTCACCACACACATTTGCAACAACGCCCTTCCTAGGTTGAAAGTTTGCGTACAACTTCTCATCATCATCCTTAATCTCAGGCTGATTAAAGGAACTAAAACGCGGATCAACTAGAAAGTTCACAAAAGTCCTATCTACCATTCCTTCAAGCGCAATGCCTAACCTTTCCATTGATCTCAAAAACAGAGTCTCATTCTTGTAACCTCTCTCTTTCAAAAACTCATCGATGAAAGTCATCGAAGTGCCTCCCTGCTTCAACTGATTATAGAGTTTAAAGAGGAACTCGGGTTTTAGCATTCTTACGGGTTCAACGTCTTCCACGATCTCTTCTTCCTCGTAATGATGTGGAGGAGGTTGAGGTGCATGCGGTTGAGAATGCTGTTATTGTTGTTGTTGCGAATCTTCTTCCTTGGTCAAGTCAAAATGAGTAGGACCCTCGGGTATGCTTCGTGGTCCCCTGCTCGCGATCCTGGAAGACTTCCTTTGGAAAGACATCTTTACATTCGTGGAGAATTTCTTGAGTACGTTCGGGTGAGAAAGATGAAAACTTTTGTAGATTAAAGCGTAAGAGTAGAAGTGAGAGAGTAGAAATTTCGTATTCTAGGGTTTGAGCGAAACGTAAATGATGAAGAAAAACTCAATGGTGTATAAATGGGGTAAACGAACCGTCACACTGAAAAAAGCTGCCATTTTCGAAATATGAGAATTTCCAAAAATCCAAAAATTCGAAAAAGATTATTTCTAAAAATAAAATATGCAAACAACGATTTAAATGCCATTGTACCTTTTCGAAAACTTCATATCATCATTAAATCACTTGCTTTTTAAGAAATATTAACTTACTGAATTAATTCCTAGACAATCTGGGTCTGATCAACTTCAGACTTTAGTTGGTAGAAGAGATAATATTCAGTCTGGTGTGAATAAACTCAAATAAACTTTTTCAAGTGGCTTTGTAAAATTGTCTGCCTTATGATTCTTCGAGTCAATGAACTGAATCATAATTTCTCCATTTTGAACATGATCCCTTATGAAATGGTGTCGAATCTCAATATGCTTTGCCATTGAATGAAGAATTGGGTTCTTCATGAGATTAATAGCATTGGTGTTGTCGCATTTGATCTCGGTGCACGATTTTTCAATTCCAAAGTCTCTTAGCTATTGCCTTATCCACAAAATTTGAGAACAACAGCTCCAAGAGCCACATACTTTGCTTTTGCTGTTGATAAAGCTACAATACTCTGCTTTCTTGAAAACCAAGACACCAGCTTGTTGCCTAGCAGTTGACAAGTGCCAGAAGTACTCTTTCTATCAACTTTATAACCTGTTAAATCTGCGTCTAAATATTCAAGGAGAGTAAAGTCTCATTCTTTGAGATACCATAAACCTAGCCTTGGAGTAGTTGTGACGTATTTGATTATGCGTTTTGCAGCAATTAAATGAAATTATTTGGGATCTGATTGAAATCTAGCACAAATGCAAGCACTAAATAAAATATCAATTCTAGATGGAGTAAGATAAAGAAGTAAACCGATAATGCTTCCGTAAAACTTCTGGTCAACTTTCTTTCCTCCTTCATCTTTGTTCAGCTTCGAAGAACTTGACATTGGTGTTTATGTCTTTTTGCAATTCTCCAATCCAAATTTCTTGATGAAATATTTCGCATATTTCTCTTGATGTATAGAGATACCATTCTTCGATTGTTTGACTTGTAATCCAAGGAAGAAGGTCAATTCTCCCATCATACTAATCTCGAACTCATCCTACATATATCTAGAGAATTTCTTGCGTAGATTTTCATTATGAGATATAAATATGATATCATCAACATAAATTTGAACTAGCATAAAGTCTTTACTTTCCTTTTTAATGAGTAACATAGTATCTACCTTTCCTTTTTCAAAACCATTTTAGATTAGGAATTTACTTAACCTTTCATACCAAACTCGAGATACTTGCTTTAATCCATACAAGGCATTTTTCAATTTGTAGACTGAGTATGACTTTCTTGGATCTTCAAAACCAAGTGGTTGTTCCACATAGACTTCTTCTTGAATAAATCCATTTAGGAATGCATTTTTGA
Organism: Eucalyptus virginea; assembly: GCA_014182375.1. Taxonomy (NCBI): domain Eukaryota; kingdom Viridiplantae; phylum Streptophyta; class Magnoliopsida; order Myrtales; family Myrtaceae; genus Eucalyptus; species Eucalyptus virginea. Next base: position 10,278,578 of record CM024522.1, read on the forward strand.
CGCCCATTTGGAAAAATCTGAAATTTCTATAACAAGCAAAAACAAGTAACAATCTTATTGCTTCTAACATTGCTACTAGTGCATAGGTCTTGTCATAGTCTATTCCTTCTTCTTGCGTGTATCTTTTACCCACAAGTCTTGCTTTGTTCCTGAACACTTTTCCTTTTTCGTCCACCTTGTTCATGAAAACCCATTTAGTTCCATTAATAAATTTACCTTTAGGTTTATGAATTAACTCCCAAACATTGTTGATGTTAAGCTATCTAAATTCTTATTGCATAGCTTCGATCGAGCTTTCATCGACGTGAGCTTTTCTACACTTTTGGGTTCAATCTCATAAACAAGTGCTAGTGTGCTAGACTCTTCTCACTTTTGGATCTAGTTCGAATTTTATCATCAATGTTGTTAATGATGAGTTTTTTGGGATGACTTGACTTGTGCTTCCAATTGCTAGTTGGTCTAAAAGTCTGCTGATCCTCTACTTCAATTGAATCTTCTAATTCTGGTTGATGCTGATCTTCAGAAGACTGAACTGCTTCGAGGGAATTAGACTTTATAAAGTCTGGAGCAGGTTCAGACTCTTCAGGTTGAGTCTGATCTTCTTGAGCCTCCATAAAGTCTTGAAACTTAACGTTCATGGATTCTTCAACAGATTGAGTCTTCTTATTAAAGACTCTGTATGTTTTGCTTGAGGTTAAGTAGCCAAGGAAAATTCTTTCGTCTGACTTTTCTTCAAACTTCCCGGTTCGATCATTTGCATTTTTCAATATGAAATATTTACAACCAAACACATGAAAGTAAGAGACAATTGACTTCTTCCCTTTATAGACCTCATAAGGAGTTTTTTTTTAGAATATGCCTCAAGAATACCCTGTTGATAATATAGCAAGCTATAGAAACTGCTTCAACCCAAAATCGAGATGGAATTTTACTCTCAATTAAGAGGGTTCTTGCCATTTCCTGCAAGCATCTATTCTTCCTTTTCACAACCCCATTTTGTTTTGGAGTGTATGGAGAAGAGAAAACTTACTAGAAACCAGATTCCTCACAGAATTATGCAAAATCTTGATTCTCAAACTCATCTCCATGGTCTGTTTTTTTTTGGTTAAGACATCTCCATGGTCTGTTCGTATGCTCGAAATAGCATAATCTTTCTCATTCTAAACTTTCTTGGCAAACTTTGAGAAGTGAGATAGTGCTTCAGACTTATTTGCCAGAAAGTAGACCCAAGTGAAATGAGAGTAATCATCTACGATTACTAGGCAGTATCTCTTTCCACCAATACTTTGAATTCTGGTTGGTCCAAAAAGGTCCATATGTAGAAGCTGCAAAGCTCGATTGGTAAAAACTCAATTTAAAGATTTAAAGGAACTTTTAACCTGTTTTCACAAGACATAATGAGTGCATAAATTAGACTTTTGATAAGTCAAATTGGGAAGACCACAAACAAGTTTTTTGGAGGAAATATTGGCAATCTACTTCATGTTAACATGACCAAGCTTTCGATGCCAAAGATTTGCTTCATCTTGAATGGATATAAGACACTGAGAACTTTCTGGTTTTACATCTAGAAGGTAAATATTCACATGCCTTCGTCCAGTGAAAGATTGAGAGAGATCTTTACTCGTTCCCAAACAAATGCCTTCTTGGAAGTTGATTTTAAATGCTCTGTCGTAAAGCTGACTTATGCTGAATAGATTGTAATTCAGACCTTTCACCAAAGAGACATTGTTGATAGTCAAGCTTCCAATCTTCACGGTTTCATATCCAGCGATTCTTCCTTTGTTATTTCCACCAAAAGAAACTTTTCCACCATTTGTTTGAACAAGTTTTATAAAGCAACTAGAGTCTCTAGTCATGTGCCTCGAACAACCACTATCCAAATACCATTTGATCTTTCTTTTGATAGTGACTTGTGATCAAGAAAAGAACTCAAGCTTTCTTTGGTACCCACATTTTCTTGGGTCTAGGGGAGTTAGTATTAAACACTGTCTTTGCCCAATCCCTCTTAACACGTCTCCAAACCTCGGGACATTCATTCTCGAAATGTTCTGAGCTATTACACTTTGAACATTTGAGAGCACTCCTACCAATAGGTTTTATAGACACTTTTTGAAAGTGATTTTTGTAAAATGCCCTTGTAGGTCTTTGTCTAATTATTTCTTTAACTTTGGGAAAATCAATTAAAGGAACAGTTTCTAAAGTCATTCCCAAACTAGACTTGTTAAAGTAAGGTCTTTGTACTGAAAGAATTTTCTCCAACTTTTTGGATCATTTTGAAAATCTTTTTGTGATATTTGAAATGTCTTCTTTCAAAAAAGCATTCTCTCTTGTAAGAGAATCAGAACTTGTTTTTAAATCAACAAAACTTTTATCTAGATTTTCAAATTTTTCTTTCCAATGAGTTTCATGTTGCTTGAGTTTAGAATTTTCTCTTTTTAGTTCGGAAATTCTCTTAAGAGGGATTTTGAGACTAAGACAAAGTTCATCTATATACTTCGAGACTTTAATAGGAATTTTTAGATTGCTTACCTCAATTTTCTTGTCTGAGTCTGAGTCCGAATCTGATTATGAATTTGCCATTAGATAGATATTGTCATATTCTTCATCACTTTCCTCACATTCTGTATCACTCATTGTCTTTGCTTTGAGAGCCTTTTTGTGTTTCTCAGTTCTTCCTTTCTTCTTCTTCAACAAAGGACAGTTAGGTCTGATATGGCCATTTTTCCTACATTCGAAGCATATCATATATTGGCTCGTTTCTTTGTCCTCAGTTGGTCTTTTCTGGAATTTTTGTGTGCTCTGCTTTTTCTAGTTGAATTTTCTTCCCTTCTTGTTCAACTTTCTGAACTTTCTAATCATGAGTGCTAGCTCTTCTTCGTCCATGTCATCTTCAGAGTCTATATCATCAGAATCATCGTTAGATTTCAAAGCAATTGACTTCTTACCTTTGGGATCTTCATCCTCATTGATTTGCTCCACTTCATAAGACTGAAGTGTGCCTACTAATTCATCTACTGAAAGAGGTATAATCTTTTGGGTTTCTCTAATCAATGTCTTCACGTGATTTCAGTCTTTGGATAGTTCACGCAGCAGTTTATTGACCTTCATTGGTCTTGAGATTGGATGTCCTTAATATGCCAACCCGTTTACAATTTCAGTGAAGCGACTGAACATATTAGTAATGGATTCACTAGGCTTCATCTTGAAGGCTTCATACTGTCCGAGTAGAACATTGATCTTCATTTCCTTAACTCGATCAGTTCCTTCGTAGGTAACGTGCAACTTGTCCCAAACTTCTTTCGCTGTTTCACAAGAAGAAATTGAGTTATACTCAGTAGGAGATAAAGCACAGTATAAGAAGTAGATGACTTTAGCATCAAGAGTCTGTCTCTTGATTAATTCTTCTTGTATTAATTCGTCAACATCTACTACTTCCTTTCCTCTTTCTGAGGTTGATGTAGCTTTAGGAATAAACCATTTTTCTACTACATCCCATTCCAGGGGATCTTTCAATCTTAGAAATGCCTTCATCTTGTTTTTCCACACTTGTATTCCTTCCCATTAAAATATGGAGGCCTGGTGTTGTTTTGGCCTTCAACCAATCTTGGAGCCAAAATACTAGCCATAGATCTTTAACTTTAGAAGTAAAACACTTCAATAAAATAAGCACACAAGCTCTAATACCAATTGTAAAGACTAGTACAAACACCTAGAGGGAGGGTGAATAGGTGTTAAAAGAAATTTTTGCGGAAATGTTTGTAAAATACTTTTCTTTTGAAATAGAATCTTAAAAGCAATGGACTAGAGCGAGTTTAGTAGTTGAATAAATTTATGAATAAGTAAAAGAGTTTAGGGAAGAAAATAAGAATACAAAGTTTATAGTGGTTCGACTTAGATCAAGCCTATGTCCACTCTCCCATGCTGACAGCCTACTGGTTGGATTCTACTATGAATCAAATGAGATTTTACAATCATGCGATCTCGACTTCACAGTATAGAGACTCTACTACACTCTTTCAAAGTTTCACAAATGTTTGCTCTCTCTTTTGAGTACAATTTGAGCTTAGCAAATGACATAGCAAGGAACTAGAAAGTTTCAGACTTTGAAATTTTTCTTTCGAGCTCACTATCAAACAATTAGTGAATCTGCCTTAAATACTCCTTCATGCCAAAATGATCGTTGGCACTTTCCAAATGAATTCTTCCAATCTACCCGTTGGACAAAATCAATTAAAAAGATCTCGAGTCGTTTGATGATCGAGATGAAAGCCTGTCAATCATGTTCGCCCATACAATCAAGATGCTGGTTTCAATAAGTAGAACTTTCCAAGTTTACTCGCCTTTCAAAAGATTTGATTATTGGAATTGATTCCAATAGAGATAATCAATCAAGTAGGTGCTGTATCCAACTAGAAAGCTTTCCACAAGCTATACGAATCGAATACTTGAAGAAATAAAGATAATCTCACATCTGGAAAAGTCTTCATTCTTTAGTAGTGTTCAATTTGGAATGCACGGCGTGAGCAGACTTTGATCCTAAAGTCTCTGCTCTGTCGGTCTTCGACTTTGATCTTAAAGTCTTGGAGTCTTCAAAGACTATGGAAATGTTTTGTCAATTTCAAAACAATAAAGGAGTTTTCTCAAACAGTCTTAATAGGTGGCAATGACCCGGGGTAGATTCTGATGTTAACAACATCATTTCGCATTTGCATGCTTTCTCTTTGCATGTCATCGGTGGTTAATTCTAAGCATGTCTAGAGTTAGATTGAGACTTGATTTTAGGAATTTAGTTCACTGTCCCAAGGTTAATAACGAAGCCTTGTATGTGTTTTTTCCCGACTTGGTACAAGAGATCATGTTTTGAGATTTATGATGGGAAAATTGTCCAAAAACTCCTAAACCTATTGTACTCTTACTAATTCAACCATAAACTTTTTAATTTTGTCAATTGAGTCATAAACATTTTTCACATTTTGTCAATTGAATTCATTCAATTAATTTTAGCTAGAAATTGTTAAAGTGGATGGCGGATGCTGACATGACACTTTAAAAAATAAATTTAATGGTATTTTAATAATTTTTTGAATTATTATTATTATTATTATTATTATTACTTTTCTTTGCTTCTTTTAGGGTTTTGGAGAGAGGGTTGGCAAGGGTGCCTGGTGGACCCTTGCTGGCCACAAGCAAGGGTCAATTGACCCTCGCCAACCAAAATGAGGGTGCTCAAGCCCTCACTGCACGCCCTCCCCCAAAATCAATGAGGGCCTTGATGTCCTCCCCTAGGGCTAGTGCGGGCTGTCATGCACCCTCGCTGGCCCTCTCTTTAAAACACAAAAAAAAAAAATTAATAATAATAATAAAGAAGAGTAAAAAAATAAAAAATTATTAAAATATCATTAACATATACAAAATTGATCGGATTGACTCAATTGACAAAACTGAAAGGTTTAAGATTGAATTAGTAAAAACACAATACATTTAGAAATTTTTGGACAATTTTCTTGATTTATAACATAGCCATATATACTATTTGTCCGACAGGTATCATATTTTCTTTTCCACACTTTTACTTTGAGCTTTTAAATACCTGGGTGTTTAATTCTCACACTTTCAATATAGTGGTTATTCTTTTGCTTTATAGTATGGTTAGGATAAGACTTAGAATCATAATAAACAACCATTGCATGAACACTTAGCAATCTCGAACGACATTTAGGACTCGTAATTGGAAAAAGATGGTTTGATCACTTAGATGAATAACCAAACCAAGTTAAAAGTACCAAAAGGGCATTAATTAGACTATCAGTGTAATCAAGTCCTCCAACTTAGGAAATTCTAATTTCATAGGAAGTGAGACAAACTCCCTTGTCTCGCTTAATTTATAGTTGACCCTGAAAAAAGCTAGTGGCGACTTCCATCTCATGTAAATACCCTTTAGGATTAATCCTAAATTTAAAACGAAAACATCACATGAGGTAAGGACTTGAGAGAGTGGTGCCTAATTGAAGGCTGTTGGCCCGCCTTTACGCATCTCCTCTAAACCTTCATTCTTTTCCCTTTTGAACGGAAGCTTCATCTTCGTGCTCTCCATTTGGATCTGCCCATCAAAAACAATCCATGCACGTTCTTTATTTATGATTCTACTAATCTTACTAACAAAACCCATTCTCCCTGAAAATAAAAACAATGTATTGGACCTGAAAATTAGTGTGCTAATGGAAACCTTTGCATCCTGTTTGTAGCTAGTCGTCGAGGTGGACCATTAAATAAGTTGTTTATAGCATCGGCCGCATTAACGGCCTCTTTGTTTGTGTATGTGGGTTGCTTCCCCATTTATAAATTGAACCACTACTTTTTGGTATTTGTTGTGTTATGCCATTCTTGAAATGTCATGATTAAATTTTGCATTTCGATTTATATTTATGTACACACTTCACACACAAAAGGAGACACGATACTATGTGTTGTGAAAACGGCCTCGTTAATCAATGTCAATGTTGAATGTGTTTTGGCGACATTTCAAGAATTGAATATCATGTATGCTTGGGAAATCAATCGATGGGTGACCTAAGACTAAATCAAAAATTGGGATGTGGCACCAGAAGGATGTCGTGCGATGCTAATCCATCCACACCTGATGAGGACCTAAAATTTCTGGTTTTCGTTTAACTAGTTCTTTTACAGGCGAATCTAGTTAATTGACTTTCCCATCACTATCTAGGCTCTTTGATTGGTGATGACTGTAGTTTGGTATTTTAAGTTCACGATCATATCTTGATCCTACATATTACCCTGACCTAAGATTAGGGAATATCCTAAGGACCAAGGCGCCACTAGCTAGTGGACCCCTAAGTTCACGAGATTGTAGTGCTACTAGGGTTAGATTCGTCAAAATGGTTAATTATATGGATTTCTTGTGGGTCCATGAGACCTTCACATGATTGAGGGAAAATTACCGAAAAAGTCTTAAACCTATTGCAATTGTGCTAATTCAGTCATATACTTATTTTTTTTTATCAATTGAGTCCTAAACCTTTTATAATTATTCTGATCAATCCATTTGGCCAAAATTGGCCAGCTGGCACTGATGTGGTAGCCAGGCTAGCACCGACGACCTTTTTTAATAATATTTTATTTTTTTGAAATATTTTATTATTTTTTTTTTTTTTTTTTCTTCTTCTCCCTCTCCCTCCTTCCTCCTCCTCTCCTCCTCCCTCCTTCTTCCTTTGGCTCTGGCAACTGGCCAGAGGGGAGGGCTGGCTGGTCACCGAACTGAGGCGACCGAGCTAGCTCACCTCGCCATCATTGGGAGAGGGTGAGCAAGCCCAACCACTAGCGGGCCGAGCCCTCACCCAGGGGAGCCTCGTCATCGCCTGGTCTGGCGAGGTGAGCGTCACCGAATTTGGCGAGGGCTTGCCTTGCCAATTGGTGAGCTCGCACCCAACGACGGTAGGGCAAGCCCCGCCGGATCGGCAAGGGCTCGCCTCACGGTCATTGGGTAAGGTGAGCCCTTGCCAGATTTGGTGAGGGGGGCTTGTCGTCACATCTGGCAAGGCCCTCCTTGTCAGATATGGCAAGGGCTCTCCTCACCTAGCGATTGCGAGGCGAGCCCTCGCCAAATCCAACAGGGGCTTGCCCCGCCGTTGTTGGGCGTGAGCTCGTCGACTAGCAAGGTGAGCCCGCCGAATCACCTCAGTCTGGCAACCGGCCAGTCGCCGGAGCCAAAGGAAGGAGAAGGGAGGAGGGAGAAAGAAGGAAGAAGGAAGAGGGAGAAGAAAAAAAAAGAGAGAAAAAGGAAAAATTAATAAAAAATTTCAAAAATAAAATATTATTAAAAAAAAAAAAGTCGCCGGCATCAGCCCGGCTGCCACGTGGTGTTGGCTGGCTAATTTTGGGCGGATGGACTGATCGAAAATAATTATAAAATGTTTAGAATTCAATTGGTCAAAAAAATAAGTTTATACTGAACTAGCACAATTGTAAATAGATTTAGGATTTTTTTAGTAATTTTCCCCATGATCAACGGTTCTGACATGATTAATAAGTTAGACTAAAGTTTAGCCAAGTGTTTCTTTATTGGTAAGTACTTATTTATTTTTTGTATAAATAAATCCTACCCATCGAGCAAGTAGACAATTTTTCTCTCCAACACGAGTGAAGCACAACCCAAGTTGGGCCACGCCCCTGGCTTACTAAAATCACTCTCTCGGGTTCTATGCACCTTCGTCGTCGTCGTCCCTTCCTAAAACGAGTCACTTTGCGTCCGTCTCACTCTAATTGCCAACGCCATCCTCTTTAATAATAATAATCTTTTATATTTAATTAAGAAATTGATATCATCTAGCTATCATTTCTAGTTATCATCAAACAATATTTTATTTTCATTTTCGGCATTTAAATACTTTTAACATTTGAAATTTATTACATAAAATTTCCGTGCTTGTTTTCGGATCTATTGTACAAGCCCAATAATCCAATTAAGTTTTTATCAAACTTGTTACAAGAGATGATCATCAAAATGACATGGATATGAGACTTAATTTGTTATTTCGGACTCGACATGTAAAATAAAAATTGGTGCAGGAATTTATTAGCGCTGGATTAACACGCGAACGGATGCTGCTGGATTCCCATTAGCTTGTTGCACCGTCACCTGACGTGACCTTCCGCCTTCTTTTTTTTTTCCGGTCATGTAGGCTTTTACATGCTTTATTCAAACATTTTAATTATTATTTTTCTTTTTTATCTTTCTATTAAAAGATCAGTCTTAACTAGGATAACTTTCGCTCAGTCATATGATTTATTAAAGGATTCATAGCAGTCGTCGATTATATGGATTTCACATAATTAGATATGTGAAGTTAACTATATCATCACTATCAAATTCCTCGTTTTTTTCCCAACTTCTAACCTTCCAATCAACTGATTGATTGATGAGTATAGTCAATTAAGGATTGCATAATACATGATATCATTCCCCTCCAATAGCACTGAGTTTTTTTGCTAGTATTTCACTTTTATTTTCACAGGATGCTGTACAAATCATCACTTAATCCAACGAGTTTAATCAAACTAATTCGATAACTCAACCAATAAAAACATCATACCACATGTCAGTTCTTGTTAGGCTCGAAGCCTGGTTTGCCCTCACAAAACCCTATCCATCAAGCAAGGTAACAAACATATCGACAAAGATATATTCCCTTAAGACAATTTAGGTTCTGTTTGGTAATTTCTGTTTCTATTTCCCGGAACACAAATTTTTGTTATTTTGTTTCAGGGAACAAAAAAAGAACAGAAACGCGTTTGTTTACACTTTTATTCCCGGGGACAAATTTGAAACAGAAACAAGAAGTAGAAAAAACTTGTTTCTTGTTCCCGAGAATACTTTCAAGAAACATTTTTTTTTCTCATTTTTCTTCTTCTTTTTTCTCTTTCTTTTCTTCTTTTTCTTTCTTTTGCCAATCACCGGCCTTAGCCATGGCTAGTCCCAGAGAGACCGAGCCATGGCGAGGCTCGGTGGCCCGAGCCTCGCTATGGCAGCATGAGCTCGCCCAGCCCAGGCGAGACCGAGCCTTGCGCAACCACGGCGAGGCCGAGCCTCGTGCGACCACGGCGAGGCTTGGCCTCACTAGGCTAAGGCGAGGCTCGGCGAGTTTGCTGGAGGCCAACCTGGCCCTGGCGAGGCCGACGTCATGCCAGTTGACGAGGCTTAACCATGGCCGAGGTCGGCAACCGGCCAAAAGGAAAAAAAAAAAAGAAGAAAAAATATAAAAAAATTAAAAATATAAAAAAATTAAAAGAAATAAAAAAAATTATACAAGTTTATCAAACGTATTTTTATTCTTTTTTTTATTTTAGAACATAAATTTTGTGTAATTACTAGACACGTTTTTTTGTTTAAAAATTATTCTCCAGAACAAAAATAAATTTTTTATTTATATTTTTGGAAATAATTTTTGAACATAAACGTTACCAAACGAGTCATTAATAAAGTCAGGGAAGGCAAAATGAGGCGCATTCCAAGGGGGCCTTGGCCATTGGCTCATGTCGCCGGCCACCCTCCTTATTATAGTCAACATGCTCACGCTCACGGCTTCTACCGCATCGCTCTCTCTCGCTCCGTCCACCATTGCCGTCCTTGTCTCCATCGATACGCGAGTTACCACCCCGCCGATCACTCCCCGAGCTCCGCCCATGGCTGACGCTGGCGTCGAGAGCAATCCCCTCTTGCAGGACTTCGACTTCCCACCCTTCAACGCCATCGAGGCCAAGCACGTCCGTCCTGGGATTCTGGCTCTATTGAAGAGTCTGGTATGGTCGTCGTTTTGTCTCCCTCGTTTGATTGTTGTTTGTTGATATTATTTTTTGAGGTCTTGGCGTTTGTAATGTGTTTGTGGGAATGCCGCAGGAGAGTGATCTGGAGGAATTGGAGAGGACGGTGGAACCATCGTGGCCGAAGCTTGTGGAGCCATTGGAGAAGATTGTGGATCGATTGACTGTCGTCTGGGGAATGATCAATCATCTCAAGGCCGTCAAGGATACAGCTGAGTTGCGTGCCGCCATAGAGGAAGTGCAGGTAATTTCTTTCTCTTGGTAGTTCTCGAAATGATTTATTGAGTGATGTAAAGTGGTGAGTTTGAAGACATAATTGTGTTCTGGAGTAGGAGATGGCCTCTCTTGTTGCCTTTAGATAAGTATCTTTGTCACTCTAGCATGCTATAGGCTGGTTGGTTCATTGATATCTGTTTAGCTTTTATGTTTTTTAAAATCTTGAACAGTGATGCTTACATTGGCTTACTTTTGTAATGCAGGCAGAGAAGGTTAAGTTTCAGCTTAGACTCGGGCAAAGTAAACCTATTTACAATGCTTTTAAAGCTCTTCAAGAGTCGCCAGATTGGAACCTGCTGAGCGATGCTCAAAAACGTATAGTGGAAAGTGAGCAAAACATATGTCCTTTGATCACCTTATGTTTGTCTTTTGAGTAATACATAGTATTTCATACATTCAATTTATATCATTGTACTTTCATTGATTTGTAGTGCTTGTACTGTATAATGAGATTGGTTGACATTCGGTTTTAAAAATAATGTTGTTGCAGACCAAATAAAGGAAGCAGTTCTGAATGGGGTTGCCCTAGAAGGTGGTAAAAGAGAAGAGTTTAACAAAATTGAGCAGGTGTGATGCGTTTTACCAATATGTCAAATAAATTGAAATCTCTGTGTTGGTGGCAGTGACAAAATAAGGTGTTTTTGGTGTAGTATATATAGTGTTTTGTTTGATTGGCTTATGAGCATATATATGGATGTACACACACATAGCATGGATTTCAAGTGGATCCTGCATCTAGTCAATGAAGACACACTATGGTGGTGCATAAAACTTAGATTCTTTCCTGCACTTCCAATCTCACTTATACAGAGAATTTCAAAGTGAACCCCACATCTTGTTGATGAAGGCACACTATGGAAATGCATAAAATTTAACTTCTTTCCTGTACTTCTAGTCTCATCTATTTTATCTTTTGTTAAGCTCAGCCTCTCGAATCTGTACCCTTTCCAGCACTCCTGTTGGTGGATTTTAATGTCAATGCCTTACCCACTATCAGTACTTACCTATTCTATATGTGGCCTCCTCATATATATCTTGAACTCATGTAAGTCATTTTTCAACATCTCTTTTACAAAAAGAACAAATGTCAAGTTAAATGAAAACAAAGAATAACTGTAGAATTCTATTACCAGTAGGAGCATGTTGACCATAGCGTTGGTTCTTTATTTAATTCAAGGGGCTCTAATACTCTCTCATTCCAGTGGATGCTTTGCTTGTCCTGCACCTATTGGTTTACAAAGTGATGTAATCAGACAAAGTCCTCCCTAGTAAGCAAGACTAACTTGCCCAAATAATCCTAATACTTCCGTCAAAGAGATCCAGTTGTGATGTCACCTTTATTCGAGAAAATAAAATATTTAGGTTCAGTAGAGAGTACTTGAAGTACAAAGGAAGGGTTGAAGAAATTAACCCAAGTAACGAAAACAATTGTTAGAAGGAAGAGTTTAGAACAACAAGTCATTCAAACTATTTTACTATTTTAGAGAAGAGTTTAAGGTTGAAAGATGTTGAGAGAAGAGGACGATGTGAGGTTGAAATCATCTACATGTGGCTAACTCATGTATTCTTCATTTAACAAGCAGCTCCAAAATGCCTCATGTAGGGGATTTTCCAGACCATAACCGATGTAGAACGATGGTCTCATGGTAGGGAGCCCAATCAATTGAGAACATGAAAAAAAAATTCCAACAAACAATTACTCAAAATGAGTAAATTCTTTAGGCATCACACCCAAAGCTTCCTAAGGGTTATATCTAGGGTATCCTAAGCATCACACCTAATAAAAAAATTGCATCATGCAATCCCAAAGCAAAAAATTGCCAGTTTTTATTAATTGTCAACTCTATTGAAAAGATAGAATTGCAACAATGTATGGATTCTTAATATTCTACTTCTAGTTGAAATAGAAAACCTCTAAAGAAGAAGCATAATTGAAATAGGAAACATAATATCCTCCTTAAACTGAAAAAAAGGACACTTTGTAAAATCCTAATATTTACTATTTTGTTTTTTTTTTTTTTTTTAATTTTAATAGGGAGGTATTTCATTAAAAAGGCATTAAAAATATGCAAAACCATTTACAAAATCAAGCACAGGAGGAGGAGTCTAGTTGGTCTGGAAATGCATTTACATCAAGACTCGATCTGTGTGCATACCAAAAACCAAAGTAAAAGGCAAAGATTCCCTAATTTCCACAAGCTGTCTGTCTATATATTAAATATTCTCCTGTTTCTTTCCTCCAAATCAGCCAGAAAGCTGCTAGAGGGTTTAACTGAATCTTGTTTCTCTTTTCTTTGTTAATGCATATACCACACCAAGCTCTTAGGGTCTGCTTGCACTGTCTTTATAGTGTGACCCACTTAATGCCCACAAGTGATGAAACCAAATCCCAAAGCATTCTTGACCAACCACGGTCGAGCAATAGATAGCTTTACTAATTAATCTTGAACAGTTCTTCTAGGACCCTTATTTGAGTTGGAAAGTCCATCTTTGCTGATGTATATACATTGAGACTTGAATAACTATCATCTCGCTTGATTTTGTTAGCTTATGAATAACATGTGCAAAAACTTCTCAGTATATCTTATTATCTCTGCTATTGTGGGATACTTGGCCTTAAATTTATTTGCATGGAAGCTAAAATTTGCTGCGACTTGTGACATTAAATAGCACATAATGTGGGAGATGATGAAGACACTTTAATTATAATTGCAGGAATGATTGGTCAGATTTTAGTCGTTTCTACATTCTAATGTATTAGCAATCAATTTGAAAATGTGATGCCGATGACTATGTTAAGATTACTCTTTATGTGCAAGAAAGTAGTTTGGTAATTTTTTTTTTTTTTATTATATATTTCAATTGCCCAGTCTCTGCCTTTTGATTAATTAGTTGATGACAGGAACTTGAAAAATTATCTAAAAAGTTTGATGAGAATGTCTTGGATGCCACAAAGAAATTTGAAAAAAAGATTACTAATAAGAAGGATATTGAAGGATTGCCTGCCACAGCTCTTGGTTTGGCTGCACAAACAGCGGTGTCTAAGGTAACACACAATAGCTTCCATTTGTTGTGTCATTTTTCATATTTTTTCAGCACTCTTCATTCAAGAGTCTGTTTGATCATTCATCCTTTATCATTTTTTGTCATATTCAAGGGGCATGAAAATGCAACTCCAGAAGATGGACCTTGGGTGATCACCTTAGATGCTCCAAGTTTTAAGTCTGTCATGCAACATGCTCGAAATAGAGCTTTACGTGAGGAAATCTACCGGGCTTATGTTTCTCGGGCCTCCAATGGAGATATAGACAACATTTTAATTATTGACCAAATCTTGAAGCTTAGATTGGAAAAAGCTAAGCTTTTAGGTTATAATAATTATGCTGAGGTATGGGTTTTTAAGGCTATTTATGAGATTTTTCTACTTTGAATTTCATCTTTTTATTTCCTTTTTTTTTGTGTGTGTAAAGTTTGAATGGGCAAGTGAGACAAATTATTTTTAGTCATTCTTCGGATGATACTTTTCAAATTAATCACTAATTATAAACTACTCTAATTGTTTTTGGCTGTTGCTATGATTTTATGATTTACATGGGAAATGAGGAAAATTTATGGCAGACAAAGTGGTTGCTGGTATATTGTAGATAATTATGGAAATATTTGCACTTTGATTCTTAAGTTTCAGGTGTTCAATTTTCCGGAATTGCATTTTGATGCATAATCCAATGCAAACTAATTTTGTATTCTTATATATCTAATGTCTCTGAAACACATTCTTAAGTATGCTTTTGAATTCTTTTCTCCATTCTCCTGGAATAATCTTGGAGCAGAATCTATTTGCTTGGGTGTACTTGCTTGGGTGAACAATGCTCTGATATCACTGTATCATCACATATTAATGCAATATTGTCATCAGGTTAGCATGGCAATGAAAATGGCTACCGTGGATAAAGCGGAAGAGCTCCTAGAAAAACTTAGGAGTGCTTCATGGGATGGTGCAGTTCAAGGTATGACCTAGATGAATATTCTTAGTATATGTAAGTCTTGTAAACTTTTAACATTTGATTATGCACTTTTGCGTTTACTTATGATAAATATTCACGATAGTTCCTTAAGCTGCTTAAAATGTGCATGTTATACCTGTAATTCAAGCTTCAAAGTAGTACATTTTGCATCATATGTGTTCTCTTGCGTATATCCATATGAAGAGCATATTAATAAGTGCCCCCCAAAAAAAAATGATGTCATCCCCAATTTCTGTCTTTCAAGTCGTACTTATCCAATTGCCACTCAATATTTGGTTTAGCTATCCGTCTGATCACTAGGTACACTTTTAACAGGCACAGAGTGATCGATCTGACTGAAGCAAACCTAGCCTTGGTAAAGAGATGAGGAAAACTAGGAGCACTCTATAATATTGCAACAACAATGCAGTCAATGTAACAATAGCATTTCAGACAAATCTGAGTTTACAAATGTTGATGAGGGTTGTGGAGTGGATCTATAAGTTGGAGTTCATCTGGATCCTGTGGTCATCATTGTGCATGCTTCATAGGGGTCTTCTCTCTATTGGCTGGTGATAAAGGAATTAGAACGAGGGAGAGGATGGGGCTGGGAAAATAGAAGAGAAAAAGAAAGGGGGTGGTGGGTCAAGCCTTTAATTCAGTTTGATGATGTCGATGGCAAATATTAGGATACTATTACAGATGTTCCTTTTACTTTCAACTCAACATCCATTTTTAATATGAATTGGCTTGATTATTCAGACGTGGAGGACCTAAAACATTTCGCCAAGAGTCAAGGGGCAAAAGAATCTGATGATTTGAGCCATTGGGACATTAACTTCTGGAGCGAGAGGCTGCGTGAATCAAAATATGAGATCAATGAGGTCAGAACTCTCTCCTGACCCTGATTTATGCATGTGAATATGAACATGTATCCTCATAACTTTGCAATTTCCAGGAAGAACTACGCCCATATTTCCTCATTGCCAAAAGTAATAGAGGGCCTTTCAACCTTGCAAGGACACTTTTTTGGAATTGAGATTGAGGCTGCTGATGGACTAGCACCAGTAAAAAGTTAAATGCTTTGCTTCTGTCTTTCATGTGCTGTTAGCCCATGTGTTCTGATAAAATGCTTATTTATTCTCTAGGTCTGAACAGTGGCGTTAGATTCTACTGTGTAAAGATTCTTCAGGGTAATCCAATTGCATACTTCTATTTTGATCCTTATTCTCGACCATCTGAGAAAAAGGGAGGTGCATGGATGCATGAAGTTGTTGCTCGAGAAGCCGTGTGCTATCTCGAGATGGTGCAAGTACAAGATTACCCGATTGCTCACATGGTGTGCAATCAAATGCCCACCCGTGGGGACCAAGCCAAGCCTTATGACATTTCCGAGAGGTCAATTTCCAACTCTTTTCTCAGTTTGTTGACCTTTTTTTTGCCCCCAATTTGAGTCTGAAACACTAAATAGATGGAGGGTAGCTAGTTGTAGCCACAGGAATGCAAGCCGGTGGCAATGAAATATTGCCATCAGAAACAAGGACAATAGAACAGGGTTGTTAATTTGGTCTCCACAACTCTTGTTTGATGATTGATTTTGGTAACTTCAGGCAATACTAAATAGGGATCAAAATTGTGCTATTATAAAGACATCTCTATGAAGATATCTGTGTATGTTGTATTTATTCCACACTGTCAGAGAGGGGGCTGCGGAAGAATCAATATGTAGGTCCGATAACACTTGTTAGCGTGAGAAGATTAATGAAGTAAAATGCCAACAATTTTTGCTTGAGAATTTCTGATGCCAGCCTATTCATTGATGTGATTTCATGAATCCCACTAATGCTAATATTTTCTATGTATAATGCCTAAAAATACACACTTCTCTTTGCTAATATTTTGCATCTAGAGATGGATCTATTGTCCAATTTCCAGTATTACCTGGGTCCCATTTTAAAATTTCTGATTCACACCTAATAATTATAGAATCGTGACTATTGACCGTGAAGGTTTTGTGTGAGGTATGAGTGAACCATTCTTGTGACAAGAGTTCAACCCTTTAGAGGAGATATCATTAAGGGCCCTTTTGGGTCATTTATTTGAGGGGCCTTTTCTTGCTCTTTTGTGCTAACCTTAGATAAATGATGAGATTTGTGACACACAGTTATTATATAGTTTGTCCATCATAAATCTCTTAATCTTCTGAGTGGTATATGCTATTAAACATTTGTGTAAAATATGTATTGTTGAAATTGGCAGGTTAAAACTGTTTTTCATGAATTTGGTCATGCTCTTCAACACATGCTAACCAAAAACAAGACGAAAATTTTGTTGCTGGCATTAGAGGAATAGAGTGGGATGCTGTGGAATTGCCCTCTCAATTTATGGAGAACTGGTGTTACCACAGGTAATTTTGTCTAGAACTATTTATTATAGAGCTTTAGGACAAATTTACTTGCCATCATGGTTGGATGTGCTTGCACTTCACAAATAAAAAAGGTTATGCATATACTGTGGATAGCAACAGATGATTTCTTCATAGACCATTATGTGATGTTTGTGTTGTATTGCCTTTATACTATCTCCGGATGTAAAAGTGAGGAAGTGAGTAGTGCCTTCTTGTATATGGCAAAATGATAGGCCCCTGTTGTAGATGTTATTAGAGGATGTCTATGGCTCTCGTCATGGTATGTTGAAATGAATCGCAGTTGAGTTGTGACTCGTTTTATATTATTCCAACCAATTTACTCTTTCTTAATAATTTTGTTATTCTCCTTTACTTTGTTTGCCTATTAGTATCAATATTACAGATAACAAAAAGAAATACTACAAGCTATTGAGTTTTATGCATTCATGCTCACGACCATGTTAGTTACCTAAGAATCTTTAAATATGAAAAATAATTTCTTCGAGATATATCAGGTTGATATCAATATACCTCCACAATGGTATTTTCAATTGTGAAATAATTTTCACTTTCTCCTATTTCATTTTGCCTATTTTTTAAAGTTTAGTTAATCGTGAATTCATAAGAATAGGCAGTAAGGAAAGACGTATTACTAATGTGTACTTATCGTTAAGTCCACCTCAGTACATAGTATGTAGATTTAAGCAAAAAATGTATTAGTTAACATATAGACGATACATCCATTTTTTCAGTATTTATTGCTTTTAGAGTTAAAAAGAGTAGATATCCAGACTTTGTTTTTCCTGCAGTTAGCTCTTTTCTCTTGTCATTGAAGTTATCCCTTTTTTCTGCGCTTGAAAATTACCAATAACTTAGAGAAAGCATAATAAAGGTTAATTGTGTCAATTGGGTTATTTGATGCTCACTGTCATGTGTCCCAACAAATACAAAAGTGGAGTTAGTGTTGAGTATCCTTCTCACAAAAGTGTCAAGAATATTTGAATCTATAATTTTTGAAGTAAGTTTTACTTTCTTATTTTTTTCTATGTTTATGAACTTTGTACACATTATCTATAACAAGGAAAAATAACAAAATGAACGTTTTCAACTTGATCTCTTGCATATTAAAAACATCGAAAAGAAAACTAATTACCATCCTCATTGTGATAGACTTGTTTATGAAAAGTCAATCGAGTGTCTTGTTTCTCAAAAATTTTACTATAAAATTAAATAAGCTCTTGTTTAGAAGAAGAACTTTAAGGACATATGAGCATAACCAATTCTTTGATTTTAGCGAAAAATATTTGATTTGAGGAAACAAGATAGTAGGCAGTATTGACAAAGAAATAAAAGAAATACTGTATTGAGATGAAGTGTTCCCATGTTTCAAGAAAGTGCAAACTGGTTGGATGTGTCAGCACTTCACAAATAAAAGGTTATGCATACACTGTGGATAGCAACAGATGATTTCTTCATAGACCATTTATGTGATGTTTGTGTTGTATTGCCTTTATACTATCTCGGATGTAAAAGGAGGAAGTGAGAGTGGTGCCTTCTTGTATATGGCAAATGATAGGCCCCTTTGTTGTAGATGTTATTAGAGGATGTCTATGGTTCTCATCAATGTATGTTGAAATGAATGCAGTTGAGTTGTGACTTGTTTTATATTATTCCAACCGGTTGCACTTTCTTGGAAACATGGGAACACTTCATCTCCAATACAAAGTATTTCTTTTATTTTTTTTGTCAATATCGTCTTACTATCTTGTTTCCTCAAATCAAATATTTTCGCTAAAATCAAATAGTAGATTTCGCGATTCTTAGCAAAAATATTGATTTTGTTTTTCCACTTCAGTTTAGTCAATATGATCATGTCATCTTTAAAATTAACATGCAAAGCTTTCAAATTCAGCTGTAAAAGCTTGACATAATTATATTCAAGAATTATTTGTTATTGTAATATGTCGCAAAGTGATTAGAGAACCCGCAGCTAATAGTAAGAGAGAAATAAGAAGAGAGAAAGAATAGAGAAGAAGAGAAGGAAACGAAAAAAAAAGAAAGAAGAGGTCAGAGATTTCTGCAAGAGAAATTTAAACCCTACACCACATTGTATTTATATTGAATATAAACTCGTATACAGACAATAATACCCTTATGTAAGTAAAAAAGGAAATAAAACTACGATAATAAAGGAAACTCAAGGCAACAACACTCCCCCTCAAAGCCGGAGCATAGGTCACCCATGCCCGGCTTAGAACAACTAGCAACAAAAGTAGGACGAAATAATGCTTTGGTAAACATATCAGCAAGCCATCTTTAGAGGCAACGTAAGGAGTAGCAACCAACTTCCTTCACGGCATCACGAACAAAGTGACAGTCAACTTCTATATGCTTAGTTCGCTCTTGAAAAACAGGATTCCCACAATATAAATAGCTGCTTGATATCACATCATGTCAATAGGTTTGATTAATAGAAAATCCAAGCTCTTGGAGAAGAGATTTCAACCACAACAATTTAACCACGAAAGATGTGCCATAGCACGATATTCGGCCTGCACACTAGACCGGCAATGGTAGTCCGTTTCTTTCTTCTCCAAGTAACCAAATTACCGCCAATAAAAGTGCAATACCCAGTTGTAGACCGTCGATCATATGTTGACCCAGCCCAATCAGCATCAAAATAGCCAACCAAAGTGGAAGAACCATTAGATTTAAAAATTAGTCCCTTACCAGGAAAGCTTTTAAGATATCGAAGAATGCAACATACAGCATCCCAATGAGCTTTCTTAGGTGACTCCATAAACCTAACTCACCACGCCCATGACAAAAAAAATCGCGACGTGTAGCATTAAGATAAATTAGTTTCCCAACTAGGAGGCGATATTGATGCTTGTCTTCAATTTCTTTTCCATCATCAACTCCAAACTTTTGATTTGGATCCATAGGAGTATCAACTGGCTTGGAAGCTAGTGTACTTGTCTCAGACAAAAGATCAAGAACATACTTTCATTGAGACAAATTAATACCTTTTTTACTTCATAAAACTTCAATGCCCAGAAAATACCTAAGAGTTCCCAAGTCTTTAATCTGAAATTGCTGCTGAAGGACTTAATCTCAGAAATGCCGGTCATATCACTACCGGAGACAATTATATCATCCACATATACCACAAGAATGACCACCCTCGATTCCTTCTTGCGAACAAAAACGAATGATCGAATAACATTGGTGGAAACCACATTTGGAAATCAACTGAATTTTTTCAAACCATGCTTTGAGATGTTTCAACCCATAAATGGCCTTATGTAGCCGACATACTTTATCACGATTCTCCCCGAGTAACATACCCAGAGGTTGTTCCATATATACTTCTTCGATACAAATCACCATAAAGAAAAGCATTCTTGACATCCAATTGATATAATGGCCAATCGAAATTCATAGCAAGAGAAATAATAACACGAATAGAATTGAGACGTGCCACGGAGGAAAAAGTCTCAAAATAATCCACTTCATAAGTCTGAGCAAAACCTTTAGCAATGAGTCAAGCTTTAAGACGCTCGATTGAGCCATTGGGATTGTACTTGATAGTGTACACCCAACAACACTTCACCACATCTTTCCCAAGGGGAAGATCAACCAATGACCATGTTTGGCGAGACACTAGAGCTTCCATTTCCACATCCATAGCTTTCTTCCACTCAAGGCGAGACAAAGCCTCAGTGGTAGAAGTAGGAATTGTATGAGTTTGTAATGATAGAGCAAAGTCATGTAATGGAGAAGGAAGATGTGAGAGACACATAACGCTCAATAGGTAAGCAAAGAGGATTTTTGTGTGCAAGACCAGAGTACCTTTGCGAAGGGCAATCGGAAGATCGTCCTGGACCAAGAGACAAGGAGGAAGATTGATTGGAGGGCATTGAAGAGCTAGAGACTGGTGGTGTCGTGGATGCGTTAATCGCGCCGATACACCCTGCAAGGGAGGAGATAGTAGAGACGGACTAACGAGAATCTAGAGGGATTTGTTGTGGGATAGGAGGATCGGCTACAATGTCGCTTTAAAACTCTTTACCCTAGTAGAATAGTATGGTGTGCCCTCGAAAAAAGTGTAATATCAGCACTAACATATTGGGTATAAGTTGTAGGATCATAACAATCGTCCCTTTTTGTGTATGTGAAATACCCAGAAAAATACATTTAGTAGCACGAGGAGATAGTTTATCGTAACCTAGGAATGTGTTATGAACAAAAGGGCACGGCCAAAGACGCGCGGGGTAAGAGAGAATAACGGCTTGTCAAGAAATACAACACGATTGGTGACTGATGATTGAGGACAAAGGAAGGCATACAATTTATGAGGTAACATGCAGTAAGGACAGCATCACTCAAAATGATTTTGGCACATTCATATGAAATAAGAGTGAACGAGCA